>OX388346.1:81969581-84369581 GCA_947579665.1 Sympetrum striolatum
GAATAACCCTGAAATACCCTTAAAAACCCTCAAATACTCTACAAAACCCTGAAATACCCTTAAAAATCCTGAAATACCCTGAAAATTTCAAAAATACCCTTAAAAACCGTGAAAAACACTTATTTACTCTTTTAAACCCTGAATAACCCTGAAATACCCTTAAATACCCTGAAAAAACCCTAAAATACCCTTAAAAACCCTGAAAAACTCTAGAATACCCTTATAAACACTGAAATATCCTCAAAAACCCTTAGTACCCTGGAAACCACTAACAAACCCTTAAAAACTCTAAAAAACCCGAAAATAGCCTTAAAAACCTAGAAATACCCTACATAAAACCAAAATACCTTTGAAAACCCTAAAAAAACCCTTAAGTACCCAAATAATTTTGAAATACCCTTAAATCCTTGAAATACCTTGAAATACCCTGAAATACCCTAAAAACACTTAGATGCCCTCAAAAGCCCTATTATTCCCTTAAAAATGAAGAAATACCCTGAAAAACCCTGAAATGCCATGTAAAACCCAAAAAAACCCTTAAATATCCTGAAAAATACTAAAATACCTTAAAAACCCTGAAATACCCTGAAAAACCCTCAAAACCCTGAAAAACTCTCAATATCCCTGAAGAACCCTATAATACCCTTAAAATCGAAGGATTACCCTAAAAAAACACTTTAATACCCTTAAAAACCCCTCATACCCTTAAAAACACTGATAAACCCTTAAAAACCATGAAATACCCTGAAAAACCCTTAAATACCCTTCAAAGCATTAAAATGCACTTAAAAAAACAGAAATACCGTAAAAAAACCCTGAAATACCCTTAAAACCCTGAAATACCCTAAGAAATCCTGAAATACCCTTAAATACATAGAAATACCCCAAATAAACCCAGAAATTCCCTGAATTTCATGAAAAATCCTATTATACCTTTAAAAAGCCTTTAATACCCTCAATTCCCTGAAAAACCCTATAATACCCTTAAAAACGAATGAATACCCTTAAAAACCCTGGAATACCCTTAAAAACCCTGATTAACCCTTTAAAACCATTCAATACCCTAAAAAACCCTTAAAAACCCTGAATTAACCTTAAAATTCATGAAATACCGTGAAAATTTCTGAAATACCCTTAAAAACCCTGAAAAACCTTAGAATACCCTTAAAAACCCTGAAATACCCTTAAAACCCTGAAATACCCTTAAAAACCCTCAAATAGCCTGAAAATCTCTGAAATACCCTTTAAAATCCTGAAATTCTCTTCAAAACCCTGAAATACTAAGGAAAAATAGAGGAAAAAATATTGAAATTTCCATAATTTTTCACGTTTTCGTAACTTTTTTCGGTCATATCTCGAAAAAATGACAAAAATTAAGGCATTATAGTGGAACAAATTGGGATTTCCCTAAAAAGTCTCGTTTTGGTTGGTTTTTAGATCATATTTCAATAAAATGTCAAAAATTAAGACAAAATAGAGGAAAAAAATTGAAATTTTGTTTCAATTGTTCATTTCTTTTGCTTTTTTGCGATCAAATCTCGATATAGTGACAAAAATTATAGCAAAATAGAGGAAACAAATTGAAATTTTGTTAAAATTGTCCGTTTTCATTGTTTTTTTCTATCTTATCTCGCTAAAATGACGAATATCAAGGCAAAATAGAGTAAAAAAATTGAAATTTTGATAAAAATTGTCCGTTTTGGTTACTTTTTTTGATCATATCTCAATAAAATGTTGAATATTAAGGGAAACTAGAGGAAAAAAATTGAAATTTTGTAAAAATTGTCTGTTTTTGTTGCTTTTTTTCGATCAAATCTCGATAAAATGCCGAAGATTTAGGCGAAATAGAGGAAAAAAATTGAAATTTTGTTTTAATTGTCCGTTTCTTTTGCTTTTTTGCGATCAAATCTCGATATAGTGACGAAAATTATAACAAAATAGACGAAACAAATTGAAATTTTGTTAAAATTGTCGGTTTTCATTGTTTTTTTCTATCTTATCTCGCTAAAATGACGAATATCAAGGCAAAATAGAGGAAAAAAACTGAAATTTTGATGAAAATTGTCCGTTTTTGTTACTTTTTTCGATCAAATCTCGTTAAAATGACGAAAATTAAGGTGAGGTAGAGAAAAAAAAAGAAATTTCGCTAAAATTATCCGTTTTCATTCCTTTTTTCGATCAAATCTCGATAAAATTAGAAAATTTAAGGCAATATAGACGAAAAAAATTGAAATATTGATGAAATTTTCCGTTTTCATTGTTTTTTTCTATCTTATCTCGCTAAAATGACGAATATCAAGGCAAAATAGAGTAAAAAAATTGAAATTTTGATAAAAATTGTCCGTTTTGGTTACTTTTTTTGATCATATCTCAATAAAATGTTGAATATTAAGGGAAACTAGAGGAAAAAAATTGAAATTTTGTAAAAATTATCTGTTTTTGTTGCTTTTTTTCGATCTAATCTCGATAAAATGCCGAAGATTTAGGCGAAATAGAGGAAAAAAATTGAAATTTTGTTTTAATTGTCCGTTTCTTTTGCTTTTTTGCGATCAAATCTCGATATAGTGACGAAAATTATAACAAAATAGACGAAACAAATTGAAATTTTGTTAAAATTGTCGGTTTTCATTGTTTTTTTCTATCTTATCTCGCTAAAATGACGAATATCAAGGCAAAATAGAGGAAAAAAACTGAAATTTTGATGAAAATTGTCCGTTTTTGTTACTTTTTTCGATCAAATCTCGTTAAAATGACGAAAATTAAGGTGAGGTAGAGAAAAAAAAAGAAATTTCGCTAAAATTATCCGTTTTCATTCCTTTTTTCGATCAAATCTCGATAAAATTAGAAAATTTAAGGCAATATAGACGAAAAAAATTGAAATATTGATGAAATTTTCCGTTTTCATTGTTTTTTCTATCTTATCTCTCTAAAATGACGGATATCAAGGCAAAATAGAGGAAAAAAATTGTAATTTTGATAAAAATTTCCTTTTTTGTTACTTTTTTTGATCATATCTCAATCAAATGTAGAAAATTAAGGCAAAATAGAGGAAAAAATTGAAATTTTGTTAAAATTGTCCGTTTCTTTTGTTTTTTTTCGATCAAATCTCTATATAATGACGAAAATTATTGCAAAATAAAGGAAACAAATTGAAATTTTGCTAAAATTATCCGTTTTCAATGCATTTTCCGATCTTATCTGGATAAAATGAGGAAAATTAAGGCAACATACTGGTAAATAATTTAAATTTCGCTACAAAAATCCATTTTTCTTTCTTTTTTTCGAACATATCTCATTAATATGACGAAAATTAGGATAAATTAGAGGGAAAAATTAGAAGGTCCGCAAAAATCATCTGTTTTCGTTGCTTTTCTCGATAAAATCTTGATGAAATGATGAATATTTAGGCAAAATGGAGGAAAAAAATTGAAATTTCGAAAAAATAATCCGTTTTCGTTGCTTTTGTTCGATCAAATCTCGATAAAATAACAAAAATTAAGGCAATATAGAGGGAAAATTTAAATTTCGCTAAAATTATCCTTTTTCATTGCTTTTTTCTATTATATCTCGAAAAAAAGAGGAAAATTAAGGCAATATGGAGGAGAAAAATTTAGATTATGCAAAAATTATCCATTTTTCATCCTTTTTTCGATCAGTTCTCGATAAAATGACGAGTATTCAGGTAAAATAGAGGAAAAAATCCAATTTCGCTCAAATTATCAGTTGTCGTTGATTTTATGATCATATCATGATAATATGTCGAACTTTTACGCAAAATAGAGGAAAAAAATTGAAATTTTGTTTAAATTATCCATTTTCAATGCTTTCTTCGATCTTTTCTCGATAAATTGATGAAAATTATGGCATAAAAGATGCCATAAAAGGCAATATATTGGTAAATAATTTAAATTTCGCTAAAAAATCCATTTTTCTTTCTTTTTTTCGAACATAGCTCATTTATTTGACGAAAATTAAGATAAAATAGAGAGAAAAAATGGTAAGTTCGCCAAAATCATCTGTTTTCGTTGCTTTTTCCGATCATATCTCGATAAAATGACGGATATAAAGATAAAATAGAGGAAAAAAATTGAAATTTCCATAATTTTTCCCGTTTTCGTATCTTCTTTCGGTCATATCTCGAAAAAATTACAAAATTTAGGCATTAAAGTGGAACAAATTGGAATATCGCTAAAAAGTCTCGTTTTGGTTGGTTTTTCGATCATATTTCAATAAAATGACAAAAATTAAGACAAAATAGAGGAAAAAAATTAAATTTCGCTAAAACGTTCCGTTTTCGTTGCTTTTGTTCGATCAAATCTCGATAAAATGACGAAAATTAAGGCAAAATAGATGAAAAAAAATTGAAATTTTGTTAAAATTGTCCATTTCTTTTGCTTTCCTTCGATCAAATCTCGATATAATGACGAAAATTATAGCAAAATAGAGGAAACAAATTTAAATTTTATTAAAATTGTCCGTTTTCATTGTTTTTTTCTATCTTATCTCGCTAAAATGACGAATATCAGTTCAAAATAGAGGAAAAAAATTGAAATTTTGATGAAAATTGTCCGTTTTCATTGCTTTCTTCATCATATCTCAATAAAAATTTGAATATTAAGGGATAATAGAGGAAACAAATTGAAATTTTGTCAAAAGTGTCGATCAAATCTCGATAAAATGACGAAAATTTAGCAAAATTGAGGATAAAAATTGAAATTTTCTTAAAATTGTCCGTTTTCATTGTTTTTTTTACTTTCTCCATATACGAAGTATAGAGAAAGTATTGTTTTCATGAAAAAATTCGACTTCGAGATTTCAACGGAAATACATGTTTTGGGGTCCCTAGAACACGTTTTGACTATTTTCGGAATGATGTCTGTGTGTATGTGTGTGTGTGTGTGTGTGTGTGTGTGTGTGTGTGTGTGTGTGTGTGTGTGTCTGTATGTGTGTGTGTGTTAGTGGGCGCTCTATCGTGAAAACTATTGGTTGTATTAATACTAAACTTCGTATATAGTACTGTGGTGTGTGCTGTCAGAGTTGATTAGTTTTTGGAGTAAATCGGTTGACCGGAAGTCGAGCTTCATTCATTATAGCTCATTTCCGGTTTTCAAAATATCTCCATAAATATGATATATACGTGCATTGTATTACTTATAAAAGTTTTAGATAATGTAATTTACTATAACTTTTGTATTTATTATATTTTTGTATCACCGGTTGATTAGGAGTTATTCGTGAAATACCGATGAACCGGAAGTAGCCGTTATGTACTTTGTGGGCGCTCTAACTTAAAAACGATGCATTATATCAACACCAAATTTCATATATAGTACTTTATTTAGTTTCTTGAGAGTTGATTAGTTTTTGGAGTAAATCCGTTTACCGGAAGTCGAGCTGTATTCTTCAAAGCTCATTTCCGGTTTTCAAAATATCTCCATAAATATGATATTTAGGTATATACTATTATTTTTAAAAGTTTTAGAAAATAATTTTCCTATAACTTTTGGTTGAAACATATTTTTGTATCACTGATTGTGTAGGAGTTATTCATGAAATACTGATAAACCGGAAGCTGCTGATTATGTACTTTGTGGGCGCTCAGGGCTCTATGGGCGAAATGCCAATTTCATCGTTTTTCATCGATCATGTCCCGTAAAACATTATTATTTATGTTTTGGCGTCAAAGATAATAATATATATATATTAATCACTCATATTCCAAGTTTAGATGGAATATAGAGTTCGAAATTACTGCGGTAGATAAATATTTACATCTTACATATATGGAGAAAGTCATGTGCTTGCCATATCAGATTTTTTTATCTTATCTCGCTAAAATGACGAATTTCAAGGCAAAATAGAGGAAAAAAATTGAAATTTTGATGAAAATTGTCCGTTTCTTTTGCTTTCCTTCGATCAAAATCTCGATATAATGACGAAATTTATAGCAAAATAGAAGAAACAAATTTAAATTTTATTAAAATTGTCCGTTTTCATTGTTTTTTCTATCTTATCTCGCTAAAATGACGAATATCAAGGCAAAATAGAGGAAAAAAATTTAAATTTTGTCAAAATTGTCCGTTTTTGTTGCTATTTTTCGATCAAATCTCGATAAAATGACGAAAATTAAGGCAAAATGGAGGAAAAAAAATTGAAATTTTGTTAAAACTGTCCGTTTTTGTAGTTTTTTTTCGATCAAATCTCGATAAAATGACGAAAATTAAGGTGAAGTAGAGAAAAAAAAAGAAATTTCGCTAAAATTATCCGTTTTCATTCCTTTTTTCGATCAAATCTCGATAAAATTAGAAAATTTAAGGCAATATAGTGGAAAAAAATTGAAATTTTGATGAAAATTGACGGTTTTTGTTACTTTTTTTCGATCAAATCTCGTTAAAATGACGAAAATTAAGGTGAAGTAGAGGAAAAAAAAGAAATTTCGCTAAAATTATCCGTTTTCATTCTTTTGTTCGATCAAATCTCGATAAAATTAGAAAAATTAAGGCAATATAGACGAAAAAAATTGAAATATCGCTGAAATTATCCGTTTTTTTCTTTTTTCGATCTTATATCGCTAAAATGACAAATATCAAGGTCAATTAAAGGAAAAATTCCAATTTCGCTAAAAATATCTGTATTAGTAGATTTATTGATCATATCTCGATAAAATGTTGAAAATTATGCCAAAATAGAGGAAAAAAATCGAAATTTTGATAAATTTTTTCCGTTTTCGTTGCTTTTTTTCGATCAAATCAAGATAAAATTAGAAAAATTAAGGCAATATAGACGAAATCATTGAAATATTGATGAAATTTTCCGTTTGCATTTTTTTTTCTATCTTATCTCGCTAAAATGACGGATATCAAGGCAAAATAGTTCCTTTTTTCGATCAAATCTCGTTAATATGACGAAAATAAGGCAAAATAAGGTAAAAAAATTAAATTTCACTTAAAAATTCCATTTTCGTTGCTTTTTGATCATATCTCAATAAAATGTTTAAAATTAAGCCAAATTAGAGGTCAAAAAATTGAAATTTTGATAAATTTATTCCTTTTTCGTTAGATAGAATTAGAAAAATGAAGGCAATATAGACGAAAAACATTGAAATATTGCTAAAAACATCCGTATGAGTTGATTTTTTGATCATATCTCGATAAAATGACGTAAAATAAGACAATATAGAGGAAAAAATAGAAATTTCGCTAAAAAGTTCCGTTTTCGTTGCTTTTTTCCATCATAACTCAATAAAACGTTGAATATTAAGGCAAAGGAGAAGAAATAAATTGAAATTGCGCATAAATCATCTGTTTTCGTAGTTCTTTGATCATATCTCGATAAAATGACGAAAAATAAGACAATATAGAGGAAAAAATTGAAATTTTGCTAAAATGATCCGTTTTCGTTGCTTTTTTCGATCTCATCTTGCTTAAATGACGAATATCAAAGCAATATAAAGGAAAAAAATGCAATTTCGATCATATTTTCCGTATTCGATGATTCTTTGATCCTATCATGATAGAATGGCTAAAAATTTGGCAAAATAAAGGTTATAAATTAAAATTTCGCTAAAGTTATTTCGTTGTCGTTGCTTTTTTAGCTCAAATCTTGATAAAATGAAAGAAAATTAAAGCAAAATGGAGGAAAATTGAAATTCAAAAAAATTATGAATATCAAGGCAAAATAGAGGAAAAAAATTGAAATTTTGATAAAAATTGTCCGTTTTTGTACTTTATTTCGATCAAATCTCGTTAAAATAACGAAAATTAATGTAAAGTAGAGGAAAAAATTAGAAATTTAGCTAAAATTATCCGTTTTCATTGCTTTTTTGGTCTTATCTCGATTACATAACGAAAAATATAGGCAAAACGTGGAAAAAATTGAAATTTCTCTAAAAAGTCTCGTTTAGGTTGCTTTTTCGATCAAATCTCGTTAAAATGACGGAAATTTAGGCAAAGTTGAGGAAAAAAATAGAAATTTAGCTAAAATTATCCGTTTTCATTGCTTTCTTCATCATATCTCAATAAAAATTTGAATATTAAGGGATAATAGAGGAAACAAATTGAAATTTTGTCAAAATTGTCGATCAAATCTCGATAAAATGACGAAAATTATAGCAAAATAGAGGAAAAAAATTGAAATTTTGATGAAAATTGTCCGTTTCTTTTGCTTTCCTTCGATCAAATCTCGATATAATGACGAAATTTATAGCAAAATAGAAGAAACAAATTTAAATTTTATTAAAATTGTCCGTTTTCATTGTTTTTCCTATCTTATCTCGCTAAAATGACGAATATCAAGGCAAAATAGAGGAAAAAAATTTAAATTTTGTCAAAATTGTCCGTTTTTGTTGCTATTTTTCGATCAAATCTCGATAAAATGACGAAAATTAAGGCAAAATGGAGGAAAAAAAATTGAAATTTTGTTAAAACTGTCCGTTTTTGTAGTTTTTTTTCGATCAAATCTCGATAAAATGACGAAAATTATAGCAAAAATGAGGATAAAAATTGAAATTTTGTTAAAATTGTCCGTTTTAATTGCTTTTTTCGACCTTATCTCGCTAAAATGACGAATATCGAGGCAAAATAAAGGAAATAAAGTGCAATTTCGATCATATTTTCCGTATTTGTTGATTTTTTGATAATATCTCGATAAATTGACTAAAACTGAAGCAAAATAAATTAAATAAATTGAAATTTCGCTAAAGTAATTCGTTGCGGTTGCATTTTTTAGCTTAAAACTCGATAAAATGAAGAAAATTAAAGCAGAATAGAGGAAAAAAATTGAAATTTAAAAACATTATCCGTTTTCGTTGCTTTTTTTCGATTAAATCTCGATAAAATGACAAAAATTAAGGAAAAAATTAAGGAAAAATAGCAGGAATAAATTAAAATTATCATTATTAATCATCAAGCATTAATCATCTGTTGTCGTTGTTTTTTCGATCATATCAATAAGTTGAAAAAAATTGAAAATTCACTAAAAAGTTTCGTTTTGGTTGCTTTTTCGATCATAACTCAATGAAATGACAATATTTACAGCAAGATAGAGGAAAAAAATTAAAAGTTTCATAAAATCGTCCGTTTTTGTTCCTTTTTTTCGATCAAATCTCTATAAGATGACAAAAATTAAGGCAAAAGAGAGGAAAAAAATTGAAATTTTGCTAAAATTATCTGTTTTAAATGCTTTTCTCGGTCTTATCTAGATAAAATGACGAAAAATAAGGCAATATACTGGTAAAAATATTTAAATTTTGCTAAAAAGTTCCGTTTTCGTTGCTTTTTTCGAACATATCTCAATAAATTGACGAAAATTAAGGCAAAATAGAGGGAAAAAATGGAAATTTCGCAAAAATCATCTGTTTTCGTTGCTTTTTTCGATCTTATCTCAATAAAATAACGAAAATTAAGGCAATATAGAGGGAAAAAATTCAAATTTCGCTAAAAATATCCGTGTTAGTTAGTTTTTGATCATATCTCGATAAAATGACAGAAATTTAGGCAAAATAAAGGAAAAAAATTGAAACTTCGCTAAAGTTATTCGTAGCGGTTGCATTTTTTTAGCTTAAATCTCGATAAAATGAAGAAAATTAAAGCAGAATAGTGGGAAAAAATTGGAATTCAAAACAAAAATCCGTTTTCGTTGCTTTTTTTCGATTAAATCTCGATAAAATTACGAAAATTAAGGCAAAATAGAGGAAAAATTGAAATTTCGTTAAAAAGTTCCGTTTTCGTTACTTTTGCGATCATATCTTAATAAAATGTTGAAAATTAAGCGTGAAATGGAGGAAAAAATTATAAAATCAATAAATGTTTCCGTTTTATTGCTTTTTTCGATCTTATCTCGCTAAAATGACAAATATCAAGGCAATATAAAGGAAAAAATTCCAATTTCGCTAAAAATTTCAGTATTAGTTTATTTTTTGATCATATTTCGATAAGGTGACGAAAAATAAGTCAATATAGAGGGAAAAAATTGAAATTTTGGTAAAGTTATCCGTTGTCGTTGCTACTTTTTTGGATCAAATCTCGATAAAATGACGAAAATTAAGACAAAATAGAGGAAAAAAATGAAATTTCGGTACATTGATTTGTTTTTGTTGCTTTTTTGATCATATGTTGATAAAATAACGAATAATAAGGAAAAATAGAGGAAAAAAATTGTAATTTCCCAAAATGTTCCCGTTTTGGTAGCTTTTTCCGATCATATCTCGATAAAATGTTGAAAAGATTGGAAAATTAGCAGAATAAATTGAAATTTTAGCAGAATTATTCGTTTTCAATGCTTTCTTCGACCTTATCTGACTAAAATGACGAATATCAAGTGGAATAAAGGAAAAAAATTAAAATTTCGCTAAAGTTATCCGTTTTCGTTGCATATTTCGATCATGTATCGATAAAATAACGAAAATTAAGGAATATAGAGGAAAAAATTGAAATTTCGCTAAAAATATCCGTGTTAGTTAATTTTTTTGATCATATCTCGATAAAATGACTAAAATTTAGTCAAAATAAAGGAAAAAATTGAAACTTTGCTAAAGTTATTCGTAGCGGTTGCATTTTTTAGCTTAAATCTCGATAAAATGAAGAAACATAAAGCAGAATAGAGGGAAAAAATTGGAATTCAAAAAAATTATCCGTTTTCGTTGCTTTTTTTGATCTTATCTACATAAAATGACGAAAATTAATAAACTGGTAAAAAAATTTAAATTTCGCTAAAAAAATCCATTTTCGTTGCTTTATTCGAACATATCTCAATAAATTGACGAAAATTAAGCCAAAATAAAGGAAAAAAATGGAAATTTCGCAAATATATAATATTTTCGTTGCTTTTTCGATAAAATCATGACAAAATGTTGAAAATTAAGGCAAAATAGAGGTAACAATTGAAACTTTGTTAACATATTCCGTTATTGTTACTTTTTTTAGCTTTAATCTCGATAAAATGGCGAAAATTAAGGCAAAATAGAGGAAAAAAATTGAAATTTCGTTAAAAAGTTCCGTTTTCGTTGCTTTTTTCGATCATATCTTAATTAAATGTTGAAAATTAAGCGTAAAATGGGGGAAACATTGTAAAATCGCTAAAATTATCCGTTTACAATGCTTTTCTCGATCTTATCTACATAAAATGAGGAAAATGAAGGCAATATACTGATAAATAATTTAAATTTTTCTAAAACAATCCATTTTCCTTCCATTTTTTAAACGTATCTCAATAAATTGACGAAAATTAAGGCAAAATGGAGGAAAAAATAAAAATTTTGTTGAATGTTTTCCGAGTTTTATTTCTTTAATCAATAATATCTCGATAAAATGACGAATATTAAGGAAAAATAAAGGAAAAGAAACTGAAATTTTCAAAAGGTTTCCCGTTCTTGTTGATTTATTCGGTCATATCTCGATAAAATGTTAAAAATTAAGGAAAAATAGCATAAATAAATTGAAATTTTGCTAAAATTATCCGTTTTAAATGTTATTCTCGATCTTATCTAGATAAAATGACGAAAAATAAGGCAATATACTGGTAAAAATATTTAAATTTTGCTAAAAAGTTCCGTTTTCGTTGCTTTTTCGAACATATCTCAGTAAATTGACGAAAATTAACGCAAAATAGAGGGAAAAAATGGAAATTTCGCAAAAATCATCTGTTTTCGTTACGTTTTTCGATCTTATCTCAATAAAATAACGAAAATTAAGGCAAAATAAAGGAAAAAAATGGAAACTTCGTTAAAGTTATTCGTAGCGGTTGCATTTTTTCGATTAAATCTCAATAAAATGACAAAATTAAGGCAAAATAGAGGAAAAAAATTGAAATTTTGCTAAAATTATCCGTTTTAAATACTTTCCTCGATCATATCTAGATAAAATAACGAAATATAAGGCAATATCCAGGTAAACATATTTAAATTTTGCTAAAAAGTTCCGTTTTCGTTGCTTTTTTCGAACATATCTCAATAAATTGACGAAAATTAAGGCAAAATAGAGGGAAAAAACAGAAATATCGCTAAAAGAATCCGTTTTCTTGCTTTTTTCGATCTTATCTCGCTAAAATGACGAATTTCAAGGAAATATAAACGAAAAAAATTCCAATTACGCTAAAAATATCCGATTTAGTTGATCTCGATTGATCCGTATTAGTTGATCGATTAATCTCGATTAAGTGACGAAAAATGAGTCAAAATAGAGGGAAAGAATTGAAATTTCGGGAAAGTTATCCCTTGTCATTGCTTTTTTATCGATCAAATCTCGATAAAATGTCGAAAATTAAGGTAAAATAGAGGAAGAAAATGAAACTTCGCTACAGTTATCCGTTTTCGAAGCTTTTTTCGATCATATCTCGATAAAATGTAGAAAATTATGGAAAAATAGCAGAAAAAATTGGAATTTCGGGAAAAATTATCCGTTTTCTTTGCATTTTTTCGATCGTTTCTCGATAAAATGACGAAAATTAAGGCAAAATAGAGGAAAAAAATTGAAATTTTGCAAAAAATATCAGATTTCAATGGTTTTCTCGATCTTATCTACATGAAATGAGGAAAATGAAGGCAATATACTGATAAATAATTAAAATTTTGCTAAAAAATCCATTTTCCTTTTTTTAAACATATCTGAATAAATTGACGAAAATTAAGGCAAAATGGAGTAGAAAAATAAATATTTTGGTGAAAGTTTTCCGAGTTTGTTTTCTTTAATCAATTATATCTCGATAAAATTACGAATATTAAGGAAAAATAAAGGAAAAGAAATTGAAATTTGCAAAATTTTCCTGTTTTCGTTGATTTTTTCGGTCATATCTCGATAAAATGTTAAAAATAAAGGAAAAATAGCAGAAATAAATTGAAATTTCGCATTCATCATCTGTTTTCGTTGCTTTTTTCTTTCATATCTCGATAAAATGACGATATTTACAGCAAGATAGATGAAAAAAATTAAAAAATTGATAAAATTGTCCGTTTTTGTTCCTTTTTTTTCGATCAAATCTCGATAAGATGACAAAAATTAAGGCAAAAGAGAGGAAAGAAATTGAAATTTTGCTAAAATTATCCGTTTTAAATGCTTTTCTCGGCCTTATCTAGATAAAATGACGAAAAATAAAACAATATCATGGTAAAAATATTTACATTTTGCTTAAAAGTTCCGTTTTCGTTGCCTTTTTCGATCATATCTCAATAAATTGACGAAAATTAAGGCAAAATAGAAGAAAAAAATGGAAATTTCGCAAATATCATCTGTTTTCGTTGCTTCCTTCGATCTTATCTCAATAAAATAACGAAAATTAAGGCATAAAGGAGGATAAAAATTGAAATTTCGGTGAAATTATCCGTTTTCATTGCTTTTTTCTATTATATCTCGATAAAATGAGGAAAATTGAGGCAAAATAAAGTAAAAAATTGAAATTTCACTAAAGTTATCCGTTTTCGTTGCTTTTTTCGATCTTATGTCGATAAAATAACGAATATTATGGTAAAGTAGAGGAAAAAAATTGAAATTTCGCTAGAATTATCCATTTTCATTGCTCCTTTGGTATTATCTCGATTAAATAACGAAAAATAAAGGCAAAACTTGAAAAAAATTGAAATTTCTCTAAAAAGTCTCGTTTAGTTTGATTTTTCGATCAAATCTCGTTAAAATGACGAAAATTAAGGCAGTGTAGAGGAAAAAAATAGTAATTTTCCAAAAATGTTCCCGTTTTCGTAGCTTTATTCGATCATATCTCAATAAAATGTTGAAAATTATTGAAAATTAGCAGAATAAATTGAAATTTCGCCAAAATTATCCGTTTTCGTTGCTTTTTTTCGATCAAATCTGGATAAAATGACGAAAATTAACGCAAAATAGAGGTAAAAATTAGAATTTATGTTAAATTTGTCCGTTTTCATTGCTTTTTTCGATCTTAACTCGCTAAAATGACGAATATCAAGGCAAAATAAGGGAAAAAAATTGAAATTTCGGTAAAGATATACGATTTCGTTGTTTTTTTTTTGATCAAATCTCTATAAAATGACGACAATTAAGGCAAAATAGAGGAAAAAAATGAAATTTCGGTACAGTTATCCGTTTTTGTTGCTTTTTCGACCATATGTCGATAAAAAAACGAATAATAAGGAAAAATAGAGGAAATAAATTGTAATTTCACAAAAAATCCCGTTTTCGTAACTTTTCTCGATCTTCTCTCGATAAAATGACAAAAATGAAGGCAATATACTGGTAAAAAAATTAAATTTCGCTAAAATTTTCCCTGTACGTTGGTTTTTTCGGTCATAACTTAATAAAATGCTTAATTTGCTGGTTGGACTGTCAAGGAGGAGGCGCGGCCTACCTCCACTCATTCGGGGTCGGCTCCTTCTCTGGAACCCGAGTGGAGGGTGGCTACGAGGAGCGGCGGAGCAGCGCGGGCTGGTAAGGGCACTGGGGAGGTGACGCCGAACCCTATCCCTATCCGCAATGGGTTCTCTGCACTCCAAAGTGCTGATGAGCCTGTTCGGGATACCATGCCTGCGCCTCAGCCCTCTGAAGTAGTCACGTCCAAGGGAAGGCGGGGAGGGAAGGGAATTATATTAATAGGGAGCTCGAACGTCAGGCGGGTAGCGGCCCCTTTGCGGAATAGGGCAGAACGGGAGGGTGGTGACATGAGGGTCACATCTTGGTGTGTTCCCTCGGGGCAAGTGGCCCAAGTCACGGGTGCGGTTCGCGCGGCGGTCGCGGGCACTAGTTGCTCTAGTCTGCGGGTGGTAGCCCATGTCGGCGCCAACGATGCCTGTTCCCGTACGTCCGAGGAGATTTTAAGTTCTTTAAAGGACTTGAACTCTGAGGTCGAGCGGGTCGGGGAGTCGCTTGGAGTCGAGATGAAGCTGTCCATCTGCAGCATTGTTCCTCGGTTCGACTGCGGCCTTCGCGTTTGGCAGGGGATAGAGGGCCTAAACGCGAGGTTGTGGGAGTTCTGCAGGGACATGGGAGCCGACTTTGTCGACCTGCGGCCGACGCTCAGATCGTGCCGTGTTCCCCTAAACCGTTCTGGGGTTCACTATACCACTTTGGCTTCGAGTCGGGTGGCTCGCAGGATTTATGAGCACTGTAGGTACTTTTTTTTAGGATAAAGAGTAGGCCAGTTAGTGGGTTGAAGGGAAAGAAATACTCGGCCGATCGAATTATGGAAAAAGCGCCGAACAGCGAAACGATAAATAAGCGAAATTTACCGACAATCCCACCTAAATTTAATTGCGATAGTTAACTGTAGGAGTGTTAAAAATAAAGTATCCGATTTGGAGCATCTTATTCGTAGCCACGACACCGATATTTTTATAGGTACAGAAAGCTGGTTAAATGAGGATATAAGCGATAATGAAATATTTCCAAAGGATTACACTATTTATCGCCGGGATCGTAGGGAAAAGACAGGTGGCGGTGTTTTTATTGCGGTTAAATCATCTCTCCAGAGCAAGCCGAGGACTTTGAGTGATAGCGATATAGAAAGCATCTGGTGCACAATAAGCCAACAGAACAAGCCGAACATAAATGTATGTGCGTTTTACCGACCACCGAACTCTTCTCGACAGGTTTTGCGACATCTTAACGACGAAATAAATTTCTACACGAGTAAGAACAACCAGAGTATAACTATAATCGGGGGGGATTTTAATCTTCCAGACATCGACTGGAATAATCATAGCATAAAGAAAAGGGCCCGGGATGTCGACTCATGTAAAAAGTTATTAAATTTACTTCAGAAAAACTCACTAAGTCAAGCAGTAAAATCGCCAACCAGGGGTGACAATATACTCGATCTCCTTTTAATTAACTTTCCTGAGCGCATAGAGAACATTTCGATTGACGAAGGTCTTGGAGACCACAAAGGCGTTTTTGCAGATATCGAGATAAACCTTAGCAAGTATAAGAAACCCAAACGCAAAATTTATCTCTATTCCAAAGCCAAATTCGAGGAATTTAACGTAAAACTAACTACCGATTTTAATTCATTTAAGTCGCGCGTAAGCAACAACAACACTGAGGATACATGGAAATCATTCGTGGAGATAATGCATAAATATATAGATTTGTATATACCTTCGAAATACTCTAAAAATGATTGCGAGCCCAGATGGTACGATAAAGAGGTTAGAAGGGCTCTCCGCAAACAAAGAGATTTGCACGGAAAAGTAAAGGCTTTTAAGGGAATAGATCAGCTTGTTCCAAATCCACCACGATCACTATTACTAGAAAAGCACAAGAAAGCAAAATGCGACACCAAGCGAGCTATGCGTAACGCCCACAGCAACTTTAAAAAGAAAATACTTGGGGAATGTTTAGAGGAAGACCCTAAAGCTTTCTGGTCCTACGTTAGAGAGGTACAGGGAAAGATACAAACAGTGAGCTCGATAAGGGATATCGAAGGTAACATTACTTGCGATTCGAAGAGGAAAGCGAATATTCTAAACGAATTTTACCAAAGCGTATTCACATCAGATTGTAACATAGAGATCCTCCCTAAGGTTAATATACTGGATTCCATGCCAAATATAACTTTTACGACAGACGGTATAGTTAAAATATTACGCAAAATTAAGCCAAATAAGTCGCCAGGGCCAGAAGGCATCCCAGCAAGAGTGCTTAAAGAACTGGCAGAAAGCGTCGCCCCTTATCTCAAAATTATATTTTGTAAATCGATAAATGAAGGTAGGGTCCCATCCGATTGGAAATTAGCTAATATTACTCCTGTTTACAAAAGCGGATTAAAGGAGGACCCAGGAAATTATAGACCTATATCATTAACTTCGCTGTCCGGAAAGGTAATGGAACATATCGTCGTAAGCTCACTCATGGGATTTTTAGATAGAAATGAATTCCTTGACGCAAACCAGCATGGTTTTCGTAAGTCCCGATCATGTGAAACCCAACTTGCTCTATTTGTACACGATATCTTAAAGTCCGCCGAAAGTAAAAAGCAAGTGGACGCTATTTTCCTAGATTTCAAAAAAGCATTCGATAGAGTCCCCCACTACAAACTAATTTACAAACTAAAACTAGCGGGCATTAACAAGGAAGTAGTCGACTGGGTTAAGGATTTTCTCTACGAGAGGGAACAACAAGTTGTACTGGATGGCGTTAGCTCAAATAGAGTCAAAGTTACCTCTGGCGTACCTCAAGGCAGTGTAATTGGACCTCTTCTTTTCCTTATTTATATCAATGACTTGAGTGACGAGATAGTTAGTAATGTGAGGATATTTGCGGATGACTCGGTTATATATAGGGAAATAACAAACGAGGAAGACCGGACATCTCTCTCAAACGATTTAGTCCTCATCCAAAGGTGGTGCGAAAAATGGGAATTAGATATTTACGTAAGTAAATGCTCCGTAGTTAATTTCTTCGAAAAGAAAAAAATGCGTCCAAATCACCCATACAGAATTAATGGAATTAGTATCAAAGTAGTAGATTCAGTTAAATATCTCGGGATCAACATTACTAATAACTTAAATTGGAGCACGCATATTCGAAAAATCTGCGGCAAAGCAAGTAAAAGGCTTGGCTTTGTAAAGCGTATTGTCGGTAAATGCGACGAAAAGGTGAGAGAGCGATGTTATTTTACCTTGGTCAGACCCCTTCTGGAATATGCGGCAAGTATATGGGATCCGGCGGATGAAACGTGTACTCGCGAACTCGAGAAAGTGCAGCGTAAAGCGGTTCGTTTTGTTAAGAAATGCTACGATAAAAAAGCAAGCGTTACAAAAATGCTCTCAGACGTAGGTTGGGAATCCTTGAAAGAAAGGAGATTGGAAGCTAGGCTGCGATTGCTTAATAAATTCAGGGAAACTACATTTTCCAAAGATACAATCGGTATCATGCAACCCCCCTGCTACGTCGGTCGATCCGATAATGACCGTAAGTTAAGAGAAATAGATGCTAGGACGAATCGTTTCAGAGATTCATTCTTTCCGCGAACAATACGTGACAATAATCGAATAAGGAAGTAATTTAGATTCAACTGGTGTTTACACCCCCTGCCACACGCCGAAAGGCGGCTTGTAGGGTATTAATGTAGATGTTAGATGTAGAAATGTTGATAATTAAGTCAAAATAGAGGAAAAAAATTGAAATTTTGATAAAATTATCCACTTTCTTGCTTTTTTCGATCTTATCTAGCTAGAAATGACGAATATCAAGGCAATATATAGGATAAAAATTCCAATTTCGCTAAAAATATCCGTATTAGTTGATTTTTTGATCATATCTCGATTAAATGACGAAAATTAAGGCAATATAGAGGAAAAAAATTGAAATTTCGCTAAAAAGTCTCGTTTTGGTTACTTTTTTCGCTCATATCGCAATAAAATATGTAAATTTTAAGGCAAAACAGAGGAATAAATTGAATTTTTTTTTAATTGTCCGTTTTAGTTGCTTTTTTTCGATCAAATCTCGATAAAATGACGAAAATTAAGGCAAAATCGAGGAAAAATTTAATATTTGTTAAAATTGTCCGTTTTTGTTGATTTTTTGATCATATCTTGATAAAATGACTAAAATTTAAGCAAAATAGAGGAAAAAAATATAGATTTCCGTGAAATGATCCAATTTTTTTTGCTTTCTTCAATCTTATTTCGATAAAATGACAAATTTTAATGCAAAATAAGGGAAAACAATTCCAATTTCTTTAAAGTTATCCGTTTTCGTTGCTTTTTTCGATCATATCTCTAAAAGATTACGTATTTTAAGAAAAATAGGGCAAAAAAAATTTAAATTTGTCAAAATTTACCCCATTTCGATGCTTTTTCTATTATTTCTCTATAATACGAGGAAATATAAGGCAATATAGAGGAGAAAAATTGAAATATCGGTGAAATTATCCGTTTTCATTGCTTTTTTACTTTCTCCATATACGAAGTATAGAGAAAGTATTGTTTTCATGAAAAAATTCGACTTCGAGATTTCAACGGAAATACATGTTTTGGGGTCCCTAGAACACGTTTTGACTATTTTCGGAATGATGTCTGTGTGTATGTGTGTGTGTGTGTGTGTGTGTGTGTGTCTGTATGTGTGTGTGCTTGTGGGCGCTCTAACGTAAAAACTATTAGTCGTATCAATACCAAACTTCATATATAGTAATGCGGTGTGTGCTGTTAGAGTTGATTAGTTTTTGGAGTAAGTCGGTTTACCGGAAGTCGAGCTTCATTCTTCAAAGCTCATTTCCGGTTTTCAATATATCCCCATAAATATGATATATAGGTATATTATATACCTTATAAAAGTTTTAGATAATGTGTTTTACTATAACTTTTGTAATAACTATATTTTTGTATCACCGGTTGATTAGGAGTTATTCGTGAAATACCGATAAACCGGAAGTAACTGTTATGTACTTTGTGGGCGCTCTAACATTAAAACTATTAGTCAAATCGACACCAAATCTCATATAGAGTATTTTGGTTGGTGTCGTTAGAGTTGATTAGTTTTTGGAGTATTTCGGTTGACCGGAAGTCGAGCTTCATTCTTCAAAGCTCATTTCCGGTTTTCAAAATATCTCCATAAATATGATATTTAGGTATATACTATTATTTATAAACGTTTTAGAAAATATATTTACTATAACTTTTGTATGAAACATATTTTTGTATCACTGATTGTTTAGGAGTTATTCATGAAATACTAATAAACCGGAAGTTGCTGATTATGTACTTTGTGGGCGCTCTGGGCTCTATGGGCGAAAGAACAATTTCATCGTTTTTCATCGAGCATGTCCTAAAAAATATTATTTATAATGTTTGTACCGTAAAAGATAATAATATATAAATTAATCACTCATCCTCCAAGTTTAGATGGAATATAGAGTTCGAAATTACTGTCGTAGGTAAATATTTACATCACATATGGAGAAAGTCATGTGCTGGCCACATCAGATTTTTCTATTATATCGTGATAAAACGAGGAAAATTAAAGCAATATTGAGGAAAAAAATTAAAATTTCGGTGAAATTAACTGTTTTCATTGCCTTTTCTATTATATCTCGATAAAACGAGGAAAATTAAGGCAAGATAGAGGGAAAAATCGAAATTTTGCAAAAAATCATCTATTTTCGTTGCTTTTTTCGATAAAATCATGATAAAACGACGAAAATTTAGGCGAAATAGAGGAAAAAAATTGAAATTTCGAATTATAATATTATTATATTATATATTATAAATTTCGAATAATCCGTTTTCGATTCTTTTGTTACATCAAATCTCGATAAAATAACGAAATTAAGGCAATATGTAAGGTAAAAAAAGTGCAATTTCGATCATATTCTCCGTATTCTTTGATTTTTTGATCATATCTCGATAAAATGTCTAAAATTTAGGCAAATCAAAGGAAAAAAATTGAAATTTCGCTAATGTTATTCGTTGTCATTGCTCTTTTTTTAGCTTAAAAAATGAAGAAAATTAAAGGAAATCTCTCCAAAAAATGAAGAAAATTAAAGGAAAATAGAGGGAAAAAATCGAAATTCAAAAAAATTATCCGTTTTCGTTGTCTATTTTCGATTAAATCTCGATAAAAAAACGAAAATTAAGGCAAAATAGAGGTACAAAATTGAAATTTCGCTAAAAGAAAAAATTTTCCGTTTTTGTTGCTTTTTTCGATCAAATCTCGATAAAATGACGAAAATTAAGGCAAAATAAAGGAAATAATTGAAATTTTGTTAAAATTGTCCGTTGTTGTTTCTTTTTTTAGCTTTAATCTCGATAAAACGACGAAAATTAAGGCAATATAGGGGAACAAATTGAAATTTTGCTAAAATTATCCGTTTTCGTTGCTTTTTTCGATCTTATCTCGATAAAATGACCAAAATTAAGGCAAAATATAGGAAAACAATTTCAATTTCGCTAAAGTTATCCGTTTTCGTTGCTTTTTTCGATCGTATCTCTAAAAAATGACGAATATTTAGGAAAAATAGGGGAAAAAAATTTAAATTTCTTTTTTCTATTACATCTCTATAGAACGAGGAAAATTAAAGCAATATAGATGAGAAAAATTGAAATTTTTTGTGAAATTATCCGTTTCCATTACTTTTTTTTCTATTATTTCTCGATAAAACGAGGATAATTAAGGCAATATAGAGGAAAAAAATTGAAATTTTGCTAAAATTATCAGTTTTCAATCCTTTTTTCGATCATTTCTCGATAAAATGACGAGCATTCAGGTAAAATAGAGGAAAAAAAATTCCAATTTCGCTAATGTTATCCGTTGTTGTTGTTTTTTTCGATAAAATATTGATAAATAGACGAAAGTTAAGGCAAAACTGAAGGAAACAATTTGAAATTTTCGTGAAATTATCCGTTTTCAGTTCTTTTCTCTATTATATCTCGATAAAATGTCGAAATTTAAGGCAAGATAGAGGAAAAAAATTGAAATTTGTTTGAAATTGTACGTTTTTGTTGCTTTTTTCGATCTTATCTCAATAAAATGACGAAAACTAAAGCAATATAGAGGGAAAAAATTTGAAATTTTTATATAAGGTCACGTTTTGGTTGCTTTCTTCGATCATATCTTAATAAAATGTGGAACCAAGATATGATTGAAAAAAGCATCGATAAAGGATAATTTCACCGAAATTTCTATTTTTATCATCAATTTTGCCATACTTTTCGGTATCTTATCTAGATGAAATCAAAAAAAGCATCGAAAACGGATTTTTTCAACAAAATTTTAATCTTTTCCCTCTATTTAGCCTTACTTTTCTTGATTTTGCCAAGACATGATCGAAAAAATCTGATGTGGCCAGCACATGACTTTCTCCATATATAAGATGTAAATATTTATCTACGACAGTATTTTCGAACTCTATATTCAATCTAAACTTGGAAGATAAGAGAATAATGTATATCATATTATCTATTACGTCAAAAACATTATAAATAATGTTTTCGGGACATGTTCGATGAAAAACGATGAAATGGCCTTTCGCCCCGTCGCCCAGAGCGCCCACAACGTACATAATCAGCAACTTCCGGTTTATCAGTAATTCACAAATAACTCCTACACAATCAGTGATAAAAAATATGTGACATACGATAGTTATAGTAAAATATATTTTCTAAAACTTTTATGAGTTATAGTTTATACCTAAATATAATATTTATGGAGATATTTCGAAAACCGGAAATGAGCTTTGATGAATGAAGCTCGACTTCTGCTTAACTGATATACCCCAAAAACTAATCAACTCTAACAACACCAATCAACATACTATATATGAGATTTGGTGTTGATCCAACAAATAGTTTTTATGATAGAGCGCCCACAAAGTACATAATCAGCTACTTCCGGTTTATCAGTATTTCACGAATAACTCCAAATCAACCGGTGATACAAAAATATGTTAAAGTTAAAAAATTATAATAAAAGACATTATCTAAAACTTTTATAAGGTATACAATATACCTATATATCATATTTATGGAGATATTTTGAAAACCTAAAATGAGCTTTGATGAATGAAGCTCGACTTTCGGTTCACCGATGTACTTGAAAAACTAATCAACTCTGACAGCACACACCACAGTACTATATGTGAATTTTGGTATTGATACGACTAATAGTTTTTACGTTAGAGCGCCCACTGTCACGCACACACACACACACACACACACACTCACACACACACACACACACACACACACACACACACACACAAACACACATACACACAGACATCATTTCTAAAATGGTTAAAACGTATTCTAGGGACCCCAAAACATGTATTTCCGTTGAAATCTCGAAGTCGATTTTTTTCATGAAAACAATACTTTCTCAATACTACGTATATGGAGAAAGTAAAAAGCAACGAAAACGGATAATGTCTCAGAAATTTAAATCTTTTTCCTTGATTTGGCCTTAATATTCGATATTTCATCGAGATGTTATTAAAGAAAAGCATCTAAAACGGATAATTTTAACGGAATTTCAATCTTTTTCCTCTATTTTGCGTTACTTTTCGTTATTTTGCCAAGATATGATATAAAATGGCATCGAAAAAGGATAATTTCTAATAAATGTCAATTTTTTCCTCCATTTTACCTTAGTTTCTGTGATTTTGAAAAGATATGATCGAAAAAAGAATCGAAAGCGGATAATTTCACCGAAATTTAAATTTGTTTCCTATATTTTGCCTTCATATTCGGCATGTTATCGTGATGTAATCAACAAAAGCATCGAAAACGGATAATTACACCGAAATTTTAATTTTTTTAAATAGAGGATAAAGATTGAAATATCGTTAAAATTATCCGTTTTCGATGCTTTTTTCGATTACATCTCGATAACATGCCGAAAGTTAAGGCAAAATAGAAGAAAAATCTGATGTGGCCAGCACATGACTTTCTCCATATATATAAGATGCAAATATTTATCTACGACAGTATTTTCGAACTCTATATTCAATCTAAACATGGAAGATAAGTGATTAATTTATATCATATTATCTTTTACATCACAAACATTATAAATAATGTTTTTCGGGACATGTTCGATGAAAAACGATGAAATTGGTCTTTCGCCCCTGCGCGCAGAGCGCCCACAACGTACATAATCAGCAACTTCGGGTTTATCAGTATTTCACAAATAACTCCTACACAATCAGTGATAAAAAATATATTTCATACAAAAGTTATAGTAAATTACATTTTCTAAAGCTTTTATAAATAATAGTATATACCTAAATATCATATTTATGGAGATACTTAGAAAACCGGAAATGAGCTTTGAAGAATGAAGCTCGACTTTTGGTTAACCGATTTACTCCAAAACCTAATTAACTCTAACAACACCAATCAACATACTATATATGAGATTTGGTGTTGATCCAACAAATAGTTTTCATGATAGAGCGCCCACAAAGTACATAATCAGCTACTTCCGGTTTATCAGTATTTCACGAATAACTCCAAATCAACCGGTGATACAAAAATATGTTAAATTCAAAAGTTATAATAAAAGACATTATCTAAAACTTTTATAAGGTATACAATATACCTATATATCATATTTATGGAGATATTTTGAAAACCGGAAATGAGCTTTGATGAATAAAGCTCGAATTCCGGTTAACCGATTTACTCCAAAAACTAATCAACTCTGACAGCACACACCACAGTACTATATTTTAAGTTTGGTATTGATACGACCAATGGTTTTCACGTTAGAGCGCCCACTATCACACACACACATACACATACACGCACACACACACGCACGCACACACACACACACACACACACACTCACATACACACAGACATCATTCCGAAAATGGTGAAAAAGTGTTCTAGGTACCCCAAAACATGTATTTCCGTTGAAATCTCGAAGTCGATTTTTTTCATGAAAACAATACTTTCTCTATACTTCGTATATGGAGAAAGTAAAAAATTTTAAATTTCGGTTAAATTATCCGTTTTTGATGCTTTTTACTCTGGAATTGTTTAATATTAGCAATATGATAGCCGCCGCAACCCCATCGCAGAACTTAGGTAAACCTTTTACTTGAAAGTAGCATTCCTGTGGAAGTTCTTCGTTGCAGCTGTCATGGAAATTAGTTTAATTAAAGAATACTAAATTTTTAGTAATACGTCACTATTACTTCAAATTTGATGCATTTTCAATACGTAATTTATTAATTAAAAGTGTTTTACGTAGTAAGGTAAGAATTTGCGATCGCGACTTGTGATTTGTGACGTGCCAAGACCGTTTAAAGTACCCACGAGTAAGTAGTTCTCGAAAACCACCGCTAAACGTCAGCGTAGTAGAACACATATAAAAAAAGAGGGAGTTTCAAATTAACTAAAGTAAAGTTCTCAAATGACTTAAAATATTTACGAGCTAGTTTCTTGGAATTCATGGCTGTAAGTTTCATTCACTTTGTCTGAAGTGAGTCTCCTAGGTTTTTAAATTAGGTCTATGCTATAAAAGGAATCAGTATAATCGTAGTCTTAATTTTTAAATCCTTTCAATTTGATGCAAATATACTGCACATTGGTTCCTGGAGAGCCATGTGGGTAACACTCGTGACTCATGAGGAATCAGTTCTGATTTCAAATCCTGGTGGGAGCACATGGGCAAAATGACCTAAGCTGTCAAAGTGCTTTTAACGAACTACTATAGTGCACACAGAGAATTGCATGTGATATCTATTGTTTTCTTCCTGAATGAGCTTGTGACTCTTATTTGTAACAGATATTAGTTTCATTTCATACTCATAATTATTTGACAAGTTTAGACCTGCATAGTTTAGCTTTCTGTAAACAGAGCTTTGGTATGCATACATTTGTTGCAGATCAAGTCTCTGATGTGCAAGATGTGCCTCCATGGACATTGCTCCATGCTGTGCAAGGAATTGCCAGAGCATGGGACAGTGTCACTGCAAACACTATTTCCAACTGTTGGAGATCAGCTAGTTTTGGTGACACATCAATTATAGAGACAGAGGAGTTAGTGGAGGTTCCCACACTACAGGACCTCCTTAGTAAATAAATGGCACAACTAAATCAATACATCCCAGATGCATCCTTTCATTCCGAGTCATATGTCAAGTGTGACTCTCATGTGATGACACATAACTTCAATGAATTTAGTGAAGATGAAGAAGATGAGGATGAAGTGAACTTAGATAGCTCATCTACAAGCTATGAAGAAGACCCAGAACCACCTTCCCCCCCTACAAGGGATGAATTAAGACACTCTATAAAAGTGCTTCACAATTTTCAAATGTTTACTGATGTTGTACCTGATTTATTCAATTATTACCTGTAAGGAATTCAGAAAATCACCTCATCTTTCATTGAAACTCCCAAAAAACAAAAAAAAAATGATGATTATTTTGAAAAGTAAAAAGTTCAGAATTTTGTTTCTGTTGTATTAAACATTAAACTGGATGTATAATTCATTTTATTGAAGTATTACCTTCCTTTCAATCCCATTTAACTTTATGCTCTGTGTTACTGAAACTGGATTGGTATTGTAGAGATTTCGATTGATTGAAAGAAAACCTCAAATTTACAAAGCCCGAATTTTACAAAGCGCAAATTTTTGGGTCCCTTCAACTTCGTAAAATTGAGGTTCAGCTGTATTACCTTTTAGTTGTGAATCTGCCTGAGATAGGGCCAATCATACATGTGAATGAATATTATTAACTTGTTATAGAATTAATCAAATCTTGAAAAGTTGCTATCTTCAAAAAGCCTTGGCAAGGACTAGACTTGTATTGAATTTAATTCCTGATAAATTATTGATTTTAAGGATATTTTTAGCCCCATAGTGACAGTAATATAAATGGTTTGCTTGTAGTATCTTTTAACTGAAGTATTGAAATTTTCATAGGAAATTTACTGTGATTGAAAGTGTATGATTTTGCAAGCAATACGTTTTCTCTGTGATTCATAGCTCTTAAACTATGTGTACAGTATACTTTCTCGTACCCCAAATGTGAGAAAAAACATATTCTGCTGTTTCTCATAACTTTGACTCCATTCAAATTCCTTTGTATGATGAGTAAATAAATCTTGTTTTCACCTCCTACGTAATAATTTTTTTTCTAATTCATAGCTGCCTGTTTCATCAGAGAAAAGTGTAATAAAAAACATGAGAAGAATAATTGGTAAAGTCTTACTAATCATCATTATCATACTAATATGCGTTACTATAAAGGATCTTATGTAATTTAAATTGGCTTAACTTGAAAAAACGAGTGATTATAAAGACTGGATCCTTGGAGCATTGGCAAAAAGTTGCAGTGTTATTCTATCATAACCTTCAATGACTCTATTCCTCAAGTTTGATCAGACATTTTCTTCAAAAGAATCTGGCATTATCATTGTGAAAATCTTAAGAAAGATAAAATATGGCATATTAAGATTTTGCCTTCCTTAAAAATAATTGGCTGCTTATCTATCTGTTAATTAAACCATGCAAGTAATCTAAGGTTGTTATATCTTTTTTAGCAAAAACAATTTGTTATCTATCATTGGGTTTCACTTCTTTGGAAACTGAGGATGAAAAATTACAAAATACCTGAACTTAATAAAAAAAGCTAATAATTTATTAACAACTAAGGAATTATATATTCATTTTACATAAATAGCAATAAATTCTTAATAAATTATCTAATAATCAATAATTTGTTTTATTAACATCTTAAAACCAAGTTCAAAGCCAGAGGAGAAAAGTCACCTACAAAAATGGAATTTTTGTAGGTGATTTGATTGCTAACAATGGAATATGAAAATATTTTAACTAGCTTTATATCTTCTCTATTATAAGTAAAAACAGGAGTTATTTTCATTATACAGGCAATTTTCTATGTGAACTAATGCTGAATGCTTACATTTCTGATTTATACGTCTCATTTTTTACATCTATCATCTAATACTAGATTCTCCCTCTATAAATAACTATTGAAAGTGCCATAATTTATAGCAATCCGAGATATTTCACAGTGTAAATTACCTTGTTAGAAATTAAACTTTTTCAATCTTGTTTGCTTAAGACTTAAATCTTTATTATAAATAAGACATCTCTGGAGTATCTTGTAAAAATAGTTGCCATTATTATCATAGAAAACAAGTTCAGGCTTCACTTGGTGGTAATGAGTCATGAGTGTATGTCATTACTAATGACATACACTGAGATGTGACATACTAAAACTTTTACTTTACCACAAAATTAAGTTTTAGTATGTCACATCTCAGCCATTATTATCTTTAAATCTTCTCCATCATACTAGTATATGGAGAAGATAAAGGCTTACAAGCTTGTATGCCTACCAGAATTATTTTTTATATTTCTTTTATCTATGCCACTCACATAATCTATTTCTGAATTTTTATAATAGTGTGATTTTTTATCATTTATCCCTTTTATATGTAGCAAATAGTAACTAGGAAATAATTGTAACATTCCAAGAGTTAACTAGTTATCCTCCACATATTATTCTAATGATTGACAGAAATAAAAATATATGTGGATAATTTATACCTTGATAGTTTTGATTATGATATGAAATGATAAACTCTGTGAACATTTGGGGTAAGTTCCTTAACATGATCAGCAAATTCAGGTGGAAATATTTTAACTATCTTTTGAATTGTAATTAGAAACAAGAGTTTTTCTCATTATACATGCAATGTTTTCTTTGAAGTATTGCTCATTACTCAATACCTTTCTAATTTTTACCTTTTAATTTTTCACCTTTATCCTCTAACCTTAGTTTCTACCACTCTGTTCAAAAATATTTAAAATGCCTTAACTTAGTAGTGATCTGAGAAACCTTGCAGTAAAAATTAGAAAACTACCATTTCAAATTATCCTGTTTTGTTTGGTTAAACTTTCAATACTTATGAGGAATTTGATAATAGCTGTAACAATACAGTGAAATCTGATATTTCTGAAAACAATATGAGCAACTCATTATGAACTCTAATTCAGAGGCTATTCCTATTTTACATGGATCTATAATTGCACTGACAAGTTTGAGAAGGTGTCATAGAACAGATACATTTACTACATCTTTTACTCCTTTTATAAATACTATTAGAATCCTACATGTTAATTTTTGCCTCTTATGCATTTAAAATTGCAAATTTAAGATGCAGCAGACTTTTTGGAAACTATATAAATACATGAAGTAGACTTAGCAGTTGACCTAGTACATATATACCTATATTATAATATATATTATCTTTAATTAGAGGATTATCTTTCTTAATATTTCTCTATCCCTTCAATAGTAATGTGACTGTAATTACTTTTCTCTCTCATTATTTACAGGATCACAGTTACTGATTCTGTCTATATTACTTTGAAAGTAATATTTTATTGTTCATAACGAAGTGGAGGAATGAATGCAAGCAACACCTGAAGCTGTAGTGGATCTTCTATATCAGATTTTTATTCCCTAATCTTGTCTATGGACCTTCAAACTGCTGATGAGTTTACAGTGTGAACTATTTAGAACCTCTGTTAGAAGTTGGACCCGATTTTTGAATGCCTCTTAGCCCAACTAAAAGTAAGTAAAATTCTAATTCGTATTGTATACATGCTATCCATGCCTTTGATAGCCCATGCTATCAAATTTATTATTTTCTGCATAATAGTTTCAGCACTAAGCCTAGCTTTTTTGTATTGGTCCAATTAAATAATTTAAGATTCTTTCATATAACTTTGCAACTCTGCTTCAGGAAATATGAAATATAAGTGAAATTTTCAAAGTTTTGAGAAAGCATCCATTCAGTCGTGGAAATTAGAAATAAGGAACTTAATAACAAGATTCATTCTGAAATTTATGACAAAAAACAGGTAACAGGTTGCTATCATATTTCCCTATTATTTTAAAACAATAATTTCAAAACTTGTATCATTCACAAGTATATTTTTACCTGGTGTTTTTTCTGTTATATTTCAGGAAGTTAGTAGTTATACCTACCCACCTGATGATTTCCATAAAGTAGTACAAAACAGAAAGCCTAAGTATCTCCCATTTCCATGTGATAATGCACCAAATAAACCAAAATGGAGATCAGATAATCGACCAACAAGTGTCCACAAACTTCGCCCTGGAGAAATTAATTTTATTACTGCTATGGGAGATTCTCTCACTGCAGCCAATGTAGCAAGGGAATTAACTCCATTAGGACTTTTAATTCAGGATAGGGGAGTTTCTTTCAGTGGGGGTAAGAAAACAGTTCCAAATATAGGCATGATAACTGT
The DNA here is from genome assembly GCA_947579665.1 of Sympetrum striolatum. Lineage (NCBI taxonomy): Eukaryota > Metazoa > Arthropoda > Insecta > Odonata > Libellulidae > Sympetrum > Sympetrum striolatum. Next base: position 81,999,301 of record OX388346.1, read on the forward strand.
TCCTCTGAAATCATATCATTCAATATAAATGTCAATAAGAAAGATAACTATATATATATAATATGTCCATACTCCTTTCATATTTAAGACTTTTAATCTCATCTCTTCTTAATCTAATTCACAACATTCAACAGGCTATATTTTGCTTAACTCTCTCATTATTATGTATGTCCTAGATTATCTCTATACATAGTCTAAGTCATTCCACTTCCATCTATCTTTTTTCTAATTCCAAATCAACATATGCAACCTTTTTTACTAAATAAAGCCCTTCCTTTACCTATCACTCATAAATATTCTGCTTCTTATTTACTCAGTCCTTATTTTCAACCCATACTCCTCATATGATCCATCTTAACTGTACTCTGTTATCAAGTTTTCTGTGTAAACTAAACATGTTTGGGCTAATTTTCTTGCCTGATTGCTTTTTTGGACATGCTGAAATCCTTTGACATCAGGAGCTCTCATTTTGAAGCAAAATTCTGGTAGTTAACTCTATTAATGATTGATAGGCCATTTATCTAGAACTATTATTTTTTATTATAATTGCCAGATTAATAGATGATTCATGTGTTTCTCCTGGTACACCAAATTCTCAGTAACAAACGACTATGCTTCATAACTCTTTCTACTATACTAGTTTCAAGCATATTTAAATGCTAACCCAATTCTTTATCATTTGAAAGTTTGTCAGATTGTATTGCTGACAGTATACTATCAAACACTCTTCTATCTATATTCATAAGGCTTTCAATCCATTCATATATTTTTCAAGTCTTCGTAAAAATTCTAATTAAGTACACAAAATTATCTTCTATTTCAATAATCTCAGTATTTACTCTAAAGCTGTCACCATTTGATATTCCATTCCATTAAACACAAATCCATTGTTGAGGCAACATTTTTGTTTAGATCCATTCTCTCTGCAAATACATCTATATCAATTGGCATCATTTACAAATCATTAAATGATTCCCATTAAGCACCTAATTATCAGCAGTAACAACATATCAAGTTTCCTGAATTTCAAACCTATAAAATCTTGGTCTTAAATCACATCTAAAGCTTAAAATATTAATCTCACCTCCAGTGCTGTAGTAAGGGTGGGTAACTATGGCATTCGGCTAGGGTGCAAGATTTTTTAAATGCAATTTCAAAATTATGATGTACTGAAAATAAATCTTGCCCAGAAATTGTTTTGTTTTCATGCAACCAGAAAATACCTATTTCTTGCTCCACTAAGACAATTGTGTGAATATTTTGCTTATTTCTTATGAAGAGAGATAGTTTTCCTGAACACAGAAAATCTACCTCTTCACTTTAGTCCATGGATGATTAGGTGATTTCCTTTTGGCAGGAAGTAAAGTGTAGTCTTCCTTGGCATTCCCACATCAGCTTACCCTACTGTGAGCACCCAAAAACTGATTTAGCTCAGCTGCAATTTCTAAATTTCTATTTTATTACCCACTCTTCCCATTTCCCCTGTAGTTGCTCAATGCCAGTGCCCCATCAACCTTCCCCCTCTGCATGCCACTGAGCATCACTTTCTTTTGGCAGAAGTGAAAATTACCCTGGAAGAAACTTTAGACTATTTTCATGAATATAAGCTTTAAATCTCATTGTGGAAATGACGCTAATAATTCCTTAACATTTTCCTCATTGGACTAAATTATAAAAATCTGATGTGGCCAATACATGACTTTCTCCATATTTATTGAAAATAGAAGCCTATGTAAGTAATATATAAATAACTCCAAAACAATGGGAGTTACAGAAAAATGTTTCATACAAACATTGTAGTAAAATACAATATCTATATCTTTTGTACAAATTGTATATAAATACATCACATTCTTTCAGAGATATTTAAGAAAAACAACAATTATTGGATAAAAAGCAACTTACGTTTAGCGAGTATTCACTAATAACTCCTAAACGATCAGTGTTACAAAAAAATGTTTCAAGCAAAAGTTGTAGTAATGTACATTATCTTTAACTTTTTTATAACTGTATACACATACATTGCATTCTGACAGAGATATGTAAGAAAAACTTCCATTTCTGGATAAACAACTTTCGGTTAACCATTATTCAAGAATAACTCCTAAACAATCAGTGTTATGAAAAAATGTTTCAAACAAAAGTTGTAGTAATGTACATTATGATGATACACTGACTGACGAAACATTAATGTTTTTGCCAGATGATGAATATGAGAAATGTTTAGGGTTTTAAAATCAATACTTATGAATTATGACATGTTTTCATTATAAAAGAGTTGAATTAATAAACCATTCTCATATCTTTAAAATAAATCTGAGGCATATTTATTATTCGTAAATTATATTCATTTCTTCACTAATATTTTTATTCTACAAAAATGTAATATATATTTTGATGTTTTATTTATACAAATGAACATCAGTTAGCACATCATGGTTTGTTTTTGTGGGGTTTGTTTATATAATAGTTATGATTCGACCGATTCGACTCAATGTTAGGAGCTAATGGAAGTTGTTTTAACAGTATTGTGATTTGATATTACCACGCTATATTACCATTATTTCTATAATAAATCTTCAATACCATTGTTTCTGCTTTGTAACATAATATTATTCGTAAAGCCAGAGTGATACCAATGAAAGAAACAGGTAAGAGGTTGACATGGCAGCTGACAGAAACAATTCTTACATCTTATATTGTTATGTGTATATTTATGGTTACCATAGTTTTTCTTCCCATAAAATAGAGCTGGGGAAGTGATGTAGCCTTATTTTTTGGGTCGACTTATGCACTGAACATAGGCTAGGTGATGTTCACCTCAAAATTTTAGGGGTCGACTTATATGCTATATATCGAACTCTCTATGTAATTCTAATTCTAAATAATATCTAATTATGTTAAGAGTATGGATGTTAAAGATTGAATTGAATTTGTGTGTATTAACGTTTTTCCTTGAGGTGAGAAGTTTTGTGTGTATTCTTAGACCTACTTCTGCATTTGTTGCATGGGCTTTATTTTTCTTTAATCTGTGTTGTGTGTTTCAATTGTGCCGTATTATTTGTGAAGGGCTTAGTTGCATGCATTGAATGTTTCTGTTTCATATCATTGAAAGAGTCAATTATGAAAATAGATTAAAATGATTGCATTGTGAATTTCCTGTGCAACAAGAAAGATTGTATACTCTGTGTTTTCATGTGATGGTAGATAGGTAGCTTCAGGGAATATATTTTACTGTCCTCTAAAATATTCTGAATGATGGTAGATAAGTTAAAAATGAATTAGTCTCTTTCAATATTATCAGACAAATAAGATATTATTTATGTCCTATAGCAAATTTTTAGTAATTTCAGAATGAGTATATTGGCTTTTGTCCAATTTTAAATATTTCGTCTTGCCTGAGGATTTCAATTCAGTTAGAAAGATTGTTCGTATAAGTAGTTGGACTCCCTTGAATTTAAATAATAAGTACTAATGATAGTCCTGGGGGTCCGGACCCCCCCCGAAATTTTTCTCTAGATCCGTTCCTGTGGCAGGTGAATGTATTTTTATGTGGGAATTTTCCATCTGGGAGCCTATATTATAGCTAATACAATAAATTCAATGAACAGGAGGTATTTAAGTCATTTTCCTGCCAATATTATTAATTTATCTCTTTCAAATTGAACGTCTTCGCTCACTCGGTGGTGATTTCGTTAATTACTTATAGTGTAGGATGAAAGCAGTCAATATTGCAGTTTGGTATCAGCTGCAAGCTTCTACTTCTCAAAACTCCTGTCACATGCAAATGCAGGGAAGGAGTATATTCATTGATAGATTGAGTATTGACAGAACTGGCACTGTTAATGTTATATTGACTCAGTTAAAAATTTGTCCAGTATTTTGTTCTGTTGATATGTTTTTAAACCTCTTCAATTTATGAGATTAACTATATTGTTATTCTTTTATCTAAAATTAAGGGTAATACAGTGTTCTATTGTATTGTAAGTGCTTGTTTTTGTGTGTTGTATATTTCATTTTCATGTTTTACATTTAGGTCGGATTTATGCAAGTTGCTGTGCCATGATTTTTTCCCATTTGTTTTTCTGTGATAGGGACTGTCTATGACATCGACATAGTTTTACTCTTCCATGAATGCCTTTGCGTTGCTATAATTTACGCTAAAATTTTTATTGTAGTGTGGTTTTAGATCTTAATTTGTGGAAAGGAGCTTTTCAAGTTGAAAGATATTTAGGAAAAATGTGCTTATTTCTCCTATCCCGTAAAAGTTTCAGTCGCAAAGAATATATTAAACTAAAAATTAGTAGAAGGTTTTAGTATCTGTCTGCAACTCTCAAGTCCAATGTTTCATGTCCCCTATACAATCGTAAACATTATCAATCGAGTAGCCTATTCAATGCCAAGTAAAATTGGTCATGCCATGCTGGTTGCTGGGATTAACACACTGTTTTGAAATAAATGTAGATTATGTGTCTAGGTTTTGAACATAAAGGTAAGAGGATTGCCATCCTTTGAAGTCCCCCTGTAATTGGTCCTCAGCGTAGTTGTTTTTTAAATAAAATCACTCAATCACAAATAGAGTAACTTTGCAAATGTACATTAAACCGTTGCTTTTGTTTGGTGATTCCAGCTGCCAGGTTTACGTTGCATGTGATGAACTTTCTCGTGAACTACAATGCTGAATATTTTCGAAAATCATTTTGCCTGAGCCCTCTCATCATACATATTTGACTATTATCATGGGGTAGACGATAAAAACCTCAAGCTTTGCCGGAGATTAATTCAATACATGTCAGAGTTGCTTTCCTTAATCTCAATCTGATTTCTCTGCGTGATGCAATTTGTTTTAAAAGGATTCTTTTTGAAATTTTTGCTCTAGCATAATTAAGATGTAAATTGATCAGAGAATATTTTTTTATTTTGTAATTGGTGTGACCTCATGTGAAATGTAATGTCTTTTGAAGCCAATATGCAATGATTTTCAATATTTCTTGGAACTCAGGTCTGTATTTTGGAGTGCAAAACACAGGCACAGGAAAGTCCTGGGATTTAGAGGATAAGATTGGGTTTTAGCTGAATTTTTTTAATGTATTGTGCCTCAAAAAAGTCAGTATTTTAGAGGATATTAAATGGAAAAAGGAAAAATTCACTTTGTAAAATTCCACTAAAATATATTTCTCTACTGCGACATTTTTTTGCTTGAAGTGAGAAGTTGTGTGTGTATTCTTTGGCCTCTTCTGCATTGATTGTATGGGCTTTATTTTTCTTTAATCTGTATTGTATGTTTTAATTGTGTGGTATTATTTGTGAAGGTTTTAGTTGTGTGAATTGAATGTTTCTGTTTTATGTCTCCCTTGAGGGTTTAACAATATGTAATTAGCTTTTTCTTCAATTACAATAAACACAGATTTTGCATTTATAGGACTCAGCCTTGATTGATATTTTTTAATTTCTGTCTTCATAAAGTTTCAACGCTTTGTCAAAAACAAAAGAGTAGCCTACCTAGACAGAGAGGCAAGGCGGTTTCCTTTCAGATAATTTAGAAATTTTCTAATAGTAAATATTTGGTAATATTTTTGTTTCAATATTCAATTTTTGGTGCAGCTCTTTGCTCATTTTGTTTACAAAACGACCCAGAACTCACCACAGGGAGGTGGCTGCACTTCGAGTTCCACCCACACCCTACCCAACCAACCATCCAATGTAGGGTGTGTTATTTACAATTTGTACAAATTTATTTCGCATTCTCTCTCCTTAGGTTTCCTTTGTAGTCTTTATCTATCGATAAATATCAAAATTCAGATTTGTGTGAATAAGTTGGCATCGCTGAGCGTGACAGTAATGTGGTTCTAATATAGCCGCCTCTGGAACTGTGTCCACACACTTTACTTGAAGCTTCGGTCGCTAGCTTAACGCATCTTTCAACAGCCTCTGTATGGCATGGGAAAGCATCTATACTCATAACAGGCTTTAAGCCATTGCTCACATACTGTTTTATCTCTTCATTAGTCAATGTTCTTAACAGTGGAGGAGGAGTCAGTGTACTGGTGTTCCATTTGATAATTTCGGTATAGTCTTTAGCTTCAAAGTTTAGATTTGGTGGTTTAAGATACTGATAGAGTCACTTTCAGATATTGCTTGCTTTACCTTCATGATATGTCTAAAGCCCAGCTCTAGGATATGGTTTCTTTCATCAGTTACCATAGCCAAAATTAAATTTTCAGGATGGGCAAGGTAAGCATTCCGTTGTAAAACAGGATCAACAACTTGAAGCAGCTCTTCTGGTAAGTACCTTGTAGATTCAATAGTTTTGTAAACATGTCTGGGCCCATCTGTGTATTTGTGGTTTATTTTTATTGCAAGCTATTTTATTAAACTATTTATATTTAATTGTTTTGGGAGAGATAAGCGACAATCTTGGGGAAAAAATATAGGACAAAAGTAGTGTAGAAACAGTGGTAGAAACTTTTGTGCATTTATATGAGAAGTCGAATAAAGTTAATACAGAGTCCTTGGAAAATGGGATGAAAATTGTTACTTGATTAATTAATATAAGGGAGGAGAGAAGGGACAAAGCAATTATGGGGCATTAAATAAGCATAATAATTCCTTTCTTTCCCAACTCTTTTTCTTCTAACGTTATGCCTATCATACTGTTCTCATCATCATACTCATCTCATCAAATGACCCAAGAATTTCACTTTCCTTTTATCTATAAAATCTGTTGCCTCTTTTCCTTCACTTCTTTTAACACTTCAACGTTCGTTTTCCTTTCCATCCAAATAATTTTTAACATTCTTCTACGTATCCACATTATTGCTGTTTCCAGGAGGGCTCTCTCCATCTTCCCGAAAGTCCAACATTCGCTTCCATAGAGCAAAGTGCTGCAAACAAAGCTTTTTGCAAATCTCTTTCTTTTCTCTAAATCTTTAAGTTTGCATGTTAAAAGATTCCCTTTGTTTTGAAAAACTTTTTTCATTAATGGAAATAGCGATTTTTATACAGATATTTCTATTGGAAAGAACCAAAGACATAATATGAGCTCATTCAACCCAGTATTGAGCACAGCCTTGGACAAGGTAATGAATTACGATCGACAAAAAACGATGTATCAGGGTGTGGCTGCAGGGGGCGTACCCAGTAAGATTGCAGATGTGAGCATGCCGTGGGTAATTGGGAGGGAGTCTTACCTTATCTCGCCCCTCCGAACTGCAATCGTCTGAGACTGCATTCTTAATCGGCCCTGCGAAGGGCAATCCAGTGCATTTGCGTGCCGTCCTCCAAAGAAGTCCTCAAATCGACTATTGAGAAATGTCTCTCCACTACATGATCAGGGACTCGTATAGAGGCGAACAACTTTCGTTATTAGGCGACTGCATTGGTCAAGGTTGTGTTCATAGAATTATCACAGAATTTCCATGGATTATATTTATTCATTCATTTTATTTAATCGCTGCAATTTGATACGATTACCAGGTGGTGACGGTCGTGGGAGATATTTGTTTATTCTTAAAGACTACAATTTGGCACCAGGCCTGGTGGTTATCCTATTTACCCTAGTTGGGAAGAAAACCATCCAAACCTCTCGAAGGCAGTACTTATTACATATAATCGCGAAATTTACAAAAATATTTCAAAATTATCAGCAAGCGTGCAGTATTTTAAAATTTACTACAATATCAAAATTTTTAAAACGTACAACAATATTACAATAAAAACACGGAACCCTTTTAATTCTATTGATAAATAAATTGTAAGTAGCAGGAAAAGGTTCGAAAACTTCTGCAGGTAAATTGTTCCATTTTATATTCCCCGATGTAGTAAGATAACAATGTAATCTGTCCGATAGTCGCCCAAGGACGGAAGGGAAACACCTCCAAAAACCTCCTATGGACGGTATCTTATAGATGAGCCCAGTTAGCACAGTAAATCAAATATGTAATATACAAACACCTCCACCAAACACAGATACAGCCAATTGAATACAAAAATACAGATTCAGTAATTGTATTAATTTCCACTAGTTAATTTAATACATCGTATTACCAGGAAATATTTTCTTTTTCTAAAAATTATAAGGTGATTTAAACTATACCTTATACGTTTATCTATCTATAATATAAAACAGAGTGTGGGTGTGTGTGTGTATGTTCGCTAAAAACTCGAGAACCGAGAGTCGCAAAACTTTGAAAATTTGTACATTATTAAATGTCGACCCCGCGCAGAGTATAGGCTACTTTTTATTTCCCTAAGGTCCACGGTTCGAACCCAGACGGGTCAAAACGTTTCCATAAGAAATACACGTAGAGGTCAGTTTTCTGTAGCAGAATTCATGTCAAAGATGGCGATCTCCTATTGTGCTGCATTGTAAGTATGACCAGGAAGACCCGGGTTCGATCCCGGGAGGTAAATATATCTCCCATATAAAACACATTGGGGTAGTTTTTCATTATTTTTTTGATGCATTTATCGAAATGAAAGGTAATTCTTCCTTAGATAGAAGTTGTATATTAAGACTCGGTTTAAGAAACTGTGCCTGGGTTCGATGCCAGAGCACATTAATATATCTCACATAAGGAATATATGTGAACAGTAGGACGTAGTTGGAGCAAATATTTCTGCTCGAATTTTCACACATAGTTAGAGATAGTGATCTTCTGTTGTTTAGTATTCGGGTACAAGTCAGCTCCATAATACATTTAATTTCTGCAAAGAGAGTTCTTCGTTGGTTTTGAGTTATATATGTATAGAATATATTTCTGTTATTGTTTTTTAATCATCGTTTCCGAGAACCATGTTTCCCTTTCAGAAAATTTCTCCTGAAAGGTGGTGCTGCTTATCCTAATGTGATCATCGAATATATTTTATAATCTTTATATCATTTTCGTCATCATCGAAAAAAGTGTTCATTCAAAGGATATGAGATTGAATCTTTAGGTGACTTTGTAGACTTAATTATGATTTTATTTACTTTGGAAAAAGTATAGCCTGGAATCAGCTATGTACCAAAAATTATGAGGCAATTGTTACGATTAAGACTGTACCAAGAGTAATTATCAATTTGGATTTCCCCGTTGAGAATCAACGGACACTTCTGCTAGTATATATATAATAGTGTGTTTGTGTATGTATGTATGTTCGCTAAAAACCCAAGAACCGAGAGTCGCAAAACTTTGAAATTTTCTACATTACTAAAAGTCAACCCCGCGCAGAGTATAGGCTGCTTTTTATTTTCCTAAAGTCCACGGTTCGAACCCACACGGGTCAAAAACTTTTCCTAAGAAATACACGTAAAGTTAATTTTTTTCGTAGCAGGGTTCATTTCTTTAGAAAAATTAAATTAGTAATAAGGGTCTTAGAAAGTTTCATCAAGCACCCAAAGTAGGAAAATAGAATAAAGATTCTTATTTTGGTCATAAAATATCGTTTTCGATTCGAAATCGCAAAAATCTTGATAAAATACGTGAATATTTTATCGAAATTTTGAGGTTTTAAAAATTTCATCCCCCTGACGATCAAGGGGATTGTTGAGTCACCAGCTCATGTATTTATCCGTAAGAACACATTGAGAAAATATGCCTACTTCAAATTAATGTTAAACATAAGTTATAGATTTTATGCTCTAGCCGCTCTAACATTTTACTAACACTTTCATCATTCTTGTGCTTTCCGTTTACGTGTCCTATGAATTCAACTCTTCCAATATCCATTCTTGTGTGCAATTAAAATAATTCATACTAGAAATAAGGATATTTAATTAAGTCGCAAAGTTTAATTGCAATTAAATGAGATAGGGGAGTATAGAAATTGGGCAAGACTAATATTTGTTCGCAGCATAAATTAGATAAAAAACTTGAAATACACTTAATCAAATAAAACCTCAAGCCTAGGATAAGCGAGTTTTGTTAAGTTCCCCTAAATAAACTTTCATCATAGAATACTAAACATGAGAGATCGAATCAGGAGTGCTAAACATGCAGAGTGTCTTAACACCACTATCGGTAATACAATTGGTGAATTTAATTTCCCTTACCCTAACCCTCACCTATTCTATTTTATTGTTTTTATTCAATTATTGTGAATATGATAAGAATAGAGAATCTTTTTCCTCGCTAACGAAGCAAGTTGCAGTATGATAATTACTCGAGGAGGGTACTAGGAGTTTTATCTTCCATTATTATTGTCTTTCATAGGTCCTTCACATATTTATTCTACTGTAGTCGCTAAAGCTTCATCCTAAAGCTTGATATATGTTTTTATTGGCGTGAATTCATTCGCGAATAAGTACGAGATGAATGAAGAAAACCATGAGAATTAGTGTTATGCTATGCGGTTCTTTCGTGGCTTTTCAAAATTTGTAATTAAAATATAATAAATATTTATGGATGCGTTAACGCCAAGAAGCTTTTCACGATATTTTCGCGTTCCTAAAGGTTCTTGAAAGTAGACTGGGGCAAAAATTTCATTCTTCGTTATTTTATAACGGAATCGTGATATTACGTTGAATTTCAGTTCGGCAAGCGATGCAAATATGCGTCAAGAAAAAAGTGAACGTTGGTTGACGCCTTCATTGCGGCATCCTCCTTAAGGATTTATTTTCAAAGACAATGGATTAAATAGCCCGTGTTTAGCAATACGGATGAATTCAAGGTTGCATGCTCAAAAAAGAGAGCAATTCGCTGTGGGCGGAAAACATAAATGGCTAAAGACGACAATTACTTTAAAGACCTGCATTGCCTTCCAAACGTAGAGCGTATAATTGAGATCGGAGGAGATTTTGACCACTGCACCGGACGATCTACTTGATATCGATCGATGCATTTCGAGCAGAGAGTATTAAAGCATCTTTGCCCTCATTTCTTGGCCTTAAAAACAGTACGTGCAAATTTTAAATCTTCCGCAACACTCTTGAAACACCATGGCCGAATGAATAGTGACAACACATTTCCTAACACTTTCGCAATAGCGTTCAATGCTTGAGATCTTCGTATAACTGAATCGATAAGATGGATTAATGAGAGTGCTACCAGTTGATAGGGTGCTTTTACCGAAATATTTAGATGTCGTAGTAGTAGTAGTATTGTTAAAAGTGCTTCGACAGCTTAGGTCATTTCGCACATTGGCTCCCACCGGGAATCGAACCCGGGACCGCTTTCACCAAAGGCAAACGCGCTGTCCACATGTATTTAGATGTCTTTATGATCCTTATTTGTACTTGTTCTCCATCTTAACATTTTGTTGAGGTTACCTAAATATAATATGCGCACTTGTACATCCATAGCCGGTTTCTTTATTCGTTTATAAAAACAAAAGATTAGTGTTTAGTATTAATTGGAGAGATTTTGTTCCCAGACAACCGTTAAGGAAGCAGTGGCGTCTTTGATGTCTCCAATAGATATTTTTCTAAAGAGACAATTTTGGGATAAGATGAAATAGCCTTAATAGGATCGAGAAAATATGGTAGGGGATTTAGTATTTCTTTCATGTTGTGATTACGTGTTTTTGGAAGGCTGGAGATACTCCCCATTCATCTTCAACCGTAGTCTTAGATTAAATTTGTATTAATATACTTTTTAGATTTTTTAGTAATCGGTCAATAATTTATAGGCGTGAATATTTCAAATATATTTCAAACCGTTCATATTCAGCATATTTAATATAAATAAGGGGCTCCCGGATAGCTAAGCGGGTTTGGCTTCCGCAAAATCGGTCTCGAGTTCAATTTCCGGTGGGAACCTATGTGAGAAATAATCTAAGTAATCTAACAATACTACTACTTCAATAATTACGATTTATTTGCTCCATTATCGAAAATTGCTTTCCTTGAGGACCTGAGTACAGAAATTCCATCTATTTATGAATTTAAATTCTTTGTTCTTCGAATGAGTTTCCATATTTTCTTTGGCACCCTGAAATGTCATGGTTACGTAGATAGATCATTATTTATTAAATCACTGGTCATATTCAGTCATTTGCGTGAGAATCCTTCTCCAAAACTATTGCGATCGATTTTTCGAGTGAAAGTGTCAACTAGAATGGTGAATGATTGTCAATATTAAAGATTTATCTCTCTAAAAGTATATAAAATTCGCTGACTTTATTTGGAGTTAATTACCAACAATAAAATCTCTTAGAGATTTAACCCTTGTTGAAATCATTCCAAGCCTTGCAATTGTTGTTGTATATTTTTTGATGATGAGTAATTCTAAGTTTTAGCTGTATCTGTGTATTATTTTTTAACGGACGCGAAACTTGTGAGGGAATCGATGTAAATAATGTAAATCGATTTTATTATTTCTTAAAACCTAAAAATATTCAGGTCAAGTTCTTAAGTCCAACGGCGCGCACGGCCGCTCCTTTTCCGAGGTTTGTAAGACTGCTCTTTATTCCTCATTTGTATTTCTCCCAAGGGAAATGAGAATGCATAATCACCGTAATCAAAGTCATTGCACACAATTGGCGTGAATTATTTTTAGCCTTGAGATCGTTTTCGATTTCTATGGCGGACTTATTTATTCTCATTTTGGATTTCGGATATAATATTTTTTGCATGCTCGCTATAAATCGGTCAGAGATTGGGAATGCGGTATCGAAGATCACGAACGCGGAAACGAACAGATGTATTTAATTCTCTCACGATCTTGCGCATGCAGCAAATCGAGCCGTAATTTGTAGAATCGTTCCAAATAATACATTCTCGAATATAGTACAGAAAGAAAATTTGACAACACAGCTGTTTAAGAATTAGAAGTTAAAAATCTCCAATAGCCGTCTTTGTCGCCGTTCCTCGTCTCACTCACCGGTGTTAGAAGAAAACAATAGAGGACACCTCACTATAATAACACTCAATGCGAATTTCGAGAGCAATTCCTTCTTCTTCAGGAGTGAATAGTAAAGAAGAAAGCATTGCTTTCGAAAGGGGAACTGGGCGTTGCTAAAGTATCTTGTCCTCTCGTTTCCTCTAAAAGACGAGGAAAGACGGCTATTGGAGATTTTTAACATCTAATACTCGAACATAGATAGCACGGGCTGCTTTCTCTATGCCGGCTTGGTAAATTTATTATAACGCCACAAACTTATTCACTGTCTTTTGGATGCTGGATACCCTTAGTGTTTATTACATTATAAATCCCGTTATCTAGGAGGTAAAGTAGTAATATTACGTAAAATAATTTCTCCCCCTCAGAGTAAATATCACAATTTGTTTGTGATCGTTTTTCTAAGTCTGATAATTAAAAGCTGCATAGCACTTTCTGAATATGCGAGCTTCAAAACCAGCTTCTGTTTTAACCGAAGAAATCCTTTTTTTGTGTCGGACCATATGATTTCAGCGCTTAGGTAAATACTTCATCTGGTTAAAACAGCCTGCCAACTGCATGTTCGAAAGTAATTGGCGAAACATCATAATCAAAGGTTACTCCTTAATGCTTCTATCGTGGATAAACTAGAACTATCAGATGAATGATTCAGCGTGAAAGTTTCATTAAAGTCCAAAATCCTCTAGGACTAATCCCGAATTAAGTGTGGGATAGGTGATTCGACTCCTCTGTTCTATAAAAAATTTAGTTTTTATTTATTTGATTTACGGTAAGGAGATCAAATAAATTTTTATAAATACGTAATAATATGCAACTAAAAATATGTGAGAGTTCAATTTTCAGTTTGTTTAATTACGGTATGCTGAACTTCATATTTTATTTGATAACTCCCTGGAAAATATTACGAATTTTTCCGTCCAATATTTTCTCTGATTACGATGTTACCGATAAGAAAATCGATCGCCGAATTTTGTAATGTGTCTTTTTCTTCGTTGTTATATACATTGCGGTTCCAGTTAATCGCAAAGTATGAAAAGAAGTTTTGACTTTCGTAAATCCTAATTTATAAGCGTGTTCGTAAGGCATGCGAAAGCTTAATCATTTCTTTTCTTATTCAAAATTTGTAAATATTTTCACCTTTTTTGTGTTTGAAAAAATTCAGCTGTTCAATGCCAGCGAATGTAAATAATGCTTTTTTGAGTTATTCCTTTCAGAAAGTTGCACTGCTGGGCGTAATTTGCGAAGATTTTCAAATACTGGCAATCCACTCGTAATTAAATTAATTGTGAGGGTTGCCAGGATTTTAATTTCCTTTTTTTTAATTGAGTTCAGCAGTGCAATTTTTTTGGATAGTGGTAAATAGAAATTACTTGATGTTTATATTTTTGTTGCCAAAAAAATAATTCGAGAAAAATGAAAGAAATGAATGATTGGACCGCCATGCGGGTTCGAGGCTCCCGCAACACTAAATGTACGGGCTCAAATCCAGTGCAGACGAAATCGTGAGGTCAAAAAAGTCCGGTGGGTTTGGCGGCCCTCTAATCCCGGATTTATACCCTACCAGATTTGAACCCGATACAAGCAGCGTCGCACCTAGGTGCCTCGACCACTACGCCAGCCTGTCGAACGGTTAAAGTCGCGCAGAATATCCTACAGTTTCATCCGAATCACTCCCTCCCCTCTCCTACTATGAGGAGGGAATTTCGAAACGGAAAGCTGGCACATAGAAAATCAAACAGCCGTCGAATATATTCAAGCGGAAAGGTTTTCTCGGAGTATTTAGAATTTTAGAGTATTCTAGGTTTAGTGAGATTCCTCGTTATTTTACAGCCTCCTAATTTACCTTATTTAAAAAAATATACCTTTTTTTTTAGATATTTCAGTCATCTAATTCAAAATGCATCATGAATCGATAGTAGGTGAACTTAAATATATTTCTTATTTATCATATCAATATGAAATAACTCGCTAGAGGATTAATTGAGTACTGGATACATTTCCAATTAATTTAATGTAGTAATGAAGTTATAATTAAATGACTCTTGCAGTTTTCGATTAATTACAAATTTATGGACTGCTTAGTAAGAATCGAATTTGTTGCGGCAAATTTGAGTCACGGTAGCTGATAAATAATCTGAATAGATCGTGTAAATTTTCATTGTATTAATGCATAATTTTCAACAAATATTTGTAGGATGACATAATGAGTATTGGTTCTCAAGATTGCCTTTTATAAATTAACCCCATTAAGTATGCCATTCTTACGTTACTTTAAAGTGTTAGTGTATAATGATAGAATAAATTACGTATAATAATCATTTTTAACAATATCGATCATAATAACATTTGCAGCAAGCAATTCTAAACATTTTCCTGAAATAACTTCATGAAATTTTAAATCTAAATCTAAACTTAAGTTATTTAGCTGGATTTCGTGGAAAAACATACTGGAGATGTGAAATTTTATTGAATAGGAACTGTGCAATACCCTCCTTTTTGTTTGCTTCATACATGCTAAAAATATCCTAGAGTCTATGAAAATTTTTTTTATACTTCACTTGATATGATTTATGTCATACTATTTCCTTGCCTACTTAATCATTGTATAGTATCGGAAAAGTATCTGTTTGAAAACGGGGAGATATAACCATTCTTGGTGGTTGTAAGTCTTTCCCTGCGATTCATTTATAACATTTGGCAACTCTAGAGTTTCTTAAAATTGACTCCTCTTTGAATGAGACCTTCCTGGCATTGATTCAACATGGACTTCAATTTTAAATCTATTCTCGTGTGAATGCATGAGCTTCAATTAATAAATCGCGTTTGTCGTAAAGAGGTATTACTACAATTCTTCCGTTTATTTCCATGTACATCAATCAATAATATTTTTTAAAGTTTGGTGCTGAAAACTACTGGAAAAATAATTTCCACGACTATAAATATTTGCATGTATTTCGTAATCCTTTACATAATAAAATTGTATGTACACTAAATTCTCAAGTATAATGCGAGCGTTATACATGGTTTTTCGCAAAGTTTTCGAATTTATTTGATGCGCGTTATACATAAGGTGAACGATTGCGCGTTATGCATAAGAATTACTACTAATTACTTTATAAAAAATATTTTTAAACATTACTATATATAAAGCTGCAAATCCGACTCATTCATACAAATTCCTGGGCATTTCTAATCGAGCTGGAAGGCTGAAATTTTCAGAAGAGATTCATAATTGACAGTCGAGTCAGGAAAAAATCGAAAATTCTCAGATTTTGACCTATGATTGAGCCCAGAGACGATTATAATTTTCAATGTATTTAAATGGGGAAAACGAAAAATGGCCATGTAGAGCAAATTACTTTCGTTAATTAAAATGTGAAAACGTAATCGTTAAGCAGTGAGACTTGATCTATATGGCGTCTAAAAGATCAAAGTTTAATTTTCTTGCGACCGATTTTAACATTCCGACACGAAATTTGCAAACTTTTAGTTACAACGCCAATTTATTTCGTTTTTTTCTGCTCATTTCGAAAATTAAATCTATGGCAACAACCATTGTTTGAATTGAAAACAAGTTTGTTTACAATCCTGATTTCATACGCCATGATAAAGGTTTGATGCATTTTTTAATTATTTTAAATGTTTCTTTCGATGTATGTTAATACTAAATGCTGAAAATTGTAAATTTCATCAAAATAGACGGCGAATATCTGCTCGGTCAATGAATCATTCGGGAATACATACTGTGATAACATAAGTATATGTACAGAATACGAGACCATTTATCAACGAAGATAATCGGAAAAGTCATGTAAGTAGTGAGATTATTCCAGAATGAAGTACATAGATATTAATATAAATTCATAAATAGGGATATTAATGTAAATAAAAAGGTTTACGAACAATCTTTAGAAATACCATAACTGCAAGCAATACGAATCATTAGTAGAACGAACACTATAATTTATTATTATAATATATTATATTTCATAGCTCACTTAACCAAATACATTTATCATATACTGAACTCAGACTAAAAAGTTCCATGTATGTTTCACTTTCGTTCTATATACATTGTGATAAATTGTCACCGAAAAGCTCATAACGGCAACTAAACCCATTGCTGCCCGCCTTTCTTGAAGGACCATGTTATCATTGAATAGCAAGAAATTGTAACTTTCATCGAAATGAACAACAAATACCTACTCAGGAAATACATGGTATCATTGAACGATGTTAGGATATCGTTGTTCTACGTATATGGTGGTTTGCTTTTCTTGTGTGTTTCTGTGCTGTTTATTTTATGCCTATTATGTTTCTTCTTTTCTATTTTAATTACATATAATTATTCTGTCATCCTCTCCAAAGAGAATTTAAAATTAAGTTCTTTTAATACTTTTTCTTTAATTAATACGTAGTACACAATTAGTACATAGTATATTACGTAATTCAACTTTCATCAAAATGAAAAACAAAAATCAACACATAAAATACACTGATTTCCTTCAACGACCTTCTGATTACGTCGTTCTTCGTGTTAGCTGGATAATTTTTCGTTAGTATAAACAATGTTTGCATGTACCTTTGTATGAATATTATTTTCCCATCTTCTCCAAATAGGCTTTAGAATAAAATTCTTTTTCTACGTTCTTTAAAACTATTTACATAATTACGTTGCCTATTGTCTATTTGTTTATTTAATTAGAAACGGAGCTCATTGTCGTGGTAGACGCCAGTTAATGAATATAGGATTATTTTGGAGTATGTCTTGCACTGAACCGAATACTACACAGGTAATCGTCTATTTATTTTCCATATTTTTATCTTATAAAGATTTTTATTCCAACTTTACTATGTTTGGCGTATTTCCTTAATATATTTTTATGAACACGTATCCATTTAAGACTCCCGTATCACATAAACGTGAAAGGCTCTCGAAATATTTATTTTATATCATATTATTTGTTGAATCTCGATCTCACTCATTTGAAAATTATGTATACAATATACAGTGGTATAATTAAAAAAAATTCTTTCCATATATGTTATTACTGAAGGTTGAAAAATGTAACTTTCATCAAAATGGACAGCGAATATCTGCACGGTCAATGAATTATTCGGGAATACATACTGTGATAACATAAGTTTATGTAGAGGATACGAGACCATGTACCAACGAAGATAATCGGAAAAGGCATGTGAGTAGAAAGATTATTCGAGGATGAAGTTGAAGAATCTACACTGAATATTTAGGGGGAATAGGTAAGTTCTTTTACTACGTTTTCTTAAATTAATACATAGTTCACAATTAATACGTTGTACCTTACATCATTAACTTCATGAAATTCATTCTTTGTTTGGCGTATTTCCTTAATTTAATTTTAAGTATGCGTATTCATCAAGCCTGGTGGCCACCGAAAAGCGGCGCTGAGCTGAGTTGAGCTGGAAAAAGTGACGCGGAGCGAATCGTAGCGAAGTTTTAGTCTTCGAGGGTCGAAAACTGGAGGAGGAGCTGAGCTGTGCGAAGCGATTCCTTTCTAAACTACCAAGATGGCGTAAGTTTAGCCTTTAGTTGCTGACCGAGAATTTAATTCTTTGATTACGGTTAAAACACAGAAATTCCGCAAGAGGCGGATTCTGTCACAAAATTATGCTGGCACACTTTAATTAAGATATTATTTACAGCCATTGGACACGAATTTATCTATTTCGCTAATATCATATAAGTTCCTATCGTTCGCACCTCACTCGAGTACACTTTTCATTTTGTAATGACGGAACTGATAGTATAAATACTTTTTAATTTTATATTAATAATAAGTTAAATTATTTTGTAAAGAGCATCACAAAAATTAACCACTTTACTCACATAAGCATGGCAAATCAATTTTTCTTCACTCTTCATCCATCGTCATACTTTTGCTGACGGGTAAATGTCTCGGAGAGGAGCACATGCCTTTTTTTAAATCTACTTCAAATTGCCGTATTTTTAATGTTTTTAATGGTGCATAAATGAATATCCTACTGTTATTGGTTTTAGCGCTATGGTAAGCTGGTGTTCCTCTCCGAGACCTACTGACGATTTCACAGCATTAGTTTATTTTCAAAAACTGACCTGCGTTCAATGATTATATTTACGAGAAAATTATTCTCGGCTGCAGTGAACCTTTCCGACGGCATTTTCTCAATGATTACGTTCCGCTAAGACGAGTAAATATCTTAAATTGGGATTTAATTGATTTTTAACCACATTGGAAGTAATTAAATTAGGTTTACGATCACAATTATCATAGGTTGACAAAGTGTTTACTTTTTGTGAAATTGAATCGTTCATCAATTATTAAATTAATATTTCTGAAAGAAAGCTTTAATTGGGAATTAATCACACCTTTCAAGCTCATAAATGTGAATCTTAGTAGTAGTATTGTTAAAAGTGCTTCGACAGCTTAGGTCATTTCGCACATTGGCTCCCACCGGGAATCAAACCCGGGACCGCTTTCATCAAAGGCAAACGCGCTGTCCACATGACTATCCGGGAGCCATCAAAAATGTGAATCTTTCACACACTGATATCAATTCAAATACTGCCGATGAAAGAAGCGAAAGGCTCCCCCCTCCACCACTATCACGTTGAGAACGGTGGAGGGGTAAGCTGACTTCGCTTCAGAACGAACCACGACCGTTCGGAAGATGTGCCTTGCGAGGCAGAGTGACGTCACAATTCTCAGCTCAACTACGCTTCGTATCCGGCGGCCGCAGCTGCATTAAAAAGTATAGATTCTATTGTGAAAGCGTAGTCCGCTCAACGTAACTTCGCTCAACTTACCTTCGCTTCGCATTTGGTGGCCACCCAGCATTAAGGTCTCAACTCCAAACTCCCGTATCAATTAAACGTGAAAAGCTTTCGAAATAATTATTCTATTATTATATTATTTGGTGAATCTTGATCTCACATTTCAAAATTATGTATACGATAGACAGTGGTATAATTAAAAAGAAACGTAAATATAACATATAGACCGATAACTCGGGGTAGTATCCCTTCATATTTTTTTTGCTTGCAGTTTGCAAGCACCCATTTACTAGTTCAAATATAAATCAGTGAAATTATGATATTGCTGAAACCTTTCAAAGTTTCCTTCTTTTTGTTCCAAGCCTAACTTTGTTCATAATTTCTGGTATAAACTAGGTATAGGTTGTAATTTAATTATTTCTCGGATTTGATTTTTTTCTTTACTGGAAGTGAAATTAATACAACAGCTACTACAATATGTTTTTGTTTTTTTTTTTCTTTTTGTCCCTTGCGTAATTGCTTTGGATTTTCCTCTGCCTTATTGAAAAAAATGCGAATTTCAAAATGAATATGAATTTCATTAGTCAAGGTTCTGCGGGTGCCCTGCGCGTTATACTTGGTAGTAAAGGGTATGTAGGTTACTATAAACTTAGTTAAAGAGTAGTCAAATAACTATAAACTAAAAAACTAAAAACATTTTTGTCTACGGTAGCCTTCGTTAACTAAATTCTTGTAATTCAAAAGTAATTCGTTGATCTGCATCACTTTAATGAAAATGTTACAGAATTAAGATTTACTCTTTTATTAATAGCGTATGTTGATTAAATTAAATCTACATAAACTACCCATAAATTTTCCGCAACCAGCGCACATTCACGGTGCTAAATTGATTAATGCTCAAAGAAACTCAAAAGTTTGTGTGAATGAAAAATTTCGTTGATAAATGACTGCTTAAAGAAATGCAGCAGAGAGTGGCAACGAAATCCGAACACACCGCTGCAGTTGATTTCGTGTGGACGAAAAATACGGCCTCAGACATCGGAAGGCCTTGCATTCAACCGGTTTTGAATGAGAGGATTTAAATGAGCATAATAGATGGTGTTGGAAACCACAAAATCCACGAGTTAAAAGAACAAAAAAGAGGAAATCAATGAAAGCAATCCAGAGAAACGTATTGCACGCGATTCTATTTTTTGTATTTTTCGTCGTTCTCTGTCCCAGCGATTTTGCATCAAGGTCTGATGGTGATTTAATGCCACAAATTAGGAGGTACAGGTATTTTGCTCACTAAATCCCGGAATGCGAATAGACGCTAGTGCCTGCGTCCCCTACATATGCTTTATTGAGAATGCAAGTACAAACAAAAATTCTTCACACCATTGCATTCATTTCCATTGTCATTTAAAGTGCCTTTCTTCTCAGTAAAATTGTGGAAAGTGTTGTTCGTATAATTAGAGCAGTATTTACTTTGATTTTATTGTGCGTCTAGGGTCTGAATTTACTAAAAGCACTATTGAATATAATGTGATATTACTAGCTATCACATGTTTAAAATGGATTCAAAACCATTTCTGTCAGCATTCCGTACTTTCTATGCTACCTTATGCATAATTGATGGTTAAAAATCCCGAAATGGAAACTTATCTCATAATTGGAAGTATATTTATGACTACTAAAACTAAAAACCATTTGACCAAAAAAAATGGCTAAAGATAAACACAATAGTTGTTTTAGTTATCCATATCAGTGCACCTAATACTGTCTTACATTAAAATAATATTTGGACTTGCGTGAATATAAATCGATAGAAAATATAACTAACTGTTCAACTACCAGTATTTTTTGTAATTGAAAAATCTACTCTAAAATGCACCGCGATCCTTAAGTTATTTAAGCACGAGAAATATTTTTAAAGCATAATATTAATCAAATTTTAAAGCATTAAGAATTATATTGGCTTATTATTGACATTCAAACAAAATAATTGTGGTATTCATAAAATTATTTTCCGGATGGATAGAGAAATATTGGTATTAAAACTACAGAATGTTTTGATGTAGCTAGTGGATCAAAGTCTCTAATAAATTACTAACCACATAAGTATTTATGGAATTGAAATACGAAGGGGCTAAAAGAAAACTTCAACTTGACTAAGTGCCAGCCGAACCCTTCCCTGTTAACCTCACTATTTAGTGTAATTATTCAGTCGTTTTCAGAGCTTTATTTTTCCTCTTTTGATTCGGGAAATAAACTGTTAAGTATTCACACTCACTTGTATTCCGTCATTTTTTCAATAGGTCTTGTGTTTTTTTCAGATGAGGTTATCCGACGGCTTCGAGAATTGCATAAGTTGTCAATGCATAATATCTCTTGCATTTATTCTTTCTAATGTAAGGATGTTAACTTTCGATTCATGTTATTAAGAAAATGAAAGATGTGAATACGCTGCAGGTGGCGACAGTTCTTCACCCAAATTTATAATCTTAATTCATTATTCCGTAGACATAAATTCGGATGAAATGCATTCAGTAACAAAATCTCATAATCCTTTTCATCGGATGACAGAATATTTCGCCAGCGCTTTTAAAACGACGAGGCTATTAAACATCATGGCCGGAGGCGATGAAAGATCGTATTTCCAAGACTTTTGACTGGTGATTAAATAGGAAACGGGTTTCTTTACGGTGTGCAATCGAGAGCGATTCTTATGGGCGATCGTAAAGTGCATAAACGATCGCATGGCAGCCTTAATTCTCCAAGCATCGCTCATCGCGAACGTTTATCATTCGTGGTATAAGACACGTTAAGTGGAGTTGGGTATAGAGGGCAGAATTCTGCGGTATCTTCGGTTTGTGCATGTTATAGTTGGAATCTAAATATGAATCCTAATCCATGCCAATCAATCATTGCATTAGAAAATGCGTAAATTATCCATTACAAGGAGTTCTAAGGGAGGAGGAGTTATAAGGGTGCATTTAATATGGTTGTCATCATTATCAAATAACTTGTAATTACTTTTAATTAATATGTTTTCATAAATATTAGAAAAATCAACCATCAAAATATTAATTTTTTCGGACGCATTATTTAATTATTGATTGTGAAATAATTTTAGAACTCTCCACAAAATGTCCGTAACTATAGATAAGTACAAGTTCTTAGCCGAGTTGATTTACGACTGGATTTGAACAATGTTAGCCACTTTCAAGCCAGAGTCTATGTAACATCGTATTGGAATTTTTTATGCGGTTTCATTATTAAGTTGATCTCCTAATACAACGGTGAGGAATGGAAATTCGAATGTATAAGTCCGAGAATATTAAAGAAGGTAGCTGAAATACTTAGGAAGAAAGACAAGTAGTTGAACCGTGTAAGCAAGGGTTTAACAATTATTCTTCGTCACTATGCACATTCTGTATTTTATAACTTCAGTGCACTATGTTTTCACATCATACTTCATAACCGTAATAAATTTTATTTAATACGATCGCTTAGGTCCTTCATCCTTATCGATGAGACATCTCCCTATAATATCGACAAAGAAGGTGAATTTCAGAGAAAAGTAACTGAAGTCTTACTCTCATCATTTGATGTAATGGATGTATGTATTAGACTTAACATATTCTACCCTGAGTTATTTCTCCGATCATTTGATATTTTATTGAATAAGTAATAAATGCGTGCACTAGGAGGAAAGAAATATTGCTATGATAAATAGTGTCGTTACTATGGTTATATCGTTTTCATTTAATCTTCGGTTGCTTCATAATAATGGTAAATACAATTCCATTACGTTCTTAAATTACACTATATATTTCTATTTTTTTGTTGATAAACAACATTACAATCAATGAATAAAAATACATCTAGGTAAATGTTTGTACGTAAATTTGTAAATAATATCTCAGTATTAAAAATAAAATATTTCCTTGCAAAGTTCGGCAGATACCAAAATTTTCGGAAATTAGCCTCCCTGAAATATTTCTAAGAGTTCGATCGAAAGAATTTGCCACATTGTCACGAAGTTGTTTGGGTTTACGAAGATGCTTGGGCTTGAGAGGGAAGATTATGGGGATTGAATGCCAGCATGTCAGAATGAATCTTTGAATAGAACCAATACGTCAGAGCTATTTCCATTTCCATGTTTTTATGCGAAGAATATTCCATTATCATATCTTGATTAACCCTAGTGTTTATGCTTTACGGAGATATCTTGAAGGCAAATTCGTCAAAAGAAGAGAGTTAGCGCGAATTTATCACGAGAAATGTCCAATATCTCCTTTATTTGTAAAGGAGGAAGAGACTTTAAAAGGTAAAAGTCCAAATTCTTTCTTTATCTTTCGGCTATGAGATCTTCAGTATGGAATTGATTCGCTTTCACATTTTATTGCTTCTCTCAGGAGCCTCTATCACCGGCGGCCTTTAACGTTCGGCTTTTTAATGAGGGGTCGGTATTCTTTTTTCCTTACGGCTCGTTTGTTCGCATTTATATGGCATCGCATTGCTTTTTATTTCCTTCCTTCGGCTTTGGGAGGAATGGAGAAGGGTTCGCCGGCGACGAATCTACAATTGGCCTCGAGCGAAGGGCCTGAATGTCTCTCCGCGGACCAGATCTCAAGCAGACGGACCGAGGAACTCCGGAATTTATTCTCCGAGAGGTGACATGCCCATAGAGAGAGGAAAGATGGTCGAGAGTTCGAAAATAATTCGATTGAGAAGTTAATCTGGCTTGAATTGGGACCGGAAGGCTCCTTTAATGAGACGTTTAAGGAATGATTGCCCGCTAAAATGGCAGTAATATGGGTAAAGGAAAACTTCTTTAAAATTATTGGACGGGATTAATTACTACGGTGGACGTTTTAATCTTTCTCAAGTCTCTCAATTTTGAGTTCGAGACTTAATGCTAATTATCTTCGATGGGTACAATATTCCATTTCAGGAAGTACGCATTTACAAAAACTATACACTTTACATACTCAGACACATTGTTAATATTCCTTATTGAATATTTAGAAGTTCATGCACACCGTTTACATTGGTTATTGCTATCAATATTGGCATTATTTCTCTTTTTATTTCGGTGAAATAAGATGCTGAATTTACTCAGGCTTCAGAGTAGAGGTGATAAATTTTCTCTCTTCTATTCAACTATGATTTCCTGACTTTTCTATCATTCGCTCTTCGAAGAACTTCTATATCAGACGGAGTTTTTCATCATAACGCATCACATCTCTGTTGCCTATTACCATACTTTTCCTGCTATTGCTATAGACCTTTTTTCGCAGTTATTCAGAAGATCATTTTTTATTTAGGATTGAGTGAAGGTTATTCATACCAAAATTTGTTTTCAATAATTATTTTCAATTTCTTTTTTGCTTGGTCTATTCTGCTAGTTTTCCAGTTATTTCCTAGGTGATATTGCTTATAAAGTAACAAAATTCTTCGACCCGTCGAAGAATGTTCATTCCCTCAACACTTTTGGTTGATTTTGAATCATTTTGCATCTTTAATTTCTGGTGATCTTTTCCATAAAGAATCCGTTTTGTCATGCGTTTCTCGTCATATAAAATACATAATGCTTTCTTTTCCTTTACGTTTTTTATTCCTCCCGAGATATCTTTATCTACATTCTGTACTAGACCAGTTTTTACCGAATAATCATGCACCACGGTATACCCTTCACTATGAGTTGAGCACTTAACTGTTGAAATGTTCCTTATTCTGTATTTACTTTTTAGTACTCTGTGAGAATACTCATGTAGTGTCTCAAAGACTATCAATTTTATTTACATGTTAAATTAATTAAAGTACGACTAGATCTACATGCATGAAAGACACTTTAATTCGACAGATTTCAAATTTCTTGATTTGTTAAATTGCCGCCAAGTTTGCCCTAGGTTCAAGGTGTTGTCTCTAGACTACCATCACTATCATAAGAGATTCATTTATTTTATTGCGAGGGAGATAACCTGCTGTTGGATTAAATCAAGGTATTTTATTGTTTCTGCTATGCATTCCGACTGACAGGTTTTATTTCGTGCTGATTATATCCGAAAATCTGGAAACCTGTCATCCTAAATATGCCACCCATTCCGATCTTATCTGCGGCAAGTCATTTGGAAATTATTTTTCGTATTTCTACATTAAGAAGGTAATTTTTTTCTGTCCCTACAAGAATTCTTATTTTTATTTAGCGATTTAAAAAAATGGGTATTCTCTTATCTTGATTATAGAGGAATTTTTAAATGAAGACGTTTGTGCTGTAAGTTATACGATTATTTTCTAAGTCGACAAAATGAGATGGGTTGCAAATGGTCACGTACGGCTTATTTAAAAATTTTCCGTCACCGTTTGCGTGGTTGAAAATTTCCGTTATTAAATGTCAAAGAGTGTATATATGCCTTCTTGAGTTTACCATTTCAGAAATTTTCGTAGCTGGGCCCAATTAGCAATTACTATTTTAAAATACTGGCAACCCAATAATAATTAAATGCAATTGTTTGTAGGTTGCCAAGATTTTAAACTTCTATTCTCTGAATTGAGTTCAGCGTTCAGAGTTCAGTGCAATTTTTTCGATAGTGGTAAATTGAAATTACGTGATATGTTTTATTTTTTGTAGCCAAAAAAAATAATTCGAGAAAAATTAAAGAAATGAATGATTGGACCGCCCGCCATGCGGGTTCGAGGGCTGACGCGGGTCTGAGGCTCCCGCAACACTAAATGTACGGGCTCAAATCCTGTGCAGACGAAATCGTGAGGTTAAAAAAGTCCGGTGGGTTTGGCAGCCATCTTATCCCGGATTTGCACCCGAACGGGTTTGAACCCGATACCCGCAGCGTCGCACCTAGGTGCCTCGACCACTACGCCAGCCCGTCGATCGGTTAAAGTCGCGCAGAATATCCTACAGTTTCGTCCGAAGCACTCCCTCCCCCTCTCCTCCCGTGAGGAGTGAATTTCGAAACGGAAAGCGGGCACTTAGAAAATCAAACAGCTTTCAAACAGTTTTAGGTGGAAAAGTTTTCCTAGGTTATTTAGATTGTTATATGTTAGATTTAACGAAGGCCCCTTAAAACTGATGTAACCTAATTCATCTTATTTGAATATTAACCTCTATTATTGCATGTATCTGGTCCTTCTATGGAAGGCTGTATGAATTGTTGGTTTATCAAAATGTTTACATTTTCAATTAGTTATACATGTAGGATGTTATCCGCGAGAGAATTTGATGGTTTACTTATGCATTTCCTGTACAATTTCTTATGTATGTGTTTATAATTAAGAAATATAATTACAAAAGCTTTTCTATTTTCATTTTTTACTATGAAATTAGATGATTAATAAAATAAAATGCCTGCCTTCTTATTGCGTTTACTTCTATATGGCCCCGAATTCCAGACAATGACTTTGGGAAATATCGCTCAATTTATTCCATTGAACTATGTCATCGGAAAGTGCATGAAACAATTTTTTTTACTAATACCTACTATAAATTTATTAAGGAGAGCTCCTGACATTAGATGTATAAATGTATTAACAGAGCTAATTATTATATTTGATAGTTTGATTGATCATTAATTTTCACTACTCGCTCAAGGCTTTTGAGATTCTGTAATTGTATAATATTTTCCAACTGAATTTTATCGGCCACTAACTTCTCTAAGAAGGCTCGTGCTCTAACCCAAGATTCCATTATATACGTTTCCATATTAAATGTACTGAATTAAAATGTAAATAACTGTCCTTCAATGTCGAGAAAAGTGCCAAAAGTAAAGAAATGAAATGAAGATTTTTATTGTGGTCGTGGAATATACTTTTATATTATATTATATTATATTATATTATATTATATTATATTATATTATATTATATTATATTATATTATATTATATTATATTATATTATATTATATTATATTATATTATACTATAGATCCACAAGAGGATAATGTATGGAAATAGGGCATATTTTGCTAATATTAAGCTCCTGAAGTCCACCCTGTTAACCAGGGACATGAAAATCAAGATATATAAGACACTCATCAGACCAGTTGTGACCTATGGAGTGGACCAGTGTGGACTATGTCTGCTGTTAATGAAGAGGCTTTGCGGATATTTGAACGGAAGGTTCTACGAAAGATATATGGTCCTGTCAACGACGGTGGAACTTGGAGGATAAGAACAAATAGGGAAATAGAAAATAGTATAAGAGGCGAGGACATAGTGAGATTTGTGAAGGCTCAGAGACTAGCTTGGCTGGATCATGTGGAAAGAATGAGTGAAGAAAGGCTGCCCAAGAAATTACTACATGGAGAGATGGATGGAAAAAGAAGAAGAGGAAGACCGAGGAAAAGATGGATGCAGGATTTGGAAGAAGATATAAGGCTATGAGGATTGAAAGATGGTGGGAGAAATTGCAGAACAGGGGAGAATGGACAGGCATCTTGAGGGAGGCCAAGGCCCACACTGGGCTGTAGTGCCAAGGAAGAAGAAGGAATATACTTTTCGATTCAAAACTATGAAAATTATGTCAAAATAAACGAAAATGATGTACAATTAATAATAGTAATAATTTTTATTCATCCAAGGACATACTTATACATGTACAGGGTAAGTCATCAATAATCACACCGACCCAACACTCATCTCTTTAGCATATTACAGGTTCCCCTCATTCACAAATTCATTTAAACCGTAAGAAGTTTTGGTTAGGATAATTTTTTTAATTGTTTACCGAATTGAACATTTTTATTGCCTTTGATAGGGTTATGAAATTTATTATGGACTTTTAAGGCCATCACTTCAAAACTTCGTCCAGTTAGGCTTAATCTATGAGATGGAATCCTCAACTTATTTTTGCCTCGGGTAAAATGAATATATTGGTCCTCCTGTCTCTGGCACCTGCCCACATTCTGGTGAATGTGGATGGCACATGTATAGATATTTGCAGAGGGCATCGTCATTATTCGCCATTGTCTAAATAATGGTTTACATGATTATTTTCTGGGTACCTTAGTCATGGCTCTGATAACCCTTTTTTGCATTATAAGTATGTTTTACCAGTGTGAGGAATTACCCCATTTACCATAGGTAATTTTTGAGTGGAAGGTTGCGAAGTATGCACCCTTCAAAATATCTGGCGTGACAACTGAAGCTAGTTTCTAGTAATTTCGTCATTGTAATCACGCAGTCTCTCTAACGACATCGGCACCCTTTTTTGCGTATTTCGTTGATATTTATTAATTCAGGACTTGGGTGAAAAAGAATACTTTTCAACGCATTTCCTAGGAAAGGTGGAGAAGTTTATCTTTTGTTGAGAGTGCTACTGATCGCAGATTGTGGGGGGCAGTCTTCGAAAGTGTTGGGAGGTTAAATCGGTTTTCAAATTTAGTCCGGATCATAATTTGCATGGAAAGGAGGAAATGAAATGGGTTTAAGAATTTGGAATGTTTGTCGACTAAAATGAGATGCAACCCACCGTGATAAAAATCTCTATATAAGGATGCTGTCCAAATGGTGTCAAACTCAGACGTGAGTACATTGACACGAGGCGGTTTGAGGAAACCAGTGAAACAGGAAATACCTTCTATCCTCTGACAGCCATAAATTGGCTCCTTGTCGTATATATGGCAGGATATTTCATTCATAAAAACTAATGCGGCCGAAAAATCAACGTTGTGGATATAGAAATTCATGAAATTCCGTAGCTTGAAACGCGTTATGCCGCAAGCAGGTATTGCCAGTTGCCTCGCATTTTTATGTCGATACTCAGTATCAGTCTTGAGGCCCCAAAAATTGCTCGTTTTGTTCCCTCCAACCTTCACATTCTACAATTAGGGCGTTATATAGATATAATGCCATCATATAGTTCCACCTTAGTCTAAAATTTTAAGATTACAAACTCTTAAAATTTTCAGATTATATGCTCTTCCCCATGACGAGTCCCCTTTCTACATGGTTCATAAATTTCCGAAGGTATGGGTAGAAAAATTATGAATATCCTCGTGCCCAATAGAATGTCACTAAGAAAGAGACAAGCGTGGAATAATCCCAAAAAAATTATCCTCTATGGAAATGGAGCAATTTCGGATAAGTTATCAACAGTGAAAAATAAATCATTGTAAAATGCGAAACATTTGGCAAAATTTTGGACACCTAAGAAATACATAATACAATCCGAACTTTCTCTTAATTTAATGAATCTAACAATGAACTAGTACTTATAAATTGAAAATAATTTACCGAAATAATAGTATTAACAACTGTTGCTAATTAATGACAATAATATTTCATTTTTAGTGGGATTCATGACATAAGGGTAAAATTCAACCAAATATCATTTGGGAAGATTCACTTTTCTCCTCTAATTGCCTAATTTTTAATTATCTGTAAAGATTTCGTGTTTACAATCAATTCTACATTCTAATCATCGACTGTGATCAAAGCAGTGAATAAGATTCCTTAAATTTCACACTGCGATCTTGAGATATTAACATTGTAACCTAAGAAATAATTTAATAAACCGGAAACATTTCAAATATCGATTGACTGATGGATAGTTCAAGGAAATGCTTTTGAAGTTTTCCTACAATTGAAAAGGATGAATGTTTAATCACCGAGAAAATTTTCATTTGAGCGTTGAATAATTCATAAGTGACTAAGTTGTTCTTATGAACACCAGAGACCACCTGGAGACTCTCAGAAAAAAGTTGTAAGGCAAAGATTAGCATGTCACAGAGATGTGTGACAACATGAAGGCGTTCGAAGTTAAGCTTTCAAGAAGGGAAATTAACTGCATATATTTGCATTTTTTCTTACCCTTGATTTGCCAAGGACATTTCCTTCAGATAGTGTGCAGGTGTATCCTGTGAAGATGGATTGGATTTGGAAGAGGCTGTGAATGAGTTAGCTATGTAGAGAAGAACATTTTGGGGAGTAAATAAGCATTAAAACCCTTTCCAAATTATGTGTACTTTGCGCGTTCTTCCTAACTAAAGTTTAGTCTCTTGGAATTCAGTTTATAGTATTATTAAACTGTTGAAATACAGATCACGTGAGATCTGTTAGTATATAAGTAATAAAAACAAGTGAAATTTTTTCCTTACTTTAAACTTTACATCGATCGTTAGAAATTCTCCCAAATACTGCAGCAATGTTCAACTCCTAATGTATGCATGAAATTAACAGTTCAGTAGATGGAGACCCTAAAATCAATGGAGAATTTGGTCCTGAGGCCTTGATAAGCATAGTGACCAATGAAGTTTTTGATTAAGTGCACGTTTCCTCGTACAACTTCATTTCATCAATATTTGCATTACTGACTAAATAATCTTTATTGGAGTTCTGTCTTCGGGAAGGTTTCTTGAAGCATTCTACGCTGATTCTGAAAATGGTCCACACCTGTAAGGAAAGAATTTGAGTTTTAAAATCTATAATCATCCCACCCTTGTGAGGTTAGATAAATTATCCTAGGAAACCTAAATCAACTATATAATTGTATCACATCAGCACTTCTGATCTTGAAACTATGTAAACTTATGAAATGTATCTGGTACTTCGGTTGCTAATATTCTGAAGAAATGACATCTTCAGTAAGTCATGAAATATTTTTTTTGATAAACTATTCTCTACTATTTTTTTTCTTTTTTTTCTCCTTCATTTCCATCGAGTATATTCTCTATTTATGGTAGATCATGATGCCCTCTTGCTGATGTGAATTAACCTCTGCAAAGACTTAACGATGGATACCAAGACGCCTCGTCTCTAAAGCTTTTTCTGTAGCAGATGCTAAAGAGAAATATAAGTTTTACTATCGGTGACACAAAGAAGAAAAATAAATCTTTATTGACTAGTAGTAGATTTAGATCGAGGAATAGATAATAGGAGATATGCCATGTTCTTTAAAATTATTGAGTTTGAAAACAGCTGTTTTTCTAACAAAATACCTATCCTAACTTCAGGACGATAAATAGGGACAATATTAAGAAATCTTAATTTAATGAATTCGGATTTATGCTTTTATTGCAGTTTATATAAATAAAAATTAAATATCGATATAAATCAAGAGATATTCACACCGGAGACAATACGCAGAGAAGACAATTACAGCGTAATTCCTTTGGCATATTTTCTTTGGATTTTCCTAACGAGATTGGCCTTGAGATGTCGATGTCATACGATTTCATTTCAGGTGGGCTGAAAAATTGACCAATTGATGATAAATTGATTAATCGCTTCACTGGTAAGAAGGATTAACGTTTTTGCAAGCGGTGCGAATTTACTGGAAATTTAATATCTGGGTGGGTTCAGCCTTGAGACCGTGACTAATTGCTTGGATCTATTTGTAGAAAAAAGGTGGAATCGTTGGCATGCAACGGGTGATTTTACAGCTTTAAATATTTTTCCAATTCTTTTGTGAGCTTTCTCGATTGGCCTTACTTTTAATTCATTATCATGATCACTTTACTCAATTTCAATATTGATCATTTAACTTGCCATCTCGCGACTTACTCATCATATTTTGTTCGCTATTTTAGAAATATATGTACCTAAAAACATAAAGTATCAAATGGGAATGTTCTTCGAAGAGTAAATGAATAAAGAATTCCGTGTAAAATTCAGGGAAAAAGAGGACAATTGGCCGAATAATATCGGATGGGATAGGAGGATTATTGATAAAGTTAAAGAATTATATTTTTCAGAAACTCGTAGTAATTGAATTAATGTGTGAAAAAGGGAGTTTTATCTTGGTTGATTCACAAGATACTCGTGATTTCAAATTAAAGTTAGGAAATTATCTGAGATCGGGGCGACTGGGAGGAAATGGGATAGCTTTGAGAAGGGTAACAAACCAGTATTCAGATTTAAGAGCCTTGATCATACGAATGTCTTAAAAATATTTAAAAATTCAGATCATATACACATATAATAGTTACAAATCTAAACGATTAGTCATTTTCGTTGCTTATAAAATTGCATAAATAACCGACATAATATATGATAATCATATACATACTCTACATACATGGGTGCTTTCGGTAGGTACGTGTACCTTAAAAATCTATATTCAATATCATTTCCTTCAACTATTGCTATCTTATCCTACTCTTTGTCATCTAACATCTTCTGTCTTCCCTCTGTTTTTTCCCCTTAAATTCTAACCTCAATGACTTTCTTTCGCAGCCCATTCCTCTCAATATTTGATCCTCTTTCTATATTTAATTACCTCAACCAAAGCTCTCGCCACCCTAACCATCTCCAGCACCATCACGTTTATTTTCCTATTAACCCAACTTATCTTTTTCCATTCTATGTCACATTTTCAAGGCCTCGAAACGTTTGACTTATTTTCACACCCATGTGCGAGTAGAAAAACACTAAACCAAGGATTTAAACCTTTATTTTTCTAATTGTTTTATCGTGATGATATTTTTAGGATATAATATTAACCGAGGCTGATTTTCGTTGAAGCTTACCAATATTTTCTGATTTAATTTGTTACATTTTAGTCATCGGAACTGCTCTTTAGATGAAATATATTTTTCAACTATTACCTTGCTTATGCTAACCATCGCGAGGTTTATTGTATGGTTATAATTAAGGTACAGAAATATAGCCTTTTATAAATGTATATAATCTAGACCTAGTTATAGATATCTCTGCATTTTAATTACCTATTGAAAGACTGTACTGAAACATAGTTATCCATAGAGGGGTGAAATAAATTATCCTCAATCACTATGAAAATTGGAAGAAGGGATGTAACAGTATATATTATTCCCCTAAGGATGATGCGTGTCCTTTCCGAAACAGGAATCCTAAGAAACTGGATATAAAATCATCCTGTGATAGGAAAGACAAATGGCATATTCGAATCTTTCGGAAAGAGTTATTGAGAGTGCAAACAAAATTTTTCCTAAGAATGCGTGATGGCGCGCAAAAAATAAATCATCAAAACTTTCGCACGGGGCCATAAATAAAGGAAAAGCCATTCTCCAAAGGAGAGTTGCTCGGAAGGGAGGATTCATTTGGGTTAACAAGGATATTAAAACAAGGGAGACTGAGAAAGCAAGGAGTTCGTGCAGTGTTTCGGGCTAAGACGCTTACAGAATGATTTACGAAGCGCGAATATTGTGGTTTAATTTGAAAAGTGGCGGATAAATCTTTTTTCTCGCAGTCCTCATCTAACGTATGAATAAAATTGGAACGCCGCGTGATGAGGTTGAGTGTGACGTGACATATTCACTTTAATTCCAAAAGTATTTTCCACACCCAAAACGTGAGAGGTGGTTCCGCCCATTCAGGGCCGATTTTTAGACGTTGGGCTGCCCCGAGGCAGAATTAAATGGCCTACGCACACACCTCCTTCTCTTCTCTGCAAATATAAAATATATATACCTTGCATCAACTGATTAAGAAGCTGGCACTGCATTGAAAATATTTTAAAAAGTAGTCATTATGTATGCAGCCCATTTTTATGTAATTTATGCTAGCAATATCATTCTTTTCATAACTTAAGTTAGTTTGATAGATCAGTATTTATTAATAATGCTTAACAATGTAGCAATCGAAGGTTTCAAAACATGTCTTAAAAATTTCTACACATTTCTACACTTGTCTTACTCAAAGATGCATGTTTTTATTCAGTTATAATATCAATCGTTTGAAAAATATTAGCGATGCGTTTCATTTTTATAACTCAATAATGTTAGTAGTAGTCGGTACCGTGTGAGGGTTGTCTCTTTTTTGTGGCGAAAACTCAGTTGACGATAGATTTTTAAATAGAGCCTTTTCTATTGATTTAGATATTTTTAAACGAATCATTCTTGTACGTATGAATGAAAAATCACGTCACATGTCATCAAATAGTCTAGATTTCACGCTTACGTTGAGTTATGCTGTACCCTTGTTAACTTTTAACTTTTTAGAACCTTTGAACAAATTGATATAATTTTACCTAAGGCTTATAGATCAAGGTTGAACGTATAACTATTCATAATTCTCAACGCATCTGTGTGTTGTCTTTTATTTGGAAAACAAAATTTGGACAACTATAATCTAATTCAAATAAGTGAAATTAAGTGCAAAATGCCTGTGAATGCCAGCAGATTGTCATAGCTAAAAGATGTGAAATAGATAGCAAACCGGGAAAATAAAACGTCAATCAAAAAATATCCTAACATACGGATAGATATAATAATCTCTGCCAAAACATTCTTACAGATTCGTAATTAATTGTTTTTTAAATTACCAATAGATAAAGTTGCGGAGTGGATCTTTTTCGAGACTACAATGAATCGCCCGGAAATTTCATCGTATGGTATTACGTACATAACCTCTTTTGGTATCGCTCAAGGGATACAGAGTTTTCTATTCCAGATAAGCCTTATTTGGAAGAATGATTGTGTGTTCCTAGTATGGAAAATTGGAAAAATTATTCCAAGAAGCTCGGGTTTGACTTTAAATCGTGACTTCGATTACCCGGAAGAGTACGCTGGTGAAATGCAAATAATAGGGCTCGACTAAATCGCTTTCCACGAATAAATGGTCCATCTCTGAAGTATATGAGAGTATAGTTTCAATTCTTTCGAAGGTGGTTACTAAAAGCGATTGAAGTGGTTCTCTTATCTTATTGCCTATTTTTTAAATAGAAGGAAGATGTAACGTGCGTCGTAGAACACAATGCGTACTTCCGTATGATTTTGAGCTGAATTTAATTTGTTCGACTCAAGCGTTCGAATGAGCTCCTCAAAATTGAATGTGCGAGAAAAGATTCGTTAATGAACATAGTTTTCAGAATTCAAAAGTTGAAATACAAATCGCGTTTCTTTACTTTTGCTTTCTATCTTTCTAGCAAATATGTCTCAATCTCTCCTGTAAGGTAACTAAAGTGTATTTGACAAGAAGCTTTGCAATCACTAGTGTGATATCGATGACGGCTATGGTATTAATTTGCTCCAATTTATTTAGCGACTTAATCCCTCCATAATTGAGCTAATAGCAAGTATATTTATGTTACATTTACCAATTTTGCAGATTTGATATCACCAAGGACTGAAGAAAGCGTTTTCTAAAGCTTAGACTTTATTCGTGATTAACTTTTCTAAATAAAAGCTCCTATTTTTAGCTTTGAATTTTCTAGAAAGAAATGAGCGGTACAATGTCGATAATACTCGATTCTCAGTTCAGCTAATACGCTAATAATAGCAAAGATAACCTCGTAAGCAACATTTAATGATTTCTGGATCAACTGTTTCTAGAAGGACCCGTTCAAGTACGAACGGCGGAACCGAATCTCAAATTCGTGGTCTTGAACTATAATCTGAAGCCTTTCATTATTCCGATAGTTGAATTTTCTCTCGGTACTCCTGTCTTCCAATCATATACAATGGAGCGTAACTAAAAAAATCATGAACCGCTCCGAGGCAGGATCAGTAGACTGAAAAAGAGAGGCAACTTTCCATCACGCGAGGTTGTCGTCATCGTGTTTTTCGGTCAAATAGCCCAATTAATTTGTGAATAAAATGGGAGGAATTTCGTCCTCGTCTTAACTTAAATAGGTGAACTGGTCGGGCCGAAATTGAAGTAGACAACGCTGATACGAGTTAGAAATCTTAGTAAATATATGCGTATTCTCATCTGATAGAATTTGAGATGTTGTTGAAGGATCATTTAAAACCATCCAATTCAATCTATTTTCGGAAAATTCCAAGGATATCATTCTAATTTGCTGAGACATAAAGGAAGAATAAGTATCTATTTTGTAATTGGGGATAGCTTTTAAGATAATACACGAAAAAAGAAGGGAAAAAGAGCTCCGAGGTGTTTCTAATTAGGGAACTGGTAAGAAGTCGACCGTTGGAGGAAACAATAAGCTTGAGAGCCAGATTTTAGGTAAGAGCTGAAAAAAGATTTTCTGAAAGAAAAATGAATTGATAGAAATAGCTTTTGGCATAAGGTTGTTTGCGACTTAAATAAATAATAGTGTTTTTTGTTTGCTTTCGATACGTATGCAAAAGTATGCACGATTTTCACGAACTTTTCTTATTAATTACACAGCTTATTAATTCAAACGTGTTAACTTCAGGCGTACAAGAATATATCGTTAATTACTTAGAAATCTAGCTCTATTTTTTCTCTAACTTTATTGAAATGGATACAGTTAGGTTTTAAATAGCATTAATCTTAAGAACTTTGTGGTACTAAGTTAAATGAAGACTGATGGTTGTGAATCTACATGCAAAATCAATAAATTCAAATTTAAATTTGTTCTCAATTTTAAATACAGATCAAGATCTCGATTCCATCCAAGATCTTCAAATACAAAAAAATCATACGTTTGTGAAAATAAGGATCTGTCATAAAGCCCGAAAACGTAAGTTTTATTACTCTTGACCAACTGATGAGGGAAAGTAATCCACATTCAGAAACTTGATATGATGAACAATAATTACTGACATAATCCCGTAGTCGTGAAATCTCTTAATGAGAAACAGAAATATTTATCTTATGGTCTAATTAATTTCCTTACAAATCTTTGTGAGGGGGACACATAAAATTGGAGGCACTGAGTTTTACCAGATCTAGCTCGAACATTTTCATAATTCCTTAAAATTCGTACAAGGAATAATCTTTACCTGCTTTTGATTGTAGCAAGCCAATATACTATTTCAAATAGGGTTTTTAGCGTTTAAAATTAATCTGTCTTATTATTCATAAATTTTTAAATGAGAGTTAATATCATCACCTGTCAATTACGTAAACTTAGTCTTATTTCGCGAATATGTAGATTGTATTTCGAGCTTGAGTCTAATAGATTGTTTGCTCATATAAGTATGCAAGAGAATTTGAATCATTACTCTGCAAGAACCATCCAATATAAAACCAACGAATACCACACAGAATCAAAATATGAAAATGAATTAATACCACTCAGAAATTGCGTATTTTACTCGTTCAGAAGAGGTTGTGACTGCTTGCGGCTTTTGAGCGAGGAGATGGGTGCGAAAATGGAAACGGCAGGCTACAATTCTGAAAGATATGAAGAAACAAAGAGTTAAAAAAATACAAGGAGAAAGAGAAAAAATTGTGCGATTCAAATTTGTAGAGAGAAGTTTTTAAAAAAAGTCAACTCTTCTCAATTGAAAAAGAAAGCTTTCATACTATGTAATAGATAGTTTGCAAGATTTTATGCAAAGTTTAAATTGAATAAAGTGGGATTTACTTTTGTAAGAGTAGATTTTTGCAGTAAAATGTGTCAATGCATCTCAAATTTAAGGAATGCAAAGTGAAAATTTCTTGTTTAATTGCCAGCCAAAAAAGTCTTTAAGTAATTATTCAAGAATACTTATGTTGAAATTATGGTAACAAACTGCTCTTATTGATATGTTGGAAATTCCTGCTAATGAAACAGGCTCAAAAGTAAAATATAGTCAAATATTTTTGTTGTAGGGGAGTTTTCCTTTTCTGTCAAAGGCAGGACGTTACGAGGCACATAATTTTGATTTTAGTTGGTTGTTTGTATGTTTTAAGTCCTATAGAGCACGGCAAAGAATGTTTGAAAATTTGATGAGATGTTAACGATTCTCCTGTCTCTAAAACTTGAATCATTCTCACCATACAGTATGGGATTTTCTCGATAATCAAAGGTTATAAAGTAGATACCAGTAAAATTGTTAATTATTAAAGTATATTTTTGCTACTTTTGAAATATTGAACTTTGATTCACAATAAAATTTTCCCTTAGGATTAAATGAGAGAGAGAACTAAAGCAATTTGAATTGAAATAATTATAGCGAAGGTAAAGTCATACGCTTATTGGGCAGGTGAGAAATGAATTCCCTAAATACAAATGAGTGGCGAACTGATATAAAATAGCAATAAAAAAAGGAAAGGAGGTTACTGGTAAATACATATGACACCCTGAACCGAATCACTTACAGAAAACCTGTGAAAATAGAATCCAATCTCTTAATTATAGAGTATCCATAAATTATAAATTGGTCTCTTGTTTTTTTAATGTCTCATTATACAGCTTTCTCAGGATTTGAAGGAAAATACCGTCGCATATCCGGCACGACTAGTCGACCAACCTTTCAACACCGACATCCTTTTCTCGCACTAAGTCCCCGAACTGCGAACTTTTTTCGGACCCACCTCAAACCATCGTCTTCCACTTCCGTCGGTGGGTGCCGCCCAACTTTAAACGTATCTCATCATCGTAAAAAGTGCCTTATTTCCAACCCTTACCTCGAAGATCAGAATAAAACTGGTTCTTTTTAACGAGGGAGGTCTTCGTGAAAACCCTCTTTTACCCTTCACGTCTCTTAAACCAAAAGAAATTAAAAGAAAGCCCTTTTTTTCCTTTATTTTCAACTTTGGCGTTCCCGCCCGATATTCACCTCTACCATTTCACTCTCTCCCGTGAAATTCTGCACGCACACGTTTGGTAGTGAAAAGGCGCGATAAGCATCGGGGCATTAAAGAATCGTAAATTCGGAATTTCATAAACTATCTGCAATAGTTTCCTAATTGTGTACAGCGATTGCTTTCATTGCCAACTACTGTTGGGAAAATACAGGGTTTTGGAGAATGGAGAGAGGAAGGTTTATTTATTGCCAATTTAGCAGCCGATTGGGTGTTAAAATCAACGGCATTTGTGAGAGAAAGTGCGAGTTTTAACGTATGACTGCTAAGGAAAATAAATCCTGGGTAATTCGGTTTGTTATCAATTTGTTAGGCACGTTTACTACTTACGGGAGACTTACCTTGGTGA
Organism: Sympetrum striolatum; assembly: GCA_947579665.1. Taxonomy (NCBI): domain Eukaryota; kingdom Metazoa; phylum Arthropoda; class Insecta; order Odonata; family Libellulidae; genus Sympetrum; species Sympetrum striolatum. The sequence continues at coordinate 82,038,682 of OX388346.1, forward strand.
AGGTTACACTAGTGACCTATTCTTCTGTTGTAAAATTTGCATATGATATCTATATTTCTAGAAGCATCTTGTAACATATTTGATCGAAATCATATCTATTGGAATTACGTCAATTCAAACGTACGTATAATTTAATACTTGTTCAAATCCCTTATTTACTTTGCATGATGAGGCTCAATTTCAAGCGCTGATGAAGGACTGATCAGGAAGATGTTTATATTACCATCGAAAATAATGAACTATTTATTAATTATTTTTAAGCATTTCAGGTTACTAAAACTCAAAATTTGAATTTAGAACTAACTAATTTAATAACTATTTAAAATAATTGAAGAAATTAATTCACTTAAACTATTTTTATTTACCGGTTTCAGCCTGGATCGGCCGATGGCCACCCGAAGATGGCCACCCGAAGATGGCCACCCGAGGATGGCCACCCGAGGATGGCCACCCGAAGATAGCCACCCGAGGATGGCCACCCGAGGAAGGCCACCCGAGGAAGGCCAATCCAGGCTGAAATCAGTCGTATGTGAAATACTCGTATACGCTGAAAAATAGTATAAGTGAATTTATTTCTATGGAATTCCACATAGTAAAGCCTGCTACCATTGATTTTTACTATTTAAAATGTGTCTTTTCCAAATTCTCTTTATTAGCCAAAATAAAGGGTGAAAACTATTATACAAAAGAAAGATTTCCGCATCAAAATTCATTAATTGCTCTTTTCCAATGACAACGATTCGCCATTTTCCTCTATTACTTATGAGAAATAGATTTTTTGAAATACAGTCATACTGAGATCCCATCCATTGATTTGGAAGACGTAGATGACAGATAGCTTTGGTGGATAATTGGTTTGGATAATTTTATAAGTTGGTGAAAACACGAAGAAGTGGAATAAGATTTGCAGCGCTTAAGTAAGATTTCTTTAAGCCGCCATGTATACGTCGAAGATGATTGTCATCTCGAGCTAAAAAGAGAAAAAGACCTTAGGTCAAGTACGTTTCAATCGACATAGTGGCTATAATTTAGATTTACATCCAACTTTGACCTACCTTCGCGAGCTCAAGCTGAGAAGTCTATTACGTTGGAAATGCGCGAAGACGGGATTCTGAATTCTCCATGAAATAATCCTTCAGATCGTGGTGTTTTGGGTTTGCTCGCTGTTCTGCCCAAGGCAGCGGTGTTCATAGTACGAGTGAGAGGAAAAAATCTCTTCCATCTTCCATACGAGCCAGAGGGTTTTCAGGAAGAGACTCCCGGTCATAAAAATTGATGTCCCGAGTGAAGAGCGGGCTGCCACGCGAAAATGGATTCGACGGCATCGTAAAACGCGTCCTGTATTTTGGATAGTTCTTTGGTTAACGGTAGGGAACCTGTTTCCGCATAAAAGGACGCACGCCCACACACTCGGGGTAAAAAAATATACTCGTACCAAATTTGGGATTCGGGCTGTTAGCGTCAGCGCTTCGCATTTTAATTTCTTTTGCTATAGTTATCGACTGAGAAAGTTGTCATAATCTGTACGTATAGTGCCATCAATGCCTGCATTTATATATATAATGATCCCTGTTATACTGGGCACAATCCTATAATAACGTTTTAGAATATTAACGTCTTAAATTACCGTTAGTATTTTTTCGGCTTTCTTAACATAAGAGTTCAACCTGAAACAAGGGGTATTTGAAGGGAGGTAAAGAAAGAAGAAATTCATCGGAAGATTCCATACAACTTATAATTTACAGGAAATGTAATTTAATGCCATCAAATCTAGTATTTCATTCATTGACAGTTACGAAATAAATTTTCGTTTGCACGTGCCAAGAAATAATTATTTTCTATTTTTTAATTAAGGTATTTACGGATCCAGGAAAAGATGTGGAAAATAGATGGGTAATCAGAAAGTTTAAATGAGATAAAACTAGAGGGTTGGATTTCTGTTATCTTTATTGTAAAATGCTCAAAGTAGTGTCAATCTTCACTCCCTTATACTTTAACAAATACTCAAAGCAACTGAAACATTTATACTAGTATATCTGGTATGGAAAGCATTGAAAACAAACTATTTAAGCATTCTATGGCTCAAATATCGTAGTTAATTTAGAAAATTTTCGTAACGTGTCAAGCTATTAGTCTAAGTAAGTTAGAAAATGCCTAGATCTCCTCTTATCCAATGAGTATGGATTACTTTTTCCGAATTTTCAGTAACTCGCCTTTCTCCTTTCAAATTTTTATTCTGTACCTGATCTCTCCTTCGACCGTTTTTGTCCTTATTCCTATCTACGGTATTTTCCAAACTCTCCATCAATTCCTCCTGTTCAATGCATGTTATTCCCTCATTTTCCTCTTTCCTTATCCGCCTTTTATTGCTTACCTTTCATTCCAATTATAGACTATACCAATATCTTAATCCAAGTCTTAGTCGTTTTTTCGACATCTAAAACACACACTCGCTACCCCTTATCTTTTCCCGCTTTTTATCGTGACTGCTCCCCATAAATTTCTTTCTTCCCTCGAGCTGTATTTTTGGTATCGTCGTTTCTTTCTGCACTCGAATCTCAGCAGCTTCATCTCTCCGAGAGAGTGGCCCTCCTTAAATGGAAGATATCATTCCACCATTCCAGGCCATAAAAGAGGAATCGCGAATCACTTGCTCAGATGGTTTCAAATTACGTCAGTAGTAGTTTGTTTAATAGTATTATTCCCAAAAATATTTAACGGAGTTCACGAAGTGTATCTATGATACAACACAGAAATCAAACTTCAGTATATCATCACCAAACTCAATTGGAATGGTGATACTCTCTTCATACGGGGTATGGCTCATGACCTTCGTTTTTTTTGTTATTAAATTATAGAATTTTATGAAGATTATTTATATTTTTCCATGATATTATTGATAGTGGACCATTGCTTATTATTTTCCTTCGGTATCCACCATCCTATTGTTAGTAAGTTATGTTCTTAATGCAAATTATATCGAAGCTTTATCCTAAAAGTGATTATAACTATACTCCAGGGACAGTTTCTTATGTCAAATTCTTTTAAAGAGTGGCCGTCTCACGAAATAAAAGATACGCACCGAAAATCTGTACTAAAATTACGATTTGAAATTTCTTATTCTTATGCATGAAGGAGACGCAAATGTAATTACAGGCAATACGGTGAAGTACTGATAGATGATGTAGTAGATCTTTAGATGTTTTCGAGCTAGAGATTGCTAAAAAAGATTTAGATTTGATAACTTGCAGAAGCTTTGTCTAGTAGAGTTGGTATTATTATGAGCTTGAATATGGCGTCAAAGTTTTCCTGTCAGTTTATCACTCAAACCCTCCAATAACATCATTACGCGATATAGGTATCCTACATTCTCCTACGTTGATGGCAGCCACTCAATATATTAACATAATCATGAAGTAAAGACTAAGAGGACCCTAATTCTGAATGGGAATAACGTATTCATTTACACAACTATAAATCTATATTGAACAAACCACAACGTACGACAGATTATGTCGCATATAAATGAGTGAAAATAACACGTTGAAAGTACTAAACAACATGGTTCAAACGTATGATATTACTTGAAATAACATAGAATAAGGAAATCTCCAATCGACGCTTCGCCTAATTAATGATAAACAGGATTTAATTAATATAAGGTCAAAATTTTTCAATAATTATTGTGCAGAGTTGATAACTTAAACTTACTCGACTTGGAATTAAAGCGCACAACCTGATTAATACTTTCTATATGCACCCGAGCCACCATGGAAATAGAAATTATGACGTGTTCTATTTAAAAATGAATACATTGCGTTATTCATGGCAGAAATTCGATATTCATACAAGTTTCTACTTCGATACATTGGTTGTTCAATAGGCTCGTTACATCATTCCGAGACAACTTGTCTGTTTATGCTTTGTACACGCAGCCCGACCGCGATACTTTCCTCCTATTTTCTAGACTTCTACAAAATAGCGACTGACATATGTGTTACACCCTTTCCCCTTTGAAAATAATCACGAGATAAAGTAATATTACTGGTTTTACGCAACACCAGGAATAGTTCACCCACTCATGGATTTCCCTCTTAGAAATAGTCAACAAGAGGGGCATAGATATTTTGAAATAGGGGCATAGATATTTTCTGCCGCGATTTAGGTTTAGGAGTTAAGGAGCAGAGCGGTTTGTAGATCGGAGTGTATTCGATGTGGGCAATATAAAGGAATTAGTGGATATGGAAAGAGAAGGGTCATTGGCAGATGGAAAAAGCGCTAGCTCGGTCACGGATTACATCGGAAAGCCTTATTTATTGGAATGGCGAATCCATTCTGACCGGGTACGTACTCCACGGTAATAGGTAAGAGACGCGTATATCGCGGGCACGCGGATAAGTGATTTGCGATAGCGTGCGCTCGGCCCAACCCACGCGCACCATCTAAGTTATATTTGCGGACCGATTTCGCGTTCCGTATTAGGGTGCGTAAGATGGTTACGGTTGCGACGCGAATGTAACAGATGGTCCACCATTTGTTACTTCCCGTATGGGGGAGGCGGGACATTGCTTCGCGGAGGGCGTGGAGTGGGTTGTCGCATAGGAACGATGTCTTTAAGGATTTTGGGTTGACGTCTAAGTTCGAGCGATTTCTGTTCCTGAAGGAGCGAATCACTTCAATGAATAACTGATTTTACAGTTGATAAAATATGACGAAGAAACGAATTAGAGATGAAAAGAATGACTAAGAAAAGGTGGTGAAGAAATCATTGATGATTGAAGTGAAATTTTCACCAGATTCGGTTTTCTTTCGTCTTGTTTGTCTCAATCATAGAACGATACAAAAGGATAGTATAAAATAAGGAAATGATAGAATTTATTTGAATTTATATCATTATTGTGGATGAATTCTTCTCGGGACTTCCACCAGGTCAAATAAATTTCCTTTTACTTAATTTATTTTAAATACGTTTCGGCGGCTGACTCCGCCATCGTCCTCGAGGTAATTCAATAAATTCTTCCTCGTTGCTTTTCCGTATAACCCTAAAAGATAACGTGATATTAGTGGAAAAAGTATAATCAATTTTTGAAGTGATTTTTATTTTAGTCTTTTTTTAACAAGGATTGATTCGGGTAGACGTTTATTTATCTTTTCTCTGAACGAATTGTAATTTCTACGAACAAACATGCAAGAAACTAGTCATTACATATGAACGAGAAAGTTAAGTGACTCTTTTTTATCACACCATTGTATTATCTGATTAATATCCTCGATCCTAAATAGGCGATAGCGATAGTATTAAAAACTTTATTTTACATTTATATGAAAATGTGTCTAGATAAATTGATTTAATTATAAAAGTCGCGTTTTGGACTAAAAATATTTTTAAATGTTACTAATAACAATAATTTAGTAAATATTAAATTATAGCAGATAATTGATAAATTTATTAAGTACTATATCTAGAGATACACCTCATATTAATAAATGCAGCCAAATATCTACTACTTAATTTTTATATTAATTTAATTTCAACCGAAATTCACATCGGCGTGGGGGAGGAAGAGTATAGCGCTCGTAACGTAAGAAATGCATTCTTATTTGCACAAAATATTTTCCCTCACGTAGGGATTTTCTCTGAAATTAGTCGCCATTTAAAATTTTGTCGATTTGGATTTAAATGCTAAAACCTCTGGATCTATTTTCATTTTACTTCTTAGTCAATAATTCCGTTTCGTTTTCTTCATTCCGGTAAATTAGAACTCATCATCAAAATAGCGTGTTGCGTTCCTCTGAACTAACAAAAAACTAGATTTTAAAAACATTTTCAAGCATAACTTTCGGCAGATGGAGTATGGAACTTTCATTCGATGATGAATTAAGGAAAAAAGTGGTTGATTTCTTCAAAGTAATCGCGTGATCGAATGTCGGAGTTACGTGCTTAGGCCGAAGCGCGTGTTATGCATTCCAGAATCGGTAATCGGAAACGGAAACTCCGACGACAATTACACGGCGGCGGCGCCGATCGGTGAAAATACTCCGGCGATTGCAGAAAAGAAAACATCCTTCAAAAACGATCCACGAATAACGATTTTGAAAAGAAAAAAAGGAACGCGGAGTCCGCTTCGGATACAGCGAGAGCAATTCTGCGTGGAAAAGTGAGGAAAGAATGGAATAAAAAAGAAGCGAATCGAGACGGGAATTATAGATTTATGCGACTCGAAAAGCCTTAAAGTACTTAAGTGGACATTAATGCGTCCCCGGAGACATGAGGGAAGGCTGCGTTTTGAGAATACAAATCAAAAGTCGACCGTAAATACGTCGAGTCGGCGAATAGGAACTTGCTCATAGTACTGCGGTGAGATATCGTGCCAGATAGATTGTGATATGCACACACGGAGTGCATTGGATCACCTCGGGCTTCGTACCCTGAGCTTTCCAATGTTTTGAATCAGGTTGATTCGTGAGGGAAAAACTCGAGATAAACAGTTCACGCCGATAAGATTGGAATATCTTGAAAATAGATCTTCGGCGATGAGAGGTCTGTAGAATAGATCAAATTAAACATCCTGCTTCCAATTTAATTTTAAATTCGATTTTACTCACAGTAAAAACAGTAACATGAAACTATACCTGTAACCACTCTTGTAATTTGATTAAATGCTACATAATTTCAATAGAATAGAGATTCTGCTAAAGAATATAAATGAAATCTGTTAAGATCTCATAAATAGAATCATTGAATGCTTAAAACAACTAAACGCTCTCTCCGTCCAATCCAAACTCTATCAGATTCAGAGTTTTGCATAACATTAAATATCATCAAATTTAACTCTTTTTATCGAACTAATTTAATTCTGTTAGCATTACATCCCAAGCATTTGGGGTTATAATCGATGATGAAAAATGGAGATAGCAGTATTTTAGTTGAATAATTCTTTGATAACTTGACATATATATCGATAGTCCAAAGTAAGGCGTCAAAACGGAACCGAAAATCGATAAGGAAAACAAAACCTATAATTTTTGAGGAAGTTGAAATTTAACCCTCAACCGAACCCCAACAAAAAAATTGGAATATCTATACCCAAATTTATACTAAATGCCATTATTTTTATATTCAGGTTCTGATTTTCAATAGGGTACATTTTACTTGAGTTCTAATGGAGGAATATTTGGCATGTGTAACTAACAATAAGACCTATGAATCGTAACATTAGCATCAAATTATTTTTTTAAAATTTAGCATACTATAGAGTATATAAACTTAAAGGCAAACTTTCTAAATGATATATTACAATAATCACACAAACCTGTTTGACTTAATTAGAATAAGCAAAACAGTGACTAGACCGATGTTGGTTTTTTTCGTTGAACTGGAAAACTAAACGAAAAATATTATGGTTCCATGACCTGGTTTTCAGGGGACGGTATATCAGATGTACTATTTGTGACCAATATTTCATATAATAATATATTTTAAGGTTGAAACATTTTTTACTTGAACCGGTGAAGTTTGGTTCCGAATTGTGGTTCTTTTAACAGATCGCATATGTCTGTTCTAGGTCATATAAGTTCTTCCTTGTTGGTCAATTCTCCCAAAATGAACAGGATGACGCTCGAGACTTATTAAATGTCAGCATCATTTTAGATCCTTGGAAATATTGAGCGCAATTCATTTCTATTTCGACATGAAGAGAGGATAGATCTACGCAGCTAGATTATCTCATTGCCACATCATTCTCAATTTTTGAATCATTTATGGGAAGCGTAAATCACGAGGCTATCATGCACACCTAGATCACGCAAGTCCGATTATATCGTCCGTTTGCAGAATCAGTGCGTGAATCACGAGTGACTTAGACGTGGCCGATTTGAAAGATACTGAGATTGAAGGCCATCATTTTAATCCTTAGGTCAGCGTCGGTGAGAGAAAAACCGCAATAAATCCATTTGTTTATCAAAGTTAACTTGCCTTATCAGATTACCTTATTTCGCAATAGTTCTACCTTTCTTGTTCTTCAATCTTCGTGATAGTTCATTCATAACCCTGTGGTTGTGAATCTCTTTTCTCGAGTGAGATATTTCACTAGCACAAAAGATATATTTCATGCTTCAGTCTTTTTCATGACTTTGATAGTACGAAAGTTACTGAAATACGAGCGATGCAGAATTATGTCTTTTAAGTTTACCGAATATCATTCGGTGTAACTACACCGAATGCTACTAAAAGCACTATTTATGGATTGATTATTCTCCATTTTCGTTGGAATTTTTAAGACGAAGAACAATGAAGCTAGTACACATTTGGAGAACGCTTTTAACTTGAGAAATATATCGGGTTAAGGATTCAACATGAAATTTTTAGCCACCTGCTTACCAGTTATCCGATTATTATGCAATTAATCTGTAAGCACTATTCGGAATCATAATGGTTCCTATATATTGTATTTGGAGAAAGCATTGGGAAGCACTTCGAAAGGGAAATGCCAATACTTCTAGTTTATAATGGAATGTTTCCTATCTTAAGATTACTATGTATACTGAATAATCTCTGATCTACCAAAGAAAATATTTGAATATGAGAGTTATAGGAGGGATGATAGTATTTTATACTTTTCCTTATAAATAAAGCAATTGCCGATCTGGCAGTTTTCCTTCTTGGCCAACCCTCGCTACACTTACTTGGTCTATAGAGATACATCATATCTCAGGTTATTCAGTTCAGAGCCACAGTGGCGACTACTGTCCATCTGGGCGGTGGGTTTTTGGTGTCAGGGACGTAGTAGCTTCCGGCACCGCAAGAGAAGGAATTGATGCATAATTTCCAAAATGTTTTTAAAAGAAGCACTAAATTTTAGATTAATATATAAAGAACTTATAAAATGTCTCTGGTTGCTCTTTTAACACACTACTGATGTTGTTTGCAACTGCGAATTTCTCCGATACGCATATATATGATCTACATATATATATATATACATACACCTACTTGCCAGCTTAACAAAGTAGCCAGTAATTTCCTCTTATTTCTTATTAGATATATAAAAGATTACAAATTCCAAACAGATTATTAAAATTTGTGAGAATCCTGTGGAGTGAGAAATTTTTCGAGATTTCAGCCATATGTATCTTCACTTCCAGCTGTGGGCCAGTCCCTCTTTAATTTTCCCCATTACTATGACGCTTACTAGTATTACTTGCTAAAGAATTTCCGTATATTATTAATTATATCTTCATACAAAATCATGAATGTGGTGATAAGTCAAATCTTCGAGATATATCTGTTAGGGTTGATGTATGAGTTCACATTCACAGTTCACATTCACAGTCACAGCATTTCAAAATTCGCTTATGAAGAAGTATGTACTTAAAATCAGTAGTGAATGAAGCAACATAATAAATGAAATCAACAATAGACTAAGCTGCATATCTTAAGAAAATACCATATTAAGTGATAAAAATAATTCTTAGCTCTAAGTTAAACCAGTCGGAATGGCTATTCCAGAGTATTATTAAGATTTGAAAAAAATATGACCAACAGGCAGATCATGACAGCTTTTCGTACATCATATGAAGTGAAAATGAGTCCTATTTTTCATCAGTTACAGCAATTCATAAGCATTATAGTATCCCATTTCCCTTAAGTTGCACTAGGATACAACGACGCTAACGATAGCCATTTCTTCTCGAGCTGCATTGCGTTAATAATGGTTGCATTTGATTCGTATCCAGCCCAATTACTCTTGAAATATTGCCTCGATCCGTAGCAGCTCGGAGCATAAATTAAAAGGTGGAAATTAGCAGCGAACCGAGGATCTGTCAGCAACGGCTACATTTCCAGCTTTTTCTGAGCCGTCTGTCTCCACGTTTTCCAGTATTTCAGTGTGTGCTTTTCAAAGGATTAGCTCTTTTATCCACTCGCCTCCTATCGGGATATACAGCCATTCACTCACGCAGGAGGATTGAGGGTAAACCAGATCCCGGCATTAGCCTACACTTTATCGAAATGGAGAGCAGATGGTCAACAACCCCACCGTAGGGCGGAGTACGTGAGAAAATCCTGCTTAAAAACTGCTCCCCGCGAATTCATCTTGTCACTGTCACACAACTGATTCTTTAAATACAATTCTTGAGATAACCCACCTTTTGCGTATCCCGCAGCGAATTATAAAAATGGATTGATCCCGTCTCTTCGTATAAAAACTTAATGTAATACTCCTTCATCGAAGGAATCCGGCTTAATTTTTTCGTGGCATAAATTTAATTTCCTCTCAAACATGATGCGGAAATTTAAATCTCAAGTAACTGGGGGTGGTCGTTGTGACTTTAGACGTGCACTTTCTTTTATGCCCGAGGAATGATTGCCTTTCATGACCAAAAACTTATTTATCCTTCGTATTCTATATAAAGACAGTTAAAGAATATTTACTTGTAAATTATCAAGTTGATATTCTATTATTCGAGTTAAAATAATCACATAAATATCACTTTCTCCGCGGGTCCTAATTATCTGTTATGAATTTACAATTCAATTAATGATTAAAATTAACAAATACTAAGATTTTTACACAGTGTGGTCGCACTATTTCCTAATGATGAGAAATTATCAATCACTTCAACCCAGAACTAGTAATCGAGAATAAACATTAAAGTGTTTTCTAATTTACATTTTCGCAAAAACAGAAAACCAACAAAATCACAATTGCTACAAGATCCTCGACCATCTAATTAAATGGTACAAGAATCTGCGATTGATTTCCTGTTTCTATACTAAATCTTTCTCAGAGGATTTGATGATGCGTACATTGTTGTGTTGGCGAGAGTTAAATTAGGTTGCAGGTGCAGCCTCATCGTGTTTCCCTTTCCACTCAGCTATCAATTTGATCTCTTCGAATCACTTGTAATTGTCAATTAATTCGGTCCCAAAAACAGTGTTTTATAACTGCCCTCACGTCAGTCTAAGTAATTGCTTGTTTGGCCTGCGTCTCTACCGATACCGCGAGCATCAACTTCAGTTGGGTGTTAAAACTTTCCAACAAAAGCTGCTTTTCCTTTTACGACTCCGACAATGGAAAGGTGGTCGTGTGCGGAATATTGACGCTGAAGGAAAGGACCAAAAAGTTCAGTGATTGCGAACCCCCTTTAATTCAGTGAAATCATGTTTATTTTAAATTGGATTCGTCGGATCGCTTTCACGTTTTCAATAAAGTACATAGAGCATTTTCGAATAAATTTCCTTATTTCATTTATATGTCTCATTCAAAAAGGTAATTATTGGACTAAACTTCGTTTTCATTGCACATATGCCCCTTAATTTTTTAGTGCAGATAGTTGGAAAGTGAAAAATATATTTTGAAGTCGATCAGATGCTTATGGAGTTCACCGGCTTGGTATTTCAAAGCGTTACTGAAAGACGAAAATGCTAACTTCTATGCTCTTAAGGATAACGAAATATCTGTGCCGTTTGTAAGTTATACAGTATCGTACTTAAATATCTCTTACTTTATGTTCATCTCATTGATGACATTTACGATAGTAACTATCCCAAATCTTTCTTTTTCAGGAGGATTGCTGTTCTAGAAATATAAATTCTCTTGTATTTTGGTATACGATATGTATAATTCAGATAGAAGTGCGAATTTTCTTAACTAAGAATCGACCTTTTCCCATTAGCATCGATATTCTTTTAAGAGAACGAAAAGAAAGTGTGGTAACATTTTTGAACAAGCGAAACCCTTACTCTTCTTTCCTTTGCCTTATACGTTCTTTTGTTGGTTAGTGGTGAGAGGTGAGGGCAGAATTCACCATTGATTACCACGATATTACATAATGTACGATTCTTGTATCTCAACCATTTTCCTCCGCACGCTAAAAGGCAGTTTGTAGAGTATTAACGCAGATTATCCAAAGCTCGAAGATTTTAATAGTGAGAACATACTTAACTGTGACTAATGTCCTCGCTCGGAAGGTGAGGCACGGATTCAATCAAAACCACCCTTAGTTTTAAGAAAGTGCTTTAATTTCGAATTTATCCTTATATCTTCATGTTATTCCATTATTTTTAAATATTCTAATGATCTAATAACGCTCTAATAGGCTTAATTAGGCTCCGTATGAAAACTTTAGATATAAACTAGGGTTCCCTGATTATGAAATACTATTCACAAGCGATGCATCAATAATGTATTCTAATAGAATGACAAAACTACCGACTCTTAACGTACTTCGTAATACGTTTGTACATAATTTACTTTATTCAACTATTAAAGAATCATTAGAAATGGATCTGAACAGTACGCCATTAAAAAGTATATTCAAATGAAATCATTTAGATAAAGCAAATGGAAATATACTCAAGCTATGGTTAATTTAATGAAAGGCTTAATTTTATAGACAAGGGGTTTAATTGAAGCTCCTTTATCCTAGTAATAGAGTGGCTTAAATCGCGTTTTGAAATTCATACGATATCACCGCGTTAGTAAAGCAAGACTTATTTCTGTTCTTATATCAAGGTAAACTACGACTTATGTAAAGTGTCGCGCATAAGGGCATTAATTTCGAAAATGTACTAATTAATATCGTTAAAAATCATAATATAATTAATATGTTCAATCTACACTTCGTGGAAAGGTGAAGTATTAACATCATCTGGCTAGATGATGTTAATACTTTAGCGAAACCGGTCGCAGATTATAAAAATATCGTGGAAGCTACAAAGTTTATTCATTTCAAGATGGTAAAATATTATAAATAACAAATCATAAATTACAAATCATAATTACCCGATTATTTACTCATGTCACATTGATCGAGGCGATACATTGATGGTAGTCACGCCTCCGAAGGGCCTCACGTTTCAAAGAAACTGAGAGTTGATCTCGCTCCGGTTTGCAACTGATTTTAAAAAGAAGGCCTGGGGATGAAAATCATTTTCACGGCCATCAGTACCTCTGCATTTATGGACGGAAGGCCCTGCAGATCGCTTTGGGGAATTATTCGTAGGCGTGGTATTAGCTCTTTCCGCCTCTCTCAACCGGTCAATTACGTACCCTGTTTGATTGGCTCCCCCGGCACGACGCGCACGGATATTCCGTGACCTGCGTGCCGCACTCCGAGTCACGTCCGAGACGGATGACGGCGACCAAGACGACGAGACGAGTTTCGTTTTTTCTCCCTCTTGTTTTCTCCTCAAAACTGGTCGAGAGTTGCCATGGATACGGAATGAATGGCGAATATGGGCGAGGGTCGGCTCATTGAAGGCACAACAGCTGAGGAATTAAAAAGAAAGGCACGACCACACAATTGGCGACGCCGTTTACGTTCCTTTTTTGTCTCCCATTCATTATTTAAGTTCTCGCAGCGGAGGAAGGGTTCGGTGTACTTTGATAGCGGAAAGGAGGTTTCGCAATCCTCTATAACAAGCTGCTTTAAAGAGATAGAGAATAAATAAATGAGATAGCGAAAGTGGTGGGGGCGGCGAGACGCGGTGTCGACGGAAGGAGCGGCTTCTATTCCCTCAGAAAAATGAAACTACAAAGGCTGGCGACATATAGGAGTTCGGCAGGCCTTACATCTGATCGGAACGTAGCATCCCTCCGTGAGGAATTAAATTGGATGTTTACCGAGCGGTGATGAGTTGGAAATAAAAGATCTTCCAAGATTATGGCCGATAATGGCATTTTATGGATCTTCACGGAGAGCCCTAATATGCCGGCAAAAAAGTTAATTGTGGGCTTTTAAACGTTTATTTCTACTTTCTTTTTCAATGCCCTTTCCAAAAAAGCGGATAGAATTTAGAGGGCTTCCTACACGGGGAATTACATTGAGTTGGACCTTCATCCAGCCGTATGATGAACAACTATTAGCTTATTCAGGCTTATCCATTCTGGGATAGCTAAAATTATTTGATACTTACTTGATACTTAAAGTATTTAATCATTTTATATATAAGGAACGCTTCTCTTTGCCTGTTACAATGCCAGTTCTACACGTTTGCTTAACCCGGTAACGCCTAGCGGTACCGTTTGGTACCACCCGGTAGGGTATTAAGAAGATTGAATTTTCTGATACTTCCGAATATTTTTCTACATTTTTTTCAGTTTTACATCTATTTGCATACTTTGAGGCTCACGATTACAAAAAATTTGCTTTTGTTTGTCCTTATTTTTCGCCAATACCGATGTTTGAAAAAGGTGAATTTTCATGTATCCCAAAAAACACGCTTTTTTCGTGCAGACCTTCCGATTTTTTTTAATATTTCCAGTTTCGTGGCTATCTACGAGATTTTTTCAAGTGATATCAAATTTCAATACATCTAGCTATAGATGTAATTAGAATTTTAGGTTGCTAGTTTATTTATAATGAAGTTACAATGAGTTACATTTTGCTGGTACCATATGGTACCGCTAGGCGGTTCCCGTTATACTTTTATGCGGGAAGCGGAAATTTCTTCTGCTACGACATTTCTATCGGATTTCTTTTGCACTTGCGATATTATTGCAAATAAATATTTGAATATAGTTGCATTTCATTTATGTGCACCCCAAAAATATATCTAGTTTAGTCGTTTTCGATGATTTAGGCTGATTTCTGAGGTATGGATTTACCCTTTTCGGGCTCTTGACGTACACCCATGACCGGATTAGGAAGAGACAGATGTTGGGTCCGGTTGTAAAAATGAACCATTTCTCTAAAGGAGCGAAATAAGCTAATAGATGAGGAGTGGGGGAAGGGAATACCACCGTAAACTCCGAAGATGGCTGGCAAAAAGCGAGGAACACGCGACCTGAGACAACTCGGGAAAGATTTTGTATTGTTTTGGCCTTCCGTTTCTCCATCGCGAACAACCGAGCAATATTTGCGCCTTTTACTCCTTATTCTAAGTTACACTTCCAAGGAGCGTTTGGAAAGCTGAACTACCTAAGAGACCTCACACACGCGAACAGGTGATCCTTTGGGATGATAAAGACATCACCGTCCATGACGCGATTTTTCCTAATCCTGATTACTCTTCCTTTCGTGAGGTGACCCCAACCCAGGCTTTTGAGCGTTTTTTGACGAAGAAGTCGTTTCACATCTGGTGATGGAATCGAATAAGTATGCCCTGTTCTGCAATTGTGGAAATCCGAATGTAACAGCTGAGGAAATTAAATTGTTTGTTGCAATTCTCTTCCTCAGTGGGTACAATACGGTTCCTAGTAAAAGGCATTATTGGGATGCAGCTTACGGCATAAGGAATTAACTTGTTTATAAGTCAATGAGGCGAGATAGATTTTTGCAAATTAACCGATTTATTCATTGCTGTGACAATACTGCTGTTGATACCTCCGATAGAAGGTGGAAATTGCGCCCTCTTATGAATATGTTAAAGAAAAAAATTAGTGAATATTTCAAAGAGAGTAGTGCTTAAGTTTCGATGAGTCCATGGTTTCATATTTTGGGAGGCATGGATGGAAACAATTCATTCGAGGGAAGCCCATAAGATTTGGTTATAAGGTTTGGTGTCTCAATACCCCAGATGGATACCTTGCAAATTTTGAAACTTATTAGGGAAATAGTCCCAGGAAAGTGGAAAGCTACGAGAAAGAATTAGGAAAGGCCGCAGAACATTTAGTTGGAATGACAGATGAACTGAAACAGAAAGAGTTACCTTCCCGATTCTATTTTGATAATTATTTCACGAACTACGACTTAGTGAAATATCTTCGTGGAAGGAATTATGGTGCAACAGGAACAGTGAGGGAAAATAGAATTCTTCCCCCCTGCCATACGCCTCTGGCGGCTCGCGGGGTATATATCTAAATCTAAATACCTAAAAAATGTTCTCTGAAGCTCTCTAAGGAATTAGCAAAGTTAAAGCGAGTATCTTTTGAGGCCAAAAGATCCGTGAAAAACAACATTCACGAGGAGAAATGGGTGGACAATGCTGTCGTTTCGGTTATGTCCTCATGTCACGGAATTAATCCGATATCTGGGGTTGGGAGATTCTCCAAAAGTGAGAAAGAAAGACTCCTTGTGCCACGGCCCGCGATGTTTTAGGCAAATACAATAAATTTATGGGGGCACAGATTGAATGGACTGGAATATTTCTCTTTATCGTGTGGGTGTCAGAGGAAAGAAATGGTGGTGGCCCATTTTTACGTGGATGCTTGATTCCGTGATGCACAATGCATGGTTGTTGACGAGGAAAACAGGGAAAAGTACAACCCAGTTAGAGTTCCGATGGGTAGTTGCGCAGACTTACCTGGAGAGATTCAAGAATACGCCGAAATCTGTAGGACGTTTACCTGCGTCCATAAGCAGTGAAATTGGAATGATGTATGTAAACTAATCATGAGATAATATTTTGACATACAACAGTCTGCATATGATTACTAAAAGCGGGTTTTCTTTCCAGTGTTTCTGATGAAATAAGGTACGATGGGTATAACCACCTCGTGCAATCCGCCACCCAGAGGCGAAGGTGTGCCCATGAAAATTGTACATGCAGAACACGAACGGAGTACGGAAAATGTAATGTAGGGCTATGCATTGACTGTTTCACAAAATTCCACATTCTGCAGTAATACAATGAAGCCACAATGGTAAACTGTTTATTTACTTTCACTATTTTTGACTTTGAGGATTCCTGTAAAATTTATATATTTTTTAAAAATCTTAGGGCAATAATTTGTTTAAACATATTCTTATAATTTTTATGATATTTCATGTTAAAAATGTAAAAATAAGCGGAAAAATACAAAACAATAAATAGTTTGTTCAGCTAGCTGTAAATTTCCGAAAATTCCTTAAACCTTCAATTTTATACCCCCAAGCGCCTAGCGGTACCATATGGTACCAGGCTATATCTCCGTAACTAATGATGTTAAAAGAAAAAAGATTGGATAAATTGACTTAGATAGTAATACGTATTAACATACTTGATTATAATTAAATTCGAAGAAAATTTTTTTTCCAGGCGTTACCGGGTTAAGAAGGTAATAAGTGTAGCAGTAAGTTAATTTTTTTAGCAGAATGTAAGAAATTATTTAATTCATAGTCATTTCGCGATATTGAGTCCGATGGTGTTAAATACTAATTTTAAATTTATTAGATTAGATTAAATCCATCGCTTACGATTGTTCTACTAATTCCACCGTGGAAGAGCTCCTTTATATTATTCAGTCATAAGGCTATTCGGCTATGGAGCATCGACCTCAGATCTTGAATGAGCTACACCTGCCGATTGCGCATCTTGAAAGAATAGAAGTTACGAGTAAAATGTAGCTTGCATACTGCAAGCAGATCGACAACACTAATTTCATGTCGGCATCATATTGGGACGGTCCTCAAAAAAAAAAAGGATTGAAATTTTTCATAAAATTCGCTGAAATTTCATCATCTGGCATCGAACCCGGGTCTTACTGGTTAATTTACTATACAGCACAATAGAAGATCACCATGTCTAACTATGTGTGAAAATTCAAGCAGAAATATTGGCTACAACTCCCTCAGAAGACGTTCTAATTTCACGAATGTAAATGGCTCTCTGGATTCGAACCAAGGACGATTTTGGAAATCTAAAAGATGTTTCTGAAAGTTATTAATGATCTCTATCTATTTGCCGAATTTCAAGTTTCTATATTATTGGGAAAGGTTTCAAAATAATTCCCAAAAATCTGATCAACTTCTAATTGCAGAGACACCTGGTGTCGAACCCAGGATATATTGTAAGCTGTGAATGCACTGTTTGATTTGTAAAGACTTGTTCTTGTATCATGCAAAGATTGAAATCGATAGCATGCCGGGAAGTACCTAAATTTTCTTTCCGTTATCTCCGTAAGAAATGCATTGAGAAGTGCAAATGGCCCTCTGGGATCGAACCAAGGACCATCTGCCAACATGTTAAATTTGATTATGTAATATATTCATGATATCTATCCACGTTCCGAGTTTCAAGTTTCCATGTTATCGGGAAAGGATCCAAAAAAAATGTTCAAAATCGCCGCAATGCATTTTAAACGGCCGATTTTTGCCCTGACCTAGCATTGAACCATGGACCATATTCGGCGATGTCTTTTTGCTTTTCATTGGATATGCATGGCATCTAGCGGTCCCTTGAATTTCAACTCTCTAATTGGCCGGGAAGTACCTCAAAAATTTTTTCGAAAATCCCCGCCATGTATACTTATGGAGAAAATCGCGACTTTGTGGCCTTCTGGAATCGAACC
Source organism: Sympetrum striolatum (assembly GCA_947579665.1). Taxonomy (NCBI): domain Eukaryota; kingdom Metazoa; phylum Arthropoda; class Insecta; order Odonata; family Libellulidae; genus Sympetrum; species Sympetrum striolatum. The sequence goes on from OX388346.1 coordinate 82,056,894, forward strand.
CATGACACAGAGGTTCAATGTCGGCTTTTTCCTGGAGGTTACACGTTATGGCCAATATGTCGTAAAAATTTCAAGCCGTTGGCACTTGTGGAACATGGTTAGACTTTTGATCCCCTATATATAACTTATAGGTATATCCGGAGAAGCGTCTATATATAATAGATATTTCGTTAGTTGAATCACAGAGGATAAGAGTGAAGAGAACGCAATGCTTGTTTTCAAAAGACATAATTTATGACATATTTTGGTTCTTAAATTGAGAAACAAATGGATTCAATTCGGATATTTATTTATTTATTTCAAATTATTTATTTATGGATATAACAGGGAAATATTTTTTGGGTATGACAGGGAAAACGGCTAAAGGAAAGGGGAATTCGCTCAAAGAATGAGTCTGCTGCGAAATATGATACAAAATGCTGCACTGTAAGGAACGACTTTTGGCTGTGAACTAGAATGTACGTCTTGACCGAAGAGAGAAATTTATTTTCCTTTACGTGTTAAAACTCAACATACTATTTTGATATTATGTTGACCTAACGCCGTAACAACTGCTCAAGACATTGAAATTCAAGAGTGTGAAGGGCAAGATAAAGGACGTTCGTCTCTGACATTACAAGCTCCATTGAAAAAGATCACAAAAAGACGAAAGGTTGAAAAATATGCCCTGCGGTAAGATATGCTGTATGCGCGAGAAAATCATAGCAATAATAAAGAACCAGATGACTTCAAAAAACTCGAACATAAAATTCACCGAATAGTATGTGGTTTTTTTATTTGTACAAATTAAATTCCTTTAATTCAACCCTGAGGTAATTAATGTTTGAGTAATAATGAATAAAATCGATACTAAATAGTTTGTGTATAAGTAGTATTTAATCATTTTAGCCGCATACAGCAGGTAAAAAAATACATAATATTCGTGCGGTTGGCAGAGTGGCTTGCAATTGGCGGTGATTTTTTCACTACAAAAATTAATAACGCAAGAAGAGGGACAAGTATTTTCAAATTGGAAAAATATATCTGTCTTAAGTAGAATGTAGTCCATACATATCCCGCAGTAGTTTTTTTATCTCTCTTAAATATATTTAAAAGGTTACGCAACGTAACTTCATTTTCTTAATGAGTCCTTTCTGGAACATTCTTAATGAAACTTAAACGAAAAATAAAGTCAACTTTTAATGCATAGCTTCTGATGAAAATATTTTAAATTGCCGACGTGGAGTTGAATGAGCAGATTCACAATATAGTTCATATTCCATGTATTTTTTCTCTAAGCTGATTATCGTGCTTATAAATTATCCACAATTTTGTTTGAGCCGAAAGTTTGTTACGTTTGACGACATGTCTTATGCAAAGAAATATAAACTAAATATTTCGAATAGATAGTAAAAAGAGCTTCCTCATAAGTTAAACATGAAGATTAATTATTTTTATGTTTAGTTTGCATGAAAAATTCTTATTTCCGGCTACGTTTTCCTTATCAGCCACCCCATCACAAAAGTGTAATTCTGTATGATCTAGGGAGAAACAATGACAAAGCAAACAATTGCAGAGAATGTAAATATATTGAGCTTAAAATAATCCAAATGGACCAATTGAAACAGATTTCACGTATACTACAAGCACCCAAATATATTAAATCTGTAATTTAATATCCGGTAACCCAACTCGAGTCTCGTGGTTCTCATGAAGAACATTCCAACCTCATTTTGATTAGCTTCGTTATTGAAAAATCTGTCCAAAATGGAGTAGTATTTGTAACAGCTCAAACCCACGAAATAAAGAGTATTTGATGATTTATTATTTATATTTACCTTCCGTATTTCATAAACCTTCACAGAGCCAGATTCTTCACATAATCCTTATTTTAATATTTGGTTTTATTCACGAGCAACACATACAATGAACAAAAGGCTCTAAGAGTGTATGCAAATATCCGCTTTAGCTCACAGCCAAGAAACTACGGCTGTACGGGTATTGATCGCAGTTCGTTTCCCTGCGATGGATGGCCTAGGCAGTGAGCGCAAGGCACGGAAAAGGATGGACAAGATGGAAAGAGCCTCGGACGGGATAGCATAAGTCAGAGTGCTCAGAAGATGACACGGGTTAAGACACGGAAACAGCAAACATGAATGATGGCAGGCCGTGAGGGACGTAGGCTGATGCGCGCAGCCTTAGAGGAAACCATGAAAGCAAGAATGAATTACACCTGTGCAAACGCCCTTTGTTCGGTAAATGGTAAACACTGCCGTTTTTTTTAAGGGAAGGGTCAACTCACTGGAGCAATATATAATAATCTGTTGGAGTAAGACTCACGTTAAAGCACTTCTGCGCTCGTGCTGTCTGCCTCAAAGGTGACACTCCCTGCGGAGGGCAAAGGGGATCATTTGAATATGGCATAATGCTCCACACTTTCTTTTCATATTATACGTTTAGGAGCTTCTCGGCGAAGGATACCTTAGTTTCTTTGTTGTAGCTTTAGCTTAGTTGTTAATTTATATCAATTGATTTTTAATACCCTCAGTTTGGAATGTAAACCTTTTATTTCATTCTATAGTTTCAATTTTGCGTCAAGTTCCTCAATTCTGCGCAGGTGATTCACTTTCCTTTTTTACTAAATAGGCCCGTTAAATGAAAAGTTTTATTTCGAGTTAAAGTTGTGATGGAAGCGAAACCGCGGCGTGTCTCCAAGTGCAGTACTTGCGAAAGGAGAATCTTGAGAAGCGGCCGAACAGCTATTTTTACATTTGATGAAAATATTGGCTAGCTTGCAAGAGACTTGATTCTATAAAAGTTTGCAAAATAAATTCCCAAAAGAAGACAAGAGAGTATTAATATGCATAATAGGAGCATTAATAAACTCCTTACGGTCAATAGACGGTCAATAACCCGAACTGAGACGTCCATTCTTTAGTTTTTTCGTTTTTCCCTCGCTTAAAGAATTTTAAGGGGGGAGGAGCCTCTTTCTATGGATACTAACGAACGCATTACTTTGCTTTTAAACAGTAACTTTGTTAGCAAACTGAACATTATTTTCTCGCTGTCCAAGTTTTTTCTTTCTCACGGGTCCACGATGAAAATCAGAGGTTACAGCTTTTAGTACAGTTTCATTTCTAGCTCAGGATTTCCTGAAACAACTTAGATAAAAAGTTGCTCACTGCAATAAAATTATTTCAGATTTTATTTTTTTTAACTCTCTTGTGCAACTTTATTTCTATGTTAATCGTTAAAATGGAAGGGACTTAAGAAAAAGGGGCTAGAAACCATAGGACACTTTTCTATTGTAAACACCAGTAATTCTAATTTTTTTCCTGCTGTTATCGCATTCTATTCATGGAAGGGGTGAACTTTTAAAATGACTACTATCTAATTCTCTTAATTCACTCTCGTTATCGGATCGGCTGAAGTCGATACCTGTTAAATTTGCCACAATTGTACTTTCCCTGAATTTATCAAGCAATCGCAGCCTTGCACCCAATCTCTTTACTTTTAAAGATTCCCAAACTGTTCAGATAGCACTTTTGTAACATTTTCTTTTTTAATCGTAGAACATCTTTTAATTCTCAACCAACCCCAAAAAAGACATCATTCGTTTATTATTAATTAACAATTGCAGAGAAAATTATTTAAAATACAGATCATCAAGATACTATTAAACTTACCTGCTCACCATCTTGTAGGAGAGCAATCAACTTCTTTCGAGTTATTTATAAATGAAGTATGCGCCATTATTGTCAATATTTAATTAAACAGAAGGAGACTTATAATAGTTGATTACTATTAGAGGTACACATTAATGTTATGAAAGAATTGTCAAGTTAAGTATGCGAGTCGCTGTTTTGTAAAGGTAAAATTATCCTAAGATATAGCAAACTATAATTTCATATTCCCAATTTTCGTATAATTTCGTATTCGTATGAATTCCAGCAAAGAAAAATTTTCATGCCTACATTTTCTTTAAAATTGTGCTAAGCATTAAAATTTATAAACAATTAGCATATCCTTACGGCAAATATGTTCCATAAATTTAGCGCGCTAGAAATTTGAAAACGTCTGTTCCAAGTTCTTTCAGAAGTAGATTAAAGCGTATCATTTTGGGATATACGAAGAAATGTAGTAGGAGTAAAAAAACTAGACACGAGCAAATAGAGAGAAACCGCATTATGAATCGAGTTTTGCGTGACGAAACATAGTCGGATCACGAAGTAGATCATCAAAAGAGTAAAAAAGCAGATAGATTCCCGGATAGAGCAGATTTGCAATGTCGTGACCCTTAAAAATACTCCAAGCGCCTTATCCTTTCGCATTATCGAGGCAAAATGAGGGTTGAAAGGCGGATTCGAGGGAATCGAATTCGAGTCACCTACTGAGAAGGAGACCCATAAGGAGGTCGTGACCCTCAATTCGTGATGCATTTCCCCCTCATTAGACTTTAAAGTGTAACAAAGCAGCGGAGGAAAATTCGGAGAAAGTCGTACCAAGTTCGAGCGTCGTTCGTAACCTAGAGCAATCACGGATTTCTAGTAAAACCCCTTTGAATTAGAGTTGCCATTGTAAAAGGGAAATTGAGGGAAATTGAGGGAAATTGGAAATAAAACACTAGCCACTTAGCCACGGATGCAATTATTCTCTCGTTGATAGGGTTCATCCAGTCAGTTCCTTTCGTTTCATCGAAATTTAAGTCGAAAGTTTCGTGAAAAAACTGATGTTTGTAACAGAACATTGAAGATAAGTCAAAGTGAATGAATCCAGAGATACGAGTTTACGAAGCGTTTTTTCTCCGCTATAACATCAATACTCTACAAGTCGCCTTTCGGTGTGTGGCAGGGGGTTTAAAAACCAAGCGTCTGAGCCAATACTTTATTCTATTATTACCGCTTGCCGTTCGTGGAAAAGATGAGTTTTAAATGAGGCTTAAGCACCTATTTCTCTTAAATGATGATCTTTATCGGATTGATCGAAGTAGCAGGAGGATCGCACAATACCGGTTAAATTCTGCAAATGCATATACTTTCCCTGAATTTATCAAGCTATCAACGCTTATTATCTCCTTTATTGCAAAGATTCCCAATCTGCATCTGAGAAAATATTTGTTACTTTCGGCTTTTGATAATTTTTTAATTGTAGCAGTGTCGAACAAAACGTTTCGCCTTGCGTATCTTTTTCTCAAGTTCACGGATATAATTTCAAATCACCGGATCTTGGTATCATCCCGCAGCCGGATCCATCGGAACATGCTTGAACAAAATTGACATAATCAAATCCTTAGTAAAATCATTAACTTAACGATAGAAATGCATTGCTTGTAATATTTTAAGTAGTGTAGATTGTAATCATCCGAGTTTTCATATCCACTTTCCATCATTAACGGCTTACAGCAATACTCTGTAGTGGTCACAATTTAATGTTAATCTATCGCTTAGTTATTTTAAATAATTATACTTTTATTAAGTATTTAATCTTATATTATTCTTTTTTTCAGTTTAACCAGAAGGCTGATGAAAGTGAACTAATACAGCGGAAAATGCTTTGGCTGAATTCGACATATATGTCTATTGATCTCTAAATTCAATTCAAGAGTTCTTTTCATTTGGATTTAAGAATGAAAGAGATATATAGATGGATGGCATAAGACAAGCATACGATTTTCTTTACTTACTTATAAATATCATAATAAAAACGTAACGAATAAGTTAGAGTAAACTGAAAACAATGCTTTTACAATAAAAACGCTAATGGTTAATCACAACAAAATAAATTTTGGTTCATTTAATAATTAAACCTGCGTGATATCACCAAATGTGGTACGTATAACAGTTTGTTGATTGATTACTGTTACACTCGGTGATTTTCCATTTAAAAAGTTTTCTATTAAACTTGCTGGATTACTTCTAGTGGAGATTACTCCCTGTGTAAAATTTGATATATACTTCGATGGTTGCGAAATATCTGCGGAAATTGAACCTTGAAACCGAAATTGATCTCCGCCAAAATGACTAAAATTGTACCCATACAAATTCTTATTCGTGCATTTCATACATTCAAGGTCTAAATTCCGACATGCTTTTTAAATCTGCCGTGTAATCAAGCGGAGTTAATGATAGTTATAGCAATCAATTTAAGTTCGGACTGGTCGGCCTTTATTCCGCCTACTATATCTATTAAGATATGGCTATGGTACAGATCGGTCCGCTAATGATGGCCACACAATCATAAACATCCGGCCACTTCTTCGGAGAAAGCCTTTCTTCCGAACGACCACACCCAGCGTCCTCACAAAAAACACTCCTCTTTCGCCATTTATCGATAAATGAGCTACGCCGTGGCATACGGAGTCCTTTCCGCTTTCCTTTTCCGAATCAAGTCGTGTTCTCGGCGATCCAGTGACGGATCGTGCAAAACGGCGGATAAAAACAAACCCTCGACTCGCAATCGAAGTCTTGTGATTTTCTTTTGTCGATCATCCTAAGCGAGAATAAAGGCGGAATCAAAGCAGGAATTTCGCAGACGTCGTCACACTCCATTGCCTCCGGTAACTACATTTTGTTCCGGGACGTATGAGGAGGACCGAGATGGATTTCCCCCGACTCCTCGTCGTCCGTGATAGCTCACTCTCTGAGAAATCTATCGCTCTTCGAGGGAAAAGCATTTAAAATTGGTGGCCTTCGGTCGCTAAAAGGGTAACCAACTTATGAGACACCGATTTCAGAAGTACCCAATCCGCTGATCCATGAAAATATCCCCGTAAGTATTATCGAAAATTATGCGTTAAGTGCAAACATAAATGTAAGGAATCGAACTATGACTTTACCACCATCATATCAAAAATATCATCATACTGATATAGTATGTTATCGCCCGAAAACGAAATCTCCGTTTCGGCTATCTTATTTGGAATCTAAATCTGAAAAACTGATGGTATTGTATCAATAATCTAATTATTGGTACTATGATTCCAACTAATTCATAAAACAGTAGTTAGTAAATTAGTTTTCATAGAAATAAACGTAGATCTTACGTACGTGTATGTAGAATTTAACGAAAAGTGATACGAATTGTAAAGAATTGCTGCGATGAATCAGTGAGTGTTACCCATATGATAAAGAGCGTGAGATGGGAATCATTAGAAGATAGAAAGCTAATTCAAAGGATTAGCCTACTAAATTAGTTAAGAGAAAGTACATTCTTAGAAAAATGTAACTGATACAATGCGATCTACATGTTATATAGGCATTTCTGATTAAAGCAAGGAAGATCCGGAAAATAGATGCTGGAACGGATATTTTTAAGAATTTATTTTTTCCACGAAAGATACGCGAATTCAATACATTAAGAAAATGGTGCTTGCATCCCCTGCAAGACACCAATAGGAGGCTTGCAAGGACCTTACATAGACAAAGGGCCCTACTGGGATTTGATCCAGGATCCGCTTTCATCAAAGGCTAACCGAGGGTCTACCTGGAAATCGTTTCTAAACCGATAATATGATGACCATATTTTTTGAATATAACCATCAGGTGAGTTTAGTATCGATATTGATCGAAAGCTACTAAAGCAACAGCGTACCACTCACACTCAGCTATTTATCCTTTGATAATACACCAGGATCAGATGAACGTCTATAGAATACATTAGATGATAGAAGACTCGAGGAGCATACGAAAGAGTTGGCTACCGCACTCTTGGGGTACAAGGGTCTCTTAAGGTAACCGCTGAGCTGTGTCACTGTCTTCATATACGACAACAAGTGAAATATGTGTGTCGCATGATGAGCAAAAACTCGTTTGTTCCGTCCGAGGGAGGCAACCGCCTTTGAGCGAAAGAGTTGACACCGGACTTGCTTCGTTTTATTATTAGACAGGACGTAGAACTTCAAAGTGTCCTCTGACGGTAATAAAAAAGGCTCTCTGCTCATGGATGAAGACAGACGGATTGTTGAAACTCAGGTTCACATTTTTAATTCATAACATTCCGGCGGAGTCGGAACATCAGAGCGGCTAGACTGTTTTATCAAGTACAAATACGATCGGATGATGCGTCACATCCCGTGATAGAATAACCATCCTATTCCCTTATAAAGGAATGATTGTCGGCTAATTCTCAAAAATCCTCTGAATCGACAAATGAAACAACTCCCAGGCTACAAGTCAATGTTTTCCGTGTAATTTTGTTTAAGGTAAAGAAACATGGTTTGAATGTATAGTCGCCATAAGCTGTTTACGCACTTATTATGTCTAAAATATACTACAGTGAAATAACCAAACCACATGAAGAAAAAAAATTGGCAAAGGAACATAAATATACCCAAAGAAATTCTTTTTAAATATAATCGATATGAGAAGGCGTGACTTCGTGGAAAGCCATTTGAAGAATGAAAACACTTCGTACTTTTCTGTGGAAAAATTTTCTGTGGAAAAGTACGAAGTGTTTTCATTCTTCTTTTTAAATATTGATGCCTTTCCTTCCCAACAAACCGAGAAATCCCTCTTCGAGAATCATATGATGCAATAATACTTGCTATGCTTCAGATACTCTGACATTGTTTTTAATAATTGAGGTTTAATTCATGAAATTAAAAAGAGCAATGAAAAGATCACAGTAGATTTAAAAGTATTTCATATAACTCATATCAAAGTCTCCGCTAGAATAGATAACCTTATCCATCCAAATTATGAAAAAGCTACTGAAAATATAACACTCAACAAAAGAATTCCTTGTTTGAGGTTTAAAATCCCCAATAGCCGTTTTTGTCGGCGTTCCTCTTCTCATTCCCAGTTATTCCTAGAAAACAAGAAAGGACACCTCACCTTTTGAGAGCATTAATATACGTATTTCGAATGCGATGCATTCTTCGTCAGGTGTAATTAGATATAGAGATTTTAAGCCTCTAATTCCTTAACAGCCGTGTTCCAACTTTCCTTCCTATACAAAAGAATTTCTTGGTTTACGTATTACTATGGTATTCACGGATACTTCTACATTTTTGACTGTCAATCGTTCCGGGATCGCACCGGAATGGTCCATAAGATAGAGTTCGGCGCCAGTACGGATAAGTAAAAATAAGGAAAGGAGGATGGGTAAGGGAGGGAGACCTCCGCCCACACTCGGAGGGGGATAGGGAAAAAGGCTTCTTTCTGGTGCTCCCTCAGCAGTCGGACGCGAATCATTCTCACAATGATTAGCGTACTTTGATCATCACCGAGAATAGGAGGAACAACAAGAATAAGAGGAATAGTAGGGAGAAGAAAAGGGAAATTCAAAAACCGAACCACCTAGACCGGAAAACGAAACTAAACATAGTACTTTTCAAGAACGCAAACCCAAATGAATCACTCAAATCCAACGGAATCTGCTCCGCGACCCACAACATCTCCTCTCCTAACGTTTCTTTGCTGCATTTCCATAAAAAAGGGCCCCTCAACCAGCGTACAATTTAAAACTCTGAGATAAAACGCAAAAATATATAGTGAATGCAGATTGACCCAAAAACATCAATTTATGATTTATCAATTATTTATCAAGGAGAAAATATGTTTATTGCAATTGTTGATGATGGATTTAGCGTGTAAATAAGGATAATGGAAACTGAAATGGAACTGGTGTTTGCCTCTGAAATATTTTCATGGAAATTTATAAGGAATTGATTTTCCTTAACACTCGGAGTACGGACCTTGGGTCTCCAGAGACCCGAGAAATACATTTTTGAAAATAATTCTTTCAATTTTTTTTTGTTATAATTGATACTTTACGTATTCCTAGAGAATCATATTTGGAGTTAAAAATTTAGAACAAACGTATACTTTAATTTAAATCATATGAATCACCGGACTTTACAACACTGAGGGTCTTCGGGGACCCGGCTCCGTACTCTATGTCTCAGAAATTGTATCGCTCTTATGACAGTGCAGTTCAAGGTGCAGACAAAATCGGTTCGCCACTGTAATACATTGTAATTGTTCTCGAAGTCTAGACGCCTCGATTTTCAGTCTTATCGTTGTCTCTCTGCCTTTCACATCGTTGTTTTGCTTCCTAATCTTATTGGAATATAATTCTAGACTGTTTGTGGCCCTAATTATTCTGAAATGGGAGATAGAATATTTACAAGTGAAAAAGAAATTTTTGAAGAATTTATCCGCCAAGAAATGGAAGAAGCTTGTGAGGATTGTGAAAGCAATAGTGATGAAAGTGATTTAGGACCAGATAATGTCGAAATAGAAGTAGGTGATATGGATGACGAATTCGACTTAGATGTGATCTCTGTGTGTGAAAGGGATGAAGATATGATGGTTAGCCGTAGTGAAGAAGTAGATGGAAGGCTTTGGAACTACGTTGCCCAACAACTTGCAAGAACCAGACCCGAAAATTTAGTTCGTAATATTAGTAAAGTAACCGACTACAGCAAAGATGCAAAAACACATTTGGAAACTTTTGAATTATTTATTTCAAATGATATCATAAATTTGATAGTTGTCAATACCAATGTAAAAGCAAGAGTACATTTCTCCAACCAATCTCATGCGGATCATCAAAACACATGGACTGATACTGACAGTGTTGAAGTGAAAGCGTTCATTGGCATTTTGTTATTGATAGGACGATTTCGTGAGTCTAGTGAAGACGTTCAAAATTTGTGGAACAAAAACAATGCTTTTACAAGACCCATATATACTGCCGGCATGTCTCGAGATCGCTTCATGGCTATTATGAAGTTCATTCGTTTCGACGATACCAACACCCGAAATACACGAGGCCAAGGAGATAAATTTGCTCCCTTTCTTAAAGTTTCCAATATGTTCGCAGAGAATTGCCGAAAAGCGTATAATGCGTCAGCATTTGGGACTATCGACGAGCAGCTTGTGTCCTTCGGTGGACGGTGTCCTTTCAGAGTCTATATGCCAAACAAACCCAAAAAGTATGGAATAAAAATTTGGACATTGTGCGATGCAGAAAATTTTTATTGTTGTAATTATGATGTTTACCTTGGAAAGGTTGGCAATGTGATGGAAAAGCAACAGTCACAGCGAGTAGTGAAGCAACTGTGCGAGTTTTGGTATGGAAGTGGCCGTAACGTCACCACTGACAATTTCTTTACGAACTTATCTCTAGCAGAAGAACTTTTGAAAAAGAAAATAACAATGGTTGGAACTGTTAAAAAGAATAGGAAAGGCTTGCCCACATCGTTGACTTCAACTTGTGGCAGAGAAGTGAATTATTCTATGTTTTTATTTACCAATGACCTCACCCTGGTTTCATATACGCCGAAACCAAAGAAGTGTGTCATTTTTTTGTCGTCAATGCATCATGAGCATGATATTTCAGGAGAGGAAACTAGCTTCAAGCCATCAATAAATTTATTCTACAATACTAACAAGATTGGTGTTGATATGTTAGATAAGCTCGTTCGTGAGTATTCCTGTGCCAGAGCAGTAAGAAGATGGCCTTTACGACTTTTTTTTAACTTCCTTGACGTAGCAGCGTACAATGCCTTTGTTATTTGGACGAAAAATAATAATTTTTCCGATGCAAGTTTGCGTAAGTCCAGAAAATTATATTTGGAAACCTTAGGAAAGGCACTGATCAAAGAAAACATCGATAGACGTGCCAGGTGTATTGAAGAAACCAGAGGGAAAAATTACCAGAAAACCATTATTCGGAGTATTGAGTTAACAGGTAGGAAAGTTTCTATGGTAAAACAGGAACCTGAAGAAACTACAGGTGAAAAAAAGAAGAGAGGTAGATGCAGCTTCTGCCCTGGTGGAGACAATAAATACACTTCAAAATGTGACAAATGCAGCAGTTTTGTATGCAAAACACACGCCATGAAAGAAACAAGAATAATGTGTATTAATTGCAATTCTAACTCGAGTGAATCAAACTAACCTAAAGTTAACTTTAATCAAAGTGACAGGATTTTATTTTCAAAAATGTTTTTTTGTTTTATTCAAATATTATCCTTGAAAAAAAATATTTCATTTTTTATTTCAGTGTAAAATAAGGTATTTAGTTTTTGGAAAATAAACAATTTTTACGATATATTTTGTATAAATTACTATCCTTATTAAAGATTCATTTATTTCTTACTTGGGTAGAAAATATTGTTAGTAGAAATTAATTTTATAAGTCTGGGTCCTTCGGGACCCAGGTCCGTACTTGGCGTGAAGTCAGCGAGGTCCGGACTCGGAGTGTTAAGAAGATAAAATTGAGATACATCACCTTCTGGGATTGAAAATATAAAAAGAGTGAAGTTGAAAGCATAAGTTTCAGGTGCAATACAACCTCGGGGACTTCGACGCCTGTATATGGTTCACTAGAAAATGCAGCCCTTTCTTCGTTGACGCTCAACTACTTTAAGTATTTATAATACATACAGCCCTTAACACAAATCTGTGGATACAATTTACTCTATAAGAAAGATCCATTTGATTGTATATATAAGAATATAGGTTTTCGATAAGAAACATGAATAATCTCTCAAATGGAATAAATGGAGACTATGAATTGTACCTTCAGAATAAGTTGAAAATTCATACTAACAAAACGTAACTGTACTAACTGTAAGACGTAAAATTCTGGATACATTTCCTTGAAGAGCTAGACCTATAACTTAATACACTTAAATAAGATAAAGTTATAGCTCTGTTGAAAAATCCGAGAAAGAAATATTTGGTGCGCTGTACCATTGATACTTCAACTCAATTAATTTAATATATCCTGATAAGTCCTTAAAATTAGAAGAGATTTTATTAACGCACGCACAGTTAAATATCGTGAACTTATTATTCTATTCCTAAAGAATATAATATTTTCCTGCTAGAAGTTCTATAAGGAGTATCTAAAATTATAGTCATAGTTAAAAAATTATAAATAAACATTTAAAAAATATCTTCTTCAGCTACTACAGTATTAGTGTTTAGTTTAAAGGTGCAACTAATTAAACATGCATCGGTAGTTTTATAACCTACATTCAGCTTATGATGTGATATAATTCATGTTGTTAATTACTCTCAATTATTTAATTATCGCATTAGAAACGCAGCTTATAGAATCACGTAAAAACAGCAGGAAGCAAATTGAATCCATTAGTATTGCATAAGTACCTTTATACGACACAAGAATTTCATGGAAGGAAGAAAAAGCATACGTTGAAAAAAACACTGCCTGCTGACTTATAATGCACTGTAGATTTTCACACGAGATTTATATAATAATTGTCTCAATTGATATAGATAGGGAAGGATTCCGAAAAGCGTCCGTTTTCTATTGCAGACGTAATTAAGGAAGTATTTCCAGGCTGGAGGCATCGGGAAGGGGAAGAGAGAGGACTTTCTATGGATTTGAATTGAGACGTGATTTCTCGCATTTCCTTTGGTAGTGCGCGAGGCACTCAATCTTTGACGGTAGACTAAATAGGGAAAGAAGGCAGGAGGGGGAGAGGGCAAGTGGAGGGAGAAACAGCAGTCCTTTGAGAAGAAACTAGGAAAGGGAAGGAATGGGTACATTTGGTATGAATGGAGAGGACTACACTAAAGAAGAGGGCATTAAGAAGTCAAAAAAAGATGAAATCGAATTTATGTTGTCTTAGAGAATAGGTACTTCGGTGGAATACATGCACTCATTGCCAAAGAGCAGTGAAATTAAATTGACTCACGGTATTTCGAGAAATGAATAAGGGAATGATTACAATGTTACAGAGCGCATTCTTTCACCTTAGTTTTGTAACTAAAATTAATTTATCTAAATCTATAATGTAATTAAAAAAGTAGATTATAGATGATACAAACACATATTCTTAAATAAAACATTGATATGAAAATTATTTCATTTGACTTAGCTATCAGTGCCTGATTAAAACAGCACAACATTGTATATGAATCAACCATCATTTTTCCGAGTCCGATCTCGGATCTCGTATCTTGAATGATTAAAATTCAGTTTCTAATTAATTATCTTAAACAATTATTGAAGAATGTTACGTTTAACATTCAAACAAGCATTAAATTGCGTTGGAACAGTGCTGGTAATGAGCGTTTACCGAGTGAATGATTCTTTTATTCAAGTAGTTAGTTTTCATTTTTAAGGAAAGTCTTTAGTTAAGTGCCGGTTGATTAATGCTCATGGAGAAGAAGAAATGCACCATTTAAGCAGTATAAGTATCTTACAATATAACATACAAATAGGTCGACAAACGATAAAAAAATATTCACTGAAAGCAGTAAATATGTATAATATATAGTAATTGTAAAATACTACACCTCATCGTGAGTTGAGATATTATGATAATTTTCAACTTGTCTTATTTTCTTTAAGATCTTTAGTAATCGTAATTACTCAATCTTTGCTTTAATCTGCTGAAGTTGAACTTTTATGATATTGCTGTATACCAAAGGAAAACTCGCTTTGGACGAATATCACGAGAATAAAGCAAAATTTTAGATTTTATTTAATTCTGCCTTACAACTCGCTCGATATGCATTTTTTTCGTATTTATCCATTAAATTAGTCATTTATTCGTTTTGAATTAAAAAATCAATGATATTATTTGAGAGATACGCATTACACGATGTTTTACGGTAAATTATGTATTAATATATTTTGTGACCTGAAATGTCGTTTTTCTAACGAAGTCAGAGTCGTGATTGGAAAACTAGAGCCGCGAGGATATGACTGTGTGCAAATAAACTGGTAGCATGAATGTCCGACAGCCGACTATGTCCTATTTCCATTTGATTAATTCCACTGTCCAAACAGCCTTCGCAGCTTAGAAATGTAAATTCTCAAAATTTATTTGAAGTCTCACCCTTTGTGTTTACCGCCAAACTGAATTTCTTTGTCTCCTGAACTATACCGAGTACCACGTCATATAAACAGGGCCTGTCAGTCTATTTCACACATCTCCCATTGTATTCGAAAGACCTAGCTTATTGTTTCGTTCTTCCCTCTTTAGTGCCGCTATGATATCCTTTCATTAATTATTCCTTTGGTTTTAATTCAACCCCTTTGACGTTGAACAACGAAGTATCGCGTTACAGTACTTTCAAAAGAGGAGGAGAAGGTTTCAGAAAAAATACTTGTTGCCATGGCAACTCTTAAGACAATTGGAAACAACAAAGCCACTGGGCAACAGAAATGTGGGCACATTCCAGAACCAGAATATTATTTGTTTATAAAGTGTATTAGAAAATAATTTAGGCAAAACTTCAACATAAATTTGCTGACTTATATGATGAATGAGACACCTATTAGTTTCTTCATAAGAAGAATTCAGTCTTACTGAAGAAAGTCCTATATTTTCTACTAGCTGAAGTGTCCGTTGATTCTCAACGGAGAAATTAAAATTGATTAATAATAGTGTAACAACCTTGATCGTAATACATGTATCATAATTTTAGGTAGATAAAAATATCAGGCTTTAATTACATATTTCCTAACTAATAAACAAAGAAAAAGTTACAATTATGTCTACGATGTCACCTAAATATTCAATTTAATGTCATTTGAATAAACAATTTCTTCGAGGAAGACAACATTTGTCTAAAGTTTATAAAAAATAAATTTAAAGATCACATTAGGATAAGTAGCCCCACATTTAAGAAGACATTTTCCGAAATACACAAATGGATTTTAACGATGTTTAAACACGACAGAAATATATAATATATCATTCTAAACCATCTA
The DNA here is from genome assembly GCA_947579665.1 of Sympetrum striolatum. Classification (NCBI taxonomy): domain Eukaryota; kingdom Metazoa; phylum Arthropoda; class Insecta; order Odonata; family Libellulidae; genus Sympetrum; species Sympetrum striolatum. Next base: position 82,072,572 of record OX388346.1, read on the forward strand.
TGAATATTCTATGCGGAAAGTAAGTGTATTATGGAGCTGACTTGTACCCAAATACTAAAATGCGTAACATAAACACGAAGCTCATCAAATAACACAAATGCAATCACAAAGCCAATACATAACCAAAAATTAAACACCGATAACAGAAAGATAGTAAATGTATAAGAATTAGAAGCACTTAAAAATGAATAGCATTTTTTATTCTGAGTATAACAAAACATAAACTTACTTCATCTTTTCGATGGAGGGATACGATGTTGAAGATTTGCTACAGCTTTACAAATCACCGTTTAACTCCAACACTGAATCTGGGAAATCTTTACGATATTACCTAAGTCCATTTTTGTCAATCACTAAATATTTATAGAAGTATATTGATAAGTTGTAATACTTAATGCAGAAGATTCAATTAAAAACATACGAAACTTACCAGGTTTTTTATACGCATTCAGTTGTATTGATCGAGAGAAGGCAATTTCATCTAACAAAGTACTGTAAACCCATTCATCCCACGAAATAGTTAGTAAACAATTACGTTATTTTAAATAAAACTTGGTTGCTTCAGACGATTCCATTAAATTTAAAATCTCTCTTAAATAGTGGTATTCGTATGTTTGTACGCTTGATTCTTCACAGTATATCGTTCACAGCTGCAGTTACTAATATATCCTTAAATTTCTTCTTCTTCATATAAGGTATCATTTATTTTTAACATTACTTTGAAGTAGGTATATTTTCTCAATGTGTTCTTACGGTTAAATACATGAGCTGGGGACTCAACAATCGCCTTGATCGTCAAGGGAATGGGTTTTTTACGACCTCAAAAATTCGATAAAATATTCACGTACTTTATCAAATTGTGCGCAATTTCGAATCTAAAACTATATTTCACGACCAAAATAAGAATTTTTATTATATTATACTTCATTTGGTGTTTCATTCGACTTTCTAGGACCATTATGTCTAATTTAATTTTGCAAAAGAAATGAACCCTGCAACGAAGAAAATGAACTTTACGTGTATTTCTTAGGAAAAGGTTTTGACCCATCTGGGTTCAAACCGTGGACTTTAGGGAAATATAAAGTAGCCTATACTCTGCGCGGGGTCGACTTTTAATAATGTACAAATTTTCAAAGTTTTGCGACTCTCGGTTCTCTAGTTTTTAGCGAACATACATACACACACACACACATACACACTCAATTTTATATTATAGATTTATTTCTTCGTCCTACTATATTAATGATGCTTATGTGCTCATATGAAGTAGTATTAAAATGACTATACTTAAAAATTTTCATTTTCATCGAGAGTACAACTAATAGAATATAATCTTATACAGATATGACCAGATTCGGATACAAGAATTATAATCTACACCCATGAAATTTATATTGGCCTATTTTAAAGCTACGCTATCTTTAGCATGGCAAAAACTAATTATTTTCATTACCAGTTTGGTTGAAATCTACGCGAGTATGACGCTCTTAAACCATGATGCATCTCTGTGTCTAATGTAAGCAATCATTGATAAAATGTAATTTGATAGGTGATTGGTGATATGTAGTGCATGATTATCTTCACTTTAAAAAATTCTCGAAAAGTAGCAAGCAATCGAAAATTTCACGGATAAAAAGAGAAAAGCTAATACATATATATATATATATATATATATATATATATATATATATATATATATATATATATATATATATACGAGTAAAATGTAGCTTGCATACTGCAAGCAGATCGGCAATACTAATTTCATATCGGCATCATATCGGAACGCTCCTCAAAAGAAAAAAAAAGGATTGAAATTTTTCTTAAAATTCGCTAAATTTTCACCGTATGGCATCGAACCCGGGTCTTACTGGTGAACTAACTATGCAGCACAATAGAAGATCATCATCTCTAACCATGTGTGAAAATTCAAACAGAAATATTGGCTACAACTGCCTCAAAAGACGTTCTAATTATCACGAATGTAAATGGCTCTCTGGATTCGAACCAAGGACGATATTGGAAATCTAAAAGATGTTTCTGAAAGATATTTATGATCTCTATCTATATGCCGAATTTCAAATTTCTATATTATTTGGAAAGGTTTCCAAATAATTCCTAAAAATCGGATCAACTTCTGATTGCAGAGACACCTGGTGTCGAACCCAGGACAAATTGTAAGCTGTAAATGCAAAGTTTGATTTGTAAAGACTTTTTCTTGTATCTAGCAAAGTTTGAAGTCGATAGCATACCGGGAAGTACCTAAATTTTGTTTCCGTTATCTCCGTAAGGAATGCATTGAGAAGTGCCAATGGTCCTCTGGGATCGAACCAAGGACCATCAGCGAACATGTAAAATTTGATTACGAAATATATTTATGATATCTATCGACGTGCCGAGTTTCAAGTATCCATGTTATCGGGAAAGGATCCAAAAAAATTTTTCAAAATCGCCGCAATGCATTTTAAACGGCCGATTTTTGCCCCGACCTAGCATCGAACCATGGACCATATTTGGCGATGTCTTTCTGATTTACGTTGGAGTTGCACGGCTTCTAGCGATCCCTTGAATTTCAATTCTCTACTTTTCCGGGAAGTGCCTAAAAAAAATTTTCGAAAATCCCCGCCATGTATCCTTATGGAGAAAATCGCGACTTTGGGGCCCTCTGGAATCGAACCCATGACACTGAAGATCAAAATCGCAATTTTTCTGCCGGTTACACGTTATGGCCAATACGTCGTAAAAATTTCAAGTCAATGACGCTTGTGGTTTAGGCTGTGAATTAGTATCCTATCTATCTATCTATCTATCTATATCCTTGAATGAATCCGGAGAAGCATCTATATTTAATAGATATATATATATATATACGAGTAAAATGTAGCTTGCATACTGCAAGCAGATCGATAACACTATTTTCATGTCGGCATCATATCGGGACGGCCATCAAAAGAAAAAAATGGATTGAAATTTTTCTTAAAAATTCGGTGAAATTCCATCGTCTGGCATCGAACTCGGGTCTTTACTGTGAACTTACTATGCAGCACAATAGAACATCATCATCTCTAACTAAGTGTGAAAATTCAAGCAGAAATATGGGCTACAACTGCCTCAAAAGACGTTCTAATTTTCATGAATTTAAATGGCTCTCTGGATTCGAACCAAGGACGATCTTGGAAATCTAAAAAATGTTTCTGAAAGTTATTTATGATCTCTATCCATATGCCGAATTTGAAGTTTCTATATTATTGGCAAAGGTTTCAAAATAATTCCTAAATATCGGATCAACTTCTGATTGCAGAGACACCTGGTGTCGAACCAAGGACACGTAGATAGCTGTGAATGCACAGTTTGATTTGTATGAACTTGATCATTTCATTTGCAAAGTTTGAACTCGATATCTTGCCGGGAAGTACCTAAAATTTGTTTCCGTTATCTCCGTAAGAAATGCATTAAGGAATTTAAATGTCCCTCTGGGATCGAACCAAGGACCATCAGCGAATATGTAAAATTTGATTATGAAATAGAATTATGATCTTCAACTCTATGCCGAATTTCATGTTTCCATGCCATCGGGAAGGGGTCCAAAAAAAATCTTAAAAATCGCCACAATGCATTTTAAACGGCCGATTTTTGCCTCGACCTAGCATCGAACCCAGGATATTTTCAGTAAAACTCATTTATGTTTTCGATAGATCTTGACCATATATATCGGCTCCTTGAGTTTTAAGTCCCTACCTATCCGGCAAGTATTTTTTAAAAATTCCCGAAAATCAAAGCAATGCATTTAAACGGGAAAAATCGGGACTTTGGGGCCCTCTGGAATCGAACCCATAACACTGAGGTTCAAAATCGCAATTTTTCTGGTGGCTACCGGTTATGGCCAATACGCCGTAAAAATTTCAGCTCAATCACTCTTGTGGTTTAGGCTGTGAGTTTGTATCCTCTCTATATATATATATATATATATGGATACATGAATGAATCCGGAGAAGCATCTATATATAATAGATATATATATATAAGCAAGTCCTGTCTTGAATTCATAAATAAAATAATGAATAATAGAATTAAAATTCCATGATAAAAATTAATACGAACACCTTCCTTAGAAATTGTAGCATTTTTTATGATATTTCCCCCAATTTAGCGAGGAATCAAACGAAATAAAGTGAGATATGACAATTTAAAGCATTGTAAGAGATCAAATGTCTAATGGATAATTCCCCAATAAGAAACACAAGAAAGGCGGCTTGGAGAGCTGAGTAAGGAGAAACCAGCGACCACAGAAATTCATATGGTTTTGCAACCACACAACTCGCAATGTAATACAAAAAAGGATTATTCAATCCACCACGGGTACTTACAAATCGATTACACCGGTATCGGCGGCATTATGGAACAAATATGATCATTTTTAAAATCCCTTCATCAAGCACGGATTGGGTTCGATGTGGATGTGGGATAAACAAAGTAAAGGTTAAAGTATTATGGGGAAGGGACGAAGTGGGTTTTAAACTCGTAGTATAGAGAGACACGTGGGATGGGGAGGGGGTGGGCGGGATGTTCGTGGAAGGCGCACCGCAGCTGATCAAGCATGCATGCCGTTCACTGCAGCGTCCTTATTTTTCCATCTCCAAGTACTCGTTTCTGTGGCAACCGACAAAGGCTCCTCGCCATGCTTTTTTTGTCAACCTGCTTTTTGCAGCCGCGATAACCGCCTAACGTAACTCAAGACCTAATTGGTAATGGAGTTACCGCGAATCGTCCTTCTTCTGTTTCTTTCATTTTTTCGGAATGCACGCACGCCGCGCTCGCTTCGAACTTTGATTAACAGTTTCTTTTTCTCGACCACTCGTTGCTGATCGCAGAAAAGAATTTTTGCGGAAAAATTGGAAAATAGTCGGCGCGAGTTATGGCTTCCCTTTGATGAGTCTCATGTTGCGCAATTAACGATGGTGGTGACACCTGCCGCCTGTGTGGCAATCTCGACTCCACTCGATGATGCTAAATATGAACATTTTTTGTTCCATTAAATCGAAATGCTCCCTCGTTAAACGAAAGAATTTAATAATTTAACTTTTGATGGAAGTGAATGGAAAAAAATTAGGTTGAGTTAATTGCGCGCAAGAACGGAAAGATACGTAAATAAAACTCGCTCATTGACGTACCGGAGATTTATGCGGATAATTTCTGGTAAGTTTAAAGTTCATTGGTTGAAAAAATGCAATACTCTCTCATTCGATGACTTCAGCAGGAAAGAAATATTGTTTTACTTTAAGTCAGCTTTTCACTCAAATATTTACTCAAATATTTGTTGCGATTTCTTCAGATTATATGGAAGTAAATCACGTCCATTTCTACTGGTAGTGTTACGTCAAGCTTACAAACTATTCGTGAAGAAACGGATACAAAATCGAAATAGAAAATAATATATAGGTGGTGATATTTGTCTTGAGCCACCGTCTATGAGTTACCAACTATCTTGTAATGTGTAAGACTTTCTCATAGATCTAAATGATAAAGTGCTAGAGAAGATAGAAATTGTAGCTATTAACTTGTAGGCAAGAATGATAGTTTTGTGGAATAATTTAAGAAAGTTGTTCGATTAAGGTTTCCTCTTATTAACTAAAAATCATAGCATTATCAATATTTTTTTATTAATTTATTACAGCTGTAATTCTATTAACCATTTAAAACGTGTTTTTGGTATCAAATTTCATAGACATTACTAGAACTGAGAATAATTTGTTATAAATATGCTAAATATTCAATGTGGAACAAATAAAATATTTGACGGGGGAAAATATATTCCGAGATTTAAACACTATCAAAAATCAGTTTTAACGATTCAGTGAGCTAAGAACTTCGGCCCTCAATCAATAACATATCCGCTTAATGTAGGTTAATGTAGGACGGACACGAAACATAAATAATAGGATCGTGGGGAAGGGTAGTTGGTGCAATGCGTACAATGAGAGCAGCTGTGAGGTCATTACTCTGTGGCAGAAATCTTTAATGGGGAAAGATCAAAGGATTTTTCGCAAAAAATGCTGTTTGAACAAACGTCTTCTGTTGTGAGCTAGGAAAGAACTCGATATCCCTTCATGTATTTTATTCGAAGCATTCAAGTTAGTTATGTTTGGCTCTCATATATATTTTTTACATTATACTGATTATGTGACGGAGTTTTATCCTCCCTGATTTTAAATTCAACCACTTAGTTGAAATTTACCTCTACGTAAATTTCATGCTGTTTTCATTTTTTCTTCTTAGGTAGAAGAAACAAATATAATTATTTATAACAGTTTTCTATCTTAATAAATGTTAACTTTAACAATATGCATTGGCGGTTATCATCTATATTGATGTTTATTAGAATTCCACATATACTTGGTAAATTAACTAGTAATTAAAATATTAAATAATTAGTAACTTAAATTAAGCACATATGTATGTTAACATTGTAAAATAAGTTATTGCTTCGAACTGGTCATTTATTTACTCGATCGCCATGTAAATACTGTCACGGACACGGAATATTGCGTCACCATTTGCGGATACCACGTTCAAAATCATTTACCATATACGGTGTACATAGCAAGCAAAAAACTGATTGTTTACGATTGCCACACGACCTTTAAGCACTTAATTCCCGAGTTGGCAATTTCGTAATCTTAGAATCGGGAGAGAGGATCTCGGGAACATCTCTGCGCATCGATCATCTTCGGATAAAAAGATATCCAGCGGAACCTCTGCGACTCGAAAATCACAGGGCGCTGCGCACCGCCACGGGGTCGAGAGGTCGACGATTTTTTAACGCCCGCGGGGGTGCAACAGGATCGAAGTTACTCGAATCAATTTCCCGAAATCCACACCCTCTCGTTCCGCCGAATTACCGATTCGGGAAAAACGCTCGTTGGCGCCTGTGTTTACAACGGAAACCTTTTATTACTCCTGACCGTGAAATATTTGCTTCCATGCATTCCGCGCACACTTGTGTTTCAACTCTCCAGCCGAATTCATTCCCGAAATTCATTAAGTCATATTCAGATACGTTTACGAAACAGAGTTGCTTGAGAATTTCAAAATACTATTTGGAGTTGCGCTCTTACTATTCTAAAGAATGCTAATATCGAAATAATGGTAAAAATCAATTTCAATCCACTCATCGCTGTCAACTGAAACATTACCCCTTCCATACGGGTGCTATCCTGCCCCCGATTATTTTACTCTAGGCTAGACATTTAACCTCTATATAAAATAAATGTTTTCAATAACTACCACCCTCTTCTTTAACTCTTACTATGTTCTTATCATGATTGGATAACATAGCTGCTGATATTTAAGATGGAAGAGATTACTTCACCTCGATGAATATTTCGCTCATTGTTATCTCTTTAAGTAATTGTACATCATCAATTAATTTCATTGCATTTTAGTCTCGCAATATTACCATCCCAAATAATTCTATGCTATTGATGGTATTTGCACATTGTTGTTGTAATTGGAATTTGAGCATTTTAGTAATTTAAAGGAGACATTTAAGTAAAATTATAGTTAATAGTTTACGAATTGTTCGAAAAAAAGAAACATTTTGGGGAAAAGAATGTTTTGTTTTAGGTGCTACAGATCATGGCCGTTTTATTTAGGTGATGGTATGCGTATAGATATACATAAAAATTAAGTTATAAGTCCCAAAGAAGTACTCTTGTATCTACGAAATCGTAATATAATTGCGAAACTATAAGTTACATGAAACCATTATTATAACTCCTGTTTGACCTCGATGTATGAGTAGACGTACACTTCTTCAACACTAATAACTTAACCACGTATCAACCCTTTAGTTCTGCCAATTTAAACGGGTCTCTTTCGATACCTCCCTTACATACCAAATCTTTCATAAAAAAAGAAAGAAATGAATTCAAGATCCCTCAGACTACAATACCCCATTTCCCAGCGCAATCTTTATTCAATCGCGAATTCGACCGAGAGAAACGAGGGACAGGGAAATTACTGCCGTTAGAGGTTTGGGCAAATAAACTTGAAATCCGTCAAATGCGCCGCGGAGGTGACTCAATCGGCAACCTTGTTCCCCGCCCCTTCGGCATTGCCATGTTTTAATGGAGCGCACGAGACAAAGGCTGGAATGGGACAACAAAAGGTTTCTTATTAGCCCAGCTGTTTGTCTCTGTCGCGTTCGGCACCTCGCACCTCCGATTTAATGCTCGTAAATATCCTATCGGAATAACCCAGTTCGCTCCTGGCGCTGCAACGCAAGATGCCGACGAACGATGCACTGCTCGGAGGTGCGCCGCTTTTACAAATCATTATGTCGTAATTATTTAGAGCTCCAAGTTGAATAACATCCGAGAATATTATTTATTCGTTCGGATAAAAAGAAGATGAACTCTTGGTAGCCGTATACATTATGCGTTTCAAAAGTAACCATCTAGACAAACGTTTATTAACACGCACGAGGATAAGAATTACGATACAGAGATTCCGTTTCATTCCAATATAGCAAACATAATAAATCGCTGTAACTGAATGATTGGATGAAAATTACGATACTTAATTTCCGAAAGTTTTTAGCATAAAGCAGTCCTTAATTCAGTTATCTCTGCCTTGAGGAGTCTATGAGCTGAGAGCGCCTGTACTTTTATTTCGAAAACGTGGCGATAAAAATTTGTGACGGAATAGGATGAATTTTCCATTTCAATTTGCCATTTTTCCAAATCAACTTGCAGATTACATAAAATGGAGACATTTACTACGTTGAGGTGTTGAAAGGAATGATCGTGCAACCAAAGTTAAGAAATTAATCAAAAATTCAAAAGAAATCAAGGAAAGGCCAGTTAATACAAAATTCTTCCGGAAAAATTGTTGTATACACTCCTCACAGACTTCCACTTCTTTAAGTACTTCCACGGTTGGCTAATGTATAAAATAGTATCGATAAAGTAATTTTAACAAAATAATTTCTCATGATGAAAAATATATAGTAAGTTAATGTTGAATCACATTCATCTTAAATAAAAACACTCGCCGTTAATTTCGAGGAGTAATTTGATAAACGGGAGGAATATTTGAGGAATTCGTAAGACTTGGGTTGCGTTTACGATGAAATTCTGACATCATAACGAGAAATTTAATTCCTGGAAGAGTTAATGTTACATCTTATTACGCAAAAACTCTTTAGCGGTGTTATTAGAGACGATCAGGATGGATTTTTATAGCTTACAATGAATTATTATAGCCATAAACTTCAATTAATTTCAGTTACCTCGGAACTCATTAATCCTGATTATTTTTTCTCTTGACCATGATTCACCAACCTTTCTCATTCAGAAGAAATATGAGAAGTAATTACTCCGTATCCATTACAATCATCCTTTAGTAATTCTCTTAAAATTTCTTCTAAATATATTGCATCTCTAGCTGAACTTTTGATTCATATGACCGTTTCATTTTCCATGCAGAACAAGGTTAATTCTTCCAGTACAGTAACCTTTAACGTTTCATATTTTTAAATTAAAAATTGGTCAACTTTCTCGTAATTCTTGCTAATGATGAATTAAAAGCAAATATTTCGCTATTTTTCCGAGTTTCTACTTATTAGATTTCCACCATCTAGTCTTTAAGCCAATGTTTTGAAAATTTCTATTGGATTTGATCAATTTTATTGTGAAACGGTACAAGGTAAGATCAATTTAACATTGAGCATTTTTTATCTTAACTATAGCCACAGTTAGGTAAGATTCCTTCTAAATATCGGCTATTTTAATGTTAAGAAGGTGTTCCCTAAAAGAGAAAATGGTTAGAATAAACAATTAACATTTCCTCGAAGCACTAGAACGCCAATTATGGCACTCAGTAGGGTGTCTCCTTCAAAGGCAGTTACTCGTGGTGTCTTCACCCAACGTGCAATTAGTGACGACACAACGATTGTATTTTTCTCGTAAACTACAGAGAGGAAATCCTTTCACTATTATCCCGCGTAATTTTACTTTAACGAATTCGAAATTATTCTTAAATCTTAATGGAAAGGGAACAAAAAGTCTCAATTTAAAGATTATAATTCATCATCTTTTTCTCAATGAAGCATAAATTAAACTAACGAAAGTTTCGTACTCTTGGAAGAATCCACTCACCTATCATTTCAAGGGGGGTTCTAGTATACCCCGTATTTTTAGTCTCTTATCTCCAGTTGAAAGTTGAAATAGAATATTGTTTTAAATTTGAGCTCAGACATATTCCTATCCTTGCTTGCTCTACAAAATAATGAGGGTAAATCGTCACCCATACATCAGCTGGTTCATCAGACAGATTCATTGATAACTTTTTTATCGTAAAATTAAGTTCTCTAAAATCGAGGATAATTGTTTCATTCGTAAACCTGTAACATCTTTTCATAAAATGTATAGTATGCCTTACTGATATTTATTACATGGTACAGTGTTGTCTACCAAAATATTACATACGTACTTTTTTATGCAGTGCATACAGACGAAATCAGTGGAATTAAATTGTAATTGAAGCAGAAAATATTTTCCATCTAGTGCCATATTCTAGTTCACCTTATATTGAATGCCAATTCTTAGCATTGCCGCAAAGACTACGGCCTATCTTATTAAATATTTTCTAAGCTCTTTCTATGGACTCAAAATTCAGTAAATAATGACGTATATTTCGAGGAGATATCGCTTAATTGCAGTGTATCACATAAACCATTGATTATCGAGAAAAAAATATTTGAGAGAAACGGTTCCGTGATAAATCTCAAAATGACAAACATATGTCGAAGCAGCGATGTGCACCATACGACGTTCATTAAAAATACGCACTATACGTAAGGTAATGAAATAGTATCAAGAATTGGAATGGCAACGGAAAATTTTTGGAAATACAAGGATCTAAGAGATGAGAGATCAACATGAAATTAAAGCTAAAAATTTTGAGGTGTTATGTTTAGACGGTTTTCTTTTATGGGAATGAGACATGGAAAATCTTAAAAAGCATGGAAAAGAGAATAAATGTATTGGACATATGGTTTGCCGAAAGAATGCTGAAAATTAAGTCAGAATATAACAAATGAAGAAATTTGGAGAATAATAGGAAGCAGGTATAGCCTATTGAATGAGGCACAAGCAAGAATATAGAAATACCCGGGACATGTGCTAAGGGGATCATCAGGGGAGAGAATCTTGAAAGCGCTGGAAGGATGGACAGTAAGGAAAAGAAAGAGACCAAGGATGGAATGGCTGGACAATTTAAGGGATTGGACTGAAATTAGGAATTATGAGAAGATGATAAGGAAGGCAAATAGAAGAGAAGAGTGGAGATCCATGAGAGCTAACCTCCTGATAGGAGAAGCTACCAATTGATTCATATACGTAAGGACATTTCACTGAGCTATACATTTATTCCCTGTACTATAACAATGCCTATTGGCGGTCTCACACATTTAACTCAAAGACAGGACCTCCTGATCCAGCCACAAGAGGGAACGAATGGTTTGGAACACGTTCGATCGGCAGCTGAAGTGGCTATCGACTGGTAAATAACAGGCCCTCTGGTTGCTGTCGCGATCCGGTGGGGGACAGAGTGTCGGAGACGTGGAGCGTTAATCGATCACCGCGCGGGGGCGTGGCACAAAATATGGAACGATGCGTTTTTTCGCCAAAGTCGAATGGGGACGAGGAGGGGATGAATGGGGAGCAGATCGCAAATCAAAGTTGCATCATGAGAACGAAACAATCCGGGATTAAAACTGCGCGTAATTTACGGCTGCGATGGTTTTGATAGCTGAAATAAGGAGGGATTGCAGTATACCTGCTGCATTTGCCAATGTTACTGGAGCACAGCCGATCGTGAGCGGGACCGTGAAAGACTTGATTGTAATGACGTAGGATTTATTAATTCGTTGAAATAAGGTTGACCGATGAAAGAGAGCTTGGTAACTCAAGATTTCCCTTTAAAAGACAGCAGCGCCCTCAATCAGAATCAAATCGGACTAAAAGGTAGATAGATATTTGTACAGGACGATGCATTTTCAAAATTTAATTAAAATATTTAAAAGCTAACTGGAACCCAGGAAGCCTTATCATAATTTAATAAAACAGCTCTTTAATGTAATCATAATGCATTTATTTAGTATCTCTAGTGCTGTTTACTAATTATTGCTGCCATAAGCGTACTTAAGTAATATGTAATGTAATGTATTATCTTTCATAGTCTTCTTGAACCTGGAAGTGTGATCGCAGATATTAATTTTTCTTCTGATGAAAAACATTTTATTTTATTGATGATTTTTAAAGATACGTAAATTAACTTGAATTAGGACTGCAATGGCGGGATAGGATTAGAAATCGGATTCATAGATACAATTAATATAGTAATTAATTGTTAATATAGTGATCGCTGTAACAGAATGAGTAAAACAGAAATGATCGACTTCTGAAAAATAGTAGATACCGTGAAGTCTCCCATAAAAAATATAGAGGGATACAGATAAATACAAAAAAATGTAAGAATTTTATACAATAGTTACAAATAAAATCAAGGTGGAAAATTTTATGCAATTGCAGAATCTCAACAAGTCTGAGCAATTACTAATCCTGAAAGAAGAATAAAATATATACACGATACGATACACCTTTCCTACCTAATATACCTAGATCATATTAATCCTGTAGTATCGTGTATAACTTTTTTAATCTTCCTTCATCATGAAGAGCTACCATAAAGTAAAGGCCAAAACAGTGGATTTTATGATATATATGTATCTTAGGTCAGGAACTCTATTTGTAAAAATAAGTTTCACGCACTTTTTGATGACATGTATGTGACAAATAGGTACAGAATAAAAGTTAAAAAGATGAAAGGCATTATTTTATTAATCATCTAAATTCGTTGTTAAAAACTGAAAATATAAAAGCTTCTTTTATTTCCATCCCTAAATTATAAACACATATATACGATGTGTAAATATATATATACACACATAAATTATATCCAGAAGCTATCAAATCCTCTAGTAACGATTTATTGGTAAAAAAGTGTACATCATTTACTTGGACCAAAAAATTCATACGTTCTCACTTAGAACAAACATATGCATGCAATAATACAGGTGTATATTTAAATACGATAAATTAGGTAACATCAGTTTTAAGGGGCCTTCGTTAAATCTAACATACAACAATCTAAATAACCTAGAAAAGCTTTTCCACCTAAAACTGTTCGAAAGCTGTTTGATTTTCTAAGTGCCCGCTTTCCGTTTCGAAATTCCCTCCTCATAGTAGGAGAGGAGAGGGAGTGCTTCGGACGAAACTGTAGGATATTCTGCGCGACTTTAACCGGTCGACAGGCTGGCGTAGTGGTCGAGGCACCTAGGTGCGACGCTGCTTGTATCGGGTTTAAATCCGGGATTAGATGGCTGCCAAACCCACCGGACTTTTTTAACCTCACGATTTCGTCTGCACTGGATTTGAGCCCGTACATTTAGTGTTGCGGGAGCCTCAGACCCGCGTCAGCCATCGAACCCGCATGGCGGGCAGTCCAATCATTCATTTATTTAATTTTTCTCGAATTATTATTTTTTGCTACAAAAATAAAAATATCGCATAATTTCAATTTACTCTATAAAAAAATGCACTGCTGAACTCAATTAAAAATAAAAGAAATTAAAAATCCTGACAACCCTCACGCAATAATATGCAGTCGCGAGTGGATTGCCAGTATTTGAAAATCCTCCCGAAAAATTGTGCTCAGCAGTGCAACCTTCTGCAAGAGAAATTCAGACATTTGTTAGAAATTAATAATTGAATTCGATATCGATAAACAACGAGACGAAACGATTAAGTGAACTAATCATTGTATTTTCGAATTTCAGAGAGTGAAAAAAAGTTTTCGTATAAATTGCGCACCCACATCTAATTTAGAATTTACGTTGGAGTAGAACTGCTTTTATTATTTAACTGGTATCACCATGAATTGGAATGCAATCGAGGTAAGCATAAAGAAAGAAGATAGAAACTTTAAATTGCATTTAAAATAATAAAAGTTTTTTTATGTGAGAAATTACCGCAAAATTAAACGAATGTTTCCAAGGCTTAATATCGTGAAAGTGTACTTCGATAGACCAGAGGAAGAATGAAATAACATGCTCCAGAAAAAGTTGCGTTATTTTAATGCAGCGGGAAGCAAGTCTACGTTTATATAATTTGTCGTTTGTATACGTTCATAGATAAATCTTTCGCTTTGATCTTTCCTATGTCTAAGATTCCTACAAGAAATATATCAAAACAATTTGTAAAAATAATTTTCATTTAGATTTCATCCGAGATTACTCATGAAAGGGGCCAATATTCAGTATTACTATTTTTGGCGCAAGGTATCCGAAGTTCAACTCGGTAATGCTCTCATTAGAAAAGGAAGTATAATTATTTTTATCAGCTGAAGGCTATATGTATTTCGCAGAATTGAAATATTAAGGTCCTACAGCTTTGAGAAAAGTACCAAAAAAGAAATGGAAAAAAATCTTATATTTTGTGAAATATCGTTTTGGATAGGTAATGGTAAGAACTAGGGAATAATAGACGAAGATTTTGTGCTTTTGGTGGTGATAAACAATGCGCTCCCTTAAATATCTAGACGATTGTCAACGCCGAGCTCATACTTTACACTACTTACAAATACTTTGGGAATTTAAGCCTATTTGGAAGTAAGGGAAAGAAGATTCAAATTTACGATCACGTACAATTGTTTCTGAATCGCACCCTTTACGCTAATTGGCAGTTATATGTTATATTGTTACAATTTAGGCTTCACGATAAATTGATACTAATTTCGACATTCTTAACATTTTTCATGTCATAGTAATTAGTATGATGCCCTATTTACGATAAAGATGTATTAAGGCTTATTGGAAGGCCGTTGAAAATGTTTGGCCAACTCTCAAAGAACGCCGGAAATATATTTCCAACGAAAAAATGAACAACGGCAGAAGATATTGAAGCGAGTATGATTGATTAAACAGGACCAAAATTGAAATTTCTCAAATTTTATTAGTTGACCCAGAAAATCTCTCTCATCCAACGGATGAACATCATCTCCCAATAATTTATTACTCAAAAGAGAAAATTTATTAGTGAGACATATATGGTCTTCGTTAATGGGCGATCTCTGGAGAGGCCAATAAATTATCTAAATCATCGCAATTAAGTACTTGAGGTAACTCTTACGTAACTTTCTTAAAAGCAAAAACCTCAATATCAAAGTAAGAGTTAATTTTTTACGGCCTCATTTTCTTGACGCTGGTCCAAGGAGCCCAATTATTTTAAGAGATATACCCTCACGATTTTCAAAACAAGGCCGATGCACAATATTAAACTCCGAAGAAATTTAGGCCCCACTACGCCGCGGAACGCAAACTCGGTTGGGTTAACAGATGATAATTGGCCCATGCATATTGGAAGACTTGAACTTGTAAGCGGCGCGTAACAGATTTATCCTCTGGGTCATCTTTGGTCGCCGTTGAGGTCATGGCTAGAAGGGATTCGATCTCACGACATTGTGGAGGTAATACAGGAATTGCGGGTATGAAAACTCCGACAGCGCGCCCCTTCGCGACCCGCGGCCTTTGATCGAACCACCCGGGAAATTACCGTTTAGTAAAGAAATAATTCATCGTTCATACTCTGGAATCATGTAGGCCGAGCGCGATCCGAGCCCGGAGATTGCGTCTACGTCGTGAAGGAAGTTTCTTTTTTGCCTCCCGAGTTCAACAGACCGCGAGGGAGTTGACCTTAGATGTTGGCCCGGTTGCGGAAATATCCCTTTATCCGCGGAGCAAGGGAGTTGGAGTGGAACTGACCATTACCTTTGAAGGAAAGAGAACTTTAATAAATTCCGAGACCCTTCGTGACCGTTACCAAAAGCCACGATTTATTCATTCATAATCGAACGGTTAAAGAGTGATTTGAAGGGCGAGCGGGAGAGATATGCAATTTGGTTCGTGGCGTGTTCGTGAGGAAGTTTATCTGGGTGGTTGCGAATGAAAATATAATGCCGCTTTGTGCTATTCTACACTGACTGGATATTGAAAGGCGATGGAATGCAATCGAGAATCACTCAGCAATATTACATAGAAATGGAACTGACCTTTTAATGGAGAGCAATCATTCTTCAACTGAAAAAGTACTAGCAGTAACGAAATCCATTATTCTGGTTGAGAATTACTTTTATATTTTATTTAAAAAGTCCAAAATTACAAATGGCTTTCTTGCTGATAAAATAGAAATGATACTCTTTGCAACTGAGGAGTTGCGTCTCTATGAAAATGATTTGATTTTTAGAATTTTTTACCATTTCTCAACTGACTTATTTAATATTTTACTTTCAAAGTAAAGCTGATTCATCTTACGGTTACCTTTCTACGTCAATGGTATCAAAAATAAAAATGAATTCGCTCTAAATGTTACCATATTCAGCTCGAAATAGATTTTTTGATGGAGGTAATACTAACGTTATATCAAGCAACATAACTATAAAGCAGTTTGAGATGAAAATTTACTTAAGTATAACTACAGTAATGAGATACACTAAGTGAAAGAAAACTAAGTTAAAGATCAGGGTGGATGGAGAAAAACTATTGCAGGTGGATGCATTCTCTTACTTGGGTAAGTTCACTCTTTTGGGATGGAAGATGGAAAGATGAGATTCGGGGAAGGATAGCCTTTGCCAAGGTAGTTTTCATGAAGCTAAGGTAATTGGTAACGAGAGGTCTCGATAAAGGAGTTGCAATAAAACGAAAAGAAGGAAATAAAAGTCTTCGATGACGAAGAGCCTTTATGAGATGGAAAAATGGTGATCATGAAGGAAACAACAGATGACACTAAGGGCCGTATTTATAGTCGACTCCTTCACCTATACCTAACGAACCCTTTATGAGTAAGCTGCCAGGCGAGCGGTACCT
Organism: Sympetrum striolatum; assembly: GCA_947579665.1. Lineage (NCBI taxonomy): Eukaryota > Metazoa > Arthropoda > Insecta > Odonata > Libellulidae > Sympetrum > Sympetrum striolatum. Next base: position 82,089,556 of record OX388346.1, read on the forward strand.
ATTGGTATTTATAAACGACTCCCAGCAGTCCTCTGACGAGGAGACGGGGTCTTGATAAATTTGGCAACAGCGTTCCCAAAAAACTGTTTCGCTGTTCAGTTTTTTAAATATTCCTTTCTGCTAATTTGTTTTCGTTCACATGAAATCTTGTATTGATGGCAAAGTTTGAATAGGTATTGTAAATTCTAATAACATTTAAGCTCTGCATGACTGTAAAAATCAGTTTCATGTCTGATGAATGAAGCAGCTGCTTCATCCATCTAATGCTTAACAAGTTTCGATACCTAGATACCGAAACTTGGTACATAAACAATAGAAATTTCGACTTCATAAGACAATATATAGGAGACTTTTCACCAACTTTCTTCACATTCACAGATAAATCAGTGATAAAACCTGAATGAATACATTTTCTCACACCCCATTAATTTCAACTGATTCTATCCGTGAGATTTATGATTAGAATAGAATATTTTATTCAGAAAAATTGTTTGTTATTATTATTTTGTTGTATTGTATTGTTCAAACAATACAATAATTTTACCTAATGGGTAAAATTTCACTTTCGGACTGTTTGGGAGAAATTAAAGTGAAATTTTACCCAATAATGCAATTTTGCAAAGGGCAAAGGCAAATCGCCTGCCTGTGAATGGCTTACAAATTAATTTACCTGACATTTGAGTTCAAGAAACAGTATTATCAATATTCATCTTTTTGGTACTCCTGAGCCAGATATAGGCTCATCAGGTGGTGCCAGAGATTAAATAACCACAAGCCTAAGGTTACAAATTATTTAAAATTTGGAGTATTTCATAAATTAATGATGAAAATTAAAAACAATTTCAAATGTTTCTAGCAAAATAAAGCATTAAGTTTACAAAAACATTCACAAAATACTACTTAAGATTCCAAAAATTGTAAATGCTGCATCTACTTATCTATTGCACTAATTATAATATGAAAATCAATATCAAATTCAGCAATTATATAATGATTCATAATAAACATAGAACATATACCAAGTATGTAATACACAAGACTATAGAAAGCATTATATATAAAATCACAAAGTACAACAGCAGATATAAACTTAGATACAATCATTAGCATCCCATAGTTAGAGCAATAAATATACAAAATCAACTCAATAAAATTTTGACATATATCATAGTATGTACTAACGGATCTGTTATATGTTTTTCAAAATTCAGTAAATATTTTTGAAACAAATATTTTTTGATTTCTTTCTTTCCGTTAGACATAGTTTTTCTTAAGTGTATGTTATAAGGTAAGTCATTAAATAACATAGGTATTATGACATCAAGTCGCTTCCTGCCAAACATATATTATAATAACTTGGTACATTGTACGTTAATCTATCTCTCCCTATCATGCCATGTTTTGTAGCAAACTTTTCCTTGTGCTTAATGGAGAAGTAATTTTCTGTAAGCAGGATGTAAGTGTGTAGGTATTGTAGAGGTTCCACTTTCTGATTTATTTCTTCTCTAACTCTAATTTTCATAATTTTTGTCTTGTGAAAATATAGTTTTAATTTGTTATTATGGCACCATTTATTAACGTTATTTAAGTCAGTTTGTAGAGCTCTTTCAGCCTCATTAAAGTATTTGTGAACAGATATTAATACAGCGTCATCAGCATGCAAGTATAATTTACAGCACTTTATAACAAAAAATATATCATTGATATATATTAAAAATAGCAATAGCCCTAATACTGACCCTTCTGGCATTCCACTGTGAATATTTACTCTTTCTCCATGGTAGCCATCTGCGTCAAAGGTTATATATCACAACTACGACAACGAAAGGCCACAAAGAATCAGCAATCAAAAGTAGTAATCACCCGTACACAACATAAATATATCTCTACTAATGATTATAGTAATTGCCAATAAATTCAACCTCAAGGAAATCAATATTTTACCTAATAAAACTAATAACTTCACATTTCTTAACGACTGCGCAAGCTGAGGTTTTAAAACATCCGTTAGATAGTTTTAAATGCATTAGGATAAGATAAATATCTACCGACAATATTCCGCTGATTTGTATACTAATTCAAAGAAACTTTGAGGATTTCACAGTCCAACTATTTAATTTTATTCATCAATTGTTGAATCTAAACGAGCGAATCGAACAGATTGTCCGCCATGTTTGTTGTTTAGAAAATTAGTACGCAGTTTTGCCACCACCGGTATAGGCGCTTTAGGGGTTCGCTGGATCACCTACCTCGGTTACCCAGCTTTTCACAGCTTGGGAGTCTCTAAGGGGGTTGTAAGGGGTAGAAAGAGACTTTAAATACCGTTTTTGGCCTTGGGGGACTGCCAGGAGCTGGGAAACTCCTAGGAGTCGACTATAAATACGGCCCAAAATCTTTGTAATTTACCACTTTTTATGTATTTATTCTTTTATCTACGTTTCTTACGTGAGTTTAAGATTATACCTAATTTCACTTTGCGTACACGATACCTACTATGGATTTCCTATATACGTTGTACGTTACTGGCGATAAAGAATATTAATGTACGAAATTCACAGTCAGGCGAAATTGTGTGGAAATCCATCATGTAAAATGAAAATTGTGGAAAAAGTACCAACTCTCTTTTCTTCATTTGTAAAATATTAATGTAAAATCTAAGGCAATGTAGCAATATATTATCATGGAAAAGGTGATTATAATTATTATATCTAGAAAAATGTAATACAAAGTGAATAGGATGATACCAATTAGAGAAGATGACCGAAAACAGAACAAATTAATCAGAGCTACAGCAGCTACGAAGCTACAGAAGAGAATAAGGGGAGCTGTATCAGAATAAAGATTCCTCACTTTAGAAAACAAGCCAGTATCAACTAAAATCAAGCTTCTCAAGGATACAATCTAGATCCAAAGAAGATAAAAATGTATCAATTTCCGAAATGGTTACGAATGCTAAAAAACTACACATTTCGAAAAAGATAAACGCTCTAATTGTAGGTAAGAAGAATGCCTGGTGCTTTACCTCCTTAATAAGAAACACTAATGTTAGACTGCCTCTAATGGAAAAGAACCGCCTCCACCCCTCGAAATCCTACGCACCGAAATCGAGATCGACATTTGGACCGCGCAGCCTCCAAAATTATCCACGGAAACACCTTATTTCGAAAAGTTTTTCCCTCCCCGCTTCCATTCTTAGCCCACGCTCAGTCCCGGTCGCGGACACCTCCCAGGCATGCCCACGGCTTCAATCAAAAGTCACGAATTCTCCCCATTGGCCTGGATAACTCGAGCGGGGGGCACACTTTGCGCGTTGCACCAGGGATAAATATTAGAAGGGGGCGGGAGATATTCAGGAAAGTGGGTGAGTAATACGCCCTGGAACAGAGAAAAAAACCATCGCGGAGGGAGGGGGAGCACGCCGCAAAAATAATGCAATCGTTTTATCTCTTGGAAAACATGAAACGGATCTCGGCGGGGGTGTGCTGCGGGCGCACCTCGCGCGTCCTTGGAAGGCTGCGGTGTGGGTGTCGGACACGGCTGCGGACAACGCGAGGAAAAGGGGGCGATCAAAACGAAGAGAGACGTTTCGAAAGAATCCTGTCGCGAATATCGGAAGGGATCGGTCACGAGCCTCTGCGGCTTTTCTTTCCTTTTCAGCAGATGAATATCGCCCTATCCTTGGGTCGACTCCACGCGACGATGATAAGGTATTTTTGGTATGTTGAGGCGGTGCAGCGGAGAGGAAAGAGTCGCCTACCGCTGCCAAAGCGATGGCTGCGGATAAGCAGGTTTATTAGTTTTGTCGGACCGGATACAGTTCCGAATAGCCAATGACGATTTGCTGAATTTAAAACCACCAAATAGGGAATGTAGCCTAAACTTCGTTGCAAATCCTTAAATAATTGAGAATCACCTTATCCATGAATCATGAATCATGATCGTTCCAGTGACTCGAATTAATTGTGTAGAGTGCTCTAATTATTAACGATTACTATCTAATGTTTAGAAGCTAATCCCATTCCCGAACTAGGATAGATATGTTGTACAAGAAGTGAAAAATAGTGACTTGGTTGGGACTCGAACCCAGTTCTCCCACAATCCGGGCAATAATAATTTTGTAAATATATCGCTCTAACTATTAATGATTACTATCGAAAAATAGACGCCAATCTCATTTTCGAACTATATATAGCACATTTGTTGCTATACCTATAGAGAGAAAAAAGAATCTACGCTCGATAGAATCATTGATAAACTAAGACTGGGATTTCATTTCGAGATAAGCAAAATACCATAATTGAATATGAGTGAAACATCTTATTGTACTCACCATCCACCAAGGATCAAAGCTGTGATCTTCATTACCTTTAGTTGAATCCCCGTTGGAAGATGAGGAAGAAAAGTGACATCCAGTTGCTTCAGTGAATTTAATGGCAGCCAACTATCCTGCAGTTTGCAATCTGAAAAATATAAGAAAAAGGAAGAAAGTTATGAGTGTTAGTTGTTCATTAGTCCTAAAACCTTTATGCGTTTAAGAATTGAAAGTTTTTCCGGTGAACTTAATTCACACCAAACGATATTTGAGAAACATGAAATAAATTGTCGTTAAGATTAAATACGTTAAATCGTTAGATTTGTTAACAAATCAAACTGAGCAAACAAAGAGCAATTTTATGAGAGAAATATATACTGCCTTTGGAAAGTATAATATTATCAGATTAAATGCTAAAAGATTGAGCTGAATTAAAAAATGCGGAGATCGGTCGATATTTCGCTAAATCCCGTCTAAATTCTGGAAGGAAAGAAAATTCGCTGCTGCATGCAAAAGAAACCAGAGAAACCGGGAATTCCAGTATATCATCGAAACATTGCTTAATATTTCGAAGTCAATTAATTATGTGCAACGATTTATCTCGGACTCCTGAATGCTTTATTTTGGAAAAATTGTGTTAGCGATTTTAAGAGATTCTTTATATGCACAAAATAGTAGATTAATCAATCTATACTAGGAATAGTAATTCCTGTATTGAAAACGATTAATTTTCATGCTATTCAGAATATTTACGCTGTAGGTTCCCTCCTAAATTCCAATTTCTGTGGAAATTGAATTCCATAAGAATTATCTAACTGTGAACCAGTGCAAATAAACATTCAATTAAAATTTTTTGTGGCGAAATATCAGCTTCAGTACAAACATCTACACAAGTTTTACACCAAAAGAAATCTTTGAGGACGCCGATATGAGCGGTTTAAAAACCTACATGACAAACATTTATGCCATAGAATTAGTATTCTGATCAAGAAGAGATAGCCGCTCAAATGTAGATCAAATTACTCAAGAGTAAGACCTAGAATATGACACGGTGAGTTTTTATTCAATTGAAAAAAGGAAATTTATGAACCACAAAAATACTTACTGGCTCGTTTCAAGTGAAGCGTGACATTGCAGCCTACTTCATCAAGAAACTGCTAAAGTAATTAAGTATCACAACGATCCGGATTTAAAATACGAAAGCTGTATTGTTTGGATTTTTTCCGGATTTTGAATCCGAAGCCTGGAAGACGTGTTTTCAGTCTTGATTCATTGTTGGCTGTTTTCAGCCAGACTACGTTCTGGTTTTTTCGAGACAATGGCCACGAAAACAATGGAACGAGATGACGATGGGAAAAATACAGCTTGTCACCGTCCACTTTTTAGTATGCTGTCCATATAATTGATTTCGGTGCGAGCTGAATTACTTCCTCGGTAAGCTTTCCATGCCGATATAAAATTCATTAATGCTTTAAGTGGAAACACCGTGAATATGAATGCATCGTGAGATTAAATATTCGTGATCTAATTTATTCCTGTCTTAGGGTTTGGATGGATCGAATGGTGAGAAATTGATGGCGATGACAGGTGGCAAAGTCATCTGAAAGATGAAGGCTTTATAAATGGTTATATAACATCACAAATAGTCCACCATCTGAGATAAAATTAGGTTAGCAATGATAAGTAAGCTTTATTAACTTAACCTCAAAAAATATAACTTACTTAGCTGAGTTTCTTGGCGATTCGAACATTCATAAGAATAAGAATCTTTTTCTCGTTAGCATAAAGAACCATATAAAAAATATAGATTCTTAAAAATTCCTAAATATGTTGATTTAAGTGAAAAATATATCAATCCGGATTTAGAAATTTATTCTAAATTAATAATTCCTTATAATACCTTAAATCGGAAGAATCCATCCACCACACATTTTAATTACATTAAGGTGAATACGAAATGGCAAATGATAATTCGCAAAATTATTCCACAAATATATGAAGTTATTTCCTGATAACTCTAGTGAAAAATTCTAGGACCCAAAAAATAAAAAAATCACAAGGTTTTACTCCGGGTGTCATAGAAAATGCTGTGGTATTAAGGTAAGAATCATCAAAATTGTGAAATAAAATACAATGGTTGCCAATACAGACAATATTGATGGCATAATTTAATCAATTAAATATTTCGAGTAAAGCTCAACCCTAGGCATTCATTTTTGGCTTCATACGATTAGAAAATATAATGAAAATGTCAAAAATTACTATTTAAACAGTAATTATTTAAATTATAATCATTAATATTAATCATATTAAATTACGAGTCAATTGATAACCATTTTTCCAATGTAGGACAAATAACAATGACAAAGTAAATTATTACCAGAGAGTAAAATTAAAGGTCTTATGCAACCAAATTTATCTTACAGCTTGCAGTAGGCAGTGTGAATCAGTAATCAGTATTTTTATATTGAGTTGACAGTATGCAAACATTGTCAATTTCCTATTAAAAGCAACAGTTACTGCACCGATATTCTTTTCTTGCCTTGAATTCTATTAAATATATCCCTGAAATGCAGATGTAACTGGTAAAGGCGAGGAGTACCTGGAATCTTTGATTAAAAGCCCAGACAAAGCACGCTTCTGCATAAGATGAAACGAATCGCATCTCTTAATGAAGGGATGCCAAAAGAAGACGAAAGGAGAAGGAAAGGTCGTGACCGCGCGGTGGGGATCACACAGCAGCTGGAGCAGATTAGACTGGAAGTGGGCCATTAAATACATTCATCAATGTCATTGGAAAAGCAGAAAGCTTTAAGACGGAATATTCGCGAAACAAATCCATGCTTTGGCGATCATTAAATTTTAATTAACAAGAAACCGCAATGATTCTTGACATCTTTATACATATAAACCCACAACTATCATCGAATTAAATAAGATAAGGAAAACGTTTGCTCTCAGTCATGTAATACGATCTTGCACTGTTAATTTTAACCAATTTATTGTACGCTTATGTTAGGATCCTGCAAGTCGCGTTTTGGCGTGTGGCAGAGGGTATAAAAGTATCATTACTGAACTTTCCTAATCTATAGATTTCGCGTATCTTTCGCGAAAAAAATTAATTCTTGAAACGACTAGCTCTAGCATCTACGTATTTGCCTAATCTTCTTCGCGGTATCAGATCGGTCTATGTAACAGGGAGGTCGTACATTCTGCCAGTTACATCTTCTGAGAACCTACTTTCTAAGAATTTTAGTAAATTTTCAATATCCATTGTATTTTCTATCTTCTACCGTACCTTTTAAAGATTCCCATCCCGCGTCCTGCACATCTTATATTGGTCTTTTTTATCCATACATGAGCTTAGAATACTCCATTTAAGTATTTAGAGTGTGCTTGTGATGCAATCATAGCAAATAAAAGTGCTAGTCTGCCTGGAAGACAAACGGGGCTAAAAATGGAAAGCTTGCTTCTACTCAATCGGCACCTTTTCTTCTTCGCCAAACTTTCGGTATTTCCAGGGAATACGTTTTTTGACCAGCAATTCACGACGTTCTACAGCACCGAGACGAAATGTGTCTCGAATGGCTTTACAAAGGGTAACTAATTATGTTTTAAAGGAACAAGATACGATCTAACGGTTCTCGATTTCTTTCACTTGTTTGCTTAGAAAAAGAGGTACTTCGCGAGGATTTCCCCCGTCGAGAACTTTTTCATTTCCGTTTCGAGGGAAAAAGGCTGCGATTTCAAAACGGTGCTAACTCTCTCAATCTGGGGCGTGAGAATGGCGCTATCTGATGCAAAATAGGGATTAACGAGCGGATTAAAGGGGCGTTTCAAATCCGCACTCGATTGTTGATTTTTCGTAACAGATATCCGGCATGAATTACGCCGTTTTTGCCATTTCTTGACGCGCGTCCGCGTTTATGGAAAGAGACGCCCGTGCGATGGGAATGCCATTTCGACGTCAATGATCAGACTCGGATCGCGTGCTGAAATGGAGAACACCACGAAATTCCGAGTCTTATCTCGATCTGGGAGCTCGTACACGCGATCGAATTTTGCTTCAATGAAACTTGATGAATGACGCTACCTTTTGGACGCAAATGCGCTTTCGCATAGTCGCTTCAGAATGAGGCTGATTTCTTTGCTTCATTTTAACTTAAAATCCATCCAGGCCTTGCTTCAGACTGTTGGCCACTCAGAGGCAAGAAGTATTTCACCGATCCTGCAGTAGAAATATAATTTATAATCAATGGAAGTAGTTCTAACTTTGTGGATCTCCATAAGGTGAGGAGAAAAATTACTAAGCCTCAATTCCACAAGAAACTTTCATTGAAAAATGTCAGATGATAACTACACCTTAGGCGGAACCGGTTGAGAATTTTTTTAATAAAAATTTCTTGTGGAATTTTAGACTTAGATAGTTATTCTCCTCATCACCTGAGAAATATTATTTCTACAGTAAATTGTATCCAGTTTATATCCCTCAGTAAAATCATTCTTTCTTTTATTCTTTTCTACAGACAATTTAAATGTTAAAAATCTGTACATTCTAATGGTTAATTTTCTTGTTTTAAAGTTGTATTCACATTATGAGACGAGGATAAAATGGAAAATGGTACTTCTTAGTTCCGATTTCTCCCAATAAAGACTTTTGTGTAATATTTTTTGCTCTACTGGGTACATAATTTAAATATGTGCACGCGTTATTCTTTAAAGAACACACCTTATTGAAATTGATACGATAAATTATAGCGATCTTAAAGTGTTTCGCAACTTAGTTATATTTCCGTAGCTTCAGTTTCCGTATAGTAGCAGCTTTAATCAAATGGATGAAATAACAGCATCAGCCACTATCGTATGGTAAACTGATGAAGTAGATCGTAAATATTGTTCACAATTCTGATTTTGAGAAAGAGCTGATGTATAAATATTCTAGCACCTCGAATTACTTTGGAGACTACTCAAGGATCCATAGCTTAAGAAAGTGCTTAACAAGGGTGAACGATAAAAAATGTCCCTTTCAAATCAAAATACTTCATCACGTTAATTTGAGGTTTCTGGTAAACATTGGAACAATTAGATATCATAGAGTAATAATAAGAGAATGAATGATTCCGCTAAGAAAAACTCGAGTGGTTATATTGGATGGCTGCTAAATGAAGAAGTATAATTAAAAAATATAATTACGTCTTTTCACGCTCTACACTGTATTTATAGTTTAAAGGCATGTAATAGACCGAGGATAATCAAGTCGATAGATGTATTTACAAACACGCATCAAAGCAAATGAAATGCGAAGCCTGCTAAGGAATGAAGAAAAGAAATTACGCTGATACTTATAAATATTAATTATTCGTAAGATAAAAAGTTTGATGCAGTTCTGAGGAGTGGATTCATAGAATTGGCCTGGTAATTGTAGAGGGGAATATCAAGTCTTACATTTTTTTCATTGATAAACGAAACCTTTAGTTATCATGTGATAATATTCTTTATAGGAGATTCTTTTTTATTCTTATTATTTCCTCTTTATGCACACTGTATAATGTATTATCATACATTAGATTGGGAGTCAATCCATACACTTAATATTGCTTAGTTATATCATGAATGTTCATTTAAAACTGAATAATAATAAATTTATTTAAGGTGAAAAATGTTGAAATATTTTTGTCGTTGATTAAAGAGTTAAGGAGCGACTGTAACCTGAAACATTAAAAGGAATCATCAATTTCAATGGGAATCGGTGGAAGACGTCTTTAATAGGAAATGAGCTTCGATGAAGTCCAAGGAAATAGCGGAAATGTAAGGCGTATGTTTAACAGAGTATCTCTTTTGAGATCTGCGGAAAATAGCTTCTACTCCCACGACCGGTCTTGTGAACCTCTGCCGTGAATGTCTCAACGTGCATAATTAAATAAGGAATCGGAAGAGAGAAAAACAGGTAAGAAATCCTCGCAAAAGCAAGAGATGGAAGCACGTTTCCCTCCTCGACATCTCATCAATAATATACTCAATCGTGTAGATTGGGTTTCCGGCTGCATAATTTCTGCAGCTTTCTGACTGGAATTCCCTTCATCCCTCACGCACGCAACAAACGAATGTAGACTCCATTTTTTCATCTTTTTAAATGTTTCTCTGAGAATTTAAAGTATTAAAAAATGTTTCGAGGTCTCTTACGTAATTTTTAAAACACCTCCCTGCCTTTTCAGATGTTGGCAGAAATATACAGATATCTGAGATAAAAACTAAAAACTTAAGACCGACTAAATGCTTTAGCACGTTCTTTGAATCAATCTTGAAATCAATGAAAAACCCGATGAATAATTTTGTTCATCGTTGGAGAAATTATTGATAGTCCTTGAACTTGTATATTGTCACAATGCGAAATGATGCGTATAAAATGCGAAATATTTTGATTCAAAATCAATGAAATAATTTCAACCCAAGCCTCAAAATTTGGTAAAAAATGCAGGGAAGACATATAAGCTTTTATGGAGTAATTTAGATGTAGTGTTTTTAATTTAAATAAATGGACGAAGTTAGTTATATAGCAATTAGAATAATGATTTTTCTACTATGTTTTTCATTTTGGACTAATTACGTTAAAATGACGGTAAGTAGGAGTTTATGAATTTTTTTCTTGATTTCGTTGCAGCTTAAAGATTGACGTAATTGTGTCTTTTCTTTTAAAGTTTTTTCTTACTTAGTGTGATATTATGTTATACAACGTCCACATTTTTATTTGAAATATTGTTACTATTTAGATGTTTACTCGACGCGAATATTTCGCAATTTGCAGCTTATCTACAGGCCATGGGAAGAAACGATGCCCGAAGCACTTTTTCTTGGGAACGGTCGGCGTAGCTACCCGCATATTCAACAATTCGAAGTTATCGCAGCCTCTTTGGTCTTAAGTGCTGAACCCCGGTGTCGACCCCTATGAAAGCTAGATTCTTATTCGATTCGAAGCATTATATGCAGATGAGGCAGTGGAGTCGTGATTGATGTCAGGTGTAGAGGGATTCCAACATGCGATCCTAAAGGGTAAGTGGGCTCTTAATGGATTAATGTTAACTCGGCGGAGATGAGCAATGCAGTGGTTTCGTGAAAATGGGATAAGTTGCAAGGAAATATGCTGAGATAACACCATTTAATGGGATTTTATGTACTCAAAACTTATATTCTGATGATATTTAAAACAAATATTGTGATAGATACATAAAAGGAAACCTTTTCATCATAATGTTTCATATTTTTTCTCAAATTACACAACTTATTCGTGAGATGCTTGTAGTCCAAAATATTTATTGGTTCGCAATCAACAACTTAATCGTTGTGTCGCTACTTTAAGATATTAAGTTATTATTAAAAGTGTATAGAAATAACCATTTCGATATTGATAATGAGTTCTAACGCAAATTATTATTTATTTATAATTTTATAAATAATTTCATTAAGCAATTTTATAGGTAGAAATCAAATTACTATTTTTTAATTTCAATATATAAAAGACAATTATTGGAAAAGTAGCTTTACATAATCTATTGCAAGAAAAGGTGATTAAGATAAAATTTGAGAGTAGAAAAAAAGCTTGCTAATTAGAAAAAAATATTCCATAGCTTGTTGTTTGAGATTTCAGAAATTAAATCAATAAGAGATATTTAGAACCAAGCTTTGGCAATAAGAGAATCCTCGATCTCGATGAAAACGATGACTTTAACAGAGTTTTGGAAGATATAGATGATTACGGATCCTTTAAGGTACCACCAGTAAATATTTTTCTCATTTGATTATTTATTAGAAAGGATTATTTCTCAATAAACTTCTCAATTTCTTTCTAAATCACACTGTAATATAGTATGTACATACGACCAAACTACGAGAAATGAATGAATAAGACATTCATAGATCTTTTGATGATAAAAGTAGAGGGTGGGCCTCTGTCACTGCACTACTCGCTAACTTCATCGAAGTGTTTGCTTGTCATATTTAGGCATGTAAACGGCTTTGGCGCAATGAAAAAGATCCAACAAAATGAATTATTATAGCTCTAGTCATCTGAAATTAAAGTCGATTTGGAGATTGTGCTATCTGATATTAATGTAAGAGTAACTTAAGTGCAATTTAAGTGCCAATAATTCCAATTGTAAATCGCTTAATGCATGCTATGCTTTCAATTTATTTCCAATTCAACGTAAGTGCTGAATCAAAATTATGGGATGTAAATGTTGTTCACAAGCACGAATAGGAGAAGATATTGACCAATAGAAGTGGATCTAATGCAAAAAAGGATTTTTTTCTTTCTTCGATTTATTATACAACATACATGCATAAAAATATTTTGCACCATTGTAAAAGTTCTAATTACTTAGTATGAGTTTTCTCCTTGAAATATTTTTTTGAAACTTACCACCAGTGATGCTAGAAATAAACTGCAAATAAATTGGCATAATTCTACATATCAAAGGTACGTACGTACGTCATCAACGTCTTATAAATTCGTCAGGTGCTATTGCCTACGGCATTGATGTTAAGATACTTGAGCTTACATAACACACCATATGTTACATGTTTCTATCTTAGTGGTTGATTATTAATTTCGAATTATCTCTTTTATATCAACTGAATGTGTGTGAATTTATCTTGATAAGAAAATAGTAAACTATATCCGAATAGAACATTGACAATACTAGCATACAAAGCATTTTACCTTTAATAATGTGTTATATTGTGAAATAAGACTAATATATGTTAACATTAAAGGAATTTTAACGGAGATTTAAGATAAATTTATCTCTCCTAGTTACGAAAGAGGGTGATAATTCACAACCCGAACGTTATATCTCAAGTTGTAGAAGACAACAGTTCAATTCTCTTTTCTTGGCTCAATTAGACCTCGATATAGATATAAAACTCTCACCATTAGATGCCCGCAGATACGGTTAGAATGAAATCGCAAACAATGTAGCAGTTCCCGTTAAAACCACCCAATCCTTGCCCTGAATTCGATCAGACGTTTCCGAGAAAAAACCTTTCACTCTGAGATTCCGGAGTTCAACAGCTGAAAATAAACACCAAAAGAGGAAAATAAAAATTCTTAACCCTCTCTACAATGTTAAATTAATCTCATGCAACCTGTTATCAAATAAACTTTTGGATAAATCCAGAATGCTCTTTAATTCATTGAATATTTAGATTGAATTTTCTCGGACGAATGCGATTAAGGAGATTTTGACACACTTAAAGAGTGCGTTATGAAGATCAAGTATTTAGCGAATGTTGAAACGAATTTTAAAACACTACCATAATGAAGTCCATAAATAATTCAAAAGTTATACCTGGGATATCTAAAGACATTCACAATTAAGTTATGGTATTAATTTTTGTATCCACAGATACAATTTATTTTTTAGGAAAAAAGCGATTTTCAAATAATAAATTTTTAGATTAAAAAATATATTACAATAAAATAAAACTGTATCTACTTATATATCACAATAAAATAAAACTGTATCTATTTATATATTACAATAAAATAAAACTGTATCTACTAGCCCAGGGGTAGGGATCCTTTTTTCTGTTGGTAGGTCGCATTAAACATTCGGTTGCACAAGACAGGCAGCAAATAAAACCATCAGGCCGCGCTTTGCAATATGTGGTGCCTACATTCAAACAATTTAGCATTGAAATTTCATTAAAAAATCAAATTCACTGGCTGACTAAAATATGACACTTTCCACCTTATTTTCACAAAGCAAAATTGGGAAGAAAAACTATTTAAATACCAATATTTGACTCAGGAATTGGGTAAAGGCCACATTGGACGCCCATAATACCCAAATATGTCCTGAATACCGCAAGTTCCTATACTACACTCGTACATATGACCAACTTTTCGTGTGGCCTGGGAAGACGCTTTTAAATTTTGGGAGTGAATGCATAACTACGACGGGATTATACGCGGAAACTTTTGTCAGTTGCTGGATGATTTTAGAGCTCAATTCTTTTGTTGTCTCTGACGCCTGCATGCGATACGTCTTTCGTCCGGGCCCCATGGACCACGTTACGCCCTACTATCGCATGGAGAAGGACCTGGAAATGCAGTCAGAAGACGGCCACCATCGCAGCTGGTCTGAAGGTGCTAAAGTCACGGGGGCACCTAAAAACATCGCATCCAACCTCCGACTGCTTGGGAAAGTGCTTGGACACGAGGAACGCGGATATCTTATCCGTCACAGGTCCTCCGCGGCTAACTTCGCCATGGTGCACAACCTGCTGCTGACGGAACTGCGTCGTGCACCAGAGGTGCTGCTGTTAAACATTTTGTTAAATATTATAATGTTATGTAGTATTAGTGTTGAAGTTGAAGTGTGAGTTGTGTGTGAGTGTTGTGAAATGAAGTGAGCGTATTTTATGTGAAATGCGACTGTATGAACATTTAATCAACTACTGTTTTACCTTGTTTATTGACCCATGTTTTTTCTTATATTTGTTGTATTTATTCTATTTATTGCTTAATTGTTTATTGTACTTGTCTCGAGAGCCCTGGGGGAGGGAAGCCGGTTGGATTCATCTCCCCCAGGATAAATAAAATCTGAGTCGAGCCTTTTGTTGTTTATAAGAGACAAAAATGAAAATTAAATAAAACAATATATGAAAATAGCAATAAATTTCATTAAAATAAGTCTGACCGAAATCGGTCAGGTATCTGCTCTGATTTGCATAGTATATTTAATGTATATGTCCTTAACAATAAGCTCCAAATGTTCCTATCTAGATAGCCCATACCCTTTTCAGAAAACAACACTCCATTTTTTGCAATCTCTATCTTCGAAATAGGTTAATTTATTGTTCGTTGAGGTAGCAATAACTTTATGCTAAGCATTTCCCAATTTAAAGACCGTTATTTTGTAGGGCAAAAATTCTGAAATTTATCCAAACTCGTCATAAATGAGAAAAAGCCTGAGTGATAAAATCACGATAACATATCATAAGCCAGCTATAGATGATAATATATAAAAATATAGAATATACAATCATTATAATTACTATCCCAAAATAATTACATAGCACATAATTAATAACAGTCAGCTGTAGATGGATATAAGAAAACATTCTGTAGAGGTGGTTGCGATGTGAAAGATCTTTTGACATTTTAAGGATCGCATGCCTAAGAATGTGAGAATGAAACTGTTAAGTAGAGGCTGAATATAAAACAGAAGATGAAAGAAGGGTTGCACGAAACGTGAGCTATCACTCCATCCGCGCTTCAATAACTAACAAGTTTCACACTCGACTGCAGGTGCCTGACCACGGAGATCTCATCTGCAGAGGGAATTTTCACGGAAGGTTTTCAGCAAAGGGTAGAATTAGGTGAGAAGTAAAAACGGAGAAGATTATTTTAAAAGGGGATGTTCTCTTAAAAGCTGAGAACGCGTGGGATGAACTTTCTATTCCGGGTTCCGCACCCTCAATGATCACGATGCTATCGTATGCAACGAGAAAATTCCAATTAGATACCGTTGGAAATATTGATGGCCTGTGAGATCTTAATGAAAATCGCTAGGGGAACAAATTCCGTAAAATCTTTAAGAAGAAGTAGCCAAAAGAATGAAAGTATGAGACTTAAAGATTCCACGCATACATATTATTAATGTTAATGTATATTTAACGTTCCTGCCATTTTATCTTTATGAACATAATATTATTCATTTGTCTTTTAGTACAGGACAGAAAATATGTAATTTTCATCTACTTTTCTCACAATCTAACAAAACACGTTCAGTTAATTTTTAATGATTAAGAGGCAAAAGGAATAAAAGCATTATACTTAGAGATTTCATTTAAATTATTGATGCTTATAGATACCTAATCTCTTGCTACCTAATCTTGATGAATGAAATATGTTTTATAAGTCTTTAGGGACAGGATAGAGAGAACGTTTCTTTCATCTATTTTTTTCGCAGCATAGTATTACTCACGGCTATGATAACATAAAAACTAATGAGGTATGAACGATGCTGAGTAGTGGCACCGATTGAATCATCTCCTAAAGGCATGCTTAGAAAAGTGTTACTCGTAGAGTAAATGTGCTTCACTTACATGGATGCTTTAGCTTATGGCATTCTGGCTCAGTGAGGAAATAAAAAACAAATAACCTCACTCCTCACCTAGTCCAGTAAGCCTCATTCCCCTCAACTAGAGCGGAGGATAATGATAGAGGGGTTGAAGTACCAACTGGCCTTTGAACTGAATACTCTACGGGCAGATATTTAAGAATATGATTTAGCCCAAAAATGCTTCTATCGAGATGTACACTCCTGGCCAAAATTAACGCAGCACCTCCCTAGCGATCCTTACGGCTGGTGCTGCGTTAATTTTGGCCAGGACTGTACATGAACTCAAGGTATTCCGGCCTAACGTTGTGGAACAACATTTGCATTAAAAACAACAAAGCAGTATTTTCCGCTGGAATTATTTGGGCGACCGGTTTCATTGTAAGATATCGACATTTGAAGATGATCGTGAAGATCGAAACCGGTTGTTCCCATGATTCTAGTGGAAAATGATACGTTTTGTTGTTTTGAATCGCGATATTCTATTTAATTTTTCCATAAAGAATAGCAAACTTTAAGGAACGTTTCCTTTTTCATGTTTCCACAAGCTCCCAATTTGCAAATTAACGCAACTGCCGCAATTGCGTACACAATTTTACCTTTTCCGTGATCGATAAAAAGTCACCAGCAAGAATAATTACCCAAATTAACCTTTTCTGTGACATGGGTAAAATCGTATAGGATCATATTTAAGGTTGTAGCACAAGGAACATGAATTTGAGTCATGGGGTCTCAAGGGTTAAAAAAGGGCGAAGAATTAAGATTTGGAGATCACGAAGGGCATTCATCACGCGAAAATAAAAATACTGTTGGAAATGAGGAAGAGATAAGTTGGAAAGTTTAGAGAAACTTCATTTTACGAATGAGCGAAGAAATTGAGATGATGCCGGAACTCGATTCTTTGGAATTGATGGCTCGTAATATTATATCGAGAGATAAAGGAAGAAAACGCGGTTTTCAGCTGTAATCCTTGGGAAGGTATTCTGATTAAAAAATGGATTGGACGCAGAATACGAGCTGATATATTAAGGTTCGTGGAGGCATTAGGATACAAATGCTTTCGAAGGATTTTTTGTCAGCGCTTTCCTATAACGCTGATAGTCTGAGAACAGGGAAGGAAATGTGTAATTACTGGTTTAACATTTTCCAAGAAATGTTCAGGAAACATGCAGGCAATCTGTTTCTGTCAGTCAACTGGGCTTCAGATCAACGAGTTATGTATAAAGCTTCGGATATCTGACTGCGCTATACTCCAATAGACACCAATGAAGAAATAGTCCGTCGATAGATAGTAATGCTTGGATATAAATTTCTTAATCTACCTGTGATTTTTCATAGGAATTAAAGTTACTTAAGTCTTACTTTTAATATATAAAGTATAAGCAACGGGTTACTGACATTTAGTAAATAATAAATGAACCCATTACACAGAAAAAACTATGAAATCTAATTTACTCATTGAGATTTTCATACTGAAATTCTCGCGGCTGCTTAAGATATTAAACTTAAAGACTAGATTAACTTGCGGAGCAGGCCAAAATCTAATAGCAAGTATCGATTTGCTACTCTGCAATTTTCAGGGAGAGCAATCAAAACGAGGATTATTCATTTCTCTTGCGTGTTGCTAATAAAACATTATAAGAGAGAAACTAGGTCGAAGATTTTGCAAGCAAAGGTACTATTCGGACACCCATTACTCTTCTTTCCGTATTGCTTAAAGACAAGCCTATGTTTTATATCACTCAATGGCTGTTATTAAATAATTAAAAATGCATTTAACTGAACAAAAACTATTAGTTTCATAACTTATGTTGAAATTATTTAATAAGCTAATGGTAGAATGAGAATCTAATCAAGAAATCTTGCGAGCTGACTCTATTATGACCTTTAAGTTAAATCCGTTCAATCGAAAGAAAAAATATTGATAGCTGATTTCCTCCTATTATTGCGAAAAATTACTGTAATGAAGTATATTTTTTATGTTTCCTCTGCGACGAAGAGTGCACTATATGAATACCTCCTTAGGAAAATGAAAAAGAATATCTAAAAATTAAAAAGATAGCTTTTATAAAACATTTTTATATCATGGAGCATAGTTTTAGGCAAGACTTAATAAAATGATGAAATATTAAATATTTTGTAACAGACAGAAAATATTCTTGCACGATTGTGTTTATTTTTTATGTGTATGTATGTATATATCACGCCCATGAAGCTTCCCTATGCTGACAGTACATTCGGCTGACGCCCTTAATGTCCGCAGCCGCGAGATGGCAGCACTGAAGCTCGCCCTTTGAAACCATAATCTCATATGGAGTAAATGGAAAAAACAGCACGATTATGATACTTTTTCCCTCTTTTTCTTTGCGGGAGTAGTACATACCAAAGATGGAATTCAGAGTTAGTGATTTATCCATTTATAAGTACTTAAAACAATTGAGTAAAATGGAAAAATTAGTAAATCCGAAGAATAAGTGCAGGTTGCCTTCAGGGCACACCACAAGTAACTTGTGAAAACATTATTCGTAGATCAGCGAAGTGCTCTGCTTGGATACACAGAAAATAATTGATCCTTAATAAATTACCGACGTTACATCTACTTTCAACTAGGCCTTTTAAAACTAGAATCGCAGGATGTACATGGGTGGTCTGAAAAGTTTCCGACATTTCAACATTTCTTGACATGTTTTCTGAAAATTTTCTGAAGATGTCTGAAAAATCTGGGGTCGGAAACTTTTCAGACCACCCTCGTATTTACATTTCCTGAAAAAAATCGAAGTTCCCAGAAATAGTCTCCAGGAAATGAGTAAACGGTCAAATATTGTTGAAACATACATAAATCCAAAAGTATGAAATTTTAATGACTGGCGTGGACTTCATTTTATCTTGGGGAGGCTGAAATGTAAAGTTAGGTTATACAATATACAAACACAAAGGATAGAGTGGTATAAGTAAATTTATTGACCAAATATTAAGTTTTAGACAGTTTCGCAATTTTCCTTTTCGATGCACTTTCTTTAAATTTATAAACTTTTCATGCTGTCTAATCCTCATAGTTACATAATATTTTATTATATATGCTATGATTTCACTTCCGTGCTCAAAGCATGGGAAAGTTATCTCTTCATCACCTTCAAGTAACTCTGTGATTATGCACTCAAGCACATCGTTTGACTCACAGTGCTTTACAAATTGTTCCTCCACTTTGAGGATGAAAGAATGAAGGTTTACATTATAATGAACCAAAACCCGCATACTTTTCATATTTGTGAACTTTGCTACTGGATGGCAAGAGAATGCCCCCGGATGAATTAATGCTGCCTGGCAAACAGCACACTTGCTGCGTTTCTTTATCTGGTGCAATACAACGATGACCAGGCATTTTTAAGATTAAGGATACCTTAAGGACATCTTAAAATATATCAAAAGTCTTCAAGCGCAGTAACGACAGTGAAGATCTCCAACTCACACAACGTGGTCGCACTTTCCAACTTACATCAACGTTACCGTAGAAAGGGTTGAATTCGGCTACGCGTGCACTGCTCCACAAATTTTAAATTTGTAGTATGTACAATATCTAAAATTTCACAAAGTAGCTATTTTTTCCTGCCCTTTAGAATTTAGATTGTCTTGACATATCGCCAGCAAATCCGTTTTGCTCCTTGCAACATTGACAGTACAATTGTCATTGGGAACGAAATTGAAAATCGTGCATTCTCGAGACAAGTCTACGAAACCTCAGTCTGATAACTTCTCTCAGTAACACTCAGCAAGATGGGAAACATTTGAAGACAATTGGAGGCCAAACAGAGCTTCTTCGTGAAAAAGAGATTAAATTAGTGGAAGTGCTGTTAATTTTTTTATGAGTATTCGTGATATCCAAATTTTAGTAAAAACGTATTTAAACAGTAAAAAGTAAATGTTCAGTGCTTTGACAAAAATTCCAGAAATTGTTTGGGTTCGGAGATTGATTGGTAAAAACAAAACACTGACTCTAAGGCTTGAAAAAAAATAAAAGGGTTCGAGTGACAGTGAGTAGAAGTTTTCTACAAGAATGTTTCATTCTTTTTGTTTTTGGAGGAACAAAATTAAAAAATGTAAAAATATTTTTCTCTTTTGAAAATTTATAAATAAAGTGGAAAAACGTCATTATGAGTCAATAACTTCTTATCTCAGTACCTATTAAATAAAGTAATAATTTTTATGATTTTAAAATATATTAATGGTCGTAATATTAGTCATAATGTTAATTTTGTAGGCGATATTTAGTGGCCGAAGTCACCCCATCGGTTGAAGTGCCTAAGACCGCTATTCTTTATTTTTTAAACAAATTCCGTTGCTTAAGAACAATTTTTAGATACTACTTGCATGAATAAGAATTACCTTCATGCAATTTAAATTTTCTGAGCATAGAGAATTTAATTGAATACAGAAGTATTAAAAAAATCTAAATCCCATTCTACGGTACGGTTCATCGCATTTCAGTGATTTACGAAGAATGTTTTTACGGCGACAAAGTTACCTGTGTTTTGCACACAAGGCAAGCACCTATTCTTAGGATTAGATAATTAATCCGTCTTATTCAAATGTTTTGTATTACATTCTAAAGTACCTATCGATGGATAAAACAATTACCTTTAATTCCATAATTGGTGAATATTACTCTTTATTACATATGTATCATAATCGTGCTTATTCACCGTTTACTCCATATAAGATTATGGTTTCAAAGGGCGAGCTTCAGTGCTGCCATCTCGCGGCTGCGGACATTAAGGGAGCCAAAATATTTCATCGGTTTCCAGTCCTATACTTCCTAAGTTCACTGTATTACTAAGTTCACGGTATATATATATATATATATATATATATATATATATATATATATATATATATATATATATATATATATATATATATTTATATATTTATTTATTTATTTATTTAAATTCGTATTTTGATTTATATGAAGCTATCGACAAATATAAAAGTTGGTAAAACGTAGCCAATAACATAAACGGTAAAATAATTATGTAATGGATAACAGCTGAACCAAATGCTGTATAAAAAGTAACTATTTGGTTTATAATTTTATTAAATAATTAAATAGACCTTTGACTGGCCAAGAGCATTGCCCGGCTCTGAGGACTCTGTGTTCGATATTTTGAGGAACTAAACTCGACCACTTTGCCAAAAGCAGAAGTATATATTTAGCAGTATTTGTATAAACATATATTTATATAAAAGTATATTTTCGATCGGAAGGCTATATTAACTATTTGATCGCACTTGGATGTATTCCAAACATAGATTTGTAGTCCAGCATAAAAATAGTCCGCATTGACTCATCATCACAAATATTCTGGCTGTAGGCAGGTCCTTCAATTATGTTCTCCTCCATCCTTCCCTGTTCTGAGCCAATCTTCTCATTCTCCCAAATCCATCTTTTCAGGTCATCTGTCATCTTTGTTCTTCTCCTTCCATCCACAAATCCTTGTTAATCCAATCACTGATTTTATTATTCCATTTCTTTTCAACTAGTATATTAGCCAATTCCTTTTTCTCTCCCTGATGAACCTAACGATTGACAATTTTTTCCCTTATTCTTTTTGAAACCTCTTCATTTTTTCTTTATCTGACTATTTTATTCTCTCCATTATCCTCCACCCTCGCATTTCACATGAAATTAAACGCCTTCCATCTTATTTTCTCACTTTTTCCAAGTTTCACAATGATACAGTAAACATTCCAAACATATCACTTTACTAGTTTTTTCTTAGTTCCACATGCATCTTTCCTTTAATATATTCTTTTTCTTCATGAATGCTCCCTTTACCATTGCTATTCTGGATCTTATTTCTCTTTCACTTTTCCATTCTTCTGCTTACTTACTACTAAGATATTTGTGTTCCTTTATACGGTTATTATTTTAATATCTTCATTTCCTCCTATCCTCATTACTTTCGTTTTATTACTATTTATTTTCAATTCATTCATTTATATTATTTTCTGCATATAAAGTACGTTAACTAAATTTGGAAATGACTTCCACTCTATTTATAATCGTTCTACTCAACTAGGCAAGGAAAACAAAATAGTTTAAACAATTAATAGAGCAACAAATAAAATGAAGACAGTAACAAGCCGTGTGAGGCTTAAGGCCTACAGGTTTTCCGTCTTTGTACTAGAAGAAAATCTATTTTTAGTGAACCAAAGGAGATTATCACTTACTTTCTACCGTGGATATCATGATCCGTTATTACAATACCCGTAAGAAAAAGTCATTGCCATGGGGCGCAAATCACGTTCTCTCGGAAATTAATTTCATCTCAACACGGATTCCAAATTGATTGGAGTCGATATTGAAAACTTCTTCTCAATGGAAAGTTCACCCTTAAAGTGTTCCACTCTGAGCGTGAGGGGCGAAACATTTGAATACTTTCAAAAGATCGAGGAAGCGTTATTATTTAAGTGGTCATTAACCAAACCGGCAGAATTCCAACATAAATTTTTCAGCGTACTTCCATTTCATTGATGCATCCCCTTCATTAAATTTATAGCCGTATAATTCTGGCTGCGAAGCCTGACGTCGGTAAGGTCTTTGCGTTTCCGTTTTATTTTTGACTCATCTTCCAAGATGAACGGAAGAAAAATGTGCAAGAGAGAAAATAATTAACCGAAGAGTGTCTCGATAAGACTCCAATTTTATGGACTGCAATTTTATCTGAGCTTGCTTATCTTTTCGTTATAAATTTATCTCCACCTCCAGCGAGTATTTCAAAGTGATTCATGCACACTTCAAATTATACTTAGTCGCAACGAAAAAGTTGCCGTGGAACATTAAAACGGAATCTCACTGACGCCTATGTGAGTGTTTTTGAAACGTATTCACTTAAATAAACGCAGTTTATTTTCCAGGCGGTAAGGAAATATCTCAATCAAAAAGCTCATAAAATAAATTCTGTCTCTTGAGTTTTTCTTAGCTTAACGGGTATTCACTACTTCTTTAATGGAAGTTTTTTTTTCAATTGCATTAATGACACATATGCTAATTAAATATCAATTCTGAACTCGTAATTGTTACAAACTCACTTACGTAATCCGCATTTTAATCATAGGGGAGAACAGGGTAATGGCGAACAGAGGGTAATGCCGAACACACCTCTATGATCGGCCAGTAACGTATTTTCTTAGCTCCGTGAGGCACATCACTCTAGGAGCTCCGATACGAAGACGCAGAAACAGCACTTCCATCTTGTCAGTTGATTTGTGGGAGTAGATGTTACATGTGTGTTTTTGAAGTTGGTGATCTAAGAAAGTTTCCTGTTTTTAAGGTACATACATATGCGTTATTATTAGTCGTAGGTACTTTATAGTTTGCCCATAGATTAGTAATAACATGTAAAATAAGAATATACTTCCGATTTAGGCATATAGACAACCGTTTTTCAACCAGGTATTTTCAAACACAGAAGTATAGTTTCGGGTAATGGCGGACACAGTACGGTATTCCCCACTGCTTACTTGTGGTCTTTTTCTACAGAAAATATTACGGATTTCATTGCTTCAAATGCCAAGCAACTGCATGTGAAATTTGGGCACATGCTGAGTGCTCTGTTTGGGGCTCTCCAGAAGGGTACAAGTGTGACATTTGTGTGAAAAAATAATCGGCCTGCCCTTCTGACCAAATAACAATTGTGACTTCCAAGAGTGGGATACCTTGCCTTAAACTAATTGCCAAATATTAACCAAATACTTATGCATCTAAAGCTTTTTAGGCTAATATAAATACATTTCTGCCAGTTTGATGTTTAATTTTCAGCCTTGTTACGACTGTATTCTATTTCAAACTTAAAAAATTTTTCTTTTAAGAAGCAAGTTAAGCTTCATAAATGTTTAACGTTCTGTATGAACAGTATTTTTCTTTTGCCTGAATTTTTTTTTGGGTTAGTTACATTTTCGGTCATAAATCATATTATTCAAGTTACAATAACCTAATTTAACATCCTCTATTTGGTTACAGAAATACGCAATTCAATGTTTAAATGATTTGATTTTATGTGACTTTTTATTTTCCTATGTTATTTATATGTGGAAAAAAGTGTTCCTCATTACCCGACAGGTAGGGTAATACCGAACGGTGTAAAGGTTTAGTAAATGGTTATTTATAATTGTATGTAACGTGCTAAACTTTAAACAAGTTATGTGATTTGAAGTACTAAGAACATTCTTTATTTGGGATTAGTTTGAAATGAATTTGGGTGAGCAAGTTAGATGTGACAAGAAAAACCCTGAAGTGTTCGCCATTCCCCGACCTTCCCCTACTCATACTTAAAAACTCAAATATGCTAATGATATTAAAATGTAGGATTTCTATAATAAAGTTTAAAGAATTAATCAATGAGAGTAAAACTCTAAGATGAAATTTGCTTTTTGAACTATGCATTACTTATTTATGAGAATTATATAGTGTATTTTCCAATTCTTCTTACTCAACGGTTTGGAATTTTTTTTCCACAAAGATATGCTCTAATTAAGCATTGCCTCATATCTACTTTAATATCAGTATAATATTAAGTACATTGCTGAAATCCGGACTTTATTAAAGCAAAGTATGTGATTGAGGAGCGTGATTTTTCACGAGAGAGAGAATGATATCGTTTTGTTTTCCAGCCCATTCTGAAAATAACTATTTCATAATGAATGGGATTAATAGTATAAGTTAGAGTTGACAAATTGATTTTCATCTACAATGTAATTAAATATGCAGCGCAGAAAGAGTGTTGAAAAAACGAATAGCGTTATGAGATGGCAGCGTGGCCCAAGGATACTGAAAAGAAATGCTTCTTAATTCTAGTGCTAATACTTAATCCTTCCTGTGAATGCAGTAAAAGAGGGACATAGAAATGTGCGTTAGAAGATGATGAACACTATTTCCAGCCCAAGTCCAATTCAAGTTAAGGAAACATTATATTTTATATTTCAACTTGATTTCAATTTTTTCATCATCCTCTAACATG
Organism: Sympetrum striolatum; assembly: GCA_947579665.1. Taxonomy (NCBI): domain Eukaryota; kingdom Metazoa; phylum Arthropoda; class Insecta; order Odonata; family Libellulidae; genus Sympetrum; species Sympetrum striolatum. The sequence continues at coordinate 82,115,007 of OX388346.1, forward strand.
CACCTTTGATTAAACAGAATCAAATGTTTTAGAGTAGAAAAACAAAACAGAGACTTTGATTGCCAATTCTGTTCGTTCAGTCGAACTCCGATATCATTTATCGATAATTTGTATAATATATTCTATTTTTCTTCCCACATTCTAAAATTTTCGGTCGATCAAGCCCTATATCAGGAGTGAAGAAATTTATTTTTATAGGGACACCGTGTGTAGTATGAACCATTAGGGAACCATTTGAACCATACCAACCATTAGGGAAAATATGAAACGCATCGGAACGCATTTGAGTATCACATTGCCTAAGTGCACTAAGAGAGAATATGTTTCATCCTGTTACCACTTTACGTCACTAGCAAGATTGTTAACTAAATATATTTTCTGAATTGAATTTAAGAAATTAAAGGGAATTTCAACGAAGACAGCATACGACGTGAGGAAGTTTAGCTTCCAACTTCGGCCTAAGGCATCTTGATAGATACGGAAGACAATTTCCCGCAACTCTGAAATTAATTTCCGAGAAATTGAAGAGAGAAGCGGCTGAGGTCGGCACATTAAATGGCCCTTCGGCTAATTACAGGATTTCAAGTAAATGGCCATCCGAAGAAAGAGATCACAGGAGCCGGAATTGATTGAAAATCATAGGTCTGTGGGCGTTGATAGGACATTGCATTCCCGCTGGGAGTTTGAAAGGGAAGCTCTGCAGTTGGGGTTTTAGCGATGCGAAAAATGCGCGCGGCACGTGGGGCTCGAAATCGATAAGAGGACGTTGACCTCCCACGCGCTGCACCGTGACTCTCTGCACTTTCGCTTCCATAAGTACGGAAAGGATTACTTCCTTCGAGGATTCGGCCAAATAATTTCATATCATCACCAGACAACTTTTCCTCAGAAAACGAGGGAATAAATCAGTAGATATTCACACGGAATAGGAGAAAACTGTTCGAGAGTCATTTGTTCGGCCTGTAAATCTGTTTGGTCTTTGATAGCTTCCACGACTTTACCGTAAAGAATACTATCAATAAAGTAGAAACGCAGCTTACACATTTTTAAATGGTTATATGATAGAAAGTTCTATTTCAAAATTCTTGTTTTTGAACATAGGCTTACGGTATCGCAGTTTTCCGAGCCCAAGGATTTTGCGCAAATATCCGTGAATAACTGTCACCTGAATAGATTTTTGCCCAACAAAATAAAAATGTGTATTTGGCATTCAATAAAATAAATTCTTCACCCAGATAAGGGACATTATATAGCGAAGAGAACAGAGCGAAAGACCCAAAATCACGGGTGAAGACATTACCAAAATTGAAGCATCGATTTCTTGTAAATCATTCAAAAAGCGATGTAACACAAAACCAAAGCAATTACAATGCAACTAGACAAACAAAAATGGTATAAATAAAATAGCTGAGGTGCTCGTAGATCCTCAACGGGGAAGATTGTGATACGACTAAATAATGTTCCTGTTTTTTGTTAATAAGGGAAACTAACATCCTAATCTTAACACAGTAAAGTGTCTAAATCAATCAATAAAGTAAAATGGAACAAGTTATCGGAAAAGAAAAAAATAATATTATTGAAGCTGCAATAGTTTGGAATCGTGATCTTTGTAATCGGCGATAAGATTATCAATATCTATAAAATTTCTTCCATACAAAAATTATTTAAAGCTATTACAATGTTTCTTTTTCATATAAGTTTGCTATATAAATAGGACACGAAAACGATGAAAAATAACATGCATATCTAATGGGAAAAATTTGCTTCGTTTGGGATAGAACCGGTGACTATTAGGTAAATAAAACGTAGTCAATCTATCTTTAAACTTTGAAAACCGTGAAAATTACTATCCCTATGTCTTAGCGGAAATATACACATACTTTCTGCCTCAATTATAAGATTTATTGAATTATTTAAATTTTGAATCGAGGAAGGAAAGTAAGACACTCGAAATAATCTATACGTTCTACTTCCACAGAGAGTCCGTTCTCACTAGTGTACAGGTTAACAACCTATTTCCAGCAGCCTAAGGCTTTCGTTTCGCAAGGACCGTAAAACCTCAAGGGTTAAGAACACTTGATCAAGGCCAAATTATAAAAATAGTCGTGGAGCCTTAATTTGGCATATATTTTACATAATGCACTGAAACGATTTTCTTGTAGTATGTTTGCACTTCCATTTGCTCTCCAATAGATACTATTGGTAACAAAACTCAATTTCCTCAAGGACCGGCAGAGCAATAAAATTCCTTGCTACACGTGTCAGAAATCTCGGCTGCATATATAATGATGCAGCCAATATAACAAAAGTGCAGCACTCCTTTCTTGCTTTCTCCGACTACCGGAAAGTAAGAGGAGGAACGCCGAAAAAGACGGCTTTTGGAGATTTTTAACCTCTAGTTCATTAACAGCCGTGTCCCAATATTTTTACTTTCTCCAAATACGAAGTATAGAGAAAGTATTGTTTTCATGAAAAAAATGGACTTCGAGATTTCAACGGAAATACATGTTTTGGGGTCCCTAGAACACGTTTTGACCATTTTCGGAATGATGTCTGTGTGTGTGTGTGTGTGTGTGTGTGTGTGTGTGTGACAGTGGGCGCTCTAACGTGAAAACTATTAGTCGGATCAATACCAAAATTCATATATAGTACTGTAGTGTGTGCTGTCAGAGTTGATTAGTTTTTCAAGTAAATCGGTAAACCGGAAGTCGAGCTTTATTCATCAAAGCTCATTTCTGGTTTTCAAAATATCTCCATAAATATTATATATAGGTATATTGTACACCTTATAAAAGTTTTAGATAATGTGTTTTACTATAACTTTTGTATTTAACATATTTTTGTATCACCGGTTGATTAGGAGTTATTCGTGAAATACTGATCAACCGGAAGTAGCTGATTATGTACTTTGTGGGCGCTCTAACATAAAAAGTATTTGTCGGATCAACACCAAATTTCATCTATAATATTTTATGTTGTGTGTTTAGAGTTGATTAGATTTTGGAGAAAATCGGTAAACCGGAAGTCGAGCTTCATTCTTCAAAGCTCATTTCCGGTTTTCAAAATATATCCATAAATATGATATTTAGGTATATATTATTATTTATAAATGTTTTATAAAATGTAATTTACTATAACTTTTGTTTGAAACATATTTTAGTATCACTGATTGTTTAGGAGTTATTCATGAAATACTGATAAACCGGAAGTTGCTGATTATGTATTTTGTGGGCGCTCTGGGCTCTATGGGCGAAAGGCCAAATTCATCTTTTTTCATCGAGCATGTCCCGAAAAACACTATTTATAATGTTTGTGACGTAGATGATAAAAATATATAAATTAATCACTCATCTTCCAAGTTTAGATTGAATATAGAGTTCGAAATTACCGTCGTAGATAAATATTTACATCTTATATATGGAGAAAGTCATGTGCTGGCCACATCAGATTTTTTCTTTACAATCCCTTCAGAGAAAACAGACTTGCATTCTTATACGGCTTCCTCAGCTGCTGCCACTATTACTTGCATCTTATTTCCTCTTACTTTTGAAGATTTAAATGGAGGTCAATGTCCTCGTAGCATGAATAAAGCTATTAATTTATACTGTAAACGCGTTTTAAGTATCAGTCTTAACGCTCTTGCTGAACCCTTCTCCGAACCCACTCTTAACCCTTACTTTCTACGAAAGTAGAAAGTAAGATTCTTTCAGTATTTACTTGTTTCAGTACTGTTTTCTTTCAGTGCCTTATTGGTACTTTGCCATGAAAATGGCTGTAAAGAAGAAATACAATTACAAAGAAAAGTTAGGCAGTTATAATATAAATATTACTATTTGAAAAAATATAAAAATATTCTTAAATTTTATTCCCAAAGAGTAAATAATAAAACTAACCGCAGGGTTTATATATTAAGAAAATCTCCGGAAGTAAGTTTTAAATATTTAGCTCGATGTCTTAAATGTAATACAAGATGCGGAAATAGCTAATTAAAATTAGTTGAACAGACTTGCTCCTGTAACTCCTCTTCAATTTCAGCTTTAATATATCGTAATTGGCCATATAATTTCTTCTGAAATTTATAAAGTGATTATGAATTTGGTAAATGAGTTACATTTGAAACGTACATGATTCGTTCTACACATTCGGAAAATCATGATATTAATTATACCAATATATATGATAATAATATTTAAATGAGTAATACATTCTATATACAGTAAAAACCTTTCAATATGAAAAAGGGCCGTGGTGACGTTGACATTTGCAGGGCGTGTACCCAGGAAAATCCCTTTCAATATGAATGCCCATGGGTCTTTGAATATTGAGGTTAATTAGTATTAATCAAATCCTTTCCTTCTATGACTTCCTTTGAAAACAAATCCTCTTCCCTTAGCACCTTTCCTTGCGGTCAGCCTTCCTTATATTTGCCGTCACCATCGAATGTTTAAGAAGCTCTTTTTGATCGCCCTATTTTTTACTAATTCTGAATATAATTTGCACGTTTGAACGATAGAGATGTTTGGATGTAACACCTCCTCATTGAAATTTAAATTCCTAAAAGGTCTCAACGTGAATTAAACATTCGGTGTGGGTAAAATAATGGAATGCACGTTGACACCCTGATTTAATATTTTTAGTGAAAGTTGAAATGAATATTACTTAAAGAAGCAACCAATTTTCGGGAAATTGTTAATGAACTTGACCAAATAAAATTGTAAATTGTTGCATGTTAGGTGGATTCGTATTTCTTAGTAAACATTAATGATTTTCTTACTAAACCAGAAAGATAATTCCAAGCAAAAGAATACATATGTTTAAATGTGATAATGTCAGAAAATCGTTCGCCCAGGGATTGTTTTCAGAAAACCTTATTACTGGATAGATTAGCGAGGTCTCACTCAACTTCATTAAAGTGAATTGGGAATTCTATAAGTAAAACATACGCATAGACGTACTTTTTAGTGTATAACTAGGTTAGAGAAGTTTAACTTTATACTAATTTCATAATGCTGTATCATACTAAAATTTTAATTTAATTTCCAGAAGAAGCAGTTAAAATTAGAATTGTTAGAATAAACAGTTTGCCGCGAAACTCATTTTTACGCGTAAGTTTTCCACAGGAGCTATGTGTCTGAGATATGCCAAAATAAATAAGCCAGAAATTAACTGAAAATTATAACAGGAAATAAGTAATTAATCGAAAGCGAACTCTTTTACGCGTAAACGCTTCTGAAATATATCAAAACGCGTTCGAACTTTACGCCTAAATCTTGTATTTTTAGATGGTGCAGTTGAAAAGGATTTAGAGCCCTGAACTCGCGAAAGAGCGAAGGGTTAAGAGAAGAAAAAAATGCAAGCACATTTTCGAAATCAGCTCCACCTAACGGTCACGCCAAACATATGGCGCGGCAATCTAGACATCGCATCTTCAATGGGAAAAGGGAATAGCGCCACGAGTTGGTGAAAAATATCCGAGCATCTCGAAGGGCGTCGTGGAAAAAGGGTGAGATGAACTCGGATATAATTACCGGGACCCAGCGTCGCGTGACGGGACAATGCCTTTTCAATACGTATTTCCAATCCGGGCAACACCTCGTTCGATCAATTGTGCTCTCTAGTGCATATTCTTCTTGTTGCGCGCTCTGGGACACAATAGGAAAAGAGCAACCCACCCACACGTCAATGGTTGCCTCCCCCATCCCTTTAGACACATTCATGTATCCAATATCTAGAACAAATCTTATCTGGTAATGTTCAATAGAATAAAGGATAATGCTCTTTAAAATAATTGAAAATAGGAGGTAATCTAATGAGCGATATAGGAGAAAATTCATTCGTAGAAAGAATCAGATAATGCTCAGTAGAATAAAGTATAATGTTCTTAAAATTAATAAATAATAGTAATTTATCTCATGGGCGACATAGAAGCAAGCTAATTCGTAGGAATTATATATAAGATATAGCTAAAAGCTCGCTTTTGGTATAGCTCATGAATATAAAGGCAATATCCCTATGTAAGTAGACAAAACTAAAACAAGGCTGTAAATGCATTTAAGACGTTTAAAGGTTTCCAATAGCCGACTTTGTCAATGATCTGCACTTCGTTGCCGTAAGTTTTCGGAACAGCAGAGGGTCCTGTATTCTTCTATCCCAAAAGATGAAATTAATGATATGACATTAACATACTTATTTAAAGGTCAGTAATATGGGCTATTCTTTTGTTCCGATAACTAAAATTCCGATAGCCATTATGATTTATATGCAATGCATCCTCCGCTGAAATTAAAACTCATTTAAAAGTTAAGTGCTTTTATCATTATTCCGTGAGAGCATAATTTGTTACAGACAAATAGCAGTTTCATAACCTTTTTAAAAACAGGTGCAATAGAATGAAACAGTGTTTGATGGATAGGAAATCACAGGAGGAATAATATCTCCAACAAGAGGATTGTCGACTGAAGAAATTAAAGAAAATAAAACATAATTGAGCAGATCTTGGCATGAACACATTTGGAAAATAAAAACGTGTTTTAGTACAGGAAAATTAAATGTAAAGTTAAACAATATAACAGGTGTTTGCAGATGTTTTTCTGGATTATTTGTTGACAGAAATGGTAATAACTCAACTTCAAGTGAGTTTATCTTGAATATGCTGCATTCAAAATTATCTTTCATTATAAAATTACTGAAAGCCATAAATACAGATTTCTGGTGACAATGATTTACTGTTTACAGAAATTTGAACTCTCCTGGTAGATATAAAGTGGACGAAGACAATAGGACTTGCATTCGACCACACCTAATAACTACGCTTCATGGGCGTCTTCAGGTTGAGTTCTAAAAAATAAAACAATAGCGCTATTTCTCAAGAATTCAAACTTCTTGAAGACAAATCGAATACGAGCATCATGTCATGATGACAAAAGATATAACGAGAAAACGCATAAGTGTTGCATGCTTCGTACGAGCGAAAATCCTTTTAAAGAGATACGAATCAAATATCAGCAATGTAAAGCAATACGCTAACAGTGACGCAAGTAGATTAAATTATCTCGATGTATCTTTCATGCTAACATGTTCTCACGATGCAAAATTATTGATGTAATGTCTTTAAATATATGTTATAAGCATTATTCTATAGATGAAGTATATAGAAGAAATCTAGATGATCAGGTGTTACTTCGTGGAGAGCCATTCTACAAAAAGGAAAAAAAAAATATTTACTAAGTTTTTCCTTATTGAGTTTACCTTCCACACTCCCTCAAATGTTCTTTATCAGAAGAAATGATTGAAATGAATTTTGATTTATCATGGAGAAGCGTCCAGTTTTGCTAAAACGCGTAGTTTGGAATGGGAGACAAATAAACGCTTTTTATCATATAAAGGGGAGTTTTAAAAACACATTTCCTATGTCTGTTCCTGTGTCTATATTCTAAACTTGAAAATGAAGAAATAATATTAACATATCGATGATTTCCACTGCTTATAAAATAAATCTACGGAAGTATATTTTTGTTCTTTTTTTAATTTCGGAGAACAATATATTTAATTTCCTTCAAAACCAAACAGAATGCAAAGATAAAATGCTCAAAGCTTCCGGGAATCGAATTAGGGTATTATTTAATCTTTTTATATTGCTATACTCATTTTTTAACAATATTCCCAACGACAACTAATTCCATTCTTCCTCGATAGCTATTATTGCTTCTCACTGATAAAGACTTAATAATGGTGTCTCTTCACGCATATTTAGGTTACCATACAACCACCTCGGTTCTGTGGCTGTCATCTCGAGACCAGGGCGTGCGGTAACTCTTCTAACCCCTGATATTCTCCCTTCAACCTTCTTCAACCCCTTTCTCCAACCTGCAAATCCTCACCTTTCATTCCCTCACGTGTCCCGCCGATGCGTGGTCGTTCTTATTGGACAGATATCTAGACGTCCACACCTCCTTTCCCCCTTTCGGCAGATGGCTGCGGATGCTAATGGAATGGAAAGAGGCACGAAGGCCCTCCGCTCTGGGGAGATTGCCACCCACGTCGTCTTTGTGATTGATTGATCAATCTCTAGCGAGGAACTGAGATATTCCGGCCGACCTTAACGGGGACGAGTTTTGCGGAAGTTTTTCTTATTCGGAGATTTTCTCCAAAACGAATGTATCAAGCACTATCCTGATTTCCGCGTAATCATTAGCTGTTTGGGAGGATTATTGATGCTATATTCATAGATGCATAGATTAGATGCTAAGTGGACGTAAGCGAAGAGAGAACGTAGGCAGACATCATATCAGGCATATGATAAAAATTTATGTTGTAAAACCCGTATTTAATATTTCAACCCCAGGAAAAAATATGCCAATAAAATATATCGCTCACAACCACTCAGGCTTTGTTTGAGAAAATTTAAATCGAAGATCCTCGAGCTTTCCAAATTATGCAACCTTCCAAACTAAATCATGCTTTTCGTGTGAGCAGACTATTAACCAGCTTTGATTTTTCTTTGTGATTTCAAAGAATTACAGCAATCTATTGTATACCATAAAACCCACTTCCATTTTATTGTTTGAGATTTGATATGATAAATAAGGAAATCGAAAAATTCCATCAACCTAATTTTATTTTATCATAAGGTCTCTTGAGTGTAATATATCAAAAAAGGAAAATTGTTGGAATATAAAAAATAAGACGATTTCGAGAATGGTAGAATTCCATAATTCATGTAAAACTATTGATAGAACAAAAGGATAGGTTCGTTTTAATTTGAAATTAGCTCTTTGACTTGAAACAATAATTTTTTTGGCAAAAAATGAATCAACATAGAAGATTCATAAGATTTTAGACGCCCAAAAATAGCAATATATTTTTATGGCACTATGTTCCTCTAGGAATTGCAGAAGACACACAATCTAAATTTCAGTTCGAAATAAAAGCTGCTAGAGCAGCGTAGTGTAGAGTGTTTTATTTTTGCTGCCTTATAATTGATAGTAAAAATATTTTTAATGGTAACATATTATATAAATCCTATTATATAATAAATCCTGCTATTTAAAATAAATTAAAATAACAAGCTTCTTTTAATGTGCTACGAAAGGAAAGATTCAGGAACATTTTGGCTCCAAATCTTTTACATACTATTGGACCGTCAGGTCGTAAAACATTTGAGACCGTTTGAGGCCCCAAAACACGTAAGACAGTTTAAAATCGCTTAAAAATCGCTTTAAGAGATACATATATATAAAGTGTCAGAGTTGCCTTATCATCCTCTAAACGATGAAGCTTATTAATTAGCAAAATCGATCGATTAAAGCAGATACAAAAATTCAAGGACAAGCAAAATTTTAGGAGAAATATTAAAGTAGTAGTATTGTTAAAAGTGCTTCGACAGCTTAGGTCATTTCGCACACTTTCTCTCATGAATAATTTCAGGAGGAATGTAGATATATGAATTCCACTTTTCAATACATTTCAATTCTCCCCACTTTGGTAAACATCTATGAACTCCCTCGACACCGGCACATCAGCGCCTCATTTATATTCTAAACCACGCTGCTAACTCTGCGAAGAGAATAATTTCGAAATTCTGCTCTCAACTTTTTTCCAAACGAGGCGCTCGATTTTGAATCATTACCCTTTAAAGACTACCGTATTGTTGTCACGGTTATTAATATTTCAACGTCGTCCCGCTGGGGGCCACCTCGCGTTTATTGCGGGACCCTTATTAATTTATCAAAGTCACGTTGTCTCTATAATGGGCCTTCGCGTCGCTAATTTATCGCCGCTACTTTGTCGTTCCCTCTCTGCTTGCGAAATCCTCGAAATTGCAAAAGATAAGGGATTGGAGTGGTCGCGCGTGGCTCGACGCCAGATCTCGTTCCTCCCAGGGGCATCGGGTTCGAGTCTCGCTCGTGCGGATCGCGGATGTGGCAGACAATGCAGCGATATCTTGGCAGGTTCGGACGATCGGACTTTTTTCTGTGCCTATCATTCGCATAATCTCGAGGCGACGCGCGTTTATGAATATTTGAAAGGCGACGAACGATTATTCATGTCTTTCCGCGGGGAATTATTTTATTTATCGGCGTCGGCGTGGATTGCTTGGCATGTGACAAAGAAAACGTGGATAATCGCTCGCGGGTACCGCGAGTGCGATGTTAAGCGCTGTGATTTGTTATTCATCATGAGGTGCTATAAAATAGATCTCGACCTGGAGCACAAGCGAAATTTATCGCTAAGTTAATTACGAAATCTCCCGCATTATAAGAATAAACAGAATACACTTATGTAAGGATAAAGTGATTTAGTACCGGAAAATATCTTTTTCATGCGCCGTAGTTGATTATAATAAATAAATACCTTGAATTGAATCGTTAAATGTTGAACCTGGAGGTTAAATTAACTTAGAGTATTCATAAAATTATAAAAGCACAAAATTAATTGTACATAGATTTTGTAAATTGTGGCTCTTTTAATGTATATTTTGACGGCAACATATATTTTTAGGAATTTTAGAAAACATAAATTTAAATCTTTCCTCGAAAAGAGTTCATAAAACATGAGGCAGTTACTTAATAATGGTATAATGCAAAGAGTTGAAATAAATCCTGTAAATGCGTCACGATTGATTTTTAGACCTGATACAAAAAAATAAGATTCACGAAGGAATACTATGGGAGGAGTCAAAGTATTACATATTCCTGAATATCGACGCCCTGCACTTCGGAACGACCTTTAAGTACACAATAAATGAAGATTAATTCCTATCACTCCCTCCGCCACTGAGGTGTGTGCGGAAATTGTTTAATGACCTGTCTTTCGTCCTTTCTGACGATGTGAGGTGCAAAAGAGTAATTGCATTGTTAATGCCACGGCTGGAAAGGTCAGCAGTCCTTGAATCTATCCCCGGGTTACCGCTGATCTCTTCGATAGGAAATGAAAAGGGAGTTCCGCAATATTTTGCCATAATCGATTAACAAATTCTCAACGATAAAAGATGAAAGATAGGTTCGAAATATCAGTAAAACACCAATGCGTATGTTGAAACAGTGCAAGTATCACAGAAAAGTATAGTGTTCGATCAAAACTATTCAGAGGATTCTGTGCAAACATAATAAATGAAGGTAATGATGTATTAATAGTTTTTACCTCGGAAGAAAATAAAAGAGGATTCATGACTATTTGCGTGAGAAATTAAGTACGTACACAATTGTTTACTGAGGTTTAGGTATGAGTATATTCCCTGCGAATACGATAAAGAAATGAATATAACCTGAAATGGAGATATTAATGTAAAAATTTTGATTATTTTCTCCAAACTTTCCCCCTGAATTGAGACATATGGCAATAGAATCAATTTAACCCAACACACGAACTTCTGTGAGGGAAGAAATCGATTTCTGTCTAGATGTAACCAGTGTCATTAAGGTCTCCTACATTACGCATTTTACAACTGTGTTATGGAAACGCTTAACGCTATTTTCCATCTCCGGTATCATGCATTTTACACTTTAAGGGCAGAAAATTAAAATATACTGAAATATTTTACAGTCATTTCCGGAGGAAAAACGGACTTGAAAAAAATACGAGAGGCCGGGAATCGAACCTGGGATCTTCCTCTATCCGGAAGGCTGCCTTAACCATCTCGCAGGTACTGATGCACGCCATTGTGTGCAATATAGCATTAACCGTTTCCTAGTCATTTCCGGCATAAAGATTCTCTCATGATGAAAATTTCTCTGATTCGAAGTACTTCAAACTAAAACTACTACTCGTAATAACATTAAGATCGAACATGGCGGTTAAGAATCGCAAGACTCAAAAGGATAGAGGCAAATATTAAAATTTCAAACATTGGAAACCAAAGGAGGCCAAAAGAATTGAAGGTAAATAAGATAGGAAAAAATTTGAAATAAATCCAAATATTTTAAGGATGAGGTATTGGCGAATACATATTTGCAAAATTTCTAAGATTCCACTGCTCTAACATCAAGCTGAAATTTTCAGAACTAATTGCATTAAGCGAATTATGCACATTTCATTACAAACTAATCCTACACCCGTAAGCTTACTGATGGAGATCGTACGGGATTATTCTGAAAGTAGGAAATTCCAAAATATGATTTTATGTACTTAATTATTTAAAGCTTCAACTTTCTCCCTGGAAAATTCCTATGGTTCTCTTCATTATGAAATTGAATGAACGACGAGCATCAATTTCAATGTTGTTAATTTTTCTATCGTTTCCTTGTGAAGCACAACTTCAGGGCATTTAAGGATATTTCCAATTCAATTTCAAAGTTTGGTACCTATGAGTTTATGAAAAGCTCAAAGGACAATTTAAGGTCCTTATTCAGATACTTTCCTCGCAGTTATGTCATAATCATATTTACCGACAATTTCGATGGAACATAGTTAACTAATACTCTTCTAGGATTAAGTTTCATTCTCATAAACTTCATTTGTCTAGATATCGTTCACTCTATGCAAGAAAGGTATGTACGAGTACATTAGGAGTAGGATGGATGCATAGAGAAAGGGAATAGGAAGTAGGAAAGCCACATCTGCCACCGGAGAGAGACTATTTTTTCCCTCGTGACTAGATTTATGGTCCCCATATTTTTCCGATCCCCCCGGGCGCCAAAGTTAATCCTTCTCGCAGCGTAATTTATATCACTCCTCTATTACATTATATAATTGAATCTGTCATTCCGTGACGTAACTGGCTTCTGCAATCATTTCAGCGACCTCTGGATGACAATTAGTCCTTCCGGAGATGAGTAGCGCCATAAATACAATCGGGAGATTCAAAAAATCGAATTTACACCAAAACTACCCTTTTCACATCCTTCATAGTTCCAAGTGGATGCATAATAATAGCCAATTGGAACAGCGCCGGTCACAAGGATCGCGGAATGAGAGATGGTTGTTTCCATTTCGGACTGCGGACACCGAACGCAGAGATGTCCCTAATAGAATATTTGGGAGTGAAATATTTCGCGTCACATCCCGGACCAGTTCCCGCGTGACATGATAAAGTGCAAAGCTCTCAATCTTTGAGATTTGGTATCGAAGCGAAAGTATCGTGCGCCATTTTCGATACATCGTCCGGACCCGTCTCTCCCTCGACGCCGAAAATGAATGATGCATCGAGTCCTTCCCTGGAGAGGCTAATCATGACGAAAACATTTGTAATCTCCGCCATCTCATTAAGTGCCGATGACGAAAAAGTGGCCGTACGCTTAGCTGACGGTTGAATCGATGGCTATTCATCACATTTTATGGGACTAGGCAGGGAGGTACTTAACGCGAATATACGAATCCCCATCAGCGGAATGTGAAAGTACGACGGACTACTGCAGATGAATTTTAACTTTCCATGGAATATGAATATTTAGTTTCATTAGAGTTATAATCTACCAGACGAATGTCATTACTTTCTTTAACTATCCAAACACATGATTAACTTCATTTTTCTCGTTTCGGTAGGCGAAACTTTTGGTCGCTCAGTTATTTACGAGTGAGTGAAAACCTGGCAGAGCCTATAAAAGATATCTGTGCAGATATCATAAGGTGATATTATAGCAACCTGGTATACGGACATATAGTCCTAAGTTTAACATAAATTAAATGAGATAAAGTCAGAGTGAATGATCTTTATGCCCCACCAGCTCAAATTACTGAACCATTCGAGATATTTTTACGCAACTGATAAGAGATAGTAGGAAAGCAGCTTCCCAGTTCCTTGCTCGATAAATCTGCCACGATACTCGAAAGTCCAATCAAACTAAAGCCTTTTAGGATCCTCTCCATACGTGTCCTTATACATAAATAGGCTTTAAAAAAGTGGAAAGGTTACGATTCCTTGCCATGTCCAAAAGCAAAACATAGACTAAGACTTATACAAAATTCTATAAACAAAAATGGGGGAGGGTTCCCGATATTGGACCGTTGCCTTAATTAGACCGCATTATTATTTCCCTCCCCTACGAATAAATCAAGCATCTCGGCAAGACGGTCAGAGAGTTGGAGTATTTTTTTCCGATTTGGATGTTCGTTAGTGTGATTTGGTTGGTTGTACTATAATTATTTAGCCTCAGTACGTAAGCTCCTGTATCAAGTAAAAGTAAGTAATCTCTCTTTCTGAGGAACACTTTTAACCCGAATTATGTTAGCTACTAACGACATACTGCATATGTGTGTGAAACCTCGTGTGTTCGTCTGGCACCAATATTATTTTGACGGGAACATGTTGCCTAAGTTAGACCACCGTGTGTCCATTTTAGGAGACTATTGAATGGTGTAATTAGAAAATCAATTACTTTTTAATAATAATAATTTTACTTCCACAGTAGTAAATATCTAATATATCTGGGCAAATATTTGTTTTCATGATGGAAGAAAGGAGTACGTTCGGGAACATGGACGAAAACATTTGCAGATGACTGAGACCGTGTGTATGGAGTGTAACAATAAATTAACTTATTTTTAGTCCACAGAATTTTTATTGGTACGACTAGTTACGAGGCATAGGCGTCATCATCAGGTAGAAAATTTTCGAATTCGTTTTCAGTGTTATTTATACTCGAAATAAAGGGGGGCAGCGGAGGCTGGATGTCGGAAAGGTGATGGGAAAGGATTAGGGAAGGAGGGTGGTATGGCGAGGGAGGAGTAAGGTGCATTCTTGGAAGAGAGGTGTGAGAATGATGGGTCAGTGGAAAGGAACATAGCGGGGATTGAAACATCTTCTCCGTACTGGCCAGGGAAGAGTATGCATTGTGGCCAGTTACATTGTTTTTCGAAAGTTTGGACTCACGTAATGTAACTCACCTCACTGCAAACGCTTCCCTAATAATTGGAGCGGGATGCTTTAGGGGCAACTCGGTCCAACCTAGGAAACTGTGAGTCCAAATATTAAGCAACCGGTTTCCCAATTTGGACCATTAGCATTAGTTCGATTTTTCCACTTAATTTATTTCAAGAGTAATATATTGCAAATATAAAACTACCAGATGAAAGGGGAAACTATGAAGTATAATTTAATTTATAGCACTAAATTTTGAGGTTGAATAATTAGTGATGAAAATATACAAGAAAATAAAAAAAGGTCCAAATTAGGCAACTTTCCCCTACTTGCCTACAATTTATTTCTTTGCTTAATCCAATGCAATAACTTTATTCCTGTGCCATATTTATTTCAGTTTCAGCAAGCATTTATTTGAGCATTCAAAATGAGGATTTACTTTTAATTTTTCCATTCAGTTCACAGATCGTTAAATAGCGAAAGCTGTTGCAATAAGTTTCAAAGAGCTGAAGATAATGAAAGCCACGCCTTCCACTTAAGAAGCTAGTACTGACGGGTGGGAAACCCTTCTTGGAATTTTTGAACGCTCGTAAAGCAGATTTCTTTCTGCATGCATCGAGTTTATTGCTGAGATGGAATAAAACTTTTGGTTTTTCAGACGGCTTTCCACGGCGTATAAATCACGGTTAAGATTTCTTTCACCCTAAAGCGATGCTTGAAAGGTGAAGATATATGGCGGAATAAACGGTGGATGCATTGACAGAAGAATATTCCATTATGCTTAACGTATTCAGGAGCCTTATTAACGTATTGTTAGTTTGGTGTTAGAAACTGCTTAATGTCGGGTGTTCAGCTTTTTAAATAGCTTTTTACCTCTATCAAATACAGTGGAGCATTCAAATTCTTTTCAACTTCATTAAAATTCTCAAACTGTGAAGAATTTGCAATAATTTTTATACTTTATGGAAAATTATTTAGCGTTAATATCGTAATAATTAATACTTTAAAATGCACCAAGTAACCATTCAAATACTTAATATAAAAAAGGAATTTTTCGGTTTTAAGAAGTTTAAATTTTACCATGAACCCCCTTACTACACATTGTATCAATTGTTAAACTACTCAAAAGGGTGAAATACGTTATGCAAGGCTCAAGCATTTTTAACAATTTTGTCTCTTAAGGCGAGAATATTTATTTCAAAAATGCCCACTACTCATAAATGTTTATTAAAAAAATACGGTGTACTTCATCTCTGTTTTCATGGAAATAGACTCACAACATAATAAAATGCATTTAAAATGTCTTTAAAACAGTTTAAGGCTCTTAAAGATTTTCGTTATTCATTTCAACAATCGGTAGCTTATTCCTTGAATTCTCTGAATGATTTATTCGTATTTAATGAAGATTAATAACTGACAGCGTATTATAAGGTTAACTTGAATTTCTATTTCGATAAAAGACACTTTGGAAATTCAATAACAGTTGCAATGTATTTGAAGAAATAATTCAATCTCATCCAATATCACCTCAGATAATCCTTGGCGACTTAACATTAATCTGGATGTATTTTCAATTTGAAGTGTCGCCGATAAGAGAATAGCACAGTTCTTAACAGAGCCAATTACGTTCGAAAGATGTCAATGTATAGTAATTGAAAATATTTTACCCGTATAATAGGTTGTAAATTAGAATTTTTATAATTCTGACGTCGTTTGGCACGATTATCCAGGATATCTCTGATGACGGACGATATTACATTCATTCGTAGTAAACATGCTACTTACAAGGTGAAGAGGTGAGACATCTTTGAATTAAAGCCGGAGATGGTGAGGTAGTACGATTGATTCTAAACAGCACCTTCGTTGATTTCTTTTTCAAGAAGTTTTCCTTCTTTACGTCGGCATCCTAGTAATAACTTATTTTTGTTTGCCTTAATAAATCCTTAATTTTCCACTGTTAAAACTTGTGATATAATGCTTAGATTCTCATTTAACGGCTTCCGATTCTGGCGCATAATTTATTTTTAAACACATCCCCGCAAGAAACTGCTTTGAATTAACCACAAGTTTATAAATCAAAACTGAGCACGCAAATACCTGTATTTATAGTATGTAATAGAAAATAAATCGTTATACCATCATTCGCACCAAATATATGTAAAAGAGATACCTCAATGAATAACCTACATTTCAATTTTCTACAAAGTTTTCTTCATTAATTCTAAGATTAACTCAATTATTTCCTATTTTGTATATTTACATTTGGCATGAATGAACATACAATATCTTTGGACTAAAAATAAAATTTGCTGCGCATCAGTTTTTCTTTTTCCCTGTATTTAATTGTTTTTTATTTTACTTTTAGGAACCAAGTTATTATAACGAGTCTCTTAATGACGAAATTTAGAATTCAAACCATTTATATAATTCAATATCGCAAAATACAATTTTATATTTATAACAAAATAAACAGAAGAATTTAAAACGATAGAAACTGGGAACTTTTCAATTTACTTTATTGTAAAATAACCCAATAATCTGTAAAGTCCACCTAATAAAGAAATTTCACCTCATAGAAAACCCTAACTGCACCGTTTTTAGTGTCAATGGCCAATTAACTTAGAATCGTTCTTCAACGCTTTACGAGGCGGTCAGATCTTTGTAATACGGCCGTCTAACTATGCACAGGTGGTGACAAGTTAAACACATTAAATATCTACAAACCAATTAATGTCATATGGACGAGTTGTAGAACTGCCCATTTTTATGGATCACTTCTTTTGTATCAACATTTCAAGTATAATCAAATGATGTCAATCTCTATTAAATTCAGCAGCATTGATAAATAATAATATAAGGTAAATAGCGCTATTCCATATTCAAGTTTTGTTTGGAAACTGGATTAAATGGAAAAAAATAACTTATGAATTTTAATGCTTGAGACATTCATCTGGCAGCGTATATATTCAGCACATCCTGAGGATGATATTTCGTTCGGACAGATATCACCAGAATCTATATAAAATATGGATTTCATTTCGTCAATGTAGTAAAAGTCTGCTCTTCGCTCTTAAAATAGCTCATATTTATTATTGAGATATTCAAAACTTTTGCTGATTTTCCATTGAATTTCAATAATTGCGTAGGATTAAAAAGATTTTTTTCGGAAATCAGGGCATCAATGTCCTCTAAAATTTTACCTTTAATACTGTTACACAAGAAAACATTTGAAATATCACTAATCTCGATGTGAGAACATTTCAGGCGGAAAATAATCCAGAAGTATATGTCAAATTCATCGGTATATCAAAAACCTGGTGAATTGTAATTTAATATTGAAAGCACTTTAGATGTTTGGATAGTGAAATAATTTTTCTTCCGCAAGCTTTGCATTACTTATCATAATGTAATACCAGCGATTGAATTACTAAACAACAATACATAATGGTATTCTACAACTTAATATTTCTTTTTAGAAGCATCTGCTCCGTTTAAATCTTCTGAATATTTCCATCACCCCCGCAATTCAGGAGTGGATTCCTGCCTTCCCCTTGTAAAGAAATACATTTCAATTTTCGTTAAAGGGAAATTCTTGTTAGACGTCAGCTACTTCAACAGGAACTCCCTCTTTAAGAACGGGGCGCGAAGATGTCCTCAGACTCGAGGCACTATCGACTTTTCCCTTCTTCTCCACAGATCACAAAACGGCAGTCAGAAAGAGCATCCGCTGGACGCTGGAGGACGAAATTTTCGGCCGCAAAATCTCTCTGCGATAGCCTCCAAATCGACCATAGGACCAGACCCATAACTCCTCAGATCGCTCAAAGATCTTGCAAAACCTGACGAATTGCTGACATCTCCTTCTTTTTTACGATCGATCAAGACGAGGAGAAGGATGGAAGGGAAAGTTGGGGCATGCGAAAAAGGAGAAGAGGAAACCAGAAAGACGGCATCGTTGATGACGACGGGAGAGGGAGTTATTGATAGTCTCCTCCGCCATTAACGTTTGTCGTAAAGCATCCGTTATTGCCCGTTTCCCTCTCTCCGTCGCCTTTTCCTATTTCCATATCATTTGCACCCTTCCATACTCATCGCAATGATATGAACATTTTTCAGCATTGGCCGAATGTGGACTTTTTATACCACACGGAGGTGTCATCGGATTTTCTGGGACATAAAAACTTCATTTCGGCCAAATGGTATAATGATGATTTCCGTAAGGACGCTCATACATTATTGTCTTTCATCCATGGGAATAATAAATTTTTCGAAATTTGCTAAATTTGAATTTTATACCTCCCGTCAGCCTATTAAATTTTCTGGCTCAAAAACTTCATTTCAGCCAATTGGAATAACGATGCTTCCTGTACGGACGCTCATACATTATTCCTCTATTCATGGATATGGTATATTTTTTTTAGCATTTGCCAAATTTAAAATTTCATACCCTACGTCAACCTACTGGATTTTCCTGTAAAAAATCTGATGTGGCCAGCACATGACTTTCTCCATAGATAAGATGTAAATATTTATCTACGACAGTAATTTCGAACTCTATATTCCATCTAAACTTGGAAGATGAGTGATTAATATATATTATTATCTTTTACGTCATAAACATTATAAATAATGTTTTTCGGGACATTCTCGATGAAAAACGATGAATTGGGCCTTTCGCCCATAGAGCCCAGAGCGCCCGCAAAGTACGAAATCAACAACTTACAGTTTATCAGTATTTCATGAATAACTCCTAAAAAATCAATGATACAAAAATATATTTCATCCTAAAGTTATAGAAAATTACATTTTCTAAAACATTTATAAATAATAGTATATACCTAAATATAATATTTATGGAGATATTTTGAAAACCGGAAATGAGCTTTGAGGAATGAAGCTCAACTTCCGGTTAACAGATTCACTCAAAAAACTAATCAACTCTAACGACTGTAATAAAAGTACTAAATATGAAACTTGGTGTTGATCCAACAATTAGTTTTCATGTTAGAGCGCCCACAAAGTACATAATCATCTTCTTCCGGTTTATCAGTATTTCACGAATAACTCCTAATCAACCGGTGATACAAAAATATGTTAAATACAAAAGTTATAGTAAAAAAGATTATCTAAAACTTTTATAAGGTATACAATATACCTATATATCATATTTATGGAGATATTTTGAAAACCGGAAATGAGCTTTAATGAATAAAGCTCGACTTCCGGTTAACCGATTTACTTGAAAAACTAATCAACTCTGACAGCACACACTACAGTACAATATATGAATTTTGGTATTGATATGACCAATAGTTTTTACGTTAGAGGGCCCACTGTCACACACACACATACACACACACACACACACACACACACACACACACACACACACACAGACATCATTCCGAAAATGGTCAAAACGTGTTCTAGGGACCCCAAAACATGTATTTCCGTTGAAATCTCGAAGTCGATTTTTTTCATGAAAACAATACTTTCTCTATACTTCGTATATGGAGAAAGTAAAAATCTGATGTGGCCAGCACATGACTTTCTCCATATATAAGATTTAAATACTTATCTACGACAGTAATTTCGAACTCTAAAAATTATAAATAATGTTGTTCGGGACATGCTGGATGAAAAACGATGAAACTGGCCTTTCGCCCATAGAGCCCAGAGCGCCCACAAAGTACATAATCAGCAACTTCCGGTTTATCAGTATTTCAAGAATAACTCCTAAACAATCAGTGATACGAAAATATGTTTCATACAAAAGTTATAGTAATTATTATTTTCTAAAACATTTATAAATAATAGTATATACCTAAATATCATATTTATGGAGATATTTTGAAAACCGGAAATGAGCTTTGAAGAATGAAGCTCAACTTCCGGTTAATCGATTTACTCCAAAAACTAATCAACTCTAAAGACTGCAATAGAAGTACTGCATATGAAATTTGGTGTTGATCCGCCAAATAGTTTTCATGTTAGAGCGCCCACAAAGTATATAATCATCTTCTTCCGGTTTATCAGTGTTTCACGAATAACTCCTAATCAACCGGTGATAAAAAAATATGTTAAATACAAAAGTTATAGTAAATTACATTATGTAAAACTTTTATAAGTAATCTAATATACCTATATATCATATTTATGGAGATATTTTGAAAACCGGAAATGAGCTTTAATGAATAAAGCTCGACTTCCGGTTGACCAATTTACTCCAAAAACTAATCAACTCTGACAGCACACACCTCAGTACTATATATGAAGTTTGGTGTTGATACGACCAATAGTTTTCACGTTAGAGCGTCCATTATCACACACACACATACACACACACACACTCACACACACACACACACACACACACACACACACTCACACACATACACACAGACATCATTCCGAAAATGGTCAAAACGTGTTCTAGGGACCCCAAAACATGTATTTCCGTTGAAATCTCGAAGTCGAATTTTTTCATGAAAACAATACTTTCTCTATACTTCGTATATGGAGAAAGTAAAAAACGGTGTTCATGCCAATTGGCATAATGATGCTTCCTGTGTGGACGTACATACGTTATTACCGTGCCCAAGAAGTATTTACGACGTGTCAAGCGGATTTGTAACAAGCAGATCCGGTGAAAACTAATGAACCTACTTCGGTCCGTGCAGGAATTGAAAATGCAACATAGTTGACCAAAAGGAAATGAATACATTTGAGTTCCCACATAAGGAACAACTGTCACCAATATGCATTCCCGCTAAATGAAAATTATCACCAAAAAAGCATAAATAGTAAATGTATTCATGTATAAAATCAAATATAAGTAGCTCAGCATCGTAAATGTAACCTTTAAGTTTAAAATTTCACTTATAAAAAAACTTCATACATTGAAATCTTAAAGTAATTAAATTTGAATCTGATACGAACAGAACGTCACTTTACTGTTGTTAAGGAGATATCTCTCCACGTGTAAAGACCGAGGCTCTCGCATCTTTTGCTAAATTTTATTACCACTTAAAGTTCCGAGGGAAAGAAAATCATTATTTTCTTCTCGTATATGTTAATATTCTGCTCAAGCTCCGGTTGTGTGGGTTATTTTTAGAAGAGAAGAAATTATGTCTGGCTACTTACAACGAAAACATCCACGTGCACGAATAAAAAAGGCAAATATTCAACACCAATTCTAAAATTGAACTTTATCGTCCACATTTTCAGCAACATTTTCTTTCACAACCTTAATTATGTTGTAATATCGTCCATGGCAAAGCATAGCACACAATTTCTGGTTGCAAATATTCTTTATTTCAACAATTACAAAAATTAGTTGTTTATTGGTGAGCAATGCTAGGCCATTAGGAGTTAAGAAAATATTTTCATAATTCTTTTTAAAAGAGATTCTTAATTACAATAGAACCTACTTGAATTGCATTTTTCTTATTTTTTAATTAGTACCTATTAATTTTTAACACTCATACATACATATGCATTACATTCCTCTCGTTCCCTCAACCTCCTACATTCAAATATTATAAATTTTGAGATTACTTTAGGCTAGTATTTACGAGGATTCATAATAATGATACAGATTTAAGTTAGCACGTATTTATTTTTTTCAGAACACATGATAAAATTTCCTCAAATCATTGTAATTTAATAGGATTATAAATTCTCTCTCAAACCTATTGCTAATCACTATGTTCAAAAAAGAAGAATTAATGTTCCGTCTAATATTTTGTTCCTTGCTTTCAATTTTAGTTCAATAGATTAGATATCTGATGCTGATAAAAAATCTCTCACCATAATTCTCACAGGGGTAGTATTACTATCTCCCTCTAGCGCCCAAAAGTGAAGCCAGGGGTAAAGTGGCAGATTGCGCATTTAGCCATGCTGGGTTGCACTTTTCGTATCTCCCTATACCAATACATTGTTTTTTCGTGATTTTGCGGCTTTGATACAGAGTTATCAAGGTTTGATCGAGTAAGTCGAACGTTTTGAAACACAAAATGTAGTTTGAACAATGCGTAACACCAAGCAATATTGTTATTTTCGCGTTTCTAAAGGTTTTATAGGTAAATAAGCAGGGGCCTGTTTCTGCCTGAAGCATGGTCAATTACTGCGCATCAGAACAGCTGCCCCCACAAAATGTTCCGAATTAGAATCTATGCATCTTCCTTAATTTTATTATTTCATTCATTAACTGAAATCTATGAAGCAGAACGAACGTCAATATTAATCCACGGCGCTTTAATGAACATTTCATTGTGCTCTCGGCTGCACCTGCAGGTCTTGCATGGTATACAAGTTCTCGTATTCGTCATTTTGTCAACTTTTACTGCTGTAAGCCCCAATTATGAATTAGAACAAACATTTGCACAAGCGGAAAATCTCTAATTACCCTGATAAGCTATTATAATGTATTATAGAGTAGCTTTATTTCATTGCGATAAACGACTATTAAGGAATTTTATGCCGTACTTGGTATTGACCAATTAAAAACTATGACGAATTAATGCATTATAATATACATAAAATTATCATTCTAATTATTAACGAGGTTTTAATACAGTTTTCGGAAGGTTGGCAGATGATTCGTTTTCTATATCGCTCTAGCAGACGACACCGGCATCCAAGAAGTTTACATTGCAGGCATGTTTTATTTTCCATAATAAAAGGAATCAAGAGGACTTAGAGAAAAAAATCGAAGATGATCGTTAAGTGAAAGGTTCATTTAAACTATCTGAGTCCATTTCATAGGATAAACAAGCTCCTGAGTCCCGTATGAGAGTAAAATAAAACCCCAAAAATACATGTAGTTAAAGGGGAGCTGTAGAAAAGTGCTACCCAGTGCTCTGCGGGTTGCGTTATTTTTGGCTTCACTTTTCTTCCGGTAGACTCTCCCTGTGATAATTCTAGATATTCCATAGGTATAAGAAAGGTTGAATGTTGCTCAAAACTCGTACTTAACATTAAAGCGATATTACCGTTATTTGTGTGATGGCTCAATGATATGGGAATCGAGGTTACCGAACTACCTGAAGGGATTAAACCGTTCACACGTGCACCTATGTCCGAGGAGTATGTGTGGTCAATTCAGGATTTGGTTCTCATTTATTGGGCTGGAAAGTTATGTTGGGTGAGAGAGGAAGTGCAGGTAGGACCACTCGAAGCCACACCTTAAAAAGCGTCACTGTATCCGACGGATACCAGCGTCGAGACCCGGATGCGTTTATGGAAAAGATAACTTTCCAACGAATTTTACGGTTGATCAGCCACTCCTATTCGACAGAGGTTCGTTAAAAAATTGATCTCATTTACTCTCCAAAACTCTCTCTCTGGTTCTTCAGCTCTTTATACTCCTATTGACGTAGTGCGGATTTTTTGGAGCGGATCATTTCGCTTTTTTTACGCGGTCCAGTTGGGACTTGTCAGCCAAAATTTGTACGAGGTTCGTTCTAAGTCTTCTTAACGTGCTCCGGCATTTAAAGTGGAACGGAAAGGGATAAAAACTTTTTGGGAGAGGAAAGAATCGCATGGAATCATCAATGGCAATAAATACGTGGATCAAATTGGATCCGTTATCTGTCTGGTACTAAATTTTATTAGCGTTGGAAACAAAATGTTAAGAAGGCAATTTACAACATGAAGCATTTCTGAAAACGCCTTGAAATCTTCGTTTGATTATTTTTACATGTCAATTTTGTTGCACATTGGCCTTCAAAGATTTAGCAATTTTATTTGATCGATTATTCCACGAAAAGATTTCAATTTTTAACAATATCCATAAGGCCATCTCTGATTATTGAACTATTCTTTATCGATCATTAAACCATTTAAACCTTTTATTATACATTATGGTATTTTATTTTAGTATATTTTTATTTATTTTAGTTGTTATACATATTATTAGTTGTATTACATAATTTTAATGTAATACATTACGAAAGAATAATGTTCCTGGATCAAAGCCAAAAATTGAATTTAGCTCGAAATCAGTAAGAGATGTATTCTTCGAGCAACCGGTAATACCCTGCAAAACACCTTTCAGGGAAGAATATTCGTGGTTAATAATTCAAATACAAGAGAAATTTAAGCACCAAAAAGTTCTAAAAATCAATTAAATCTGTAAAAATAAAATGAAAATGCGAGATGATTATTGTTTGTAAAAACTTAATGACCATAACAAATCTTATGTCATACATAAAACACAGAGAAAAGAAATTATTTGCTCCTAAAATGAAATCTAGGGATTAAAAAAAATTCTTAAACCCTCCAAATTAGAAATATAATATACTAATTCGTGGAAAATGTTACTTCTACAAAAAATTCTTATTCGTCGTATGTTTAAAGACTAAAAATTAAAATATACTCTCCTTGCATGATGCAAGATTGATGATAATATGATTAATAAATGAATGATGATGAATAATCAAAAGAGCGTGATAAGAACAGAGGACGAAAACAAAGTAATTGAATCCGACGCAGTACTTCTACGTCATGAGCTGACCGTTTCATTACATTTGAAGATTTTGAGAAGACCAAGCTACCGTTACAGGGAGTGTCACGTTTCTCCGAGAAGTGCTTCGCTATTTGCATATGTGTGGGTAGCCTTCTTATGAAGTCAGAAATGCATTTCTGCTAAGGACGGAAGATTACCCGATCGGAATGCTGTCGATTCATTGCTGCAGTCCGGTGTTTAGAAAGGCATTTTCGAGGACGTCTAAAAGTTTCCCGTTACTTACATCGGCTAAATATAACTGGAATATTTATTCTCGTACAATGTTTCAAGAGAACTGAATTTTACTCGACAACTCCTACAAAGTATACGAGATGAGTATGATAAATTACACTTGTTTTACACAAATGAATATTCCTTGCTGTACACTAATATGACAAGCCTTTCTCTCATCAACGTATCTATAATATATATATTTGTAAAAGTTTTTTTTTCAATTTTCATATAAAATGTTGTAATTTACTGTAATGCCGTTTTTCCTGTCTTTAACTTGAAATCTTACAGAAAGGAATGTTTATAGTAATATACGAGGATACATATAATATAGCAATATGATAATATTTTATTAATTTTACAAGCATTCAAAATCGCATACTAAACCCTTTCAGATGGAAAATTCAGAGATATTTTTAAAGCTTCCTTATCCCAAAGGGTATATCATTATATATGTATATCCTCCATTCATCGTATTTTAGAAGATTGTGCATTCCCTACATTGCAACTTCTAGCTAATAGAAGATATGTTTAATTATAAATTAATAATAATAGTTACAAATAAATGTAAAGTCGTCAGTTTTAATAGAAGTAAATATCAACACGAATATCATATGGGGGGGGGAGGGAAATTCTGCCTTGTGAGCATATGGTAAAATACTTAGGTTTAACATTCAGCAGGGACTTGAAATGGAACGAACACATAGAGCAAATCATTTTGAAAGTCAACAAAGTATTAAACTTCCTAGTGCGTACTCTTAAAAAATCAAATAAGAATTTTAAGGAGGCTGCGTACAAATCATTTGTTAGGCCAATCTTGGAATACTGGGAATGCCTATGGGACCCGCATGATGTATGTTTAAAGCGAAAAATAGAAAAGGTACAGAGAGAGGCAGCAATATTCGTCTTAGGCAGATATGCATGGCTTGATAGAGTTACTCAGATGCTAAAAGAATTAGGTTGGGAAAGTTTAGAGGAGCGGAGATTCAAGAAAAGGCTAGCTACATTTTTTAAAGTATACACTGGAGATAAATCGTTAGAGGAATTATCAACCAAAGTCACTATGGCAAAATTTCATGGCAGAAAAGACCATTAGTTAAATTAATAAAACAGCGAACAAACATTAGTAAATTCTCTTTTCTAAATCGTGCTGTTACGGATAGGAATGATTTGCCTGCAGGAGTCTTGGAGCCCTTCCCAAAACATCTTCATAGGGAGTTTGTAAAAAGATTGGGTAAAAATATCAAGGACGAGTGAGCTTGACGTTGGCGAGTACAGGTGGAGTACGTGGAGTGATTATATACATTTTTTGTAATTAAAAAATGTAGATGGGATTTATAATAATATGTGTAATATATGTATATGTATATCTGTTACCACCGGACGACTAATCCACTTGTAGCATTTTTACAATAATAATATAACTCATGCGTAATCGAGTTTCCTACTTCATAGCCTTTATATCTTTGACATCATAGAGACAAAATTTGCATCGTTATTGAACACTAGTTATAATAAACATATGTATGTATGTATGCAAATATATACTCAACCTCATTTTCGACGCGTAATTTGATATCATTCGGAATTTCGGGATTTCCTGCACGAGAGATGAGTATTTTTGTCACCCCATCATGAGTTTTACTTATTCCGTACGTAGGGGGAGAGAGAGAAAATATTTGCTCGGAAATACCCCACAAAAAGATCAACGGGCACATAAATTGATGTGTTCTGACCAAATAACATCAAAATCGGTGTAGACAAGGCCTCAAGATAAATACCTAAAGAGCAATGGCCTCAAAAACTGGTCGAGCGAGCATTCTTTTGGGCTGTTTGCCTTTAATTTAATACCTGGAGTCCGTGATTCACCGGCAAACCAAATAAAATGGCTCACGTCTCAATAATGAAGTCATTTCCGAGACATAAAATTGAAATATATTCGCTGAGAAAGCCGAAATATTTTGTTGAAATCAATGATTTTTACATGTCAGCAAATGAAAGATTTCGCTAAGGGGAGGAAACACAACTTTTTGTAGAGAGTCAAAGTCGAGTTTCCCAAAAAAGTTCTCGTCATTTATGAAAGCGAAATTATTTTTCCATTTTAATCGTAAATTTACTCTGGGATTGACGTTCCATTACATATTATTCCAGATTCCATAAACCCTAGAGTTCTGAGGTATGTACAATCAAATTCTTTACAATCCCACAAAGAAAATTAGTTTATTAAATTATTTTCATTTAAGGAAGAATCTCTGTTTCTGACTGTTGATAATCCAGTCTATAACCGAAACCAGTGAAGTGTGAAAATTGTTTTAATATTTTGAGAAATATAAATTGAGTTGAACCATTAAATCGTAAATCAGATTGTTAAAATCAAGTATTAAGGGATTGATGTAATGAACTAAGTAAGTTGACGATGTACACGTAGGAATTTTATCTCCTCTGCGTTATTCCACACAGAATACTCCATATAAAACATTAAAAACTAACCTAAGGAAAAAACGACGAAATAGTAATGGCCATAAAAAGTTATCATGGAGGATTAATGCTAAGGGCATTATTGAAGTTGCGGGGTCTTGGATTATAGCGATATACTTTGATTAGCTTTAGCTGAATATGGCATATATTCCTTGATCTCATTTTCTTTCGAAAGGGTATTGATAAATATTTCATGAATGATAAAGTATTTCTCGTGGGGTAGTAACTAGAATAAATTATGCAGAAACGTATCTATACCATTACTGAGAGTTAACACTACATAAATGCATTAATATCTATAAAAATGAAATTTATGCTTCTTGGATTGAATCGATGACTTGATCTAATAAACTTGACTACGTCCTTGAAATTTTTATGATAATGATGGTATGAAGGGATTGAGTGATGATGAGCTCTTAGGTTTTCATATATTCAAAAGATTTACACAAAATAAGAATTTACGGAAGCTATAAAAAGTCATAAGAGGCTAGTTGACATCAACGTCTCTCGCTTCTCCAGTTATATTATGCACATCAAGATGCTAATTTTAGCCTTCATATGCGAACATTAAACATAAAAAGATTTCTTGCCTATAAAATTGCTAGCGAATTATGTCACCGCAAGAATTATAAATTTGCTTTGCACCTCTTGCCATACATAAAGTGTAGCGAATTCACTTTAGGGTTGAGAAACTGAATTTGCACTTTGGGCTTTTTAAAAGGCATTATAACAGTGAGTATATCATAGAAGGGTTTGACCAACCATTTTAGTATTTTAGTTATTGATAAAAATCTCACAAATATGACATCAGATAATAGAGGCACGGTTGGACTTCCAAGGACTAAGTTCATGAATAATCGTGATATGGCGAATCTGTGAAATGGAACGGATAATATTTCATTAGATAATTTCTTTATGAAGGTTCTTAATACTATACAATAATATACCAAGGTTAATAGTAAAATAATTAGGCAATGCGTACGGACTTGATAACGATAACATTGTAAAAATAATTTAACTTTATGGCTCTGAGTTGTTTTCATTTGGATAGAATATTTAAAAATGAGGAAAATTCAGACATTACTCAATTTGATATTGTAAACTCCGAAGTGAAATTCATTGGAGGGTGACTGCGAGAATGTCTTCTTTGTATCACATTCAAAGTTACTCAGATTCGAAAATTAAGACCTTCACGTCACGGCTCTGGTAAATGAACGTATTGCAATCGCGGGATTTCTTTGTATCTGTCATTAACTTCATTAAAAGGAACCGCAAGTTAATTAAGAGGTATTGTAGGGAAAAAAGATAGCATCATCGATTACATTAAACGATAGAATACGAGACATAGGGTAACTGATTCCCAGAAAATTCCAACGCGCTATCCTCATCGGCCCACTACGTCTGTCATTTTCGATTGATATCCCTCTCTAGTTCGGTTGAGCGATTGATGAAACTGCCGCTTGGTAGCGATCCATCACCGCCCTTTCAAACAATCCTCCCGTTAGGACCCGTTGACAAGTGATGAAAACAAATAGGCCCCTGGCTTTTCGCGCGGAACGTCTCCCTCGGGAGAAAATCGGAGAAATCAAATCGAAAAGCGGAATTTAAAGAGGTCAGAAAATATGTTATTTTTCCTCTGCAAGGGTTAGGCCGGGGTGAAAGGAGAAATGCTAGGAAGGAGTCGTAAATCGACGAGCAGGTTACCGCGAGATGAAAGTTAAGGCGGTCGCTCATTGTCTCTTTTTTAAAGGCTCGCCCACCTGGCCATCAACCTCTCAGGGAGGAACAAGTGGAATGGAACTGGAAACCTCAACGGCGGAGACTGATTCGACCGTCCCACTTAGAAACACCTGATGATACTCGCCTTAAGGGGGTATTAAAGGAAGAGGGGGAAAACTTCGCGATAGATTTTGACCTGAGGGCAAGATCAGAAAGAAAGGGAGGAGGATAAACTGTTAGATTGGTTTAGATAGGATATCGCTCTCTTTTAGAAGGATCGAGGTTTGTTTTCCACTTTTTCAGCTTTTGGTGTATAATAGAATGCTGCAAGACATCAATCTTCGTACTCTTAACATTATTATTCCCATCGCTTGTGGGGTCAACTGATGGTTTTCATACAGATTAGTAGTGATGATGATGCATTTGGTTAGGGCACTTATGTTCAATGGTGAATATTTTCCTGCCCGTCAGCCCGTTTATAGAAAATTGAGCTCCCGCCAGGATCGAACCCAGAACCATTTCCACCGAAGTCGGACGAGCAACATTTTAGACTAAGTTTCATCCACAAGAAATCATTAACTGAGAATTTTCATTCTGGAGTAAAATCCTGATATTTATATCCGGTAAGAACGGAGTCAGCCGTTTCTTACCACTTACAAATATCAGGATTAATGATAAGTTTCTTAACTCCGTAGGGATAAATATTTATTTTTAAGGTCTTTATTAAGACAAGATTGAGACTGAAAGGTCTCTTCTTCAATCTAACCATTCAACAATGATATTATATACATAAAAGGTTGTGTGTAGCCAAATAGAAATAGAGAAGAAAACTTTAGGAGTGGATGTAAAAAACCTAAGGTGATATTTTAGGAAAAAGAATTTGAAGAACCTGCGCAAATCTATTGATAGAACAAGCTAAAAGATGTTAAAGAAAGCTGTGTATAACTTGAAATTACGAAAGCAGTACTATAACGAAATAAAAAAAAAACAAAACAAAAATAAAATCAGAAAAAGGAAAAATTGCAATAGTAAACAATCACGAAATAATAAATATGACAAAAACATAAGATCAAACATTCAAACGAAATTACAAAAATGATAAAATCTAATAAAAAAAGAGGAAGTTGCAGGAATACACTATGATAAAATAATAAATATCACAAAAAATAATAATATAAATAGTTGAAATGATAAAATTTTTTATGAAAATGAAACATACTAAAAAGACATTAAAAATTTAACAGTTCATTAAAAATATTGGAAGTGATGAATCGAAAGAATATCAAATGATGGCGTTTTGATGATGTTAAGGCTCGGTGCAGCTTTAACTGGCTCTTAAAGTTACTTAACATCTAATGACTCTTACGAATCTCAAGGAAATCTCTATAAATACACAAAGTGATGTTATGATTATAATCCGTTTTTCAGTTCAAATTCATCTGATTCATTGCGATTTCTATTTAAGATTAAAATTGATTTATAGCAAAATCTGAATTGTTTTTAGTGATTTGAGGGCGTATTAGTAAACAAACTTCTTAGACTCGATAATTTTGCCAATTACTTTAATAAGATATAAATATTCGGTTAATAGATGTATACAAATACCATCGACTTCGTCGATGGTACATCGAATCGTACGTCGATGGTAAATCGAATAACGAGGGTGAGCATTTCCGTATAGATTATAAAACAAACGCTTAGCACATTTTTGTAAGAAACTTCTTTCTGATGGGGTAAAGATCAGATCCGGAAAAGTAGAAAATATATCTGTAAACTGAGAATAAAAATATTTAAGTTAAAAAAAATAACGGAAACATTGGAATCTTAATTTAGATCGAAATTTAACTTATTTCATATAAGGACTACTACATACGAGTACAAGGTGGGTAGATTTATACACAGGACTTCCATCTTTGGTTAGATCTTCGATGTACTTTCTACGGATTATGTTTCATGTCCAGCAATAAATAACTCTCTTTTAAAAGTCCAACTTGATTTCCGTTTCGCAAGAATATTCAGCAGAGCGACCATTTTAAGGCAAACACAATATAAAATGTGATCAAGCATTCTGCGTAGTAATTGCCAACCTGAGCGAAGATAACTTTTCAGTATCCTCACTTACTTTTAGCTAAAACATCAGATAACGATGAGCAAGCAAAATGCTCGCCCCAGTCGTTAGCCCAACAGCATGACGGCTAGATACGTCCATAACTCTTTGTCCATGAAAACCGTTACAGAATTTCCACTCGACTAGTCGATGGAAGAAAAATATCCTATCGATTTTGACCCCCGGGAAAGATTCAAAAGAAAGGAACGAGGAGGATAGGATGGATAGATCATTCGAGATATCGCTCCCATTTCGATAGATCGAAGCGCTTTCCTGCACGTTTTCCGCCTTTAACGAACCCCCGAGCGAATAGAAATGACAGATATCCTCTTACGACTGCATGTACCTCCGGGAATCTCTCTAAAAACAAACGAAAACGGCCCTTCTCTCTATCTTCCCCGCAGAAGAAAAACATCTCGTTATCCCCTTATTGTTGGATTTCCTGCCGATTTGGGTCAGACGATTACCTCCGCCGATTGATCTGGTTTCGAAGACTTTCGATGAATCTATTGTTTTGTCGGCGTGATCGCCGTAACCTTCGTTTGCCCACTTCCTGGACTCTTGCCTCCGAAGTTTCCCAACAGACGCGGGATGGCCCAAGAGTCTGCGCTTTGCAGTACCAACTGGCGTCCTGGCACTAGGAAAATCACAAAATTGCGCTACAGATATCTTGGCATTATCTCGGTGGATTCATGTGATTCGCCCTTCACTTTCGTTAATTCATACCCAGGAAAACCAAAATTGACTTGTTCATGATCGAGAACATGGGTAGAACAGACCGATGAATATCCTTGTACGAAGAAAAAAATCCATGTTCTCAATGCCTTGACACGAGCTTCGTTTGAGTGTTTACGTGCTTATTCGGTGTTGATATTTATAAAAAAACACCTCATTTTACGTAAATAAGAGAAGCACGAGAGAAAAAATGTCGTGATATACACCACCGCATATTCAGTGGGTAATTTGAAAAGAAAGAACTATCGTGTTCATAGTAGGTATATATATTTTGAAATAAATTGCTTCAATATAATTTTAGTTGCTCGCTGAATAAAACAGAAATCGGAAGTGGAGTAAAAAATTGAAAATTCTCTTCTACGTATGAATTATATAAAGCACACACTATTGATGAAAATAGGATATTCGATATTTATGAACCATGACGTCTTTAAAATTAAGATATTTTGTAGTACAAGAATACATGAATGTTCTACTTTTCGACAGTTTTTTTTGCCTTAAAAACCCCCCATTCAACGCCATTTTCTTCGTTTCTTAGTAGCTTACTTCACCCTTATCCACCCTCTACTGAGGTTAGGTGGAAGAGAGGCCCACCTGGACCTAACCTCGAAAATAAAGGGTTTAACTAAGCTAAACTTTTGCCTTCAACTCTGTTTTTCCTTGTTCAACTTGATTTACCCTTTACAACTCTCAATAAAATCTCTTTCGTAGCATCTCTCCTCTTAATATTTGACGCATCAATTTCTTAGTTACTTCAATCAAAGCCCTCTCCTCCTCAACTCTTCACGACCTCCATGCTAGTTTTCCTATTTTTACTTTCTCCATATACGAAGTATAGAGAAAGTATTGTTTTCATGAAAAAATTCGACTTCGAGATTTCAACGGAAATACACGTTTTGGGGTCCCTAGAACACGTTTTGACCATTTTCTGAATGATGTCTGTGTGTATGTGTGTGAGTGTGTGTGTGTGTGTGTGTGTGTGTGTGTGAGTGTGTGTGTGTGTATGTGTGTGTGTGATAATGGGCGTTCTAACTCGAAAACTAAAAGTCGTATCAATACCAAACTTCATATATAGTACTGTTGTGTGTGCTGTCAGAGTTGATTAGTTTTTGGAGTAAATCCGTTAACCGGAAGTCGAGCTTTATTCATTAAAGCTCATTTCCGGTTTTCAAAATATCTCCATAAATATGATATATACGTCTTTTGTATTACTTATAAAAGTTTTAGATAGTATATTTTACTATAACTTTTGTATTTAACATATTTTTGTATCACCGGTTCATTAGGAGTTATTCGTGAAATACTGATAAACCGGAAGAAGATGATTATGTACTTTGTGGGCGCTCTAACATGAAAACTATTTGTCGGATTAACACCAAATTTCATACATAGTACTTTTATTACAGTCGTTAGAGTTGATTAGTTTTTGGAGTAAATCGGCTGACCGGAAGTCGAGCTTCATTCTTCAAAGCTCATTTCCGGTTTTCAAAATATCTCCATAAATATGATATTTAGGTATATACTATTATTTATAAATGTTGTTTAAAATTTAATTTACTATAACTTTTGTATGAAACATATTTTTGCATCACTGATTGTTTAGGAGTTATCCATGAAATACTGTTAAACCGGAAGTTGCTGATTATGTACGTTGTGTAAAGCTCATTTCTGGTTTTCAAAATATATCCATAAATATGATATATTGGTATATTGTATTTCTTATAAAAGTTTTAGATAATATAATTTACTATAACTTTTGTATTTAATATATTTTTGTATCACCGGTTGATTAAGAGTTATTCGTGCAATACCGATAACCCGGGAAGTAGCTGTTATGTCTATTGTGGGCGCTCTAACATGAAAACCATTCGTTGTATCAACTTTAAATTCCACATATAGTGTTTTTGTTGGTGTCGTTAGAGTTGATTAGTTTTTGGAGTAAATCGGTTGACCGGAAGTCGAGCTTCATTCTATAAAGCTCATTTCCGGTTTTCAAAATATCTCCATAAATATTATATTTAGGTATATACAATTAATTATAAATGTTTTAGAAAATTTATCTTACTATAACTTTTGTATGAAACATACTTTTATATCACCGATTGTTTAGGAGTTCTTCATGAAATACCGATAAACCGGAATTTGCTTAGTATGTACTTTGTGGGCGCTCTCACATGAAAACTATTTGTCGTTTCAACACCAAATTTCATGTATATTACTTTGGTTGTTGTGATTAGAGTTTATTATTTTTTAGAGTATATCATTGAACCGGAAGTTGAGCTTTACTCTTCGAAGCTTATTTCCGATTTTGCAAAATACCTCTATAAATATGATATTTAGGTATATACTATTATTTTTAAAAGTTTTAGAAAAATTACTCTACTACACCTTTTGTATTAAACATATTTTTGTATCACTGATTGTTTAGGAGTTATTCGTGAAATACCGATAAACCGGAAGTTGCTGATTATTTACTTTGTGGGCGCTCTTACCTGAAAACTATTTGTCGTATCAACACCAAATTTCGTACATTTTATTTTGGTTGGTGTCATCAGAGTTGATTAGGTTTTGGAGGATATCGGTTTACCAGAAGTCGATCTTTATTTATGGAAGCTCATTTCCGTTTTTGAAACATTTCACCATTAAACGTTAAGTAGTCTCGTGGGGTGAATGTGACATCAGGCGCTATATTACCGTCGGGATCACAGAAACTAATGAAGATATTTCAACCAAATTTTCGTTTTGTAAAAATGTTGTCCATGTTATGATTATCTGAGGATTTTCTTAATGTCAAGTTATAAGAAGTATGCAATTTTAGCAGTGCTACCAAATTTACTGAAATAAATTTTAATAATTATCTAAACATTATTTCAACAATTTTTAAGCACCTATACATAAAATAATTCATAGGTATTTTAAAGATTTACTGAATATTTTAGGAATGAATCTATAATGTTTAAAATGCTATTACAGTTCACAGAATACCTTACTAATTCTCACTGAGTAAATATGTGTTGATATAGTTTCAATATAGTAACAAAGAGCTACGCATTAATTTGTTTTTTACTTTCTCCATATACGAAGTATAGAGAAAGTATTGTTTTCATGAAAAAATTCGACTTCGAGATTTCAACGGAAATACATGTTTTGGGGTCCCTAGAACACGTTTTGACCATTTTCGGAATGATGTCTGTGTGTGTGTGTGTGTGTATGTGTGTGTGTGATAGTGGGCGCTCTAACGTAAAAACTATTGGTCGTATCAATACCAAACTTCATGTATAGTAGTGGTGTGTGTGCTGTCAGAGTTCATTAGTTTTTGGAGTAAATCGGTCAACCGGAAGTCGAGCTTTATTGATGAAAGCTCATTTCCGGTTTTCAAAATATCTCCATAAATATGATATATACGTATATTGTATTACTTATAAAAGTTTTAGATAATGTAATTTACTATAACTTTTGTATTTAATATATTTTTGTATCTGCGGTTGATTAGGAGTTATTCGTGAAATACTGATAAACCGGAAGAAGATGATTATGTACTTTGTGGGCGCTCTCGCATGAAAAATAATTGTCGGATCAACACCAAATTTCATAAATGTTACTTTTAGTACAGTCGTTAGAGTTGATTAGTTTTTGGAGTAGATCGGTCACCCGGAAATTGAGCTTCATTCTTCAAAGCTTACTTCCGGTTTTCAAAATATCTCCATAAATATGATATTTAGGTATATACTATTAATTATAAATGTTTTAGAAAATAAAATTTACTATAACTTTTGTTTGAATCATATTTTTTTATCACTGATTGTTTAGGAGTTATTCATGAAATACTGATAAACCGGAAGTTGCTGATTATGTACTTTGTGGGCGCTCTGGGCTCTATGGGCGAAAGGCCAAATTCATCTTTTTTCATCGAGCATGTCCCGAAAAACATTATTTATAATTTTTGTGACGTAAATGATAATAATGTATAAATTAATCACTCATCTTCAAGTTTATATTGAATATAGAGTTCGAAATTACTGTCGTAGATAAATATTTACATCTTATATATGGAGAAAGTCATGTGCTGGCCACATCAGATTTTTTTATTTTACTATCGAAACTAGTCGTACTGAATACTGTGTGAATACTTTACCACGTACTGTTTTATTTTAGTTTAATGATACTTCATACATGTAGTTTATGTATGATAGATTTTATACCTTATGTACTTATAATATGTATGGTGTAATTTTATTGTAGAGCCTACGGGAGGTTTTTTGAAGGGTTTCCCTCCCGTCTTTGGGCAAATTCCAGGCTTAAATTCATTTTTATGTTCCCTTAAACATTGTCACCTAACTGGAAGGCCAACTTGCAATTACATCTTATTGTTAGATAAATAATTAAATTAATTAATAATGACCGTAATTCCATAGCAGAGAACAGAATATGAACAACGTAATTGATGATCTGAAGAGCAAATATAAGTGAAAGTTACCCAGATCTACTCTTAATCATAGTGATACCTCAGTGATTTTGCATACCTTACATCTCATATATTTTCCCTTATTCCAACTAGGGGCAACATGATTGGCGATTCACATTTAAATCTAAAACGATGGGCATTTGCAAGTGTCTAACTAAACCTTTAGGAATCAAAAGTCCCTTAGATTCAATAAAAAGCGGCACTGCTATAAAATGTGTGCCATCATTGATTCCTTCCTTCTTTATGTTTGTGCCATAGAGATTTTACGCCAAGACTTTTCACGCTGCGGCTTTTAAGAGAAACGCAAAACTTCAGACGACTGACGTTCTCCAAATGAAGTATGGTTGGAATCCCTCTTGAATGTCTTCCATCGTAAAATTTTCATTGCTTCGGAAGCAATGAGATTATTTTCCATGGAAATAACAGTATAATATCGATCGATGAAATTTCGCTCTTCAAAATCCCCTACGAACTTTAACACTTCAAGAAAATGTTACTGCCACCTCAATATTTATAAGACAACTCATACTTCCACATATGATGCTATCGGGAAGTGAACAGAATGGTGGAGCGTGTAGCATAAATCAACTAAAACATGAGGTTGATGGTAATTGATATTGTACCGTGAAAATGGTACGTTTTAATTCAAACACTAATATTGAGGGTATCAAACAGACTTCTCTTGTCCGGCCCGCATTATCATGGCGAGACCTCACCAACCCTCAGGAGGGTTGCTTCCTATATATATAACACATTAGACATTAGAAACGCATCACTGTTTTGACTTGAAACGTCTCATTTTGTACATTCTTACTAAGAGAACGTACCCCGAGGTCAAAAAGTTTGCCACACAACATTTGTGGAAGTTCATTGTTCGATTCTACTTAAGCTAAGATATACTTTTAGGAATTAAACTGCTAAATTACAACAACTCAAAGAACAAGACTAACCTATGAAAAGTTTCCACCATAAACTATTAACTTAAATATTTTTTCCTCCATATATTGCGGAACTAGCAGGAGGAAAATTTTGGTCAGTCTAGCGGAATTTTTTCTATGCCAACATTTTGTATTTGTATATGGAGAAATGAGCTATACTGTTGAGTTAATAGATTATTTGTTGATATTTTTGTAAGTTAACGTTACCACCTGACCCAGCTTCTTATTGCGACGGAAATGAGTAATAAACACACAAATTAAATAAAATTTAATACTCATTTCATTCATTGTCTAAAAGCTATGCCTTTTCTCCGCATCCTGGAGTTCTTCTGCCATTATCATGAGTTGGCAGTACCCATCCACTGCCATCCTTGTCTGAATACCTTCAATGAATTTCTTCCCAGGTCTTCACCTTCGTATCTTTCCCAACACTTTTTCATCTAACATTATTCCTATCATACTGTCATGTCTCAGTAGATGACCTAAGAATTCTACCTTCCTTTTTTCCATTACATTTATCCATTCCCTATTTTCCTTCACTTATTTTAAAACTTCAACACCAGTTTTCCTTTCCATCCAACTGAGTTTTAACATTCTTCTTTATATCCACATTTCTGCAGCTTCCAGGCGGGCTCTCCTCATTTTCCCTAAAGTACAGGCATTCACTTCCATAGAGCAAAGTGCTCCAAAGCAATGATTTTGCAAATCTATTTCTTATCTTTAACTCTATATGTTTACATGTTAAATAAATTCATTTTCTTCTTTAATTTAATACTAAGTATCTTAAACTCAATATGGAAAAGGTTTAGAGTTTGCACATAAGGGCGTGCATTCAGGAAAACTTTAGTTTTAAACTCAGTCTTTTTTTGTTAATCGACCATTAACATATATAAAAAAATTATAAGAACTTCCTTTATTACGTCTTCGATTTTCCAACGTTTGTTTACTTAAATTACATTTTTCTTTATGTTGCTTATAGTTTCTCGATTATGGAACAATACAAATTGATTTCAAGTTGAAATTTTTCGACAATTTAGATATTTTTAAAAATAATTATTATTGAACATATATCAGGCTCATATGAATCTATATTTGAATTAATATCAAAGTATTTATTACTTTAAAATCCCACACTTATATTATCTTAGAATCTTCATTTCAAAGTTAATTACCATTACTGAGAAAAGAAAATGAAGACCTCATCAAGGAAACACAAATACGACCTGTCTATACTGACATGACTAACATTGGTTAGATGGAAGAAGAGACTTTTTAGTCTCAATCACGCACAAATAAAGACGATTTCTTATTATTATAATACTGACAGGAGAGACTAAGATTTTTCCCACACTGTACTCTTTAGTTTTTTTTAATATTAAAGTGTAGAAATTATGCCCATATACGAGGCTAGTGGAAGAGAGGGGCCTAAGCTCACCGATAAAATATCAATCAATCTATACTGAAAAGTTATTCTGAAAATAATTAAATAATTATTTTCAGAATACCGCCTCTAATTTGAAAAAAAATTTACCTTAGAAAATTTTAACATAAGATACAATTGATTAAAATGATTGTGTGCGTATTTTTCACGGGTAGATCTCCATAAGTGACAGAACCCTAGGAGAGCAATGGGCAGCCGAGTTGAATATCCTTAAAGTGGGACGACATAAAAAGCGCGACAGAGGACCGGCTTTTAAATTTGAGAAAGAGGCTCCCATAACTCTATCTAAGGACATTGGAGGTGACCAGCTTTTGCCGCAGCTACAAGTTTTAACGCTCATAATGTGTGGAAGTTTTACGACGGTTTGGATCGCCTTAAAAATACAGCATTGGGAGCCTTCGTAGGAGACACGTTGATGAAACGGGAGCCTTCACAAAACAGTTTGAAAAAGGAGAAACTAGTTGGACGTACACGAGATAAATTCGCATCGGATTTACGATGCAGGTCCAGGATGGCGGTTGAAGGATTAGATATTTTATTCTGCTTACTTTAACTTGCGAATCCTTTTCGAGGCTATTTTAAAATTCGGATAGTGACTTATTTAATGATTGCATTGATTCACTTCATAAATGTAAAAATAGAATGACTTTTTCACATGATTGTTAAACTTAAGTGAAAAAAAATATGTATATTGTGATTGAGTTCCATCAAATAGATTCCTCTATTCCTAATCCTTATGAATTTCTAACTAAGATTTTTTCAACATACATAGATTAGCATCAAAATCTATGTTTTTATTTCCATAAGCTCAAGCAAACTTTAATAAAATATCTGTATACACACGAAGCAGGAAATCATAAAAAATATTTGATTATAATTGAAACAAACTTTATTCTCTGTTTTTCTAAACTTTTTCTCCATTAATAAAAATGGAAAATATGATGAAAATCCCTTCGTCAAACGTGTCATAATGGAGACCTATCAGTGAAATTGAAAAAAATAAACCATACGAAAAAAATGACATAGAAGAAAATAAATACTGCTATATTTTTAATAATGATTGAGCAGTAATAATCATTACTGCGCAATTAATTATAATTAGAATAGAATAAAATGCCACCACACTAAGTGTTAATATATTCAAAGTGTTTTGTCGAATATTAATAGCTGTGGAGGACATACAATAGCCTTCACTGCACTCCTTGGGCGGAGTCAAATCTATTTCTCTATATTTCAATCATGGGAAAAAGGGAAAAGAGATTTAGAGGCATAAACTAGACAACTTTAATAACCTTTTAAGATTCCCTAAAATATTTCTTAACGTCAAAACTATAGTTTCCCGAGGTAGAAACACCGAGAACCAGAATGATTTCTAACGTTTATTCATTATTTTCTCTATAAAAATAGATCAACACAACTATAGAAATAAACATTCACAGATTAATATGCATATTTTAAGATTGAACTTTGTACTTATAAAAACTGTGAGCTTAGTTAAACTTTGTATAGTAACTCAATGAAAAACCTTAAATTTGCAAAGAATTTAAGTATTGCGGTTTTGACATACATGACTGCCTATTTTTTTACTTAAATCAATATTTATCAATGTACTAGCTCCGATTCGGGTGTACATATTCTAAATTTCATACTCATCGATGGTTTTTAGTATTAGAATGCCGCGGGCAGGCTTCTATGGATTATCTTGTATGTATGCTAGAGGACTTATCCAAGCGATATTAGATACACCTAAGATAAGGTGTCCGACATAGCGGTCAATTAAGCAAACAATGACGGTCAGGAACGGAATGTGAAAGATGATTGACCCCACTCCTTCGGGGTTCAGTCGCATTCTCTTTACTTAAAGACATCCCGAATAAACTCCCGGATCGTATTGACCGTTTTTAAGGGTCAAGTATTATTTTCGGCCTCCCGATTCTGAGATTAGTTGACTTAATGGGCTCGACCACAATCTCGAGAGAGAACTCGGCAATCAAGGAGGCAAAAAAACCGCCTACGCCTAAACCTCCTTAGGATGCTGTCCAGTGCATCCTCGAGTAACGGCCCGCAATCACGCTCTCAACAAGGCCTCTTCCTCCTTTCTCCAATGCCATCTCAAACACGATTGATTGCGGAAAAGAAGATCACCTTCGCCAGACACCTTTCCCACACAGCCTTTGTCTCTCTACGCTCCTATTAACCGCATGCTCAGAGGCTAGAGCCGTTTTCCCAGACCGCGTGAATTTATACTGCATTTTTGCTCATGGACAAGTAAATTTCATCATTGAATATGGATATCCGTTTGATACGAAATGAGTTACGACTGTAATCAAGTTGAGGAAGTGGTAGCGGAGTAATATATAGTGGTAGATACGCATAAATATCGCGAGAGGTGAATCAACGATTGTGAAAACTGTCGTCGCAACGGATGAACAACTGCTTAAACGATTGATAATTTGCTTTACTCGAAGGCTAAAACCGGTAAGAACAAATTATAATTCTTTCTTAAGGATAAATTCCTCGATAGCTCCAGCCGAGGCCTTCGCAATAATCATCATTCTTTGAAATTTCAATGATCCTATAATGTAGTCGCATGGAGATGGATGAGTCCTTTTGAATCCTATTCACTTCATGCGAAGAACAGTATTACAGCGTAGAAAATAACTGAACCATGTACATGAAATATCAACAGAAACTATACGTATGCACGAATTTCATTCGATATATATATTATTATTATTTCATACAAAGTACGAATTTAACTTATATTGATTTAGCTCAGGAAAAAACAGCAAATTTCGCAATGTCTACTGCTGCATAGGCACCCATGTTAAGATACAAATGTACTCAATTTCTACTAAAATCTATCAATCTAAAACACAGCGATTTGGAATATACCTCCACTCTGATCATCGTCAATGTACTAGAGTAGATACGGATAGTCTACAATAAACTAAGTAAAACTAATGGGTAACTAAGTAATTATATTATCTTTAAAAATTTATAAATTTGCCTATTCACCTTGAGAGCCGCATTTCGGCGTGTGGCGAGGGGTCCATATGCCATAAGATATTATTTATGTATATAAAGCACAGACATTTAAGCGGCATTCCTCTTTCCTCAAGGTCATACGATCACAACTTTATATTTGATAAAAATTTAAAAAAGTCTATGTAGCTCTAATAAAAATGAAAAAAAGCTACTTAGACTCTGTCAAATGGCATTGTACTCGGAGCAAAATCGGTGGCAGTTCGTTCTCAAAGAGTTTTTGTGGTGTGAGTTTGACTTAACGTTATCATGAGATAAACATTTCTCACATTTATTGCCATAACGAGATATCTAGATGTAAGTGCTCATTATTTTCAGGAATGGGATGCGGTGAAAACAAAATATATCACTCATTAAACATGATTTACGGGAGATTGAGATGAATCCTAAAAATCGGACCAGAATTGAATCTGAAGTTGCGTAACAGTTTGCCTAGAACTCAGTAGGTATAAACACGAGAAATTCAGCCTGTCAGCGGGGAAAAGATGGTGAGAATACGAAAACGGTCAATAATCAATTTGCCAGCTCGTTCAATTTTCTTTTATCGGAAGATAAGAAGAAATGCTTCGTTTCTTCTATTGTTTTCATCTGACCATGATCGGAAGGTTTCTTACGATGGATATGGACAAGCACGCCAGGCCGTTTCTCGCCATTTAATTAGCTCACTCGTAGATGTAGCGATAGTGGGACTAAATTTAGGAGTGACTTTTTCTTCCTTTAATTGCGTCTCAATCGAACTTATTGATCGACGAGCTGATCGTTTTCGTGATTCACTCACGTTCTCTTCCGCAGTCACGAATATTCCAAG
Source organism: Sympetrum striolatum (assembly GCA_947579665.1). Classification (NCBI taxonomy): domain Eukaryota; kingdom Metazoa; phylum Arthropoda; class Insecta; order Odonata; family Libellulidae; genus Sympetrum; species Sympetrum striolatum. The sequence continues at coordinate 82,158,278 of OX388346.1, forward strand.
GATGACTTATCTTGAAAATTATTTTTCGCATGGCATCCGATTCCCATTTTTATTGGACAAATATTTTCTTGATTTATCAGTATTTGGCTGCACATAAGATGGTCCAGATGACAGCACACAATCAAGCCATTAAGTGCTGACTGACAACTAAAAACGAATATTTGGCTCTCCAGGAACAGAAAACCAAAACTAAAGTGAATATGTGAGATTCGCCTTTTCTAAAATATTCGAAAAATATTCAGAAGAACATTTTAAATCAACAATTTTTATCAAATCAGTTTTTTGTGATCAACATTAGAAGTTTACAACAGGGAATTGTTTAATTCTTGGCCACTTAAATTCCTTGTATCTTTTGCCGTTTCTCCAAGTACACCATTCATTAAGAACGCAACATGCGTAATTAGCAGTTAATTTATAAACTTGATTGAAGTAGCTTCAAATGTACTTTCTGGAAATTTTCTCCACATTGATAAAAACCATTCTATACTATACAATGATTAGCAAATCATGTATCCCACCTCAAATGTATCGTTTCCACTTCATCTAAACTTCTTTTCTAGAATGCGGTTTGGGAGTCTCTAAAATATTCTCACGAGCAATGAAAAATTATTTTAAGAACAGAAAAAGAGAAGTGATGGTACTTTTTATTCAATACTTATTTAGCACGACCACTTTCAGCGAATCATCTCTATGATTTTTTGTGCTAAATACATATTGTGGAAAAAAAGCTTTCTTTTTCTGTTGTTAGGTAAAAACAACACCTTCATCGGAGGATTTCATTAAAATTATTTTAGATTAATATTTGGCTATTTTCTTATAGCTACGGATAAATTTAGACCAATTTTATGCTGAATATTCGGTTTGACGAATATCCGATCTAAGTGCGTCTGCATTCAGCGATAGGACTTTTATTTTGATTTTATCTAACGTCATCAAGGACAATTTTAGATTCTTTTATGTATACATGGTCATGTATAAATGGCACTCATAGTGCCATTTCAACGATTTGAAGATGGGTAGTTTCCGGAATTAATCAGTTAACTTGCGGAAATAAATCTGGTAAATAAATATAATTACAAATAAAACTCTTTCGACTGTATATGCCTCTGAATATTTTGCCTATATTTACTGCACTCGGAGGTGAGGTGCAATTTTGTGTGATCTGGAAAATCGGTTCGAAACCCCGATATTGATTCCTTCCACCCTTAAATGGAGAATCGAGCGGATGAGATTTATTGGTCCCAATCAAAGTCTTAATCAATGAGTCAAAGCGTTTCAGCACTTGAAACAACAAGCGCACTATCCCACGATTGCCAGCTTCCGTCGCTGGAGTCGTGATATGGCAGGATATTTAGCTCCCAGCGGAAGCGATTCTCCAAAGAAAACTCCGTATCACCCGATCGAGACATTCATCCCCGAAAGGTTACATTTTCTCCCGCTTACAAAAGGGCTCGATGGAGGTCGAGCATAAAGAACTTGCACTCCCTTATCTCAGTTGTCGAATTCGTAGGATAAGAGATAAGTCCTATTGAAGGAAAAACCTTACTTTTACACTGTATACACCTCTTGATGTAAATTACCAAACAAGGGCCCAATATTATTATGTATCATAGTATTATTAGTATTAATGTATATAAAGAATCGAGTTTAACTGTAATCTCATTCTTAACTCTTGGAAACCGAATACACTCAATATGCGAAAGTGTTACCTCGAGGAAGGCCCTGATATGGGAAAGAATTACTTTGTACGTTCCTATAACAGAGATTCTGTTGAAGTTTACGAAGTAATTCTTTTGCATATCTTAGAAACCGTATTATAATCGATAGCTAGGTCTTCGCCATTATTTAAAACGATGATTAACATAAGCAACAGGTTGTGTTAGCTTTAGATCTAAATATATATAAAATTACAATACGCTTCTTGCTGATACATTGAAGTTATGCTTAAAATTGAGATTATTTAATAAGCTAATTTGAAAAAACATTGTAGTACCGTTTCTCAATATGGTACAATCAAATACGTATGTTTATCGTCATTTTAATTTCCAGACTATTATTATAAAATTTGTTATAATTAAAGTAAAGTGCATAGGTGAATTAAGTACATTAACATTGAAAGAAAAGGGATTAATCGTTACAACGGCTTAAAAATTTCAAAAGAAGTGCGTTTTCGGAAGACGTAACCGATATTTTATGACCCCTATACACGACTTCGAATACGGAATATTTTGATATTTATATAACATTCATAAAGTTTATGGATCGTGGTATTTGAAGAGTAAACATTTATTGTGGAGATATCGACAAGAAGAAGCAAAGCGACAATAATACTCCTAAAGAAACCATAAGAAGTGGTCAGACGCTGCAGTAGAATTTGACCTATACGTATTTCAATATCTGAGATACCATCCTAAGAGACGAATTTACAGTCGTTCGAAGTGAAAATCATTACTGCTATTAAATGGACAGTGAAAGCGTATGCTTTAAATGTTCAGAGCAAAAATATTGGACAAAATTATTTCCATTTATTTGTTCAATCTTAGGAGGAAAATATCAATATCGGTACAGCAATCGAGGTGTTATCCAACAAAAAATACTAAAATATGAGTTTGAGTTTATCGTTCCACTTGTACAATATAAAATATAAAATATTTCAATAAGAGTCATTATTGAAATTATAAATAAATAAATATGAATAAAATAATGAATAAAAATTTATCTAAATATTGTGAAGTATATAATGAGTTTTAAGATTTTTTTCTTTAAATAAATTTATGTATCACAAAAGAAACGGGCTGCTCGACAGAGAAGCATTTTCAAAACTTTTAGCATCCCCTTAAGAGTCTCAAGGGATGGGAACTCTTCTTCAAATATTATTTCCATTTTCCAGATTTTTAAAGGGCCCCACAATTTTAACTGTTATCTTAAGTGACATAAATTAAAGAGTATCGAAGTCCGTAACTTTTACCCTTTACGCACCTGCCAGTATAAATCTCCTACCTTACTTTCTTCCCTTTCTTGAATCTTACTTTCTCGTATACCCGCGTGAAAGCAAAGCCCGCCGGTTAATCAGTCGTCGGATAAGGAAGAGTGCACCGCATTTAAATCCGCCTCCGGCAACAAAAAGCGCAGACATGTCCAATCCGCAAAGAATAGTCTCCTTTCGCTCCATATTTAGAAAGTTATTAGATCGGAGATGATGGGAAAAAGAACGTGCAAAATCATTCCATAACCTCGGATTGAAATCAGTCAGCCCGAGGATCGTTGTTTGCCGCCTTCCTGGATGTTTACCGCCCCGACCTTGGTTGACATCACGCACTTCCGACAATGACTGGGATAAATCGAGACCGAAGATAAGTTTATAACGAGAGATGATCGCGGGGTCATTGCGTCACTCGCGATTTTCGAATCGCATTTTCGATGCATAATATTGGCATTAAGCAACGATAGGGCGGGAGAGGAAAAATTCGAACTCGAATTTCAATCTTTGCCGCGTAGATGGCGCTCTCACGCTTTATCTTCGACACAATGCGCTCCGTTCGGTAATTTGCATCGGCGGAATTTAACAGGTTTTCCGTTGATGTTCAGCGAAGGACGAACACGCTCTTAATCGTGAGAAGAGGGATAATGGAGAAGGAAAGCACGCAGAATGCATATTTTCATATTTAGGACTAGGGAAAAAACCGGGACGAAGACACGATTTCGATCTTCACAACAAAATGCTACGTTATCGGATTTGCAGGGGGATTTTAATGATCGATAAAGTTGAGAAGCTGTTTAATTTAAAATTTGAAGTAAATACCCTAAGAAGTGCTGCTCGAATTAGTTTCTACTGCTATTTGAACAAGTTGTAAATATTTACTCACTTCTTTATTTCATGAATTGATTCACTGTTCTATTTTGTATATCTTCATCTATTTGATCATCTATTCCCCTTCAAACAGAGGAATCTTATTTCCATTAATCCATAGTGTGGACGGCAGAATAACAATTTCTCACTCTAATATATAAAAGAAAAAATTAATTAAGGGTTGAATACAAGGGACAAACAACAGAAGATAAGAAAAAGATAGAGGATGCTAAAAATATTAAGCCACCAAGAAAAAATGAAATGGCGCTGAATAGGAAATTTTAAGGAACGTAAACCAACCGAAAGGTAGAAAACTCATCTAGATATAAAGAGAAATCCTGCCTCTCTCAAATTCAATTAAACTAAAACCATCAAACTCCATTGTTCATCAATTTATTACAAAGACCAAGGAACTGGCATCATTTTGTATGCACTTGCACATAAATGCAAAGCAACGTTTAGGGGATGTTTCTAAATTACTTTTTTAGTTATATAGGATTTTAAACAGCCGTTAAGCACTTACCTATTGCGTGTTCTACGATCCCGTACATGATTTGAATCCCTATCTACGGGTAATCCCGATCTTCAACGTATCATTAGATCTGATTTTACCGTTACTTAAATTCCGAATACATAGGGTTGACAACTTTGAATTTGCATACATATATTCAGGGTCATGCTTCATTGTAGTATCAACTGTGTTTAACTCTATATAGAAGAGAGAGCTTAGGATTTCTTGCGATTAAAATTGCAAAGGGGAAGAAATATCTATCAGCGTTCAAATATGCTGAGAATCTTAATGCCCCCATCATACGGCTTTGAAGTAATGTATATAATAACAGAGAGAGAATGTAATCTTCTTCTAAAATACGAAGTACCGTTACAAAAGAATTAATTAGTTTCAACTCGAGAAATGATGATAATATAATTAAAGAAAGTTCCTTTTGCATGCGCATTAATATCTGAAGGAAAACTAGGCAATAAACATTCCAGAACCAATCCTCATTGGAAGGCAATCTCTAGATGTTCTCAAGACGTAGACTGCAGAAGATAGCATCATAAATCACTGGAAGCACGCCGTTTAATCGATTCATATTATTTTTTATATAAGAGTTTTTTAATGCATTTCTGATTTCTTGTTTTCCGTCTGGGTCAACCGTAATTAAAGCAAGCCTATTCCAACCAGATAATAAAAATAGATACTATGTCGTTAAGATATATACATAGAAATATTCTAATAATTTATAATAATTGTATAGTATATTCATTATATAATATTTTCTCAATCCAGGCGTTAATATAAACATATTTATTGCGTGAAATAGGGACAAACATAAGTCGTCTATTTAACCTTTGTCTAACGCAAACACATTAAAACAAGAATATAGCCAATTATATTCTCAGCTCTCTCAACAAGTGATATGGAAATGGAGAAAATTATGGAAACAAAGAATGGTTTTACGGAGAATATAAAATTCTGCATTAATTTTGATCTCAGAAGAAAAATTTCACCGCAGGAAAACACCCAAAGAGAGAATGTGAACAAACTGTGAAATTTGCAGGAAAGGTCAAAAGAAAGGGAAGGTTGGATCACAAAATTTAAGATAATGACATTTTTGTATGATGTTTACTGATAAAATAAACATCAAGAAAGTGCTTTGTCATAGCAATTTGTACATTAATTTCCTTTGTCAGTAATGGTATGAACACCAGATGCAGAGTCAAAAATATTTTGGATACTTATATAAAAATAATCAAATCATTATATTATAAAGCCGGTCATCTATTATTATCACAAATATAACATTATTATAAATGTCTTCGTAATTATTGCACAGGAAAGTAAAAGTACACAAACAAAACAAAAGAAGTGGGTGAATAGAGTAAAATAATGGAGAAAAGAGAAAGAAGAAATAGGAAAAAAGTCACAGCATGAAAATGGTATTGTGCAGCATCTACGCATATTGTGCCTTAAATTTGATTTTTCGAATCCGTCTCTTCTCGTCCCTCCTAAACATACGAAAAATGAAGAATTCAGCTACTGATAAATATGTTAGCACAATTGCTAATGACTCTGCTTGTGGGTAGCAAACTCTTTTGTACAAACAATAAACATTTCTCCGTAAGAAATGTGTAATGAAGCCTCTTTGAATCGAGGCTTAACTATTATTGACTACGTAAACAGTCATTTTCCACTGTATTGGCGCACAACGCAAGAATTTTAAATTACGGAGTGAGTAAGAGGTTTTGGAGCATATAATTCGATCTCTTCATTCTTTTATCGACAATGATGAATATGAAAGAAGGAATTATAATGAAAAAATCGCAAACGCCTATGAAATTGCAGCACTTGAGGAGCACAGAATGGGTTACTTGGCACGGCTGATAAATGTGTAAATCGCTAATTTCATCGTTTTTTCCTCTCTCATTATAGAATTCGAAGGTCATATCTTCCATCATTTGCATAAACTCTTTATGCATAGTTGAGACATTGTTTCAATAGGTAGTCTTGTGGATAAAATATATACTCATTCATCCGTTATTCCGACAGCAATAATGGAATACTAGCTTACTGTGTAAGTGTAAGAAAAAAAGCAGCATTGACACTGTATTTTTACGATAACTCTACTAATAGAGAACAAAAAGGAAAAAGTGAATACTTCTTGGTAAAAGAAGGTGGAGTGTCCTAAAATGCTCCACTCAGCTTCCATTGTGGTTAGAGGGAATAAATAAAGTAAGTAGAGAGAAAATAGAGAAAAAAATCTTCCCAAGTTAACATAAGTTCATAATTTGGCACGTGCTGGCGATGTGAGTACCTCTATGACAATTACAATGATTTCCATTGATTTTTTGAGATCTTAAAACCTATTCAATATAAAATGACTGATTAGGACAGTAAAATACCAGAATACAGATTATCTAATAAATGGAGTAAAAATAAACATGAAGGATTTTTACTGTAAAAAATGGAACTATTGAACGAAATATCGTTCCACTTATCTTATAAAGAATGGCTATAATAAAACCCATCCATAGATAGAAGAATGGTTAGTCACAAAAGCAAATAAAATAGTAAGATAAAATTTCCTAACGTAAACCTGAAGTATGTCTTCATTTTCTCATTTATTTTTTGCGATAAGTTTTATGCTGCGATTACCTCAACGAGTATATAGAAAAATAAATATCTCTTCAACTTCCAACTCTTATATTTCCCATTTCCTTATTCAATCCCCTGCATCGTGGAGTAATCTCTCCCGAAGATGGCATAAAAAACCTCGCCGTGGCCCGCATAAGGTAGTCCGAGAATGAATTATCCCTTTCGGTCTCTAAAGCAACCCCGTTACATGGTAGTAGGGAATTTGCAAGTCCGTGCATCATAAAGGGGGAAATTCTCGCCTCGGAGACGATATAGGAGCTCGAATGCAGCGGTGGAAGAGAATTCCCACGGAAGAATTGAAGGAATGCTTTTGAACCTCTGGGAGGGAATATGCGTGTATGCCATTCTATCAGCTGGCCTTTGGGTCACGCACCGGAGATTAATGGAAGAGCATTGGCGGAGTTGCATGTTATGGGAGGGAGCGAAGTTAGCTGGGGGCGGGACGCAGATAAAAAGGGGTGGAGGTTACCATGGGCTACGCCGCGGATTGCGTATACATCATTATAGATGGCGCACGTAACGTAGGCGATGTAACCTGCTAGCTCGATGAAAATGTCGGAGGTTTTGTCACGGATCGGATGGTGCAATTGACGGCCTGGATCGCGGGATCTTATATAAGTTTTCATAGAGAGGCAGATGTTCGACTGAGGCTCGATTGCTCTCGCTGAATCGGACGTGCCATCGAAATAGAGCGTTATGAGGCGTCATTTATTAAAATACTCTCTTTTTCAAATCTATTCCAAAGGCCGGAGAGGCATTTACAGCAGTGTAAATGTGGTGTACAAACGTTATTCAAATGAAGCGATCGAAAAATGCCGCGAGGTGATCTCGAAACGTACATGAAAGGCGGAGTAGGAATTCCATGTAGCTTTCATTACCGAGGGTATGCCTATTGAAACTGTTAATGAACTGCTAAACGGATGAATTCATTTATTCAAAAATCCGTTATTCGCCTATGGGACTATGTAGCATTGTGAAGAAGCATTTACTCGCACTTCTTGTTAAAGATTGAACTGATTCAGTGATACTTGGATGAATTCCTTGTTAGATTGTATTTCTTGGAAATGCTATTATAACAAATACCACTGACTCTGAAATGTATACGATAAAAATTTCCACCGAATAATGTCTAAGTGAGCTAAATATTACAACTTTATTTCGATTGCAATACACTCCACTGAAAATGATGTCCTGTATATAAGTTCTTGTGTTACTTGAAAATAAAGGAAAAGTCAAATGAATTTAAAAAAATTAAATTTAAACAAATAAATGTTACAATTTTATCTCCATTACAATATCAACCACAATAAATTATAGTATATTGCATTAAGTTGCATGAAGGGGGGAATGTAAAGATGAAAAACCAAATGGTAGGGTTGTGTATAAGTTATCGAATAACTTAAAAGAAAAAAAGGAGAAGATGGGATTTGAGGTCCTAAATATCAGCATAAAGCCAATAAATACATTATTAAGTGTCTTCCAAAGTTAATATAAGTTCATACTTGGGCATGTTTAACCCTTCCTACATTCGTACTTTGTAATAATAACAGTAATTCTCACCGATTCTTTGTGATTCTAAAAACCTACCCGATATAAAATGAATAATTTGTGCTATAAGAAAGCAGAGAGCCATTATCTCATTAATTAATTCAATTTCAGCGCATATTATTCAGTTAACCTTTGTACATGCACCGCTTGTTATTTCCTTCCAGAGAACCTTAAGAAAGGTCATGATCAATGGAAAGTAAGAGGAGAAATTACTCTCGGGTATGACTGATGTTTCCTATATCTCATCGTCTTTGCCGAAAAGTGATTCATATCCGAGCAATCCACCCTCTATAATTATCTCCGTAGAGAAAATAAATAGCTACTTAGACATTAAAAAAGTTGACCTTATTCGGAGAACACTGCGTAGAAGATCCCAGGAGTTAGCCGGAGGGTTAACACTTTTTCTCAAAGCCGGAAATGATACGTGAATTGTTTCCTGTTAACAACCTTGTGTTACTCTGCAACTGACTTTTTGTGCATTATTTCGCGAAATAAATTTTAGGCCGCAAAGAAGTAATATCGCTAATTATTCTTTTTTTAAGAGTGCAGCGGAATTTAAGGAATCATCTACATCGCTCTTTTAGTCCCCTTCTAAAATTATTTAATCTTTTAAAAGTAGTTGGAAAGAATTTTTACTCAATCAAAAGAGTTCTAGTTGATTTCAGAGACAAAATGAGAGAAGAAACTGCCTTGTAATTTCCGCGAGGACTTTATATGCCGCAAGACTACAATGGTAGCCGTGAAGTCTTATCACAGGAACCCTGAATAATCTTACGTGATCTACCAGGTATTTATGTTGATATAAATACAAATGGTGAAAATATTGGTAAATTTTTACTCTAGTGAATAATTATTATATTAATATAGGCACTACAATATACATTATTTAATTAACTACTCTGTAAATATTCTACCCTATTGAGCTTGCTAATTGCATAATTTTAAAAGTAATTTTATATGCCAAAACTCTGCGTCTAGACATGTGTCTAACTGCAGTGAATAATTAGTTAATTAATAAATGATTGATGACCAAATCATATGATATTATTATTCCATTCATCTGAGAAGTGATTTTAATAAATTTTCGACCTTTTAATTTTTGTGTCAAAGAAAATGTTATGGAATGAGGCAGAAATAAAAACTTGTTTCAAACAGAAATTCGGCGATTTATTTAGGTTGAGTCGAATCTTTTTCAGAATGTAAACTTTGAGTTGAGAGTCATTCGCAACTTTTCGGTAGTTATTCTCCCGAAGATGAATGATCTCTCTCCATGAATTTCCTTTTAGATTGAAATTAAACGATGCTTTAATGATGGTGATGCATTAATGCCCTATGGCAATTCACCTGAAGGAAATCTGGAGAGAGGATGGAAGATTAAAAGCAGTCTTAGTTTCTGAAAAATGGAACTTATGTAAGTATACTCAAGAAAATGATAGAGGAAGAATACGAAACAAAAAGTACTTTTATGATACTACGTAATGGCACAGAATAAAGAGTGAGTAGGTAAGAGGAAAAATACGACGGATACTGTGTCATCTAATGAAAATATAAATCATAAATAAAAACAATAGTCCATAATCTACAATGATCTAAGGGAAATGGTTCAAATCAAAATAACTAACTTAGTACATTTTAAATTAAGAGAGGAGTCATTAAGTTAAAAATATCGAATATATTTACAATAAATCGGTTAATTTAACGCTGTTAGTACTATATTCTGTTTTTATTTTTTGAGATCAAATACAGAAAAAAAATAAAGGAATAAGTAAACGATATTTAAATAACGCTCTGGTAGAACAGCCACAAAATACCAAGCTTGAGTACCAATCATGTTGCTAATTTTTAATAAGGCTCTTAATTAACTCCATTTTATTTTAAAATCACTGCTATTGGTGGGGTTATATGATAAAAATGATCAAAATATTATTTAAAAATTTTCAGAGAAAATAGTAAACATATATAATCAATAGAGTTTAACTGTAACTTTGTGGAACTCCATAAAGGAAGGAGAAGAAATAACTCGGTCTCAATTCCACAGAAAATTTATTATAGACGACCTGTTTCGACTATGGTCTAGCCATCATCAGGTACAGACACAGAAATTGTTCCAGTATTTATACTTGTATTTATACTTGTATTTATACTTGTATTTATACTTGTATTTATACTTGTATTTATACTTGTATTTATACTTGTATTTATACTTGTATTTATACTTGTATTTATACTTGTATTTATACTTGTATAAATACTCGAACAATTTCTGTGTCTGTACCTGATGATGACTAGACCATAGTCGAAACCGGTCGTCTATAATAAATTATCTGTGGAGCTGAAACCAAGTTATTTCTTCTCTTTCCAGTAAACATATAATTGAGTTGCAACTAAGAGAAACAGCTTGTATAAATCACACTTCACAATTTCTCATAGTTCTCTCATTTGAGCAATTCATAATAAAAGGAGTTTTCTCTTTTATTTCATCTATTATCGTCAGGAGTGAGGAAAAAACCGTTACCGAGATTTTTTTATTCTATGAGAAGAGGTATAATTATAATATATATATATATATATATATATATATATATATATATATATATATATATATATATATATATATATATAATTATAATACCTTTAAACATGACGAATTACTTTTAATTGCTAGTTTCACCTTTCAAACTCCAGATATGCAGCTTCGCTCAAGTAAGCCGTACGCTTGTAAACTGAGAGGTCACACAATAATTATTATCAAGAGATTAATAGATGTATTTGTACTTTGTGTACAAATGTCTAGTATACAGGTGATGGTATAATATTTGATAGTCAAAATTAAAATTAATTATCTCTCAAAGTATAGGATACGATTATATCTCAAAGTATAGGCTTTTATATACGAGTATATATACTTATTTGTTTTTATTTCAAGGTGCCAATACCTAAGCAATAAACATCTTTATTATTACAAGTTTATAAACGGAATTTCAACTGACTTCAGAACAGGTATTTTTTGTGAGCTAGCATTTCTGGTAATCACTGAAGGTGGTCACATAAATGACTGTCTCTCGAAGTGCATGTGCAAACTTGTTTTTACGTCTTCAACAAAAACTCTCGTTGTCGTGACGAATTTACTTTCACTATATTCACAGAGAAAGTATGATCTAAAAAATCGACCTCGAGTTTTTTATGGATCAATATAAGCTCTTTCTATATCATTTCATAGTTTTAAGATTGGTGGAATATTTATTTAATTTTATTTATTCCATATACCTCACAAACATCAATTTTTTGGACCCTTACAGTGAAGAGTAATTAAAAATAACAACGAACAATTACACACGAACATTCCCTAATTGGAAAAATCCGACTAGCCGGGATTCGAACCGAGGGGTTGAATCGATAATGTGCGTACTAACAACTCGGTCATCACGGCCGGTAAAAATATGCTACGATACTACCAATGATTTTTTAGATATAATACAAGTTTATTTCATCCAAAAATAATCAGAAGAATTTACAAATAAAACATGACACATCGAAAAAAAGTTAAAAAACATGAATTATAAAAAAATACAAATCCAATATCCCATCAGCCATTACATAGCTTACATTTATTATCAGTTACTAGTTATTATTATTGTTATTGTTACAAAACAAAATAATACAAAGTTTTGAGACCTTCGTGTCTCCCTGATCTAATTTTACTTCATCAGGGGGTGCTCCAAATGTATAAATTATTTCTCCAATTAATATATTGCATTGAAACAATTTTAAAGTATAAATTAAAGTATTTTTATTATGTTAAGTAATATTGTAATGTACTAGTAGACAGTGTTGTATTGTAAGTATTACAAAAAGCCAGTTTTTCCATAAATAAAAAAATCGAAAAGTTAAGGCCATAGTTACTCCTAAAGGGAAATATATCTCTATCTTACCTTTCTCCTTTTTATCTTTAAATTCTGTTTTTGTAGCAGCGTTTGTTTTTGTATAAGTAACATTTTTAATGTAAATTGCCATTTTTCTGTTCTGTGCAAACTAGAGAAAGAATACATTCCTGCACACAGAGATAAAGATTTTAAATTGCGAAATGTATCCTTTATTTAAAGATGAAGTACTTAAATCTACCTACTTTAAAATTAAGTCAGGATTTACGGATGGCCTAAAATGTTAAAAATTTGCCATCAAGATGGGAAGTATTATATCCTTTTAACGAAGCTTTAAAATGGAAATGATTGGTATGTTTATAAAGAAAGCGATGAATTTACGGCTGTAATACGTGCGGGGTTATCTATACCTTAGGCACAAAGACGCTAAGGCGGCTGGCTCGCAAAGGCTTTACTGTTAAGCTCGTTAAAACATATCCAAAAGAAGGAAAAACAGTCTCTCCCAAATGATTGCCGCGAGAATATCTCCGACTCGTGAATAATCTTCTAAGGCATTTTCCCATCACCCCCTCCTCGGAACGCGGTCTTTATGTCTTTTTAATCAGCCTCGGAGATCAAACGCCCGTGCCATTTATTTCTAGATGACACAGAAGATTCATTTTCTTTGTTGTGCCCCAACGATTCAAAATGCCAGTAGGTCGACCCGATCATCGCCTTGACCTTTGGTGGAACTTTGAAGAAAAAATGATAAAAGCCATGAGCGACTCTAATGTGTTTATTTCGGGGGAATTCTTGGAGAGCTTTCTCGAGAAATTGCGTTACTGCTTTGTTCCCATGTATTTCCTTAAAGACGGCCCCTTCCTCCTCCCTGAGATCTCGAAAATCACTTTCTCTCCCTCTTCCGCTGCATTAAAAAAGAAGAACCGAAGACATATTGAGGTGGTCTCTCTCAGGAAGTTTTTTCCCCTTCGCATCCTCACCAATGACGGAGTTTATTTTGGGAATCGATTTTAATAATGCATTCATTACAGCAGCTACCTTTTATCCGATAAAAATATTAGATATTCAAGATGATAGTCAATGAAAATAGGGTAAGATTCAAGCCTGTCTATAGAGTATTCATCCCGAAGGCCTGATGGAACCAAAGCACATCTAATAGTAGCAGCCAAAGACTAAGGGAGAATGAGGCTTACTAGGCATTATGAGGAGTGAGGTAGTTTTCCCTCGGCTTCATCACCAACCACGAATGCTGTAAGCTAAGCATATCCACGTAAGTGAAGCACAATCACTCTAAGAGGAACAATTTTCATTCCATAAGGAAATAGTCGTATTAGTTCCATTATTCAACATCGCTTCTACCTCGGTAGCTCTTATATAATCAAAGCCATGAACAACACTATGGAACAAGATCAAATTATTTTTATTTTCACAAAGGAAAATATTAAGCATAAAAACCAACTACTTCCACAAGATAAATTAATCATAAAGATCTTGTAGAAGTCTAGTGGTTTTCATAGTTTTTATTTTACTTTAAGATAATTTATACATTTTGATCATGGAAATCAACTTCCACCCAGTCAAGGCTGAACATATCGCGTCTACAACGGTGTGAAAGATACATTTTTTCTGTCCTAAACCAAAATACAAGTGAAAATATTCCTTTCATCAGGATATGGTAACAGGAAATAAATGCGTGAGGAGACTAATAAATCTCAATCCAGCCCTTAGATAAAGAACCATTATTAAAATTATTATCATTACGAGCAACACGTAAGAGAAATTCAGGGGTCAGGGATTTGAATACTTCAATCAAATTGATAAAATGATTACTGTATGGGATATTAATTACTATAGCACGTAATTCAGGTTAGCGTAAGTTTTCTCAAAAAATAAGAGATATCTATAAGGGAAGTGGAGGGAAGGGAAGTGTAAGAAGTAGCTACCACATTTGTAAGGTAAACTGAAAGAGGAAGAAACAGTATTTATTCTAAATTAATTTTTACAATTTATTACAAAAACGATTACGATATTTGATTTTAAATATTACCTCCAAGTGGTAGAAATTCATTGAGCTCATAAAAGTTGTTATCGGAGCAACTCTTGCTGCATAATGTTCATTGTGATTCGAGGCAAATTTGACCACTAATAAAGCTTCCAATTCGAGTTCAGTTCAGCTACTTATTTTGAATTCACAGTTGTAATTACGTATTAGAAAACTAAATAAGGAATACATCAATGGATTTAATTCCAGTATGTTAACCACGCGTTTGTAATGATAGCTCGTAATAATATTCGGTTGTAAATAAAATAATTAAAAAACCGAATCAAATCTCTACGCTGAAAGTATCATTTACAGAGTAGAGGCTGGATTTTTGTCATCGATTGCAATGATTATTTTCAATTCAGATGAAACAACTCTGTGTTGGTGACTCTCTGCGTAGGGAAAATATGGAGAGCAGCGAGACTGTGCATGAGTTAATCACTTTAACATTGGAGCCGAAAATCGCGTTCAATTTAGTAATTACTACATCGTATGCATTTAAGCAGCTGGCCCACATTCAAAATTGCTCAATGAGTTCTTGGAGAGAAAAGGATTTTTTTAAAAACGAATGCATTCCATTAAAATAATTGGAGTCAAAAGAAGTTCTTCTATCTCGAGGCTAACGAGATGTATTATATTTTATAAAATTTTATAAAGCTATCTTTCACGCATTCCCCTTTCAATTTTAGCTTTAAATTCGAGCATTACTAATATTTATGAACACATTAGATGAACTAACAAGTAAGTTGTGGATTTTATTTTTAATTTAAACAGTAATTTAAATTATGTTCCGTTATTTTTTTGTAGCTTGTTACATTATAAATTTTATAGCAGCATAAATTTAATGAACTTCGTGACCTTGCACCAATTCATTTAAATTGCGGTGTGACGTTTTGGCTGCATTAAAACCCCTAAGGGAAACTATTGGAAAAGAAAGTTAAGCGAAAAATTTGGATGTAATTTGTAAGAATTCAGAAGTAAGTGGTGCAAGAGCAAAGATGAAATTAATTTGAAAATCTCTGATAACAAATACCGTAAATCTTACCAGAATTTTTATAGAAACTTTTATTTAACTGTATTTATTAAGTTATTACTATACCCTGCCACGCGTAAATGGCGGATTGCAAGGTTTAAAGGTCAATGTAAACGTGCTACCAAACAAAGAGTGGGATCAACAGAAAAATGTGATGGATTATGAAGTTCCTAACCATAAAATCATTAGAGTAATTATACAAAAGAGAATTAAGACCCTTGTTATAAGTTGTACAGATTGTTGGTATGTATCCACATAATTTTAGAAATACAAGTGCAAATTAAATACTGCGAACATAGTGTTAGAATTCACCTTGAAAATAATAGAATATTTCCTGATGAATATGTTTAAGTCGTAAATCTTAATGGAGGCCAAGAAAGTAATTATCTTGCAGTCTAACCCTAAATGATCCGATATACTATAGAAGGCATAACTATTATATTAGAGGTTTGAAATCTCCAATAGCCGTTTTTGTCGGTGTTTCTCTTCTCATTTCCCGGTATTCCGAGAAAACAAGATAGGAAACCACACTTTCTGAGACCATTCAACACGTATTTCGAATGGGATGCATTCTTCGTCAGGAGTAATCTAATTACTAACTAAAAGTTATTAATAACTATTCTACTAAATTACTAACTAGATAAGCTATTCGAAATACGTGTTGAGTGCTCTCAAAAAGCGCGGTGTCCTTTCTTGTCTTCTCGGAATACCGGGGAATGAGAAGAGGAACGCCGACAAAAACTGCTATTGGATGTTTTAAACCTCTTATTACTGAAGAGCCGTATCCCAACTTTCCTCTCTTTTCATAACTTGAATAATATGACAATCAAAAATAGTGTAAGATAAAGCGTTAGAAAACTGAATGTATTATATTTGAGGACAGAAGGATTCTCTCTATGTAAACCCAAAGTGTAGCAAGCATCACTGTTTAAATATTCAATGTAAAGTAGAATAGATTTTTGTTCGGTTGATTAGTTTTCTGGTTTGAAATATAGACTCAAAGTAAGATCTTGAAGCATTATATCATACTTTTAGACTTCAGTTTTCCTCATTACAACTTTTTTTTGTAAATTATAGATTCGATCTCTCGAATCACGGAGCGTTCTTTTTTCTATATTTCATTGTTGCATCGCTGGTATTTATCTTTATTATAACACTTATCACATTTATAAATAACCTCTCAGCCTTGTTATCGAGTCACTCACAACATTATATAACTATTTCTCCTCGTCCTTGACAGCTTCCAACAACGTGATTAATTTCCTCTAATAAAGTGCGAGCGAAAATTGCAGTTCCACGCACTTGTATTGAAACTACTTGCGTGTCATTCGATTTGATTGAAAAACAAATAAGAACCGCCTCCAGGCACAATAACACTAATTAGCTCCACATATAAACGTGCTGGTTGAACATGACTAATCATTCTGTTTGTTATTTTTAAAACTCCAATACTCTCCCATTCATATATGGAGACGAAGAACAGCTCGCTTCCATTCTCATGTTAATCAAATTTGAATAATATATGACAAATATTATTACAAAGTGTTAGAAAAATATTTTTCGACCGATAATTATGAAAATAATTTTCTTTGTCCTGCTGTTTTGATGAAGTATTCACGTAATAAGATAAAGATGCACGTATATAAAGATTACAATGTAATGATAAAATGATGCGAATAAATACTTGGCTGACATTTCATGATATACATAGTTAGCGATCGATAGTAAAACGTAGTGCAGCTACGACAGTAACAATCAACATGATTGACACCAAGTAAACTATTTTTCACTGAGAAAAGTAATTAATGTAAACGAAGAACAGAAAAATTGTGAATTATGATACATTACTGGTTAAACACTCCATACTGAATAAATATACAAAGTATTGGCATTGATGAATAAGGCCCTACATTGTTTGTAATAACGACCTATTCTGATAATAAAGGATTAATTTGCGGTTAAAAGAAAAATTCACAGCATAGGATCGTAGGGAAAAAATTATAATGATGATAGAAATGACGGAATGTAGAAAATGGTGTTTTCCATACATGTAACAGCTGCGTTGTATGGTGACTGTGACTGGGTGTTAAACTCCACCAATGATACTAGCGAAGGAGTATTATAACTCCATACCTTAGCTTTGCA
Source organism: Sympetrum striolatum (assembly GCA_947579665.1). Taxonomy (NCBI): domain Eukaryota; kingdom Metazoa; phylum Arthropoda; class Insecta; order Odonata; family Libellulidae; genus Sympetrum; species Sympetrum striolatum. The sequence continues at coordinate 82,175,933 of OX388346.1, forward strand.
TGAAGAAATAATATGCGTTGAACTGGTTACGTTACTCTTCTACGTTAACGTCTACGTAAACGTAAACATACATATAACATATGCATAAGCATAGGGTAAAGGAAATTTATGATTTTGCACTCACCGATATCTGCTTACTGCTGATCCCTTCCACGGTCCTTAGTTCCTCCTTGGTCTCAGTTCCTCTGTTGGTCTTATGCCGCTCCGTCGTAGTTGATTCTTTACCGAAACTTAACCTAACCATCAGTCATTGAGGACACCCTCCTCGTCAGTACTTTACCCACCCAAAACCCAGTCGGTCGGTGAGAGCGCTTTGAAGGTATTTCAGTGGTCAGTAGGTACTAAAAGAATATACGCCTACTGCCGTGAGTCATTGAGGGCGCTCTGAGGGAACTTCCTTCGTAAGGAAAGGTGAAAACAATGATAATAGGAGACTGTAATAGTATAGTGGAAAGAGAAATATGTAGTTGGAGAACTGGGAATGAAATTGGGAAGATAAACGAAAGTGGAAAAAAGTGATAGAATTTTGTAAACGTTTGGATCTTTAGATAGCGAATACTTGGTTTAGCAACCATTCACGCAGGATATATACGTGGAAGGCACCGGAAGATATAGATAGGTATGTATCAAACAGATTTTATTACTGTAACCCAAAGATTGAAAAAAATGTCGAGAATTTCAAAACCTTCCCAAGAGCCGACGCCGAGACGGACCACAACTTGCTTGTGGTAGATATAAAAACAAGGCTGAAGCATTTTGGTAAACGACAACACAAGAGAAGTTTGAATGTTGAAAATTTGAAACGAAAGCACTCGAAAAGAGCATTCTCACGATGTGGATAATAAATTATGCAATTGAAGGCAGAACAAAGAGATAAAAGAGGAATGGGATTCCGTTTGAAATAATAAACTGAAGGATTTAGAGGAAGAAGTTAGAATTATGAAAGAGAAGAGTAATAAAAAAAGGTTGATTACTGAGAGCAAGATAGACAAATTGGATGGACAAAAAATGGGAAAATGTCTCTTCAGTAGTTGGCAGAAATGAGTATAGAAAACTTAACAATGAATTCCGGAGACAGACCGATCAATCTAGAGAAAACTGGATTCAAAACCACAGAGAAGAGAGGAAAGAACTGGAAAAACAAGGAAAATTTGAAGATATGTACAGATCGATTAAGAATGTAACAGAAAGAGAACAAAAAATATAAGCAAAGAGGAAATTTTAAATGAAGATGGAAAAATGATATCGTGCAAATTAAGTATGTTTAGGGATTATATGATTCATGGGTTGATCATATAAAGCTAGTGCTGGAAGAAGAAAGTGTATGTGACGAAGATGATTATCAAGGACAAGAGATACTGAGATTTGAAGTGAAAAGGCAATTCTCGGTTAAATGGAGAAGAAAGCATTGGGCTTTAATAGAATACCAACTGAGGCTTTGAGAGCATTACGGTGTAATGCAGAGTCTTGATTGATCAGTCTAGTCGTTAGGATATTGAAATCAGGAATTTGGCCTGAAAAATTATTTAAGTCGGTTTTAATTCCATTGCCAAAGATAAGCAGTGCTTGAGAATATACAACCTATAGGACAATTAGCTTAATTATTGACTTTATCAAAGCTATAACAAGAATATTATTACAAAGAATACAAAAAATATCGAAGAAAATATGGGAGAAATCCAGTTCGGTGTCGGAAAAGGTAAACTAACAGGAGATACCATTAAATAGCTGAGGCTGAATGGTCAAATTATATTAGAAATGAATCGAGACCTCTTTATAAGTTTTGTTGACTAGGAAAGGGCAATCGACAGAGTCAATTAGGAGGTGCTTCCGAGGATTCTAAAAATATTAGCAAAGCCTGGAGGGATAGAAGATTATCAAAAGAGCTATTTCCAAACAGAAAGTTGTGATAAGAATAGGATTTTATGAAAATGATGATAAGAAAGATGAAGATATTGTAAAAGGTGCAATAAAAGGCTATTGCTTAACGCCAACCCTCATCAAAACTAATGCTTAAGAACTAACCAATTAAACATAAGTAAAGGAAAAAAATGTAGTGGTAGAAGAAAAAGAAACAAACAACGTGAATTATGCGGATGATCAACCAATATTGGCAGAAGCAAAATATGTATAATTTACAGTATATGATGGAGAGTATCGCAAGGGTTGGGAAAAATAACGGAACGAACATAAATGTCTAAAAGACAAAAGAGAGAGTAAGCACAAATGAAGCAAGAATTAATATATCTGTAAAATTAAAATTTAATGAGCCTTCCATCAACAAAACATGGACCGCCTAACAGAAATATGAAACCTACTTGGATGGTTGCGAAATGCCTTGGTGAAGGAAGATGCTGAAGGTGATGTTAACAGATAAGTATTAAGGTTATCGGTGCATAGTAATGTGAGTCCATGAGAGCGCTCGACGGCCCTTCCCTAGAAAATACTAAGGATATCCTTGCGTATCAACGTGAGTCAGTTGAGGGCACTCGACGGCACTTCCATCGAAAACACTAAAAGTGCACAAGGTGAGTCAGTGAGGGCGCTCGACGGAACTCCCCTCGAAAGTACTACGGTTATCTGTTCTTAGTCATGTGAGATAGTGAAGGCGCTCGACGGCACTTCCCTCGAAAGTACTACGGTTATTTTTTCCTAGTAATGTGATATAGTGAGGGCGCTCGCCGACATTTCCCTCGAAAATATTAAAGGTATCCGTGCCTTCGGAGGGTGAACCAAAGCACTTTAATCACAGTAAATGTATTTGAGAAAGAAGCATAGATTAGAAAAGTAGTAATAAAAGGATGTCTACTTTCACTTTATCTATTTAACTTAGATATTGAAGAGGCGATATAGATAATGAAAGAGATGACTAATGGTATTGAGATGAATGGAAAAAAAGATATACTGCATTAGGGTTGCCGATGATATTGTGATCCAAGCAGAATCAAAAAAAGATATTAATAGAATGCTCAAAATCTTGTCCACAGCTTTGGGAAAGTGGAAATTGAAATTAAATTCGAAGAAATCCAAAGTTATGGTAGATTCTACAAATATGACAGAACCCTCTATATATTTAATGAATCAAGGTTAAGCCAAGTAGAAGAAATCTACTACCTTGGAAGCATGGTTACGAGCGATAACAGATTCACCTTTGCAGAGAAAAATAGATAGTTTTGGCGAAGAAGGTACATGAAAGTCAAATGAATCTCTTAGCAAACAAACATATGAAATTGAAAATTATTAAATCCTTTGCAGAAACCTTCAATTTGAGTAAATTAATATATGGATGTGTAACTTTGACATTGAGAAAGATGGAAAAGTCTCGGTTGGAAGCATTGAAAATGTGGAGGATATCAAGAATAAGATAGAGAAGAAAAGCAATATAGAAGTTCTGAGCGAAATGATAAAGTAGAGGAATTTAATGAAAGAGATGGAGTAAAAGGAGGATTAAATTTGTTGGACGTTTGGACTGCAGCACAACAGCGTCCTAGAAAATGTAATGGAGGGAAAAGTACTAGGGAAAAAAGGAAGAGGAAGACCAAGAAAGACGTTTCTGGATGACATAAAAGTACTACGTGATTCATAACATATAAGGATTTGAAAATAACTGCAATGGAAAGAAATATATGGCTGCAACGGCATGGCTCCGCCCTACAAAAAACGATGATGATCCACTACTAATATGAGTCGGTGAGGTCGCTCGGATGGCCCCTTCCTCGTTTATTCTTCAAGGGGACCCACCTCCAAATATCTATTGGGAATGTGGTATGGACGGTCTTATGGCACACTCCTCGTCAACTACATCCCCTTCCCAAGTATATTGAGTCTGTGAGATTTCTCTCTCGTCAATTCTAAGGGACACCCCAGTTAAGTTATAATCAGTGTTGAGGGTTTCCTCGTCAACGGGAGACCACAATTTATCCTGCAAGGAAAATTCATAATGTGAGACTGACAGCGTTGGTATGGCCAAATATTTTAGGTGGAATTGCACATAAGAAAGAATATTCAAGTATTTCTACCTCATCTATTTGATTTCATGAAGGATATCATCTATTTTGGATTATTATCGAAGTCCTTCTTTATTTTTTTAAAATGTTTTACATAAAATTTTTAATTACCCGTTGAACCTCAACAGGCCAACAAGTACCAGTCTATTTTTCTTTTCAAACCAGTAAATCATGAAAATAAACATATAATTAAGTATATATAAGCATATCTTCTTCAATTCAATATTCAATCTCGTGTCATTTACCTTATTTCACAACTTCTTCAATTAAATCGACGTTCGTGTAAAGTGTATAAAATACAATAACAGTTCCTTGCCTAGCCCAAGTTTCTTTTGGTACTTGGCTCGACTTTGTTCGGATATTCTTTCTAATTTAAACTTTCACGTTAAAAAGACTACAACAATAAAAATGAACTTGACATGTTTTTTCGTGGATACGGTTTGACTCGTTTGAAGTCAAACAGAGAAAGCCTAGTTAAATAAAGAGTATGTCATATAGTCAGCGCAAGGAAAACATTTAAAGATTTAGAGATATTACATTAAAATATTTATTTCCTTTGGTTCATTTTGCTACTGCATTGTCCTTAGAGTTTTTTAGATAGAGGTTACTTAGACTTCTGCTGATTTTCAAATTTCATTCCTCGAGTACCGGATTCGTCAATATAAAATCCATCAGTCCCCCCCCCCCTGTATACTTCAGGTAACGAATAGTTCTTCGATTCTTTATCTTTAAATCTTATGCTAATATCACAGACCTGCGAATTTAAACTTTCCGATCGTTGCATAATGTTTAAATAGTGATCTAGTATATCTTTGGCATGCTGATTACGAAACCGCAGTCAAATTTTCTCTATCACATCAGGTTTTTTTATAAAATCAAAATGAAAATAGAATAAATATGAAACACGCGCACATGTAAGATTACTATTATCAAATGTAAGGAATACTTCTTTCTCATTATTTTCACTCATCTGAACAATCCTATTTTACACTGTTATACTCCTATAATTATATTGTTAGGTACCGAGAACCCCCCCACCCCCCTGATCCCGGTCTTATCAAACATCTCTTCCGATGTTAGTACTCAGGAGGTGATAACGCTCATAAAATAAATTAATAAGCTCTTTTTTTGCTGAAGAAAATCAAAATTATGGATGTAACGCTTCTGAAAGAGGTGAGCAAGATGATTCCACACGAAAAATCTTCCTATGGGAACCCTCACCTGTAACTCGTGGCCGGCGTGATGTTCCTTCAATAACCTATTTGAATATACGGTTACCTGCGGCGACTTTCCGCTCGAACACAACGCAGTCAATACTATCACACTATTCAAATTCAAATATTGAATTCTCAAGAAAACAACATTGAGCTAAGAGAAATCGAATCAAATAAGTAACACAAAAAACACATACATACGCTAATCCCAATCAAATATTCGAGCTTACGTATATTACAATGAAAAAGTATAGACATAAAAAACAAAATGTACATCTGGGTGAGACAGCACTATGTACTAAGGAAAATTCGTTACAATATGTAATGTATCATGTTAACAGATTTTAAGAAAAACAGAGATGAATGAACCAAAATGTATCAAACATTAAGCCTCATAACATATTGAGAATGGTGAGTCTACGGTTTCAATTTTATAATATTCTGACTTAGTTAAAGAAACTTTTTTGCCATGCTTTTCGCGTGTTCTCTCTTTAGTAACCAGCCATAATCTGTCAGCATGTTTTCCTTTTCCTCCATTTCCTTTAGATCTTGGTGGAATCTTTCTCCTTGCTCTTCGCTCAGCTTTCCATGGTTCTCAGGGAAATAGTCCAAATGTGAATGTAACATGTGCACTTTTAAGCTCATTCTGCAGCCTAAATCTTGGAAAGAATCAAGCATTCTTTACACAATTTGTTTGTAGTCTGAATCTTTTGTGTTACCAAGAAAGTTTTTGACCACATCTCTGAATGTTTTCCATGCCGATCGTTCTGCAGCGCACACAGTATCTTCAAAATTAGCATCAGAAAGAAGTTTTCTTATATCAGGACCTATGAAGATACCCTCTTTGATTGTTGCATTACTGATAACTGGGAATCGATGATACAGGTACTGAAAGGATTTACCTTCATTGTCAAGAGCCTTAACGAATTAAATAAGCCCAAGTTTGATATGGAACGGAGATAAAGTATGCTTGGGTGTCAACAAAAGATTTTTGTTTTATGTTTTTCGAGCCTACAATCCACTGTCTACGTGGTCATTATTTTTGGGTCCAGCGATGTAACCTTACTCAACTGTCCCACTCACACAGAAAGCAGGGGTGCTTTGTGTAACCTGTTTAAACAGAATACCTATCACTTTAAAATCACCAGACCCTTGCCACTTGTGTTCCTGGTACTTCAAATTACACAACATCATCACAGCTGATTGTTTATTGGTCTGAAACACAACTATGAAACACTTAATAATTGCTAAAATTATAAACCATCACCAACGAATGCCGAATGATTCGAGGAAGCATTTTTACGAACCATCACTCATCATACTTTTAGCGAGACTCTCCGTCATCGAAGTTAATTTGGTTGAAATAAGGTTATACCATCGGATACCGGGTGAAATAATAGAAATATTGCACTTATGCCTATCAGTGAGTAACATGGAATATATATATCAAAAGAAATAAAAATAATATTTGAGAATAACTCGAAAACAGCGGGTTATTCCTTACAGATTTGGTGTAGCGTCGGTGTGCTATGTTGGGTTGCCTATACTCAGATTGTAAATTTTAAATTAATTATTGCAACACAACTAAGGCCTATTTAGACAAACGGCATTACAGTTTTCCATTACTCTACTTCCTGCATCACCACAAAAATGTTCATGAGAATCCCCGGACAAAAGTGAGTATCCCCTTGTAAGAAGTGTATTAGTGCATGTGTTGAAAAAACGTAATATGAGATTTAAAATAAAATGTGATGGGATATGGGAAAATTAACGTCAGATGCTGATTCAGGGCGCAAAAGTCACCCTAAAAAGCAATACAGGATGGAGGCAATGAAACCATCGCAGGACAGTGTATTTACTATGAATGTTTAGAGTTTAACCTGATTAAAGTTACAGAGAATATAGAAATTTGCTTCAATGAAAGAAAGGAACAGTATGTATAAGAAAAATAGAGGGAAAGAAAAACCTAATCATCACTCAAGTAAACAATATCATAACTCTTGGTTGTATTCCACAATAAATTTCTGTGCTTGGAAAATGTAAGCACGAAAATCTGCCTGTGATTATATATAGATTATATTTTACTTTAATATAAGCTCCATAAAAAGCTACATGTAGCGTTCTAATAAGTTCTATATAGAATTCAGTGATCTCGATAGAAAAATATCTTTTCAATTTATCTTATTGAACCTCTCTCTCTCATCTCAAGAGTTTCCTCTAGCCAGAGCACATAAATATCTTTGATAATGGCGGATATTCCTTTACACCAGGCGTGTCCAACCTGAGGCCCTCGAAGTCCATTCGTGCGGCCCGCGTTGCTGAACCGGAAGTTTAACGGTAAAATTGAAAATACAGGCTCAGAGTTCACATTAAAAATATTTCCTTTTTTTGAAAAATAAACGTTGTTTTACTATCCACATTTGCATTCGGGTTCTATTGTGAATAAATATTGTACCCTATATTCTTCTACACAGTAGAATAAGTACAAAGGCTTTTTCTTTAGTTTTTTAATATAAGGGTTGCCTAAATCAAGGGTTTTTTTCCTTGCCCGCGCGCTTGAATATTTTTTTAATGCGGCCCTACGCCACCAATAGGTTGAACACCCCTGCTTTAAAATATCAAATCCTAGCAGATGCTCCAGATGCTCTGTTGATGCTACCAATTTCCTCATCCGGATTCTAATGGTAGATCGGTGACAGGAATAGTATTCTACTCATCTATTTTTATTAAGAGGGGATTTTGTTCTCGAAATGAAATATAAATTTAATATTTCAAATGACCATCTCCACGTGCATGTGGCAAAAGTCCAACCACCTCAACCGACCGAGGATTTTCTGCGATAATTACCCTTAATTCCTGCGACGATTAGCATAAAAAACCCCTCTGGCGAGCGATCCTCGGAAACACGTCTCCGGCCAGTGAGGTAATCTGCCCGCAGGTTGAAGAGATAAAGATCCTTCGAGCGGGTGTATGAGCACCGACATTTTTCCCTTATCCTCGCAGATAAAGAATCTCCCGAGAAAATGAGGGAGACGCCTTTTATATCGCAAGGTTTTGCCTATTTCATCTCGCGCTCCCGCGTTTCGCGTGCGGAGTTCCTTAGCTATCGACGCTGGGGGTGGCGTGGGCGTAGCAATGGGAGGGGTGCTCACGATCTGCCCCGGCCTCGACCCACAGACCTAAGACGTGACGCCTCGCAAAGATATCCTCTACACTCTTGTTGCCCTCCCTTCTCTGCACTCATAACTGCCGCTAAAACCCGTTATGGGCTCGAGAAAAGGTGGCGCGAAATGCATTCGCCCTTTTGTTGTTCGTCTTTTTATTTTCCCCCTCTGCTTAAGCCTCTAGTGTATCTATCTTTTTACAATTGCTCCATCAACCTCTACGTTGGATACCTCAAGTGATTTTATCTTTATCCTCTCTCGCTTATTTCCCTCCGACTACTTACTTATTTTGCTTTAATTCTCTGGCAGTTTACTTTTCCCTACTTCCGTCTCAAGCCGCCTTGCGACGTAAAGCTTCCTTATTTTCTTTTCATTTAACGATTAGCTTTTCTATTTTCCTCGCATCTGTTTGTTTTTTACTGTCTCTTTCATTCCTCGGAGTTGTTTGACGATGTCTCGCTTTAAGTTATTGTTGGCAATGTTTTCCTTACTGAGAAGCTTTTCCGTAATCCATTGGAATTAACTTACGCTAATAATGTTCTTTTGGCAAGCAGAAATAAATAGATACTCAACTCAATGTTCTTTTTGTTTTTTCACCTCTGCAAACTCGTCGCGGAAAAAAGGCGTTTTAAAACTAGTCGTTTAGGGTTTAATTCTTTAATATTACTCAAAGTATTTTAGCCTTAATCTCGCGGTTCAATAAAGTTATTGTGATGGTTATTATTATTTAGCAATTGAACATAAACCAAATTATCGAAAGATACAATAAATAGATTACATTTCAGACGTTAGAGTTGTCCACCGTTAATTCAATACGCAGTTTATGCCGGAGAATAACCTGGTACGCTGTTCTCCTCGTTCTTAATTTCTTACAATATGCATGCCTTATTTAGGATGTATGTCTCTTTAATCAAGATACTCGTAAACACTTGACCTATTAAATGGTCCTCCTTAAAACCTTTCCCAAAATATTTCATTCAAGCGCTAGCACAACCTACCCAAAAGAATTTCTCACTATTTCTAATAGCTGAAAAATCACGAAGTTTTCATATATATCGATAGTAAATCTATAATGATGACTATAACTATTATAAACAAATAAATTGATAGTTAATAATCTTGAAGCGTTCTAAGACAAAATAAGAACTTCCTAGGCAATTAATCTATTCCTTTCTTCTAAAAAGATGAGATTGATTGCGTTTCTCTCTTAGAAAGCTTTAGGTGTGTCCTTATTCCTATCAATTATAAACTCCTATAGGAAATAGCGTTAACTCATATCAATCTAGTATCAATAGAATTTTTTATGGAAGAAAAATGGCGAGCAGAGCAATAAAAAATATTTTTTTAAATGCTATCGGACACTTCCAAGTTAGAGTATTACCTATTAGTTATTTAAAAAATTAAAACTAAATCATTCTTGAAAGTGGAAGATGACGCTTAGATAACGCCAGTAAAATCCGCATTACATGACATAACTAAAAATATTGTATACATCTTCCAATTTCTTTTAATTCACTTCCACGCAATATTGTCATACAAAATTGTAATAAAAGTATCTGTATCTTTCCATTCCGTTTTCAATACCGGAAAATGTGAAAAAATTATGAAGTAATAATTCGTAATGTGGCAATGAGGACAGGAATATGCAGCAAAACCATTTAAACATTAGGGTGGTTCGAAAAAACTTTTTTTAATTTCAGATCAAAGCAAAGTTGCGATTGGTATGGACGTGAAAAAAGCACTAGTTATTATTTTTTTATTAATTTGTCTTCCGGTCGCGCAATGCCATCGAAGTTAGCAAAAACTTTTGTAAAACCTTAATTTTTCATATTTTTTTAAACACGCCAGATTGTTTTAATTGCGTTCCTATACCATGAATTAACTACTAAAAGTATGTAAAATCAATACATATATGCACTTACTATACATTTGTTGCATATCTTCCGGTCGCGCAACATAGTACAAAATGAGTAAAATTAGTAGTTTTTGCAAAATTTCAAAGTTTGACATTTGAATCATACGACTCTCAGAGATGCTATAGTTTAATTCTATTACAATAATATATTTAAAATCTAAGCATATAAGATATACTTTGATATTCAAGTGGAATTCGGCCGCGCAGCTTCGTCAAAAACAGCAGAGTAGCCTACCTGGACATAGAGGCGAGGCGGTTTCCTTTCAGATAATTTAGAAATTTTCTTAAATAAGTAAATATTTGGTATTTTTTTTTCAATATTCAATTGCTGGTGCAGCTCTTTGCTCATTTTGTTTACAAAATGACCCAGAACTCACCACGGGGACGTGGCTGCATTTCGAGTTCCACCCACACCCTACCCAACCAACCATCCAATGTAGGGTGTGTTATTTACAATATGTACAAATTTATTTCGCTTTCTCTCTCTGTATGTTTCCTTTCTAGTCTTTATCTATCGATAAACATCAAAATTCGGATTTGTGTGAAAAAGTTGGCATCGCTGAGCGTGACAGTAATGTGGTTCTAATATAGCCGTCTTTGGAACTGTGTCCACATACTTTACTGGAAGCTTCGGTCACTACCTTAACGCATCTTTCAATTTTCTGAAAGGAAACCGCCTCGCCTCTCTGTCCAGGTAGGCTACTCTGCTGTTTTTGACGAAGCTGCGCAGCCGAATTCTACTTGAATATCAAAGTTTATCTTATATGCTTGGATTTTAAATATATTATTGTAATAGAATTAAACTATAGCATCTCTAAAATTCGTATGAATAAAATGTACTTAACAGTCAAACTTTGAAATTTTGTAAAAACTACTAATTTTACTCATTTTGTACTATGTTGCGCGACCGGAAGATATGAAACAAATGTATAGTAAGTGCATATATAGTGATTTTACATACTTTTAGTAGTTAATTCATGGTATAGGAACGCAATTAAAACCATCTGGTGTGTTTAAAGGAAATATGAAAAATTAAGATTTTCACAACTGTTTGCTATCTTCGATGGTATTGCGCGACCAGAAGACAAATTAATAAAATAATAATAATTAGTGCATTTTTCACGTCCATACCAATCGCAAATTTTCCGCACTATAGTGATCTGAAATTAAAAAAAAAGGTTTCTTTCGAACCACCCTATTAAACATATTTTCTTCGATGATTCCTGTATTGGAAAGTCGTATATTTGGGACTAGAAATCTTCAAGGGGATCTGAAGCATTTCGTTATTGTAGGAGTTCAAAGTATATTTCTCAATATCTCAATATAAACATAAAGTACTTAATCATCACTCGAATTTTTAATCAAATTAAAATGGAAATATCATTAGGCGAATTTTGGATTTTGTTGATGCACCTTTACGGAATTTAATCGTCTAATAAATATCCTTTCAGAAGCGAATTAGATACATTTTTAATTAAGATAATTATAAGTCTTTTGAATTGAAGAAAATAAAAACAAAAAATTTCTGCAAAGTGATCTAGTAATAAAATAGGAACTACGTACTACTGTGAAAAGAAGGTTTTCTTTTTATGTTCTCCAACTTTATGGAATGCCACAAAGTTACTCGCCAATCCGTTGAGTTTATTTAAGTTTAGATAATAACTACATAGAAATATTCTCTGAAGTTCAATGCGCTCACAATTTGAACGTACATTGCTTTCACTTAGATACTAAAGAAATTATTGTAGTCTCTTTGATTGCATTGCTGCATCTCGATAAATATACTTCCTCTACCTTCTTCATGAGTTTTTATATCGAATTCCTTTCTCAACCTTTCCTTCCATCACATTTCCGATTTTCCTTTCTGCTTCCAATGCATCCTCTCTTTGAAGCGCACCAATCCTTTACCAAGGCCTCGCTCCGTAACGAAATACAAATTGGCAAGGATGTTCTTATGGGAATGAGATATTTATCGGTGGTAGGAACTGTTATTCGAGCGAGCACGATGGAGAAGGTGACGGATTTTTCTCATTAACTCATCTCCGTGCGTGGAATTAAAACCGTTCCCTGCCAAACTCCTTTTTCAATGCACCCGTCAATGCCAACCTCTGCATATTTTAAAATGTTCGGAGCAAGATCGTGAGGTGTCCAAATAAAAAACCTCGAAATGGGGCCTAAAAAAGTAATGATAACGATCATGCGATTGCTGCAGCTTAACCATGGTGCATTTTCGATTTCTCACCCTTTACTTGGTGAATTTCCATAGATGGTATACGGCACGCAAGAATCACAGTGAATCACCAGAGTGAGAGAGCTTCTGACTTCGCATTTTAAGGGCCTGATTTATTCAAATTTGAAAAAATTTAAAGGTTTTAGTACATTCGTCAGATTTCGTGTATAATTTGGTTCTGTTTTTGAAGTATACCATTCGGATACAAAGCCATGAGACTATGCATATTAATGAATGAAACATTTCCTAAGTTTGGTAACACAGAATGCGTTTCTTAGCCGACTGTATTTTCAAATACTTCTTTGTTTCAGTGATTCATTAAAAACTCTTGCAATTGCAAGAATTTACCTCTAGACAAAGCCTTCATCGAATATCGAGTGCATATCGTTGCTTCATTTCATTACGTTGATAAATCGGCTAAAGAGAGGGAAGCGTCTTTTCCTTTACTTGGATTCACTAACTTGAAAATAAACACATTTTACGGCATAGGTATATCCTTCTTTCGAAGCGGTTGTTTACTCTATATCATACCAGATGAGACATGTGGGAAGGTAGGTTCCGGAACTACTCGTGTAATCATCTGAAAACATTCGTGGTAAGGTACGGGAAGATAGATGACGAAGTTTGTCCCTCCCCTTCTCTCAGGTGAATTTAATTCCCTTGGCACTCCCTGCTGGTCCATTAGCGGAGATGTCAGAAAGTGTTTGACACCGAGTCCATTTCATAGACGTCAACTATATCGCCTTTATTAATAAACAATTCTAAATCTCTCTTTAATTCACTCATTTCTTCCTGTATTATATCTAAGTGTAAATACGGTGCAGAGATAAGGGTGAAAACTTCAGAAGTAATGGAGCTTAGCAATATGATTCTGCAGGTAAATATTTTGGTCTTTTATTATTGAAATATGTAGATTGCTCCTTTCTTCAGAGGCAAATTGTAATGAATACTAAACATTACTGTGTAGGTCTCCTTATTTTCTTTTCTAGGTTATATCTTTCACCAAGCTTCACAGATAAGAGCCTGAATTTCTTTGGCTTTGTGTATAAAGCTGGGTAACTCAAGTATAGCATTATATTTATACCATAATATACGTAAAATATTATACAAATACCACAAGAGTACTACTACAGAAATATCGTTTAAAATAAAATTTGTATCTAATGGTCACAGAGAGACTAGCGACACTGTAAATAAAGATTTTATAGTCAAAGATCTGTGATTATAAAATACTTCTTTAAAGGAAAACTCACTTTGTAGAGTTCACAAAATATTTTTCGATAAAATCGACCTTGCTTTCGTTGCAGCGTAACATCATAAGTGAAAATACATGGAAACTTTAGAAACTTTCAAATATTTTAAAATTCAGTTTCCATGTATTTTCCTAAAGATGTCACGTTGTAACGAAAACTAGGTCCATTTACTATTATTTTTGGTGAACTCTACAAAGTGAATTTTTCTTTCTCTGTGATTACGAAGGAGTTACACCATGGCACACCTAAAACCCTTATGTTTAAAAATTTAAAAATTAATATTTTTTACTGATCAATAGAAATGAACTCAGCCCTAGTTATTCAATTCAGATTAAACATTCTGACCTTACTTTTTGCCATTCTTAAATCTGGGCCGTCGCACTGCAAGTACACATTTGGATGAATGGCTTCCGCCGCCAAATAAGTCCCTCCGAATAAAGCCTATTTTTCCGGCCAAGGATGACGAAATCACAGCCTTGATTAAACAACCGGTTTTTTAACTGCTCGCAGGAAACCGAAGACTTTTAAATTCCTCCGATGTATATAATCTGCGCTTTTTAAATGCCGAAGGGGTGCGATCATGAATATAATTAACGGAGGCCCGTGAGCATTTTGCGGGGTGAAAAAAAGCCACGGTGGATCTCAAACCCGTTTCGCCATTTGAAATTTGGCGTGTAAGCCGCCCTTTCCCATCCCTTGGACTGAGAAATAAGTCCTGAGACGGATGGGTCCTCTCTGAGAAATACACTCTCGCGTCCAATCTTCCAGAAGGATTTTAATAGCGAAAAACTCTTATCCTTGAAGTGACTTGAGAAGGTGTTAATTACACCATCAATCTCTGCTTGTTTGGAGGATTCTTCGAGAGTACGGATGAGACTCTGCCGTTATAAAAATGCCGGAAAATAAGATATGCTGATTACGGAAGTAACAAATACGGGTGCCTCGCTCTCAACTCTGCCAAAGGTGCTTATGATGTTCTACTAACGTCATTACCCCAGGCTTTCCTTTTCGTTTTAATTACTATAATTTCAGACCAAGAAAGTTGCGTGTTTATTCTTTAATTGGCTATTTGCTTATCGAGAGTGATATAAAGTAAAATAGATTTATTGCACTGGGGAGTTAAAAATCTCTGAGGCAATACGTAAAATTAAATAACATTATCATTGTTTTTGATTCGATTGCATGTCCTCTCAGCCAATCTTCTAGGAAAATCTTCTATCAGATTAGAATGATAAGAATAATATTACCAATACTCTTCTCCACTTGTTTATTATAAACAATATCGGTTTTCGTGCAGATTATGGCCGAGCTGTGTCGAAAACGGTAGTGTTTATAATAAACAAGTGGAAAAGAGTATAAATAATTTTATTCTTATCATCCTATTGATATTGATTTTCACTCCGCAAAGCCTGCCATAATCGATTTAACCTCCTATATATGCTTTTGTTCCTGATAAAAAATGAGACAGCCTTTGAAAGTAACAATAATAAAAGTAGCTTTTAATCACGGTACCCGAAGTTATTTCTTTTGGTAGGAAAATGTGTAGATTTAAAAAAGAATGTAGACTTAATTTTTACAAGTATGACTGCAGGTATATGAGACTACTTCCACTAAATTCAAGTTAAATTGATAGCAACTTCAATAACATCACAATCGCATTCAAAATCTAGCTTTCTTAAAAACGTCCTTGCAAAAATGCTATGAAGTCATTTCACCTGAAATTTTCTGCATATCATAATATAGAATATAATTCCTCGAAAGTAATTGAAGGATGCATTAAAGACGATGTGAAAGAAAGCTGAATAAATTCTTCTATCAAAATAATAATATAGATGTATATCAAGCTTTCAGCCAGAAGGCAAGTTGCAGCAAAGCTTTAATCATTGAACCAAAATCTCATAGGTAGAAAAATTCAACGTAGGTCCAGCAAAATGACTCAATGCAAAAAATATCACAGTATTCGATAAGGAGGGACCAAGATAAATGCCAGAGCTAAGCACGACTAATAAATCAGCAACTTTTGAATCATAATATAATTACACAAAGGTATTTTGTACCCATTTCCGGCGAATAGTCTTACATAACATGGCTTACAGAGTACAGAAAGAAGATTTATTTTCCGAAGGCTTACGATTAGTATATTTAATTGAATATTTCAAAGATATATTATTGAAAATTATAATTTTAAATTTGAGTAATACATAGAATTCGTGTCCATGCATTTCATAAGAAATATAACAGAAGCTGCCTCCACACATTTACATTTAACGATATAATATTCATTAAAGCTTCATTTTCTCTCAAATATTGCTCACCCAATCTTAACAATTGAACTGGATCCGCAACATCTTGCGATTCTTAAGACAGGGCAATAGATTCTCTTAACACATTCTAATCACCCAGCACTTACTCATTAATGTTATTGAGCCATGCCATGCTACTTAATCATCAGGACGCTCGGTGAAGACTGATAAATGCAGGAAATGATCGATAAATTCCCCACCAGAGAATCGAATCCGGAACCTCATCCACTGCTCATTTCACTATCCACGCCCCTTTAACCCTTTATACTCTTTCGAAATGAGAAAATAAACATCTCTTTATAATAATTCAAATGATCCATTTTCCGTTCAAGGTTATTTTATGTTAAAAGCAATTTAGACTGAATATAAACTTTCGATTCTAAAAAATCGATAGAATAAATTTAGTTTGACGATCCTATTTAAGCAACTACGTCGAACTCTGTTTTTCATTGAAAAATAACAAATGTAAATATATTTATCTTAAACACGAGATAAACTTTACTTTATTCCACAGATATGTTATTTATTTAGTATTTGTGGAATAAAATAAAGTTCATTTTATCTCGTGTTTAAGATGAAGTTCCACCAAGTGAAGGCCGAAGTGATTGAATTTATTTACCCATCCATTTATAAATGGGCCTAAGAGTAGAGCTTACAGCTTAAAATTGTTATTTTTTTCATTTATGCAATAAGATCGCATAACATGCCACCAATAAACTCGTGCATTCGTGGGAAGTAATTACTCCATAAATTCTTCGCGTGCACCTGTTTCATAAAAAAGTGTCGAAAATGCATGCTCCGCTAACAAGCGATCGTTGCCGGGTTATAACGAAGAGTAATAATGGAGCGAATGTTTTATCTCCGGGTTTATGTATTCCTCCACGAAAAGCTCTGACCTCGCTTCATAGTCGGATCGCTTTGCGGAGGCCCCTTTCTATCCGCGGTCCCGCAATCGAATCTCCCCTAAATCCTAAGGATATTTCGTACGTATTAATCCGGTGCAGGGAGCGTCTGTTGCGACCCGCGCTACGAAATGGCGGCGTAAATTATGCCAATGAAGGAGTTCCGCGGAATAAAATGAATGATACAGCCCAACGAGATCACGCACTGCCTTTTAGTCTCACTTTCCGTCGTTTCCCGTCATCGTAAAAATCGCGAGCTGCAATATCTGCGCTCTCCGATTGAACGATACTTAAATAATATGACCCCGAGATCACAAGCACTTCGCGAGAGCGGAGTAAACAATTTTTACCGTTGCTGGACGCAACTAATTTTATGCTTTTACGAACAACGCCATAAATAAGAATTAGAGAAATCGAATGCATTACCTTCGTAGGAATTTACCGGCTACCCAAGCTCCCGCCGTTTATGTTTCTAATCAAATCATCGGACATGGACGCTTGAAACGTGATGAATGCAACCTGTTATGAAATGGATTTTCGCGGAATGCATTTACATCGAATGGAGAAGGAAATGTCGAGAAGCGGCAAGCACAATATTTCTGTGGAACGCTGTATGGAATTTTTAGTGCATAGGATGTAATTCTTTACTTTATTACTCAATAGAAATTCCACAAATCAATATCGCTATCCATTCTTAAGATGAAAAAATGTCATTTATTACGAAATATGTCATAATTCCTGTTTTCTATTACTATCGCAGATAAAATGAAGTAATTGAACCTGATTTTCTCATTTTATTGTTGTTTCGATGTTTAAAAGAATTGTCTGGAATTTGTAATTTCGTAATTCAACATGTTATTCCTAACTGAATGGAATTTTTATATAAAAGTTAAGCGTACCGATGACATCGCATTAGTAGAATATGACGACGTATGAAACTCATTCTGACCCAAAGTCAAACTTCTTCAGCAATAACTATCTATCTCTTGATTATTATTAATGGATGAAAGTAAATAGAATGGAAGTTCACTTAATTCGGTCATTATTTCAGAAAGAACAGAATATAAAATAAATGTAGTTGAAAAGCTTTATAATCTGTATAGATTGTACTAGACCAAAGTTAGCCTTATTCCTTCGGGATAAAATGTCTTTAAGCATAGCCGGGTGAATAATACACGCAAATACACAAGCATCGCTGCTACAGCCTAAGACTGAACATTGTGGGGAGAAGAATTTGATTCGCAAGAAAATACCCATATTATTTTTATAGCTGACAAAAATCAGGGATTATATTAAATCAACAGAACGCGTAAAAGCCTTGAGGTTATACATATTAGAGATAATGATCTAAATGAGGCGAAATGTGGAAACAAATCTTCATTCTGCATCTTGGAATCCTTGCAAAAATTTCATAACTACCAGTTGCCAAAGTGTATCTATAAGGCAGAACGAGGAATTCCGTCTTCCTTAATTATGTATCATTTAGTAATAAATCCTATCGAAATATATTAAGATATCAGGATATTTTATCATTTTTCGCAGACATTACTGTTTTCGATATCATGGAATAGGATGATTGCAATCCAGAAAATCATCGAGGAAGGCGTGCAAACACTATACACATTGGGCGCAAGCTACCTTTGGCCGTTGCTGGCCTAGTGTTAACGTATTTTGTTTTAAGTCTTACCGCTATAACTGTGATCATATATGCTCCTGCGTGGAAATATAGCTGCTCTGAATTCAAGAAATCAATTCTTTTATCAACTCGAATACAAGTCACGTATTGCTGACGCAAATCTTCAGCGAAGTTGGCACCGACTTCTTTTTGGCGATCATTGCTCTTACATAGAGCTCTATTATCGTTTTAGGTATCCGTTTTATATAGTTGAAAACTATATGCGTCGCACTGTAATATTAAAGGGGATGATTAGGGATGTCGTCCTTTTCGTGGCTGTCAGATACACACCCGAAATGATCGAATATCAAACCATATGTTATGAAACACGACGCAAAATCAGGTCACGAGATTCACGAATTGCTCTAAAGAAGAATGAGCGGTAGTATTAATCTTCGAGAAACATTGATGCAACACATCTGACGCCATAGCTCAGACGTCAACTGCACGGCGCCGAGCGTCACTTGCCGAGGTAATAATAGAAGAATTTATTTGCACTGTTAATGATACTTCTATTGCCGATGTGTGGTCGCCATTTTCGAAAATGTTTCGACATAGGAATTTCGCGGAGCGATTTGAAAATGGCTCCATCGGAACACGTCTATTCGATTAATCGCTTCGAGAAACATTAATGATTTTTTTATTTTTCTTTGTTTCGCCGCGGGATTCAGATGGCAATCTGCGATTCGGAAAGAATGGAAACATATGCTCGAGAAATGCAAAATGTATAATCTTCCGGCAAATGTTTCAATGCCTCGGAGATCGGAGAAAGTGGCCACGGAGGGATGCCGACCTAAAAAAAGATAAATAAAATCAAGAATAACGGACCTATTACACCCCACCGGCTGATAATGTCTCGAAGTCGATTAATCCATCCATTGTGAACTGTTTTAAGGCGCGATTATCGTACGCGGAGAGGTTGCGGGGAAAACAGAGATTCCTATATGGACCACCATATGCGGGTGATTCGTTGGGCAATTTGTTACCTTTTCTGTACGTATCAGTACTCACGTCTGCAGGGAAAATGGTGACGAATGACCATGTGTGTGGGGTCCCAAGGGAGGGAATGGTTGCTGAGGTGGGGAGAGATTTCGGTACATTTCGTGAGATGAAAAGCACCGCGAGTCATTTGTTTTCCTTTTAACCCTGGAACGGTAACGGAGCCGGAACACCTGCGAAAAAGTTTTCTATGACTTCGTGACGGACTCTGCAGAAGTGTTGAGGCGCTGGATCTCCCCTTTCGCCATGTTATTTTTTTTCAATTTTTTTGCCGCAACGTCATCTGCCTCAGCTCGTATTGCTCGTATTAAACATTCCACTGGTATTGGGAGGGGGAGATGAAAGTAATAGTGGTACAATATCGACGCCCTTTTTTGTACGCTTGGCCCCTCGGCTTCGTTGATTCGTGTCTTGTCCGAAGGCAGAAAGCGTTTAATTCTGCTTCGACAAGGACAATACACGCGTGCCGAAAATTAGAATGAGAAAGCAGAACGAAAATCGGTGTCATACTGGGTACAATTGCCTTCGGTCAGATTTGACGACTATAGGTCGGAAAAAAATTCTGGACTTACTTCTGAGTGGCAGGAAAATTTCGAGGAATTCCTCGGTACTATTTAGGACACACAATTAAATTGGGAATAAAGTGGTTGGAAAGGCACTGATATAAGTGAAGCTTAAACTTAATACATTATTTCATTATTCAATTAGGAGAATTACCCGATAGTAACCTAAGAAATTTTAAAGTTCACAGTTAAAACATTTTTATTTAAAATTTGAATAGCCTAAGGATTCAAATAAATCTTTGTAAGAGCGATGTGCACAAGGTACTGTGAGGACATAAACCTAGAACTTATTCCTATTATTAATGCTAAGAATTTTTATTAAGATTTTCAAACTCGAATATCTTTTATCAATATCAGAGATTACTAAAATACACCAGCAGAAGGGGAAAGCACTTAATCAAACTTAATTTTTCATTAAAGGGTATCTAAACATCGTCAGCCACTTATGAAGCGATCAGAAGATCATTGCAGTCTACTTATAATGATCATACTGTTGGATAATTATCAAGTATTATTTTACAAGAGGTTATCTGCAGTTTTGATTCCTTTCTAATGCTATAATACTCGAGTGTGAATATGATTTTCGACGATCGATGGTCTACATTAAATGCTGAAATTAATATTCCCATTTTCATAATTCGCTTTTTAATAGAATCTGCCAATTTCAGTAAAATTGAGTGACTTCATTGCTTTGTAAACCAAATCAAATAATTATAATATCATAATATGAAAATTCAAAATCTAATTGAAAGCTAAATAAATTCAATTTTCTCAATGATCATTTACTTAGTTTCATCGAATTAAGGATTATTTGATTGACTACATCAATTATCGACAAGTTTTCTCTAAAAGGAAGAATGCTATAAAGTGAAAACTTCACAAAGAATTGAAGAAATTAGGACCCTATACGGAATGCCGCACCTTTAACGTATACATATATAAGAAAAGCTATAACGAGACGAGCTCGCTGTAGACCTACAGAACGGAGCCATAAGCTTTTCATCTAGGTGCGGAACCGTAGAAAATAAAATTGTGAGAGCTATGTAGACACCAAGATTTCTCAATCGTGTTTAAACCTGTAATTTCCACGAGGCTATGGATTGGAAGACGGTAATATCGCATCGGAGCACAAACAGTACGTCATAGTCCTCCTATGATCCATCATCGGGTTTCCCTGAGATGGATTATAACTAATGCGTAATATTTTCCGTTCTAAGTATACACATGCTCAGTCATACACACTCATTAGTAAATATTTAGGTCACCTTACCTCGCAAACTAACAGTTGCGCTTACAGAAGGAAGCGTTGCGGAACGGAGTATGGCATGTGTTTGAATACTATCTTATGCAAAATAAATAAAAGGCTTTGTATGTTGAGGCAGCCATCAAAGCAATATAATTTCTAAAATTCTGTAACGCCCACGTTCATTCGGAAGGAAAGTGCTTCTTTAAGCGGCGGCTTTCCTAATGGGGTTGCGGAAGTCTGCGGGGAAACATCATAAGTCCATTTGAATGGAATAATATTTGTAGGGAATAACAGTAACCGAATGATTGGAAAAATGAAAGTGTTTCACTAAACTTAACCAAACGTTTAGAAACCTTCAAACCGAGTCATGCACAACCTTTACAGAACTTAAACTTTATCAAACTCTTCCGTAACCAACCATAAAAAGATATTTAACTTGCATCAACTAAAGAGAACATTTGAAGTAAAAATTCTCTAACAATAATTATTACAAAGAAAATAAACTATAAAAAATTGATTTCAATTGGAATGAAAGAAAATAAAACGAGAGGCCAAGCCTAGGATGACCAACTTTCTGAAAGCGAATGCAATTTTGCGTTAATGCTCTGATAGGAAAATATCTAAATTACATTCTATTCTATCTTTTAAATTTTATTATGGCTAAAGTTGTACATGCATCTGCTGAATTTATATCTTTTCTGAGATGCATAAAGGACATTTCAAATGATGAATGGGAAATATTCACAGCTAACAGGGAGTCAAAGATCAATGAGTCTATGTAAAAATAATTTGAAGTTTGGAACGAAAATTTGGCTGAATTTTTCGAAATTTTGAATATTGCATTTTCATCTTATTTACCTCGTGGTAATGATGCAATTTATAAAAAAATATTGAAACATTTATTTTCATTCAAGTGCTATACCTATGTAAATTAAGCTTCCCACCTGAAATATTCCACCACAATTCGACAATTTTACCTTTCTCATTGTCTACCGAAAGTATTTGTATTCTTCAACAGAAAATAAACCTAAGTTAGCTCCAAGAAATTTATGACGAGAGAAATAGATTTATTTATACTTCACACCACAAAGTTATTCGACAAACTCGGTAACCTAGAATTTGTAGCGTTGCTCCATCACTAAGCAAGAAATGCGGTTTAAGAGTATCTGCTGCGGTCTAAAGTAGAAATCAGTCAATTTTTTTATCATAGTGACGAATTACCACTAAATTAAAACCTCCATGATACCTCTCTTGTTTCGCCACCTCAACATGTTTTGCTCTCATACTACAGCTTATTCAATGTATTCATCATTAATTTCATACCCATTCCGAGACTTTGCTAATAGCTGAAAGTTGATAAGAATAGCAATTCATTTGCCTTTAAATAGTGCATACTTAAGAAAAGGATCTCCTAATCTTTAAGACCAAAAACTTTTATCTTCAGTCACCAATACCAAGGTTGGCGAACCTTTTGCAGCAAGAGTAACAATTTTATGAATGAAAAGCAATGTATTGCAAACCCATAAAAGGAGATGGTGATATAAATTATATCATATCAACGATAAGACCTTGTCATTGGCTTAAATAATCGCTAATTGCCGTTATTAATTAATGGAATAAGCATTTATTCACTGCGGGGCTTCATTTTCTAAGTGAAGTGTACATAATAAAGATAGTTTTTTGAGAATTCTGCGTACTAAAAAGCTTCTCTTGCGTGCCGCTTTGGTGACGCGTGCCACCAGTGACTTATTCTATCAATTGTATCAGGCACGACTTTGTGGTAGGATTCATTACCGAGAAGAAATATAGTGATAAAGGTTTTAATCGTACTACTGGAATATATTATTTTGCAACAGGTTTCGGCGCTTCATGCCATCATCAGATGATGGTTAATCGTTTTCATACTTTCCGTTCTTCACTTGAATCACTTACCATGATTGTAATAAAAAGGAAGGAATTGTCGAGGTTCAATAAGGATCTCGTAATTGAATGAAAATTAAATACACGGATCTTTGGGTTATTACTTCCGTCATTTTATGGGGCGTCAAAATCCAACGACCAGCGAGATGTTTTCTCTTTCGTGGGCGGACTGAAATAGCGAAGAGTTAACGCGAGAGAGATTGATGCTCGTTGTGAAACCCGCAATCAAAAGCACAACAAAGAATTCTCGAGCCATTAGCACCTGCCACTCATTTTTTCGGACTCGAAATAAAGACGTTAAAAAGCGTACCGAAGAGAGCGATCTCAATTTACGGAATTCGGTGCAAGAGCCATCTGTTGCAAGATGGATATGTAAGCAAACTTCGGTCGGTCTTCATCATCAAAGAGACTTACCCGAGTTTTCGGCATCGTAGGCGTGTCTGACGCGAGTGATTGATTTGATGGTTCTATAGCCCATTGTGGTTGCGGAATTATCCTAGTTAACATGATCCCTGCTACGAGATATAAGGGTAGAGAATATGAAGTCGCCGTTCCTTACAAATATTCTGTCAGACCTAATTTTCTCGTGGGTGGGAATTTCAATTGGGAAATACCTGTGAATAATGATAGACCACCTATAAAACCGGAAATTTATGATTATACAGCATTAAGAACTGAAATGTGACGTCGGAGATAAATAATCTTTCTGTTGTACGAATCGAAGATAATCTTAGGATAGGATGTCATTCTAGCTGGTTAGGTACATCCTGAAACTTTGAATAAAGGCATCCAAGGAGCTAAGTTAGCTTTACCGTATTTTGAAAGATTCAAACACAATTAATTACAAGGAAATCATAAATCGTGTACCATATTGTTTTTTAATTTTCCTTTCCTTCCTGATTGAATACGCTCTCATTTGAAATTCTTTAAAATAATCGACATGCAAATTTTAATTGAATGGCAATTATTTATACACATATATGTAGTGATACTTGGTAGAGTTTCCAACTATGGTGTTCCTATTTACCGTGGATCAAAGTGCGGAGGAAAATGCAGCACAAATATTTATATTTTTGCACTAAAGGCTTCCACGGTTCTGTAGTCGATATTTTAGGTTCCTAAGGAAAGATGAAGAGCTAACTGTATTCCCTCATAAGTAAAGTTAACGGGGGCTAAAATACCCATTTAACCGAATAAATTTCTTGTTGTAGCATATATCTGCACTGGAAGATATTTTGCATGGATTAATGGAGAGATGTTGGATATTTCCAGTAATAAATGTATGTGCGAATAAAAGTAGCTTTAGTATGACTTGCTGGAACAGGTTGGTTGAATTTTCTTTTTGAACCAGAGAGGAGCAATCTGTTTAATTGCACATTAGCATTGCTAGCAAAAATCACATCCATACTTCGGAGAATTCCCAGTAATCAACCATGCGTTTTCCGAAAGAAAAATTTGTTAGTTTAGCTGTCACACTTTTCCAAAAATTATAATAAAATACAACGGTTAAAGTCTGTACAGAGCATATGTGGCGGAGACATTAAACGTGATTTTCTAGAGTTGATTTATTTATTAGAGGAATACAGCGTAATGCTACGCTCACGAATACATACAGTGCTGATTGATGACCTCCTTCAATTCTCAACTACAATCCTCCAAAACACACTTCCCAAAGAGGCCACGCATATTGTCACGACAATGGGCTATATTTCCTCATTCCCTCCTCTTATAAACCTTTCTTCTGACACCTCTCTCGAGGAGTGTCTCATGTTTTACTGGGACCAGAGAAAGTAATCATGCCAAGATATCCAAATACCAAATGGAATTCGCTAACAAAATGAAGTCTAATAGTTAATGTTTCATTAATTCTAACCGCAGTGGCTCCTACTATTTCAAAAAGTATACTTCACCGGATTGTACGATAAATCATCGACGCAAAACAAACACAATTTACGCTAACACACATTTCCCCAATTACACTCGAAGAGTTATTGGAAATGTACCCTTCAAAATACAAGAATTGAAGGTACATCTTTATGGGGAAAATACTTCCACTTTATTTTACTGAGAATAGGCTTTGGAAGATACAATATAAATGCTTTTTTTCCATGTAATAATATTTTCAATAAATTTTAAGTATAATAAAGCAATTTTCACAACTACATAAACTTAAACTTTTCAGGTCACATTCCTTATAGCTTATTGCTTTTAATAATTTGTCTTGGTTTTTCTAAAAATAATATCCTATCATATTGGTATTGAAACGCAAAAATCAACCTCCAAAGAAAAAAACATTTTGAAAATCTGTCGTATCCATATAAAGATTTCTACTTATTGCTGCATTTTCTGACGTATACTGGAAAAAAGTTTCTTTTCATACTTGGTTCTTACGCTAATAATTTCAAAATTATCAGTTAAAACCTGTAATTCCTCAAATACCCCCTCGAGATTATGTTAGGTTCCTACGACCGCAGTGACTTCACCATGCAAGGAAATGCTGCGTGCACATTATTCCATGAGTGCATATCATAATAATGGCAATTTAAGTCTCACAGTTCGAATCGAACTCACATTTTATAGTAGGTGCATCTTCGCTATCTGCGTAATTATTCTCCATGTAAGGAAGAGGGTGTGCTTCATCGCAGTCTAGAGAGAGCTGTAACATACTTTGCAAAGGAAATAAAATACGCGTATTTATCCATAATCTGATATAAACGAACAAAACGTAACACTATCTCAATCATAATGTTCTTTGTAGGCATCCGCTTGAAGAAGATTCTATGATTATAAAGGACAATGAAAAGTCGAGAAATATTTTTAAAACAGGACAGTTAGGAATGAGAATTTCCATGAGTATTGTTTGTAAGTATTGAATCAAAAATCAAAAAGTACCCATTGGTAAAGGAGATTTTGCCCATCTGAGGTTAAAAATTTTATTCTGTAGGAAATATTGAATTTTATGATGAATATGACCCATGAATAAGTATTCTTATGAAAAATAACGCTTTAACTATTTCGAGCATTTGTATTCACCTCGAAGAAAAGGAAAAACATGTTCCTTATCATTACCTTTAAGTTGTTCATCTTGTCCTATTTATTTGAAAATTATCATTAAAAAAACATTATACAGAACTTACGAAAAAACTTATCGGATGAACTAAACAAGGTAGCAAAGATATTTAAGTCTGTCAATTAAGTTTAATATTTATAAGTTTCACGATAAACTTGTTTTTGCTGTCATTTACAGAAGTAAAAGGAGGATTTCGTGATTGAAAGAAAACTGGGAAACAATGACATCGCAAGAACCCTTTACAGTTACATATTCTTTCTTTCGCATACATGGCATGCCATCAGAATTATTTCTTATCGTATATCAGGAAATGTAAGATACACAAAAAATATAATCGGGAATAAATTCACCGATGAGTCCTGGTTGTTGTAGAAGTCTTAGTATGTGTTGGCTGTCAAACTTACATTTATTTAGACAAAGCCCTTACTCCATTGATGATTAATTGTTATTTCTCTTTCCGTAATTTAGTCTCCGTAAAATAGAAACGGTTGGAACAGGATTAGAAACTGAGAGTAATATCTTAACTTTTCTCTTCCAAGATCGGATAACAAAACCCTGAACCACTTTTTGCGGCAGACAAAAGCATTCTAATTCCTGTCATAATATTTACCTGACAGAGAGATTGCTAAAGATACTCGTTTCCTCATCATTAGAAGCAGACTAAACTTCCTTCAACGGCCCACCTACCTTGCGCTCGTATCACTTTCACAACTCAGAGCGTGAATTACCACGAGCCAACAGTGGGACGCCTTTAAAGACCCTTCAGAAGATGATTTTTTATTGCAGTTGTGGAGGACGCCTCCCTAACAAAGATGGCGTTCCCGCCAGAGGGTTCCCGGGAAACGAAGAGATGGGAAGACGGGAGCGAAACAAAAGCGAATCGAATTAATCACGACCAAAAGTCCTCCGGGGCCGGAACCTAATTACTTGTGCCGACGGTTGACGCTAATAGAATTTTGGGCGTTGTAATTCGATAGGACGATGTCGGAGGCGGATATTGGCAGGAGCAGTTGGGGTGGGGGTGAATATGGAGCCGAGGGAACTGCGAGGGAGTAGACGGAGGAACAAAAAGGGAGTACCAAAAATACAAGTACCCAAAGATTGTCCGAGTGTTGATAAAAAAATCGTTACCGGGATACAGATTAAGGATCACGCCCGAAATGGGCTGAGATTGGTCCGGTGACGTCACCGGCTGGAGGGGCGTTCAATCACGGCGGGCGGACGAGGATTTTTGCGTCACGACTCTGCCAAAGAGGTGCCCTCGCTTCGGGAGGAAATCGAACAAAAAGAACAGTTGCGAAAAAAATGGATACACTGGCCGAGTAATCCTGCGCAATTACTTGCTTTAACTCGTATAACTTACAACCTGCGTAACTGTAATGATTACGGAAACTTAACAGGACATCTAAAACCAAGAAACAAAATACCCTTTAAAAATGAAACGCTTCATTTGATTACGTCTCTTTAGATTTGGCATCATGCTGATTAATAAGGTAGATCTGAGGATAAAATGAAAATTATATCTCAATACGATTGTTATGATTATGTTTCCATTTTGCCCCATGCTGATTAATAATATAGTTATAAGGAGAAAAATCTAAAATGGTTTTGCAGACAACAAAATTTACGCTTAAATTTGTGGAGTTATTGCTAAGTTCGATATTCCGTAATTGTTAAATTATATTTGTAAAAATTTCAGGACAATTCGAAGATTACTTTTACGAATATTGCAATTTTTTTCAAAAATAATTAACGGCTAATCCATAATTATGTTCATTGTGCTCACGTTACTCGATGTTTTATCAAGTGCGAATAGAAATGTAAGTGTCGTTGCAATCAGAGGTACCTATTCCTATGACTAATGAAAGCGTAGATATCGAAAGCAATTAAAACTTTCTCAATGGGGTTATCCTACTTAGTTCATAAAATATATAACCACTAATATCGTACTCCAATTTTTCAAATTAATTTATTAATACATTTGAAAGCATCATGTTTATACACTTTTACAATATCATAAATGTTCAGTTTTCGGTTTTTATGACATCTCCATGAAACTATAGGCAAAGTGCAACTGAAATTTTATCATTCGAGATAACAGTGTTGAAGCTGAAGCACGATCTGAAAAAAAATCTTTCCTAGGCATTTATTGAAAATTGTGAGAACATATTATTAAAGCCAAAGTAATGACAATCTCCTTAAAATCAATAAAATGGCCATTGGGGAAGATTTTCACGAAACGCCATCATTAAAGAAGAGGGTTTACATTTTTCTAGGACTACCAAGCTGAAAAATCATAGATGTTTTGCTATGGGTATGATACATTTCACTTCTCATTTTTTGAATGCAATAATCGTAAAAAATAATTATGGAAATAAAATATTAATATTTGAATAAAGACTTGGTTTCCTTATGGTTGATATCGATTGGTATTGATTTTAAACATTTATTAACAAAGACAGTCTTCGTTTAATCGACAAGAGAAGGCCTAACTTGGTGGAACTCAATTTTAATGGATATATTTATTTTACAATGTAAAAGGAAGGCATGTGACGGTCTTTGCATTCAATGTTGCTATTTTAAGGCTTTTCAAAGGAGTTTATTCAATGAAAAAGATTACTCAACGACCGCTCTAAAGAAACTGCAAGTTATATAGCTTTAAGTCTCCCTTACATTGTGATGAAATCACCATTTTGCTTTCAGGTATGCAAACGTCATGCTCAACATAACACAAAATAAAAGAACAAAAACTTTGCATTGAAAAGATAAAAAGCCACGACGATAATTTCATCTTTCTCACACTATTAAGATAACCTTCGTGAACTTTTTATGCATATAACTATACCACACGTTTTAAATTTATACGTGTTTTATAGTTCTTAATTGGATATCATATGGCAAATGAATGATATTTCATCAAAATGATGAATAGCAGCTTTCACTTTCATGGACGTTGCTCATTAAGAACCTACCCTTTTTTTACCTCCAGATCTATCTCAGCTTGCACTACGAATAAACTATATTAATTACTGCCCAATTAAGGAAACCAAATACTTCATTTCGTGACGATACTTTTCGAAAAATAAACACCAAGGTTCATCAACTTTTATCAGCAACTAGCTCATTAAAACTGTTTCTAAGGAGTGAAGGAAAATTACCAAATCTATACTTATATAATTGTAATATAATTAAGGGATAAATCTTAGACCTCATAAAAATCATGTCTAATTCTTAAGCTACTGGTAGCACTAAATAATTAAGGTTTCTCTCTTAACTTCTACTGTGGGGAAACATGCAATTCTAAAATCTCACCTTGAAAGTTTTCAGTTTTTTTTTAACCCGAAGTGCTCCTACATTTTTCTTTTCATGCCTTTCCCTCAGTGTGAAAATTCCCACGATACGGCATCATTATTAATTACGCGTATATCACGGGTAAATCATCGAAGATGTTGGGTTCCATTAATTAAAGTCACATACTGCTCGGAAAATCTTGTTATCTCATCAATAACAAATGAATAATATTGCCCTTTGTCGCTAAAAGGAGTGTTATTACTTCTGTCTTGATCTAGTCATCGGATATGGCTACATAATTTTGAAATGCGTAATCTTTTTGGTGTTGTGATACATCTTTCGTAATAGCTGCCCCCTCACGGAAAGAGGAAATTGAGAGATTAAAGATGTCCAAAATGAGTGCTACCGAAGTAGAACGGTAGCGGTGTTGTAACAAGTATGACGATTTATATATATGGAAGAAGGGAATGGATTTATACGGCGATTATTATCTCAGATGGACCAGTTTTTGCCCTATTTAGCGTATTTCCTTATGAAGTGAGGTTGGAAAATTAATGAATCATTTGAGACAATGATCGCAGGCCATTTCGGATTGCGATGCCATGGATGAAATTCAGAGCGGTGAAATTAAATACTCCAATCATGTAACTCAACCAATCAAAACACATATCCTAGAGTACCTACCCGTATTTTGTGATTGAATGGGATATGCGAACTGAAAATAAAATTTAAAAAATGTTTTTACCGACTTGCGTTTCTCCATAATTTGCTGAATAATCTAAATTTTTAGCTCAATGACTCTTATAAAGTTGGACATCTTACTGTACATGTTGATTTATTTATTGCATCAGATCAGTCACTATTTACTTCCTAATTCAAAAATAACATTTTTAATCGAGATCCAAAAAACGGAACAAAACAATCGAAAAATATTCAAAAAAGGATCAATGGTTATTTTTAATTCTTTTTGAAGATAAGCTTCCATTTCTTTCATAATATGTTAAACTTATATTCTTAACATCCTCTCTTATTGATTTCCACTCGGTAAAGCCTGCCACAATCGATTTTACTGGTATAATGATGTTTACATACTAATGATGTTTGAGGACACAGCATAAATTATATCATTCAAGAAAAAAATCTAGTATAGAGAATTCTAGGATTTGTTTGCGCTGGAATACATTAAAAAAAGCCCTTTGCGTAAGGCAATTTATGAATATCTATGACTGAAGCATGAATTGAGCCTTTGTAAATGTGAAAAATCACAAGCGGTAATTGGATTCTAATCATCAATGCTTAAAATATTACATTATATTGAGTTTTTGCAATAATTTGAACTTCTCTGGAAACTTAAGTACTCAGTATTTACAAATGGTGATGATAGGGTTTATGAAATACGTTGATGACAACTTATTTTAAGGAGGATTTTTTAGAATTCAAAATAAGGAACAAACATCACGAAAATAACTACATGAAATAGAATGCATTTTTATTTAACAGTAATCAAAAATATACCTGACGACAAGATGTGAAAAACTATTCTCAAGTAATTCATAACATAAAACTGTACTATAATTACAAATGGATACTAATCTATATTAATCTGTTGCATTCCATATCGTACCATCTATAAGTTCCTTCTCTAAATAAACTTTCAAATGCTATCTTTATAAAGGCTACGTAGCTACTCCTCGCCAGTTAACGAAAGAAAAATTATATTTAAATCGCAAGGATTCTGATTAAAACTGCAGTTTGAATTCATGGTTGTATTAGCTCTTATCTCTTTTCCTCAACTTGCGTGCTACAACGTAATTTTCCCAAGAAAATTCCCGAATGCTGGCCTTAAGAAGTCGTGGCAATTGAAAAGGTATATTCATTCCGTGAATACTTCAACCTGCTCCCAAAGAGAGAGGGGGTGACATGTTTAGGCCCTTGATAATCAACAATGGCATCCCGCATCGAATCTGATTGGCTCCATAATTTTAATTTATCTGTGAGGCAATCGATGTCCTTTGGGAAGGGCGATGCAGTTCCTCGAAAAATACTCTTTGGAAAGGAAAACCTTGCCCAAACGTCATAGAGGGCGAGCATTCCATCGCATGGCCAAACCCTTGGGAAAAACAGTACTTTCGATGGCAGGCCTTGAATATTGAAGCGATGGTTTTTCTGCCTTCTGGCGAACAAACAAAAAATAGCTCTGAACGGAATTGGGAATTTAAAACTCCTGAGGCAATTTACTCAAAATTTACCCTCGTTTCTAAGACAAGGTGTTGTGATTTATCGAAAATTTCAGTAACATTCATGGGAAACTTATTAAGATTGATATCTTTAGCTACTACTCCCTGCTGCGATAGAACGAAGAACTCGTTTATGTGAGCTGATTTAAAATTTTAATTAATCTAAACTTAAAGTAATATAGACCCTATGCATGTATCCTCCATACTTACCACATCTATCCACTTGACAAGCTATTATAAAGAAGCTAGAAACGTTTCTTATAATTTCCTTCTTTTTTATCTGAAATTCTCAGTTTCGAACTTTTCCGAGTTAACGTAATCAAAGTGGAAACTTAATTCGAATTATATTTTATTGTATTGCAAATCTTTGGCAAATATTCATTCGGTTTAGAAAATTTATCAACTGATATACACGCTTGAACGTTGCCGCGTATGCTCAGCTAACGATTAGAATACATTTCCAGGCTCATCACTATTTTCTCGAAAAATACTCCATCTAAGATATGACAAAATAGCTTACGACTTCCTTCATTTTATATCTTTTTACAAATGAAAAGAACTGTCCAGCTGTAACAACATTTGAGATTATCCGCATATAAGATATTTGAGCATCCGTCTATAAAAGTTAAGTACGAAAATTTTCAGGAGAGCTATTTACATTTGTCGATTTGGGCCAACGAATATTGAAGAAATGCTTTGTATAAATATCTTTTTCTACCTTAGAACGCTGTGATGGCGGATTATATTTTTCCTTTTTCAACAATCCTGACAAACAACCGAAAAAATGATTCTTCACGTGAAATCTTGGCCCAGGTCATTACTTCATAAAACAATACCATAAATATAATCTAAGGTAAATATGCAATAAATGCAATAATACATATGCAGAACACTGACATTCAATCGACAAAAATTATACTCCACGCGAAACCTCGTCTAAAGATCATAAGATCATTAAACCATATCTCATTTGAGGTAAATATTCGATAAATTCAGAGATGCACATAAAGAACACAGAATGAAATAGCTAAGTAGCAGAGAATTGTAATTTTGTTCTAGGAGGTGTATATGATTATTTATGCATAAATCATTTTCCCGATATTTGTAAAATTAAAAAGTTAAAATAGTATTTTACTATTAAGAACTAAATGGCGAAATTATTCCTGACTAACTTGAAAAACGAAACAAAATCTCCGAACGATTCCTTTAAGATAATATAATTTTTCGTTTAAATGAAGAGTCCCAATTCCCAAACGTGATCCCATAACAAGAAGAGAGCAGCAAAAGGGGTCTCGCCGTCGTCTCTTCGGCTTCATTTCCATTATCGCTGGTGCACTCTCCAGAATCGTCCTAATG
The DNA here is from genome assembly GCA_947579665.1 of Sympetrum striolatum. NCBI lineage: Eukaryota > Metazoa > Arthropoda > Insecta > Odonata > Libellulidae > Sympetrum > Sympetrum striolatum. Next base: position 82,209,278 of record OX388346.1, read on the forward strand.
CCATTAATTTCCCGCCAGTCTATCAAAGCCGTCGGGAATCCAACGAAGTCATCAGGCGCCGACGTGCCGGATTCAGCCGCCGCGAGGCTCGGCATTATTGGGGTCATGTCGGGTTCGAGTCCCGCCTGGGGCATGCCTTCGGTCGTCACGAGCCGGCTCAGGTGGACCTAGGGATGAGGAGCGCGTGACTCATGGATTCGAGGTCGTGGGTTCGTTCCCGGTGCACACCGTTTCATGTTTACGAATACCCTTTTTTCCGCCTCCCATTGTACGGTTGCACTTTTTTGCGGATCAATTTGTCTGGAAAGGGAGTCGCGCTGTGACTGGGAAAATCCTTGCGGAGTCAAATTTACGAATCAGAATAACGTTTTTTCTTCCATTGCTGCCTTGCTCACTAATTCGAAAATGATGTTTCATGTAATGTGCAATAGCAGGCCTTTTTATAAAAAAGATAGATCAATTGGGCAACATTTTCTTCACGATTTGTAGTTTTTTACTGAATGACAGCATCATTAATTTTCTTTCAGGAATTCATTCAATGATAGTTTGATATTGCTTAATGTTTTGCCATAATAAATCTACAAGAATAAATTCAGATTTCACTCAATCATAACCAAACCTATCATCATGATCTTTAGTCGACAGATTCTGTAGCTCGTTCTTTCTTTTAATAAATAAATAGAATATTAAAGTTTTTTGTTTGTCTTTATTCATTGTCTTTATTCACAAACAACTTTACCATTTTATTTCTCTCTTATTTTTTGACCTATATAAAAATCCCAAACTAATCGGAACAAGGGAACCTTCGAAAGAAAATCAAAAGTTTCTTCCATCCCATTTACGATTAATAGCAATGTAATATTATAATTGGGATTTTTCCCTTTTCAGAAGTCTAGATCCATTCAAACACAGAATACCAAGCAATTTTCATTTAACCCTGGAAAAAAATTACAGTATAACTGCCAAAAAGCCTAATCAATTACAATACCGTTAATATACAATACCATTTTTGTGGAATATAATAGAATATTGCAGATACCATATTCTGCGGCTTCCATCTCTAAATTTGAAGTGTTGTACACAAACTTCTAATTCATGAAAAAGTAAAAATTAACCGCAAGATATATTAACGCAAAGTTAATTATTAAAATTATCATTAATTAATCAGAGGGGTCTAAAAATACAAGGACTTCTCAAGAAGAGAACAACTCCTAATGGGATGGTCCTAGGGCTATTACGAGCCATATGTGCTTAGCGCATTTGTACTGATTGAACTTCCGTAATGCTATTCAGCCTATCGCAACACCTTTGAGTTCACAAAAAGCGCATCTTGAGAGTAGTAATTAAGGTTAGCAAGTGCTTCAAAGGCGTGAAAAAACATTAGCAAATGGTTTCTGCTTTGCAATTATTCATTTCAATTTGATGGTGTTTAATTGAAATTGAACTTGAGTGTTAGTTTATGTTGCTGAAAAGTAAAATTACGGAAGACGGGTTGATTACATTCCATATCAAAATGTTGAAAAATATTAATGTGGATCAGTGAGTGGTGTAATAGGTTAATAATCCTTGGTTAAAAACTATGGCAAGAGAATAGGCCTTTTCTATGGCCAATACCCCTCTCAAAGTCCATATTATGAATCATATCAAATAAGTAAGCGAATTTGCCCATGACAACAGTTAAATTAAAACTAATCCATTCTAAAATATGGGGTATTTTAATGAAGATCGGTAGACAAAATAATGGATTAATAAACCTAGAATACAAAACGCAACAAGATAACATGCTAATTCTATGAACAATTTAATTGGGTAAGCGTCTTCAAAAATGACGAAAGATAGATTAATAATAATCAATCTCAAAAAATGTGAATTTATAACTACAGATCTAGTAGTGGTAAAATAGGTTTTATAATCCTTGCCTATAAAAAAATAGCGGAACAAAAAGCTCGTCGTCTGGAAAATTCACCTCTTAAGGCTTCTACGATGAACCTTAACTCGATTACGAATGCCTTTTCGCGACTGATTCCTTTTATTTCATCCGATATGCGACCACCGAATCGATCTCTTCGAAGGAGTATCTCTGACATCGCAATATTGAGACGTAAGCGTGCCGGGGACTCCCATCGTCATCTCCAATTCACAATATAACTCAGATAAATCGCGCATCCCGGTGCCGAAAGAAGAACGCACCTGTTAATAAAACGAGAGCGCTACCGAAAACTATCCTCAACCGACGAAGAATGAAAAACGCCAACCAAACACTATCCCCGTCTCTGGGATTCGGACTCGCCATATATAAATTACGCGTGGACATAAGCGTATCATCAATCATCATTAATGCACCATCCGTGAAAACGGCGAGGGAACGCACCTTGTGGGGAGGAATCAATCATTCCTCCGAATCAAACACGACTCCCTATATAATTTCCTCCGAATGTGTACAAAAATCTCTCCCCCCGGGGCTGGGAGGGGCTCCAGCGGCCGCCTTTTCCAGCAGATCGTGACACAAACTTCGATCCGAAGAATACAAACTCGCAAGGGCGCCGAGCGATGCTGGGATATGTGAGACCGCGGGGGTCAAAAGGTTATTCCACGGAAATTCGGTATGGGGAACGGGAGGTGGAGATTCTTTTTTTATCATCGTGGAGAAAAAGAAATCTCAGGTCGTGGGTGGAGCCGCTATGTGGGTGTGGGGTTATGGGTATGATATCTCCGGTATAAACGTTACGTAGCGGTTTTGGTGAGGTGAGGGAGGGTGGGGGAGGAATGAATCGGAGAAGAATGAGATGAGGTCGGGAAAGAAAGGAAATGAAAAGAATGCGTTCGAAACAATGGACATCCTCTCCTCGCAACATTGAAAATGTTATTATCAACGTAAAACTTACAATAATAATGTAAATTTCTCGCACAGTTCTACAGATTTTATCATGGCGACATGTTTTACAATTTTGCATCGAAATTGCTCATAATGTCTTCATAAAATTCAAGATAGTTATTGCATCCACAGATCTAGACTTGAACCTTAGGATTCAATTTTCGAATGTCACATATGGGTAATACATTTATACGGCTCTAAAGGATGGACATTAAAGAAGGCGATAACAAAAAAGAACGAGGCATTTGAAATGTGGACTTACCGCAGGATGCTTAAAATATCATGGACGAAAAGAGTGAGTAATGGAGAAGTACTCAAAAGAATAGGAAAACAGCAATAACTGTTATTAACAATAAATAAGAGGAAAACGGCATATCTAGGGCACATCCTGCGGAACACAAAATATTATCTCCTACAGTTGATAATTGAATGAAAAATCGAAGGTAAAAGAGGAATAGGACGTAGAAGAACACCTTGGATGGACAATATGAAATAATGGGCTGGGTTATCAACTGCTGAGAGACTATTACACGCAGAAAACAGCAGGAAGGAAATGCTAAATGTGATCGCCAGCATCCATTAATGAATAGGCAGGGGAAGAAGATGATGTTTTACAAGCGAAGCGAACTAGCGTCATCAGGCAAAGTTGCATCACCAATTCTTCACTTGTAATTGTACGAGCAATTTATTTCATTATTATGGCCTTCAAAGGAGTAACACCTTTTCATATTGAGTGTAAAACTTATAATTTTAATGCTTTAAAACAATTTTTCCAATTAATCAATTTCCATCTCAACATGATTATTAACGAAGTATTCAAAAGCGCTTGGATCCAACTTTTTAGAAAAACCTCTAAAAATTCTTATAAAATTATAGTCACACTCAAGTCATTAAACCAAACAGATAAAACTAAATGAAGTAGAAACTTAAATGAAAACACACAGAACTAAAGATAAAACAAAAAGGTTCAATAAAGGTGAGGTTTTAACCCTTAACCAGTGACGTGCGGTCTGAGAGACCGCAGCGATTTTTTAATTGTGAATAAAAAAATTATTTGATTTTTAACAAATCTGTTATTTATGGTACCTTCTTAGATACCTTTACGTAGTATATAGAATTCTTCGAATTTCATTTATCTTACTTGTATTTCTATTAAGTTGCGATTTAATTTCATGCGCGGTCTGAGAGACCGCACGTCACTAATTCGGGAAAACTCAATTCGTAATAAGGGTGAATATTATTACGGAGGCTTACAAAATTCAACTTTATTTATTAAATTTGTTTATTATTTTCACATTTCTTTGTTATTACTATTTGAAAAGCATAAATTAGGCAAAATATATGGATTTTATGATAGTAGGCTAATGTTGAGGTCGTCCTCAAGAATACTGATTGTTTTAGTTATTTTATAATATCAACTTCAACAATAAAAATCTTTTTAGAAAAATATTAAATCATACTTGCATTAAAACACCTTATGTGTATGGAACCGAATTTTTCGTTTTTATATTTCGCTGTGATTCTAACACTAGAATGTCACTTACTACGGATGCGACCGAAGTGGCGGCAAACTCAGAATAACCAAATCCTACGAGAATTTCTCTTTGTTGCCACTACTCATTTGTGCCTGGGATGAATGACCTTTAGTGAAGCATGTTGTAAGCGGAATATGGACCGAATACTACGACAGGACGCTCCTGATTTTGAGGAGCAAGTTATGGAATACTTGAGGGAAGATGAGTGTGAAGTGGAAAGTGAGATTGAGGAGGATAATATTATTGTTAGTGATCACAATACGGATTCCGACGAGAATGAAGAAAACGATGATGAGGTAGTAAGTGTTTCAGTGAATCCGATTTCTAAGAAAGTTGGATGTTATTTGGAAAAAATCTCTATAAAAGGAGTTCTAAAGAGCCAAAGAGAAACGTTTACACTCGTCTGCATAACATTGTCGCGGAAAAACCAGGTTTGAAGCAATCTGTTATACCTCTAGATGGGGAACTGCAACCTCTCCATTTTTGGTCGCTTATTTTTGACGACGATATAATAAATTTGATTTTGTGTTGGAAAAATGTCAAACTTCAGAAGTTATGAGAAAAGTATACCAGAGTAGGCCAGAAATCCAAGATTTAGATTATGTTGAATTAAGAGCTTTACTTGGGTTATTAATATATTCGGCAATATTTAAATCTAACGATGAAGATATTAGTAGTACTTTTGCTGCAGATGGCATGGGAAAGGAAATTTTTCGTTTAGTAATGTATGGACAACGATTTGCTATTCTCCTTTTATGTCTTCGGTTTGATAACCACGAAGACCGAATCGTCCGGTACGAAAGTGACCCAGTTGCACCAATTTCTGATTTGTTAAATCATTTCGTAAAAAATTCTCATTGTTGCTATTCACTGGGCACAACAACTTGTATTGACGAAATGTAAATTGCCTTCAGGGGTCGGTGCCGATTTAAAATGTACATCCTGAGTAAGCCAGCTAAGTATGGCCTCAAAATTATGTGTTTGACGGATACATCGAATAGCTATTTGTATAATGCCTATTTGTACGCCGGAAAAAGTACCAACGGAAAAGGTCTGTCAGAGGAAGACAAAAAGACTTCGAAACTTACGCAATCAGTTCCGCGTCTCACTGAGCCAATATTTCATTTCAATCGAAATATTACAGCTGATAATTGGTTCACTTCAATTGAACTGGTTTAGAAGCTGAGGGTGAATGGACTGACCTATGTCGGGACGATAAGAAAAAACTAAAGGGAAATATCCAATGAGTTCGGGCCTTCAAAAGAAGGCACAAAAGGGTCCTCGTTGTATGGATATACGGCAACATGACTCTAGTTCCTCATGTGCCAAAGAGAAACAGGACTCTTTGGTTGGTGTCGTCAATGCACCACATAGAGTACTGATGACGTGACAATGAAACCTGAAATTATAGCTTTCTATAATTCAATCAAGGGTGGAGTAGATACACTACATAAAATGTTCAGCAGCTACTCATCTAGTCGAAGAACAAGGAGATGGCCAATGGCAGTGTTTCTTAGGATTTTAGACATTTCATTGGTGAATTCTTGTGTTCCAGCAGTCTCTGAAAGACAAGAAGTATCTGGGTAGGTACGATTTTATTAAATGCATTGCAGCGGAGTTAGTAGGGCCACAATTAAAGAGGCTTATGTCAAACAGCAAGATTCCCACACAATTAAGAGCCAATATAGGCCGAATTCTGAACCTAACAGTTGAAAAACCTCAAAATTTCGAAGATAAACTAGAGAAGCGGAAGACTTACCGACTTTGCCCTCCATGAAAAAAACGAAAAACCTCCTTCTGTTGGTCTAAATGTAGACAAACAGTTTTTTTTATAATGCACAAAAAAAATTGCAAGAGCTGTGCTTCTATGGAGGGGTAGGACATTTTTCACGAAAAATGTAATATCGAACGTTTGCAGAATCCATGAAAAACACAATAAATGAAATATTTTTCAAGAACGTTTTATCAATTATCATCCCAAAAATACATTAAAGGCTTCGCTACATAAATAGGAACCGGATTTTTAATAAGCGACATTATTTTGATAGGATATGTTTTTTTCATCCAAATTTTTGACTATCTTCGTAAAATGATTAATAATTGAAATTTTGTTCATATTAACATAAAATTAAATTTGAATTCAAATTATTGAATAACTGATTAGTTTATTAAGGCTTTTAAACTTTGTTAAATGTGTCATTTACTAACTTTTAAGATATTTAAAAAATTGCGGTCTCCCAGACCGCACGTCACTGGTAGTGTGACAAAAATTGCACGTCACTGGTTAAGGGTTAACAGGTTATCGGTATACTTCCAGGTATATTAAACCACCTTTAACAGTAATACCACCAATACCACCTTTAACAGTTTTATATTTCAACTATCTGATTGGTCGTCCCATTTACTTGCAGTTGAAAATAGATCCCCATTAACTAGTTTTAATTAGATGATCTATGAGAGCACTTCAAAAAACTTCTATCCGAAACGTAAAAACTTATTTTAAAGAGGAACGCCGGAAGAGAGAAAACTAATATAACGAGGCATACAAATAAATATATTCATCGAACTTAATAACTCTACATGAATACAGACAATTTTAAGGTATTTGATCTTCGTTATTAACATTTAAATGGATGATATTTGATATATATCATGCCAGAAATCCTCTCAAAGGTATATAGGCAGCTAAAGGAATGATATTGGCCTTACACAAACAAACGCAGAAAAGAGCGTCTTGCAGTAGGGAGAAGCAAAGAGCAAGCAAAATTTATCCCCGTCCAAAGGGAATTCTATATTTCATAAGACTTCCTTCTTGCTCGTACTTGCATTTGAAGAAGGGTTAGATGTAAGAAGAGGCTTTATATTATCAATCTCACCCTAAATAAATTACTTTCATTATTACTATTATACATAGCATCAGAGTATATTTATAAACAGACTTCCTTTACCGATATCAAACGTGTCCATAGTCTCATAACATTGATTTAAATTTGGTTTCCGCGAAGGACAATTTAGTCAATAAATCATCGTAAAAACCATCGTAAATAAAACACTTAGTAACTTCTACAATAAATTTTCTAAAGAATTCGCTTCTGACGATTCTTCCAGTTGTAAGCTATGTCATAACAAATGAATAATATACCAAATGAAAAGAAAACAGGTAATCCGATGCACCACAAAGATGGACGCAAAGAGAGAATAACGCTTTAGGGCCGCGATGAATATGTCAGAAACGATGCCATTCATCACAAGATGATATTAATTATATTATTATATACATGAATATTGTTTTAAAAATCAAACAATGCAAAATTGAAGCTCTTAATAGCTTAATACTTCTGAGTTCAATTCTGTTTTCGTAATAATTTTAGGGTTGGGCTTTTAATACAAATAATATTAGAAACCCCACTTACTTAAGCAGAAAAGACCATTGTTATAAAATTAAACCTCCCTCTCAAAGGACTAATATAGCTAAAATCTCCTTCCTTAATGTAAATGTATTCTTTTAATGGGATGGGATAATATTTGTAAATTTTGGATTATTAATATGTCTTGACTTAAGTTTTCAGAGGGGTTTCCCTCCCTCCAAATGCGTGACAGGTACAGTGTTTACCCCTCAATTTATACTGACTATCTATATATTGCTTGGCCATGTACGAATGTATGAATTTACGAATGTATGATATGTAATGCTGAAGTACTGCCACCAGATTTTTAATCTACTTTTAGTATAATTGTAACAATAACAATAATATACAGTGTACATTAGTGTCACGTAAGTATAATATCGAAAAATACTGATGTGCGCTGCAAGGGTTTCCATCAAAACAGCAAAAATATTGAGGAAAGAAAAGTGAGAATGAGGGGTGAGAAGATGGTGAGAATGGAAGGGGGCGGGGGAGTGAAGCGAAAGCAACTAAAACGGAACTGCCCCGCGGTTGTGAAAGCCTTTTTTTTCTAAAGCTCCTCGAAATGTGGGCGCGGTGCGAAGTAGTAGATGCTTCAGAATGGGAAAACTCTCAGCCTCTTCCCATGTCATTTTCAGAGTTTCGATATCATCATATTTTCTACAACATTGCGTCACTGTGAATTTTACATCACAAAAAAAAGACAATATGTTTACGAGAAATTACATTGGAATCACTACGATCGCTTTCTGAAGGCAAAGAGTGAAAAGTTGGCGAAAATCGATATTTTAAGGTTGAGCTGATGTATTTGCAAACGAAGAGGATCTTTTATGATTGAGAACTAGTAATATTTATGCCTATCCATGATGTTTATGCTATCTCATACATCAATAGTATCCATAGTAATGATTTATATTTAGGAGCCAACGATTCAAATAAATTCCTCAACATTTCTGAATGAAAACTTCTGTTATCAATGAATTGCAATCAATGCTGCAAAGAGGTCTCTTAGAATTTCAAATAATAAAATAAGACTAGATATTTACTATATTGGTTTTATTTTTTTCGTTTGTGTTTTAATGATTGTATTCTCCTGAAAATATTTTCAGGGTTGTATTTTATTGATTATATTTCATACACTATATTTCTTTACATATTATATCTTAGTGATTGAATTTTCTTGACTTTATTTTATTGATTGTATTTATTTTTCCTGAGTATATTTCTTATTGCGCTAGTATTTTATAATAATGTAAATTTTTTTATTGTAAACTTCCAATGGGATAACGCCCATAATAAACATATTATTATTATTATATTTGCGTCAAAATATCTATAAAGCAGAACCACAAGGAAGGGTACAATTGAGAGCAAGTAGGATTTATTTTACCATACAATAATCTGTCATATTTCGACTTTTTTTACATCATGAATTTAACTTTTATTGTTAAATGTACGTATCTATCAAAAGTCCAGTGAGTCATCATCAACGAGTGATAATTTAATTTCATTGGATGAATAGTTTAATATTCAGATCTTAAAGTTGAAGACTAAAATGAAGTATTCTCAAAATGACCCGAGTCAAGCCAACACTTAAACTGATTGTATGTTAAAACGATCTTGTGTGGACACTATTGAAAAGTTTCAAACATAAATGTTGAATAAACTCGAAATTCACGAATTCGATCCCCACCGTACACATATTAACGAAAAATATTTAATTTTTGATTTTAATATTTATGCGTATACTCTTTTTTCTACTTTAACCACTTCGGCCCTCACTTGGTGGAGTTTCATCTTAACACATCAGATAAAATAATATGCATAAATAAGAATAAAATAAAGGTTATTTTATCTTATGTGTTACTCTTTCCTCAATTACTCCCGTTTTCAAGAATTAGTCATCCCTTTGCAGAGAAGTGCAAGCGCGTTTTTATTTCAATAAAGCTCTCATTCCTTTAAATTATTCCCCGATCCATCCAGCTTCGCCTTGCATTCTGCAGGAAGAAGACCCTCGCGGGAGAACGCTGAAATCCGCGGAAAGCGAGAGCATTTGGAGGAGCGGGTCGATTTTTTGCGCGACACGTGACCGCGGGAATTAGGGGCGATGGAGAGAGACACGGGATGTAGAAAGGGAAAGGAAGAAGAAAAAAGCAAGGGCAAAGAGTACTGTACTTTCATGGAAAGACACCTAGGGCGGATTTCGCGGGAGTATCTCACCTTTAACGATGAAGGCAGACTTGGAGGGGAGGGAGCGGAGGGGGGAGAGGGAAACATTTTTCGACCGTTCCACTTTAAGAAGCAAAAGGGATGAGGAGTCGCAATTTAATGTTATTGTGTTCTCTACTCCAAGGTTGTACGATTTTGAAAGAATAAAAGCATGCGTCGTTTGGAAAAACGAAGGACGAAATTTTGAGCACGATTTTTTCGGGATGAGTGATGATTGAGATTATGAAATGCATTGTGGGAGGCATTGGAAGAATAAAGCATTCAGGCGGGACTCTCTTCTAAGTTAAGTCGCAGTTTGGTCGGGGAGGAAGATATAATTCATGAACTGATCCTGAAGCAACATCTGAATGTATTTGATTGAAAATTCGATGTAAAGAGGTATACATATTTTGCTTTTATATTAGGAAAGACATGCTATTGATTTAGCTATGAAATAACATCATTCAATCAGATATTAGAGGGAAGATTTGTTTGTAATTATGCTGATAAGAAATATACTGTATCATGAAAATAGAAAAAAGCTACATTCGTTTCGTTTCTTTTTTAATTTTCGTAAGGCTTTAGCGATGAATTTTGTTTGTAGCTGAAAAATAATTTACGTTATTTTCTTATTAATAGGTAAGCCTAGGCTTCAGACAGGCTCTATAAATATATTTGAGCTTATACTTCTCATTGCTGCTTATTTCCATAATTGATAATTTACATGGAAAATCCGCTTGCTGATGCTGAAGGTGGATTCGCCAGTTTCCTCATAATTTATACTGAGAATAAGTATATCACAGTAGGTTTATCGAAGGTTTTATATCATTAAAATTCTTAAAAAGAGTTCTCTCATCTAAGAAAATCCAAGTTATTGGTATTTAAAGTTGAGAAACAGCTTTTCTTCATTGATCATTGAATTTAAGGGTCTAACAAAATTCCATGTGGTATATTTTGGATGTATTAAATCGTCTGCAATAAAGTCCATGGGCTGCTTTGCGACTCCACTCAACTACAAACGATGTTTGCGTGCTTGTTTACAACGCCGAGGACCTGAGTTCGAATCCTGGCTGTGCAACATAGATGTTTGTGCGTATTTAAAAGGGTTTGTTGTAATCATGATAATCCTTGAATAAAACACGGCAAATAAACACAGATGACATTATTATTATCACAAAGAAATGTATCGCAAAAAACTAGGGAAAGATAAAAATTTATCTCGAGGCTTCTTTCACTTATCTTATTTCTCACTGACATAGCTAAAATTAATTTTGTAATATATATATTGAAAATATTAAAATCGGTTTTTTTACTGAGAGATAATTAGAGACCTTCGTAAAAAGATCAGCTCTCGAAATTGCGATAAGAATGCCACTGACATTCGATTATACCGTGGACCGAATACTTGTCAAGATGTAATCAGCAGAGCAGGTATTACCAATTACTGTAATAGAATTCAGTCTCTTGACATATAGATAGATAAACACAAAAAATGAGGGCGAAAGTAATTATTTATCTAGCAGAAGACACTATCAAAGCAGCATCTAGCGTAGCGTTTCATTCATGGTTAGTCGTATAACGGATTTGCTCATTGACAGGTCCTTTCAATAAAAGATTTGTTCTGATAGCATTAAATAGTTTCCTAGACAAATAGTCCAATGTATTATTTAAAATCGAAGGTATATCACATTTATATAAAACAGTTTAGGTTCATTTTCTTTTACCCTAATTTTTTAATGGTTTGAATGAGATAAAGATTAGTAGATATAAACGTTATAGAAGAACATTCAATCATCTTCTGCAACAACCTTGAGTCCGAGGAGTAGCACTTCTGGGTACCCTTGACTCCCAGAGTCTAGTTTATCGCCATGCATATGGTGAATGTAAGGCAAACAGATTTATCATCGGTTTGGGCAGATTGGGTACCGATTTGGTCGCAGTCGATTTGCGTAGTGCTTTCATTCAGATGTGTGCTTATTAAATCAACAAAGCAACACCTAAAAATGTCAGTTTTATATTTCCGTACTCTGCTCAACTGACGGAAAATCTTTTTAATTAAAAATCTCTGAAGGGAATAAATATATAATTTTGGTGATCATCAGATACAGAATTTTAAGACAATACATTATCATTACAATATAATATATATTATATACCACAAAGCGTCGAAATATCATTAACTGGACTGGTTTCGTTCACGGTGCTAGCTGATGTTCACTATCATTTGTCAAACTATCTTTGTGAAATAATATTTTTCTTATTTGTATGTACGAGAGTAGTTTTCAATTGAGAGCTTTTCAAAGAGTTATTTCTCATGCCAAAATTATTCGTCAAAAATATATGTTTCATAAATATGACACAACAATCAGTAACGAAATACTATCAATTTTAAAATATTTTGTATCATAGAGTAACTATACTAGTATAGTATAGTTACATAGTTACTCTATGGTTTGTATGTATATTATATTCAATCTAAATTATTCGCACTTTTATATTTAAATAATTCAATGATCAGTGTTTATCTTAGGTCTATCCCATAGTTGCGTATTTTGGCCAAAATCGACTTTAAAAACCTCTCAAGCTCCGGAAGGGCCTGCGGAAATCCCATCGACCGCGATGGTGCCTTACGCAGTAAACTCGTTGCATCACTACACGTGCCGGTATTGGAATGAGTCACCATATAATAAATAGTTCATCCTCTGTTTCATACCATCCTATTTTCCGGGAAACCCAGATTATGCAACCTTGAAGAACAAAAAGATATGCAATTTTACGATTCCTGTTGGACGAGCGAGATTCTCATCAGGAAACGAGTGCAATATTTCAACCTGCTGAAAAAAGCAAGGATAGGTGAAATATGAAACCTGAAATGTTTTAATATTCGGTACCGCCTTTGGCCGTAAAACGGGAAAATCGCGTGAGGTAGTCGAGGAATGGAACAAAATAATTCGTGCTACCGTCGCGTTAAAATTGCCTCTTTCCTTGCATGGCAGTGCACATGATTGTATTTATCTCTCAAAATCCATAATCAAACCAGCGGCGTAGTCCCAATATAAAAGGTTCAAGGCCTCCAATATGAAAGTGGCCAATAATGAGCGTCTTTAAAAATCGTATCAGGGATATTTAAGCCGTGGAAGTGAGCGGTGCATCGAAGAATTCTAGTTCCTGGTAATTTCGCGGGGTGGGGTGCAAGGAAGGTAAGCGAGACGAAATAAATAATTGCGAAGCCACGCCTTGAAAGGTCCTTCATGCTCTCCTATCGACCCATTCAAAAGTTGCAAAATTTCGTGCCGTGACGTAACAATGCCACCGAAAAATCCGCGAAAGGTGAGAGGCTTAACAATCCGCGGGTGAGAGGACTGGATTTTGTGCAGCGGCGAATTTTCTCGTTGCATTTTCAAGGACTGGTTACTTACTCGGGGCCGAGGGGCATGCCGGGAAGTCCCGATGGAAAAGGAGATAGACTCGCCGAATTAAGGATCCTACCCCAATCGGTGGCGTGCGGCGCCGAATTTTCCCGCCGACATATCGAAAGTCGATCGCTGCACTTTGTCGAATGGAACCGCCGCGGTCGAATGCCTCTCTCCTCGCCACCGATGGAATTCCAATTTCTTCCGCTCCTTTTCTTTCGAAAGTCAATGTTTTTGGGTCAGAATTCCTCATTTCGTGGTATAATAACCGAAAATACTTTTGCCTCTCTCGTCTCTCCCGCGGCTTATATATAGAAAGGCTATGGGATTGTGCGATTCAAACCGAGAGTTGTTCTTTGCTGCGTTACTTCCTCTTGTTGTCTCCACAGCGATCTTTGGAAGGCTTGTACCAACGTTTTATTTCCCACTTTTGCAGTATACTATAGCGATAACGGTATGTACAGAAAATAATGGTTTCCGTATCGGATAGTTTTCTTTTAGTAAGCGCTAAATATGCTTTTGTTGTTTTATTCAAGGGGGTCAAAATTTCTTTTTCAGTGCTCCAATTTATCACTTTCAGATAAGTTTTTATTTAAAATACGGAAATTTTAATTCAGCTAAATTTAATAATTACTATGATAATAAAACTGTGGTATCATATCTCTCCTATCAGAAGAAAACATTGAAGTCAGTACTCACAAAGGAGCTCGTTTAAAACAAAATGTTAAAATGATACTAACATTAATATTTACGCAAACTGTAAAATCTTCTCTTTTACTACACTATTTCGGCATATTGGAAAATTTAAATATCCTCCTTGAAAATTGTACTGACTAATTTTCTCAGATCGGTGACTTAATAACTCAAAATTCATTTTACAGGAAAGAGAATTATGAGCGCTATTAGCTATTAGATATAGTTTTTAAAACTAATTGCATTCCTTGTCCATAAAAGTATACTTTAAACATCTGCAATATCTGTTCAAACAACAGAATCCTAGCTCTGGATAGTAATAAAATCTTTAAAGCTCAATTATTGGGTTAATAACAACAATCCAATTTTAACGAAGTGCTCCTGATTGCTTTCTTTGAAAACAGCTTCCACCGTCTTCTAACATCGAGAGCTCACACGAATATGGAAAACGGCAATGAGAGACTGATTCCAACGAGGATGCATCTTCATCTGAATCTTCTAGAAATCATGAAGTAATTCTAAAGACAGGTAAAGGTGCGATTAACCAGCTCACGCATACAATAAATCTGAAGCTTCACGAATCCTGCGGCTCATTTACTCTAATCAAGAGGTCAAATGTCCTTGCGGGAATCATTATTAAAAGATGCATTGTTAAAGTCTAGGTAAGCTTTCACAATCAGCTAAACATCAAACGTCACTGATTTGTTAGGCTATTATATCACTAACAATAACATTATTCTAACTCATGTGAATATAGATGGGCGTAGAAACCTCCATAGAGTTTTGCAGAGACTTTGGAGTAGCCATTACAATTAACGTTTTGACGGCTAAAGGTTAAAATCAAGGCAATTACTGTTTCACGGATAATCTTAAATTTATTTTTCTAACGATAAAGTTTTTACTTTATTATTTGATTATATTTCTCTGATTATTTGAGCGATAAAGGCTAATATATATACATTAATTCAGTTAACTGTTAACAAAATACGTCTCATAGTAAATAATCAAAATAAATGTACGTCTCATAATATGTATATTATTTAAATCAATGTTGTGCGCTGTGTTTAAAAAAATTACCACCATTTATTATGGTAAGTACATACCTGATTGATATTTACATATTTCTCTTTAGATAATTTCTAATAGAAAGTAATACATTTCTCTGTTTTCGTTAAATGAATATAATGTCCGATACATTTTATTAAAAATTGCAAAAGAGACCGACTTAGCATGTACACTTTCACACCAATCATTTCAATCATCGCACTTCCATTTTCCGATTACATTAAACGTGATTCTCTCCGAGTGTTCCAACCAACGCAACATGACTCGTGCATACTTATCTACTAATGACACTTTCATTTGGCGTCCATTCATCACGTGTATGTTGCTGAATCGTCTCTCTTGTTTGCCGTCCTACGCTTCCGTGAAAGGTTCTTCCGGTACATCGAGTCAACACAACTAATTCATGGTAAGGTTAAAAAAACATCTTAAAAATGTTCGGTTCTTTTCGAAAAAACAAATATATAAAATAAAAATAAAATAAATAATGCATTTAATTATCTTAGAATTTTCTTCGAAATTCTCTGCTTACTAATTCAAGAAAAGCACAGGGTCTAAATCGATTTAAAAGTATGTTTTGGGAGCTTATCCGAGATTAGGCGATTTAATTATACTATTTTTTGTTTGCTTGGCTTTTCTGTAAATGTAATTCATATTTTTTTCTGTTTTTATGTTTCACTGTTTCAAATTATAAAGTATATGCTTGCACACTATTTAAATTTGTGTTTTAGTTCTTGCGGTGGCTTTACTCGGGATATGAATAAATATTATTATTTTTATTAAAATAAAGGATGATGAGTCGCAGGTGAATTTTTAATTTTCTAATTGTTGTTTTTTTCCTTACTTGATTGACTATAGAAAAGATGCTTTTCTTTGAATTATCTATATTAAACTATCAATAGCTCCTAGGAGGGTTGTATGAAGATAGCTTTCATTTCTTGTCAATGCCATGCCTTTTTAATTATTTTGTCAACATTAATATTATAAGAGATAATTTTCCAAAAATATTGCTTTCGAAACAGGATTTTCCAAGGTCTTTGGTAACATCGTCCTTGATTTATGAGTTCCTACTTATTTTTCGACCACCTCCTTGAGAACAATATGAAAATAAATATAATATGGCGGCAAATCTCCCTTCATATTCCTTAAATTTATGCAATTTATACCAGTTACTGAAACAGAAGGATACGCATTCAAGGACAATTGTTTTCGAAAACTACTTAATGAATTCACTTAAAAGCTGAGAGAAGACTAAAGGCATGTAAATAGATTTGTCTTAAACTAATGAAAATAATTAACAGTTCCCTATATTACAGGCTTTTCAATGGTCTAAAACTTCTTTAGTCATTTTTTATATTTCCGATACTTCTACGGATATGATAAATAGATTTGAATACTTGCTATCAGCTTGAAAATACGAAGGAAATGAAATTTAACATGACATGAGAAAGCATGCCACCAAGTCTTAGCTTAGAAAAGAATTGAAATCGTCAAAAACAGCCTATTCTATTTACAATTTCATAAGTAGAATACTTCCACAACCAGAGGTATCCAAAGAACAAAATATCACAACGTTGAATATCCACTACGAGAGGAATACATTTGATATGTTATTTTGAAACCAATATTGGGTTCGTCGTTCATCGACTATCAATTTTCAACTCTCAAACTTTATTAGAAAAAGTACCACTCCTAAGAAATATGCAACAATCGATATCTCAAATGCATATCCACAGGACATATCTACAATGTAGATTCTACATATATTAGCTGGGAACGCCATCCTGTCACTTTCGATGCATTACTTTTGAGTTTCAATGGAGTTTAAATTAGTCCTCCTGGTAACCAACCGAAGTCTTTTAAAGAAAAAAAGTTATTTTATGTATGTTAGTAGGTGAAACGCTACAGAAATAAAAGGATTCAAATTTTTAGAGCTCCTCAACCTCTTGACAAGTGATTATAAAATCGAACGTCGGCGTGAATGCATAACCTCAAGGATACCGAACAGAGCCGACAATTAAAATTTTCCCGAAATCGGGTCAGCGCATGATTATCCTTTCCCTTCGCGAGGAAAAGCTCGCGAAATTATCACCGCCTTAATTCCCCCATAATACCTCAATTATTTTATCTAAAGCGGAAGGCCGCGACATAAAACCTGGGACCGTTACTCGTGATTTTTTGCGTGAATCCGCGGATGCGGACACGCGCTAATGGTCAGGCGAATTCCTGCACGTCCGCAAGTTGCCAAACAGTGAAAAAGTCCGATCGGAACTTCGTCGAGCCCTTTGCTGAGGAAACCTAGCCTTCCCAGGCGGTCCATTACACTTCTCAGCGCCACCTACTTTTAGTTCCTTTCGCAACCTTTCCTTCTTCCGCGTGTTGAGATCCCCAAAGCGTCACGAGCCGGACGTCAGGACTATAATAACACAAGACGCTCGTGCTCCGTCCGCTTTGCATCTCTCCTTTGTTCGCCCTCGACTGCGCCACTCTCCGGGGAGCGGAGGATGAGGGAAGCTGGGCGGAGAAGGACGGGGTGATGTATGATACGCCAAGAGTGGCACAAAAGAAGGGGAGGGGCGGAGGGAGTGGGCAAGATGCGGTC
Source organism: Sympetrum striolatum (assembly GCA_947579665.1). Lineage (NCBI taxonomy): Eukaryota > Metazoa > Arthropoda > Insecta > Odonata > Libellulidae > Sympetrum > Sympetrum striolatum. Next base: position 82,227,073 of record OX388346.1, read on the forward strand.
CGTGGGATGGGCCCCTCTTTGAAGGAGGAATGCGCGAGATGGAGATAGAATTGGAGTGTGCGTGAGCTGTGGGTGGAATAGAATTGGATGTGTCATCTTACTTATCAAGAGGTTTTCTGCTGCGTCACCCCTGTGTGGCAATGATGCTAAAAAAAGGAAATCGGCGATTGGCGTTTCGCGATAACCCTTCCGCGCCAAATGGACGCAAATTGGCGCCCGCGACCGTTTGTTTGCCGGGGAAACGATCGTGGAATTGTGCGGATGGAGAAAAATACCATAAACGTGAACTTCTGGTTAAAAATATCTTCGGTTGGTATTTCATGGCGGAGTAATTTCCATATAAAAGCGATCAAAATACGATTAAAGATCAACAATGCCACTTATGGAGATTAAATAATACTTTCAGAAGACTGAGCTAATATATGTACACAATTCAGACTGTGATGTCATTCATTGGCATTGACTAGTAGATAACTCCATAGAAATTATAAAAAAATACAATATCACTTCACTAACACCTCTTAACTGGCATTATTAGCGAATTATTTTTGTTGGCACTGAATATGAATGGAATCCTAATGAAGCCGAAGTTAAATTGATCCTCTTTAAAATATTTACTATGGATGTAAAATTAGTTATTCTATATTTATACGAAATAACGCTCATAATCTCGGTATTCCAATCTAATATTTATTTGCTCAAATTTCATCACATGCAAACACACGCACGCTAAGCAGTTCAGCTACAGTAAGCGTTCATATTAGCTACCTGTATCCTTTCCTCCAATCACATTACGTTCTCACTAATAGTTTGTGCACTAAAATAAAACAAGATTTTACAATCTGGTACCACTGAGCTATAATAACTCGTCAGAAGGCGTCTTTGAGTTTCACTTATTGATTTAAATTGCAGAAAACAATAAAATTCCGATGAAATCTCAATTAAAAATAAAACGAATTTGGGCGATATTGAGACTTAAGTCTCCGCCTCCATCCAACCCATCAAGAGGTGAATACAATATCAGCAGGGAACAAAGTGTATAAGCTCCATCTCCTCGACAGTTGCCAAACGTCTTAGAGTTATTCTCGGACAACTGTTACCATAGCAACAACTGTGGACCCAGGTGAAGCCTCCTCCAGGACACGCCTTCACTATAAAACAAGTACCCAGTCATTAAGTCTCCGGAAACCAGATCTCTGAATCATATATTGGTGCAACGATGCGATTATTTCTTCATTTTCTCCCAACAGGATCATCAGGCAGTAAAAATGCATCGAAAAGAGAACCAGTTGACTTTATTGGCGCGGTTTTTACGGCTGAATTTTCGCGGCAATTATTTCCACCAGGAAATGCGTCAGGCGGGATCGGTGACACACTGACGAGCCCCTTTCCTTTTTCAATCCCTTGTCGGAAAGGGAGGGGTCATTTCACTTTCGAAAACGGGATTCGGCCATCCGGCACTCCGTTTGCTCTTTTTGACTCAATTTCCCGCGTCTATATTTGGAGCCCGGTCTTCGCAGATGCAAATAAAATAAAACCTCTCATCTGATTCACCCGGCCGATACCGCCGGTGGGGCTGCGATCGGAGATTTCCTTTGAGCGATGATTTGAGGATTTAATCGGCCGCAGTGACAGATGGAGATACTAATCCTCTATCGCTCATAAATCAGACTCCATTACTAGGGAAATATGGTTGTGCAACTTCATGCAAAGGAGGAAGCTGACATTTAGAATCTCAAATAGCTTTCCGTCGGTAAGTTTCGTGTCTATCCCAATATGGGCAGCGTTTGTCTAGTTCAAGAGAGAAAGAACGCTACTTCAATTGGCTTGGGCAAAAATTAAAGTACAGATATTGCAACGAATTATCCTATTTTAATTATCTGTGATAAAAAGTCGTCCGAATATTGGACAGCATTATTCTGATTCAGGAGGGAACGAAAAATTTGCCTATTTCCGTTAATGGATATTAGATTAAAACGCAGGTATAGTAATATATTTTCCTATTTCAATCTCCCTTTGATAAAAAGACATCAAGTGTTCTTGCTTATGTTTCAAGACTAAAACTCAAATACTTTAAATGACAAAAGAAAAGTATAATCAATAGAGTTTCCAGGATATTATGGAATGCCATGACAGAGTTTTAAATAAACCAAACAGCTATACGTGACTTCCACCAAGTTATATAAAGAAAGTATGTTGAAAAATAAAATAGGATACTGGCCGTAAACAGTCGTTAAATGAAAAATCAGTGAAATTTACAAAGAACTATTTGATTTATTAAAAACAAAAGAAAAGAATTATAAAAGGTTTCTATGGTAATATCTAAGAGTAGATTATTAAAAGACCCCTTTCCTGAAGTATTTCATCATAATGATTGATAAAACGATTGTAGAAACCTATGTGGCAAGTTCCATTTTTCGCGATGCCCATCTCTAAGCTAGCCATATGCTGAATAGAAACTCCCATTCACCACGTACCCCAAGAGTTCCTTGTGTACATTTTTTTACAGGTAAAATCCATTAACAAGAAATCTCTAGGCCATCTTCATCGGCTTTTACTGCAACCGGTTTTGCAAAGAAAAGTCCAAAATGAGTGCAAAATTGGTTTAAATTAAAGGGAAAACGCCGACTCGCTAGCAAAATCGACGTCAATAAAATTTTATTGGTCCTAACGATTTACATTATGCTAATCTCTGGCGAACCCACAATGAGTTTATTAGAAAACTTCGTTGCGGGTCATAAAAGTCGTAGTTTACGAATTTTCAGCGATCAGAAGAGTATAATTTCACAGTGGCCTTTCTTTAAGGGGACAACTATCAACTTTAAAATCTTTATACTCCCCCTACGAGGCAGTCAAGAACAAAAGAAGAAAGTATGTAAAAATTATGGCTCGTTATCTTAAGCTTTTATTTCACCTTGGACGAAATAACTGAATACAAACGAACGGTAAGTGTTGTTTTTATAATAATAATTTCTAAAAAGCATTCAAAAATTTGTGGATTTTTACATTTCAGATCATTTAGCTACGAAACTGAACTTAAAAAACGTTAAAATACACAAAAATCACTTCTGGTACAATACTGTTTCTTTAAACCTCTTTAGAATAATCAATCAATCGATTCGGCCAAGATGTTGTGGAAAGACATAATTGAAAATAGATTTTTACTTTTCCACAAGGTTTTTATTCAGGAACTACCGGTTTCGGTACATTACCATCGTCAGGTTCACACACAACTGAATCATCAAACTGCTGAGGCATACATTGTAATTTGAGTGATGGCAGATAAAATACAATGTAGAAGTTGGAAATAGACATACATACGAGTACAATGACAACCAATCAGGAGGTAGCAAGGGGAGTGGGAGGGGAAATTTACAGATGACTAAAGGATGGGGAAGAGGGCGGAATCCAAGATGGGGGAGGGAGAATGAAAAAGATACTCGTTAATAAGGGAACAATAGGGGTAGGAGAGGTGACGTTTAATTTCAAGCTGTTCTAGGGCATTGAGTCGAGGACTTTTACTTTGAAAGTACCTTTGTGGAAAAGTAGAAACCTATTTTCAACTCTTTAGAATAAATATTTGATTTAAAAGAAAGTTAAAAACAAATTATGAGATTGGTTATTCTAATTAAGTAGCTAATATTTAAGACATTTTAGTTGTAAAGTGCCGTTTCCATATTGATAAAAGGTAATGAACACGGTAAGCACTAAAAAAAGAATTCTAAAAACACGATGAAATTTTTATGAATGAGATACTCAAACAACCGGAGGCTTTTCCCATAAGATATTTGATTCCTGAGATTGTAGCGAACGCATGCTTAATGGCGAACCCCGATTCTTTAAGCGCTCATCAAAATTCAGATTTCCCCCGTTCAAAACTACATCAAAATAAGAGAGTGAGGGAGACTTCCCAAGGAGGAGAACGTATTTAGATACAAATCTGGACCAGGAAGAAGATGAAAGATCTGAGCCTTCTTTGGCAAAATATCATTAATGGTTTTTTACATTTTTTTGGTAAACATCATATTTATAATTTTTGGAACAGTATATAGGACATCAATGATTTAGAATTCTTCAACATCACTTAATTTTCTTAAAAACAACTTTTCTGAAAGGTGTTGCGTAGGATTTATCTTTGCAACAGAAAATTCTTTTCCATCCTCTCTTTACCATTATCTACGAGATTTTACGTATTAATTGTAATGTTTTCTTCTGATTTAGAATATTCTAAGAACATTTGAGCACTGATAAATGTAAAAATCATAAAGAAATTTAATCCATGTTTGCATAAAGAAGTAATTTTCCTATCATAGCAAAATATATAAACTATATAGGTATCCAAATTTACGGTACGGAAACTACGCTATGCTAAATGAATTAAATTATAAAGACGTTATTACAGCAGAATAACACACACTTGAGCCGAAATAAAGATCAAATTCAAAAAATCTGATGTGGACAGCACATGACTTTCTCCATATATAAGATGTAAATATTTATCTACGACAGTAATTTCGAACTCTATATTCCATTTAAACTTGGAAGATGAGTGATTAATTTATATATTATTATCTTTGACGTCACAAGCATTATAAATAATGTTTTTCGGGACATGATCGATGAAAAACGATGAAATTGGCCTTTCGCCCATAGAGCCCAGAGCGCCCACAAAGTACATAATCAGCAACTTACAGTTTATCAGTATTTCATGAATAACTCCTAAAAAAATAGTGATAAGAAAATATGTTTCATACAAAAGTTATAGTAAATTCATTTTCTAAAACGTTTATAAATAATAGTATATACCTAAATATCATATTTATGGAGATATTTTGAAAACCGGAAATGAGCTTTGAAGAATGAAGCTCGACTTCCGGTTAACCGATTTACTCCAAAAACTAATAAACTCTAATTAAACCAACCAACTAACAATGTATGAAATTTGGTGCTGATACAACGAATGGTTTTTATGTTATAGCGCCCACAAAGTACATAACAGCTACTTCCGGTTTATCGGTATTTCACGAATAACTCCTAATCAACCGGTGATACAATAATATGTTAAATACAAAAGTTGTAGTAAACAACATTATCTAAAACTTTTATACGGTTACAATATACCTATATCTCATATTTATGGAGATATAATGAAAACCGGAAATGGGCTTTGATGAATGAAGCTCGACTTCCGGTTAACCGATTCACTCCAAAAACTAATCAACTCTGACAAAACTCACCACAGTACTATATATGAAGTTTGGTATTGATACGACTAATAGTTTTTACGTTAGAGCGCCCACAAGCACACACACACACACAGACATCATTCCGAAAATAGTAAAAACGTGTTCTAGGGACCCCAAAACATGTATTTCCGTTGAAATCTCGAAATCGAATCTTTTCATGAAAACAATACTTTCTCTATACTTCGTATATGGAGAAAGTAAAAAGGGTTTCTAAATTAACATAAGCACGCCTCTGAAGCTCCCCTATGCTGACAGTGCAATCAGCTGACGCCCTTAATGTCCGCAGCCGCGAGATGGCAGTACTGAAGCTCGCCCTTTGAAACCATAGTCTCATATGGAGTAAATGGAAAAAACAGCACGATTATGATACTTTTTCCCTCTTTTTCTTTGCGGGAGTAGTATATACCAAAGATGGAATTCAGAGTTAGTGATTTATCCATTTATAAGTACTTAAAACAATTGAATAAAATGGGCAAATTAGTAAATCCGAAGAATAAGTGCAGGTTGCCTTCAGGGCAAACCACAAGTAACTTGTGAAAACATTATTCGTAGATCAGCGAAGTGTTCTGCTTGGATACACAGAAAATAATTGATCCTTAATAAATTACCAACGTTACATCTACTTTCCTTTTAAACTTAGAATCACAGGATGCCCATGGGTGGTCTGAAAAGTTTCCGACATTTCAACATTTCTTGACATGGTTTCTGAAAATTTTCTGAAGATGTCTGAAAAATCTGGGGTCGGAAACTTTTCAGACCATTTACATTTCCTGAAAAAAAATCGAAGTTCCCAGAAATAGTCTCCAGGAAATGAGTTAACGGTCAAATATTGTTGAAACATACATAAATCCAAAAGTATCAAATTTCAATGATTGGCGTGGACTGCATTTCATCTTGGGGAGACTGAAACGTGAAGTTAGGTTATACAATATACAAACACAAAGGATAGAGTGGTATAAAAATATTATTGACCAAACATTAAGTTTTAGACAGTTTCGTAATTTTCCTTTTCGATGCACTTTCTTTAAATTTATAAACTTTGCATGCTGTGTAATCCTCATATTTAGATAATATTTTTTTATATATGCTATGATTTCACTTCCGTGCATGGAAAAGTTATCACTTCATCACCTTCAACTAACTCTGTAATTATGCACTCAAGCACATCATTTGACTCACAGTGCTTTACAAATTGTTCCTACACTTTGAGGATGAAAGTATGAAGGTTTACATTAGGATGAACCAAACCCCCCATAATTTTCATATTTGTCAACTTTGCTACTGGATGGCAAGAGAATGACCCCGGATGAGTTAATGCTGCCTGGCAAACAGCACACTTGCTGTGTTTCTTTATCTGGTGCAATACAGCGATGACCAGGCATTTTTAAGATTAAGGATATCTTAAAATATATCAAAAGTCTTTAAGCGCTGTAACGACAGAGAAGACCTCCAACTCACACAACGTGGTCGCACTTTCCGACTTACATTAACGTTACCGTAGAAAGGGGTGACTTCGGCCACGCGTGCACTGCTCCACAAATTGTAAATTTGTAGTACATACAATATCTAAAATTTCACAAAGTAGCTATTATTTCCTGCCCTTTAGAATTTAGATTGTCTTGACATATCGCCAGCAAATCCGTCTTGCTCCTTCCAGTACAGTACAGTACAATTGTCATTGGGAACTAAATTGAAAATCGTGCATTCTCGAGACAAGTCTACGAAACCTCAGACTGATCTCAGACTGTGTTACTGAGAACTTCTCTCAGTAACACTCAGCAAGATGGGAAGCATTTGAAGTCAATTGGAGGCCAAACAGTGCTTATTCGTGAAAAAGAGAATAAATTAGTGGAAGTTCTGTTAATTTTTTTATGAGTATTCGTGATATCCAAATTTTAGTACTAACGTATTTGAACAGTAAAAAGTAAATGTTCAGTGCTTTGACAAAAATTCCAGAAATTGTTTGGGTCCGGAGATTGATTAGTAAAAACAAAACACTGACTCTAAGGTTTGAAAAGTATTTTAAAAGGGTTTGAGTGACAGTGAGTAGAAGTTTTCTACAAGAATTTTTCATTATTTTTGTTTTTGGAGGAAAAAATTAAAAAATGTAAAAAATGTATTTTTCTTTTGAAAATTTATAAATAAAGTGGAAAAACGTTATTATGAATCAATAACTTCTTATCTCAGTACCTATTAAATAAAATAATAATTTAAAGATTTTAAAATATATTAATGGTCGTAATATTAGTCATATAGTTAATTTTATAGGCGATATTTAGAAAACATATTTAGTGGCCGAAGTCTCCCCATCGGTTGGGATGCCTACGGTCGCTATTCTTTATTTTTTAAACAAATTCCGTTGCTTTAAATAAAGATTTAAATACTATTTGCTATTTTTACTATTTTACGGCGAAAAAGTTACCTGTGTTGTGCACATAAGGCAAGCACCTATTCTTCAGCTTTGCTAATTTGTCCGTCTTATTGAAATGTTTTGTATTCAATTCAAAAGTACCTATTGTTGGATGAAACAATTTCTCTTAATTCCATCTTTGGTAAATATTACTCTTTATTACTTATGTATCATAATCGTGCTTTTTCACCGTTTACTCCATATAAGATTATGGTTTCAAAGGGCGAACTACAGTGCTGCCGTCTCGCGGCTGCGGATATTAAGGGAACCAAAATATTCAGTTCTATACTTTCTAAGTTCGTGAACATAAGTGAACGTATTATTTGCAATTCTTGAAAATAAGGTGTTTTAATCTTTACGGAGTAGCTGTGTAATCATGGAGATACCTTAATAGGAAATATGTATAAATAATGAACCCTAGCAAAATATATTTTGAATATTCAATATTTATATAATCCAATGGAGTTATAACTTTTAAAATTTAACCAATAGTAACTATTAAGTGTATTTTTCATGTTAAATTTGATCAAATTGTTATAAAACGCAGTGTTATTTTTCGCAATTCAAAATAGTTGACAGGTGATCAAATATTTAACCCTACAGCGGTATTTCTACACAAAATACGTCGAAGAATATCCAAGGAAAGAATAACTAATGCCAGCTTGGACAATATGGTAAGATACAAATTCTACATGCATCGTAAATTCACGCCAGTGCAGTGACATAAAATTATCACAATTCGTTCCAAAAAATCAATTCACGATTTCTCTCGCAGCATTTAAAGAGAACTTTAAATTCATTCCTCAAGCTGTCGATGTATTTCATCGCCCAAACATTAGTCTTCCGATTTTGACACATATTTGACAAGAAAATGTAATTAATTTCGGAACCTTATTACGACTCGAAAGTGACTTATCCTTCGTATTTACCTTGAAACGGATACAAAGTGAACTTGAAGTATTGAAAAACTCCCTTCATGGTCAAGAAGCGGATTTTTCGAAACAAATCCATCTCCTCCACCTCCCGATCACGTAGTAACCACACTGCACCAATTTCACTGGTTACTCGGCGAACTTTCACCTCCCAAAGTTAATCGACGGAATATTATGCATTACCCGTTCACCCAAATCCGCCGCTCTGTTTCTTTGGGCGTTGTTTCGCGTAATAAAATGGAACGCATACCGTTCTCCCCTGGGGAAAGAGAGATTATTTGGACCACCTGTTTTCTGGCGATGCCAATCGCTGTATCTCCGAGGCGAACCCAGTCATTCTCTGCGGGGAACAAGCGGAGATAGAGCGAAGGTCTAAAAAAAAAGAAGTAACAGGAAGGAGCGACTCCCCCCGACGGGGATATAAAAACAAAAGGAGAAAAATTGCGCTTCGCCCTCCGTATCTCTCCCGACAAATCGAAAGCTATCGGTGGCCATCTAGGGCCGCAATCATCTGCACCTCCTCTATGATTGGCTCCACCGGTGGTGATGATCGAGGTCAGTCGTGATGTCCAGCTGTTTGGGGTCGTCCTCAGAGATCTTGGGAGGGACTCCCGATTACTTGTTACGGTCCTTTTCCTTCCGAGGAATCTTTGAAATTTCCAGATGATGACAGAGGGAAATGGAGGGAGAAAATTCCGCTGGTGGATCCGGTTAAGAATGGATTGCGCCGGATTCTCTCATCTGATTTATCCGGAATTAATTCATTATTCAAAAGGGAAAGCTTAGGTTGCAATCTTGAAAATTTGCCGAAAGGAAAGTCTTGTTATAACTCCTTTATTTTCATTAAATTATTTGTCTGACTGTTGCAAATTGAAATTCACGCCTCCTTAAATACGGCACGTTATGTCCAAAAGGTTTTACTCACAAGGAGGACAAATTTACCTCTGGGTATGGCTTGGTAAAACAAGTCACGAGTAAGCGGAAATTCAATTACCGTAAAACTATATTATCAATACTATTTAGTCTACTACACTTATAAGACAGTAAAGAATAACGATTCTTCTTTCTGCCATAGCAGCCAAGAATTATAAAATATGCGAGATGGTCTAAAATAAACAAACTCTATGTTTATTTTACCAAAAACAGTCATCCTAAGCAATAATAAACAGGATAAATATTGAATAAGATCATTTAATTTTCCGCTATCATATAGCCTACATAAATACGTTCGTAAAGAAGTAATTATTCGTTTCAATAGAATGAAAATTTCGGAAATGCGTATAATATACAGAAAATATTTTACGTAACATAAAAGAAATGTTCTTAGCGCCTTGTTTCGAATAAAAGTTTAAAATAGTACTACGATTTCTGTAATAATATTTATTGTTAAATTTTGTAAACATGGACATTATAAATGAAATACCAGACGTGGCGAGATGATGCAAGAATTTTTGTAAATTGTAATCAGAAATAGTCCATTGTGAAATTTTAACCAAGCAGCTTTGAAAGGGTGCGATCACATTGTAGTGCACAATCTTAAAGAAAACAGAATCTTGGGAATAAAATCGATTAAAAGTAAGATCTACAATCCTTCTAAATTATTGGAAATATTTTTCAGTTTTGGGATCCATTCCGTTTTCGACGACATATTTCACATTTCAAAAGTACATTTTCAAGGCATGAATTAGTGCATTCATTGAGATTCGACTTTTCTAGCAACTGATTTGAGAATTAATTTTCTTCGGAAGGTATACAAATGAAAGTTGTTTATTCTGTTAAAAAGAAAATCTATTACGGAAAGAAGATTGTAAGTTTATTAGATCAACTTTACAGCTGATTCCATAAAGCTATACATGTAGAATAGGAAGTATGTCATCTATCTAATGTTTTCAAATTAAAATTTGAATGTTTTTATTAATATCAGAAAAATTTAATCTCATGTATAATATTATATATTTTTCTTTTACTGAAATATTTTGACGGAATAACGAATGAATGCGGTTGAATAATTTATCTAATGATTCAAAGGAGTATGGAGGATTTTGCGTAAACCGACGATGAGAAATAAGATATAAATTTGTTATTGGATACTCCTTTTTGAGCTACTAAATACTCCGTGAAGGCTACAATTGGAAACTAATCTAGCATGAAAGAGCTTTTAGTACCCTTAAGTGGAGCTGAATTTCTTCCGGATCTTATGGAAAGACATCAGAAATTCCCCGTATACGGACTTGGGTAATTTCTTAATTGGAATGGAACGCGTGAGGCGTAATTCGTGCACATCGTGAATGCTAAGAGAAGATTCCTCGAGTGGGAGATCACTTCCAATCATTCATTCCGACCTGTCGTTGGATGAAATACAAGCGGCGCCATGTTCTCCAAAGAAAACTTAAGAGAGCGAGATTGTTAATTAAGATACACCTCTCGCTTACAACCCCGCTGTCGCTTGGCGCGTATGTCGAAAACTAATTAAGAAGGGGAAACGAAAATGGTCAAAGTGCTAAGTGTGCTGCAACGCTTGATACGTCGATGCGTGTTTCATACCAAAGGCACGCGATCGCGCACAAAGATGAAGCCCACGAATGTGTAATAGCGAAGCCAAACTGTTTTTTCCACTCACTAAGTCATATTTCACTCATATTCTCAATAAGCGATCACCGAAGAAGATAACTGTATCTGTATCACGGAGGAATAAATTTAGCATTCTAATTACACAGAAGCGATCTCTCAACTGGGAAATTCCAAAACCAAGAAACGTCAAACATCGTTATAGCTCACTCCCCCTTATGGTGTAACCTTATACAGAGCCAAGAAACATTTGCGAAAGGATCTTCTTCGTATCGTTAAAAACACAAAACTTTTACAATTCCACAAAACATATATTTTTTGTGGAATTTTTGTACAAGTTTTGTGTTTTTAACGATATTTAATATGAAATTCCACCAAGTATCGCTGGACAAGTTCCTTTTGATCTTCTTCGTTATTATTTTGAGGTATTAGTACTGTAAAACAGCTAAGGTATTTTCGCACATCCTTCCGGAAATTGAACCCGGGACCGCTTTCGCTGAAGCCGAACACGCTGCCCACATACGGGGGCCACTTCGGTAGTGCTACATATAAAATAAAATAATTACCCGTAAACTAATGAACTCCAAAATGATTTCACACAAATTTGCAAGCTCTTCTACATCGCACCACGACCATTTCAAGTAATCATACAAAGCGACACGCAATCACGTATTATCTATTAAATATAGATGCTTCTCCGGATTCATTCAAGGATATAGATAGATAGATAGATAGATAGATAGATAGGATACTAATTCACAGCCTAAACTAGAAGCGTCATCGACTTGAAATTTTTCCGACGTATTGGCCATTACGTGTAACCACCAGAAAAAATGAGATTTTGAACCTCAGTGTCATGGGTTCGATTCCAGAAGGCCCCAAAGTCGCGATTTTGTCCATAAGAATACTTGGCGGGGATTTTCGAAAATTCTTTTGAGGCATTTCCCGGAAAAGGAGGGATTTGAAATTCAAGGGATCGCTATATGCCGTGCATATCTAAAGGAAACCATAAAGACATCTACGAATATTATCCTTGGTTCGATGCTAGGTCGGGGCAAAAATCGGCCGTTTAAAATGCATTGTGGCGATTTTTAAGATTTTTTTTGGACCCTTTTCCGATGGCATAGAAACTTGAAATTTGGTATGAGGTTAGACACCATAAAAATATATCATAATCAAATTTTACATATTCGCTGATGGTCCTTGGTTCGATCCCAGAGGGACATTTAAATTCCTCAATGCATTTCTTACGGAGATAACGGAAACACATTTTAGGTACTTCCCGGCACGATATCGACTTCAAACTTTGCATATAGAAAGATCAAGTCCATACAAATCAAACAGTGCATTCACAGCTACCAATGTTTCCTGGTTTCACCACCAGGCGTCTCTACAATCAGTAAATGATCCGCTTTTTAAGAATATTTTGGAACCATTTCACAATTATATAGAAACTTGAAATTCAGCATACAGATAGAGATTATAGATACATTTCAGGAACATTTTCTAGATTCCCAAGATCGTCCTTGGTTCGAATCCAGAGAGCCATTTAAATTCGTGAAAATTAAAACGTCTTTTGAGGCAGTTGTAGCCCATATTTCTGCTTGAATTTTCACACATAGCTAGAGATGGTGATGTTCTATTGTGCTGCATAGTAAGTTCACAATAAAGACCCGGGTTCGATGCCAGACGATGGAATTTCAGCGAATTTTAAGAAAAATTTCAATCCAATTTTTCTTTTGATGGCCGTCCGGATATGATGCCGACATGAAAATAGTGGTGCCGATCTGCTTGCAGTATGCAAGCAACATTTTGCTCGTATATATATATGGATACATGAATGAATCCGGAGAAGCATCTATATATAATAGATATATATATAGAGAGGATACAAACTCACAGCCTAAACCACAAGAGTGATTGAGCTGAAATTTTTACGGCGTATTGGCCATAACGTGTAACCACCAGAAAAATTGCGATTTTGATCCTCAGTGTCATGGGTTCGATTCCAGAGGGCCCCAAATTCCCGATTTTTCCCGTTTAAATGCATTGCTTTGATTTTCGGGAATTAAAAAAAAATACTTGCCGGATAGGTAGGGACTTAAAACTCAAGGAGCCTTTATATATGGTCATGGTCTATCGAAAACATAAATGAGTTTTACGGAAAATAACCTGGGTTCGATGCTAGGTCGATGCAAAAATCTGCCGTTTAAAATGCACGGTGGCGATTTTTGAGATTTTTTTTGGACCCTTTCCCGATGGCATGGAACATTGAAATTCGGTATGGGGTTAGATATCATAAATATATTTCATAATCGATTTTTATGTTTTCCCTGATGTTCCTTGGTTCGATCCCAGAGGGCCATTTACATTCCTCAATGCATTTCTTATGGAGATAACGGAAACAAGTTTAAGGTACTTCCCGGCATGCTATCGACTTAAAACTTAGCATGATAGAAGAACCAGTCTTAGCAAATCAAACTAAGCATTCATAGCTATCAATGTGTCCTGGGTTCGACACCAGGTGTCTCTGCAATCAGAAGTTGATCCGATTTTTAGGAATTATTTTGAAACCTTTCCCAATAATATAGAAACTTGAAATTTGGCATATAGTTTGAGATCAATAATTACTTTCAGAAAAATTTTTTAAATTTCCAAGATCGTCCTTGGTTCGAGTCCCGAGAGCCATTTACATTCGTGAACATTAGCGCGTCTTTTGAGGCAGTTGTAGCCAATATTTCTGCTTGAATTTTCACACATAGTTAGAGATGGTTATCTTCTATTGTGTTTCATAGTAGGTTTTCCAGTAAGACCCGGGTTTGATTCCAGACGATGAAATTTCAGCGAAATTTAAGAAAAAATTAAATCCTTTTTTTTCTTATGAGGACCGTCCCGATGTGATGCCGATATGAAATTAGTATTGCCGATCTGCTTGCAGTATGCAAGCTACATTTTACTCGTATTAAATATGACTGATCATAATAGGAGACCTCATTGCGTTTTGCGCTGCGTTTCTACACAGGAAGCTAGAAAAAGAATAGCTTTCGCCAAGATAGCCTTCAGGAATCGATGGGGACTTATGAGTAGAGGTCTCGATGTCATAATCAAGAAAATATGGATAAAATAAATATCATGGAGTATTTTGTAGTTCGGGTGTGAAACATGGATATTAGGAAAAATTCACATCAAAACTTTGGAAGCCTTTGAGATGGTATTTAGGTATAAGATGGAAAAAATAAGTTGGATTGATAGAAGAACCAACAGAGTTGCTGGAAATGGTTTTTGGATGGCTGGAGATGGCTTTGATTGAAGTAAAGTGTCGACAGAAGAAATGAGTGGATCAAATACTGAGACGGGAGGTGCTGGTAAGGGAAGTTACTGAGAGCAGAATTCAAGGGAAAGGACTGAAGGAAAGACAAAGACAAAAGATGCTAGATAACATAAAGGCTGGGTAAGTTAGCAAGAAACGAAAGTATTGGCATTGAACAAGCACATGAACATACGAAGGGAAGAACACTTATATATTTACTGATTACAATATTCTGTAGTTACCTTAAAATAAAATAACTTTGATTTAAAAATATGTAACAAAAATGATAATAGCGATAGATGATGCTCAAATGAATATTTTGAATTCCTGCTTTAATGTTGAATAAATTCTACTTGTATTCCTTGTTATAGACACGAGCGCCATTGTTAAAAGCCTCGAACGAATATATTAGTTAATAATTCGGACCAGAATATAAAGAGGCCATTAACGAATAAAATCACGGACTTCCTGTACCGCGTAATACGATATCCACTGACCCACGAGTACATCGTGAAAATATAAACTGCACATTTTGAAATAACTGTTCACCCTGTTTCGTGGGGGTATTGGTATTACCTGCACAACACGACGGGTCATGATTTTCTTTTGTTTTATTTCGATACGCAAGATGAACGAGAAGAATCATGATCCGGAAGTTATTCGACTTCGAGATTCAGATGCATTTTCTCGTTTTGCAAGTGTCTCAAAAGGTGGTTTCGCGTAACCCATGCGACTCGTATCTTAGCTCCCAACACATATCTTGCGAATACTGTACTTTCTCTTTTCCTTGTCCTCACTCACATTTTTTGCTCCAATCGTAAATTACATTCATATCACAACATCAAATTAAATAACCATATTCAGCATCGAAGTCGATGAAAAACTTAGTATTATTTACTAGCTGGGTTATAGTACATAATTATGTACTTATTAAATTTTGAACCGCTACCTGTTAACCACCAAAAGTATTGGAGAGAGAATGAAACTTCTAAATCAAAATGACAAGTGAGTAAGTTATCCCTTGCCATCCTCAAAGAGCAAGAATTTTAATCGAAGATAAGATCCATTTAAGTCCACAAAAATGAGTCAATAAAAAATTAGCATTTTCCGTACTATACAACGAGTGGCCAACTTGAAAATCAATCGTGATTATTGCTCATATCTAAATTGATTCCATATTATCAGAGTCGTGATAAAGACAAAAGAAACAAAAATATCAGGAGAAAAAGTGAAAAATAAGTCGTTCTTATTAAAATGTCCCGAATTGGAGTTCACTTGAAATTTACGATATATTTCAAAAAAATATATACAAAAGTAATGATTACTCAAATATTGCTAAGATTGATTTTCATGCACAATCGCTCTATATATATCGGTAGATATTTCGATATATATGATATTACTGAAAATATCTAATGAGAACAACTTCGTAATTAAGGTTAAAATTAACACCCATTATAATGCGAAATTTGTGATTATTATTATTGCCTGTGCATGACTGAAATTATGTTAATTTGATTAAAATGAATGTAAAATAATGTGTAGTGATTGATCAAAACTTATACCATTAATATAATTATAGGTAAGTGGAAATAAATTAATTTTTAACGTCAACTTTAGTAGTTTTAAATTAACTCAAATATATATTCGTCAAACATATTGAAAAATAATAAATAAGGCTGTAAAATAGATCTTTTATACAATAGTTACTAATTTCGAGTTTAGAATTTCATATTTTTTTTTAATATATAATTATTTTTAAACAATTTCACGGCAACAAAATGCATCGAGAATGATGAGTTATTAGTTTATTTAATTTCCTCTTTTGGGAATCAATATTTTTTATTGAAAATTCAAATATGTTACAAAATATATGTAAAATAAAAGTTGGTACCTATCCATTGCTATATATTTACTCAGTTCTATCTATCCATCTCAGGAAAAAGGAAAATTAGAGTACACATTTCTCCCCTAGTCTACGGAAAATCTTGCAAATATAGTTATTTGCTCTATTTAAATTCGCATATAATCGTAAATTTGGGTTCAACAACACCTGTTCTCCATTATCAGCTGACGTCAGTCACTTTTACAGGATATCTTGCAAAACCAGGAAACGCCCTATTCTTTCCTAAACTCAACCTTTTCCGCAAAATCTCTCGTTTACATATGCAACTGCGCCCCGCCTAAAACCCTCTTTCGTATGCCTATCTGCCGCTTAACCTCCCTCGATCCCGCCTTCCATATCTTCATCCATCTCGTCCCTTACCACGTTACTTCTTTCCTTTAAGGAATTTACGTCCATTCTTCATTTTCAATGCAAAAACTCGCATTTCATGTTCATCCGAGATAAGATTCGTATTCCTGGCTACAATAGTTAAATTCTTGTCTTTCCTGTTATTGGTATTGCAGGATTTAATGTAAGGTGTTTTTAAATCCTCTGAAGCAGAAATTTTTCTTGGATAACCAATTCGTAAGATACAAATTCCGGGTGAAGGAATTTTTCACAAACAATCACTGTAACTTAATAATTTTCAAATATCTCTCCAAATGTCAGACTTGAGAAATGTCTAGATTTCTAATGTGTTTAAATTTCAATATCGATTTAACAGTTTGATATCCAAAACCATTATTAACGGTAAAGGAATAACATAATTTATTTAAAATAAAAAAATGTTAGTATTTTAAGGAATGTATTTTTCAATTTACCTTAGATTTTTTATTCTTTATCTTTTTGGTGCCGGCACTAAAAGTACCGGTGCTGATTTTCGATTTTTTTATTCATATAACATTTCCATTCCATTACAAGCCTTTTTCATGTATTTAACACTTTCACTGAGATATCCGAGGTATCAAAAGTGGCGTGTAGATGTTGAGCTACTCTGTGGAACTCGCCCATATGAAAGTATTTTCAACGTAAAATATTATTAGAATAGTGTCTCAAGTTTCATTCAATATTCCAATGACTGTAATGATAGTAATAATCAAACTAAATGTGTCTTCACAAAAATTCAATCAGTATGTCAAATTTTATCTACACGATTTCCTTGTGCTTTAATTTATAATTGAATTAATATAGATAGCATAATTTTTGAGATAAATAAGCATCGAACGTCCAATCCGGATGTTACTTAAAAAAGTAAAAACAAAATCATTACGAGAAATTCAGGCAATAAGAAATAAAAATATTTGCAAACAAATTAAAATTATTCAATTTAGAGAAGCTAAGTGAACTCCTCGTGATTGCATTTAAATGAAGATTTTTTTTTGAGGTAGATAATACTCTGAACTACTATGATGACGATGTGAACATTAGAATTTTGAAGCAATGGTCCAAAATACCAAAGAGTAATGGTACTACAAAAGCTATTCATTCAAATTAACCTATTGTCACAAATATACAACTTATTAACTATTAGGAGAGGTAAAAGTTTGTTTTCGTGAGCTAAAAACTACTTAAATGTTCTCAGATAATAATAGAACCGGAAATCGGGTTAAGGAAGTTTCGCTGTAAATATAGCTCATAAAAGTAAATTATTTATCGTAAGAGAATGAATGCTGATCCATTAAAAAACTACAGTTTGAGTCGGGTCACGAGTTTGAAAGCCCCGGGAATATATGTTCCAAAGATGAATAAACTCCACACGAGCGAGTATCATACTCGGGAATGGGACAGAGCCGCAAAAGGACGGGGTTTCGAAAGAAGCTATCGACAAGGGACGTGACTCGGCCACGTTCCAAACCACGAAAACGGCGATGGGCGTCTAACCTCTTATTACTTAATGTTTCGCAAAAAATATGTATATAGACGTTGCAAGAGAGATACACGTCCCGTAGATAAGGGACGAAGAACGTGTGCCTGGAACTCTCCAAAGCGGAACGGGAGACAAATTTCCCTGTCACGCCGAGACTACGAACGCTGGCAGAATTTAATGAACTTGTAGTTGGAGGTATGTGTGTACAGATAAACAGACCCATTAAAGGCTGTGCCTCCGTTATGGTAAGTGGGAAATATTGAGGTAGGGCACTTAATGAGAGAGTATTTGAAAAATATTGCAATGTATAATATAAGCGTGAGATGGATTAGAAATTTATTTTCATAACGAAATAAATGTACTGCGCCATTAGGTAAATATTCTGACACACTTCTATGTGAAAAAGGCGGTAAATAGATCGACTATGTTCGTACATACTTTAATTTACGAAATTCGACGTAAATGATAAAATTCTCCCCCTTTACACTGATTGCTTGACCAAGGATTTAGTAAGGAGTTCAAACGATTTATAATTAACTCTTAACAAAGAACAAGTCATTCCTTGTGTTCTTTATTTTAGAATTTTCTAAATTTTAATATATTTTATAGATTTTGCAGATAAAATAGATCATATTAATGTAAGATATGTCATCTTTAAATATCATTATAGTAAGTTGTTATACCAATGCTGAATGCATGTGCGTCTAATTCAAAAGCTCAAGCCACTGTACATTATCAATAGAAGAAATATAATAAATGAATCTATATGAATGAAATGGATAAATATATATAGAAGAAAGCTTAATATGGAGATAATGGAAGATACTACGTAAATTTCAAACTTTTTATTTCCATCTAATGAAAAATTTCTTGAAAAATTTTTCGAAAAGTATGAAATCACCGGCTGTTGGTGGGAAAATATAATTTACTAAGATCTCTTTCTAATTTTTTGGATTAAAAGCTCTTAATATCTACTTTCATCATCCCTAGCCTACCTTAAAACCTAATTTATCCAAACGAAGATTGATATTCTCCGTCATTACCAATCGCCCCTGGATCACTTGGAAGCTAAAGATGATGAAAGTGTGGATGCGATAATCTTTCCTATGCATCGGTAATAAAAACAAGTTATATGACCAGTGCTGATAAAATTTATGACAGATGTTCCTCAATAAATCCAGGAAGAATCACGATCAAAGAAACTTTTGTTGAGAGGTTCCCGATGTGTATCGCTACCGCAAAAATATCTCCTACCCTCGAGACAATGATTTCGTTATATTTTGCGGCGTCCGCATGTATATAATTGAGGTGTTAGGAAATATCGGTTCCCCTTTGCTCGGGCTTCTTGCGGTTGAACGTATTTTTCCAAGCGTCGATTTCGACTTCATCCGATTGAAAAACGGCGCCCATGATTTCTCTCCGTATTTCGATATCTTTTGTTGCCATTACGAAGTGTTACACGTAACTGGAACCATCCTAGCATAAAAAGCTTACTGCGCCTACGAGAATTTTATGAAGTGCCTATCATCACTCTTCTCCATATAGCATTTATATATAAGATAATTAAAATACCGTAACTTCTTTACCTATTATCTCTATATATTTCTATTTTTAATTATAATTTGGATAGTGAAGCGCCATCCTTCTATCTAGTCTTTAATGAAAAGATGGTGCCTTAGCTGGCGAAATACAGCATCTCCTGTTCCAGAGTTGCTCAAAAACCGTAACTTCTTCTCCCATTAACTTTATATATTTGTATTTTTAATTAGCCGATACCTATTGAAGTGCTACCCTTCTTTATAACCTTAATTAAGAGATGGTTTCTTAGCTGCCGAAATATGGGATAATACCTTTGCAAAGCGCAGCTACGGAGTAACCCTAGCCCATGATGGCTGAAATTTCCTTCCAAAGGAGTAAGTTTACTTCAAATCTACAGGTATTGCAACTATTCAATTCTAACGTAGTTATTTGAGGCAAAGTAACGAACAGTATCAATTCAAATATTAATGAAATAAAACCTGAATCCAATTAAGTAAATGATAAATAAAATTCAATAAATAAACAATCTGAATCCAAATAATAAAATATGACTTCAAATCGCCTATTGTTTACTGTAGTGTGTTCAATTTAAATATTGCGTATCAAAAATCGAATAAAAAACACTGAGCAATCTTGAATTTGTAGCTATATTTTGAAATACGTCGTTAGAACCACAAATCGCGATGATTCAGCACTACAAATTCTCAAGCTTTGAAATAACTGTCCTTGAAAATTCCATAACATCAAATTGAGAACGAAGAACTAACGGCTTCAATTACTATGATCCAAACCTGAGGTTGCTCCCGTTTCCCGAGACTTAAAAATAAGAAACCAGTGATTTTGAAACGATTCTACCATCAAATTATTTTAGCATTTACCTCAAAGCATTCCACGAATTCTTACTTCATCTGTCTAAAAAACATTCTGTTAGATTTTTAGAACAATTGGAAAAATGCTCCTGGGAAAATAGATTTCTTTTACAATTTGTTACACTGATAAAAGCTTAAGACATTAGACTTGCCTTACCAAAATACTACTGCTTACTAGCTTAAATTGATGAAATACTCCTACAGTCGGATACAGTACTGTTTACGAATTAGCTTCAATTCTAAACGACGTAATCATTACGTATACACCAATAGACATAAAAAACTAATATGTCTGATGTAATTATTTCTCAATAATGGAGAACTCATTCTTCTTCTTCATTGCAAAATTTCATTACATTACCAAAGGAAACAAAAACTTTGTTCTTTCAGTGATACAACTTCTATATACCAAACTTTAAAAAATCAAATGACTCTTTAAAAAAGAAAATTTACGCTGATCAAATTCATCTCTAAATAATTAAGTAAAAAGTCAGTTGATGGTATCTTTGAGAAATGAGCGCAGGAGACTAGGGCCTCTTGAATTGTAAATCTTGGATTTATTATGTCATTTGGAGATATATTGTGGAATGCTCCCAAAATACTTATTGTATTCCAACAGCATTTACAATGATAATTGGATTCATTATTTTAAGAGCAGATTCGATGAAACGTTTGCTGCAATCTAAACCGAGTATCGATATTGTAGACTCTAGGGACAGGGATGGCTAACATTTCGTCAGAATACTATAATTCTTGATGAAATAAAAGAATTGCGCACCAATATAGTCCCAAAATTATTGTTTAAATTGACAATTTTGTATCGTGCATGTTTCGGTTGAGATACTTTAGTAAGAAAGCGAAGAAAAGATAGCAAGAATAGCACAATTAGAGTTGCTCGAGCAAAAGTAATTCTCTGGCGTGCCCTTTCTGGCATATGTGCCATATGTTACCCCCCACTATTGGAATCCGTAGAAACTTTTAATAAATTCTCCATTTCTAGGAGGAATGAGAAATTGGAATATCACCTCATTCTTAGAAGTCCATGCGGTTTACTACTCTAAATTATTGGTTATTCTGGGATAATATCTTCGTCGCCGAAGAATTCTCACCTTAGAGATAAAATGAAATATATTCCCTTTACGAATTATCAGGGGAAACATAGCATAGTCTATTGTTGAAGCAAGCGTAAAGGCTAAAATATAGTCCGGTCTGTAGTAGTCCATCAAAAGATAGGAAGGGAGAGCCGACAGAAGGAATGAGAAAGTCGCCGTTACCAAATATAAATCCGTCCAGTCTCATTTTTGGGACTGGGGACAGGATGCATTTCATTCGATCTCGCAGACGTGGATTCGATCCGCTTATAACAGGGTCATTCACCGCATTAACACTTCAGGTTGAAATGCAGAAAGTGCATTAAGAGCTTTTCAATCCTACCTTTTGACTTCCTACTCTGCGGTCCATCCACGAAATATGACTTCCTTCTGCTCCTTAGCCGCAACCTGTCTCTTGCACTCCGCTGCTCATCCGACGGGAGATAATTGCACCTCACTGCGGTTTCATAAAAAACTACAACTCAAGTATTTCTTTTTTACAAAGATACCGTATGTTATAATAATAATTATTTTAGCTAAAATTATGAAACTTTGGCATAGAAAGAGTTTTGCAAATAGATGAGTGACATTTAATTAAAACAGAGTTCTATTCAACACTGATTTATTTTTACATGAAAATTGCTGAAAGTAATTCTCTAGTGATGCAACTTGGGCTTTAAATATCAATTAACAAAGCCCAAATAGAATGTGGATTTTTGAATTGCTTTATTTTATATGAAAAATATGTTATTAATTATTCATATGTGTAAAAAATTAAAAATTAAATAAATTTGTAATAGTAGTAATGACAATAACAATTAAATTATACATTAAAGAAAATAAAAGATAAATAACGAGTTTTTAACTTAAAGGTAAGATTTTTAAGCAATTACAAAACAATTATCTTGACTTAATTATTGGTGTGGAAAGATTTATGGTAAAAAAATATATCTACAAACACTTTAATACTTTGCAAGCCAACTTTTGGCATGTGGGAAGGGGTGTAAACACCAAAGTGCAAATGAGAGTTTTGGAGGAAATAGTGAACAAAATGTCTATGTTATTCGGGATTAATTTGAGGACTATCTATACTTCATATGAAGAGAAAAGTTTGCGGATGACTTTAAAGGAAAGAGGACATAATTGGTTAGATTATAACAACAAATCTTTCAATCTATCTCTCTAAGTTGTTCAAAAGTAGTAGTAGTATTTTAAATACTCTTTACATTATTTTGAGTATCAATTTCAGATACCCCATAACCCAGGTCAGGCATTGATCTTTTAGAGAAGAGAAGTTTTGTTGAGATATCAGCGATAACAACAGAAAGAGCGGCAGAAAAACTAGCATTGATTCCAATGAGATGGGCAATTAATACAAACTCGTACCTTAACTTTTTAACTGGAATTGAAACTGAAAACTAAATTGCGTTTTGTTCTCATTTCATATCTGCAACCGGACGTAATCAGTGCCTCCGATCGTTTGCTCTCGATCGATCGATCAAGGTCTTGCGAAATATTCAAGGATTTTTTCCCTCCTCTTTGTGAACCATCGGATCCAGCGGTGCGGTGGTGCTTATTCAAATAAATGGCGAAGGCGGGCACGAATTACCCACAAAAGAAAAAGCGGAGATTTTTTTCCTGACCGCTCGCGGCAAGGATGGCTGGGCACAAAAGAAACTTAGAAACTTAGAAAAAAAAACTTCAAAATGTTGACGCGTGAGCGATGTTTTGTAATGTGGGAGGCCATTTTCGGTCCAATGAATATCCCTAGCTCACGTTTTGAAAAAAATAGGCGATTTCAGCTCTTAAAGCGTGGAGAAGGTCCGGAAGAAGACAAGTTTGCTTTGAAGTTCCTTGATTCATCGAGTTTTTCTTTTTCTATGACGCATCGAAATAATTAGAGCTAAAATTGCTCTTATCCTGTGCATTATTCTTCCAGCTATTTTCCGGAAACGGTTGTCCCATGTATTTAACTAGAACTTGGTATAATTACTGGGTGTTATGGATGTATTCTCCAGTAGTGTAATTATTATGCGTTCTACTAGTCATAGATGAAGAAGGCCTGAATATATAATAATCTGAAAAATGATTCTCATTCTTTCTGGGATCGCATTAATTAGCCGACGCGTTGTCTCTCATAATTTATCTAAAAACTGAACGAAGCACGTAACTGTCTTAACACTGTGAAAATAGTATCAAAAATTTTTACAAGTGAATCAGAAATAGCTGAAACATAGCATATACCGGAGTTTCCCAAGGTAGGTCTCACGCTCCACAGGGGGACAGTTCGATAGTTAAGTGGAAAACATCTTGCATGTATTGAAAATGTACTTTTTCTTACAATTTCCTAATTATTTATTCCTAAAACAGAAGGCCATTGTCCTGAAAAATTGACAAATAGCTGATAATAATAAATTGGCAAATAGTAAATAATAGATAAATCAGCTGATTATTCAATATGTTTAATGTTATGTTATGTGAAATGAATTAGATTATAAAAAATAAGTGGGGCTTGGAGGAAAAAAAAAGGTTGGAAAACACTGGCACATACCCTCTTACTCTTCCTGAGAAAACAGCCACTAAAAGAATTTTCGTATCAGTTACGTTTATAAAATTACATCAATAGGTGAGATTATTTCTTACACAAGGGTTCCCACGGGTAATCTTACCTCAAACAGTTTTAATCAAATGAGAATGCGTTATCAACTTGGCTATCGGGGAACCGTAAAATATATTCCAGACTATTATTGAAATATCAAACCTTGATCGATTAAACCTAAATCCAACATTTTACCTTCGAAAGCAAAAGTGCTAGTCTTCAGGAAACTGAAGATTCAACTTGCTCTCTTCCTTCCAAACTTGAACTTTATTTGCTTACTTATAGTTGAAACGCATTATCTTAACGAACCGGATCCTCTTACAAACAAGGAGATTTACGGTTTGATTTTAATGAAGCTGCTACCGATCATACTTACTGCATACATTACCTGCTACGTAAGCTTTCCATTCTAACGCCGCTGCTCGTTTGCGTGTTCTATTGCGGTGCCGATTCGTGCCTCGTCTAAGCGTGAGACTCTTCCGTAACAACGCAGAATTGATAAACATATCACGTTTTGACTTCTACCCTTATATCCATACATTTCCTTGAAACTGTCTAAATCCTCGATAACTCTCGTTATAAATTAAGTCATACGCATTACAATGAATTCGACCTTGGGGATATGAATCTAAAGAAAGCGTGATCAGATGGCAAAAGCGTTTTTATTCGCGACCTTTGCTTCCGTAAATCCATCCATGGAACTAATTAATAGGAATAAGAACGTGGAATCTAAAAATTAAAAGCAATTCAATCAATTTTATTTGCCGCAGTCGCACTCAAAGGCGGCCTGCATACACTTAATTTTATTATCTTTAATTTCTCTTTGTTTTCATTTACAATGAGGAGGTTAGTATCAGATGGCTTCGAACTAGTACTTTATCTTGATATCTAATCAGCGGTTTTCTAATTCAAACAGATTGGACTTATTCTTCGCAAATGATACCATGGTAAAAACTGTTTTTAAGTAGACCGATTGAAGACTTTGGAGAAGATAACACAAATTTTCCCGAAGCATGTAAGTAAATTATGTTATGCTACGCTTTAGCTCTTTTTTTATCAAAAGGAAAGCATTTCAATTGGATATTCAAATCTGCATAGTCATATTTATCTTTAAAGTCAATAAATTATATTAGAATTTATTGAATACATTGAATATTAAACATATTATTAAAATGTACCTGAATTTGAGTGCAATAACCATCAATTAGCTTAAATACGGATACTAGAAGCTACGTTTCTTTGATTAGCTAAATGAAAGAAATTATCGGACTCCGTCCAAACAAAACTGTAATGTGGACGGAGTCAGATTGTGTACTTTATTGAACTAATCATTGAGAAATTTCACCAAGTATCACCATGGTTTATTAGTTACATCTCTTTGGTTGAGATTTAGACGTCTTCAGATCAAATTCCATTTAGTTAGATTTCGGTTTATTTTGAGGATACGCAATTCATATCTATCAATACTGATGATTACTTATCTGGACGATTTTCGTATTCTGATTAAAGTTTTATGAAAAGTCACGTAGGTGTCGTTATCTCAGTAGTAATAAGAAAACTATTTATTTGTTTGTTTTAAGATCGCTTTAATGGAGACAGACATGACAAAACTAGTAACATCTAGGTTAAGGAGGATTTTTATTTCAAATAAACAGTGACATATTTTTAGAGAAATGTTGATATTTCGTTAAAGCAGAGCTTTTAAGAGTTGAAGACTATACTCTTTCAAGACAATAAAGACATATAAGCAGCTCAAAAACTGACCCTCAACAAGGCTTCGCTGAAGATATATTATTGCGCAGTCATAATTTCTCCCTTTAACTCTCTCCAACCGATTTTTTTATTTTTTCCATTTTCTCGAAGAGATCGAATTTTGACCGCACCTACCGCGACCATAGACCACACGGTGGCACCATCATGTCCGTTCCTGTTTCCTTTGCGACCAATCGACCGGAGATGCACGCAGACGGCGAAATTATTTTCGGCAGCCATGAGTGTAAAAAGTAGAAAAAGTTAAAACGTTTTTCCTTAGTTCGGCACTCTTGATGCCCGTGGGGCGTAACCAGGGGAAAAGCTGGTCCTTGACCTACCCAACCAAAACATCTTTGTTAGAAACCTTGGCTAAAGAGCGAGAGTAAATTGCCGAGGTTACCTAATCGACCATATTTGCGGTCACCCAATTTTTCGCTAGTGCGACCTTAGGAAGCGATACAGGCCTCGAGCAAGAACAGCGCTTGGCTAGAATTTTGGTCCAATTCTAACGCAACGTATTGGCATAGCTGGGAAGAAATGTTTCCAGAAATGAAAAAAGATGATGTTTTACAATGGAAAATGATTTGACTTGATAATGTCATATATTGCAGCGAACATATTTTGGTGATAATATATAAGTGAAATATTAATAGGTTAAGATAGAAACGTCGGAATGACGATAGAATATTATAAAAACACAAGTTATATACTGATCACAGTAACAAAAGAGTGTAAATAAATAAATGGTAACATGTATTTTTGTAATTCTACGATGAAATATAAATATGGATCATGTAATATCGTTCAGATCAGAAACTCAGATTCAGATGAAAATTTGTAAATAACCGTTTTTCCTGACTACGAAGAAGATTGTTATTGCCGAATTAATACTTTTGCTCTTAAGACTATGTTAGGAATGTATGCTAATTAATAAGTGGAAGAAATGAAACGGCTTGAAAAAGAGATATTTTCCTGTGAATTGAGCATTTGCTGATATCATAAATTTCTGATAAAATTCAATTAAGATATTTTTTGGCATATTCATTACATTTTTAATTTGAAATTTGAAATGTATAAAACTTAATAACGCTTATAAGATAAATTTTATTATTATAAGCTTCGTAGTCGATCAATTTTCATCATTCTTGACTAAGAAGATCTCCGATAGATTCATAATTATCATCATGGAACAATAGTTCTACTATTCTAAAAGGCTGGCATCAAATTTAAATTCCTTCAGAGTGATTGTTTCCATTCCTCTAGATCCGATCTAGTGGAAGGACTCCATTATGTAGTACAGTGAGAGAAAAATTTTAACGTTTGGCGCATGGATTGCAAAATAAAATTGTTGTAAAACTGGAGGAGCTCCATTTTTTATTTAAAAAAACTTTCACCAATGCATGGGTTCAGTAAATGCTAATTCAAAAGTAAAATATGACACGAAATTAAATGCAATAAAGTAAACTAAACATTTCAATAGCATTCAAAGTTTACAAACGGAAACCTGCTATAAAAAGGAGTAATTTCATTATTTTCACGATATAACTTTGCCAGTACACATCTGATGAAAACAAAAAGTTAAGGATTTTATCAAGAATGAAGTTTCACTATCGATACTTCGTTTTAAGCAATGCGACTACTACTTTTAAGTAATTTGTCTTTACAATGGTTTAAGCTATGAATAAGACGAATGAAGATTTATAGCCGATAAAATTTAATTCACCATTACAGAACAATGATTCCTAGTATTTCAAAGCATCTATTGCTTACTCCTTAGAAAATGTACTGAAGGGTATGACTAAGTAACTGCATTATTAGTAAATGGCACAATCATTATAAAATCGATTTATAAACGTCGGAGAAGGCTAGATTTTTTTAATGGGGAAAAATTCAAAGAATACAATACATTCCGTTTTCAAGTGGAATTCTTTTCAATTGACGGGATCTTTCGCTTATTTATTTCGCTTCAAGGGAGCACACGTGAGGATAAGCTCTTGTCCACCGCATGACTTTACTTATAGTCCTCAACAAAGAAATGATTTAGTCTTATGGCGACACTGAACGTGGCTCAAGTTCAAGTACAATGAGAAATATGCCGTTTATCAATCACATTTATGCCATGAATAAACGTGGTTAGAATTGGAGCCCTTCCAATAAACCTCCACTTGCGCACAATTGTTCTGAAAAGAGTATATTTATCAGCATTTCCTAACGTATCGGAATTAGTAAATAATCAATTTTATAAATTACTTTCACAATACCAGAAGATATTTTATACAAAGATATCAGATGATATTTCATGGAATTTTATATAAAAATGCCAGGGATAAACCATGAATACAATATGTAATTAAGTATTTTATACGAATACTTTAGTTGAATTAAAAATTTAAAAATTGTTGATATTTCGGCATCATCTGAGTCCTGTAAATGAGCAGCAATCTTATATTCATTACATTTAAAACTTGGTAATTCTACTAACGTACTCTATTTAAAAATGATTTATAAAACAAATACAGAAGTACTTTCAAAAACACATATGAGTGTCAAATTTACCTCGAAGGAGATATGCCACTAAATTTACAATTTACTAAGAATTTAAATGAAAAAATTTACTTAGATTGCCATAATTTACGTTGATGACTCTAAGGAAAAAAATTGGGCATCCCATGGCGTGTTCTAAAAGTCAAATTATATCCATGCTTCAATAGGCTGAATTGAAAAGGGATTAATATTAATAGCACTATTGCCTCCTTTGTTTGATGAAATGCTCTAATGAAGGTAATACAGAAATCAAATGAACAATACCATATTGTAAAATCAAATAGATTTTTAATAAAAAAAATAATGACTCGGTTTTGAAGTAAATAAGAGTATTTTGTATTTGAATATCATTATTACGATACGTATTACGTCCGAGAGATTCCTTATTTTTTTCTATCTTCGTTAATATTTTTTCTTCTAAGCTTTACATTAATGATCATAAATTATTTCCTTTAATTCATTTTCCTAGCTCTCCCTAGATCAACCTTTGCTATTTACACTATACCCTATACCCCTAAAATGCTACTCAAATGTCTAAATCGCTCGTGTCATTAAAATTGGGTTGATGTACAGTTATTTCCAGCGGTAGAGGTTTAAAGATGATAATATCCAAATATAGTCCTTAATTTGAATAGCTCTTTCTTTCCTTCCATAGAATAATCTTAACTGCAATATCGACTAATTCTAATTAAGATGGATAGATAGAGCCTTTGTAAAGATTCCTTCAATCCAGCCGTTTACAGGATAGAAATTAAGTCAAGAGATATGCACGAGAGTTAGAAAAGTAAGATTCAATTCTCAATCATTAGTAATAGTGTAATTATCGTAAAAACAACTACACTCCTTAATGAAACTCAATTAACTAAATATTCCAGTTCTCAATCAATTTTTAAGCGGTATTAAGTAAAATTTATGCGCTCTGCAAAATTTATATCTTATTATTACACTATGCATGGAAGGATGCGCTGCGTAATGCACCTTAGTTTCAGTTTACAGGAAACGAATTTGTTAATTCATTGGAAAGAATTTAGCGCGAGTTATTCGTGAATGTCCATCCAATATTCCTTTCTTTTATAAAATGGCCGACGCGAAACAATTATGTAACAGCCCAATAGAAGATATTAAGATAGACACGGGATCCCACAAACATGAACCGGATGTTAAAGAGAGCAAAATTTATTTATTGCTCGCTCCAGGATCTAACACGTCCTTTAGTCAGAGAAAAATGTTGTCGTAAATAACGCATTCTCTTATTCCGTCGACTCCCATCCCACTCTCGCGTAATATAACCAGCAGAAAATATAGGAGTAGCTCGCGATCCATCAAACGCGTGCCAGGCAGAATTTCCATCGTATTCGGAATTGTGCTGAGATTGCAATCTCGTTCGGGAATCTTAATCCTGGGCGGCCTTGCGCCTCATTGCGGATTAGTCTCTTCGAAAAACGCGGAATACATTCAAATCGATATCTTCAGCACGATTGATCCTCCTTCCGAGAAGGAGCAACGGCGTGATGGGAAACCTCACACCCACACAACTCTGGAATGAGAAGTCGGAAATTCCGTGATTCTCGAACGTCTTACTTTAGCATGTGGTACCTCGCCTTACGGATATGGGGAAAACATTCTCTTTGGCGAGTTATGGAGGTTTCGGAAACTTGTGTCACGGAAATACTGCTCACGCGTAACTGTTAGCCCCGATGATGTTTTAATGCTTGGAGAGGTTTGCCTTAGCAAATTGAAACGCGGGAGAGGATAAAGGGATGCCGGAAGAGGTGAAGCAATCACGCATTAGCACCAGAGTTGTCGCGAAGCGTAACTCGAGTAGTATCCTCGGTTTAATTCAAGGAAGCCGATGGGTTCCTCATTTTCTTGAAGATTAACATCCTTGGTTTAGCAATTCTACCGATTTGCAATACCTTGTTAGAAATAATAACAATGAAGCAATAAGTATTGACCAATTTTGACTTGCAGATTTCAAGACAATTCTCTCTCTGATAGTTATAGCAGATTCCAAGGATAAGGTAACGCAATATCCGATTACATTACAAATAGAAATAGAACATTATTCCCAATTGGTTGACTGAAGAATTTATGATTAAAATATTGAAATGAAAAATGCGACCAATTCACTGTTTGACAAGCACTTTTATTGAAAAACAATGCCCAGTTCTACACTCTTTCAATTCATTATTTTTGTCTCGTTGTAGTTACATACGCATAAGATATCGTAGCTTATATAATTCGATGCACTGTCTACTGTATTACACTCAAAGTAGTATACATTTGTATTATTTGTAAAAAATATATAAACTTTTGTTTCAAATAAACATTTGTTTCTCCTCTTGTAAGAAGAGGAATGATTAATGTCAAATTGAACTATTAGACAAGAAAAAGGATTGAAAATACATTCGATACGAGTAAATTCTTTAAAGAAGTTTACGATAATTCTCCGACATCCCCAAACCTATGGCAATGCAGATTCACTTCCATTTTGTACTGCAACTAAATTCCTTCCCGTGAAAACTTTTTATTTATTCTCAAGAAAAAGTAATTAGTTCCAATTTTCTTGAAATAAAATTAAGGGCTAAAATTGAATATATCTACAAAGCAAATAACGCTCTGATTCGCATCTCTTATAGATTTTTTAGGTTATATAGCGATAGGTTGTTAGCGGTATTTCAGTTAAGAGAGTCGCCTTCAACACAAATGAGCAATACATTTTAGACATTCTTTTTCGCGCAAAAATGAGTTCCAGCATAAGTGTTCCCCGGTAGTAAACATTTTCTTTATTTTAAATCGTTAGGCTCAAAAACTGACTCTTAAACTTTACCTACTAATTACGAAAAGCATAAGCTACAAATGAAAAACTATTCTTCTACCAAAAGCGATTATTTATATTATCTCTTCAGCTCTGCTCCTATAGTTTGCCAATCCTCCAATGAAAGGAAAATCTCCAAGATCTATTATAAACTGCATCAACATATAACTTGGAGGATGTTATACTTAAGATCCGAAAAGAGTAACGTGATATCATAAGCAAGAAGTAGCTCATTGTTTAACTAATTGCTAATTGGTACAGTTTTCTGTAGGAACTCTCCTATATAATCGAGCATTAAAATCACTTACCAATTTGTCATGGATTTCCAATTTTCATGTTTCAATAAGAAAATATGTTATTTTCTTGGTAGTAAATATGTCTTTATTTTAAAATTAAGGGATGTTGATTTCGATGAACGAATCTTTTGGATAGCAGATGTAATGGCGAAGGATTAACCTTCTTCAACCAACTCATCATGGCACTTGAGATACATGAATTCCCATTCATAGGTCATTTACGAGCTACTTTTAGCGGCTTAGTAGAATCTGGTCATCAGTATTTACCAACGAAGCTGAATCTACGGATGAGACGCAAATAGCAAACGCTCCCGTCGCTTCCGTCCAATCAAAGCAAGAGCTATCGACAAAGAATCAACA
The DNA here is from genome assembly GCA_947579665.1 of Sympetrum striolatum. Lineage (NCBI taxonomy): Eukaryota > Metazoa > Arthropoda > Insecta > Odonata > Libellulidae > Sympetrum > Sympetrum striolatum. The sequence continues at coordinate 82,259,159 of OX388346.1, forward strand.
CATTCATCGAAGCCGGAAAAAATCCCGTCGGCCGCTAAACGAAGCCTTCTCGCTTTGTCACCATCGCTTTATTCGCACGCCTCATCTTTCATTTACGACTTTTTTACGCAACCGCTATCGCCTTATATTCTCGCATTGTCCATTTTTTCCAGCGACACCCACGGCACTTCCGGGAGCGAAACGTCCTCCACAGAAAAAAGAAATAAAGCGCGCACCGCTAAGCTGTCGTCCTGCCTTCTTCCACTCGACAGCCTGTAAATGAGAGTGCGAATGCAATTTCATTGTGTGTGAGTGTGCTAGCTAGCTCCCGGCGGGGATTTCCCAGTATCCGGGTGACCGTGGGCCGCTCATTGTCGCTCCACTAAAGAGAGTCGGCTAAGAAGATTACGAGCGGTGAAATAGGAGCGTAGAGAAGGAAAGAGTTTCAAAAAAGCGACTGCTTTATAGGCGCGAGATGGAGAGAGAAACAAACAAGGATGGAAAAGAGGGCTCCACGTATATTTATGGTCACGTGATTAGAGCATAGGTGCGCGCGCACTGCCCCCGAGGCACGAGTAGAACAGTGTGTGCTGCATAACTGCGTGAATGAGGGCTACTACTGTGTGAAGGGATTATTTTTTACGGGGGCACGGGGAGGGAGGAAAGATAGAATTGAAAGATAAGTTCCTTAATTGGAAGGCCCGCGGGGTAATAAATTTTCTCGGACCCCTTACCGGGCTACTGGGCGACGGCAGTCGACCCACTATGGCTGCCGTGCTTACTCGAAATATATGTGCACAAGCGTGCGATCTAATACGCACATGTATATTCTGTGGGGTAATGCGAATGACGTAGGGCTAGCCTCGATGTTTCTCATTATTGAGAATATCCCATTTCAATACTGCCCTAGCGCCGGTTATTACTTCGCTCTGGATATTTCAAATGAATTCGATGAGGTCTAGCTTTATTTAGCGAAACGCCCTAGGGAAGGGAATTATAAAACTTGGTTGTTTGCACGTGAAATTAACTAACAACCGCTTTTGACGATCGCAAGTCTACATCCGGAAATTCTTCATTTTACTGAATATTTTGAGGAAATATTACCAATGACGTTGTAAATCCTTCCCCTCTCCTAAATCTCCCCTCAAAATTTTCAAAAAGATATTCAAGATATTTTATTCCTTATTTTCTCATTTAATATAGGCTGCAATTTGGTATGATTACCAGGTGGTAACGATCGAGGGGGATATAACAATACAATCTGTATTCCTTTTCTGAATACCTTACATCACGGGATCTGCCCAGTCAAAAGCAAACTTAAATGATGAATTGGCATCAACCCAGGTCTACCTCAAGATATCGGCAGTAAAAAGTGAGTCCTAAATTTCTTAAAATATTTTTCCGAGTTGCAAAGTCATTCCTTGACTAAAGGTTCGATAACCTTTACCCTATTTCCAGCCAATTTTCGAAGAAAAGTTTCCTATACTTGCAGAAGGCACTCTCTGAATAAATGATCGATATTATTAGGATAAAGGTTACAGAATGCTGGTACAATTCTTGCACCCTCAAAGGACACGGCTGCTTTTTCTGTTTCTCAAAAGGTAACCAGCCATGGAATTACGGAATTTTTATGATGCAGTAACTGAATTTGGGTCCACTCTATTACCCTGTAGGACACGCACTTTTCCTGTTACCGAGCAATCCCGCAATTTACAATATCATAGAGGCACTAAATATTTCGATTCCGTTGGCCCATACGTAAAAAAATACCCCACAAACAGAGTTTCAAATTATCATTTTCGCCGGAACATGCTTATGCTTTTATGCGGACGGGCGAATATATAAGGTGGGTGTCGGCGTGCGTGTTCAAACTTAAGGCCCATCTTTCTCCACCGCAAAAACGCAACTGATTAGCAAAGAATGCGCACCAGCAGAGGTGGTTATTACTCACTGAGAAAGTGGAAAGGGTAAGAGTCGGCGGCGATAGAAAAAATGGAACGTTAAAAAGGAATCGCCGCTTCCGTGGCCGCAACCGACGGCGCCGATATGTTGGTTGTCCGTCAGCGGCGGAGGAAAGATAAATAATGCGGGAAAAACTCATCCAAACTTGGTAAACGCGTAGCGGAGTGAGCAGAGGCTGGGAGTAATTCATAGTTGGCTGCGACAGAAATCACCCGCTTTGCATATTTTCCCGAACGTGTTGAATGCGGTGATGTATACTCGGTGTTCCGAACGTCGCGAGAGATTCATAAGAGAGTTATGGAAACTTAAGTTCTGAAAAATTCTCCCATTTGGGAATGGTAATCGGAAATTTCAATGCCTGCATGTCCAGCGAGTATGGTCCGAAAAATAACGTATCAAGTGGTTTTAAAAGCGGTCACTGGTTTTCGCAAGAGAAATGTGCATAGAAATAGAGCTCAAGAAGTTATCAGCTACTCACATAAAATTGTAATACCATTTACCCCAGCCAGAATATAATTTAAAAATCAGTTATGGCTTTATATGGATACCAGAGGACTCCATTGTCACAAATTTTTTCATCAATTTCCAATATATCCAATTCAAAATCTTGAAGAGTTACTGGGTAACTAGTAACTAAAAATATTTTACTATCAAAACTAACCTTTATTTGAATCCCTGATTTCAATAAGGAATAGAAGAATGTGTAATTTAAAGATTTCATAACTGTATACTGAGAAATCCGAGGAAAAGAGTTCAGGAGAAAGGGTTTAAATATAGCGTTAATGAGTTTTAATATAAAGAACAAGAACATAAAGATGGTTGATCTAGCAGATTTTTGGAAGATATTTCTTCAATTGTGACCCCTAATTTCAAAAGTTCTTCAAAATACTAATACGCCAAACCGTAAAATTAAAATAATTATATCAAGAAAACAAAATGGTGATAATCAAGATCAAGAAACAATTTTTAATAAAAACCTTTCCAAAACTGGTTGTATTTATGACATATAATTGGAATATTATTTTGAATACGTAATAAATTGTTATGATTCATGCTGATAACGATTATTACGAGATTCGGATAAAAGTTCTTTTCGGCCAGCTCATCCTTGCATGGCCATACATCTTATTAAGAAATCGTATTTGTAAAAATAATTTTGAAAGACCTTCAAATCGCGACTTGAGCTAGAATACTTCCACAGCTCGGGTATCAAAACCAATGAATCAATAAGCATAATTTAAAAATTTCCTATTTTTCCCTCTAATTTCTCCATTAATTTATTTTCCCTATTTAGGTTTACAGGTCATCCACGATGGAACCATTATGTGAATCTCATTGGAGTTATAAGAGTAAATTAACCTTGATGATATCGAAGCTAACTATCCCCGTATTACGGAAGTAGGACATTGTTGGCTTAGTGAAAATATCGAAGAAAACCAAAGATATTAAAATGTAATTTATGTTCCCAAGGAAAAACGGACTTGAAAAAAGACTAACAGGGCCTGGAATCGAAACCGGGATCTTCCTCTATCCGTGAGCTGCCTTAACCATCTAGGCTACCCGGTCAGAACATTTTAACAAGCCGTTTTGGGGACTTTGTAAAATGGTTAAGGCAGCCTCCCGGATAGAGGAATATCCCGGGTTCGATTCCCGGTCCTGTCAGACTTTTTTCAAGTCCGTTTTTCCTTGGGAATTTTCCTGGGTGCACGCCCTTATATGCAAAGTCACCTAAACCCTTTCTTTATGTAATTTATGTTCTTATTATTTTTTATTTCCTCAAGCAGATCCACCTGAGGAGGTATATACTTTCGGTCCAAGGTCTTACATTTAAATGAAGGTCATCTTCTCCTCGGGGTGTTTTTAGAGACGCAAATCTTTCGAAATTGTCCTCGTTCCACTGCAGCCCGTCATTGTCTTCATGAAACTAGGGTGAATGTGATCGCATATGCCGAAAAAATGCTGTGACCGCGATGACAGAGAAGTCCTCAAGGAAGAAAAATAAAACAGAAAATGGAATTCCTGGAGGGAAAATTCTATTCGCCACTGGGTTCAGCGAGTAATCGGCATGATTAAGCACACACCTTTCAGCGGAGATGAAAGAGCTTGTTGCCCCCTACCATTTCTCTTAAATGTGGTCATTACTCTCCGAGACCGGTGGCCGGCGAAAATATTTTTTTAGGAGAAGTGCATCATCTTTTTATTCTTTTCGAATCTTCATTTTGTTTATTTACCTGGGCACTTTTCGTATCTTTCACATATCGCTTATTTATTTAAATTTATATTCATGTATCATTTCATGGTGTGGTAGCACTAAGTTCCCTCATGTGTATATTTAGTAGGTAAATGTAAAATTTATTTAACGGATTTTAAAATAATTTTGCCGTAAAACAAAATCACCACTTTCACCGATTATGATTTATTCTTAAGTAAAAGAATATGAGTTGTACCTTAGGATAGTCATTGTAATAAATAAGAGTAACATTTGTAAAACATTGTCTCTCACCACTTTTGTGTGGGAAGTACCACTTCATATCTCCAGAAATTTTAGAATCCAACTGTTTATAACAAATGATACATTCTCAAATATTACTCATGTAAAAATATAAATTGTTCTTTATAAAATATTTTGAGATCATTAACGATAATTATCATTCAATCACAATTGCGATTCATCGTTATCAGTTACTACAAATAATGACTGAGAGTGGACGGCCCGAAAGATATTTACAAAATTAGCCTTAGAGCTTTGAGAGTTAAAAAAAAATCAACTCCGCTTATCTACTGGCTCTAAAATCGAATCCATAGAAAAAAATCAATCAACTATAGAACGGCAGTGATTACAGCATTCGAAAAAATTGATTTTTCACAACATTACCCTAGAGCGATGTTTTTTGTTCAGTCATTAAATGCATTCCCCCGAAAGGCGAAAGCGGCCTAATAAATTCAGTTTCCTTTGTAAGGCGCCGTTAACAGTATTTCAATCGGATTTTCGGCTGCCCAAGATCTTATCCTGCGCCCAAGAAAAACTGATGTCACGAAAATCAACTTCGGTGAGAAATGACCGCACAACAAACGAAAACGCCAAGCATCGCAAGTCAGTTGCAATTTTGCGCGCTACGTACTTATTTGGAAGACTATAAAATTAAAAACTTACCCCCTTGATTTAAGAATAGTTACATAATAATAATGGCAGATCTTTGTGCAAACTTCCAATGGTTTCACATAGTACTTGCTGTTCAATTATTTTCACCTCTCCTCGCTTGGTACACTCATTTAGTTACAACTATTTTATTAACATAAATTTGTTTATCACATATGACAGAAATAAATTTGAATTTAATATTGCAAATGACTAAATGTAATTAATTTGAAATATGCATAATAATGAAATAGTTCCTTCGTATTTCTTTTATGTTAAATATCGTACATAATTATTCCCTAATAAGTAATATTATTTTCAAAATTATTCGCTACATTTTCTCACAGTGAGCATTAATTCGCCCATTTTAAAAAAAAAATTTATGATGATAACAAAGTATTGTTTAATTATATTAACCATTTTATTGATTTCCCATTGGATACTAAAAATAACAGATCATATAAGAAAGAAGCAGGCTACAACCAGGTTTTGGTAATTAAATATATATGGGATTTGATCACGCATTGACCGGTAAATCATATTTAATTATCCTCTTATTCTATATAATTCTTTTATACATATATGGTTTTTATGGATATATTATATGAAGGATGTTCAAGGTTTACTTTTATATAATTTCATGTGCAACTAGAAAATATATTACGGGAACGATAGTATAGATGATAATATTAAAAATGTTTTCAATGATTTCGACTAAACCCGTTGGTTGTAAAAGAAGCCCATATGGGCCTAGCCTCGCCGAATAATGCGTTATATATCCTACAAAATTCTTTTCTACTAAATGGATAAGGTAACCCGGTATCTTGCCACGATTCTAAATGTATAAATTTGTACAGAGGATGGATTTAAGATGTACTGTGGACTAAGACAAGATTAAATACTTCGCTGTTTCCTTATCCTAAATTCATTATCTCTGAATCCCTTCGAACAACACAAAAATTACATAGAGAAAGTATCCGCACCCCAAAATTCGTCATCTTCCCGTTAATTATGTTGCGACCTTTCCGGTGCTTCGAAGAAATGCCCTCAACGCCTCAGCCAGCCTCAACGGTCCTCCAAAGGTATCCTGTTTATACAGGACGTATATTTATTTAAATAGAAAATAGGTATTTAGTTCAAGCTTTATGAAGCAGCTTTTATACATAAATCGTATGTTTTTCACAGTCTTCACAAATTTGAGATATCTCTCCATCTTTCCACAAGTGACAAATTCAATTATTTTAAATTAAACGAAGAATTATAAATCACCCCGTGTCATAAACCTCCCAGTCACCGAGATAAAATCCGCGGGAATTGTTTCAAATTAATCGATTAACAATAAGGCTGGCCACCGAACTGAGGGAACACGGGAGGAGATATAATATGTACAGTTTAACGATGACTCGGAAAGTTATTATCGCCTAGAGGGGGGCCCGCTTCCTCGGCCTCCATTACTAGGAAAACACTTTCTCATTTTCGCACCTGGGCCCTTGAAATGCGCGTTACGCCACTTCTTTGAAATTTACCGCGCGAAATGACACAATGTCTTGGGCCGCGAGGCTCGGTTCGTGTCACGCCGAAATTGGAAATTTCCGATCGCGAAAAAGAACGGAATAAAACGCATCCGCAAATTGGGAGCGAAAGATCGACCAACTTCCGCGGTCGGGATTCTCCGAGGGCGGACGTGTTGGGAATAACTGGGATCGATTCGCTATGCGCTCCTCTTCCGAAAGGACCGGGGGAGGAAAAACTACCGAAGTGGCATTCGTGGGCGTGGTGCACCATCCGACATGGAAGTCACGATCACGCACTCCCACCGATATTAATTCATCTGTTGCCGAAAGCGCCCTGGTATTTCACGTCGGTCTCTAACAAAAGGTGCGCGCGGATCGAGGATTGGCAATTTCGTGTATCGAAAGGGATCAATAAGGAAAGGTATTGATGGCAGTGATCGAGGTTGAAGGATGTGACGTCAAACACGCGTGCACCTTGACCTCATTGGTCATTGCCGATCACGAATTAGGGAGCGGATGAAGTAATAAAATACCGTGTATTGGAAAGATGTACGGTTTCCCGTTGCCGTTATACGAAGGAAGCAGAAAATTCAGCCAAAGAAGAGTTGAAAATACAAATTAAACTTAAAAATAAATCTCAAAGGAGAGTATTTTCTGTTTCAGAAGAGAGATAAATGAACATATGAAAATATTAAAATGTATATCTTAATAATTTAGAATAATATCGTGGACTACTGTTGGCAAAGGTATATCGTGATATTAATAACAAAAAACATCAAAAGTTCTAATCCGTCCCTAAGCACCTTTTTTCTCTATGAAACCATCTTCAGGGGCAGATGTAAAATGAGAGATTTTATACCTTTGCCCCTGAAGATATTCTCATCGAAATGCACATAGGGATAGATTGCAACTTTAGATGGCTTTTGGTTATCATTTACATACTTTCTTAAGATTTGATTCGATTTTCTGTTTAAATTGGGATGAATTATTAATTTGACTATGATTTTTATACATATGCAAAAATTAATCTGTATTTATGCGTATTTATTTATTAAATCTGGAATTTCCTATTAAATTTGGTTTAAATATTAAAGACAATAAAATTTCATCTGCTACTTATCCGGGAGCGACGGAAGATGCCGCTGACTAAGCCATCCTTGCATTAGTTCATATTGATTTGAAATAAGGATAATTAGTTTTATTCGAAATCTATTTGACATAAACGGAACTTGAAATAATGCTACAAATGTGGTCTCTACAACTTAATCAATCCCTAGTAATTAACACTATTGAGTTTACACAATACACATTTCGAAAAATCCATAATTCATCCGATCGACACTGAAGGTAAATATAAGGAAAAGTTAGCGCTGGTTGATTTAATCTCGCTATTCCTTGTTGATTATGATTCATTTGCACTATCTATCACTGAAAGAACGCCTAGGGCAGAATGATTTACTGCGACACTAGTCAGTTATCTTGATCTAATAGCTCAAAATCGCCAATGAACTCTACAGAAGAATGAAGAAGAGATCCGCGTGTTAGCATCGATTGCATTGCTTTTCGCTATCCTTATTCTGCATTGAAAGACTTGTGTTGGACTACGCTTCATTCTCTGTTTGAAGTGTGATTCAGACTTATAATAATGCAAACGAAGGTTACCGTGACGTTAATTTGAAGTCAACCTTTTTCTGAGCCTCTATCGAACGTAAAAAAGAGAGATGTCAAGAGATACCGTTCAGTTGTATGCACTCGAACTTAAAAGTATATGATTGACAAAATATTAGGGTCGATAAATATTGGTTTAAAGCAAACATTACGCTACAATTTCTTAAACATAATTAATATATAGTTATAAAAATGTGAGCAATTTGAAATGCAAAGAAATAAATATTCCAACGCTAAGTAGAAATGCGGGTTGCATACGATCCCGGATAAATAGGCCTTAATGCTTAATACAATCATTTCGCAAATATCATTTTCCAAGGTTTAGGTTGATAAGGTTATCATAGTTTGATAATCTGTTCAATTGCATACCTAATAAGCACATGTGAGTATACAATGATTTTGTTTAGTAGATTTCTTTATTTGTTGCACAAGCGATGAAGGTGGGCATGTATATGAGGAGGGCAGCTACGGTATAACATGTTTTACCCTCCTCTCGAGATATTAAGTTATAAATTAAACTATTTTGATTAAAATCAAAAAAATCAACGGTACCGTGAGATTTACTACAATTACCGCTGCAATACGGAAATTAATTTACAGAAAATAAGGAAATTGGTTATCAGGACCTGATGATGACTTAGTACTCCGAAACCAGTCGTGTTTTTTATTTTAGTCTCTGCGGAATGTTTGCACCAATTTCATTGTGTTTTTATCAATAAATCATCGTATATTTTCGATTTAATTTCTTAGCAGAATCATGTGGACCAAATGGTATATTTTGATGTTCCATTTTGGTAACTCCCCGTTCTAGTGGTCGTGCTACGCAAATCTCTCACTATATACTCCCCACCAAAGTATAAAATATTTTGTGCACACACAATTCAACACATCATTCCATTCAGTTGAATCTCATTCTCGTTTGATATATTTATTTATCTATCTCCAATACTAAATAATAATAATTTCTGTTTGATAAAGAACCTCTCTAGTAATAGATTAGGACAATATATCCCTCCACGCTCAAAACGAGTGCATTGGTTAGTCAATAGTTTTGTAGAATTGAATATTTCTCTAGAAAATTATGTAATTAATGTATACGGAGAAACGTTTGACTATAATGCTTTCACATTTAGGAAACATTGTGAAATATTTCAATTTGTGAAGAATGAGAAAAACACTTAAAACTCTCTCACGAGCGTTTGATGACTATAGGAATATCATATCTATCTAAGATTTATAGGTATAGGCAGCTCTATTTCAGTAAATGCCGTCATAAACGAGTCCTATTAGCTCGCTATGTCTAGAAAGCAAGGAATAGCTACTAAAGAGAAAAAAAACTTTATCGACACTGAGGTCACGTATATCGAGTACAGATCGAACCAACCGCTTTCAGATTTTGGCAAAACGTATTGATTTAATTTTAAATATTAATGGAATAGACACCAGAGACGAAAAGTTTACTCTTATGATAAATCTATGCGAAGTAAATGACGAATGAATTAATATAACATTATTTTTGCAGCCACTTGTCAGAACGCATCAAAAGCAATTCATATCCCTTGAAAAATTTCCCCTCATAGCCATGAAGTATTACTTTCGATATCCTTAACATTACCTGTTCACCTCAGATAAAAGGAGGAACAAATTCCACGTGATGAGATAAAATTATTCAAAGTAACAACCACTTTTCGCGTCCCTTTAAATATTTATGAACCCTCTCCCCTAGAACATCCCTCGCAGCGTTCAAAGCATCATTTACGGAGGCGTTAAGATACAAACCACGTGACATGCCCGCTCCTATTGCTACGCGTGTCAATACAGCGCGGTTTCTGATCGATCTCGGATTTAAGCCCGCGGAATGTACACGTATATCCTCGCCCGAGTTTCGCTCCATTAACACCGGCTTCGATTCCATTAGCATATTGTAATTTGAAGGAGGCAACTCCGCTTTCCCACCGTCGGCTGAATCTTTGAAGTGCGGGAATTCCAAGGATATCTTTTTCTGCGGGACCGATGCACGAGCCTTGCGGAACTCCTGAATTATGAAGCCTCCGCATTAAGTGGGTGCGCGGGAAGAGCCATTCGCCGGCATATCTTAGATACGCCGCCACTTTCTAAGCAGCGTGCACAACTTGGCTCACGAAAGCACTTGTAAAGAATTCCCCCTTTCGGAACGGCTAAAAATCTAAAAGTGCTCGCAATAAATTATGCGGAGATCGAAGACATGCCTAATGGTCGATTTCCAACCCCTTCTCCGGCGAAACACCGTATGGATCTATCGCGGGAACAATGGAGACACGACCCGTCCTGGATAGGGCGTAATCGTAAAGACTACGGCGCTAGTGTTTGTGAGAGACTATTTTTATTGTTCCATTCCTCATAAACAAACGGCACTTGGTACACGGCCAATGAGAAGAGGTCGCTTGTTTTTCTCCCTTCCCCCAAGAATAGGGTTGCCACATTTCCGGCTTTCGTACGGAAACTGTGGATTTTAAAGGCCTTCACAATCAATTTTCGATTAAGAGATGTCTTTGAAAGGATATTTCTTTTAGACAAAGCTCGTATCAATGAAAAATAACATATTAGTTTGGAGGAAAGAAGTTCGTGGTATATTATCGTTCTGGAATATACTGAAACTAAAGTGATACTTCAAAGTAAAACAAACTTAAGGCAATTTCAACTGGAGAAAAACGAAAATATAAATTTGTAGGCATATAGCCAAGAAGCGCTTATTGTAAAAAGAATAGCTTATACAAATACAATCGAAATAATGAAAGGTTGAAATGGGATTTTCGGGAAAATGTGTAAAAAAATTTAGTTCATTGGGAGTATAGCATGTAGTATAAGAAAAAAGCAAGAAGAAGTGCAAGAAAGAAAGGCCTGGATTACGCAAGACGTATTTACGTTACGTATGAGAGAAAATTAGGAACGGAGAAAAGCAGCAACAGAGAAATATGAAAATGTTAACAAAACGGATGCGTCTTTAAATATGAAAATGTTGATACTGGGGAAAAGATGCTTCGCGTGGCCCAAATTATTATTTATGAAATATCAGCGGATATATGATATATCTCTAGTTGGTGATCGGAAAACAGGCTGACTGACGGAAATTAACTTTGTTCTGTACGCAAGAACTTTTAAAAATCTGAGAAAATCGAGATTAACAAATATAACTTTATAATTCCTCATTTACTAATGTATATTTGTTATTGTGGAGTTAAAAAAATAATTATGTGGAGAATTTATTGTAAGAGATTATTTCTGTGGTACATCGGAATTCCATTAAAAAGACGATCAATACACTACTGTTCTAGCTGTATTCCAAATATCACGTATACCACATATTCGCAAGACTCTTACTTAAAGTCATTCTATAACCTGCTGCTGTTACAATTGATCCCGTCATATTTATATCAAGCAGTAAGTCCTTTTTTTAATTTTTCCTTTATTTCCCATCCGCATTTTCTACCAATTTAAAAATAAATTAAAAAGGTTACTTAGAGTAAATATTACATGTTGAGATCAAAGTTTTATTTTTAAGTTCGTTATAGAAGTTGAAGTAATGTATCTCAATGCTATTCCAAATAAATTTATAGTGGCGTAGAAATCAGATATCTAGAAATTTGTTTAACTCAAGATGTTTCCTTACAAATCAAATTTAGAGTAAATTTACAATTCATTTAATATTTACTGCTCTCTACAGTATTTTCTAATTATAGAAAGTTCGATCAGCCCATTTTGCGATGCATATTAACAGGAAGAGAGTTTTCTTGCCTAACCAGGCTGCATCGTAATTCTGCCACAAGATACTATAGAAAGAGTCGTTACGTATTGTACCACCGTTTTACTAAATGAAAAAGCGAACAAAAGTTACTCAAGTGCTCCCTCGTGTCTAAAGACCTGTAATACCGCATTCCTCGAAAGATAGCACCTTTTGTTATGACTAGCTGCTGCCTGCGGAACCCCGCCCATCGCAGTTTTTTCCATTCGGAGCGGGAACGGCTGATGAATTGTCACGTGGTGCGTCCACCCTCCCTCAGAGCAGATCCTCCTACGCTCCCCTCCCAATGGAACAGGAAGCTATACCGCGGCGGTGGTACCACGCCGCTTGAAGGCGTGTGCAAGGAAAAAAGCGGGAAAATCCGCTAAGACGGACTGCGAGAATGCGTGGGCAAATATGAAGCGGAAAGGGAAACTCGGAAAATGTGCGCGAATGTATCGGTTTTTGAAATCCGAGAGCTTGAAAAGTCGTCTCGGGGAGAGAGATAAGGTCGAGCGAGGCATGTGCTCAGAGTGGAGATGGCATCCTCGGGGGAGGAGAAGTATGCTGCACCCGACGCCGGGGAAGGCGCGAAAATGTGACGCAGAATGGCTTTTACTCTCTGCTCTTTCCTCGAAAGTGAAAATGTGGACGTGCGAAGTCCATGTTGAAGAGATGACAGCGTGGACTCGAATGTCTCTTGAACAGGTGTATCAAACGCGAGAGTGTTCAGGGCTCCGATTCGCTCCTTTTACGCACTCCGCGGGCACTGGAGTTTCTGCATAAGCAAAGAAATTATGAGTTTAGAGAGAAAATTCGATTTAGGTATTTTTGAATTCTGGAAATTTATAATTTTATAACATGATAAATCCCAGTGTGTATACCTATATATATACACATATAACAATTCTCAGCAAAAAATCATCAAAATGTTTAGGTTTTCATTTTAATGTTATGATGATAATGTGATATCGATACAATTTAGAATTTGGCACTGAGGCCCGGTATTTTATTTCATATATATGTATTTCATATAGGGAATTTAACTCTAATTTATGCTGTACCTATATCAAACCGTATTATAATCGACGAGGAAACCTTTATTAGTACAAATGATGAAAAGAAAGATTTGACTTTGCACCTGAAAGTGTGTGGCACAACCCAAAGTTCTACTGAGATGAAAAATAGTGACTTGGCTGGGACTTGAACCCAGGTCTTCCACTTACCTTCCACGAAAGTGGGAGACGTGGGTTTGAGTCCAGCCAAGTCACTATTTTTCACCTCTGTAGAACTTTATTAGTGATTTAAAACATGATTAAAATAAGTTTTAATAATTTCCAGATTAAGGCCTGTAATTATAATGTCTAGCCAAATCTACTAACCGAATAGGAAGATTAAGCGTCAATGTAATTTAGTGGCATAGAGTACAGTATGATTAAACATAGTTATAAGAGTTCAATCTCGCTCATTCTGGTACTTACGTTAATCATCACTTTAAATACCATTGAAAGTTATACCATGATTTACGATGAAGCTTGCAAGAGTTTGAGATTATAGTTAAGCTCCTTTTAATATATGGACATTATGTTACCAAGCCTTATGGTTCCTATACGTTAATGTACTATTAAATGTAAATATAAATTAAAATTTTTTATGTCATGGTTTACATTCAAAATAATTATCAATTGTAATTTTATACTATCATTTGTTACAATGAACGTTATGATGTCATAATGTGATTTTCGTTCTAAGGCAGACGATCATAAGTTTCATGGTTCCATGCAAATTCCCTTCCAATGAAGGAAGTTCAAATTATTTATATTGTAAGAAAGCAAATACACATTTTATATTCTAACAAACTAACGGAGAAAGTTGAAAGTGTGACTGACCAGAAAGAAGATATACCTATCACTAAAAAACAACAAAGTCATCCCTTGAAATGTTTAGCCCTTTATGAATATTTGGAGAATATTTTGACAACTATTTGATAGATTTTTGCATTTGCGTTGTTGGTTGCTTCGAATTATAGAAAGGGATATGTGTGAAAAATTTCGTCCCGTTTTCGATAAATATTACAATTTCTTGTATACGCTTGTGGTTAGTTGAAGTAGTTAGTTCTCAAGCTCGTTGGCACAGGAGTTGGCGAGCTAGTCCGACAACGCCGAGGTCCTCGATTCTAATCCTGGTGAGGGTTTTACGTTCGTCTTTGAAAAATAATTCGAAAGAAGACTCTCATTATACTGGAATTCGGCTAATAAGGTTGATAAATTAGTACTACAAACGTTTCTCTATCAAGAAATAATGATTATATTTAATTTTCAATATTACTAGATAGAGTTCGTAGTCATTGATAATTCGATTCATATTTAAATATAAGTATTATTTAAAGAAATAAAAGAAAATATGAGTGTAAAAATGAGTAGTAATATTACTACTTTCAACAAACTCTCGCAATTTTAAATTCGATATATCCTGGAGTTACTTTCCGGAGTGATATATCACAGCAGAGAAAATATATCGTGGAAAAATAAAGATAATAAAAAAATATTTTTTTTTCTTTTCTGTTTAGCATTTTTCTTCAAATAATTATAAGCACAATTCTTTAAGAAGTTTAATAAATATTTAGATAAAATAGTATTGAGCTCTACCACACAATATATTCGTATTTCACAACTCAATGCCATTCTTGCTGCATGTTTTCTATACAGCTGAAGTTATATAGCTTTTATCTTCTATATTCCTGTCCGCAAGTACTACATCAATATTAATAATAAATTTTCCCACGTCTTTTTGTAAACCCATTCTTCGTTCGTCTACAATTTCCCAATGAAAATTTGCTATAGAAATAAATTATTCCGGCTACTCTCCTGCGGAGTCAGAGTCACTTCAGAATATAGGAATTTTTACAGTCGAAAATACGTTAATGCACATGAAAATGACACTATCTTAATAAATATTTCTGCTACCTTTTAGATAAAATTCTTTACTCTTGATTATCAATTACTCTAAACTTCTACCATTGCATAGAGGTGCAGTTGGTACAAAAAACCACTGAGAATTACGAGCATAGTATATAGAACGGCCCATTGTAAGGTTTCCTTTAGAAGCACAAACTGATAGAATATGCATTGGATATCCACTGCTAACCATCCAGTTTTCATTTGTTTCTGAATAAAATTTGCATTTCTCGTTTTTTCTCATCCTTTAAGCCATTCAGTTGTAAAGAGAACCCCAGCCTTTATTTTCAATTCTCAATTCTCCGAACAACGAATACTTGATTCATTAAAAGTATTTAAAAATATTTTCTTTCATAAAACGTTATAAAATAAAGTCTATAGAAATAATGGGTATTTAGTGTGAAATAGAATAGCTATATTCGACGAATCCAATAAACGTATTGCAACTTGGTACAATTCAATGTGATGCATGAAACATACAAGTCCTAAGGAAGAACGATCATGAGAAAAGTCTGACGGGACCGCGAACCCGGATTTTCGCATTGCCGATTGCTTACCCTGCCGATTGAGCTATCCGAGCAGATACATGCCACTCGGAATGTTTTGTAGACAAGAGAGAGTAGTCAAAAATATATAAATTTATTAGGTGAAAACTTGCAAAACTTAAAAATGTAAATCAGACAATTATAAGCATAACCTGCTCGAAGTTTGAATTTCTTTCAATACAAGACTAAATTTAAACTGATATACTATCTACTAACTCTAGCAAACCGACGATGGTGCGATGCTTCAAAACTATGGCAACTAAATAAACTTCAACTTGCATGGCTTAAAGTTTTTATCCTTCCTTCTCCTTCAAGATACGCAGCGTAAATATTCAATATATAATATTCTTGACTGTCATTCTTTCATCTATGCTTCTCCATCCCCTTCTTCGAATATAATTCCCAATACATTGAATTCCTCTCTCCGGATGAAAAAAACCATGTATGAGAAACTCATTTGAATATATAGCATTCAAAATTACTCAGAAATAATAAACAATCCAGTAGAAGTGAGTTGTCAATACATAAAAGGACGAAAATTCTCCATGAGATGATGCTTAGCATGGGGATGAGAATAAAATGCAAAAATCTGATGTGGCCAGCACATGACTTTCTCCATGTATATAAGATGTAAATATTTATCTACGACTGTATTTTCGAACTCTATATTCAATCTAAACTTGGAAGATGAGTGATTAATTTATATCATATTATCTTTTACGTCACAAACGTTATAAATAATGTTTTTCGGGACATGTTCGATGAAAAACGATGAAATGGCCTTTCGCCGCAGCGCCCAGAGCGCCCACAAAGTACATAATCAGCAACTTCCGGTTTACCAGTATTTCACAAATAACTCCCACACAATCAGTGATACAAAAATATGTTTCATACAAAATTTATAGTAAATTACATTTTCTAAAGCGTTTATAAATAATAGTATATACCTAAATATCATATTTATGGAGATATTTTGTAAACCGGAAATGAGCTTTGAAGAATAAAGCTCGACTTCCGGTTAACCGATTTACTCCAAAAACACTCCTGTGACAGCACCCACCACAGTCCTATGTATGAAGTTTGGTATTCATACGACTAATAGTTTTTACGTTAGAGCGCCCACTATCACACACACACACACACACACTCACACACACACACTCACACACACACAGACATCATTCCGAAAATGGTCAAAACGTGTTCTAGGGAACCCAAAACATGTATTTCCGTTGAAATCTCGAAGTCGATTTTTTTCTTTAAAAGAATACTTTCTCTATACTACGTATATGGAGAAGGTAAAAAGTAAAGGATTGAACATTGTTAGCGAATATAAGCGGAAACGGAATTTTGAAAGGTTTGCATAATAGCAATTTCCTAAGGCCACATGTTGACGCAATGCACTTAATTTGGGATGCATGAATTCAAACGAGGGCGTAAATAACGCAGGTGCTTGGAATGAAGTCGTACGTTACATCCCGTCAAAATTCCAGCAGGAGAAATAGAACGTATTCAATTCGAGTTTATCCAATTAATTCCAAAGGAAAAGGAGCCGTGCTTTTTTTCGAGTTGATTTACGGGCTATTTCCTATTCAGCTATGATAACTACGAAAACTAAAAATGTGCACGTTCAATATTTTCCTAACATTGGGGTAGCCAACGTGATTATGCCTGAACTGGTTAAGAGTAACTTAAATCACAGTAATATAAAAGTTCTTCTTTGAGGTTGTCTTTTTTAAGAAAAGATCGTACTCATTAAGTCTGTTTCTATTCAACATCTCTATAGATGAAAGATTTAATCAGTGTTGAGCTTCAGAAACTTAAAAATTCTCTCTTAATTTGTTAAACTATAAAAGAAAATAAAGAGCCTGAATTGAAAAAGTAATATTTATAGCTGATCCAGTGGGGAACTTGTGGTCAAGTTCCGGTTAAAAAGATATTACAAGTATTATGAAAGAATTTTTCCCCTTAGTTTTTTCAACATCCCTTCATAAAAACTCCAGGACTCGAACTTATAAAAACTTCCCACGGGAGCTTTCATCCGGCATTGGATCTCTGCTTTCCCTTTAGTGTAGATAAATTTATTTATACGCTCAAAGTGCTCGAAGCTATAAATAGACGGGTGAATTTTTTTCTCGTCTGGCCATACATTTTAATTTAAAATGAATCCTTCTAATTGAATACACTCAGTTACTATTAAATTTATTATAATACAATGTTTCTCGAAATACATTTGTTACAATATCTAATACATTCGTCACAACATGCCTATTATTTTAAGTTATGTCGAGCATATCGAACTAATAGCAAAAGTCGAATATGTTCTAAGGATGAACATATATACTCTTTAGCTTTTTTATCACACAATATCTAAGATCCTTTTCCGTTTTTTATGCATAGAACTGGCTTGAAAATTTCAGACGACGAAGTGCTAAAATTTTATCTATCCTAACATTAAAATAATATAAACGTAAGATTCGATCTCTTTCATATTCCCTAATATTTGTATTCATATTAATATCAGGAGATAACATTGAGAGTTTATATTTATATGTTAAAGCAAGATATGGAGTGAGGAATTTATGCACTTCGGTGAGCTAAAATATGATGAATACGTAATGCCCACGTAAGGGGAAGTACTAACGAATAACAACTCAAAAACCTAAACTTTTCATTGATTAAGAAAAGACTGAGATAAATACCATTATTTAGAATCAATACTTTCTTTACAGTCTATATAATCATGGTGATGAAAAAGACTGAGGGGAAATTAAATTGAAGATATATTTTCCTCTATTCTATCACGAGTACAAGCGAAAAAGTGTTGTATTTATCAATAAATGGAATCACGAAAAGAAAATAAGAGAATTGTTAGCAATTAATTACATATAGCTATACAAGCAAGTGCGATAAATTTCTCAATTCTTATAAAATGATACAACAAGGAATAGTATTCTGTTGGCTTCGGATACTAATTACCCAACAATTGAGCGATAGGCTACCTGTTTTCCTTATGAAAACAGCTACTTGGACATTCATTCACTCCAGCCTATTACCTCACAAACCTTTTTTCCCGTAATCGTTTCCCGACTTCATTCTAATGAGCGAAACCCCTCCCTGCATTTGGAAACCCTCCTCCCAGCGGATTCCAAGTCGCGCGCCTAAAAAACACACAAAACTCCCGGCGAACAGGGACTTCTCTCCCGGACGCTTTCTCCTTCGACCCACCCTATCTCGCCTATCCTACACCTAGCTCTCGCCTGATTTATACCCGTCGTGATGGTCCAGCCGTGAGAAACCCCTCGAGCTATTGCCGCTCGTTGGAAACCCGCACAGATGGGGCTCGCTGCAATAACCTCGTGGGGCGGTGGTTGGAGTCGGTACTATCGAACGAGAAAGTGCCGATGAGGAGAAAAAATTTAGGTGATCTTTTCTAAAGGAGACGAAGAGTTTATGACGCGTGGCGGGACATTACGAGATGATGTAATTACTCGGAAATCGAAGAAGAGGTTGCCGCGAAGATATCGGAGAAGAGGAGATTAGATATTCAGGATAAGGATAGAACATGGGATAAAGAGAGCCAGAGGGGAGTAAAGCTTGATGTATGAAGGCAGTGAATAACACATTGGTGAAATTAAGCGATGGCGGGAGGTTTTATATGGAGGATATACGTTAACGGGTGAAAAATTGGGGTGAAGGTCAAAGTATCCTTGATCTTTTGAACCGAAGAAAGATAACGTCCCTCTGAGGAAGGAGCATGGGAGGTGAAAAATTGGTAGGCTACAGAATGTAAATACATAAGACGCCAAAGGATATTAGC
Source organism: Sympetrum striolatum (assembly GCA_947579665.1). NCBI lineage: Eukaryota > Metazoa > Arthropoda > Insecta > Odonata > Libellulidae > Sympetrum > Sympetrum striolatum. The sequence goes on from OX388346.1 coordinate 82,278,503, forward strand.
TGAATTGTTTGGTTAGGCATTCACAGTTAATGGATGAGATGATGAAACCAAGACCAATTAGTGAGTGTATCAGGTTTCACTATGATGATCGTAATGGTAGGGAAATGAGACTCGTTTCCTCAGGGAGTGTAGCTTACGGTAAAAAATACTCATTCATTATAAATATGTGGTTCTATATTAAAGAGAAAGAACCTTCAAGTAGAAGATGCATTACTAAGAATTGCGGGCGGGATTTCTTAGAAGAAAGAGTTATTTACAATGATAAATGTATGAAGTGAGCATTAAAATCTATCATTTGGTCCCTGAGAATTTAAATAAGGCTGCAATAGCTTACTATATAGTTATTTCCGCAAGCTACATGGGGTAACTGAAATTTAATATCCGTACAGGAATCATCATTTATCCTGTATAAAATAAAAGCTCAGATATCTCCATTCATTCATTAATGCAAGATTTAACGTTTGATTAAGTTTCCTTTTTCCTTTAACAAACATGGGAATGATTCAATTTAAGCGTGAGAAAACAAGTCGGAAATAAAACATAATTTGTAAAATAATTATGAAGTATAGTCAAAACAAGTCTGAAAACCCGAATGCTTAATAGGTATCTCCATTCTCGTAATATAACACATTTTCTCTTATTATTTTTTTATAATTTGCATTAATTTAAGGAAAGGGTTAAGGTGACTTTGTTCATAAGGGCGTGCACCCAGAAAAATTCCCAAGGAAAAACGGACTTGAAAAAGTCTGACAGGGCCGGAAACGATGACGATGTCTGACCCTGTCAGACTTTTTTCAAGTCCGTTTTTCCATGGAAATTACATTATTTTCTTAAATTTTTAGCATTGCTCTCAGTAATATCTGGCGCAGTCAATGCATACGCTAAACCAAATCTCTTCAAGTAGAAACAAGATTGATTATAAATTTTCTTCGTGAGGAATTTCATCCATATTATTTCATTTCATACAATACCTCATAATAGTATAAGAAAGAGACTATTTTAATTCCTTACTATTTTTCTAGCTGTGATTTAGTAATTCTTATCCAGTGCACCAAAAAAAGCAAATTTCATAAAATGTAAAATGTTTCATCATTGAACGATTCACGAAAATGAGGATACCTGTTGTACATTCAAGTACGGCACTTCTTCATGACGGTGGAAAGGGCCCTCTGCAAACCTAGAACGCGGTTCTTAACTGATTAAAAGAGAACCCGCAAAAGGGAATGAGATAACCACCGCAGGTATCCTTTGTCGTGCAGAAGCAAGGTTGCTATGGGCGACGCCGCTCCGCCCTACGAGTTCTCTATAAAAGGCGAGCGAGGAAGAACATCGCCAAATTTTCCCTCGCTTCATTATCCCTCGCGAATCCTAATAAAATAAATAATAGTCTTCGGACCAAGGCTAAAAACCCACCGTATCGACGCTCGAGGATGTCGAAACGAATCCCGATTTATTATCCTTTTGACATTTGAGGCGTAAATATACGCTCACGATCTCCCAGCATAACGCTTCCATCCACGTCAGTACCTCTTCATTTGCACTAAAACCATATAAAAAATTCGTGTACGCACAACGATCCGATCTGCATATCGCCTAAAAAGGAGCTCGGGCTTGTTTTATTGCGACCGATTCGGTATAACGCACCAATCCGACTAGGCACAATGTTGGCGAATGCAGCGCCTCCAATTGATGGCTACGCTAAAATTAGAAAAGGATGAAGTCACCGCTAGTCACGGCCGGGTAATTGATCGAGGTATAACAAATGGACTAAATCCGAATTGTGTGTTACCACCCTCCCGATTTATGGGGCAGTTATGCGCATGACGTAAACTTCAGACGTTATTGACTGGTAGCTCCCTGGACAGAGGAATTTTTTCGTTCGCGCTGCACCGACTCAAAAACTGCGCTCTCTCGCAACCGCTTTGATTAGTTATCTGTCGCGGAGGGAATATTTATTGTGCGTATTATAACGCTTATATGCGAAGAGTATATCAATTAAAACCTTAGTCTCGGAGCGGTGGAGTGAAATCTCGAAAGTGCCGGGCACGAACGTGCACGATCCCTCTTAACTAGAGTTATTAACGCGGCGCGTGAAAAACGCGTTAATCCTCCGCAGTGAGGAGGGAGATCTCTACCACTAAATCGAATGTAATTATAGGGCTTAAAAATCTCTCGCTAATGCCGCGCGTGCTTTTGGGGAAAACATTTTCTCCGCAGTTCGTAACGGTATTTCTATTTATGGAGGTCAAACAATTATCCTCGGAACCGATTCCTTTCCGAGGAAAACAATAAATTCCGCGCCTAAAGATCGATCCGATAGCGTAATTAAAATTGCGTGCTTTATTTTATTTAGATTGATTAGACTGCGGTTATGTTTCGGTGTGTATTTGGTTACGAAATCATATAATATATTTTCAAGTTTTCAACTGTAAAACATATCCGAGGATATACCTTTTGAGTAAGGTGAGTCAGCTCACCGTTCCAATAAAAGAACTTCCTTATTTGGTAGTTTTAATGCAGAGATGGTCATCAAAGTGAAACGAATAGCGAATATGACAGCCTCCTAATTTTTAATTTTTGGAAAGTAAAATGTGTTGGAATAATTCTGTACTTAAAATTTATGCGAATTATTTCTAATCTATTTCATCTCTTTTCACGGTAAATTTTCCCGTTTTTACATTACTTTATCCTTAGGTTTCTTTCCATGTGAAAAAAGTGCTAAAAATAACAGTCACCAGATGGTTTTCCGCAAACTATTTATATACCCTGAGAAGTATTTGGTGCTTCGAGAATAAATTTGGGCAGTATTTTCCGTTTCATTGAATTCTGGATCCTCATTATGTGCAGATATACAAAACAATCGTATTTTATCAGTCAAAGAATGGGAATGAATTAGGGCGGAGTACAAAAACAGGAAAATTTCAAACATCATATTAGTAGTATACAGGATTCTAAATTATGCTATAAGAGATCCGAATGGTGGGTGACTGCCGGCTTACGACTTTCCTCAATACATTTCCATTATCTTTTATGGTATAATATAGTTATCATAACAATTTAATTATATATCAGTGCATTGTCGTCAGCTATAATGTGAATGTGCATTATAGACCAGCATTACAATCAATAAATTATTACGAGGGTTCAATAGATGAATGATAATTTTCCCGGTTCACTATTATTTTAAGGTGAACTATTACCATTGATATCGATTATCTTCATTCTAAGACGATAGGAGTTAAATCAAAGAGGAAGGGGTATAATGAGATGGTAAAAATACCAACAGAAGCCATACCAAAGTTTCCCCGTTACCTTCCTGAATTACTTATATAGTCGTCAACACTCATCAAGCAGTCCGCACTTGCTTCGACATCTTCATTTTTAAATTAGTGATTTGTTTACTCCTCGCATATTCACCGCTCTACATAAATTACCCGACGGCCTCTAGCAAGTGGAGAACGGCGGAGTATAAAATTGACCATTTCCACTCCAACACAAACGGTGCGATGTCGGAGATAAAAGACCAACTCCTCCTCCGCCACTGAGTAATAGTACTAGACGCAACTGGATTAAAAGTGCCAAGTGCGGCTCGGGGAATAAATAAGAAACGATCCGAGTACTGGATCGTGATTTAAAATGGAACTAGCTCGTCCATGCATCACTCGAGTGTCACTCGAGAATAGAACACTAGATTTTCCCCCCATTCGCAACGCTTAAAAATTTTTCCGCGAAATGAAAAAATGTGCACGTTTCGAGAAAAGCATCTGCGATTTCGCAAAATTTAGGAGTGCAAAAAAGAGACGTCCGTTCCTGACACGCGGTGGATTTCTTTTCGGCGATAAAGCGATCGATCGTGTGTTTCCACCAAATCACGATTCGGTCCGCATTCCTCGCTGCACAAGTGCTATTCGCGCGATTTTGTTTTTTATTAAAAATTCCGGGGATGTTTTTACGGAAGGAATTTTCTAATTTGTAAGGAAGAGGGAATGCAATGCAAGTTCTTCCTCTGATGGCTTAGTTAGGATGCTCGAGTTACTTCAAATCGGATTCAGCGCTAGATCGCATTCGATCCCAGATATATTAAACTACGAAACAATGAAATCGAAAGCATGAGATTTCCTTGACGGATAAGGGACATGTGAAAATTCACGTCATTATCACAAAGTCATGGTATGCAAAATCACCCGTCTTTCACAGTTTGTATAAAGACAATATGAATAGGTATACTTTTGTAAATTATAACAGCCGCGAAAGGTTACCTAAAAAATAATCTGTTCCTTGTTTTTGGTTCGTTTTCCAATGTTCAGCAAAACACGATTACTTAACAGCTCTTTCAGATTCCGTTGATGATCAAAATATTCAATTTTCAATTAAATTTACTAACCCAAAAATGATTATTACCCACAATCAGCAATTTATACTCATAGGAAAGTGGATGACGATGACATAAATCGGTAATACGTTAAACTTAAGCTTCAACCTTAATTGGTTAGAACTGCCACCCGGCAAGTGTATGTCGTATTCAAGTCCTGGTCCTGTCAGACTTTTATGATGTCCGCTTCTTACTGGGAAAACGTACAATACGATCAAAATTAACAAGTTAACAGCCCAGGAGAAAATAAGAGATAAAATTGGGTGAAGAGTGAATAGGTTCATTACGTTTGAGATTCTCCTGGAACCGCAACGGTAGTCGTGAAGGCCTGACATGGACCATGAAAAATCCAGGACTAAAATGATAAATTGGCAGATGTGTATGTATTTATCAGAATGCCACTGGACGTAGAATTCTTATAAGTATACCAAAAGTAATGTATTACTAAATAAGGAAAGGATTAAGGTGACTTTTCACATAAGGGCGTGCACCCAGGAAAATTCCCAAGGATTTTTTCAAGTCCGTTTTTCCTTGGTAATGTATTACTATTAGGATATAAAATCATAACTGACTGCGACAAAGGTTTTATAAATAATTGTCATCACAATTGAAAAAAAAATATTCTACGCATTTCAACGTTACCGTACGATTATGAATTTCTTTAGATTCTTATATGGTATTAACACCAAATGATAATTCGAGTAAACGCGTTGGTTATACGAGTAAACCAAATAGGTTGCACTATCTACTTTACTCCTGAGAACGTGTAACAGTGTCCAATCCTGTAAAAAGTATCACTGCTGCTCTCTGAAGTTTTATTTTCATTAATATTTCCTGTCTTTCATTTTCCATCTACGCAATATATTAAAAGATTCCTTCCAAGAAAAAAGGCATAAAATGGCAGTCATTCGAAGTGATGCTCGAAAATGCTCAAGTCGGTTCGCATACTCTTCACCCTTGACCCACGCGCCGAATATTAACGGAAGTCTCATTGAACTTGATGGCTCCTTTCTAAACTGGAAACCATCTTCCGCTGTATCCAGCGATAAAAACGGGATTCACATTTTTTTAGCACATCCTTGAATTCGCAATGAGGTAATTCTGCGCAAGATATGCTCCAAGGCTTTTCCTAAAATAAAACCCGCCGCGGCGTTATGACTCCCCGAATCAGAAGTTGTGCTGGAATTTACCTTTGCAGCTAAAATCGAAGCGTAGGATCATTAAAGCGTTACTCCGTGACCCACCACAATCATCCCAGCAGATAACTGTTTTCTCCTTGAGTTTTGTCCTTTATAGAGCCGGTCTTTTTAGCGTTAAATAACTTTTCGGGCCCGGAGAGCGACGCTGTAACGCTGGAGGAAAAACGGGTTGCGTACATTTTAATTTCCTCTTGCGTCCCACGCAAAAGGGAGAAAAAAAGGAACGCATCCGAGTGACCTTTGGCCAATTTACGTTCGAATGAGTGGAAGAGCATTTTCCCACGCTTTCGGTCATTAAATGCGAGCGAAATCTAGCGGCGGCGTGTGCACAACGCCCTTCGCTCCTGGACTCCCTGAGAAATTGCGAGCATTCCCTTTTTAATCCGAAGCGTAAATCTCACGAGGGCGAGAGGGATACAAATTGAATGGTTTCCTTTTCGTTTCGGCAGGGTCGCCGTAATGTTTCGAATGGGAGGGGTCCCGTGAAAGAAAAACACCGGGAGGAATTATGACGAAATTTCTCGACGAATCATTCAATTACGACACGCAACCCATTGTACGGAGAAATTGGCTCGATGACTTCTAAAAGAGCTTTGACAACTCCAGTGCGTGGGTGCACGTTGTCTAGGGATTAACTGATGGAAGCTGAAGATAATATAGACAAAACGAAACATAAATCAAGGTTATTTTGAGGAAACCAATCTCCACCATAGAGGTCTTTTCTTTACCTTTTAAGGTTCAATATTCTTGTTAAAGTTTTCCTAGTTACACAAAGTTGTACAACATCCTACAATTAAAATGAGTAACTTAAATAATCCTTTGTTATTCTAATATACTATACATTATTTCATACGGTAAAATTTCGAAAGAAGCATTTCAATATTTTTCTTAATACCCATGAGTTTATGTTTATGGCACTGAGAGAATCTTTAGATTTAAGAATAATGAGTAGGATAAGATATCCCGTCTCGTCCTGTTTAATTTGAAGTTTACGACAGTGACTGTGGTGTACAACTTGTGTATCGACTGATATTTTTAATAAATACAACATATTATTAGTATTATTAATGGCTTATAAATGTAAAAATTACTAATAAAATTAAGAAGAAATTCAAACTTCAGTGTTTTAAGGGCAAAAATAATATCGGGGAACAATAAATTTCAAATTAGCATGCAAATTTACGCATTACAATACCTATAGAATTTCCAAATTTGACTCAAGAACAATCATTTTCCAAAAATATTCATTGAATTCATATTTTTCCTTCAAATACAATTTTACATATTTATTTGCAATTATCGCTTATGTTTACATATAAGTGTTATATATTTATTCATTAATGATACATATGTTATCTAGAAACGCAAATAAATATATTAGATGTGTCGTCATAAGTATGACATTTTAAATTTCAATCTTCCTTTAACAATGTGCAATCTTTGTATGCGCTCTTTAATGATAAAATAAATAATGTAAATGTTATTGTTCGAATTTCGCCACAATGAAACGCTAATGGGATGGCATGTTAAAAGAATTTCATTGAGGTAAAAAAGACTGACAGACGAAGGGAAGGAAACAAACAATCAATAGTTGAAACCGCAAGCAATTCTCGAAAGTAGGCTGATGATAAAAGGTCATCGGATTAAAGAGATCATACAGCATTCCTAAGGACTTATAGACAGCGCATAGGCACTGCGAAACAAAACTAGTCATCAAATGCACCGCAGGTGTCTGGCACCCTGTGTCAGCTAAGCGGATATATATTACGCATTTATATAGTATATGCGGGAGTGAAGCAGAGAGCCATAAATTTCGCTTCACTTTGGTGCGCAACTACATTTACGCGTGCGCTAAGCGAACGGAGCGACAGGAAGCTGAGCTATAGAAACGTTCGATAAGGAATGCGCTATTGCTCCAGCGGGAGGAGTAAAACAGAAGCGGCGGTGAGATCACCGCGGCAGCTGTTTGGGTAATTCCTGTCGTTTTGTAATCAGCTCCACGACCGACGTGGACTAAGAAGAACACAAAACTGAAACAGTGGTGGAAAGGAAATCATACTTCTGAACCAAGGTGGAGTAAATCTCTTTTTTGCGAAAGATGAAAAGATACAATTCCTCTCTGTTAGAAGCCATTCTTTGCGGTATCTATTGTCCTCTGAATGCAAGTTTCTCTACATCTGCTTAAACGTCTTAAATTATAATGAAATCTGTACATGGAAAGTTGTATTATTTTACCAAAGGAAGTTTAATTCCACGAGAGTTCCATTTTTACATTGGAAATGGCATTTTTTCGAAGCGAAACTAATTTAGATTACTTAGAATTCCAAGTATACCTACTATAGAATAACTGTAGGTATAATATAGGACATGACGGATTGTGGTGCTACCTGGTGAAACCCATTCATAATCAGAGAGAAAGTAAAACCCACGTTATAGAGTTCACATTAAGAATGTTTAATAAGAACAACCTATATATTTTGTTATTGCGTCGCATCCTCCATTGGGAATATGATACGGTTAAATAAATCTTTTCGTGGAGTCTATTAAGTGAATTATACATTTTACACGATAATGCAAGACGCTGCTTTTAATAAAACTTGCGCCAGTAGAATAACACGTTTTAATCCGTGCAACTGTTTAGCTAGTGTTACCCACGATGCATTATGAAATTATTTGAAAAGCTCAGGAGTAAACAAGATTAAAAGCTGGACTAAAGACGGCAGCTAAATTTATATGGAAAGAGAGTACATTCTTTTAAAGAGAATTAGATATAAATGGGCCCCCAACTGCTCTCTCAGATGATGTGGCAATGAATGGAAAACGTGAGTGATTGAAACGTTGAATAGCCATATTAATAACCCCTATTTTTTTAAAGATGCGCGGTAACATTAAAGTGAATAAAGAAATGGATCGCATTAAGAGTGGCCCCAGACACCAAGAGGTCTGTCAGATGAAAATGCTGTTATATAGATATTATTTAACTTACTCTATGATATTATTTAAGGTATATAGACTTGATTTAAGATGTAAGGTAAGAGGCCTAAATATCGTCCCCCCGAGGGAATTTGCCTATAACTCAGGCCCAAACAAATATTAACCAAAAACAAAAATACCTAAGTTCAGCCAAAATATCGAGTTTTAGGCCGAAAGTTGGTTTTTAGATTTATAGCTATAAAAGAAGAAAAAACAAGAGGTAAAAAAGTCGAATTCCAATTTTTGAAAAAAGTGCTCCTTATGTCGTCCCCCCAAGAAAAACTCCTTTTTACCCAAGAACTCAAGTGCAGCTGGTCTTATGATTATCAGAACCAATGTTTTCTCTTAACTGAAATTGCGGGCCATTTGATGATTTTATTTTACATTTTATATAACTTTTATTTTATTTTTATTATGACTTAAATTTTAAGTATTTTGTCTAATGATTTTAATTCATTTTAAGATATGACTGAAGATTTTGCGCAGCTCAGCGGTGGAAGAGAATAGAAAAATTAGATTCTTATTATTAAAAGAGAATAATTACCAAATTTTTCAATTAAAAGGATTACTAGGTTAGTAAAAGGGACTAGGAAAGTAGATTTTGAAAGGAGCCATGAAGGCGACGTCAAACGGCTGCATTTTTATAGTCGAATGAGGAGTCAAGAAAACAATGGAGATACCCACTTTTCGAGGTCTTTCAATTACGTAAATATTTCTAAATATTCAATAAAACCGTAGAGTAGTTACTTGAATACTTAAAAGGGTTCCCAATAACCTAGGCTCCTATTATCGTCTCCGAGACGATATTAGAACTAAAATTAGAGATCAGAAAAATACTTACTTTTTTGTTCCAAATACAGCTCCAAACGCAGGTCGAATGATAACTTCAACTTTCAAATCAACAATTTTCTATCTGACGTGCACCTTTCCGTACAACCACACCAGCAACACCAGCCTAGTACGGCGTCACAGGTGACAGTTTCTGACGGTCGCCCAACAAATGACACCACCGACATACGAAATACTCCAGGGACGATATTAGAGACAGAGGTGATAATTGGGCCCCTTATCTTATAAATGAAAATTATATCAGTGAAGTCAGGTGAAGTAATTTAGAATATCCGCGCAATCGCTGTGCAGCCGCGGTAATTACAGATTTTCCTGGCAACGAAGAACATCAATTTCGAAATATTAATTCTATTAAATACCTATCAATAAATCGATCTTGCAAATCTCATGTGACAGCTTAATCCCTTTAAACTGACGTTCGGAGTAGTTCTAAGGACACTGGTTTGAATATCGCCGAAGGCATTTCTGTTCTTTACATCTAATCCGTGTTAAAGTGGCTTTATAAGCGACTGACCTAAAAAAACCAATAACAAGTTATACTTGAGTAATATCGAAGCGTTTACCTCCGTGGGTACGTGGTACATTCCCGTAATCAATCTCACATCAAAAATTGCTCCGGTACACGAAAACCTCATTTTTCTGCCGCACTCCCGCTGATACAAAAGGCGGAGGATATCTGTCATGGAGGAATGCACATCGTCCTCGTCCGAACTGAGGGCATATGCTCTCTCCGATTGCGCAGCTCATTCACCTACATTCCTTGAACTATTTGTTTTTACTCACTCCGTTGCCGATCGGTGATTGACAAGTAAATTATTCCTTTTCGATAAATTTCTGCAGCCGCTAATTGACTTTTTCTACCGAGTTGAGGCCGCTTGCTTCACTGCAGACTTTCCCTCCGACACCAGCCGAAGGCAACGCTCAGCTTCTGAAACCCGGCGAATTATCTCTGCGATAGTTGTAATAACAATTATTCCTTACGCACGAACAAGAGCCGAGCGCTCGGCACACGATACGCTGAATTAACATCAATCTATCAGAATAGGGGTATTTTTAACAATAGAGGAACCGCCTAAGAATCAGATAGTGTTTACTCAACAACCAAGGCTATCGGCTTCCTGTTAATTGCCTCTAACTATGCAGAGAAGCTAATATTTATAATAACGAGCGATGGCGGTAGAAGTGAGTTTTATAGAGCTAAACGGTTTCGAATGATAAGAACAGTTATTCTAATGGTTGCCTAAGTAATTTATGCAGTGTTCTTCAAGCGTGAATTGAGTTTTAAGATCTGATTGCAATCTTAGATAAAATGCTAAAAATTATAAAAGTTTCATGCGAACAGTAATTTTCCCTTTTTTCTACAATATTCTATAATAATACTTAAAAATGACAAAGGAGCGCCGATTCAATGTAAAGCAAAAATATCTTCCCTTTTTCCAAGCTTATTCTCACATTCTTCACGAGATTTAACTTATATTTCTTCTTTATTAAGCCATTACAAAATCATGTTAAGAATTGCTCACAGATATGTTTTCTTACGAAAACCTTTGTAAACTATCGACTATACGTATTTTATTTGATTTGGTGACATTATTTTTATTTGATGCATTTAAAAGGTAATTGTTAAGTTAAATTTCGGTACTAATGTGATGTCATTTTGTATACCTTTACCTATCTTTACGGTTTAAAATTTCGACTTAAAACCTAACTAAAAAACTTTGATTGATATGTGGTGACAGTTGAGGAAAGATTTTCATTAAATTTGTACCTATATCTTAAACTAAAATGAATTGCTATCCATATCTTCATGATAACACAAATTTAAACTAACCGTCAATCTGTCTCAGTAAGTTATAACGTATGAACACTTGATTATCAAATATTTAAAAAATTATAATCTCAAACGACATTATGTGCTAATAGAATCATAAAATATACTTCAATCAACGCTCTTAGACTAAAGGTATTATTATTAGGAATAATATAAGAATCTACTGGAATATAAACTCATCATCTCATTCGGAATGCATAATTTAGTCAAACAGGGTAGAATCTGGTTAGGTGGCCTCATTTTGGTTTTATAAGGCACGCTTCTACGATCAAAGGAATGGCCCCCTCAACTGTATCTGTGAGAAACAAAAGGCTAACAGGGAGGCAGAAGTTTAGGGTGTAAAATGGAAAGAAATAGGTCCGTATTTACAGGGCAGAACACGGAAAGTAGAAGGGGGATGAAGGCAGGATGATGTGAATGGTGCTTAACTAATGTTAAGCACCATTTAATTTATGGATAGAGCAGAAATTACTGTTGCGTTGTAATAATTATCTTCATCTAATAAATTTCGTGTCTACATTTTGATGCGAGGAAGCATTACGTAATGAAAATATATTCATCTTCATGCTTACGTGTTCTATGCTTGGTAACTATTATTAAATTCTGATGTCTGATCTAAATATTCCCTTGTTTTTACGTAATAAGGAGGTAATATGCTATGAGACTTTGCATTATGGAGTTATAATACATGCAATTTATAGTGAAACAGTCAGTAGACTTTTTCACGCAGAACTATATCGAATTCCGTTATGAAAATTATGGTAGAAATTAAAGTTAAGGAGGTAAATATCTATTTTCAACTCAATATTGGAATTCCAGCCAACAATTAAACATTATGTTTATGAAGGAAATTTTTATTTGCACCTTTCAATTTTGGGCTAGCTGTTAACAATTTTTTAAGTTTTCTAATCAACTTGTGCATCCATGAGCCTTCCATCATAATTATTCAAATTTCAACCCTTAATAGGTATGAAAATGATACTAAACAATCCAAGTTTCAGACTCATGGCATCCTGACATATATAATGACAATAAAATTTATTTCCGCAATATTTTGCAGAATATTATTTTTTGATTAATAAAATTAAAAAGTTAATTTCAACATAATAATGATTCTGTATCCCTCCTTTTGTTAAATATTTCCCAATTAACCGTAACCAATTGAGCCACAAAAAAAGACTTCCGAAACATATTCTTGACGCAACAGCCAACATAACCTAACTAAGAAGTATTAACAAACAGCGCTAAGGGGTTACCACTTCGAATCTCATACTATCTCATTGGCTTTGGGCTTATGGCTCATTTTCCTGAGCACCTTATCTCCGTTAACAGTTAATTTACGTTTTGAAAATATATAGGTATATATAAATATATCACACTAAGTATTAGTCGACTTCCCATTTATTATGCGATGCTTAGTCAACAAGGTCACTCCCATAGATAATCGAACCCAGGACCACTTTCATCAAAGGCTGCCGCGTTATCCAATTCACTATCCGTAGGTGACAACTAACACTTACGAGTGAGTTAGGGAAGGAGGTGTGAGTGAAAATTAAAGGCTCGGCACAATATAAGTGCTGTGATATCCCGGCCCGAACGGTGGGAAAAATGAGCATGAAATAACACACGATTGGTAGCGAGATGAAAGACGTAGGTAGTCACAAAACGTTAATTTTCTCCCCTAGAAATAGGGCTAAACGTCGTAAATGACGCTGGATTGTCTACGGAACAGAGGAGGAGGGTGGGGAAAGAATTGGTGTGAAGTGAATCAGGCGGTGATTTCGAAGGGAGTAAAGTCATCGTGACCGTGGGCGTTGCGTAGGGCGTGAAAGAAGTCGCCTCCAAAGGGTTAGCGGCAAGTTGGGAGGGCGAGGCCCTTTTGGAAAAGGGTCAAAGGGTTCAGTGAGTGACGTGAGGACAACTCAATAACCGTGGCTGTGGGAGGAGTGTCAGATGCACTCCTTCCAATCTCATTCTTTTTGTTGGATCCCGGCCTTCCGTGGTGAAGACGTAACGGTCGTGTCAAGTTACCCCATCCTTTGTTATCCTTTCGGGGAAATTTTTATCTCGAAAATCGGTCCACGTCCTATCAGTTTTTTTGGTCAACCCCCCCCTCGCGGCTCGAGGAAAAGTGGAATACATTTTAGGGAAAACGCGGCGCGAGCGGACGACATAGACGCGGTGCGTGACTTGGAGAAAACTTTTTTCTTAACGCCCGTAATCTCCTTCGGATTAGAGGGTGGAGAGGGTTTTTACTTCTCTGGTTAACATAAAGATTTGAAGTCTCGTGTTCACGAATGAGAGAGTCCTTGGTGTTTTCTTTTTCCCAGCGTGAAACGGTGGTATTGCACCATTGACCTCAAACCGCAGCAGAAGAGATAAGTGCATCGGAAGGTAAAGTGCAATATAGATTAAATCAAAGTCTTCCTTGAAACACACCCTGCTTTAATGCTTCGGTGAAATGTTTCGTTAGCTAATCTCCTCTTTTGTCTGCTTATGTTTTCAGTGGCTTCTAAGAATGAGAGATCTCCTTGAAGTTTCTTCATAATTAGCTAATCTAGATTGGTTAATCACGAGTAGAAAATAAATTCTGAAATCAGTGTCCTAACGACAAGGATTTTAAGTGAGAGAAATACGTTACAGGCAAATAAAAGAGAGAAAGGGATATGAGTTTGTTCGTTTCCGATTTAATGAGACATAATCGTAAATTGTATTACGAAATTGTACATCTTTGAATAGTCGTAGCAAGTTATTTTACCGTTTATCGTTAAATATTTTATGACGAAGGGAAATTAATGGGTTAATGCTACATTTTCCGTATCCTGAGGATAAAATTCATGAACATGAACTTTTCCTTTGAGCCCAATAATGCCGTGTAGTATCACAAAGTTTATGAACTCTTACATAATGAATTGTTAGAAATTAGTTTGATAATTTGGAACTCTCTCAGGAAGGATTTATCCTGAACTATCATTTATGACTTCTGATAAAAACTCGAAACTTCAAGATTAAAGTTTACCCTCCATCACAAGAGTTAAATAAACTAAGACTTTTATTTAAAGTTCAAATTGGTTGAAGTGCTTCTTCAGCTTAGGTCATTTAACACGCGGTTTCCCACCAGCAATCGAACCTAACACCTCTTTCACCAAAGCCGAACGTGCTGCCCACATGGCTATCCGGGAGCCACAAAAAATATAATTTAAAGGAGCTGTTACACTCAATTGTCCAATAAAAACAATTTAATTTATGATAAAGTAAAAAAAATGTTACGAAACTTGACTTCCTTAGTTATTATTAAAAATTTACCTACATACCTGGATAATATAACAAAATTAAACATTTTAAACCTGAATAAATCCGTGAAGGTAGACATAGTTTTGTGAAAAAAATAGAGATAGCAGTTTTTATAAAACGAAGTACTATTTCTTCCCTTCTCGGTGGTTATTATTATAAAACTGGTTGAGTGGCAAAAATAATTGATACTATTGACTGGTATACTTTTATTAATATGAAATTCCTATGCCTAAATTAGGAAAGAATTAAAGAAAAGGTAGGGGAACGGAATTTATCTCTAAGAGTAGAAAGAAGGAAATTGTTTACGATCCGCTAATTTTCTGGAATGGCTCCATTAAGAAATGTTAGGAAGAAATGCCATCAGTCGGACGACTTTACTTATTTCACAATCGGAGGTAGAATTTTATCATCTCTGCTATTTTAAAGATCTAAAATTTGTATAATAGCTGTACGCAATTCGTGCATTGCAGACTAAAATCTGAATTATGAAGAAGTATATGAGTAGGAGAGGAGAATGAAATGGGAAATGTTGAAATTTGATCTGCTCGATCTTCTCTAAGTCGGATTATCCTCTCTGAGTGAACAGTTATGAGATCGCAATGCATCAGCTCCTTTCACTCGGTTTTATCTTCACAGGAAGCGGAGAGGATAATTTTCCCGTTTTATGGACAAATCTATGAGATTAAGTAGGCCACCTAAACCAAAAAATTCTCTGTTATAATTTCCCTAGTCCTTGTAAATTGAAAATAAGTGGAATAAACTATGTTTTGGAAATTTAAGAAAATCAATGATATTAGCGATGAATTTAAGCCAATTTAATTATTAAAAAAAAAGATTCATCTATACCAAATTAAAGTAACGAATATTGGTATAACGTTATTTAATTGATGATATTACTAATTGTGTACGTTATTAAAAATGCCTTGTAATGTCTTTTACATACAAATCAACGCTCCTCGAAAAAAGATTTCATATATTTCCTCGAGGATGTCGGTCTAAATACTGCATTAAGAACTGAATGATTCGGAGATGAAATCAGGAAATCCAGAATAAATGTTTATTATATCAATTATGGAAGCAATTGTTTTCTTTGCCAATTCAGATTACTCTTACATGAATGGACGCAACGAATCCCATCATTAAGCATCACTCATACCTCAGAAGCTCTTGTCTTATCAGAGGCATAAAAGATATCGACTCGAAAGTGAATTAAATATTCAATATTCTTCATCCTATACCGAAATATATGAAAAATATTCCATTCATAAAGAGTTGGTTGAGGGAGGCTAGCAGATAAGAAGAACATTTTTCACACTCATATCATCTTGAGACGGATATTAAATAGAAAACAAAACCTTGAGCAGCCATCTTAACTTCAAAATAAGTTCAAATGAGACTTCAAACCAATGAGACAGCTTCAGTAAAATTGTTAAAACTTCAAAATAAAATGAGAGAGGAAATAATACTAAGGAAGTTGAGTAAATGAATAATGAATTCTCTTACATCTTATTCAGCTTCATCTCGCTAGAAATAATTTTTTTGTTTGCTCTCAACAAAATGGCAAGTATCCTTAGGATACATTACAGTGCCATTTATTTCGTGACACTATCTTTAACCACTCATTATGATTTACCGATTATTTTTCAATAAATTGTTTCTTACTTCGGATAAAATAAATTTCTTCTGCATGAAGTGACAGGAATTGGGACTTGTAAGCTCCACGAGTTAAAATCTTTCCCTAAGTACTGCAGAAGAAATGCAACTTCCAGCTTAATTTCATCATTTCCTTTTTTCAAGAGACGAATCTTGTCTCCAAATGCACCCAACGTAAGTGCCATTCTTAACTGCCATATAACTGGTTTGAAAGGATTTCCTTGTGAAAACATTAAAACTTTTCTTATTCGCTTCGTCCTGCACCGTCAACCGGGTCCATTACGCAGGTGACGCGATTTTATTATTCACTAATTTTAATCTTTAATGCATTATGCACACACGTGCAAGAGCGACTCTGAAAGCACACGTATGCAAAAACAGTCTCATTCACTTTTCATAACGTCTGCTAAACTAAAAATATTCTCTCTCATCTTTCTATCATTAATTCAGCAGTCATAAGATGTCGCAATTACTTAGTCTAGAATATTACGATATCATCATCGTTGGTCATCTTTTGAAATGATGTATAGAATATTCGAGCATAGAAGTATTGGAGTATTCGACCTCTTTCATATTACAAACGATATTTATATTCCTCATTTTGTGAATGCTTATAACTAAAAAAAGCAAAACTAAAATTTCCTCAGTTTTAAACAAATGATAACAAAACATCCTTCTGCAACTAAAAAATTTAAATCTTTCAGTATACATGCAATTGGAGAAACTGGTTATTTTTCGTATCTCTTAATCTACTTACATTGGATTTTTTAAGTGCACTTTACCTTTAAAGACGCTTCAACGTCGAAACCATTAGATTTTAGTAAAACTGAGGAAATTTTCGCATTATGTTTCTTTCGGTTACGGGTTTATTAAACAATAATCAACTGAAATAATCTGAATAAAGCTAAAATTTGTTCTTTATATGCCAACTATTTGTCAACTTTCAAAGATTTAAAGAAATATACAAAAAATATATCTTAATAGAAAAAATCACGGAGAAGGCAATCATTTTGCGGAATTCCGACGTAACAAAAATTGTTAAATAAAAAGGTTTTACATACAACACAAATAACTTTTACTTTTCACAAAAAGTTTCATTGGTGACTAATTCCGGCTATGGATAGCCATCTCCAAGGCTTAACAATTTATTGTGAATTGGAAAATACAGCTTTCTCAGAGAATTGGATTCATGAATCAATACGGCAAAATAGTTAAACTATATTCACCTTTAATAATATCCAAAATTTAGTACACGCCAAGTATAAGAGGTAATTGTTAACGAATGGGGGAAAGTAAGTATGGCAGGACATATGCGAAGACCATTTTCGCTTATGTCTTCATCCACTCATACCCACGCATTGCAGGCGTTAATTCTAATCGGAAAATCTCGAGTGGAATACAACAGAATTCTAGAAAGCACTCGTATCGTGTAACTCGCATTTTCCGGAAAGTGTTAACCACCACTTCTGGTACAACTTCCCGCATTTTCATCCAAACGCGGTGCATTCCAACAGAAACAATTATCTCGCCTCAATCTCCACACAACGTATTATTGCCACCTCCGGAGATTTCGACGCCGGATCGACTTACCCATCATCTCCCGCGGAACGATTCAAAAGAGACTCGGGCGATTTCGCGATCTCCGCCCAGACAAAACCACGGGTTGCTACGCTAGCAATGGTAAATAGGGAGCACCGAACAGGTGCTCTCCGGAAAGAGAAATTATCCATTTTCTCCCCGTTCGAGCCGCAATGTAACCCCGGAGCCAAGTCATATTACGAGCGCCCTTAAAAGGGGCGAGAAATGAAAACATCACGACGGAGCGGCCTTTCTGTTATCCTTCGGAGAGATGCGGCGGGGGTGGAATGCAGCCTCACGTGCCCATAATCGTCCGAACGAAAGGTATTCGTCGGAAAAAAATCCCCGCGCTCCCTAAAGTGTTTTTCTTGGTGTTGCGCACACCCGAGACGGAACTCCGAGGTGAGTGACGTATTAAGGATAAGGCGGATGGAAACACGAGTTGCTTTTCGGGCGTTCGCTTTTGTTTTTCTTTCGGGATTTCTCTCGCTGGAGAGCTTGGGAAAGGATTCTCTTTCCGGGAGGTTTTGCCCCGGGAGAGAGGAATTGCTCTCGCGTCCGTATATATGAGTAGAGGGATAATGGGAGATAAGGGGAGGAAAAAAACAGCGTATGACCCCTCTGATGTGTCCTTCTCTGACCCCTTTTTGAGGAACGGTCTTGATTTTCCGGAGACAACGGTTTATTTTTACTTTCCGCAAGAGAGATTCAATCTTGCATCATGGATGATTTCCTAACGCTTCCTAGCTTAGCGAAGCGTAATACATTTTTAAATAACGTCGACGAATTCAGAGGGGATAGTAGTCACCATATGCTTAAACCTAGAGCAAGTTTGCAACATTCCATTAATGTTAGGGATTAGGTTCCATTTCCTCGTTTAAGGGATGTGAAGAATTATTCATCCCTTCCTCACGTCACTTTTAACTCTTTCACAACGCCATTTCATGAAAATGAAGATCGATCTTCTCTCAAGCTTGAAAACATTTTCTTCAAAGTAAATTTTTTCCTTTACATCATAATTTATTTCTACAGATTTTTTCCTCCAAATTAACATTCTCTTACTAATCCTATCCTTTTAAAAAGTGTTAAATATGCAATTTCCATCATCTCCTCTTCATACGACATACAAGTTAACTTGAATTTCACTTCAGTATCATGTCTCATATCCTTACTACTACATTTAGCAATTGATTTCGGTTTCACATCTCCATCATTTCACATCACTATAAATTCTTTATTTATCCATTTAAGATTTTTAATAAATGTACAGACTATTCCAAGATGTGTGACACTTTAAAGTATAGTAGTCGAAATAAATATAAAATTAATAGTTTTCGGCGTTATATTGTGGAAATGTTTTTCATGATCAGAGAACAGAAGCCGCTACGTCACTTCCACATATGCTTTACTATCAGGACCTGGGTTTCGTTGCCGTGCAACATTATCAGGTTGTCACCCGATGAAATATTTACTATAAAGTTATTATAGTATTTGTGGAAGTAACACAGTGACTTTTATTCTCTGATATAAATTTATACATAAAATTATGCTCTATATAGAAATCACTCTCTGCCGAGCCAGATTAACATCTGGACCAAAACGTCCCAACGGCAAGAGCATGAATTAATGATTTCAAGACGCGCATCTCTCTCAGAATATTCATAGCCACGCTCATACCAACTTAAACCTAAAGGTTATGCACGCAATATGATGTTGTCATAAAGTATTTAGGCGGATTACGCAAACCGTGATATTTATATCTTGAGTAAAAATACCCAGTCACTCTGAATTGACTAAAGACAGTGAGAATTGCTCCTCTTCTTAAAGTGAGTAATACTCAAAGTTCACTCAATTTTAAAGTAATATAAAAGTCGGCTCTACTTGACATGAGTTGCTTTTCATTCCAGCAGCTTGTCTTGGGAAGGACAGCATTCTATAACGAAGAAACACTCCAAAATTGGGAACAAAAGTGTCGATAGAGGTCAAACAGTTACTACAATGATTGTTTTTTGTATTATTACTAAAGTCCTTCCTGATAACTTGGATGAGTCTATGCTAACATCTTCATCGACTTTTCAACTTTCTATATTTTCGCTACATAGATACACTGTCATTAAATCTCAATGTACTTGATTCTTACATAAAGCAGACAATGGTTTACGTATTAATTATCAATGATTTGACAAAAATCCTTAAATCGAACATTCGTTTGTTTGCCGATGACTGTATTATTTATCGAGCAATAAAAAACCTCGGAGAATGTACCGCATTACAGGATAATCTTACAAAATAAACATATGGCTTGTTAAAAACAATTAAAATGTAATGCTAACAAAAGCAAACTAATAAATTTCAACCGAAATAAAATTAAATTCAATAATAACATAGGAGACTCATGCGTGCCAACTAAAAAGGACATCAGATATCTAGGTATCACCTTCAATAATAATTTCAAATGGGCCAGTCCTGTAGAGAACATAACCTGCTAGGCAAACAGAACCCTTCATTTCGTAATCAGAAACCTTAGGGAGTGCCGTAGGGAAGTTAAGGAAAAGGCATGTTTAACACTTGTTAGACTTATGCTTGAGTATGACGATATCATTTGGGATCCACACCAAAAAAGAACAAACAGGCATTAGAAAATGTGCAAAGGAGAGCAGTAAGCTCTCCTTTGCACTTTTCTGTTGGGTAGATATGGGAAGACAGTGTCACTGAAATGTTTGAAGAACTTGGCTGGGAAAAATTAGAATATGGACGTCAAGTAAAAAGGTTAGGGTATATATACAAAACTATTACTGGAAAGCCTTCGTTTAAAGAATTCAACAATAGACTCAGGAAACCGGATTATCTAGGGAGAAACGACCACAATCACTAAGTCACTACCCTTCAACAGAAAACAAATGTTTGTAAATATTCATTTCTAATAAATCGGGGAATAGCAGAATGGAACAATTTACCTGGAGAAGTTTTAGGACCTTTTCTCTCTTACTACAGTGTATTTATGAACAAAATTAAAAGGGTTACTTGATTTTGTTGTAGTATTGTTACTTTTTTACTTTCTCCATATACGAAGTACAGAAGTATCGTTTCCATGAAAAAATTCGACTTCGAGATTTCAACGGAAATACATGTTTTAGGGTCCCTAGAACACGTTTTAACCATTTTCGGAATTATGTCTGTGTGTATGTGTGCGTGTGTGTGTGTGTGTGAGTGTGTGTGTCTGTATGTGTGTGTATGATAGTGGGCGCTCTAACGTAAAAACTATGGATCGTATCAATACCAAACTTCATATATAGTACTATGGTGTGTACTGTCAGAGTTGATTAGTTTTTGGAGTAAATCGGTACACCGGAAGTCGAGCTTCATTCATCAAATCTCATTTCCGGTTTTCAAAATATCTCCATAAATATGATATATACGTATATTGCATACCCTATAAAAGTTTTAGATAACGTGCTTTACTATAACTTTTGTATTTAACATATTTTTGTATCACCGGTTGATTAGGAGTTATTCGTGAAATACCGATAAACCGGAAGTAGCTGTTATGTACTTTGTGGGCGCTCTAACATAAAAACTATTAGTTGTATCAAAACCAAATTTCATATATAGTATTTTGCTTAATGTCGTTAGAGTTAATTAGTTTTTGGAGTAAATTGGTACACCGGAAGTCGAGCTTCATTCTTCAAAGCTCATTTCCGGTTTTCAAAATATCTCCATTAATATGATATTTAGGTATATACTATTATTTACAAACGTTTTAGAAAATATAATTTACTATAACCTTTGCTTAAAACATATTTTTTATCACTGATTTTTAGGAGTTATTCATGAAATACTGATAAACCGGAAGTTGCTGATTATGTACTTTGTGGGCGCTCTGGGCTCTATGGTCGAAAGGCCAATTTCATCGTTTTTCATCGATCATGTCCCGAAAAACACTATCTATAATGTTTGTGACGTCAAAGATAATAATATATAAATTAATCACTCATCTTCCAAGTTTAGATGGAATATAGAGTTCGAAATTACTGTCGTAGATAAATATTTACATCTTATATATGGAGAAAGTCATGTGCTGGCCACATCAGATTTTTTTACTTTCTCCATATACGAAGTATAGAGAAAGTATTGTTTTCATGAAAAAATTCAACTTCGAGATTTCAACGGAAATACACGTTTTGGGGTCCCTAGAACACGTTTTGACCATTTTCTGAATGATGTCTGTGTGTATGTGTGTGTGTGTGTGTGTGTGTGTGTGAGTGTGTGTGTGTGTGTGTGTGTGAGTGTGTGTGTGTGTATGTGTGTGTGTGATAATGGGCGTTCTAACTCGAAAACTAAAAGTCGTATCAATACCAAACTTCAAATATAGTACTGTTGTGTGTGCTGTCAGAGTTGATTATTTTTTGGAGTAAATCCGTTAACCGGAAGTTGAGCTTTATTCATTAAAGCTCATTTCCGGTTTTCAAAATATCTCCATAAATATGATATATACGTCTATTGTTTTACTTATTAAAGTTTTAGATAGTATAATTTACTATAACTTTTGTATTTAACATATTTTTGTATCACCGGTTCATTAGGAGTAATTCGTGAAATACTGATAAACCGGAAGAAGATGATTATGTACTTTGTGGGCGCTCTTACATGAAAACTATTTGTCGGATCAACACTAAATTTCATACATAGTACTTTTATTACAGTCGTTAGAGTTGATTAGTTTTTGGAGTAAATCTGATGACCGGAAGTCGAGCTTCATTCTTCAAAGCTCATTTCCGGTTTTCAAAATATCTCCATTAATATGATATTTAGGTATATACTATTATTTATAAATGTTGTAGAAAATTTATTTTACTATAACTTTTGTATGAAACATATTTTTGCATCACTGATTGTTTAGGAGTTATCCATGAAAGACTGATAAACCGGAAGTTGCTGATTATGTAGGTTGTGTGAAGCTCATTTCTGGTTTTCAAAATATATCCATAAATATCATATTTAGGCATATACTATTAATTATAAAAGTTTTAGTAAATGTATTTTACTATAACGTTTGTTTAAAACATATTTTTGTATCACTAATTGTGTAGGAGTTATTTGTGAAATACTGATAACCCGGAAGTTGTTGATTATGTACGTTGTGGGCGCTCTGGGCGCTGGGTCGAAAAGCAAATTTCATCGTTTTTCATCGAACATGTCCCAAAAAACATTATTTATAATGTTTGTGACGTCAAAGATAATATGAAAGAAATTAATCACTTATCTTCCAAGTTTAGATTGAATATAGAGTTCGAAAATACTGCCGTAGATACATATTTACATCTTATATATATGGAGAAAGTCATGTGCTGGCCACATCAGATTTTTCAATATTGTAACAATGTGGTGAATTTTGAAATCTTGTAAGATTATTGTAAATTTTGAAATATTTTTGTAAATTTTGTAATTGTATGTATTTCATAGTGCCTTCGGGAGGTTTTGGGGGGTTTTCCTCCCTACTAGGGTGAATACCAGGCAGATTATGTAATTTCCTCCCCCCATGATATGACTACCACCTGGCCTGGTACCTATTTGTAGTTTTTAAGAATAAATAAAATTAATTAATTAAACAAAAAAGGTGAGGGAGGGATTTTATCTGGGGCAATAAATATCTTTAAAACACCTATCAAGTAAATACATGAACACAGAAAAATATTTGTAATCTACCAAATCTTATGCACTGAACATAACGATTTTTGCAAGATTGGTTTTAGAACCAGGCAAAAAAATCAACCTCTTCTTTTTACCCTTTTTTCACCGCAGTTCCTTAACATGGAAGTCACTGAAATAAAATATCAAAATAAGGCACATAAATAACAATTCTGGAGCTTAATTTCAATGTAATTCGACATAAAGCGGCACGATGACTCGAGCCATTTGAATGCACGAACCAAAAAGACAAAGCAAATCCCGCAAGCGTCGATGGAATTCGTATTTATATACGAATAACAGAACCAGACCGATATTCTGAGATCGGGGGATCAAAGTGACTGCCGTCTAAGAATTGGGCCATTGGAGTCGCTCTCCAAACAGCACTACGATTTTTTTCCGCATTCCCTTCTTTACGTCCTTATTTAGAATGACGAAAAGCCTCGCGAGAAACGTGTGCATATCTCTACTCAACAGATCCGTTAAAAAAATTACAAAAGGAAAGAAAACATTTTAATGAATTTACAACCCCGCGATTTATTTGCGCTGAACCATTCTTCACTTCCTTTTGTTGTAATCTGCTACAGGCGCCATTAAGCAAGTGGAGCAGAGTATGTATACCCATAAAATATCCTAATGTTGGCACACGACTTCTCTCCCACCTCATGCGTTGACGTACTAGATCTATCTTATTCACGGACGAAGATGTGATTGCTCAGGAGTTACTTCGTATCTATTCCTACTCATGTTTCTTCTTGTTGCTATCAGTAAACATATTAGGATCTAACACATGAATATTTGCGGAAGAATTCTCATACTTTGTGCTACCATTCATACCCAGTGAGGAGGTACCTAATCAAATATTGTTTAGTAAAAATGCTATAATATATGTTTATCACTTAAACTTGATATTTATTCCGTGTATTATTTAAAGAATAAATTTTGCTCAAAGATTACATAATTTAATATTTTGTTTTGTGTAAGTACTTCACTTCTCCACATCACTATTTTTATGTAGATTGATTAAGTATACGTAAAAGAATTTAAAAATGTATTTTTTAAATTTAATTAATAGGTATAAGTAAAGATTAAACAAAATAAACTACGATAGGTAAAATTATATTTTAGTGGGAACGATAATTTACTTTTAATACTATTAGAATTTACATACGGCTGATATATTAAATCTATTTCATACACGGAAACAAGTAACCGAGATAAAAACACTAGATTTATAGGCAAAAAGTTTTTAACCATCAGTTGGTCGGATACCAGGCAATCATTGCTTCACTCGTTACCAGTCAATGGTGCACGAGTATGTAGTTGCTTCTCGCTTAGCGGTATCCTCCCAAAGCAGAGTTTTTTATTGTTAAGTCAATAATACACTTTCAGCATTTAGGACAAATACGCTTCGTTGCAATATTACCAAATATATAGTTCAAGAGCACCAATACATGCAGCAAAATTCTCGAAATATCCGGCGCAATCCCTTAACCGTTCCATATAATCGGAGAAAGTTAAAAAACGAATTAGCCCTTGTCTTGAACAGTTTCGTCAGACATAAGCTGTCACTCATCCCTTAGAACGAATAGATGTAAATGAGGCAAGCCGAAGTGTCGGGGGGTAGAAATGATTGATTCGGAGTAAGAGCAGAAAGCAGGGGGAGGTGACGTCACTACAAGAATGGCCGCTGTTAGGAAATAATGAGGAACGTTGTTATGCGAAAGCGATACGTAGAGAAGGATAAGTGATCGTGTGTGGCATCGGCGGAGGAACTAGTTCCGTTTAAGGAAATTGATCTTACGAATTTCGAACGTGAAAGGCCGTCGGTTCTCATACGCCGAAGAGTCGTTCGACGAGGAGATTTCAGGGCCTTGAGACTTAATGCAAGGTTACTAATTATTAATCTCGGAGTGGGATGAGAGTCGATTGCTCGCTACCGATGTAGCGTTTCGTAACGAAATGCGTCCATCATTCGACACGATACGAAACTATTAACACCTCCCACCGAGAAGAATGGGAGGCTGGGACTGACGTTAAAATATTAATGTGGAAGTTTAAAAATAGTCCGCCGCTCGCGTATCGTGAGTGAGGCCGTGAAGGAAATTATGCCATTGTCACGGAATTCCTCGCCGATGGTGATTTTTTTCCGTGGCGCGAATATGGAACTGTCCGGTGTTTTTGTGGAGGCCATTTTTCTTTAGTTTCGTATCGTGACTGAAAAAAATTCGCTTTTTAGTGGATGCAGCACTCGACCTCGTTTCATATGGTTAGGGAGACGCGATAATATTTGCGTTTTCCATTTCAATAGCCTCATAAGAAAAACAATTTTATCTTCGCCGGCTGCCTTCTCTCTGGTTCGAATAGACGGTGATGGGAGCCCACATGATGTAAAGAATTCATTTTTTTCATTCCTTACGATATTCAGCAATTCAAGCCTTCGAGCTGATCGTAAAAAAACAGTTGCTCAATTCTTACGTAATTGGAAATACTTTTTGCCAATTTTATTATTATAACAACGAATTCAAAATGGGTAAACATTCTTTTCTTTGGACAAACTTATATAAAACTTGAATTGATTCGCTCCAGATGTGATCTAATTATCGATGGAAGCCTTAAAAAAAAAATTATCAGTTCGAAGTTTTTTTAGGCAAAAGGAGTGAAATTTTAGTTCCAATAGTGAACGAATGTAATCTCCGAGAAGCGTTAACAAAGAAAGTTACAACGAAGAGATCGTAAAGACGAATAATTAAATCTGGTCATTTTTCCACAATCCATTGGATTAGTTAGTGTTACTACACTCCTGCCATTCACCACAGGTGGCTCGCGGGGTAAAAATCTAAATCTAAAGTTATTCTCACAAACTGTACGGTTCGTTAAATTTTGAAATCAAAAATTCGCCATAAGATAACTCGAATGATTTAGAGTTACAATTGAAACAAAAATGAATTCTAGCAAATTCACAAAATTAAAACAAAAATATTGCATTTAACGTCGACGATTTTAGCCTTACAATTACCGTATACTGATGATAAAAAATAAACTTTCAAGCTTATAGTAATACCAATTCCCATAAATACCATGGTTGGAATTTCGTTCTATTAACTATCACTAATAGATGTAAACGAGTCTTAAAGATCAGTTTAAGTTCTAATTACGGATAAAAATTATGACTCATGACATCAAAGCACCGGGATAATTAAATGGAAGGGAGGCTAATGTCGTATTATTTCACAAAAGAATTCTAATGGAAAATAGAGTGAAAGTAAAAGAACCGATACAATTCATTGTCCAAAAGATAGAGAGATAGAAAAATTCCCTAGCTTTCTAAAGCAAAAGATTTATAATATAACAATATAACGCAAGGACTGGACTCAGTTCATTGATCAAGGCGCGATAGCGCGGGCACACGTGGATTAGCTTTTGAATAGCAAGAAACTACGCATTTAGTTGGCGGGAGTTGCGGGACAACTTTGGCTGGATATTGCGAGGTAAACGCGATAAAAATCGTTCCAAATCCTTCGGCGACTGACGGAATCCTGGTCACTTGTTTACTCTTTCTTCAAAGATACAAAGGAGCCCTCATCGATGCCATATTGGTCTTGTCTCCACCTATTGGCGACGCAATTCAAGATGCTGTTGTTCGAATGGATCGAACACGGATCGAGCGACTTTTACGACCTCAAGAGCATTTAATGCATTTCCAACAAGCCGCACAATTAACTCATTCTTCACATCCGGACGTATGTATCACTTAATCAATCACCGCTTTAAATTCGCTCTGTATCGCGCATTATCATCACAATAGGAAAGAACTCGAGCGTTAATTGTGTCTCGTTCCAACATTCCATGCGACTGACGGAACTCGCACAAGTCCTAGGGAACGAAACGGAATGAAACGAGTGAAAAATAATAGGTGTAAAAAAGGTGGAACGAATATGTTTCGCAACGGAATTTCACCGAGTCTCGCTCACCCACAACCGTCTCCCACTTCATTATGCGAGCGACATCTGATAAAGTCTTCGAAGCAGCTTTAAGTCAAGAGAGCTAAGAGGAAAAAATATGTATGTGGCGTGGGCGTGGATGAGAGTCATTGTGAGGGTGAGTGGGATGAATGAGTTCGAGATGAGCAAAAGGCGTGAGGGAGAGACAGCTAAGAGGGAAGAAAGGTGACCTGGAAAGCAGATGGCAGCAGTTGGAGAATAACGAGGATATGATGAGAGAGACGACGGGGGATGCTGACCGGACGACATTGGATCGAGAAATTAGGAAATGAAAACGACGTGTTCCGCATCGGAACACAGAATTTACAAATAAGAATCAGTTTACATTCGTAGGAGAATTACAATAGCAGAAATATATTTACGTTTACCATTCGTGCGGCTCTCCTAGGTTATGTATTCATGGAGAAGTATGTAATCATATACTTAATCAATTTTGGATAGCTTTACCGAGTGGAAATCCAACACAAGGAAAATAAAGAGAGAAATATCACATTTTAAATATTTCCACATGTATCTACATGTATGCTGAGTATGTATTTATTGCATTTAACGGTCTAAAGATACGCTCATTGCAATTTCCAAGCAGGAGCCACTATTGAAAAGTTTTGGAGAGTAATAGCCACAGAGTTTACTTCCTCTACCAAGAACTGATGAAATATTTTCTAATGAAATGAGGTAATCCTTTGCTTTCCTTCCCTTCCACGAGAAATATCACACAATAATACCATAATGGAACAAATATCTTCCAAAAGAATAATACACTTGTTTCTGATTTTAAACACGTTCTCCGGAATATAAAAAGGAACCTAGGTGAAAGATGTGATTTCAATTTGATGTTAATATCTAACTGTTTAACCTTCCTTACCCAAGCCAAAATTCGGAGACTTTAAGGGGTGGTTACTCCGGAAAAATCGACAGATTTTGTCAAAATAACCAAAAGAATTTCAGTGGATGCATGTGATTTAGAGATCATTGAGATTTATATAAAAATGCAAAATCTTCCTCAGCTTTATAATCTATGCAAAAACTTAAACTAACTTTTGATTGTATTACTGGAGATTAGCCATCTAGTAGTATAATAAAGGTGCGATTAGGTTCCATCTCCTTCCCCGCATCAAAGAGAATATGATCCATCGATTTTTCAAATTAAGGTATGTTAAGATTTCTTAGTAGTGTCTCTGCTGCTTTGATGAAGCATTCTACTCGTCACTTGTTCAAGATTTTGTTTTCAAGTAAAAACTTAAAAACTTTTAATTAAATATATTTTCTGCTATTTTAATGATTTAGCTTCACATTGACTTACAGTGAGACACAAAAAAATATCATGAACGCGTTAAAGTTACGAAATACTTAATAAATCATTTTATCTCCCACATGAGTATAATTACTGGATCTGGGTATGGTATATATTTGGTAATTATAAACACGTTCCATTAACTTTAAGGAATCGCTAGTTGCGCTTACTAAGCCCGTATCACTGAACCAGCCGAAAATTAAAGAGACAACATTTTTTACAGTTTTACGACGATACAACTAAAAAAACTCAGAGTAATTAGCATTCCCGTATAAAAGCTTGGTTACATAATTGTTTCTAGATACCATAAAATAAATGAAATGTTTTTCTAAATGTATTTCGAAATGTATTTCATAACAAAGTATAAATAATGAAGAGCTCAAACTAACAGATGAGTGAATCCTTGGTGAAATATACTGGAGCACAAAATCACAAAAGATGAATTTCATGGCGTCAAAAATGAATGAAGGTAATATATTTAATTTGGAGTCCTAGAAGACCTACATTTATCGCTTCAACGACTTTGGCAAACATTATACTTGATTTCCCATTCAAAATTTTATGATGGTATCAGTTTCAAGGTAGAGGAGATAACTTTTCTCTTAAATCATAGCGCAAAAGCTCAAAAAAGAATGACAAAGAATTAATAGATACCTACTTATCAGTAATAACGGGCTAGCCCAAACCATCTTTTAATTCGAACCCATGTGCTTCCGCTTTCACTGTAAATATGTCGCGCCATCAAAATTACATCCGAGGATATATATAATACAGTAATTGCTTTTGAAAACAGCAATGGCAAAAAACAAAATTCGATTCATAAAAAATATGAAGTAATGCATCAAAAACTCGTTTATACCTATGGTGGTTTCTTTCTGAAATTTTCAGTAACGATGAAAAACATTCCTTACGAATTAACTACCATAAGATGGAGTAACCTAGATTCCACTGCTAATGACAGCCAACACTGGCCTAATTCTGAATAAGATTTTCAACCCATATGTGAAAATTTGAAAACTAGAGGTTTCGTGACACGAGCTTTTTTGGGAATTAAAATGCTACTCATACTTACAGAATTTGTAATTTTTCTTTAAGCTATATTTATGTTTTTTTTGAGATTCTATGGATATAGTCACGAATAAGATTAATTCTTGATAATTCTGTAATTGTTGCATCTGTTGAAATACTGAGGTATCTATTTTTTATCAGGGTTAGGATTATTTTGTTTGGAAGGAGGTAATAATTAATAGGCCCAAAGGAATTAAAAATCCCCCATGATATCTATATGGGACTATATTCAATGATACATGATGATACATTATACTCAAGGCAAAATGGCTTCCGGACTACTGTCAAGGAATTGAACCAAAAATATCATCAGCGCATCTTTGCCCTTTTACCTATTTATGAAACATTTTCTCGCATAAAATATTGTCAGTAATGTTTATTTTCTATGGATCGAAAAATATATTTATTTTCCTCTGATTTTATAAAACGCTCTCATGAATTCCCGATCAGAAGGTAGGGATGAATAACATTGAGTGTTATAAAATATCGAATAAGGGCTTCAGTTCTCCATTTTCTTTCGCTACGACGATGAAGAGCCGATACTGTAAAGCGTAAGCGAAGTCAAAGAAGAATAGCGAAGAGCCCATCCCTGGCAAGTTTGGCAGGTGTATAATAGGTTTTATAACCTTCATAGATCATGCTTAGTGAGTATCTACAAGGGCCCTAAGGTTTAGGAGGTAAACTTTCAATTTATTAGGAGTTCTATAGAAGTGAGCCCACTAAGTTGCAAAAACGTGAGCAAGGAAACTTTGTCGTGATCACTCCCTTCGGTCAGTGGTAACGCTGATGGCGGTTGCCGATACACAAAAAAATGATTGACGTCTGAAAGGAGTCGACAAAGTGTATATCTCGAGTATATTGAGTGTAACTAAAGTATCGGATCACTTGAAGCGGAGCTTTGTTAACGTTTCACGAGAAATTCTGGGAAATCAGATTGGTGAATGGCCAATTTTCGATTATGCGCAGTAGGGCGAGATGATAGGAAACGCTGCGTACAAAACCATTTTTTCCACGCGCGACCCCAAAAAACAACAACGAAGGACCAATGGTGAGCAGATCGAATCGGACCACTCAACGTCTCGAGAACTAGTCGCAACCCGCTGATTGGGCAAATCTGAGGTCAAGACAAATCGACTCAGCAAATTTGGAGCCATTTCTTAGAATGAGCCCCGCAAAGAAGTTGCACAAACATACGTATTTCATTGAAGCACGGTTTTTTTAAGGAAAGAGATACATAAAGGGTTAAAAACTCATGTTGATATGAAGTAACAGAGGCAAATAAATATGTAACTAATAATCGATACCTTGCTGTACGAATATAATTCGTTCCGTGACTCGGTTTGTTAACCAAAATTCGAGTATACCGAAACGAATTTCCCGTTAAAACAATGAAAATTCGATTACTGCGTTCTAGATTCACAAATTACACACATTTTAAAGCGTCGTCCATCAATAAAAGTCTCTCTAAAGAAAAATTATTGACAATAGAACATTGTTGTTTATCTATTGTTTATCTATTTTATCTAATGTTTATCTATTTTACGTCGATTTGCATTAAAGAATTTAGAGAGTAATAATTGATATTTTAAATCTTAAACCACTGTCGAAAATTCGAGAATCCGAAAAACCCATGTGAGTTAACACTTGTGTATGAAATCATGTGCTCATATATGTGCACTGTACTACGACATGATGTGTTCGTGACCACTGACTCGATAGGAAAGCTTGGCGTAGATACGAGTAGATTAGAGATTTGGCTTTGGGGGATATCTCTCACAAATCCAGGAGTACATTTTCGGAAATCTAAGCTAATTTAACAAGTTTCTCATACTTAGAGGTGTTTACATGTCAAGACACTGCTGTTACTGGTAACTCGCACAAATTCTCCAAAAGAACCAATTATTCAAAATATCTAAATCGGTAATAACTGGGTGTTCAAATACGTCATTGCATATTACGTATATCACAGTTTATACAATAAAGAAACCTCATTTTAAGGAGAGGACTTTTTAGAAGAAATTCAGTCAAGCACTCTTTACTATATACAAATGTTAAAAATCATACTAAATACAGGATTATGAAAGCATCATCTCTATATCTTAACCTAACCATACTAAATTACTGATGATATTATTTTCAAGTAAAGAATAAATCGATACGGAAATAAACAGTGCTTAAAATCTGAAAGTCAATGAAATCATTCCCATTATACTTTGAGATATATCTGAGATCGATCATTCCTCTGAGTATTTAAGGCGTGTATTTAAATCCTCGGAAAAGGGTGCTGCTTCTTTAATGAAAGGCTTTGGAGTCTTTACGCTATCGCTAGAATGAAATCGACAGCCTTAAAATCAATTAAAAAGTCTAATCAGATCTGCCCTCAATATCGACTCTGTTATAATACTCCTTGATCGATAATTCATTTTCGGGCATTCTAAAGTGACGTGGAGTGAAATCTCATAAATTGCTAGGGGAAGAGACGGGACTTCCATCTAAAAAGAAATTTACGAATTGAGTGATTACGATCGTATAGGGGCCCAGACGAATATCTCGCAACAGAACGAGGTAAGGCTTTAAACCTTTCATGGTTCAACAGAAAAAAAAATATTTTTGAACTGAAATAGCCTTTTATGCAAACAACAGTTTTATCTGAAATTCTTTGTAAATTTAATTCAGAAGATAGGACAAGTTCCTTTGGATTATGTGTGTTTTTCTTTAATCTTATTTTATACATTTGAACGAATCGTGAATCTAATAGTGGGTTTCCAAACAACAAACCGTTCTGCAAACGGTAAGTGGCAGAAAAAATCTATCAGCAGGAAGGATGATAAATATTTCAAAGATTAATATTGGAAATTCTTGAGGAACTGAAAAATCGTCACAAGAATGGAATTTTATATATTTCTTGATGCTATACTTGTTTCGTCAATTTTTTTCGGGTCTTTCGAGAACTTTGCTGTTTGAAACAGTAAACAGAGACAAGGTTGGATGACTTTAAATATATTTCTCCAAGTAAATGAAAGACCATAAGTTTTGTCTTTATATAATTTCTACCCTGAACTACTCCTAAAATTTGAAGAGGGCCTACATCATCTTATAATACCTATATTTCAGCAATTAAATGAACATTAACTTCTGCATCTATATTGTAGATTATTTATTTCTAATCCGCTTAAACGTTGAATCAATGATAAAATGTATTGTTTTCCAAGTCTATTTTACCTCAATTTATTCTATAAATCACCGAGACTCACAGATGCTTTATTAAGTTTTGATAATTATAATAATTAAGTTTTCTCTCGAGTGTTCACAATCTATACTTTATGCAGCCATGAGGAATTCTCGCACAAATTAAGACTTTATTTTGTTATCTTCGTTGGTCCTGTGTGGTAAAAAATGATTAAAACTTGAAAACATAATAATTTTCACGTTTTATCTTCAAACAACCCGTATCTAATCTCATTTTCCTAATTAAATCCAGTCATTATTCAAACAAATACACATACAATACAAATACAAATTTTAAGAAAATTACAGAACACTTCCAACTTTTAGAATGTATTCACAGGACACAGCCACCTAACACGTGGAAGTATATTTCAGTAGAGTGGAGGAGAGTAGAAAAAAATTAAAGCTTCATTCTATTTCCTGTACTTGGATAGTCAGAAATAGAACATTGCATTGGATGAAGTAGGTTTCTGAATAAAACTTCTCGAGGAGTTGAGATTGAGCCTACCCAATTTAAACCGTCTCGGTAATGGACACAGTAAGCCAATATCTTTCAAGTTCACATGTAGACCGTTTCGTAGACTACCGATCGATCAGTATCCTTTTGCAAATCGTTCGTGGTTGGAGACGTTATGACGGATTTGATGAAAGGGTTTCGATGACGTATTAATTTAGCAATCGCGTAAAAAACCATTGCGCGTATGACCTAGAAAACCAAGAAAAAGTGTAGCAAGCGACGCATTAGCTCATATTTTGAAACGTCACGTGAGCGATGATGGATCGACGGATTGAAGGCTCAGAGAGATCTTTCCAACGAACATGATATAACAAGAGATTACGAGCCGTGCCGACTTGTTAAAATTCGATTTCGAAGCAGAGACGGCGGGAATCTGGAGTATGGGAGTAAGCTTACGAAAAAATAGTCGTTAACTTAGGAATTCTCCCAATAAAACGGCGGGGATGACGAAGAAAACCATTTTCGTAAAATATCTCGTAAAAGGCGAGATTTCACGATGACGCACTGAACCGACGCTGTTGAAATAAAAGGAACTGGAAAGCAGAGCAAGTCTGAAGCGGTCGGTTGTGACGGAATGCGGAGAAAAATGTGATAATATAGTCATTCATAGAATAGCGACAAAAGGAGCCCCATCATCAAATATTTTAGAGAAAAAATATATGTTTTAATCACGAGCGAAGAAAGCGCGAGGAGGAAGAGAAAATAAATACAGTAAAACTTTTCTAAGACAACTTGTGTAGGGCGGAAACTAGCTTAAGCCGAAAACATTAATTAATTGCATAAATTTCTGCTTTCTGTAAGGCGTAACCTGCGTAGCGCGGACGGAAATCTATATTCGTATTCCTCCAGCCTCGCTTTTGACCATCTACAATGAAAGTCGGAAGAATATTTTCTTGCTTTCAAAAGTATTTATCCATTTACTTGCTTCACTCAAAAGTTCATTTATCATCCGGAAGGAATGAACAAACGGTTAATCCTAAAATTAAGAATACTCCTAAAATGAATACTAACATGATGAAGAGTAAAAACACTCGATATAAAGGTCTTCGTTTTCATTGTTTACGCTTGAGGTCTCCATATGAATTCGCCTCTGGTGTTCCTCTTGCTTTTTTATGAACATTCACTCTGTTTGGTAATCAACGTTATGATACAAAGTGATATCCTTAGGGTGAGAGGATAAAGAAAGCTGGTATCCCGCTTGCTGGTAGTCGGTATTGATACGATGTTTCCATGGAATGAGTTAAAGCCCTCTCAGAAGAAGTTAGTGGGAAGTTATCGACTGCTACGGCCTTTTTAGCTGCTCGTTATTAATTCTTGGTGCTTTTACTCAGCGTTATAAGGCGTCTTTCCTGTTTTATTTCTATTTTCTCGCAAATGATACTTTTTTAACTTGCACGATATGGTAGACTCATCCTAGATAAAAAGCTTCCTACAATTGTTCCTCCTAGATAGCGATCTCACGCTTACTTTTTCTCGTGTATAGGACTATTTCCTCCTCGCTCTCTATTCCACTTCTTTGCCCTTCGAGGGTCATGAGGGTGGCAATCATTCCGTATAAAATGAGGTTTCTTTAGATGGCATGGGTGCATTACTGTCCGACATTCACACAATTACCCTGTCGCTTCGAAAGGAAAAAATCGTGAAGATTCATCCCACGTGCCCGACCCTACGCAAGGTCATATTCCGTTTCTAACGGGGCACAAGGAAAATAAAATCCGGTAAAAGGAATCACTCTCCCAAGGGCCGGAGGCAGTGGAGCACAGGGTTAGAGGGGACGGCGAAGGGCGAGAGAAGGGAAAAAGGAATATAATTCATAGGCCACTGAGGAAATATTTAGGGGTTGAGTCTCGCGCAGGAACGAGGTCGGTGACAAAAATACACACGCAATTTCCTCTTAAAGCATGCTACAGATCATGCAACTATGCATGGCCCTTGGAGTTTCTTGAGAAGTTCAAATTATACAATTATGAATACATCTGAATAAACCTGAAAGAATGTGTTTAAATCTCAACAATAAAAAAGTAATATTGACGAAATATGATATACGGCTCGCAATAGGGGAAATATTTAAGGGAATATTTTAAGGGACAAAATAAAAGGATCAAAAGCTAGTCCTAGAAAATAACATCACCATGGATGCAGATTTATATCTACGTTGCAAGATGGCAGATTAGCAATTGTAACGCTATGCCGCACTTTGGCTATCAAGTTGAGGTCTGAGAGGACTTGATATTACCTTGCCAGAATGGGAAACACTAAGCTTGTGTATAATAAACAATGGATAAAGAATACACCTTTACACCATGTAGCAATGTTAATTACAACGATTTAGTTCAAATATCTGATATGTTATTTAAAAAAAGAAATGATGGGCATAAAATTACATTTTACTGTGGTAACAGTCGACAGAATAGAATAAGACTAGCATTTGACTTTGGATGGCTCTTGGAATTTTCTGAGAAGTTTCAATCAGGTGCTTAAGAACGCACCTGAATTACTACTAAGTTTAAATAAAATATAATGACATGAAGTCGAAACGTGATGTAGGGTACAAAAAATATTTTTATGGAAAAGGGAATTAGCAAGAAGCTAAGTAAAAGCCATGCTTTATAGCATCACTAGAGATGCTAATGTTTTATTTAATTATTACCTTTCCAGATTGATAAATTTAAACGATTACCACGCTGAAATGCATCCATCATTGGGTTCCAACGTCCAAGGGGAGTAGATACCACCTAACCGGATGTTTAAATTTCTACTTCAGTAGAATAAATAACAAATAATGGAAACACTGCACTTATAGTCCTTTTAATTTCTATTACTCATGGCAAACTTCTAGTCCAATCTCAAAATAAGTAGTGATGAGTATTACATTATAATATACTATGTAATTATCGGGAGGAATAGAAATTGAAGTATGTACAAGATGTTCCTAAATATTAAAGGCTTCTAATTTTAATAAGCATTATATTTCCTTTCTTATTGTTATACAATATCGTATATCGTGATTAAGTATTAGCTCCTGTTTGGTTTCATCTCTGCAGATGAATTTGATAAGTACGCTGTAACATAGGTTTGCAGTTTCTTGAGTGTAGTTTTTTTAGTTAAGTCTCCCTAATCTCGTTCAGAGATATTTTATCAACAACGGAAAAGACAGACTCCGAAACTATGTGAATATCCCAATGAAATCGTGTGAGGAAATTTATTTTTCAAGACACTTTCCGTTATATTTCAGATAAATCGAGCCAAAAATAGTTTACCACCGTTAAAAAGCTCTTGATCTGTTTAACCGATCCTCCTTTCGGAAGTACATCGCGATCGTTGCATGCCAAGAAGAAATTCCTGCCGCAGGTGCAACACTTGGAATATCGACGCTCTTGAAAAAGATGCGTGTGAACTTGGAAAAGCCTTGGGGTAATATTTACGTCACGAGGCAATCTTCCTTCATGTTTCCTTTACTTTCTGTTGAAGGAATGCTGAGTGAGACATGCACAGGAATAACCTATTTATTTCAGGTTTACCTCTTCAATCTAAATCCAGTTCTC
The DNA here is from genome assembly GCA_947579665.1 of Sympetrum striolatum. NCBI lineage: Eukaryota > Metazoa > Arthropoda > Insecta > Odonata > Libellulidae > Sympetrum > Sympetrum striolatum. The sequence continues at coordinate 82,315,596 of OX388346.1, forward strand.
AGAATTCCAGCACTTTTTAGTTAATTATAGTGGAAAGCTTGTATTTAACCTCTGGAGAGGATCATTTTAACTGAAGAACATGTTCATTATAGCTCGAGGTCTATGGAAGACGATGACGGATGGTTTCGTCTTAATTATCTACCGTTTCCCTTTAGTAAGGGTTGGGATATTCATTCAAGCGAGGATGAGCTTTAAATAGATATAATTCATACCTATAAACGTTAATAAGACATCATAGGGATTGCCGATTTTTTAAAAGTAATTTCTCGTATTTATTATAGTATATAGAAAAATTTGATAGATATATAATTGAGAAATATTTAATGCTGAAAACACAGGTACATATGAGTTACTAAATACCCCTTATTCAATGCTTCTCATTTTAATAATCGCGAATAACAAGTTATCCTTGAACTCAAGGTAATAAAAGAGATTATCTTAAATAGGTTAATTTTTATAAATTAACAATTCACACTTTCTAAAGTTCAGATAGTTTTATGAAATTCTTACAACGGTATCTCAGAAGGAAATTGTAGTATGAGCATGACAATGTCATGAATAGGAAAAAATTCCATAACTAAATAAGATACTTGATTTTCATTGTGTAAGAGTTAAGAAAAGTAAAAATCAGTAGATACATCATGGATAAATTACGTAATAAACATTATTTTCAACGTTAAATTCCCTATACTTCAAAATGAAGATATATGAAAACGTTTTGTGGAAAAGTAACTGTACATTCTCAGGCTTAAGAAGAAAGGGACCGTATAAAACAACAGAGCTATGACGTACGAATGAACATCTAAAAAGCTTATGAAAACCTTTCAAAAAATTTGACATAATTTTCAGTCAACCGTAACATATTTTCGATTTAAAAGATGGAAATAACCAGTATAGTAATACAAGTTCTTGCCAGAATTCTCAATCGAAATCGATCATATTTTTTAGATGCCCAGCGATAACTTAATTCAGATTTTCCTTTCAACGAACGCAATCGAGCGAAACTTGTACGAAGCACTTTAAAACAACGCCCTCCGAATGAGACTCAATGTAACCTTGCTTCTTTCACCCATGACAATTTTCCTGATGGTCAGAAAGTTATACTTCGCAATAGTAGCTTTTCATGACTGATAAAGATAATGCATTGCGCTGTAGACAATCTAAATAAAGTCGTTTTTTTCGTAACTTGCGTTAGCTGGCTTAAGAGTTCCGTTTATCGTTCTTTCTTCGCAATGTGTTATTACTGCAATGAAACTAGAGATACCAACAGTACACGAAGTTTAACGCCTTTCATTTTACTTCTCACTTAAGGCTGTAAAAAATTTAAGCTTATAATATGTATTTCCGAAAAAATCATCTTATAAATTTTATCATACTGTGAAATCACTATAAAATAATATAACTAGTGTATGAATGCACAACTATACACATGCACACTATGAAACTATGCACAAAATTTTGAGATAAAATAATTGATTTCAACCCTAAGCTTAAGGAGATTAAAAGAAGTGGAGTTGTCATACTCATGAATAATTATTAATGCTCGTACACAAATGATTTTTCTCTGCTGAATTTTTTTACATGATTGGTTTATTACTGAAAAGAAGTATAAAAGATGAAATAAAGGTGCCGATTCATCACTGAGGGACATCTACACCTCGATGAAGCTTAAGATGGCGATAAAGTAATTCTGGTGCGTGAAAGAATGAATCTTCGTAACAGCCACGAGTACCACTCAGTACCTGGTGAATTATATACAGGCTATATTAATCCTGATTTATTATGCCCTCAAAGGTGGGCGTCAATTGAAGATGGCCACAGATAATCTAACAAGGGAAGTCATGGACCATGCTTCTAAAATCCAATATTTTTTTCAGATTTATAGTCGTAGGTGTGGCTAAGGTTACAGTGTAACAGGGTTTGGCGTGCTATAAGCGTTTGATATTTTCTCATTTTGACAAATGCCCGTCTTTATTTTGGATTAGAATATAAGTCTGGATATCTCTGTAATATTTCTTGGGTGTGATCTAGTTTCTTTCTCTTCGTTTTAGTGTTGCACGGGGATGAACATACTTTTAGATGATGATCCCTCATAAATATACTAGAAGGAGTGGTTGAATTAGAAATCCAAGCAGAATTTAATCCAGGATTTGTAAACTTATGGTTATATTGATATACCATTTAGGATTATAGAATATTTACTAATATCTTACTGAATTGCAATTTCTGTCATATTTTCCTGCATTTGTATACTTTTTACGTATGTCTAAGTCTATGTAAGAACCCTGCAAGCCGCCTTTCGGCGTGTGGCAGGGGGTGCAAGCACCTTGACTCTATTTTCCTAAACGGTTGCTTTCGCGTATACTTCGCGGAAAAAATGAATTTTTGAAACGATTCGTTGTAGCATCTATCTCCCTAATCTTTCTCGCAGTATCAGGATATATAACAGGGGGGTCGCATTATATCGGTTACATCATCTGAGAACTTAATTTCTCTGAAATTATTTAAAAAATGTATCCTTTGAATTTTTCTTCTATCTTGTAATGATTTTACGTATCGTATAATATTGAACGTATCTTAGTTCATTTTCTTTCATTTCTCACTTTTATATGCTTGATTATTATTCAGAATCTTATCTGAAACAATGAACACCCTTTCCCTAGGTTCCTCTGTCTTTCTGTACCTTAATGCGGTCTTAGCGAAGCATCATTTTGTTCCTTATGAATGCAACTCTTATACACAGGATTCCATTCAGAACTCAGTCATCGCCAAGTCACTAGTCCCAGTACTAACTCACAATCAGACCCTATTGCTTGAGGCGGTCATACTTATTCCCTCACAATTATACCGTACTATCCGAATCGCAACTCTTCTCTCATTCATGGGTGTTCTACCTCTAGGTAGGTTCATGTACAATCAAAAATCCCTATTAAGCGCCATCTCCTTCATTTTCCTATAGTAATCCCCACATCTTATGACATCTAATAACTTTTGTCTCTGCCATCCCCTCTGTTTTTTCCCCTGAATCCTACCCTCAATTACAACCTTTACCAATCCCTCTCCCCTCAATATTTGGCCCACCCATTTCTTCTGACGATGCTTAATCACGTCAGTTAAAGTCCTCTCCTCCCCAACCATCTCTAACACCTCCGTGTTTGTTTTCTTATAATACTAACTAACTTTTTCCAATATACGCCACACTCACATCTCGAAGGCCTCCAACCGTTTAACTTCGTCCTTTCTTAAAGTCCACGTTTAGCAACCCATAGAGCAACACACTCCAGACCAAGGATTTCACCAATTTTTCCCTGATTCCTTTATCAAGTCCTTTGGTCATCAATTCCTTTCGCTTTATAAAGGCTTTCTTGGCCAAGGCTATTCATTTACGAACCTCATCTTTACATCAACCGTCCCAAGAGAGAGTACTTCCCAAGTAAGAAAATTAATCCACCTACTCTAGTTTTTCCCCATCAACCCATATTATCTGCCACCACCTATATTAAATTAAGTTAACATAGCTTTCTACCTCTTCTCTAAACAAGCATCAATTATTTGTCAATTTTCTTCTCCCCGTAGTTACACACGTTAATGAAACAGTTGACTGAAAGCCGGATTAATGGGTGATCCGAACGTTCTCGATTTCGAATCATAAAAATTTAAATACGAGTCCGCTTTCTTAATTCGCCGTGAAATTTTATCGCGTGAGATGCACCGTAAGAAGCGACTCGCGTGAGCAGCATCGTACGTCGCGTATGGCGCCAAGGGTTCCCGCCCATATCTCCGCTCCCTCCGGCGCTGGAGAAAGCTAACATCTTGAGTGAGGTCGAGGGACGTCTTAATGATAACGAAGGGATGAAAGCGGTCCGAAGACACTGCCCGCTACCGCCGAAGAGCCCAAAAAGAAAAACAGAAAAGAACCAAAGGGGAATAGAGGAAAGAAAGGGGTAAGAAGAGAGAAAGATGATCCCGAGCTCCATTTGGATTTTTCCCGTTCACAGGGTCATCAGGTCACCGAGGGCTCCATTCTTTTACGCATAATGGCCATCAATATAGGGTTGGGCTCCGGGAGAGGTTGGGTAAAATGACAGCCAATCATGCACCTAGATAAAGACTATGGGTGCATCGATAACTCACTTCGGAGCGCGTGAATGACATGCAACCTGTTGGTTCGAAATTTATAGTTTACTTACGTTCGTTCCACGGGAAGATCCGATCGTTCCATTTGTGTTTCACGCCTATTTGTATCTACGGCAGCGGTCATATTTCACCCCGGGAAGATTACAAAGGACTGTTCCGGAAGAGACGCCGCTGTAAAGGGGGAAAAAAGAGAAACTCGAAATGTTTTGGATAATTTACATTTTGTTTTCCTTAACAACCTCTGCTGCGTGCGATTTGAAATTAAATAACATAAATCTTGGAAGCTAATGCAAACGACGACACATTAGATATGGAATCCAGTGATGGATGGGCACAGGAGCGTACAATGGTGCCTTCGAATCAAGATGGTAAAATGAATCTAGCCATATATCTCCTAAAGGGAAATAGGTGTTTTGCCTGACAGCGGTATTAATCTTTTCTAAATAGATTCTTTTTAAAATAAACAACCTACAGTTTTGTCCGCTTCTCCAATTTTCCAAGGGAGAGAAAACTTCAACGCTTTTCAACAAAGCTCTAAGGTTCGAAATTACATTCTTCAAACGAAATTAAATTTATCTAACTCTTCTGGTATGGGATGGACTGGTAAGGCCTCTATACCAAAAAACATTTACAGATACTTTATAATATGTATACAATTAATTCAAAATCATAATCTAAATTTAATTTACGACTAACAAGATAGGCAAAAAGAGAAGTGCACACTACTATAGACAGCAACGTAAACAGTTTCATCCTAATGCTAAGTATCTATAAACTATATGTAAAAGATTTGGTTTCTGGGAAAAACTCCCCAACTGAAGGGCTACGGAGAAAATCCCACGATGCAGGAAAACGCCCACACAAGAAGGGGAGCGAAAAAAAACGCGAAAACACAGAAGTAAAGAAAGAAAGAAAATTCATAAAAATCCACTTCTTTGTTTAGTCCAGTGTCTGTAACAAGTGTACCCCTGGATAATCACAAGTATCTGGAAAGGAAAGTGAAAAAAGCAAGTATTCTGTTTTATACAAAAAGGAAATATTTGACAGTTTAAATATGACACGTTTTATTTAAGGTGCGAAAATAAATAATAAAAAGCAAGTTACAGATAAATACAAAGCTGATAACTCAGATGAATACCTTGCTAAAAATTATTTGGTATCTCCATTGGAAAGTAAACTATGTATACTGTGCATTTGAAAGAAGGGAATAATAAATCTTTAATGATAGTGTATGGAAGGTAATTCCAATATCTTGCTCCAAGAACTATAAACGATTTAGAACACATATCCGTTCTATGTATTGGTATCGTAAGTTTACCCGATGTATGTGTACATACATTATGGTAGCTTTCGAGATATTTTAAGTAAGATAAAAAATAGGTAGGGCAATTATGGTTACGAGTTTTGTGCACCAGATTGAGTGTATGAAGCTTAAGTCTGGAGTCAAGTCGTAACCATTTAATTCTTTTAAAAGAGGACTAACGTGATCACTTAGAATTATAAAAAAATTAATGGATTGATTGAATGCGCAGTCTAAATTACTGCTGTGTGAGACGTTTCATTTAAAATTATGTCACAGTAGTCAAATAAAGGTAGAATTAGTGCTTGAACAAGGGCCTTTTTAAGCCGGAATGGTAGCATATTTTTTAAACGTTTAAAATTATTCAGGGTAGAGTAAGTTTTCTTGCAAATGGAAGTTACTTGAGGTAGCCATGTAATTGACTGGTCCATGTATATCCCAAGATTCTTTACAGATAAACTGCAATCAATCGGCGTGTCGCCTATCAAGATTTTATCCCAATTTAGGTGGTTAATTACTTTTAAAACTAAATGGCAATGATTGTTAGATATATCCTATATTTTTCTATAAGTCGATTGAAATGCATTGGTATAGAGAAACTAGACGCCTTTTTCTATCATTTGATGTAATAAAATTATTAGAAAACTTCTAAATTCTCATTCTTCTCTTATCTAAAATTTCCCAATGTAACCTTTAATATCTGAAGTAATTTTCAACGTTACGAGGATTTTAAAATAAAGTTGTGATACGAAATCTAAGGCCAAACATTTCTTCATTTTAGGAGTAAAGAATTATATCTACTATTAGAATAAATATCAGATCACTAATCAAAAATTAAATGAATACTTCCAAGAAGAAATTTCGTAATAACTGATCACAATTTCACGATGCTAGATTAAAAATTAGCGATGAATTTATTTCCATAAAACATTTACTTGGATATTTCTCTCATAAAAACGTATTAAAAATCTTGCAGTGATATGTAATAATAATATTTTAGATTTAAACAGATTCTAGACTAAAATAAACTAAACCTGAAAGTATTTTATGATTCATTCTAGATGCAGAAGGCATCTATTTCACGTGGTTAGATACTACAAAATAAGTAAATGCAGAACTGGAAAATATATTCAAGGGAAACCATCAAGCAGTTTTAATTCTAAAATCTTTACAAGTCAATAGGCGAGACATATACATATGTGATATATAAGTACGTGACGAGTTATAACGTCTTTATCATAATTTTGCGGATCTGATATTATGAGTTGTTCTCCTAGTTTATTAGTCCTAGAAATAGTGTGGCCAATATATCAATAGATAGGAATTTTTCAATGTGCAAATTTGATTCTGACGATACGATAAGTGGACCACCGAAGGAATTATTACTTCGACCCTGAGCGAAGTCCTGCTCCGGCAGATAATCGCTCCGTTTCATTTTTCCGCTGTCTCCGGATATTTTTCACTGCCACGAGACGAATGACTCCTCTAGCATCCTAAATACCAAACTCTTGAGCAATATATTTCGGAGGATATCTTGGCCCATTTTTATTTTGCGAAACATTTTCGTACGCAGTCATCCTTCCTGCTCCTAATTGATCGACCGTAATTAAGATTCACTTGCCCCTTTGGCCATCGGTTTATTAATACACCGAAGCGTAGTTTATGAGAGAAGGTTAAGGAAAGTTGTCTAGCTTGAGAAATGACCGTATCAGGGCCAGCTGACTATTAGTCAAACCGCGATACATATCTAGGAATGGCATATGATCATCGATTTTCCTTTCATAACTTTCTCACCCTTCAGGAAACTGTCAATCACGTCGCTGTAGAAAGCATATCGGTTATTAATATCGTGTCTTGATCGACACGTATCCTTGCGATTCCAATATTGGAAAACTGGCGGACGTTCCTCATATATAACCGTCAATCGACAGTCTATTGTACGCCTTCCTTATTCATTCCTAGATCCGTATTTGGTCGCTTTTCATCTCCTCCATCTTACAGGATTCTTAGATTGAAATCAGCGGTATTTTGGCTTATTCTTATATTTGACACGTGTTATATTAGACAGATCTATGAAAGCAACATAGTTTGGCTTGAGATAATAGATTGATATAAAAATAGAGATCTGAATAACGAATTTCAGATGTGAAACACAATATTGCGACATCCGCGTAAATTGCCGAAAAAACCTTATAGGGCCTTGTTTGTACAAGTCATCATTTAGCCTTATCATTCTCGTAGGTTCCTATTGTTTTATTATTCTGTTCTAATACTGTTCTAATATTCTAATGTTCTGAATTCAAAATGAGCCAGTAATGCGTGAGCTTACTCTGCAACATAACCTAAAGTTAGTATATAACCAAGAAGGAATATAAATCCTAAGAGAGAAATTCCCAGAAAGCAAGGCAAATAAATCATTGATTGACCTTAGGGTTCAAGACTTATTGATCTCATTAAAAATTAGGCATTTTATTTAGTAACAAGTCTAAAGAATGTCGCAAGGCCATGAGTATCTACAACAAGTATCACCGACTCTATTAATTTATGCAAACAATTTCATTTAACGGAAATAGAGAGCTTTATATATGACTGTAAGTAATTTTAATTCTATGTATGCATGTAAGCTGTATAATCTATGAATGCGCATTACAATATTGATAATATGTTACATTATTATGTTTTAAGTGTAACATAATTAAAATCAAACTTAATTCAAAATTTAGGAAATGGCCATAAGGGTATCGAATTTTGAGATTATTTAAAATATTTTAAAAAATCAGTAAAAAACCAATATGTGACCTTCTATCCCAGTGACGTGAGATTTTTATGATCCACTTTAATGTATGAATTTCATATAATCGAGTGAAATACTTTGCTCATAATCGCCAATACGTATGGAATTTTGATCTAAATTATTGCCTTATTAAATAGAAGGATGAGGGAATGCGAGAGATCCGGAGCAAGAGCTCTCTCACAGGTGGTTCGACTCTATTTTTTGTTCCGCAAATTACTCTCAACGCGATAACGCTCCACTTTCTCATTTATCGATTGCGAATCTGAAAGCAAATACCTTCCGCGGAATCGCTGAATATTTACGGACGCAAATTTCGAAAATTTTATCGGAAATGGATTACAGCCAGTGATTGAGTAATAACGCCTATATTTAAAGTGACTAATACTTCCCCGTTTTTCGAAGTAGGCTGTTTTATTCACACGGCGGAATCCGATGAAAGGGAAACGCAGCGAGGAGCCAATAAAACCCAGCCACTGTAAAATTCGAATTTCACAACTACTTCGTAATCGCGCTAACGGATTAAAGAGAAAATAAGTGCTTTTATTGGTACCCTATGCTCCCGGTAACGATTTTTAGATCTCCGTTTATTGAGCTAAGATAGCAAAGCAATGCTCGATAAAATACACAAACCGAACGTCGGATATATAAAAGAGAGGTTTTCGCAATGCGAGAGTGAGTTCATTTTGATCACTCTGGAGGAATTTCTTACGGATGTGTGAATCTTACCGTACTGCAGCGCCATCTACACAGCTTCCGTTAGTGGTTTAATTTTAAACTTATTTAGAAAGGCAATAATAATGCAATAGTATCTTCTTCAAATCACTTAAGACATCTCTAAGTCTGGTAGTACTAGGTACTAAGTAATGGTGGTACAAAGTACATATTTCGTCGAAGTATATACATAGTACCACCACCAAGCACCATCTAGGGATTTGATATGTATTTTCTAGGTGCTGAGTTCGATTATTTCCAAATCTAAAAAATACGACTAAATTCAGTGACCATTATCCAATGAGTGTTAATATAAATATCATTTAAATAGTTTTTGAAATTTCAATTCATGATCTTCAATTAATGATAAGAAATTATTGAATGTATAAAAATTATAATGTTTACTACCAACTGCAGTATTTTAATATAAAATTTAATCTGAAAATGATCACATAGTGGATGATGAAGTAGAAATTAAAAGTAAAATTTCGCCCAGCGGAACTGAATTTATGAAAAAAGGAGAAAATACTATAATATCAGAATCGACTAAATTAGCTATCATAATCTTGAAAATTTTTCTCTATTTGGTTGTTAAGATGAAGCATTTGCAACTTCAATAAATTTAAAGGAAGTTTTAGATGCCACTTCAATCCCTTGGTTCCCCTAATATCAAAGATAATATAAAGTTATTGTCATGATTACATCACCACCAGGATCAACTTTTCCTGTGATATTTGGCATGACTTTTTTACTTTACTCCAAGAAACGCGTATCAAGCATAATACAATCAATAGTAATACAATTAATAATAATACAATTAATAATAATACAATTAGAGAGCAATAAAACTGATTATCGTGTAAACATAATTAAAAATCATTATAAGCCATAGAAGGAGGTTCCAAAGAGTTAACAAAAGTTTTTTTCCATGTTCCTCAACTTTATTGTCTTTTTCTGAATAAAAATAGACAATCATAATAAAACTAAAGTTTTAAAAGCTCTTAGAAAATAGTTTGTGTCTACCACAATCTTCTGAAACCTTGTTTGTTTTTGGAGTCTAACAAACCCAACTAATATTTGGTTATGTTTTCAATCTAATCTGAAAGAGCAAACGCCTTACGACGCTCATATTTTCCTTATTTTAGTGAAAAAACGACTATTTTGAAGCAAACGAAATTTTTCCTCTCGAAATATTGCCTCTCGAAAATTCGCAAATTTGCTGCCCTTAAGCATTGCATTCTGAGAGTAAAAAACAAACATTTGGATTCACATATTAGATTCCAGCCCGAATCTGATACTAGAGGAAAAAATCTCTCCACCGATTCGAACATGAATTATGTACTCCAGATTACTAAATCACAGGTTAAGTCGCCGGAGAACATTATACGAACCCGTGACAGTCGATTATATCGCTTGTTATTTTTCCATCACCGACCATTTGATGCGCCGTCTCTCCTTCCCGAGAAGCGATAAAATACAACTTCCGGAAGCCACCGAATTATCTTACGATTCGACCATTTTTTCTGCCCCTCGTTTCAAAGCCCCTCTCCACTTTTCGAACCTCTCGAAATATCCGAATGCGTCGGGGGTTTCTCTCTCCATCCATCAACGGACTTCACACCGCCTTTTATGATTTCCTCACAAAATGCGTCTTCCATTAATGCTCCTCACTCCACACCTTCGTGCGCGTGATTTGGTAGGTGCGTATTATGTGCTAGGCCTCGGAAACATGGGCGTGGCGCAGTTATGGCTCTCCAAAATGGTATATAACAATTGCTGGCGGCTTGGGCGTCGGTGGGAAGGAGTGGGTTACCGGCGGCTTTTTCGACGGATTGGTGTTATGTAGTCTCACATCCTTTGGCTTCATCAGGACTGAGGACTCAATCAAAAAGTCAGGAAGATGGGTGAGTCAGGGGAGGGCGTGGTAAGGGAAAGCTTAAGGATAAAGCCAGGCGTTCCTCCATACACTTAATAATTATAAGCATCAATGAATGATCTTCTGACTCCATCCATGAATATAAATAAAGGGCCGATAAAACTTGTACGCCAACTATATTTATAATCAGCTGAAAATACGAGGAATATCATACTATTCACTGGTCTATGCGTGGAATGTATGTACTTGTGTATTTTCTATCTTTAACTTATCTTGATAATCTGTGTTTTTGTACTATGATTCTATTTTGCTTCCTTTAGCCTATTTAATTAAATAGTGTTTTATTATATTAAATTAATTTTTAAATTTATCTGTCTCATAAATTCTTTGTAGTTATAGATGCAAATCATTTATAAAATCTCTTTTTAAATGTATTTGGTAATTTAAATAAAGTTTGAATGTTGATATTAACGTCTATCTATTTTAAGAACATTCATTTCCCGCTACGTTTAATGCCTCCCCAAAGAAATGTCGGCGAGAACAATAGCGGATGAGAAAGTAAACACGTATGCCCTTGGTACTCCAATGTGCCTATCTTAGTCGTGCGTTAGTGCATTAATCTCTCACGCACTTTCCCTCTTTCATTAGAGTTAAGTAAGCTTCAATTTGATATGGATAATTGGAGTACGAGTATGGTAAAATTAAAGGTAATTATCAAATCACGTAACCAATTAATTACCCTTTTATCTCTGACTCATTAGATCGTTATCACGGCTGAAGACATTGAAACCGCTCTGATATTAGAAAGGTTTGTTGGAAAATCTCTTTACGTCAATATACAATAGAAAATTAAATCTTCGAAGAAAATAAAAGGAATAAGATATAAATATGCGAAATAGAAGTAAAGTTTTTTATAAAAGAGGTGAATCTTGATTTTGTACGATAAAGATGTACTTTCTTTTTATGTACAGCCAATACTATCATTCCCATCATTTCATTAGGATCCTAAAAAATGATGATCTGTGATACTCTACCATTACTATTAAGAATGAGAATGAAGCATCTTGTGATCGTTGGCAGAAAAATATTTAACGTGTAGAAAATTTCTCCAGAAAAACTACCATTTTTTATAGCAATACGTCGGCAATTCGATTTCAAATCATCCCCAAGCATAGATCAATATAAAATAAATAAAAAATATAGTGAGATATTGTCAACACTTTGAATACTTCTCGATCGGATCTTGATTTTGCCGGATAGTACTATGTCTTTATATTAGAAAAATTAAACAACTTGTATATTTATGTGGCTTCCGCCCTCAGAATGTAACTGCTTATATAAATTGCAACAATAAATTTTAAGAACGAAAAAATGCATTTTTTGGAAATCATGAATGAAACGAAAAAGCTTGGGAAGCACATAACTTCGGGAAACTACGCAAAGTAAAGCCTCGTAAGCATCATATAAGAAAGTGAAGAATCTTCAGTTTTAAACATAAATTAAGATGTCATGAAAGCAAAAGATGTTCTATTTGGCCGATATTGTCTATATATTGTCAACTTTACGTCTTTTGCATTTTGGTCGGTAGCCTGCTTTGGGGTAAGAAAATCAATATTAATTAATGGATATAAATTATTTAACAGTCTTTCTGAATAGATTCCAAAAAGTAGAAAGTGAAATAAAACATTCAGAAGCGTATGTGTAGACAATGTGAAAAATATGTAGTTGGAACAATATCTCCATCTAGATATATCGGATGTGTGTAAGAAGTAACATATATATTTTATTATTCTTTTCCCCTTTGTTGACTATGTATCCTTGTTTTTGCTATTATTCAGCCAAAAAGCAGTAACTATATAGTTTAAGAAAATGTCTTGTAAGGTAATTATTAGAAATCTTCTAAATAAATAAGTATATATCTATCATACTTTGTTCGTTTTCCAGCTTCCAACCTTCTCAGAAGGTGGCTCCTCTTGGTTATTAATGGGAAGAGCACCAACTCCGTCCGCCGCCGCAAAGGCGTCCATCCCACGTGACGATTCAAATTAAAAACGCCACCCACTCACGTGGACTTTAAAAGCCGTGCGAGGCGAGCGTGCGCGTGTGTTGAAAACGAGGGTGAGTCGTGGGATAAAGACAGAGAGAGGCGGATTAAAATGAATGGAAAAAGTATCGGAGAACTGGATGAGGGCCCTTCTAATCTTCGATTACGATCGTTTCTCTCTTTCGACCTTCGATCGATCGCAATCGAAAATCTATTACGGACGCAATAGATTTCGCTACCGCTCGGTGAAGGGTTAGAACGGGGTATAGATGCCACGATAAGGGTAAATGCGCTCTATAATACGCGTGGGTTGTGTTTCTTCTTCTTCCCGGAGATCGTTTAATCGATGCTTAAGAAAGAGATGGATTTAGCCGACTCTATGACAGGGATGGGAATCTTTATTGCTTCACTCTAGATCCAGCGATAGCTGATAAATACACACAGGCATCTCCTTTCGACTGCTTCCCCTCTGCCAATTGGTCCTTGGTTCATTCTCTCCGGGCATTTATATAGCATCGGTATCGTATTACGGGAAATGCTCCACGAATCATTTCGCGTTCTTATTGCCGGATTGCAACGATCATGCCCACGATGCAGTCTTCCGTAATAAATATTCAAACAACATACAAGATTGAAAAGCCGTATTTCTTTGTTTTTATGCCTATCCTTGATTTTTTATGGATGAAATTAAAACTATAGTTTAACCATCCGCTTACACAGATTAAAATAGCAGCAAAAAGGATTATAATTGAGTTTGTATTAATCTCACGTATTTAATGAAGTAGTTGTAATAGGAGCAACGAAATTGATTCACTTTCCGCGAACTAAAATACCAGTTCCTTAAGCAGGAAAAGTATAACTTATATAAATTGTAAGAATTGCATTTCTCAGATAGAACTAAATAAGTACCTATGTTAAAACTAAGTGAAAGGAATGTGTATTTTTTAAAGAGAAAATATTGACTGCAAATGAAAATGGGATGATTTATATATACATGAGCTAACTCTTAACGTATGGTATTATACATAAAGCAGTAGTTGAATATATTTTCAGTTATAATAATGTTTTCTCTTAATTATTCTGAATGGATTTTAATTCATGCAAAATTCAGCGCTTAATGTTGCCGTTTGATTCTCTATTTCATACTTCTTAACACAAAAAGAACTTGTAAAGAAAGAAAATTTGGAACATGGCTGTTAAGGAATTAGAGATTTAAACCTCTAATAAGAAAACTTATAAATCGAACGGTAGCACGGTCACAGGAAACTGTGAATAAACAAAAACGTTTCATTTATTATTTCGGGCCCAAGATTTTTAATACTATTTCCGAAATAATGAATTGGTCAGGAAACAACATAGGTCCACTTATAGGCGTAGCTAGAAAAAAAGTACATCGATTCAGATATTATTCAGTCCTCTTAGTTAGTTTGGTAACATAGTATCCATAAGTTTCGGAATAGCTAAAATAATCCTTAAATCTTAAAAAATATCTTGTAGCAGTGGCACGTAAAGTTTTTACATCTTAAGCATTCTCTCAGCGAGTTTCGAAATCTTTCCTTTTGCCTTACACTATACTATATACTTATAAGAATAATTCATATAACTCCTTCATGAATTGCACGCCTTCATGGTTCACCTGAATTCACATATGATGGCGCCGATAATGCGTAGCCATTTCATACCTGCATTGCAGTATCTTTTATCCACATCTAACGTGATCTACAGCGTTATGCTGCTCTCTGCCCTGAGCCTCAATATATTTCTTTATCTCTTGATAATGAAGCACCCGCAGGCTCTAAAGTGAGCTATAGTTAATGCCATAACCCTCCTCCCAATGAATACTCCATCAAGAAAATAACAGGTGGAATCATGAGTGAATATAATATCGAGGAATTTGGAAGAAGAATGTTTCGTAGACGCATGCGCCCTTGGGCACATACTGGAGCTGTAGGGACTTTTCGGTTGCGTCGTGCGGTATGCGGAACAATCAAAATTCCGCAGCGTTTTTATATTTCGACCTGAGGGCAATCGATCGAACGTAAAGATTTATTCGTGGGACGGCGCTAATAGAATTTTCGGTCGAACGACGCAACGCCATTCGCATTGTGCCGAATCGCTAATGCAATTCGTCCGGCCTCCGATAATCGGAAACGAGGGAACACAGGTTTAGGCTATTCATTTTAATTGGTGCTGATAGGTAAAAAAATGGCTTTTAAAAATCCAATGCTGGTACATATAGAACATTCTGCTGCTATCAGTAGTGAATCACCCTGAACAAGGATACGTCTGCAGTTTTTTATTAGAGGTTTAAAATCTCCAATAGCCGTTTTTGTCGGCGTTCCTCTTCTAATTCCACGATATTCCGAAAAAAACAAGACAGGACACCGCATTTTTTGAGAGCATTAAATACATATTTTGAATGCATTCCTCTTCAGGAGTGAATAGATACAAAAGCGTTTTTTGTAGCATTCGGGCTGTGTCCCAACTTTCCTTTCTTATCACGTCTGCAGTATATCTTTAAAATGTGAGGATGGAATCTTAATGAAAGAGAGTAGTGGCTTAATGGTTACAATATATACAATGGAAATTTGAAGATCCTTAAGCCCCATTTCTGAATCCTTTGAATAAATTAGAAACATAAGTAAGTTAGTTAGTTATCTAACGCATATAAGATTTGCGATCAGGATGAAAATGTATAATAAAGGATAAAAATTATCTACTTAACTTTAAAAAGTAAAATTTATAACCGAGTAAATAATATAAAGAGAGAGGAAAGAAAAATTTTAGAAAGAGGTTATAGATTTTGAAAGGTTTTAAATAATAACAAAATTAAAATCTATGGTATTAGGCCGGACTTCGTGGAAAGCCATAATAAGAAATGAAAATAAATGCACTTCGTAATTTCCACAGGAAAGTTTAATCCAAAACGACCGGTTTCGGCTCACGCCATCATCAGGTCATCAAACTTTCCAGTGGAAATTACGAAGTGCATTTATTTTCATTTCTTAATAAAAAAATTCTTTATTCAAGATAACTGGTGAGGTTATAATGGAATATTTAATAAAAACTATATAACAAAAAACTTGTGTGCAATATAAAAAACAAGCACAGACACACATACATATACACACACACACACATACATACACACAGGCATCATTCCGAAAATGGTCAAAACGTGTTCTAGGGACCCCAAAACATGTATTTCCGTTGAAATCTCGAAGTCGATTTTTTCATGAAAACAATACTTTCTCAATACTACGTATATGGAGAAAGTAATAAAACACATTAAAATGAATAAAATATCTAAGCAGCAGGAAGAGAACATTAATTATATATTAATTGATAAGGAATAAGAGAAAATATATTTAAATGGGTCTAAATATATTTCAAAGACATAAATGAATAAAATATGCATTGAATTAGATTGAAAGGTTGAATCAAAAGAAAAGAAACAGCATAAAGAAAAATGGAAAGCGTAGGTTGAAAAAAATAAATGGTACTTTGGTGTGATTGATTCAGGAAATGAAATTTTATGCGTGTCCGAAGAAAGAATAAAAGATACGTTCGAAATGTGGAAACTTTAACTGGAAATGCTGGTATCAAATCATAATAGTTTAAAATTAGGAGATAATTAGATACGGTAGAATATTTACCAGAGTTGCTACTCGAACGCACAGAATATGTTTTTACACTTACAGATGGAAATACTTCATTATTTGCACACTGATCGATTTCAAAGTTATAATAAATTAAGCTTCACTGAGATTGATATTATTCAACAATTGGTGCATCATATGCAAAGTAAATTTGTTGAGTAAATTTGGCCCAATAATATTTGATTAATTAATTAAGAATTACTACTTGCGAAATATTGGTTGCGGCTAGAATTTTCTGAATAATAAACTGTTGAAATTTAATTTACAGCATTACCTAGGATGTGTACGTCGTAAAAATATCTTCACTAACGTTAGAGCAATTTTATGTGTTTATACGATTTGCTCCGTGACCTGAGTTTACCGTATCATTTAAGGACGTGCCTTGGGTTTCGATAAATACTTCCTAATGCAATAAAATACCCTTTTTAAATAAATATCCGCTTATTTATGCCAATTAGATTATTCTAGGAAAGTTTAGACTGCGCACGAAGTTTCCTCGATTAAAATGGACGCTCTGCGATACTGTTTGGTACACTCGAATGAGTATTTTGGAAGGGTTGCATGTCTGGACTTTAAAAGTCTGGCAATCCCCGACATGTGCACTGAATATTGGGAAGAAGTTTATTTATTTCGAAAGAGAAAGGTCAAACGATTCGCATTTTGGTGACATGCCAAAAATGAGAGCAGAATAAATCTCCAAAATATTGGTTCATTGAACCTTTTTGAAAAAGGGGAGCTGTAAAGCTGAAGTCGCAACAGATTCTATGTATCTGTTAATTTTGTGATTAAAGCTGAAAGTAAACATACCTGTGTAATCGTGAATTTAAATGAGTGTAATAAGAGACTTTAGTAACAAACAAATTAAGTCCCCTGCTTGGGACCTGACTCAGTGGTAAGTCTTCATCAGAAACAAAAGAAAAGATGAATTTTTACAAACAGCAAGAAATTTAAAAATAAAATTTCTTGTGGTTTTTAAAAGTTCATTATTAGTTTGTGAAATATCATCTTTTCATATGTTCCCATTTTAATGTTACTTTAACTTTGTTCAAACTAAGTTTTATTAGTAGATACTCAATAAGGAATGTTAGTAATAAAATTTTATACAATCCATTTATAATTCTGAAGTAATTAAAAGTATTACCAGAAATTTAAGAAATAAGGCAATATCGAATTATAGTAGTGCTGTTACTCTATTTTATCTTTTTTGTTTTTTTTTTAATTTTCATATATTAGATTCTATAACAATATATACGATTTCAAAACAAATAGTAGATTTATTGTTTAAATAAAGGAGATATCGAACAAATTTTTTCACATTATTAATAATGGAAATAATCTAGCATACGAAAGAATAATGGCCTTTACATATAAAGTCATTTCCGGGTGAGTATTGAATGAAAACCGATCTGGAATTCACCCATCAATTAATTCATAAATGGAATGCAGCAATTCTTTTTGAAACCCGAAATGAAGTGTGGATGTGGAAATGACTTAATTGAAAATGCATTCCGCAAAAACCGCTCGGGTGACATTTATCGACTGCATGAAAATGCTTTCAACATTTTTAAGAGTTTTTTCCCAATGATAATTCATGAAATGGATGCGGTAAAGAACGATTCATCCGAGATAAATTTTAGTTTTAAAACTGACCCTCTCAATGAAAACTCGGTCAATTAACTTGTTTATGCATAACGCTTTATCGCCTCAATATGCCCCTGAAATAAAATCTCCATTTCTACAGAAGCTATAATGAATTATGTTACACATACAAAAAATTATTAATAAACGACGCTGAGAAATCAAATTATGGCCAATGAAAGAATAAATATTTCATAAAAGTATGATTGAGTTATGCATTCACTCTACATTAAGTACATAAATGCTTAATAATACGACTAGATACAAATGTAACAGATAGATTTAAAAATATTATACGAGTATACTAAGGCTACCATCACATGCAAAGCAAACTAAAGATCTACACAGGATTGACATTACGACCCTTATCGTGGAAAACGTGACTCAAATACTAATAATAATGCTTATAATCTTTTAAAGGGAGAAAGGATTTAAGGAATCAGCAGATTATGAAACATTAAATACGTGTAATGTTCAATAAAAGTATTCAGTATGTACTGCTTAAAATAAAATATTTTATAAAAGAAAGAAAGTAGCGTCTTTCCTACCTTAAGATCTTAGAAATCCCTGTTTTTTTCTATAACAGATGGCGCTGGCTTGCTGCTTTAAAACGGAACTGCAAACAACAGTGAGGCTGTTGGTCACTCAATCTGTAATACATATGTAAAAATCCTGGGTGTAGTAAATTTTGTGTGAAACAGAAATACGGGAAGATATTTTAAATTATAATAAAATAAGATTGATATGAACGAAATGTATGTGACAATTTTATAAATCATTTTTTATTTATATTGATACGAGAATAGTGATATATTTATAGTGATACGACAAAAGAGAAAACTGTGAAATGAAGAATTCAAGGTTTTTAAAAAATACTGTTAAATGGACCTTCGTATTTATTTAATTGAATTATATCGAAGGTGTGTTGGAGATATTAAATGTAGCATAGATTCACTCAGATTACTTAAGGTTTTCCCTCTGGTCACAGGCCTGCAGAGGAAAGACACATTTATGAGAAGGAACTTGGCTTATCGTAATTCGATAAACTCCTTGAGATTTTCAACTAGGGTATTTCATATGAATAATGAGACCATTGATGGTGCAGCTAATTTGAATATATTCCCACCAAAACCCATTTAAAATAATTTCTTGGAAAGCGAAATGTGCATAGGTTTATTCGAAACGCTTTTGTTGGATATATATTTTACAGGGTGTCCGGATAAAAGGTACCCAAAATAAAATGCTTATATCTTGTAAAGTATTTATTATATTTATTTATATTTATAAGGAATACAAACAGAGAAATACGAGATGCCTCGGAGGTGGATCGACCAAGGCGGGCCAATTACTTGACCTCCTAGGTCGCCAGATCTAACCCCATTAGATTTTTTCCTCTGGGGTTATGTGAAGAACATTGTGTACCAGATGAAAATCAACAGCATTATGAACCTGAAAACACGCATAATGGATGCTGTAGCTGCGGTAACACCCGACGTGCTTCGTACGACGTAGGATTAAGCCGAAGTTCACTTGGATGTTTGCCGTGCCACCAAGGGTAACCACATTGAAATAAATTAACTGAAAAACAAAACTTTCAGAGCTTTCCTCTGTGATTCTGGAAATGCTTATAGCAAACACTTTCCAAGATATAAATATTTTATTTTGGATACCTTTCATCCGGACACTCTGTATCAAATATATTTCAAGTTAAATTCTTTTTTCTCCTCTTCAATGTTTCTGCAGCTCAGGGAGACTCTTATTGAGCTCATTCAAATAAATATTCCACTTGACATTCACGAAGAAATTTGTTTTACCAAATACCGAAATTGCAAAGATGGTACTTTTCCTTTTCTGTATCATTTCAGATCATCACTTAATGGTAACAGGCGTGCTTCCTTTCATGAATACAATGAATTCCATCACATTCCTTTAAAATTCCAAAACCAATGGTAATCGGTTCTCCTCTATTTAGTAGACATATCTATCATTCTCTCGGACATTTTTGAAGTTCTTTTGTCGCGTTTCTTGTAATTGCCACCATAAACTGACACCTTACACTGAAGGGGCTCCCGGATAGTCATGTGGACAGCGCGTTCGCCTTTGGCGAAAGCGGTCCCGGGTTCGATTCCCGGTGGGAGCCAATGTGCGAAATGACCTAAGCTGTCGAAGCACTTTAAACAATACTACTACTACTACCTTACACTGAGTCCAGTCTATTAGCCCTGTGAAAATATTGACGACATCGTTTTCTTGTCAGTCCCCACAATGAATTTCTGAAGCCGTAGAACGACGTCCAACTTCCCTGAATACAGCAACTACGGAGTACCCCAACTTCCACATCTCGGTACCGGGGAAAGGTGAATTTATAGCTCGTCCTGTCCCAATGTAAGTCAACATTTCACAGTTCCTTACAAGCGCTCAGGAAAGAGAGAGCAAAGGCCAAAAAATGAAAAAGAGTGCACCCTCTTTGGACAGGCGATTTTTGAGATCTATAAGGAACTACCGTTCCCTGTCGCACTCCGGGAGTGTCTCGAGGAAAAAATAAAAGATGAGATCAGCGGGAGTCCCGAGATATTGTCCTTCCGAATAGCGCAAGCAAAGAAAGGTTAGACGTCCCGAGAGGACGGCATGACTGATATACAAATAGCGACTCAAACCAAACCAACGCGTTATTCTAAAAAAATAAAAGAGAGGGGAGACGGGTCACGGATGAAGAATGCACGTCCGAATTTCGATGCTTCGCAGATAAAAAATGTCGGCGATATTCTTTATTAAGGGCCCAAACCGACTTTCTTTCCCGTCTCCTCCTCTGTATTCCATTCCATCTGGTTTTCATGGATGCCGGAAGGAGTTATAAACATCCTGTTATCCACTCCTTTGTACCTGGTAACGTTTGAGAAGAGACATCAGATGTTTCTGGACCACATGGAAAGGCTTTGTCCTCGCTGACGGCGGTCTTTCAACCAAGAGGAAGTATCCAGTGACGAGGCTCTCAAAAGATTCGCATGTCAAAGGTCATCAGACAGATACGCGGGATCAATTGGCGTTGTTTGGAGGACAGTTGGAAAGGCGTTTTAGAGTGGACAGAAGCAAATAAATTTAGGGCAAACTCACGACTTAATATTCGCTAAAACGCTTTCGATTCTTAGCACACGATGTATTACCTCTCAAAGCAACACGTTATTTCTCAAAGTCAGACATCGGAGAACCACCTCATGATAATGAAAATGTTTAGGACAAATCAAATAAGCTCAATGCAATATACTATATGATATGATATGATGCTATTTACTCTTGGATTACTGCCATGGAAAGCCAACTAGGAAGCGCTTTTGCCCTTGGTAAACCGAAATTGGCTTTGATTTCTGATGTCATGATGTTTGTTCAGCAAAAGATTCGAAGGAAATTGAAAAAAAAGTATGGGAACCCCCTGCATTAATTAGCTGCGGGTCTCGTATAGCTTAAAAAGTCCTATGGCGGCGTGCGGGTTACTTAGCTGACCATTTACCATACTAAAATAAATGTCATTAGGCAACATTGGGTTGCTGAGCGATTAAATGTAATATTTAACGTTTTTCTATTCTCGAAACAAAGAGAAAATTGATATAAATAAAATTATGCTGATGAATGAAAATATAAATTAGTTTTATTTTGTTATTGTAGTAAAGAGAGGATAGTTTTACATGAAACATATCCCAGCAAATTAAAATATAAGATTAACTATCGATTATGAACATATTAACCCATACATTTGTAATATAAATTATAAATAATAAGAAAAACACTTGGAAACCGAGTTTTAACGAGAAACGATGAAACGAATGTAACCTTTCTAAAAGTACGGACAATGAAAGCTTTGCCTTAGAGTCGATAATCAAACTTCAAATGTTGAGCAGGGTAAACGTGAATTTCAAGGCATTGATAAGATCGTTTTAAATTTTCAAACATCTATTACGCAATATACACTGAAATAAATTGATAACATTGTCTACTAAATGCCAACCACTGGGAGCTGCGTAACGCAAGTTTGAAAAATTACCACAAAATTACCAATGTTTCCCTATTTCATCTTTATATTTGCAATCTCAGTGTAATTCTCTAGCAACTTTTGAGTGGCCTCAGTCTTCAAGTTTACCGTCAGAACTCTGGTCCTTAGAAGACTATGACTAATTATATATAAAGCTGCGGGTCCCTTGTACCTTAAAAAGTCCTACATAAGGAGGCGAATTTCTTAGCTGACCATTTATCACCCAAAAATAAATGCTGCTTGCCCCCAACGGGAAATAAATACTAAAATTTATAACTAATCGTGCGACAGTGCGATTAATTCCAACTCTTAGTGTTTTTCATTCTAGAAATAGAGTGAGAATCGAATTGAAAGAAAATTTAATGAAAAATAAAAACAATATTTGGTTGGGAAAATATGAAATCATACCATTCCTAACGCACGATAAAAACAACAAACCTCTTGATTATAGTAGTTTAACGGGAAAATATGAATCGGATGGAACCCATCAAAAACAAAGAAAACTTTACCTGAGAGCCGAAAATCAAACCTCACAACTTCGAAGGTAAACATTAGTTACATTTTCAAACATCTCGTGTAATTTACAGTGAAATCAAATAATAGTATTGTCTATATTCATGATAATTAAATGCGAGAGCCTTCTCTGTGCCGAAATTGGAGCCAATGCAACCACCGGGCATTGCACAACGGATGTTTGAACATTTATCACGAATTACGACTGTAACTGACGATTCGCGATCTTAGCGCAATTCTCTAGCAACGTCTGACTGACCTTGCTCCACTTCACTGTCAAAACTCTACGAAAACTCGAAAACCAATCACCCACAAGATCTCCTCATACGGATAAAGAGGTAGACGCTCCTAGCGCGTTCCATATTTCCCCCTCTTTTCCCTCGTGTTTCTCCCTGGGTGGCACCAGATGGGGTGGCGATCGAGGGTTGGGGATCCGCCGAGAAGGCTGCCTGCATCTTGGTGGCGGACGTAAAAAAAGTATTTACAGGACTCTCGATGAAACTCTCGGCAGAATAGGTTGGGTAAAATAGTCGGAATAGAAAAAAGGAGTGAATTATTAGGGTTGATGGTCGTATGGAAAAAAGCTTCCCCTGTGTTAACAACGCGAGTGAGGTGCAGCCATTTTAGCACCGTTAGGTTAGTCGTCCGGAGTACACAGTTTTTCTTAAACTTGGCGGCTAAATTTTCTCTTTGAAGGCGACGGCTGTCGTGTTATACGAAACGGGATGATTCCGTTTAAAGTTCCGCCTCAGTCCATTTTAAAAGCAAAGGATTGCAAAGGACAGAGATTGCAACGATAGAGGGAAGACCCGGAGGTCTAAGAACAATTTATGCAATAATAATAATGATGACGACTTTATTATTACACGTTTCCTTTTAAGTTCATGTCAGTAAAATCCATGAATTATTTTAAATGTCTTTCCCGGAACACTTTCTTCCCCACTTATGTTGCAGTTCGGTTCATATGTTCACATGAATTTCACCAGTATGGACAGTAAAAGATTGAAGAGTCTCTTCTTCCATCTATCCTTTCGCCAATGATATTATATACATAAAACGTTTTGTTTGTGTGAATAGAAATAGAGAGGAAAACATTAGAAGGAGTGGATGTTAAAAAACCTAAAGAGATATCTTAGGAAAAGAGATCTAGATACTGCAGGATAAAACACCCGCAAAGAAGGGGTGTGAAAAACCTGCGCAAACCTACTAATAGTACAAAAGATGTAAAGAAAAGAAGTGTGTAACAAATATACAAATACAAAATAGTAACAGTGCATAACAAATATACGATAGTACAAAAGACGTAAATGAAAGCTGTGCATAACATGGAACTCACAAATATAGTATTATAACGAAATTACAAAAATGATAGGAATATATAAAAATAAGTAGTAGAATAACACAAAGTAGTATT
Organism: Sympetrum striolatum; assembly: GCA_947579665.1. Lineage (NCBI taxonomy): Eukaryota > Metazoa > Arthropoda > Insecta > Odonata > Libellulidae > Sympetrum > Sympetrum striolatum. The sequence goes on from OX388346.1 coordinate 82,339,709, forward strand.
ATAACAAGATAAAAACCTGATGTGGCCAACATATGACTTTCTCCATATTTATTGAAAACAGAAGCCTACGCCGGTAATATATAAATAACTCCAAAACAATGAGTTTAACAGAAAAATGTTTCAAACGAAAGTTGTAGAAAAATACATTATCTATAACTTTTGTAAGTAATTGTATATACCTACATTGCAATCTGACAGAGATATTTAAGAAAAAAATCTGATGTGGCCAAAACATGACTTTCTCCATATATAAGATGTAAATATTTATCTACGACAGTAATTTCGAACTCTATAATCCATTTAAACTTGGAAGATGAATGATTAATTTATATATTATTATCTTTTACGTCTCAAACATTATAAATAATGTTTTTCAGGACATGTTCGATGAAAAACGATGAAGTGGCCTTTCGCCCCAGCGCCCAGAGCGCCCACAACGTACATAATCAGCAACTTCCGGTTTATCAGTATTTCCAGAATAAATCCTAAACAATCAGTGATACAAAAATATGTTTCATACAAAAGTTATAGTAAAATACATTTTCTAAAACTTTTATAAATAATAGTATATACCTAAATATCATATTTATGGAGATATTTTGAAAACCGGAAATGAGCTTTGAAGAATGAAGCTCAACTTCCGATTCACCGATTTTCTCCAAAATCTTATCAACTTTAAAAACAGAAACGAAAATACTATACATGAAATTTGGTGTTGATCCAACAAACACTTTTTATGTTAGAGCGCCCACAAAGTACATAATCAGCTACTTCCGGTTTATCAGTATTTCACGAATAACTCCTAATCAACCGGTGATACAAAACTATGTTAAATACAAAAGTTATAGTAAAACACATTATCTAAAACTTTTATAAGGTATACAATATACCTATATATCATATTTATGGAGATATTTTGAAAACCGGAAATGAGCTTTGATGAATGAAGCTCGACTTCCGGTTTACCGATTTACTTGAAAAACTAATCAACTCTTACAGCACACACCACAGTACTATATATGAAGTTTGGTATTGATGCGACCAATAGTTTTCACGTTAGAGAGCCCACTGTCACACACACACATACACACACACACACACACACACATACATCATTCGGAAAATGGTCAAAACGTGTTCTAGGGACCCCAAAACATGTATTTCCGTTGAAATCTCGAAGTCGATTTTTTTCATGAAAACAATACTTTCTCTATACTTCGTATATGGAGAAAGTAAAAACTACAGTTTTGGATAAAAGCAACTTACGGTTAGCGAGTATTCACTAATAACTCCTAAACAATCATTGTTGCAAAAAAATGTTTCAAACAAACGTTGTATTAATGTACATTATCTATAACTTTTGTATGTAATTGTATATACCTACATTGCATTCTGACAGAGATATGTATGAAAAACTTCCATTTCTGGATAGACAATAACTTCTGGTTAACCATTATTAAAGAATAACTTCTAAATATTCAGTGTTACGAAAAAATGTTTCAAGTAAAAGTTGTAGTAAAGTACATTATCTATAAGTTTTGTAAATAATTGTACATACCTAAATTGCATTCTGATAGAGATATTTAAGAAACAAAATGTTGTTCCGGATAAACCGCAACTTCCGATTAAGCGATATTCGTCATAAACTAATCAACTCTTGGCATTGTTAGGAAAATACTAAATATGAATTTTTGAAATGATCGGATAATTACTTTTTTAAGATAGAGCGCCCACAAACTTTTTTACCACAGACAGACATACACACCGAGACACAGACATGTTCGGGAAAATAGCGAAAACGAGCTCTATGGGCCCCAAAAAATCTATTTCCGTTGAAATCTGGAGGTCGATCGTTTTTGCGAATACGATAATTTCTCTATACTACGTATAGGGAGAAAGTATAAATGAAATTAAAAATTCATGAAAATCTGAGAAATACTCCACGCACATAGTTATTTAAAAATTATACCAGATTAACGTCAATTACTCACCTCAACTACAGTACACTCGACTTTTATGAATTTCCATCAACATGTGTGTTAATATTTTTCACCATTAATTTTAAAGAAAATAATTAAGTTTCTCAAATTACTATTTCAGAGTAAATATTTAACTGACTTGATTGCAAAATTAATCTTCACTTTTTCAATGGACCATAAACGACTCATATTTTTCATGTACCTTAGCCAAATGATATTCATCCATTCTCAAGTTATCAATTTTGATTTAAACATGGGGCTCAGATCGCTAAGTAGCTTTTAAACATGTTGCCTATTAGTCAAACAACTGTCATCTGGAAGATTAAGCCAAGATTTCATTGGCTGTAATACCCGCTTAATTATACAGGAGTAAATTTTGGAAGGATTAATTGCTGACCGGAGATCTTTTTCATTCTTAATTTATAAGTCGAGATGAGATGTCTTCCCACACCGCACATCAAGTCAATCTTTTATTTGCGATCATTGTTTCATCCGAGTTGATATTAATGCATAGCGTGAAAGCTCTGCATTTATATACAGTAAAAAATTGATTTTTCAGAAAACGGATGGCAAGTTATATCTCCCGTATGATGATTTCAAGATCAGCTATTAGTAGAAATTCCTTTTTTAACGTATCATTGGTTTAAAATTAGGATATTTAAGATCCGAACATACTGATATTTGAAAAAGTTGTTAAAATAAACATTTTTGGAAATTTACATCATTTATATATAAATTTATATAAATGAGAAAGTTAATTAAATGTTGTGAAATTTTATCTTAGTTATTTCCACCAAATGATGGCTTCTTCAATTAATTCTATAAGCATATTTTAGATAACTAGAAAATGTTCGTTTATAGGTGACGAAATGCGGAAGATAAAAATTAATGCTTGGAAAATACACAATGGAATTGAAAAATACTGATTCGCCACACACTAACACACAGTCTCATCACAGATGAAATTAACTCAATTAAATGAAAACTTCATTATTATCAGATCGAAATTTTATTCAAAACTGTCCATTTCGCGAGAAAGCTGCTCATGATACACGACGCAACCTATTCCTCAGGATAGGGATTATCAGCTTAAGCCGGCCCATCCAGCTAGACGCGTAATTTAATCACAAGTAAATTACAAGCTCATTTGCATTTCGTGCGAGCGTAGATATCCAACAATTTCCGCAGAGAAAGCCTTTTAATCGATTTTTCCCTTGTCTTCCGGAGCTGTTGAACATTCCACCAATGATAACCTCACGTTCTACTCCGCCACCTGCGCGATGGATTGAGACACCAAGCTTTTACACAAACATCTTCGGAGGTAAAAATCCCTAAGGTGAAAAAAATACTCCCTCTACGCCCGCTCGTGAAAAACATATGAGTGGCGCGGCGCATGATCATCTATCTCTAGGTGACGTCACCCCTTTCCTATTGGTGTTTTCAGTATTCATCTCACACTTGCCTCGGTACACGATTACGCGCTTAGCGTGAGTCGCTCATACATTAAGATTCTTTCCGAGGGAAGGAGAACGGCCTGCTTCCTAGAATCAAAGCGTAATTAAGAGTCGCTTCAAGAAGAGATGAGGCTACGTAATTAGGGGTGGGGAGACTGATTAAAATAAAGGAAACGGGAAAGAGGGATCATTCTGGAAACCTGGAACAAACGCGAGAATGATTGTGCGTATCTGCCAACAGCTTAGCTTAAAGTGAGGCATTTTCTCTAGGATAGTAGGCTCTTACGGTTGTTTCTCGAGCATTATATGAAGATTACCAGATTCATTGATTAGTCGATGATGAGGGAATCCGATTGGGCATCGTGACACAATGAAAAGACATTCATCTGAATCCATTCATTTTTAAATTTACGATTCAATGTGATTTTGTTATTCCAGCAAGTAGATGTGATTGATAAAAGAGATAATACAACCACAATTGTATATGTTTAGACCACTGATCTATCCATGATACAACTTAAGTGTGCAACTTCTAAATTCGTGGTAGTTGTCGAACAACTTTCTTCTTTTCATCTACTAAACGTCTTTTCTCCGAAGTGTCTAGAAAGACGAGGAAAAATTTTTCCACAATAAATGAATCGGAAATCAATGCATTATGGAAATTAGACCATGTTTAAGCTTAAGTTTTCGGTAACACCGCGGTATAAACAAAGTTGATATTAAACAAAATACATCTTACTTGGAAAATTTTCCCAGGGCGTTTTTGCAAATTTAAGATTATACAATTTCTGGTTTTTCCGAAGAAATTATTTTGATTTACGGTGTACACGCGATACGACCAATTTTGGTGCTCTATGGCCATCTTCAGCTTTTAGGAAAAGCTCGGAATAAATAAGAAAAAGGAAGAATGGATTGATACTGATATAAATTCCTCCTATCATGAAATTAAGGTTACGCTAAATTCTGTTGAATTTAAAATACCAAAAGATGTATAAAAATTTATTCTCACTTTACATTCAAGATTATACGAATTATTTGCCAAAACGTTTTTCGTTCTCCTAACGTTAGTTGCCAGTTGACTTATTCTCATCAGCCACATTGCACGTCTTCCCTTTACCTCAACCCAATACTGAAATCAACGCAGGCGATTTATGTAATAGGTACCCTATTTCATTCCAATGGGTACATTTTAAAGGCGGCATTTTAATTATGAGAACGAGCGTAGCCAAAAATAAAATAATCCCTAATTCGCTTTTCTGGACAAGATTGATATGTTAATGAGATGTCTTATTTAAAGTTATCCAGATATGCAATTATGAGTTGCGATACCTGTTTACCACTTCAATACTTTGAGATATCTTCAAGTAAACGGTTAAAATTGCGTATAGAATAATCACGGATAATTCACTTCTTATTTCAAAGTCAAAAGGTTGAGAAACGTGACAGATGGATGAGAATTTGAGCGACAAGTGGATATGGAGTTTTATTCCTTACCGACAACTTAGCTGGAGCAGTTAATTAAAACTCTGCACGTATTTCCTCACTCGATGGGAGGAGCGAGGTCATGGATAGGATTAAACATTCCAGCGAAAAACATAAGCTCAGTTTTTCCTCTCTCATCCGAGGGCTGATAGTAATGAAGAAATTAGCTCGTGGCTTGTTTCCCATCGAGAGACTTCGAAATACTAATTAAAACAACCGCTTCTACGTTTCGCTACGCCACCGCGACTGAGACGAGGCTTAACTTTCTGCGAATCACTGGACGTAACTCTCCACTGTGTTATTTCTGTGTCGCTCTAAATTTAGAATGCCACCATTATAAAGGAAGGAGGACGCATAGTGATCAGAAGTATCCATCTGCATGCGAATGCTTTTCTTAATCTCATAGGCATTACCTCTGGACGGAAGAAATCCTTCAACGAAGAAAATAGGCCAAAAATGCCATCGACGGAATTACCGGAAAAAACTTCGACAGGATTATCCTCATTAGATATTGCTAATGGCACGGATATTATACAATTATTCCCCCGATACTGTGAGTATATATGTCGCGCAGTGGCTGAAGTTAGGTTGAAATGAAATTATTCAAAGTTTTGTGCAATGATGAGCTCGACAGTTGACATTAAAATAAAGGTGACTGTAATGCAGAATTTAATTAAGCGCTCCACCTCATTATGGTAATTAAGGTAATGTCGAACATGGGAAAAATCTTTCTATCAATGTTCTCTCTGACAATCGATAATAATCTTTAATATATCTAATGATATCGAATATCGATTAGTAATATTATCGATTATCATCGATTAATTGGTAATCCGATATCATGCTAAGCGATAATATTTTATTGATGCTATGTAATTTAACTTCTTCCGTGGTCTCAATTGACGTCCCAAAATAAGATTATTTTAATGCTGCATGTACAAATAGATTTAGAGAGCATATTCTCTTACCCATTTAAGTATTGCGGTATTATTTAGTACTTCATTATTAAAGCTATAAACTATTAAATATCTATCATGCCGTAGCCTCTAAAGGAGATAATATTAAATTGAAAACATGTATTCTAAATTAATTAATTTAATGAATTAAAATTAATTATAAATAATTAAATTAAAATTGAATGAATTTATCTAATGATATGTAGTAAGTTAGGATTGGCAATTAGATGGCAATGGAATCTATTTTTTCTAACTCCAAAATTATATTCATTCGAGTATAAGGCATTTCATAAAACAATTTCACATCCTTTCTCAATTGGAATATCTATTTCGAACCTCGATCAGATATTTTGGCAAATGTCTTTCTAAGGCACGATTGGAGAATTTATTTTTAAATTGTAGTATTTATCTGAAAACATCCGGGTTATGGTATCCAGATGCTGAATTTAAATAACAATTCAATCGTTTAGAGCAAATAAACGATGGTAAAAATTTCAAGGATGCGCACCCTCAAAGCTTATCTAAAGGAAGCAATTACAACGGCATACTCGGTTTGGATGCAAAATAGAGAGGAAGGATGGAAACCAATTTGAAAAATGCCCTTCAAGGCAAATAGTTTCGCTGACGGGAAATATAAAGGCACTCCATACTCTTTAATCTCCGGAGATTATACGAAAGGGAGGGTCGAATGATGAGTTGGGAACATTCTCTTGTTCATTCATCTATCCACTCCGATGAATGCGGACTTTTCAGCAATGAAAAGGAATTTTTACTACACTCAAGCGCGGAAGTCGCTCGGTGTGGATTTAGCCTCTCATTTTTTATGCGCAAATGGGATCGCCGAAGAGAGGTTACGAGGGAAAAAAGAGCAACGTCGAGCGATGCAGGAAACTAAAAGCAATGGAGACGGACGTGTAGCAGGAGGGAGAAAACCGGAAAGTTAGGAAGGAAAGTTTGAACGTCTCGAGCAGATAAGGAGGTGGTTTTAAGTAGGAGTATTGGTGCACACGTCGAATGGGACAAGGCACAGCCCGAGGCGACGAGACGCCCTCTGGGGATAAAGCGGCGTCCCTATTCCGGGATCGTAAAAATGGACGGCTCGTTAAAATGGCGAAGAAACGCGGACGACGATTAAGACTCTTGGAGAGCACTTGGAGACGTGGTCATTACGTGGTTGGAGAGGCAGAAGTAATAGGTAATGAAGGAAGCGGTACGAAAGAGGAGACTGCAGAATGCGACCAGCTTAAGGACTGTTTATCTCTCTGCCTCGTGGTTTAACTTATCGAAGGGTGAAATGTGAGCTCCTTACTCATGAACTATTCCGCTGGAAAGCGTATCTTTACAACTCGATTCTGGTAGGCTACCAATACTAGGAACACTCTGGATACTGTACAAAGAATTATTGGCTTGGCCTAATGAGTCGAGGCACTTCTATCGCACCTGAATTCTGGCCTAAAATATGCGGAAGGGGAGAAATAATTTTTCAAGATGCAGATATGAAGTTAAAAGATTATACGATTCCAAATCCCACTACTTCAATAAATGAACCCCATTCTTCGTTTAAAGGCATCTAAATTATTTTTTACTAGGAAATATTTTAATCTACTAATATTATGTTTTGCAGCGTAAGATATTATCGTGTAATTTTTCCAAGCATAGCATGGTAACATTGTTGAATAACATAAATGTAATGTTAAAGTCATTGTACACCGGAATCGAAAGCAATTCTCGAAGGAGATGTAGTGATGAGAGTATTATTAATGTTGCATACAGATTAACCACAATCCTTTGTTTCAATTTTTAGTAATTTAAAAGTGTTGATCACTTTACTCCTACATGGAAATATCAAATTAAGAAAATTCTTACTAGAGCAAGGAGACTGTAAAATATCATATTCCTTAAAACTTCCATAAATGAAATACATAACTAGTTATGGCTATTGCCGAAATTGCAATGTATCCCGCTAAAAAACAAATTACAGTAATTTGAGTTTTGGTTTAAGTCTTAAATGTGTTTTACAAAAACGAATTGCTTAAACGTCCAAAGTAAATGAATTATATAACGTTTAATGAGCTTACAGTTCTCAACTAGTAAAACGAAGAATCAGTTTTTAGTAAGGTGGTAATCTATCAAATTTAATTACAAAATTAATACCCGAACACTATTTCCGCATTTATGTGTGGAATCTTTAGAATTTGTAAAATTGTAAAAATCAAGTAGAAATAATATCTTGTATTTTAAGTATCCATATCTTGTGGTAAAATTATTGCACTAAAATCTCATATCATAATAACTAGGAGATGGGTCAATGGTTCTTCCTCCTGAAGCCCTATTCTGTTCAGAAAAGCAGCATCGAGGGCATCGGCTTCAATTCTCCATCAGACACGGATGCCGCGTTTCCCGTCAGTCATCGTGTGTAATTGCCATCTCTCCAAAGGCTATTACAAATTCGAAAAAATAGCGTGACACTAATCCAAATTAATCGCAGAACAGATTCCCGATTTCCGACGTTAATAGAAACTTTGTGAATGTAAACCGTTATCCTCGAGACCGTTGTCACGTAATGTGCCCAAGGCGTTTACGGCGGTGCGCACGGAATTATACGCGCGGATTCAACTTAGCGTACCGTTTTACCTCTCAAAAGAAAACAATGGCGGACAATAGGAAGAATTTCTTTCAAGAAAGTAATTATGAGTACGAGATAGCTTTCTGCAACCGATCTCCGTCTTTTCGGACTTACATTGGCGTGAGATATGCAATTAATGACAATTCAAACCTGAGAACATTTTTCGCATATCCAGGGAAAATACGAAAGCTCGTGTTTCTCATGAAAAAGTTTTTAGAAGATGTACACCAAGAAATATATGTATTACGGGAGTACTATCAATTTTAAGAAGATAGCCCATGTAATTATAACCCCAGAATACCATAGGATTCCATAAAGCTATATTACGAACCTTCATTCACACTTTTCGCGAGGCTCTCCGTCATCGAAGTTCATTTGGTTGAAATGAATTTATTCGATAGGATATTGGGTAAAATAATAGAAATACCGCCCTTAAGTCTATCAGTGAGTAACAAGGAAAAATATAATAAAAGAAAATTAAAATAATATTAGAGAATTACTCGCGGACAGCTGGTTATTCTCTACCGATTTGGCTGGCGCGGTTGTGTAATGCGAGGTTGCCTATACACAGGTTGAAAATATTCAATTATTTATTGCAACGAAACTAAGGCCCATTTACACGAACGCCAATACCATTTTTCATTGATATACTTCCTGCATCGCCACAAAAATGTTCATCAAAATCCCCTGACAAAAGTGAGTCTCCCCTGTTAGTCTGGAAACAATTACTATTTATTTTGCCATCCTATTAAATGGTATTAATATTCGTACTTCCAACTATACTACATACATAAAATTAAATCCATCGTACAAAAACCAGAATACATTGAAGGTTTTACCAATGGGTACTTACAGCGGAAGATCGACAAATCAGTCCCAATGCCGCCTTATAGAAGATTTACAGACCAAAATGAATCGGCTGCTTATATATTCAGATAGCTTCAAATTAAAGTTTCACCTCCTTCTTAATTCCAACCAGGTACACTTATCGCCAAGGGCGAACGCCCTTTTGGGACAATTATTTGAAAAAGTTTGGAATTATTCATCAAATTTTAGAATAAATAAATACTTCGTTGTGTTGTCGTGTAAAACTTAGTTAATGTAAGAAGTTATAAAACAAGGATCTACATTTATATCCCACAAACCAGTTTTCGGAATCTAGCAGGGGATATTGTATTTGTATTATTATTTGTTATTTTTTTAATAATAATAATAATAAATTTAATTATTTTCCATTTATATGTTACGTTTGAAAACATACATCATTAGGAACATAGATACCCCCTAAGTTGACAGTCACCTGTTTCAAGGTTAATTAAATATAGTTTGAGTGTATCATATTGTATAACATTCTTAATTATTTCATTTTAGTCGTAAGTGTAAAATATTAAACGGCCATAATTTACAATAGTACATTTTACGCATTCTCTTGCGTATGGCATGCATATGACAAATATACATTTTATAGAAGCGCCAGAAAGAGTCACAGACACCTAAGCCTAATGTTGGTGCCAAGAGAGAAAATAAATTAATTATTTCAAGCACATTTCCGTTAGACGCATATTAACAGTAAATGGCGGCGTGTTTCGGAATTACACGCTCTTTATTTCTCTTCCGAGAGACTTCTGGAAACTCTTCATAAACTCGTTGGGTTATTAAAAAGATGATTAGAAGAAATGCGTAAGTCGTCCTCGAGAGCCGTTTTCCATCTGGCGAGACTTGCACGATGTCCATTTACGGTCCACCGTAAATCTCCTTTGTGCTTGGCCGAGGAAAAAGTCCTTTGTGACCACCCGACTGGTGAGTTCCTTGATGAGCTTTTGCGTCGAACGAGTGGGTGCTTAGATAAAGGGAGGAACTATGCGGAAAGTGTCGAGGCAGAAATTAGGGGGAGGTGATGAACGCTTGCACCCTTTGCGAGAACTTATGGCAACACCTAACTTACCCAATTATGCTTCCCTACAAATTCGGAATGGGACGCTATTAGCCAGGTGCCCAAGATAAAGAAAACTTAATCGCCTTCTTGGGGGGTGGAAAATTAAGGAATGCTGTTTCAAAACGCATATTTACATCGAAATGGAAGCGTTTTACGGGGGTTGGAATCCATTTATCAATTATGCAAGCCAAGAGAAAGCTTTTTCTGAAATAGTTTAAGACATCTGACCTAGTTTACTTATATATTGGAGTGTAGGATTAGAAAATGGCGGCGGGAGACTTCAGGATTTCAATGATGGTACTCCCTGAGCTTCCTGATTCCTACCATTAAGTCTTGAAAAATTATAAACTTATTTATAAATAATTTTTTACACGTACCATTTTTAACTCAACTCATAGCTCGCAAAAGGCTAAATATTACAATATTCATTCGTCAGAATAAAATTGAGCGATAATTCTGCAATAACCGATGAAAACAATTTTTTCATAAGTGAGTAAAACCTGCAGGAATGGGTTAAGCACTATTTAAATGAACCAGACTAAGAGTAATGAATTCTTCAAATTAAATCTTAAAAATGCGTGCCTCTTTCTCGTTACTATTTCCATGTAAATTAAATTCAGCCATCGGAGGCACATAAAAGGATCTATGCAGACGTTGAATTGAAAAATGAGGCATATTGGTATTAAATTCTATGACTATTTCACATTAATTCTTTTACTAATTTAAAGGATCGGTTGAGTACATAAGGGCTGACGATATAGTGGATGAATACGGGATATTTCAACTTTTGACATTTGTTAACCTTACATTTCAAGGGAATAGTACGGATTAAGGTAGCATTTAATAAAATTTGATATCTTCTCATTGTGAAATATTAACAATTTCTACTAAATAAATATCTTAGGGTTATTGGTAATTTCTTATGAAATAACGGCATTCACTCATTAATAGTATGTAGACATATTTTGTACAACGAGGATAGAAAGAAAGCAACATAATGTTCCAATACAGTCTGTGCCATTTCACGCAATTCGTCCGTCTCAAAAGCACTTCGAATGTGGTGGTCAATCTGTGTCTAAGATTCCCAGCTTGACTGTTGATTTAATTACGCTCAAGCATTTTAATGATGATGAATAATATTTTAAAACGCACTTAAGTAATTACCTCTATGAGGATTTACTTTGAAAAAAAATAAAGATTTTCTATCTCCATACATTCCTAAAAACCTACCAACAGTAGAAAATGAAATATCGCTTACTTCAGCGATGCATTTTTAAGTATCATTTGAAACTGATTGCAATGCTCTACAATTTTATTTTTGGCGATAATCCAGCCTATTACCAAACGTTTTGATTAAATCACGCATAAATAGGTGATTAAGAATCAACACTATGTGATGTATCTAATTTATTTTCTTCAGCTAATAGATTTTTCTCCAGCTTCCGATAATATTTTTTCCTTATTCACCGATAGACACTGATAATTTATGAGTCGTATAAGGTTACTCATCTGACTTATGCTGACAGGTAAAGTTACTTCTCTCATTCTTAGTCATCATGGAATCAGTTGACAGTTATGGTAATTTTATGAATTTATACGCAATATCATTTAAGAAGGATAAGATTTGTCACCAACTGAGTAGGTGCGTATTGAGAAGAAAGAAAACATGTAAAGTTCAAGGAATGGATGCGCCTATTGATACTGTGAGGAAACACTCAGAAACTACCTTCTGTGCGGCAGAAAACTAAATTATATGTATCAACTCCAATTAATCCTTCCTAATTGATCTCATCTGTTACCATAAATACATTTAACTGAACTTTCATCTTATATATGTGGCACATTATCTATCGTATGCATTTCCATGAATGTTTATAATCTTTTATAATGACCATGCTAAAACATCTCGAAAAAAGACATGTATAAGGTTACATTTTAAAATAGAACGTCATATAAGTATAGATTGTGTAATTTTTTTATTCCCTTTATAAATCTCTGTGTATGTATTTTAGTTCTCCTTCAGTGTATGACATTATTGGAGGAAAAGTATGATTTTAAAGGTGCGTGAGCACACATATTGCTGGATGTGTATAAGTTTATGAGTTTGAGAGATTGAAAAAGATTTTTTCGGTGAATGGAGAAGAAAGAGAGAGACTGCTTTATCAGAGTTGATTGTCTACCCCTACTTTTTTTAGCTACTTGCTGGTATCCTCGATCTTATATATCCCGCAAAACGATGTATTATAATTAGGTAGTATCTGCGAACTTCTTCCGTCTTAATATAAATATCAAATACGCATAAAAGTTTCAATGTGAAATAAAATATCGTTAGGATTATAAGTCGCTAAAAGTCCAAATCGATTCTAATTTGAAATAATTCACTCTTCTTAGAGTTGCAAGCACCATTAAAACTACTATTCAAGCTCCCATAAAAGTTAATTTCAGCTTTCATCAGCTATAAAAAGGGAATTGATGTAGAACTTCTTAATTTAACTCTATCTTCATACGTATCATCTTTAATCCCCCCATAGGGGCTAATTGAGTATCTATAAATTTTCCTTTTTATACTTTATAGATTTATCCACAAAATTCTCCCATCTTCATTTCCTGGAAATAACTCCAAAAGGTTCGTTTATCAGTCGGTACCCGAAACGTGATTCCCTCGCTATTTAGTTGTATTTTTACGTGTGTGGAATTCGAGTTACGAAGATGGAGGTGATCTCATCCTCATGAACTCTTGGACTTAGAACTCGTCCTCTGCCTCATTTACGCCGCTTTTCAATTTTCCGTTCAAGCGAATCGTGATTAGGAAAGCCCTTCGATGCTGCGGAACATTCAGCAGTGAATGCATTCACGCTGCCTTTTTATCAGTATTCTGAGGAGTTTTTTGGCCTCACTGTGAAGAAGCCGCATCATAAAACGGCCGCCTTTGAAGGAATCTTGAGGAGAGCAACGGAGAATAAACATTTACGTACTTATAATAAAAATAGTCGCATTTCAAATTTAAATCGATTCAGCAAAATATACAAATAAAATTTTACATCTTTAAAATTTCGAAAGCGATGAGTAGCAAACTTTCTGCCAAATCCTCATCTAGTGAATCCGCTGCCTTTGAAAATAATACGGTTTCTACAGGATAATTTTGTGGTGGTCTTCCTTCACTTATTTAAATAAAATAAGATGACTCACCACTTTTGATCTCATATATATTTCAAGAATAAATCCATGTTAATACGGCTCCGAACATCCGATGGAAATTCTTATATATGAATGAAAATTACAACGAAGAATTATAAGTATACCTCAGGTAAATATTATCAATTGCAGTATTTATTTATAATGCTAACATACAATAGCATACTAAGTCCTTATTATTAAGTTATTATAACTATTATTATTATTATTATTATTACCATAGTCATTTGGAGGAACGATAAAATTTTATTTTTTGCAATACAAGATGAAATATAACTAACATGATTCTCCGCCTTTAATTATTCCTTATTAACAATTCAAAAAATTATTTGACAGGAATTTCTGCTCTTTTTAAAAGGTTTTTACCTCTCCTAAAGGAAAGTTACACAGAAAATTACTAATTATAACCGGGAAACTAATTGATATTCAATGAATTTTTAACATTGATTTTATTTAATTAAAGAAATATATCAGACAACTCAATCAATTTTACCATTTTTCTGTCTAGCTGTATTAGTAAATGTTTCAATAGTACTCTCAGACGAATCTTAGTTTGTAATCGTGCTTGAAAATACTTATTTTTAGCCCTTCTAGCCTTAGTTTTGGAGACAAAAATAACACCCCAGCCTCTATATTCCTCTTCTATTCTTTGTATACATCCTAACCTCTCGTGAAAAGTAAATATGAACGCCATATCCCTATTGTAAAGTTGGCACATAAACGTGTTTTCAGAATGGTTATTTTGATATTTGACTCCAGGGGTTATCTTATAACGCAATCACCGCTCCATTATCCTTGAAAATATACCTCGAGCAGTGTATATAAAAGTTTATCGCTTCGGAAGAATAAGCTTTTTTCTCTCCTGATTCACCGATTAAAAAAGCCTGACGTTTGCATACATGATGGAACGATATAAAAAGATCCGCTACACAAAGGAAAGGTACTCGGGCGACCCTTGACTCGAGTCGCTAATATATCTTGCTTCTCATTTGTGATAAATGAGTTGAAAGATGGATATGAGTGATAAAAGTGTCCCTATCAAACCCAAACGTTAGTATAGCATCCACGGCTGCGTTGACCCCAAACCATCTCCTGGCTTCGCTTGAGCCTTCACAACTCAGCTCCTGTGCCGTTCGCCCGTAGCACTTATCTCTGACCCAATTCTTTCATTCCTAGTCACGATTTTGCGCATAATCTCGATACACCTCCCCATGGATGCAATTTCTTTGAATTGCATTCTGCTCAATATCGTTAGCGCTCCTAAGAAGATAAATCGCAAAATGCCGTTTATTGGCGCTCAAAACATCAAGTTCCTAATTACCATCTCTACTATACAAAATTTAGAAATATCATTATATTATGATAGTAAATATGTAGTTTTACACAAAAAGATGTTTCCCTCCAGATAAAATCTGGTTCTTAAAAATCTATAAAATCAACCTTAATATTTGTAAGTTGATTATTTCATATTTGCTATCTTCTCTTGTTTTCAAAATGGACAGATTTTTTATTTCCCTTCACGCATAGATTGTCAAATTTTTGATGATTTATTTTCGATCTGTCCATATGAATTATTCAATCCCGAAGGATGGTTTGAACCTCACCACCTCTAAAATTATCTACCAAGAACTAGTAGGAGTAAATGAGGTTTACTAGGCGGAATTATGAGTGAGGTAGTTTGCCCTTCCTTTCCTCACCTAGCCAGAATGCTATAAGCAGAACATGTTCATACAAGAAGCAAAATGCCTCTACGAGTAATACTTTTTTCATTTTTCTATAAGGAGGGATCTAAATCAGTGCAACCAGTAGTTTTAATGTTATCACAGCCATGATAAAAAATCCAACAAAAGTATGTCATAGACACATTTTCTCTATTTCATACCAAGAGAGTAACGAAAAATATTCCATTCATCAAGATTCGGGAGCAGGAACTTCAAATTCTAGGAAGTCCGTACATTCCTGATATCTGATTCGATTTCTAACATGAAGTTAGTAAGGATGCATTTCATGGAAAGTAATACTACTTACACAATGATATCAGAACCAAAATATAAGATCGTAAATTGAGCTCTTTGCCAAAATAATCAAGTGGAATTATGAAAAAAAAAGGACTGAAATGTTCAGATTTAAAACTTTCAGGTAATATTTCCATGCATATCATTATACCAGGTTTTTATATGCGAAATAAAAATGATTTCCAAAACCTGATAAATGAAGCATTTATGAAGTATGTATCAAGTCGAATGATCTTGTTAAATTCATACCTCGCAAAGGCTGGAGCGATCATAAATATAAAATTCAGTCATCCGCCTTAAATAGACAATTCGTCCTTCAGCTCTTGCATTGATTCACGCTCTGTAGATTTTTGTTTACTGATTTGCCTTGTGCGGCCATCCGTTGATTCAGACGGATTAAAACTTTCCATGACGCATGTATTAAAGACTAGTACGTCCGTTGAATCTAAAAAATCTATTCAAATAAGTCTCAACTGCAATTATCTGTCATTTCAGCTTCATTCGAATAATATTTGTACGACGGCAGTATCACATGCTTCTCTATTCCAAATAATGATTCATAAATACCACAAAGCAAACATTATTACTTTAAGGTAAAAGTAGCATGTTTAATCCTCTTCATAAATATCTAATGTCTCAGATAAAGCAAGAGTCGAACAGTTTAACAACGGAGCCACACTTCCATTTCATATCTACACCGTACCAAAGACGAGCCAATCCTAAGATTGCTGTGTGAAGCTATATTCTCTGTTCAAATGGTATCTTTGGAAGAGAGCTACGACTTGGCTTGAACGAAGTACGAAGCCAAAAGACCGATAAAGTTTCTCCTGCGTTTGAAGCCCGTTATAGCGCAGCTTTATAGCACCCTCGTCATAGAATATTTTCTCTTCAGATCATAAATTTCATGGATATCTCAGCAATATAAAGAGATTTCAAAACACGATAGGTTAATTGTTTGTAAATTGCGGATATATCACGGGTAATAAATATAATAAGATTCAATGACTTTTAGTTCTGCATAAAGTTATGCTTTTAAATGCTAAAAATAGTAATTTGATTTTCTTCGTAAGTTGCTGAAATTTTAAAAGTAAGTCAAACTCGAGTAGGGATTCGCGGTGAAGATGAGATTATTGAAGTTGGCACGATAAGCGTTAGCATTTTCAATATAGTAATTAATACGTGCATATACTTTTACGAAAATAGAAACCAAAAAGAATAAATCTCACCTTCATAGATGTATGTATCTCCTGTCTTAGTGAAAACATAAGTAAAGATGATTTATAAGCAGGTTATTGAGTCCGCGGTGGTTTGGTTCCTGTGGGATTTTGATTCTGTGGCCAATATTCTGAAAAAATATTAAATAAGTACTATAATTAGTGAATTGTATAAAGAAGAAACAATAGCAATCAATTATCTCGTGAATACTACCCTTTGCCAATTACAAAAATTATCGCAGAACCAAAACATCGTATGAGCTACTTTATGATTAATGTCCAGGAAGCACCCAGTCCTTGGGTTGACTTCTAATAACGCAATAATATGAAGCAATAAATTTATCAGAAATAAAGAAAACCTTAATGGACATTAACTCATGTTTGTAAATGAAAGAAGGCTGAAATTATGACATCTTCCTTTGCGTCATATTCGATGGAAGTAGTTTCAATTCTTACGGCTATTATTGAAAATCTTGAATAATTTCAATTAATCTTGCGGATAAAATTGCACTGCATATGCCTGATGTAGGTCAAAACTGTTGATAATTTTAATAATACAGGAAATTTTTTGCAGCCACGATCGCCAAAATTCACCATTCCACGTCATTTCGCAAACGGGAGTGAAACCACGTTCCACGGGTTGGTGGTCTGCCCTTAAACTGCAACGACTCGCGATCGCTGATTGCGCATCCAGTTTCATGAGAGACTTCAAGACGTACTTTATTAACACACAACACCTCGAGATATGATCGGGGACACGTTTTTAATTGACCGCAGAAACTTTCCCAGAGACTGCAGCAGACAAATTATCATCCCGCGTCCATCTCCCGCTTAATAAGCTCTGAAAGACGGCTGCAAGCTGCATTTTGGAACCGGTTCGAATCATAATCCCATCATCTTAATAACGAATATCTTTTTAGCATTACCGTGCTTTCGAGGACTCCCCCGTTTCCGAACCATATCTCTCTCTTGCACTTTTGATACCGCGACGGCAAAAAAACGCTTCGTCCACCGGTCATTTCTCTATACATCATCCCGTCGCGGTTGTCCACCGAGGCTCGCGTGGCCATCAGCAGAACAAGTGATTTGTGTGATTTACATTTCAGCTGTGTCCCCGATCGCTACCGCAAAATCCCAGGTGTTTGATTTATCGCCCCAACTAGTCACCCGAGGATCCATCTCTGTCTTTGACTTCCGAATGGATTCCGTAATTAATTCCACTCCCGATATAATCCCCACCTTTTACGGGTGACTTCTTTCCTGTCATCGTCTTCACTTAGTCGCTCCTTTTTTACGCCCGAGAGGACGGCCGTTTAAAATCGAATGCGCACCACCCTTCCTGCTTGGCGTCGAAGAATGTCGCCGCGATATTTCTTCTGAGTGCTTTCTGTCGCCTAACTGACCTATTAACCGGTATGCATTCAAATTAAAGAGAGACTACCTCACTACTTAATCTATCTATGATAGGTTCTATTTATATTGAAATATGTGGAGAAACTTTCTTCCCTGACTCGAATGAGAATGTTGGATCAAAGAAGCAGCGGCTTGAAATGTGACAGAAAACAATTATTTCTCGGGATGATTCAAATAAATATTTAATTCTCATTATTTCCTTTGGAAACAGCTTAGTTTGCTAATGGACGTTTCCGAGAAAATTATGATGAAAAACCCTTCTTGCGGATTCTTTTAAATTATAAGGCATAATGGCAAGGTTACCCGTAGTTCTAAGTTCAGCAAACAAATTCATATCTCACAAAGACTTCTCTGACTCCAGACAAGCCATATAACACAACTCTTATCAATCAATCGTTAGATGTAAACCGTGCCTCGATTTCTGATTGTACTAATATTTAATTTGCCATATTTTTTTATTCTAATGAGTAACGGAACTAACCAATTTCAACTATAGTAATTCTTTTTCCACACTTTTTGGATTGAGAGAAAATTGTGCAAATAAAAAAACTTCAAAAAAGTCTTCAAATGACCTCATAGGGCCACGTGTCGAACAAACCTGTTATATCATTTATAGTGTATTTGCTAAAGAGCGTCTATTTCGATAATATCCTCTCATCATATTTTGAATTGGAAGCGCAAACACCCTAATAAATGATGTTAAAGGTAGAGCCGAATTGATAAAAATTATTACCGAAGCAAACTTCAGCAGAATTAATTACCTGATTCACTGTAAAAATTGTTATGAAACAAAATCATTCTAAATTAAAGATCAATATGGTGGATCCATTGAATAGTTTATTTAAATTAGATTGCGAAGAAAGTTAATTAAAATGAAATCGAATTAATAGTTCTTACAATTAAACGAGACAAACTTCCAAAACTAGCCCTTCGAAATAAGAATAATGGTTTAACAATCCGTAATTTTTAATTACAGTTTATTACTATATCGTTAATAATAAATTGTTAATTAATACAACAACTGGCTTTAAGATTCGCCATCTTAATTAAAGACCTTTGCAATTCAACACTAATACTTTTTACATTATATTTCCATAAATCTTTCTCCTTCTTTGCTTTTGAGAGATAACTCTTATTTCTTATTCCTGTAAATAAAAATATAATTCTTTATTTGTAAACTAAAAATTTATGAATATTACATATATTCCAGTAGCATCGAATCAAAATATATTTATAAAAAAGTATGGCAATAATTATGTGAGCAAAATTTATTTACGCAAGTGTATTCGAGCAGCATTCCTAATACGGTAAAATGTAAATAAACCAGGAATGTAATATCCAATTTCCTTAAACTACTTCAATTGAAATTCAAAATTCCGTCATATTTGAGCTGTTAAGGAAATATATATAAATGTCATTAAATAAAAAACCATTCGGAATAATTTTGCACGCTCCGTTTAGTGCGAGAAAGTGCCAGTTTCACCGCCATCCAATAAAACGCCTCGCTAAAGCTTCCGTTGGATAATAAATTTCTCTTAAAATGATTTTTATATCGATCGGATAGGGTGGAACAGATTGGATTGAAACCCGCTAAGACGCACGTATGCAGGAGGCCTTGCCCTAATTAACCTGATGCATTAAATCCGGAAGAAAAAAGTTCAACGATCTTGTCGAAGTTATGAGAAAATAAAACGCCCACGAAGCAGTAGCCCAAAGGGCATTTTTAGTAGGACATTTAACGTGTCAATTTAACTTTCCCATGCACGTCACGCTGAGACGGGGTTCTAAACTGCGAGAGTAAATTTGTCTATATGATGAGCATTTTACACCAGTTAATGAGACCAAAATCATTTTAAGTGGTAATGTGCGCACAGAATACATTTCAACTTTAAATCCATGAAATCGATAAAATAATTTACTGCGATACACAGAGTGGTTGGAATAAAATTTCACTACTTCATATGCCTTTGCTGTTGCTAGGAGCATTGATAACGTTTACTAGTACACCTTATAAATCAAATAATCTTCAGAATTTCCTTGTATTATGGTTTCTTGAGTGCTGTTAGATATAATATTAGCTATTGTCTTGATATATTGATAAACTGATAAGTATTGCTTACTCGTACTCTTTATATCCACAAAGTTTTGCTTCAAGTAATGAACTTCAGTAACATTCAATAATAAGAATAAATAATAAATATTTTATCTCTATTTCTCTTTCATATACTCTCGTAATCATTCGAATATGAATGTTGATACTACTTACAAAATATAACGTAAAAAAAACTCCCTATGAATTTTAGTAATTCTTATGACAGTCGTGTTAACATTTTTTGCGTAAATAAATTTTAAATAACCTTGGTATCAAAATAAATATCTAACAAAAAGGCCAAGTCTGTCAGCGCGTTTTTTTAACTAATTATTTTACTATGAGGTTTAAATAGGTTCACACACATCAACACATTGTTTAATGTGAAAAGGACATTGAAAATCATTCGTATGGTGAAAGATGACTGCACTAAAATATCAAATATACTTTCTTTGCACCCCTTTCCTGAACGATACCAAAGAAGCTCACTTCCGCTCAGTAATTTAAACAGTTGCAATCCTGTCTAAACTTCTGAACGTTATCGCGTTCAAAGGCAACAAGTAGATTTATGTAATGGTACGTGTAATGGGCCTTTAAATATAAAATGGTAATGTAAGTTGCACCAATTATTTGCAGATACGATCGACGGAAAGTCACTCTAAATCGTTCCTTTCGCACCACTTTCACCAAAAATCAAGCACGTTGACAAGCATTGAAAACATTCAGCCTTGGGGGTGGCTATTTCGATGAAAACGCCTCAAAGAAAAAAAAATCGGCTCTTATTCCGCCGTAGAACTCGGTGTGTGTATTCGGTTCGTCGCTCCCTCCTTATGCGGTGCATGTGACAAGTGAGAGTGTCGGATTAGAGCCTCGCAGTTCCGTACGTAGCTTTCCCTTTAAAAGAAACATGTGTTGGTTGAAAGTAGTCTAACCCAATAGGGATGATAGCATAATCGAACGGATTTACACAAAAACTTTCTTGTGGGTGAAAATAAAGCATTAAGGAAATAACGGCTCGAACACAGGTGAGATGACAAATATAGATAGTTAGAGGGCAAATACAGCAACTATTTCCTTATGAACGTGGTCATTATCAATTTAATGTAAACAAACATAATTCATAAAATTACTTTATTATTTAAAATACTGCTCATATATTTATAAATCTCTAGCATAATATTTATAATTTCAATAAATTAAAAGATATTGGAAATTAATTAATATTAGCTAAAAATGTCTATTAAATATTAACTTCGTATCGAAAGGCATTGTTTTACTTTACCATTATCTGGTAAATGGTTTTGGTTGGGGAAAAACAAATACACCGTAACAACATAGAGAGACACTAATATATTTGTACTTTATATATTTTCCTTGCTCAAACGATAACTTTGCAAAGATGAGTCTCCGATCAAATTATTCTACAGATGGCAATTACACTCCACCAAAGATAATAAACGTAAGGAAAGGAATTTAATATTTATTTTCTGTAGTTCTAGTGTCTTTTGATTTCATTACATGTAATCAACGAATTCAATAATACGGATAAAATGAACTGCAATATTTAAGCAGTAGTGAACTGTTAAATTACTTCTAAAACTAAAATCAGAAAAATTACGAAATAATTATCAACCTTTTTGGATACCAGAAATTTCTCCAAATAACTTATTTCACTTGCAAAACTACTGTTGTTATTTCCAAGAAGAATAAGCCAATTTGATAACATGTGATGCGAAAGAGAAAGGGTATTACAAACTGAATACCTCCTTTTGCGGTAGAAGGCTGAGATTAAGGGACCGCCAGTAGTTTCAGCGCAGTCAGACGAAAATTTTTTTCCGAATTATCGAATAAAAATCCATATTGAGAAAACTTTTACTAGACCACAGAGAAGGTACACAAGCGACCATGGTTTCGCAGCATGGCTGCATCATGAGGCAAAAGGATAGGAAACAACACAGAATATATACAAAAAGGGACAAACCAGTTGGCGAATCAGAAAACAGTAAAGGTGGGAAGGGAAGGGGAAGGAAGAAGGAGTAAGGTGAGGTGGGGGGGGGGAGGAGACAAAGGAAAGAATTCAAGTCCAAGAATACAAAAACAGGGGAACAGCATAGATACCATGGTCGCTTGTGTACCTTCTCTGTGGTCTAGTAAAAGTTTTCTCAATATGGATTTTTATTCGATAATTGGGAAAAAAATATTCGTCTGACTGCGCTGAAACTACTGACGCGGTCAAAGCCAAAGTTTTCTCAATATGGATTTTGACATTATTAATAACTACCACAGAGTTACGCCTGATTCCGTTTCGTTTTATCGAATGAAAATTTAGCAGTGATGTGTACGGAGCAGGTTTCTTGGTTTCAGGCTCGTACAGAAGATCCACGAATTAATTACCTCATTTTCATACGTAAAATACAATTTTAATCATATTGTAAAAAGATTTGACCCATTTTGATGGAGTGCTTTTTTTTCAAAATCATTATATATCCTCAAGTAAGATTTTAACGAGTATAATACACCGAATCCTTCAAATTCTTAGAAATCTATCCCTTGCAACAAAGTCTGTGCACTTCACTAAATCTTTAAAATGAACATTGCTCTCCTTTGAGAATTTTTCTGAAGAATACACAATACTTCATATATTTTTAACAATCATACTTGGGTAATGGCCAACTACTATTTCTAGGTTGATGCACAAATGGGGTTTGAAAAAGATTAATAGCTTTAGCTTTAAAGCCTACAGGTTATGTTATAAGCCTTCCAGGGGCGTATCTCAATAAAGAAATCAGGAAAAGATTGGTAAATATGTATAGTGTTTTGCTGTAATGGTGTGAAACGTGGATCAGAAGTACGAATAATGAAAAATTAAAAGATTTGAGACCTTCATGATTGGGTTTGGGTATTAAATGGAAATAGTAAGTTGGATGAATAGGGAAACAAACACGGAAGTGCTGGAGATGATTGTGGTGGAGAGGGGTTTAACTGAATTAATTAAACATCGAGAGAGGAAATCATTGGTTCAAATATTTAGAGGAAGGGACTGCTAAAAAAGTAACAGAATATAGTACTCAAGGAAAAATACTGGCTAGAAGATAATGACAACAGATGTTACCTGACATTAAGGGTGGAGTAATCTCCAAAGAAACGAAGGAAATAGTACTCAATCGGGAATATTGAGGCAAATTAATCTACGAAATAGAAGAGATTTTATGTATTTATACGTGAACGCGAATATTTTTGAGCAAATAACCAACATCAACCATTCTTAGTTAAATGTACGCTCAGCAGCAGTTTTATCGTTGAATGCTTTTAGATTTGAAGTAAAAGCGTTACTTCTAAGAAGTGTCCGTAAAATTATTAAGTAACAAATTCTCATTCGTCATTTTTCCTTATTTAATTCAGAACTTAGAGGTGGCGAAGCACTCAATTGTCCACGCATATTTTTTTCCAGATTCTTAAGGAAATGGTGCGGTGCAGTGTCCGATGTTAAGATTTACGATCCTTCAAGAAAGTTCAGTGTTAACTATAGCATTTTTTGTATCAATCATAAAATGCTGTCAATAGAAAGTATGTGTATAGATGTAGATGTAGACAAAGAACAAGAATACTTATTCAGAAAGAAGATCGTAAAATATTAATTTCGTTTGTTGCATGCGGGATGGTGTGAGAAAGTTAACATATAGAATCGTCCTTTGATGTTTGTGTAATTAAATTTCATACCCATTTTTTGAAAATATGCCGAAGTTTTCTTTTCATAATGAATATAATCATAATTAAAATTTGTACTATCATCCAGAAATACTAAAGGAGAAAGAATATCGTAGATAATTATATAGAAATGCAGCTTTACGGGCTAATGTAAGAGTGTTAACATATCGATGTATATTAAATTTCATTTCGTACACCTAATACTGTACCTACTGATAGGAAAAATACTTAAGAGTTGTATTTAATGTTTAATGCAATTATAACGTAAGTTTACCTGATTATTCATTCACATATCACTTTACAAACAATGAAAGGTATCCGCGTTATGCTTGATGTATACTTTCACATTCAGTGAAAACACATTACAAGAATTGTGTAAAAAAGCAAAAACTTGTAAATCCTGGCAGAATACATGATCATCTTTCAAGGCGGCAAAGAAGAGAAAAGCTCTCTCTGCGACCGTAAACTGATACTCTCGGATGTAAATTTTCGAGTTATTTGACTAAAAATATCGGATTAATCTCGGAAAAAGAATAACACAGAAGGTGTTGAAATAAAAGGCGGCGTTTCGCGGAAGTGGCTTTGTAAGTTTAGCCCTTTGTCGTGACGATGTTCCCCGCAGGGGGCCGTTTTAATGAGATCGGTCAGCACCGCGACGTAACAGCGTTAATTTCCCTCAGCCATTAATTACGTGGAAGGCTCTTGACAATGCAACAAACCATAATTGTCTAGTACTTCCTCCTTTACTGCGGTTAAAATAGAGCTGTGCCAAGTGCCCACGCGTACTATAGGCATTCTTCATCTTTACTCAGAAGATAAAAGATCTAATGGACGGATAGATGACGGCTGACTCTTAACTCCTCAGCAACGCAGAGCGTATACTTAAAAATAAAAGAATTTTAGGGGTTAAAATATTCTGGTCTCCGCGTTGCAAACCATAAGAAACTCCTGAGTCAGAGTTATTTAATCCAGGTTGAGTTATGGGTTTTACGATTAATTTGTTGCTTATCCTGGTTATCTCCTATCATTGAGTATGGTTATTGGGTCAACCTAAACCAGTCTACGGAAGAATTACCACAGGAATTAATTTACTACATTTTTCTTCAGTTCCTTATAAATATCCTAAAGTCATTTCTGAATAACTTTTGAATACTTCCAAGTGTAATGATATTGAGAAATTAATTTAAATTATCATTTCATATAACATTGAAATTTTTTGCATAGCTTGAATTATATATTAGCTTAATAATATACGTTTTATGTTTGTCACTAATTAAGCAATTTTTTCATAAAAATGTATAAAGAGTATAGAAATTACATTTAATTTATTGAAGACGTAGGAAATAAGAATAATGAATTTATATGTGAATTTTTCTCTGTTAGGTTACTTTTCGTAGCAGTTTGATGCCATAGATTATTGCGTATCTCAATTTAAATGGATTCTTTGCATTAATAGATACAAAGTATCCCGTGGAAAAAATGTGCGTTGTCCTGTCTTGTTTTCTCAGAATACGGGGATAAGAAAAGGAACGCCGATAAAAACGGCTACTGGAGATTTTTAATAATTCTAAATTATCCCGTGTATTCTATAATAATATAGCAGTTTTCAGTGGAGTTAACGAATTATTGTTTTATTTTCTAAAAATCGTATAATATTTAAGCTGCAGGGATAACTTATAATCACAGTATTCAATCAAGGAGAGTTGACAATATCGTAAATACACTTGATCATATTTTCTGGCGGAAGGATTCAATGCTGGTTCTCGATGCAAAACTAATATGAAAGTTTTCCGCGGAATATAGCCTCCAATCAGTAATCCATTACATTCCAGTCAGCTTGGAACAGCTCTACCGAAGTCCGATCTATGTCCGTGTTCTCATCAGTGCAAATAGTCGTGGTTGGAGACGGCAGACACCCGGAACGTTTAACAGAGCGACTTTTTCCTAGGAAAGATGCATGAGGCTTGAGCAGCGGAGTGACAGGTGATGGGAGACATTACCTTACGGAAAATAGGCGTGAAATGTGAACAGAAGATACATGAAGTGAAAGCGCTTGTCTCTTGGCTTGCTGACTCGAGTCGTGATTGGTCTTCGTATTGGAGCGGCTCGCTAAGACGGAACTCATTATTAAGCGATTGCCTCGGGGGCGTGCCGCGCTGGAAATCCCACTTCTGCCGATTCTGGAATCCGTGAAAACGATCTCATAACTTCAATGACGATGATTTCCAGGTGTCGAGTATGTGCCTTTCATATGTGACAGTTCTCTTAGGCTGTTAACCACATGCATCCAACAAGTGCATGGGAGGATATTTGCTACCGTATGTTTAATACGGAGTATTAATCCGAAATCAAATTAAGATAAAATTATAACTTTGAAACGCAGTTTTCAGCGTAAATGGTAAAAAAGAGCAAAAATTGATTTTAATGCTGAAGGCATCATTAATGAGGAAAAATAAGGGAAATTTTTGCACAATTTCTTGAGACTGGCCGATTTAAAAATATAGTACCTAGTCTTTAAGCCCAAAAGAAAAAAAATCACATACATATGTTTGCAATAGTAAAGAAAGAAAATTTGGAATACGACCGGCCGGGAATAACGGTGAATGAGTCTCGTAAAAGGAGAAGATATTTAAGAGATATTTTGAAATTTCAATAGAAACTATACGGTAGAAATCCTATAAAAAAACGCTTAAAATTTTAAGGAGACATGCAAAAATAAGCCCATGTAAATTATAGTAGTCCAATGAAAAGTAATTCAGGAGAAATTATGATAAAGTTTAGAAGAAACTCAACACACATTCGAGGAAAACAGAAGAAGAGGTTTATCAGCGGCACAGCTAAATTCGGAGGTAAGAGGATCTAAAAGTATCTTATTTCAAGAGTGTAGAAATATCTAAGAACAGCGCCACATTCCAATGCTAGGAAAAATTAATTTCCTTTTCAGTTCCCAACAGATTCTAAATAATTCACGGGAGACGCCATACATTATCGCTGGGAGAAAAATTACGCTTGGTGCCCAGAAACAAACAAGGCTTTTAAATTCATCATCTAAATGTTGAAAAATATCTCAGCATTTGTCTGTTCTTAAATTTGATTAAGTTATGTGAAAACGCTTCATTATTCTTTAACTTGGCGAGACTTATTAAGACTACTAACTTATAAGAAGTACTGTATACTAAGTATGCGACACCTTCTTTATATCACCTACCCTATCTCCCATAAATTATGACGGAAATGAGGTCTCAAACCCAGAATGTTTTTCTTTTCCTAAATACTAAATTATCCCACCTGTATCTTCAGACTGTTATTCATGTCATCGCTTTGTATTTGTTATATCAGGAGATTACGAAAGATTAAATTTTATTCATTCCTTAGATATATAAGCAAAGTCATTGGTATCCTACCTTCAATACATAAAGAACGCAACCGTTAAGAGTTGTTCCTGTATGGTGGTGTCTTTGTATTTTTGAAGTGGAAGAAGTTTTGTACTTTGAAATTCAAGTCGGCAAAACTTGGCAATGAACTTTTGCTGTCCATTAGTGAGATGAAGTAATGAAGGATCCGTTTCAGTTGGAGATAAACAGAAATAAGTTTGGACGAGGCATACACTGATCTGTAGAAAATAAACGAGATCATGTAAGCCTACGAATTAAACAAAAGTGAGATTAAAGAAATTAGAATCTGTAATTTCTTATAAAACACAATCAAGGTAAATCTTTGGGTCAAATTAAATTTAATGGCAAGAAATTGACACATTGGTTTCACCAGTATTCAATAGCAGATACGTCTCCCGAAGGCTTTGTTATAGTCACTCTGTATTGAAGCTCTCCAGGGCTAACATATTAAAAAAGCTCGGGAAAGTAGATGCGATGAGATATTCCATAATATGCTTGTACTAGATATTTATGCAAGTGTAAAATTAGAAAAAATGAATCAATGAATACATAGCAGTTTCTTAATTCAATAAAATTTGTTGAGAAAGATGAGTTTTTCTCCCGTTTTCAAAGTAAAACATAGCTCGAATTTAAATGGTGGTATTAATTTTTATACTGTAAATGGAATGAAAACAAAATTAGACTCCGAAAAACTAAATTAATAAGTCTTATGAAGCTCAGAATTTTTCAATTCTCTGAGAATTGAGATTGATAGGGTGAAAAACATTCTTCAATCGTTCTAATTCAAAGCTAGCGTTCCAGGTCTTAAACAATAGAATAACTTGATCGGAAAAGTAGAGACGAAGCTATTAGATGTATTATTTTTGTGTCAACTCCAGTTCTTCTTAACTTATACATGAAAACCAATTATATCCATTCCTTTCTTCTAACGTAAATTCTATAAATGCTGAATTCATAATGGGATGCATTTATAAATTCGTAAAAAAACGTTCCTTTGAACACAGCTTTTAAGCGATGAATTTAAAACTTGATGGTAGATATTTTACTCAATTAATCTTTTTCTATTGTATTCCTTCCAATCCTTTATGTGTCTTAATGGTAAATAGCGTGGACATTGATGAGTGAATGGCTATTGAACTACATGACGGAAACACCATTCAAGCGGCAGCTAAAGGAAGGATTAGGTTTTCAGGCGAGTATTTGCTATTCTATAGTATTTTTTGGAATATTCCTTTAAACTAAAATACATGTTTGTATGTAAAATGTTAAGCATCTTTTTTATTGATATGTTCATAGAAGCTAACGGAAGACGCAATAAGAAATGCTAGGAACATATTTCAGAATCTTAATATCAATGAGAACAGGAAATCTTTGATAGTTTTCCTTTACTTTAGAAAAATTAAATGATAAAATTAATGGAAAAATGATTACGCATGTTATAGTATCAAGAAAATTTAGGAAAATAAAATAACTTTCCATTTACTTGATAAAGAGCGATCCAGAATAATTAATATAATTTGGTCAATAATATATTGGTGTCTAGAAGAGACTGTCCACAGAGCACATTTCATACAGCATTTAACTGCAATGGAACTGGAATACATTGTCTCTATCGGAGAACACAGAATATTTATTCTGGAGCGCACGCTAATTCCTGCAACAACCAGATACGGGCAAACACATAACTCGCTGTCCGACGAATTATTGTCTGATATAACTGATGAGTGTCGATCGACGGGGGGAAGGATCCATTCGGAAACTCGTGGCACTTAAACGCGGAAAGCTAAAGCATAAGTCTTGCGATAGAGAAACCTTTTAGAGAGATCTCCGATAGGCCTAATCCCCCGTTTCACACCGGGACCAAGTTCATTGACTTTCATACTCTTTATGCCGCTTCGCCCCCATAAAACGTTCTTGCGCTGGCTTTTTTGGCACGGCGAGCGAAAAGCCCGAGAGCGGCGGAGACTTTGAAACGGCAGAAGGAGACGGAACTACCGCGGAAGCAATCTTCTCCCGCACGAATCCACTCCACCCTCTTCTTATTCAAAAGCGAAAGAAGTTTAGGTTCGGCTGAAGCCACTCGTACACTTCCCCGGTGAAAAAGTCACCTCCCATGCCGACGTGTATTAATCAATGTAAGGTATGCGAGGTAATTGCGGTCTCAGCTCGCTAGATGGAGTCCTATCCACTCGTTTCGCCTTTTTTACGAACAGATCCTTACCAGCGAGGATTATGTACCTCGAGCCAGGAGCGGTCGGACAAAGTTAAGCGCTAGGGAAGAGGGATGGCAGAGTATACGTGATACATGACTCACGAGGAGACGTGAGTTGGTAAAAGTCCAGCTGCACGTGTGGTTTGGTACATATTCGCCCGTTTTATATAGCTCCGGGATAAGCATCTACGAGGGAGAGGCTCCATCTTTGCGAAAAGAAATAACCGGCAACATTTTAAATGGGTTTTTGCCGTAGGAATGTAAATTAGAAGTCAGGGAAGCATCGCGAGCGGGGGTGTTCATTTGTTCTCCTCTGTGCTCTTCCCCGGGACGAGAGATTGTAACGGTATTGCATATTAAGGAAGCTCCTTCGGTCGAATGTGTATAGAGAGGGTTTGTGAACTTTTTTGCGGAGTTTTCGCGAAGATCCGTTGGCGCTGTAATCAGACGCACAATAAAAGCGCCCAGCCAACCGTTTCATTCAAACATTTTTTCCGAGGTTTATTTTTCAACCGTGCGTAGCGCAGGGAGATGGTCTTAAGAGGGCAGGCTCATTAGTCACCTTCCCTAGTGGAGAAATTTTCGAATAATGCTGGGGAATGCCATTTTACAATTTTTAATCTCGACCCTTTCTTAGGAAAGCGTACAGATGGGGGAAAATTTCCACGCATAATGGCCTGATTGATGAAGCGAGGAAATTAATTTCGAACCGGAAAATTGCTAGAGCTTCCGCGTAGGAATTGACTGTAAAACTCGCTAAACAGAATTCTCATGCATAAATTGTCATTCCCTTTAATAAAGTATATGCATAACAGTCATCGTAATTCAGGCCAACATTTAAAATATCATATCCGGGATTTAGAGACAAAAATCACTCTAAGAAGACACGTATGGTTAGCGAAATATATTGAACGATAAATTTAAGGCAGGCGCTTGGAGTACTTCTACACAAATTAAATTTCCGGACAATGAACTCGCGCCTCGGTTTTTCTTATAATGCGTAGGAAATTTACACGGCAGAGGATGTTCCATTTCATTCCTCCCTTAAAATAACTTTTTTGCGGTTGCGAGAAGATTAAAATTCCGCCCGTTATTAGATAATTGCTAGATGAGCTTTTTATCGACTAAGGTGAAGTAATAGCACGTACTCGACTATTTCAATCGATTTTAAATTTGGCGATAATCAAAAGGATGAAAAGAATTATTTTAGTACTTTAACGGTACATGAAATTGAGGAAATGGCCAATTTAGAATTTTCAGAAATGTTTCCTTCTACCTAAGGAATGAGCATAGGTTCCTCATCTGTCCACATAAACCCGCGTTGAGAAATATTTCTGAGTTCATCAATTTAAAGAGGTAGATTTCAAGTATGATAGGGCGATAAATACCAAGACATTCCGCTTGTGATTGTGTTCATTTTCTTTAACAGTTTAGAGTTTCTTAAATTAGTTGCCCTCTGCCTCTTTCCATAAATTTCATTCCATAAAAGTATGGTGATATTCCTCTGAGGGTGAGATGAAATTTCCTATTACACTTCTGAAAACATGTAACATTTAAAGCCAAAAACATTTCCCAATTTTCAGAAACACATAAGCTACCAGTTTTCCAATAAATTAGCGAGAAGAGTACAAATGCTTTATGGAAAAATGCTCGATAGAAACGATTTTATGTAACCTTATATAAGTTCACAAACCTTACTATGTAGCGAGGCTTACGAAATTCCATATAAAATCTTGTTGAAAGCTCCCCTTTAAAAATGAAATTAACTTCTAACTTTCGGTTACCTTTTTATCAAAATCACATTTCACAGCCACCGTGACACTTTTCTGAATAATGGAAATCGTAAAAATTTTCTAGCTGGTCGTATTTAAAATTTAGTGATACAGCAAAATGTGTTTTTTCTTCATTCATCAACCGTACTCTTACGGTGATATCCATAGGAGAATGTTACAATTATATGCAAATTCACACATAATATACAACTTTTCCTCAAGTAATGCATCCAATCTTTTTATCTACGACTCCGATCATATTTCAAAGCAAATCAATTACATTATCCAAGTGTCGCCTCATGAAGTGTTCGCAAGTAATATTTTAGTCAAAAATTACACTGTTAATGCAAATTACGTTGTAAATAAATAATGTATTTTACATTGTTAATGCAAGTAAAAGTAAATTTTTTTAGAGGAAAAAAGGTAATGTGGAGAATCTGAAAAAGGGAAAAAAAGAGGTTGTGAATAATGATAAAGAGAAAATGAAAACCAATCATCCTAACGGTTCTCAAAATGTAAAAACGATAATTGCTATAATAGCAGCCGAAGAAGAAAACAAGCTTCCTGAACAGGGCTGAATCAATGGAAGAATCTGCGACGGTAAAATGCTTTATTATTTGATTGGGGTTTTTTTTGTCGTTACAATGATAAAACCTCTTCGCTGGTGCTATTCATTTGGCGAGTGTATCCAATTGGTTATACTAGTTTCTGCAGCGAATTCGAAAACCTCTAAAAACGATACACAAAATGTTTCCTGCTGTTTTGTCTCGCGGAAGGTAGAGAAAGATTAAATCCGTAAATTTGTATTCTATCAAAATTGAAGACATTTTTCAAGTTTTTTTCACATTAGCTATAATTCAGTATCATGTATTTTCCATGAATAAAGTTTTTAGCGTTTAAATAAATTCTAAACTATTATTTATACGCTCACGGAGAAATTAAATTTGTTTAAACTCTCTAAACTCTCACTTAAGTCAGCAAAAACTCACCCTTATACTGAAAACTACATCAGTTTCCCACTCATTCGAAAGTCTAAGCTATGATCATGACTAGCGTCAAAGAGCTTCGTTTTTATTCTAGATAATCAAGGCGTAAAGAGATTCGTCCGATGAGTTTAATGGATGTTCACTGAGGATTTGAGTAACGAAGTAAGGAAGTTTGTAAACTATTTTTATACTCGTTAAAACATACTTTAATTATTTAATTTTATGCCAAGCTTCAAGAGATCTGAATTATATAAGGAAAATTTCAGAGTATTCACATTATTTCCATAGGATAGAAACTCATTCTTCAATAGGGAAAATCCGAAAGAAAATTTGAAAGTCTTTTATTTCTCTAAGTAATTAGAATAAAGGCTACAATCATATAAATTGTAATCATTAAAATTTGGAATGATTTTCCAAGAAGCTGATTCTTATTAATTTTGAAAGAAATCTAAAATAAATAATTTCCCTAATGTCGTGCATTTGCAAAAGAATGCTTTGTATTTAATTCAATGTGATAAAATAAATAATGGTGAGAAAATAACCAATACACCTCGTTACTGGGAAATCAAAGTGATTCCAAAAGAAGACAATCAAAACAACTATCTTGAAGCAACTTCCATGAAGCATCTCTTTTGGCTTCCCTTACCTCAGAAAATACTTGAAAAACTAAGTGTAATGGAGGTAAAATTATTAAAAACTCAGTCGTAAAGGAAAAGAAAGTAGAATCTGACAGTGAAATGTTTACTTTGCATAATTAACCAATGTCGTAAATATAGAGAGGTGATTAAATAAGTAAATGCAAGAACCTGAGCTGATAATTCCTTACGGATTTACCGAAATACATCTATGGGAAAACAACTTCATTTACATACATATATTCAAATTACGTGTTGATTTACTCATGCTGAGAAGGACCCAATTGAAAATGATGAAACGCATAGGATAGTACACATCTATGCTTCGCGGCAATAAAATTTCTTAGAGGCAGAATTCCGTAAATGAATATGGTTGAATTATTATCACAGAAGGTGTACCGCGGGGAAATAAATAATTTCTCGGAAACTAAGGTACCCTCGGAGCATAAATCAATGACATTTTGCGCACAATGCGAAGTCGTTAAACAGGTTTATCAGCCGAGCGTCAATACCCAATCGATAAAGAAGCCCAATCAGGAGGAATTTCCCGAAATATTTCCCACGTTATAAACAATTGCCGTCCGCTCGGCGTGATTATTAAGTCGTCCGAGAGAATTCCTGGTCCAACCGTAATTCTATCTTCGTTTCCCCGACACGTTCGCCTCTGCCAATTAGCTGTGAGAATCCGCGGCCCATCTTCCACCTGCGTTTTTTGCTTGTCTGCACCACTGAATTATGAGCCACCTTTCCATATAAGTTTTCTTTTCCTCCCGAGCATCGTCTTAAGAAGATGGAAATCATCTTCCGCCTACTTTCGTTAAATGCTGAGCTCCAAACCACCTGTGCTCATTCTATGCGAGATTCTCTTCCTTTATCGTACGTTTGAATGCATTAGGCAGAATTCCATCAACGGTATTACTTAAATGTAGAACCTAGGCGGATCACCTAATGCAGAAAACGATACATTTTACCACATAAATTAATTTTGTAGAGTATTAATGAGAGAAAATTACCAAGAA
This sequence comes from Sympetrum striolatum, assembly GCA_947579665.1. Taxonomy (NCBI): domain Eukaryota; kingdom Metazoa; phylum Arthropoda; class Insecta; order Odonata; family Libellulidae; genus Sympetrum; species Sympetrum striolatum. The sequence continues at coordinate 82,373,795 of OX388346.1, forward strand.
AATGCCGCTGGTTTCAGTGTGTAACAACTCGTGGAACTAATGTCAAAACTGTGTCCTCTATTAATTCCATTCAAACTATATGTGGCAATGCTACAAAACGAGACTGCGTGTGTACGTTGGCCGACTAAGAATGCCCAAAGGTTTCCAACCAAAAAGCCGTCCGAAAATTTTTTCGAATGGAAAACGGTTTACTTTTTACATTACTGTTTTGCAGTTACCATCGTCTTTCGGCTTCATTTCACTCGGACGTTGCAAGAGCCTGTCAAAGGTTAAAATATCGAAATATTTTAGTGCACTCACAGAGTTGTAGTAAACAGAATAACTTTTTCGATTTCGTACCATGAAAATTCAAACTCCAAAGATGAGAACAATGAGCAAGAAAGAATATATATTCCTGTTATGATATGTGACATATAGAAAAAATAATACTGATTTGTGATGCTGTTTTTAAAGGTGCATCGACATCTCAGATAATGTTGCACATGGGCTCTCCTTATTTGTCTGTCCATCGTGCTGCCCATTTGGCTACCCGAGAGCCCTTCATTCAGAATCAAAAAGTTTAAGTTTCATATCGTTTGGCTAAGGACTATATGTATACCCCTACTGTAGTTATACTTGTACTTAAATTGCTATACTTTTGAATTGCTGTGATACTTATATTCTATATTACTATATTATATATGCTCAGAAAAATGTTTTAATAATATAAATAAATTTAGCCGATCATTTGTTTAAAACTCCTTGTCCATAGTTTTGGCTAAACTACGTTTATCCTCATCATACCCAGTTTGCCTGTTCAAACATTGGGAACTAAACCAAACATTTATATGCAGAAAGTAAGCTCAATTACAATAAGCTACAGCAAGAGAAACATATATCAACTGTATCAAGGGTTTGGCCTTTTCGTTTAAGATTGCAAGTTAATGACATTAGAATCTTGGAAAAATATAATATACATAAAATTCCGTGAGGGAATTTTCAATTGCCTATCCTCCGCACTGGTCTTTCAATGCAAATGATTATGGATCATACCAACTATTGAAATTCAAATATCCCACGCATTAAGGGTCTCAACCCCATTTGGGATATTACTTTCGTTAGAGCTGTCACAATTATTCACAGTTCAGCTTTTAACTATCATCGCCGTTTCCTCTTATGGACTACTGGTTCTCTGTAAGCAATGACATTCTTTTCATGCTTAGCCGCTGCTGCCCTTTATCGGTGAAGTGCCCCCAAGCTCTCATGAACTTGCTAGGGGGTGCTTCACCGAGGCAACAGCAACAACGAACACAACCATTCCCTGATCGGAAAAATGTGATCAGCCTAGAATCGAACCCGAAACCTTGAGGTTTGGAGTGATAGCTTAGATTGAATGCCATCCACTCCGCCACCAAGGCCGGTAAATTGGTAAAAACATGAAATATCACTTTTAAGGCTCAGTATTTGATATTATCTTACCTATGAACTAGAGTATCATAGTGTCAGTAGAAATTCAGCCTCAGAAACGTACGCAATTTGCATTCCAGTTCTGAAAATAAAACGGGTCTGACTTTATGTTACACGCTTTTAAGGTAGCATTATTCCAATTCGATTTTTAATTGAAAATAAATTGACCTCTTACGAAGTCTAATGGACCTCACCGAGAAAGTTAATTATTTTGATGAATTACGTCCGATTTCTTTAAAATTTAAAGACATTTATACTTCTCGATCTCATGCGACTATTTAAGAATAAATTGCCATATGACTCCGTTCCTCAGCAATTATCATTTATTTGTTTCACTTCCTTCGGTTACCAACGGTCATTAAAAAGATATTTCGGCCCGATATTTTCTTTTGCTCTCTCTTTGCAGTGTCAAAACGTACCTTAACGAGTTACATAAGCTGTTAGTTGTTTCTCAACAAGACAGCTGTGACGTATTACTTCCCCTAAATTTGAATTAACTTTAGAAAGTTCATGGAACGATAATTGTATCTTTTAAACGTTTGTAATCAATTCTTCACTCCTTTTATATATTTTTTGCGCAGAGAAATTTCAAATGTTAATAATTCATTCAAGTGATATGGTTATTAAGCAGTTCAAAATTGAATATAAAACAAGCCTCCCAAATAGAATGGAACTTGCGTTGCTAATGTGGGATTAGATCACCCTTTATATTTTGCTATGTTTTTCCTGATCTACCTACCAATTGAAAACTATTTCCCACTCCTTACTTCATAATGCTTAATTCGGATTATTATCATAGTTTTACACGGACGTTACAACGTTCTGTATAGTACACGCATATCAAAGCCTTCTCTTCCATATCCCTAATACTTTCTGTATATTCTGCTGGTTCACATTGAATATTAATGAACACCCATGCGTTTACTATACTTATGACCTACGATAATAGCAGCCTAAGGAAGAGTAATAAGAAGATGAAATTACCATGGTAATAAATAAATCAAAACCTGAAATGTATGTACAATCGATACCAATTTTGAGGAAACAATTGTGCATGGTATTGAAAATGCTAACAGCACTTTCTCCTTTTCACTAAATATACTTCCTCAACTACTTCCTTCTGTCAAAGCCTGTTTTGGAAAAACGTTTAGACCGGCTATTTTACGGCAGATGAAAAAGGTATGACTATGAAATATTGATTTGAAAAGATACCGAAGGAACAACGAATTGCATTCCCGCCGAGCAGAAATGAATCCGCAATAATGAAATAATGACAACACAATATATAATATGATTTATAATTCTTTAATTATAATTCTCAAATCAAACCACCATGAATGCTTGTGGTTTTTAATAACATTAGATTCTGCGATTGTGATGTCTAAGAGCTAGCTAGTAAAGACTATAGTTATGAATTCAGAAAAGTAAAAAAATATCGATCAAACAAGTAGAGCATAAAATGTCAGCAATGGATTTAAGTGGAATAAATGCAGCTGTCTTTATATCCTGTTGCTGTTTCTTTGGGTCATAAATTATTAGAAGAACATAGTTACATAATAACCTTGAGAATATGTGAAAATAGTATTTACTATTCTAGAATTTCATTTTCAAATTATCTATCTTAAATTAGTTCTTCATCTGGAGTCTTTCAAACAAAGGAAAGCATAAAATCTTATTATTTATAATTTTAACATATTTTCAGGGTATTTTGGCTATCTATCACTTAAATCCTCACGTGAATATCACGACTAGATCACAACTATAATTGATTTCCTGGTTTTTGGAATACATCTTAAAAATCAATTTTGAAATCAATTACGAATATCAATTTTGAAATTATTGAAAAATTAAATAAGTGTAGTAAGTATAGAAAAAATTTCATGTATTATATTGATATTCTAAGAAAGTTTTCTAGCTGTGGCTATTATATTTAATAATAATAATTTGTTATATAAATTACATTTTCAATGCAACATAAGAAAACGCCTAAATAAAGGTGATTATTATTATTAATAAAAGCTAATTTCAGGCTAAGAGTAATGTAAAAAAAGACTAAAAACACTTTTCATTATGAGCTAATCATTTAGTTTCTTCGATTTACCTCGCTAAACTTTGACTGGGTGCTTCTGTGCATACCTTACGACTCCGGCGATATATCGTTTTATTTATCGAAATACAATAAAATTTTATTCAAATTTTTGTGATGTTTCTCTTAAGAAAAAATTGAATTAAATAAATATAGAAGTGCAGCATTACTATCATAAACTGGACATCCAACATTAATTAGAGTAATTAGCAGAGTCCACGCTTCCTATCCATCATCTTAGCCACTTTCTATTCTCAACCCCATAAAGGTTCATTAAATCACTGTCGGGAACGGCTTTTCTCAATTTTGGAAACACGAAAAACTTCCACAGATCATAAAGATGCTAAAGTCAAATGTATTCGAAAGCGGTTAGCATTTTCTTTCCCGGAAGCGCAACTAGAAGGATATTCTTTCGCGGTGCGTTCAAAAATTCCCCGAAGCTATGGCACTCGCTTGCGGTTAATCTTTCAAGAGAAGGAATATTTCTGAGCCTCTTATTTTGTCCCTTTTTAGGGAGGTCAATGGAGGTTAAAAGCGCGGCTCAGTTCCTCCCCACTTACCTCTCTTTAACCCCGGAAAGAGTAAGACACCAATTCCGGACGGCTTTCTTGGGTGCTCAAAACAAGGAAAAATCATATATCGATGACTGGTTCCTAACTTTCTCGCATAAATACTTGAGGGAGCGAAGCTTCTTCTTGAAACATGAAATTGACGAGGATGGACTTATCGCCTTATCATTGTGAATCGCTAAGATTAGGAATGGAATTGCAGTTCAGTATATTTCAGCACTAGCTGCAACGCTTAAAAAATTTGTTCCTGCCTTTTAAATAACCTTTTTCATTTTATTGAACTATCAATTAAAAACGGTCTTGATAAAAGCTGAAATGATATAAGAAATTAGTCAAAGATTCTAAGAAAAAATCAAATTTCTCTTTTAATATCCATGAATTGATTATATAAAATCAAAGAAGGAATAGTTTTCCCAATCCATACTTAAGGGAAGAATATCATAGAAAATTTGGAATAGTTAGTTACTTGAATAATTCATCACAAGCCGCTGATTCTAATGTCACCTCCTTCATAACTGTACGCAAAAATTGCGAGTAAAAATGCTCGAACTCGGATTATGAAGAAAGATATTTAAAGGGATATTTTTAGAAGTTACATATTCGAGTAAAGCCATAAACAAAAATAAAAAAGCCGTAAGATATTCATCCAACGTTATCATTAGGGATATCAGCTCCAGTAGTCCAGAAAATCTTTTCTAAAGGACTGAAACATTAAGAGTTAAAAGAGCTCCAAATAGCCCTTGTTTGAGCTTTGAGTCTATCTTGTTGTTGAGTCAAACCACGGCTATTTGGAGTTCTTTTAACTCTTAATGTTTATAAAACAGCTGTGTTCCTTTTTTCCTTTAAGTTATAAAGGACTGAATTAAAAAATCAATTTGCTGTAGAAAGTATAAATTTATGGTAAATCTGACAACATATCTGCTTATTACGATATTGTTATTAATTATTTACTTCAATCTGACTAAAGACGAGATATCATGAGTGCCCAATTCAAAACACTAATTTAATTTGAAAAGCGTCAATTATTCTCTTATTCTATATATTTATGATATTTTAGTCAATAGATTCTCCAAGAAAAATGTTTTTGCACTGTTAGGGACACAAACTCTCAGGAAAAGGAGTGCAAATTCCTGAGCGCAAACTTGTTTGGGAGTTAGTTGGACGGACTCCCAAAGAAACTTGGAGGCAAATGTACGTGCATTGGACCGCGAAATTTATCCCTCTTCCTACATGCACAGGTGCACGCCCTCCCTTTTGCACTTATTCGCACTGCACCCTAAATCATTCTCCACTCTCCCGTTTCGTATGAATTAAGACGTTGGAAACCGCTGCCTCGTCCCGAATTTCCAAGGAACCGCGCGAAACGTATCTCGCTCTATCAAACTTTTTACATCCTTCCAAAGTCGTAATGAAGTCAAATCAGACTTGGGAGTGGGAAGAAACAATCTCGCGTGGCGAATTTTTCGACGATCGGCACACTTTTGATTTCGGGAAATACGTAATTAATTACTCGGTTCAGAAAACACCGCGGTTCATCGATTTTGCACAGAAGAGAGGTAACACGAGCGCAAATCATTTGGGAAGACTTGCAGAGTCGGAGACGTGGGTTTATTGCAGTATGACTCATCGGAGGAATTTGAAAAGTGCTCGGGTATGGGCGTCGGTGAAAAACTGGTCTGTGCGCTAAATTAACGAGTCCCTCCCTTAAAAAAACACGCCGAGCAGAAAATCCCCGGGATGAAAAAAGTGGATAATTCCATGTCGGGGGATTGGTTCGTGAACTCTCTTCCGTTGTTGCACCTGCAATTCGATTATCTTCAATCATGAATACTGCTTCAATAATTAGGTCAGAATGAATAACGGTGAACTCTTGCTCTATAAGCCATTGGAAGTGATCTATAGGGACAGCCTAGAAATTTATTTTGCAAAGTATTGTGGACAAAAGGATAGGTATACCATTGGAAAATATTCATTTTAACAGAATCATTTCGGAAAAGATGAATTCAGAAACTTAATCATCCTTAATTTTTTACATTCCTTCCATTAATTTAAATAAGTATTCAATTCAAGTTGCGGGAATGTTATCCTGTAATTTATAAAAGAACTTGTTGATTATAGCGTAAAAAAATTCATCTAATTTTTCGTAATATAAGTTAAGAGTTTATCAAAATTGGTATTGAATTCTCCAAATTATTTATACAGTATTAAAAAAAATTATTTTATAAAAATACTTAATTAAACCGCGTAATTAAACCGTAATAATTTACCGGTAAGACATATATTCTGACTTTAAATCAAATGCAGCTATAACTAATGACCAAATAAAAGATACAATCGCAAGTATTCAAATATACAGCAGCTCAATGCATTTTACAAGTATACGTAGCAAAATATATTATACGAGCTATTTTCATCTCCCTACGGATTTAAAAAGAAAAATAGGATTTTGTAGCGATTTTGCAACGTAATTATTTCAAATTTTTATTGAGACCGATTTATCGTTCTTAAATGATCTTTAAAATAAAATAGAAGAGATTATTCTCGCAAAAGAGCAACAAAATCTTCTTAGTTGACATGTGTCCAGCAGAAAATAAATTCGCGAGCACATCATTATACTATATATAATTGCGTATTTATTATCCTCATAAACACTACTGTATGAGCCTATAGAAAGGAAAGGATGCTTTGTCCCGAAGTACATATGAGGTACGTTGTACCCAAAATTTATCTGCATCTATACTCCAGCAAGGATAGAGACTGACTGAGTGAGTCATTCGCAGAAAATGAGTGCACGGGAAATACAAGTGTGCTATCCATCTAATGGGTCGGCGCAACCGCTACAATACTTGGGAATATTCAAGTGATAGAATTACCAGTTCCACGAACTGTTTATTTTGTATAAGCAGGAAACCAATCCCATAGGCCGAAACTCCGGGTGAATAGTCAAATTCTTTTCCAACTTCCAAATCCTACTCCAACTTCATATGATACGCATCTTAAAGCAAGAAATCAAAATAAAACATCTCCTTGCCAAGAATATAAAAAAATGGTAAATGAGTAAGACATAGTTGAATTAGTGACAAAACTCGTCACCCAAACTGGCTTCACCTCAATATCATTGAGACTAAGTGACCTTACATTAGACCAAAACACATAATATATGTTTATAACCCAATCCGATGAATCTATTTTATCGCTCGAAGACAATACTACACATTTCAGTTTATTGTAAGTGACTGATAGCGAAAACACTGCACTTGTATGAGTTTGCATGATTAAAAAATATTTCAAATCAAAAAAAGATTCTTTTGGGTTTGTATTTCATCAATTCTGCGAACGAAAACAATTAAAATAGAACTTTTTTAACAATAAAATTGGAATAGGTTAATATTAAATTAATACATTTTCATATGCATTATATTCAAGCAACTGTTAGGAGAGCCTATTAGACAAATGTAAGTACTTGGGTTTTCGGAGTATGCTATTTATTATCTCACGTAACCGCAAAACTTATTGGCACACAATGTCGAGACAAAATTCAAATGTGCACGAAATAATATATAATGCTGGCCATAATGACCTCTCGTCGGAATTCATGGCATGTTGCGGACTCTCTGACATGTAGGCGTGCGTTATTCGATCGACATTGGCGTTTACATGTATTTATATTTTTAATCCGCTCGAACAAGTTTCACAACTTCTGCTTTTTCGTGTGTCAGAAGAATGTATCGTGCGTGGTGCTGACCGAAAATCGAGGTTGCATTATATAGTGGCCTATGTCAGTGTTAGGTGGTGAATAATGATTGTGCTTTTCTTGTATTTCACTCTCCCAATGGGGCCGTTCGTCTCCATTTGTCAAGATCGAACCTCATCGGACCTGTTAGCGTCAGCTATCGAACTCTCCCCGGGCCAACAAGTACTACCTTGCGGTGTACCTCCTTCCATGCAGTTAACGGCAATTAATTTAATGTGGTACGACCAATTGCGATAGATCTAAGGATTGAAAGAATCAAGTGAATTTTACTGAGCTATACGGTCTGAAAATGGCCAATAAGTATATAAGCATTGCTAACCCTAAATTATTTTCTTTTGGAGTTTATTGGGCCTACATTCTTGGGAAGAAGTGTTACTTAAATAAATCCTGTTGAGAACACTAAAAAAATTGGCTTTTATGTTAGGGCACAGGAGATTTCCGATAAAAATTTTCTTTACTTTAAACTCTTAAATTTAACAAAGCAATTTATTGTTTCTAAAAAATGTGTACAACAATATTCAAAACTTCTAGAATTCCACACTATTTGTACAAGTTTCTCAATATTTTTATGCAAGTGATTTAGTCGCAATATTTTTTTGTATAATGGAATTCCACCAAGTATCATCAAAGCATTTCAATGTTAAATTCAACCTTAGATGCTTAATACCCTTTTTAAATATTAAAGAGCTACATTAAATCCTCATTCTCTTCACTATAAAAATGGATAAATACTACGAGTTTACGAAAGAGTTTACTTACGAGTTTGCCATCTTCAGAAGTAACCAAAAATTCATACTACGTAAAATAAAAACATTACAGAGCCTTGTGAGTGGCTTTAAAAAGAAATCAGCTTGGTTTAAGTTGACTTAGAACTAAGATTTAATTACGCAAACGGTGTTTATGCAAATTGGGCTGTAATGCATGACCTCGAGATAAATTATAATACAGTAAAATGGGCCGGATGCACAACCCAGCATTGTGCATCCCGCACCATCTCGTAAAATACTAAGAAATTGCATTAATCACGTCAGAAAAAGAATCTTACTATTGTTCAGTCTCGATAGGTTATATTTGTAGTGGCGATGACTTCTGGAGTATTGATCTGCCTTACCTCTAGATCTTCGATTGAAATTTTATGCTGTCGCCCCTCCAACACTCGTACGCGATGCAATGCTGCTCCCTGTCGAGGCCAACACTTTTCATTCCTCGCTGCACTTTTAATCTTCCCGATCTGCGCCACTCCCCAATTCGCTTAGTAATAGCGGAAGAATGGACTCCTCCCTCGTGACGCCGTGCACCAAATGGTTCCCTTCAGAGAATTGGCAGGAATCGCGGCGCTCGCGTTCTTCCCATTTGTCCACTCGTAAGGGGTTCCGTAATAAACAGGTTACTCCGATATCCCGATAAATATTAATCTTTATTCCTGAGAGGGTAATTATAAAAAAGAGCGCTTATCTATTTTGAACTCTGTCTGAGATAAAATAGAAACCTTAATCTACATTCAAACTCGGTGTCGAGCATTGGCAGGGGCTGGTGGCACCAAGTGATCGATATACCACACGTATTTGAGAATTAATGGACCTTATTCAGGTGTTTCGACTACCTGCCGTAGCACTTAACTGTTTAGGATGCTAGAATCTCAAGGTCTAATATTCGAATTCCGGATAATTTTATTTTTTCCGGCTAGAGAATAGTGGGTGTGTCCGATTTTACCGATAATATTCAGAAACTAACATTTTTTAATGAGAATATGCATTTATATTCTTTATAATGAAGGACAAGAGACCTATACTTTTCCACAATTAGTTTATTTGGGGAATCTCTTGTTCTTCAATTACGAAGCTCAATTTCCACAACATCTCGGCCGCCTCCGTGGATTTTAGCCTACGTTTAATTATCATGATAATGTAAGGATCAACTCATGTAACCGTGTCAGGAAACGGAAATTATAATTTTAAATGTTTTACTCTGCTTAAAATTTAAAGAGGCAGCTAATTCAATAAAAAATCTCATCTTTGTGATCACATGAAAATCAAAATAAGTTATCATCTTCAAAATTACGTTTCCAAAAATAATATTCTATATTTGCGTGAAATAATTTTTCGTCTTCACGTAAAGTAACATAAAGGGAAAGTACTTTTTCTGAATCTAATTGAAAGATTGCTCAAAGAAGTATGCCGTGATATCTCCACTTAAATATGTAGAATTTAATTTATTCTAAGTTATATTTTACTGAAATTTCTAAGATCCACCAATATATTTCCTACCGAGAAAATATATAGGAAATAACAGAATATAATGTTTATAAATATACAAAAATCACATATTTTCCTTCCATACTAAGATGGCTGATCACATCCTCAATTAAAGTCTTCATATTTTTTAATGATGACCATTTAAAAAACTGAGACCGGTTTATTTATGGAGACATATATCTTTTTTCCCTTACTTCGGAAAGAATTATAATGCCTTTTAGATGAAAAAGTATAAAATGTGACCAACCAGTTATTTGAATTGAAACTTATTTCATGAGTCTTGAAACAGAAAAAAATAAACTGTTGGGAAATGGACCACACTTCTGACTTACAGAATATTCCTCGCTATATGACGGTAAACATGGTTCGTAAGGCATATACGGAAGAAATTTTAAGTGCATAATCTTTGAAAATTGGGTAGATTTAAAATATATACCTAAATTATTTCCTTAACCCGCCGTTACTCGCGCGGGGTGTTTCTACACCCCAGCCGTTTTCAATCAGCGTCTATTTTTAAACGCTTAGGTTTATTGACCCCTTCTTCTCAGTAGCTTCATTATTTTATGCTCTCGACCTTTTCTGCAAAAATCGTGATTTTCCTGCCATTTCTTGCAGAGATATGACGCTTTTCATTTGATAATACTCCTATTTTTGGTTAATTTTCCGAAGTTCATGTTTTATTGATTCTTTTACGGGTTATTATTAGAAGTTTTACGATTTTATTCGTGTGTTCCATGATCAATGATCACTAAGTAAATGTTATAATTCATGAATGTTATTGGTAAGTACGTTGATGTAATTTTATCTCACTTGTAATCTCTAATAATCCCTCTCACTATTTAGCTCCGCGAAGCTTCCAAGGCGAGGTTTCAGTTCTCAGGCCAGTTACAGAATTTGAGATAACATTAATTAGAAATTAAAAGATAAGGAATTTATTTATTGTATTTGTTATTATGAATAAATGAAATATTACGGAGCGGACACTGTTGTCCCCTGTGGCAATGGACCCAAGCCCCTTTTCCTCTGAGGGAGCGCGGCCTTGTTTATTGCCCCCTACTGTTTGTTCTGAGAGCACGTAGGTCTTACTTTTACGAGACATAACAATAAGGATTTGCTTCTTTGGTCACATGGCTAAAATAATTGTCGGTTGACCGCGTCGAAGAAGAAACAGGGACAGTCCTTCTTGGGGTGCCGAAACTAAGTTCCCGAAGACCGGGGTGGAAATATTTGGTCTCTCATTCTATTTTGTGGTGCCTCATACATTCGACATTAGCGAGTTAGTGTGCGATTTTGTGCGATAAGTTTACTCAGTGAAGAAAAGCAACGCAAAGGATGGAATGACTTAACTATTCTCCTGTGCTCTTCTATACCACTGGGAAAGTGTTTCTTCGTAAGTTTATCCATCTCTTCCTCCAATCTCCTGGTAACTAATTAGTAAGTTAGAATTTTTTATATCTCAATTATAACATTCTTTTGTCACTGTAGATGAACAATTGATTCCTTTTTGAGGCAGATATTCTTTCCGTCAATATCTACCCAACAAACCGGTCAAGTATGGGATAAGGATTTTCGCTCTTGTGGATGCTGGAGTATATTATACCATATACCAAAAACTTAGAAGTTTATGGTTGGGTTCAACCAGATGGTCCTTATAAACGCAGCAATAGTCCCAAGGACGTCGCAAATGGATTGTCGGACCGACTGTGGGGACAGGGAGGAACGCGACTGCTGACAATTGGTTTCAAAGCGTGTCACTTTTAGAGGATTTACTCCAGGAAAAGTTGACGCTAGTCGGAACCATCCTAAGAATAAAAAGGAACTCCCTCCACAAATTGTAGAATTAAAAAAGCAGCTTGTTTCTCTTCAGGAAAAACATGACCCTGGTATCATATGTCCCAAAAAAGAAAAGGTATTTGTTGATCATTTCAAGTAAGCACAAAGAAAACAGCATTGATGCGTCCACGGGCAAGAAACACAGGCCTAAGGTAATATTTTGACTAAATAATTCGACTTCGAATAAAATTCGCTAAAAGGCGGCGTCGGTAGCGTAGATGAAATGTGTGGGACTTAAAGCGTGGCAAGAAATACTTAAAGATGGCCATTAGCAATATTTTACCATTTGCTAAACACTTTGGGTATAAATGTTTTTATTGTACATAGAAGCGTATATCCAGACATCAGGATAAATAGGAGGATGTTCCTCAGAGAAATCCCTAAGTGGTTGATAAAACTCTTTATAATAAAGAGGGCCTCGCAAAAAAACTTGCCAAAAGAACTAAAAAGAAGAGCAGAAAAATTTGGAGAGCCACCGACATCAGAGCCTCAAGAGAAGATTATAAAAGGAGGTCGTGGGCGATGTGTTATATGCCCCAGGAATAAGGAAATAAAAACTAAACTGCATTGCGAATAATGCGATAAACGCATGCGTGCAAAGCACTTTGTTAAAATTTGAGAAGAATGTTCTAAAAAATATTAATGAATAAGTCAAAGGATTTTCCATTGTTTACTCTTTCAAGCCCGCTCGAAATATTTTCCTTTACTTTTCAGCTTCATGAACGCGCTTCCCAAAACAAGCAGTAAATTAGCTTCAAGGTAGCATTAAATGGTGTTAGATGGAAAAAATAACTTTGTTTAGCATCTTTAAGTATTTTCATAACTACAGACGCATTTATTCGTGCGAAGATGTCATTTCTAAAACTTTTCCATGTTGGAGATTAGAATTACTTATAACATTTTTCAGGCGTAATATTTTCAGTTACTTGTAAAATTAAAATTTTAAATATCGTCATTAAACTTCTATGATATACCTAGAAGGCTTTTTAAGCTATTTAGAATACAATTAATCGTAAAAAAGGATATCAAAGAAAGACCGGTGGGGTGCAAAAACACTCCGCGCGAGCATTCACGTCACAAAATTGAGCATGAGTAATCGCGGGTTATATGCATTAATCTGGATTAATTTTTCACTTTAATTGTTTTAAAATGTCTGCTTACAACGAATACGTTGATTACTACAAAGATATTTCATCTATAAGGTATACGAGTCAAATGTTCGTTTTATTGCAATTTTTGAGTATTATTATTGAATAGCTCATAAAAATTTTAAAAGTCGTAATATCAACGTAAAATTTAGGTATCATATCCAAAAAGATTTATAAATGATAACAGATAAAAATAATCAGGAATGTTTTTGAAGATAACCGTGATAAACGAAAAAGTCCGGTGGGGTGTAGAAACACCCCGCGCGAGTAACCGTGTAACAAAATAAGGCGCGAGTAACGGCGGGTTAATTGTCCTTTAAATGCAATGTATTCCAATTATTCTAGCTATTTTCTGACTGCATTGTGAAATACTTCTGCTACAATTTGTCCACGAGCCTACATGTGCTACTTTTACGAAAAACGATTTATATCCAACTTCAGGAAGTACATTATGTTTTACTCTCTCCATTGTTTTACTGAACAATGAATTTAAACTCGCTTAGAGAGGAAGTACATTTCATTTCCTCTAGACAGAAAGGAATTCGAAGATTTTTTTGCCGACGTCTTCACAATCTTCCTGCCTCTTTCGCGCTAACCAACATCTGTTTCCGATGCACCTGATACTTCGGCAATGGAGCGCTTGTATTGCCGTAAATATATAAGGGGAAAAAATTTCGAGGTAACCGATTATCGGAAGCAACTCGCTCGAAATGGAATAACAGCAGAATACCGGTCGCGCAAGTAGAATCTTCTAAAAGGACCGAAATGGATTCGAGGAAACAGGAAAGAATAACCGTGAGAACCTTCTGAAATACATGCATTTCTGAAAATTCATCCTGAGCTACCACCAAAATTACGATATTTAGGTGTTTCCATACGTTTCATCCATCACTAATGAAGATATTCTTTCTTTTATAGAAATATTTTATTCCATTGATTTAGAATATTTTTAATTTAACACTAGTTTAATAATAAATAATTAAACACTCACTCATGATAATTTGTTTTATTTTACATGATATTATATTTTCTCTCAATGAATTCTTTGTATAGATGATGTGATTAAAAATAATAGTTTTATCTCAGAACTTGGTGTACCTAATTAGATTCAAAACCAAAAATATCAATTAATCTAAACCTTAATATATCTTACCACATTTCTAAAGAACGCACACAAATTATAGCTTCGACTTCAATAAAGATTTCATCTCAACTCTGTAACATTTTCTGTGTTTCATGGTACGGTTTCTTTAAAAAATCTGTTTTGAAACTTTTCCGTAGAGCATTACTTCAGTGGTTCGTCCGGAAAGTGCTAAATGACTCTGGAGAAGATAATATTCCCAAAAATAATATTTCCGGCAAAATAATAAATAATATTTTGCTAAATACCTATTTCTTGTGGATTTCATTGAAATAAAATCTTTTACAGAAAGTCCTCGTGTTAAAAAATATGCCGCCTATTTGGCCTTAAGAAATATGCTATTGAATTTCTCGATTCAACTCATTTTGATTTTTCTGTCGTTTGCATTCCATTACAAAGCACTAGTTTGCGTAAACTGCGTGAGTTATGGAACGATAAATCTCGCATTTTATCCTTTAGAAAACAGCTTACGTAAATGTGTGCTAAATATAATAACGATAAACGATTGTAGGGTTTTATGCTGTCATGTCTAAAACACTATGAACAACCTCTACTAAACTACTGGACGATACTGACCGTTGGGACGTTGAAACCCAAACCGGTCCTAAGCATTGAAAAGATTAGCGTACAAATCCGCACAGCTCAATAATTCGTCGTTGATAGCAGACCCGCCAAACGGCATTGCCATGAAAACTCTTTGCCCCGAAGGTCCAGCATGTGACCAACACCTCTTCGCCGACACTTGTCCTCAAACTCCTCACAAAACAGTCCCACCCACGAGAGAAAGCATCGCCACTCCTTAGTAGAAATAAAAAGTGACCTTTGACCCTTCGCGCAAGATTCTCATGCTCACCCTAAATAATTGCAAACATCTTGCGCTCTCCAAGGACGGGAAACGAGTTGCATTTGCGCCTTATCTGGCGTGCAATACATCTTTCGGCACGTCAATGTTGCTTGTAATGTTAATCACTACGACATGTTCCGTTATTCTAAATATATGAAAGAAATTAAAAACATCTGTTTTGTTGACGGGGAATCTCGGGAGGTTTTCCTTGTGTACACATTCCTGGCCACGCTGACATTAATGATTGGCATACAAATACGTGAATTTATGATGAAATTAAATCCACTAAGAAAGCCTTCTTACAAAATGTAACTTAGAAATAATCAAACGTCAATTTAGAAAGGTATATATTTAATTATAGCCAGCTAGTGCGTCATTTGTTTGGTATACTTCTTTATTAACATAAAGATAGAATCGACAGCTTGTACCGTAATTTTATGTAAAAAGATGGAGTAAAGTAAGGAAAACGTTCATGTTTTATTTGTTCCTCCATTTCAGTACTATATTTCACGCATAATCAAGAACAGAACGCTTTACTAAAAGGAAATCAATTTAAATGAAAATTATTTCTTTTAAGAAGTAAAATAAAAAATTTTAACTATTTAAATTCGTCAATAAATTACAACAACGACTGAGCCAACCTGTTGCGGCATTGTATTATTTGATATTTTTATACTATATTCGTTAAAATAATCTGACACATTTGAATGATGACTATTTTATTCGCTAAGCCAAAATATGACTCCAATCACTGTTTTTTTTATTCTCCAGAGCTTTCTTGTATTTATACTTCACCCTCACTTACATTCTAAACTTGGTAAATCATTATTCCACACTTTCCAATTTTCTCTGAACGATTTCTTAAATAACAGCTTCAAATCAGCTCTTAAAGTACAATTTAGCTTTAATTATAAACTTATGTTTATTCTATTCTCAATCCTGATTGATTATTTAGGAATATTCATGAAATTTCTCCACATTTTTACTTTAATGGCTACTAAACTATACAATGCACCAGTGAATATGCTAAAATTCAACGATAAAAATTTGCTCCTGAGGATAATTTTATCCATTAAAGTCAATCAAAGGGAGCAAGAAACAAGATTTTTTAATTAAATAGGAACTCTCGTAGATTGAATCAATCTTACTTGACTGACGACTAAAATTTTTTTAGAATAATCATCAACTCTACTTACACATAACAACAAATTACTTTATTTTCTTCAAATTCCGACTAGGAAATACATAACCTTTTTTTAAGCAAAAGTGATTTTCTTAAACTGTCAGAGAACAAGGAAGGTAAAGGAAAACTAATCGGCACACGCCGAGGGAGGGTTGAATTCGAACGCGAGGGAAAATATATTCGCATTAATTACAAGGTGTTTTTTTTAGCGAAAAAGGGTTGAATTTTTCTCAAATTAGCATAAAGTATTACTTTAAAAAACTCCAACTGATCACTCTCATCCAACATCATCCTGAAAATAAATTTACACTCCACAGTACGAAAAAATAATTTTTCTGAGAATTTCTTCCGTTAGAGTGGAATCTCAGCTGTAGAATGCTCATTAGATTTGTTCGATTGAATTGGAAACTCCGAAAATTCTTCCTCAACGCATTTGCCTTTCGATCATGAAGATTTCCAGGTGAGTTTTCTTTTATCTTAAATCATACTTAGCCATTATAAATATAAAGATGATTATTAAAAATCTATCCTTAAACTTTTTCATCAAAATTAATAGTCTTTTATTTTAAATAAATATAGCCATCAATAACATCGAAAAACAGATACAAAATAATTTCTGGAAAATTCCTGTACATTATTTCATCTAATTTAATAAATTCATCTTGATAATTAAAGTTGAAATTTTAACGAGGAGCCTTCAACAATGTGTTACAAAAATAGAATACAATGATAGGATAATTGTGCACCCATACGTGTGCACGCGAAGATTGCAACATTATCTAGGTGAACTTAAGTGATATTGGCAGTTTGAAAGAGCACTCGTGCATAATTGACATTACCGTTGACTTAACCTATTCGAGGGTCAAATCAATCAAAGTTGCTGGTGAACTACTTCC
This sequence comes from Sympetrum striolatum, assembly GCA_947579665.1. Lineage (NCBI taxonomy): Eukaryota > Metazoa > Arthropoda > Insecta > Odonata > Libellulidae > Sympetrum > Sympetrum striolatum. The sequence goes on from OX388346.1 coordinate 82,390,950, forward strand.
TTTTGATTCTCTTTTCAAATTATTTACATCAACTTTCGACGTACTTCTCCAACAAGATTAGACGGCTTGTATTTATCTCTACATATTCTTATAAGGTGGTATGCAAATTTGTTAATTTAAAGTCTTCTATAACTGAGGTAATTTACTCTAGTACTTACGATATTTATGCTGAAAAGATAGTCTTTACTAGAAACGTTATTCCTTTTTAGTAATAATTCAAATAAAGCAATTTTTTCTGTAAATTTATCAATTAGCTGACCAAATTTTTCAATAATTTTATTCCGCATTCGGCCACAATTTTTCCATTTTATCTCAGCCAGCTCTACTCTTTCTTAATTCTCGTCTTCATCCGTAACTTTCTCAACACATCGACAGAATGAATTTAAACTCACTCCTTTCCATCTACCTTCCATGTATGTAGATCGTCTGCTTGTTGTTATTTGTAGTAAAAATATTTACCGAAGAAAAATTTCTCAAAATTTGATGTTTTCCAGCGATTTCATACAGCATGTTTTCCCTTCATAGTTTATCTTCGGAATAAACATGACACGTCCACATCGTGTAATAAACTGAAAAGTTTTAAAATAATTTGACAACCACCCCCAAAGATGGCACATTTTTTATGATTAATATGATTGTTTGATCAATTAATTAATGATTTGATTAAACTCTATTTACACGTAATTATATATATTTATATGAAGATCCATCACTCCATATTACAAATACGCAATTAAGGTTTCGTGGCCCAAGAACTTAAGAAATGAACTTCATGCATTTTTAAAGAGAAATCGCTTCGTGATCATAGTCAGATTGCACGTATGGATAGCACTTGATTAATTATAATTAACAAATATCCCGATGGATTATAAAAAACCTAACTCGAGATTTGTAGGCAATTTTAAACAAAATTACTTATTTATAATAATTTAAATGAGATGTCTGAACCTTGATAACTTCTAGCTACTTTTCAGTTCAATACTCTCTAAAAATAATGTCATTCTTGTCCGCGATTACTCAGAGTTTAAGTAGTTTTTATATGTCCCTTTTTATTTAATAATTCTCGAACTTGACACTGTAAAAGGGGTTGTCAAAATATTAATTTTATTTTCTTATTTTTATAAAAATGATGTCGTCCTTCTTTCCTCTCGTTTTGGTAATAATAATAACTTCTCTAATGGAAACAGGAAGAATCCCAATTACATCCACTTCAATAATTATTACTATTTACAAAGACACACAACCATTTCCTAGCCAGAAAAATCCGGTTAGTAATAGCGCGTGGGCCATGCTAACCACTCCGCCACCACGGCCGGCCGGTACGTTACATTCCACGTGATATCCTCAACAAAAGCAGAAGATGGCCGAAATGACTCGATTATGCTAATAAACAACTCTTCCAACGTTTACAAACATAAGCTTTATTGCGCAAACTACTATACTTATCCGAGTAGATATGGCATACAATATATCAAATTACAATTAAATTCGTTTTATTTGCCTGTCATGTCATCCAAATGCCTTCGCATGAGTTTACGACGTGGATTCTCAAAATAATGACATTCCATCTTCACGGGGTACTAAAACTGACGGATGTATTATTTACTACGCCTTTATAGGCATATTCATCAGCTTCGTGTATCACTGTCTCGAAAGGCGATACTTTCAGTTACGCTTCTGCAGTTATTCACCATGTATCCGCTTAGAGAGGAACGCAACTAAATTGTCACGCTCTGTACTTCATTTGCTCTTTAGCAATAATCCCAATCCTTCTTAGCACCAACTCATAGAATACACTTCGCTCAGCTTAAAGCTTACACAAGAAAAATTCAATTCTAATGGCATGAATACATCCTTCGTATGAATATGATGAATATTCTGAAATCATATTACCAAGTATGCAACTGCTTTGGTAATTACGAGTAGCGTGATATTTGAAACGTATACCAGAAAGTTATAGTCAGCCATAATGTATCAAAACAGCCTTCAACTTCACGATCCGTTCAGCAGAATTCGATTCCCGGATGTTATGAGTTTGGTGCGCCTTTTCTTTGCAAATAAAGTCGATTTTATACTTGTTTTCAAGTAGTAATTCATTCGCTTTTAAGTTTTATGGTAGCATTAAAATCCATTACATTGTCTAAAATAGCTGTGAAACCTAACTCGAGATTTGGAGGATAAAAAAATTACACGAAATTTCTTAAGCGAACTCCATCGAGTACAATACAAATATTTTTGTAGTTTTTTAAGAGCCAGGTATGAAAAATAGTAAGCCAATACTGTTTCGTATTTATCCAGCAAAGAAACTTCTTTGTCAAGTGCAAATAAATACTTTCTAGTATATGAGTAAAAAACCTAGTATATTAAAAAGGAATAATTTATTAATTATTAATATATAATTATTATATAATAATTAAATGTTTTATACATTCCTGAAAGATTTAATAGTCACTGGAAGTCAACGAGCAATGCGAGTTTAAGAATCATACATAAAATAACCATCAATGCCCTGCTATTTGCTGATGATGTAGTCACCATTCAAAATCAGAAATTGGTCTTCAAAGTTATTTTATTCAGTTTCATAAACTTTAGAATCTCAACATATATATCGTTAAAGGGAGACGAAATCAACGGTATTTTGAGGAAAGAGCCAATACAAACAAACAGCAAGAGATAATAATAATATGACGGATATTTAACTTTCACTGCCACGTAAATCATATAGCATTCAATGATGAGAGATATTTATCCTAAAAGCCACCTTTCGGCTTGTGACAGAGGTATGATAACAATTAATATTGTTACCAAGCAAGTAGCGCAACAATAAAAGGCACTACAGAAATAATAAAAAACGATAAAATAAACGCAATTAAAACTTTACTAACTGATGGAAGTTCAACTTTATTTACTAGTATGAATAAGAAGAAAAGGATGAAACCGGGGTGAAAGTAGCAGAAATGCAGTTCTTCGGATCAGTAAAGCGTTGAAGTATACGAGAAAGAACACGGAGATATAAGGAAAATACAGGCAGTTCATGACAAATGAGTATAGAATTGGGAAGATCTGGAGACCCCATTTAGAACAGATGAAGTAAGAGAGATGCTCAAATGAAGCCCTGCGATAAAAAAAACTTGGGATATAAGAAATCTAGAAAGACGACACTAACTTTATAAATGTAAATAAAATTTTCATTTATACCTTCTTGATGCTTCCACCACACAGCTACCTATTCTCTTCAGCTTCACTCAAATAACCTCTAATGAATGAGCGACAAAGAGGCAAATTGAATCGAATTATAGAGACTCATTCTTTTAATTCTAAAATTCAATTGAAAGATAAGAGCTAGGAACACCTGCGCGGCTTTAATTGACGTTTTGCAACGGAAATCGTGCCCAATCGATAAATTTGGTCGACTAACGTAATGCGTCACGAGACAACTAAGCCAAGGACGACGGAGGATAGAAAAAACTTTGAAAAGGTTTTCATGCAACAGTAACTCTCGTATTGTCGAGCAGTACGGAAATCGAGCGATTGCTTTAATTGCGTTGGAAATTTTGGAGTTTTGGAGTTTACGCAACCAGGATCCGGACGAGACAATAATCTTTACAGTTAAAGTAAACGGATCGCTCGCGGTTAAGCATTGTTAGAAAATGAGCACATCGAATCGGAGCAAAATAAATCAGAGAACGACAACCAAAGAACCGCTATCACTATTTATAAAAGCGGCCTCATTTCATGTTCGTGTGCATTGAATGAATGTCTAAAGAAATCAAAGAAATGTGCTCTGTAATGAATGATAGGATACTTAGTCCAGCTGTCTAAAAGAAGTTGGAAATTTCTGAGAAGACAGAGTATTTAACATGTTTCGGAAACATTACATGCAAATTTTTTTCTGTTAATAAATTAAATCAATTTTACACGGCTTCAAGCGTATATTTGTTGCCCCAACATTGACAAGTCTCTAGACAGAACGAGGTAAGGTTTCAATACAATAATTACAACTTTGATCTCGAAATATAAGTTATCATGGGCAGCAAAAAAGAAAAAGGGGGTTAAACTTAATAATTAAGTTTACCAATTTATATACGTTCCAATTTATTTCTACCTTCATTAGTTCCATTTTAATTCACAACCCATATGATATTTTACATCACAATGAAATAATGGAAACTTTTAACACATCAATTATCTGCCAAATGTTTGAATTAAATTGAAATATTACCATTGACTTTGCTGTACATCTTAACACAATATTTGGGAACAAAACTTCTAGTAAAATACGTAGTTTGAAATGTGTTTGTTTGAATGAAAGTCCTTTGTTTTTTTCAATAAAGTTGAAATAAAATCAACAAGTATATAAATAATACAAGATAATAAAAAATAATGATTAATACTAGTGTGGGAAGTTTTATTTTCAACTGTATCTGATTTTTTCTCTTAAAACAAATTTTTTGCTGAAATTCTCATTCGCCAACAGTTTCCAATAATGAAGTAACTGAAATGTTTCTGAGACAACTTGGGATATTTCTAATTAAAATAAAACTTAAGATTCATATATGGATTTTATTACTTCTCCACGCCTTCCAACCAGCGCATCTGCCAAAAGAGGTGCATATCGTGATTGTAAGCGGCACATTGAATTCAGACAAAAAAATTGAGTGAATTTCATACACACTTAATGCGTATATTTACTTACGAATAAATGAGTACACATTCATAATAACCTACTGATAAGATCTACAGAATCCATGTATTATCGTGTATTAGTATAGTTTATGGCATACCATTATGAGTAATGATCATCAGAAGTGTCTGTGCGGCGTATCTCAATAAAAAATGAATTTATTGACATATGAGCTAGGAAAAGATGGCCTCCCCTGCTCTATAATATGAGTTTACTGCTGAAATATATATGAAATCAATGATTTTTGAAAAGCGAAAAGTGATGGAAATTCGGTGAAAATTCGGGAAATAAATTTCCTAACACCCCTTTGAGTAGCAATGTTCACGAGTTACATTTTATTTTCCTCGAAAATAAGCACGAAGCCGTTCTCCCGCTCAGAAAAAGCTACGGACCACGGCAACCAATCGACAGGATGGACAATCAATCAATTCGCTCGTGATTCTGAGGCCTTTGAATACGGGAATGAATGCAGTTCTTTTCGCCCTGTTTTCTGGGCATAGCAGGAGGTCTCGCGAAAAAAATTAAGGCGTATTTTTTCTCCGAGCTATTTTCTGAATTCCGTCATCATTAATTACGCCGAATTTTTTCAGCGCTAAATACTTACTTTTTCGGACCGTTTCACTTGTTCCTTATTTTACTTGATCCATTTTTTAGAGATGTCAAGGATATTTTCGAGATATTGAAAAGCCTGCGTGTCAATGGAGAAAACTTCGATGGAGATGCAAGAAATAGGACAGAGAGGAAGGAATATTTATTGGCACGTCTTAACGGTTTTTACAAAATATGATTGATGCCTTTTCTGTCTGATAATTTTTTGTTATATATATATATATATATATATATATATATATATATATATATATATATATATATATATATACACACACACAATTATTTATTTATGAAATTAATAATCGCTTGGTTATGATTATAGTACCATGAAAAACAGTATTCATAGAGTTATTGTGCTACATATACTGGCAATATTTTCACTTACAGTATTCTTCCCAGGAGGAAAGTAATAGCAATACCTCCACATCTTAGCCAGTCGTCTTAGAGCCTCTCCAATATTTTTGTGGTTAATGGTAAATGGTTGAAGGTGTAACGAGTCTTAGGATTGATGTCTGTACGACCTCACGGGCATCATTAGAGTGCTGCGAGGCTGCTGTAAATGGAGACATTTTCAAGCATTAACTTTTTTTACAACAAACAATGTTCCAAATAAGAAGTTAATTACTTTTTATATTGGACTTCATGTATCCAGCAGCACATAGGTTAACGGACGTATCCATATTCTTGTACTCAATACCTTCTGCTAAATTTTTAAAATATTATCACCGAGGAAAAACGGACTTGAAAAAGTCTAACAGGGCCGGGAAACGAACCCGGGATCTTCCTCTATCCGGGAGGCTGACTTTTTTCAAGTCCGTTTTTCCTTGGGAGTTTTCCTGGGTGCACGCCCTTATGTGCAAATTCACCTCAACCCTTTCCTTATATGTTATCACCGACTTTAGAAAAGTGTTTCTGTGGTTTACGTATCAATTGCTTATAAATAATTACAGATATTGATTCTGCTTCCTGCACTTCCTCCTCTGAAATCATGTAAAACTGTTACAGCTCGAAGTAGACGCACAATTTATCTGATGAATTGCGACATCATACTATAAAAGGAATGTTAATTTTTACACTTTGATTGTACATACTTATTTTTCCTTTAACATGAAAACTAATCAATTGACTATAATGAATGCCGTTAAAAGAATAAAAAACATTAATTACCATTGGGCAAATAATTGAGGCAGTTAACCTCATATAATTGGTATATTTCATACCAATTTATTGGCTACTCCTTCACGAGCACTCACTGGAGCAATAAAATACTCAGCAATTCAGCCATTTGAGTATTTTGGAAATTTTATTCCTAAGCTCCGTGAAATATCAGTAATAATTTAATATTTGCATGCAACTATGAAATTAACCTTAATCATTAAATGTATTTTACGACTTTACGTAATTGAATGACGCAGATCGTTGCAGACTGGTTAAAGTGGATTGCCTTGGCGCAATTAAATTTCTTCTGAAAATTTATTTCTGTTCAAACATAAATTATGCCAATTTTTATGTTATCATAATGCTCTCAATTTATGACCCAAGAAATGACCAGTGATCTATCGTAGTGTCAACATTGACTTCCACTGAATATTTTAAAATGTTTGTGCTTGCACTTGATTAAAGATTCAGAATAGAAAAATTTCTGTATACTAATTGACGTATAACTGTAATTGACAAACTGTATACAAATTCCCATATACTGATTGACGATGTATAATATTACTCCATGTCATATGGTGAAAATTATAGCCTAAATATTAAAGTTTGCGATTATAAGGATGACGTAAATATATGCTGGTGAGCTTTACTAACCTTATGCAGTGATTTAATTTATTAAATCATTTTATTGAAAATTTCCTTTTACGGATATATTTCTTTGAGGTGCAGGATTTTACGAAATAATTATGGTACCGTGATAAAGAAAAACGGACTAATTAAAAGACGATAAAGTAATAGAGTTCACAAATAATTTAAAATTACTATGTAAGCAATCACTTGAGAAGTTTTCATGCAGCTGGCAACAGCGAAAATCATTGGACTCAGCATTTCGATTACTACAGAGAATATGAACGATTTTGAGTTATTTCGCACGAATAATTGTCTAGCAAAGAAGATGTAAATTCACAGTATGAAATGATTAAGAGTAAGAGCCTGTAGTTTTATTATCTATTCCTGAGAAGAAATTTCACATTATTTATCTCGTTTTTAATACTTGACAGTACGTAGATAGCAAACTGAAATAGAATTAAAGAAACAAATCCCCTTATAAGAATATTAACACTTTTTCTTCAAATGTAAAGTTACCTTGTTCCTCAGAACCGAAATAAGTCAATTATATGATGATTAGATTTAGATGTGTTCCGATACTGTGGGTGAAATTTTGGAATAGTTTTCTGATTAATATTTATTAAGAAGTTCCTTACATTGACTCAGTAGGTCAATTAGACTATACTTTAGATTTTGCGGTTGCTTTTGTGCGGTTGATGATAAAATACTTCTATCCCTACGTTAGCGAGAATACGGCGTGTGAGTATTATAAGTTTCGGAACCTGCTTTTTGTGTTTGGAAGAATACACGGCCTTCAAACGAGTTAGGATTCTTTTTCGTTTCCACAATCACACCATGGGAATACGCTCATTTCCGAACATATTGGAAATGAATATATTACAATACATTATTTATAACCTGACTAAGAATATGTTCAACAGATTCCCCTTGAGAATAATGTAAGCCTGATATCTCGGGCGTTGAAGTCTCCAGGAAAGATTGTGTTGCGGGTTGCACACACTACTCTGTATGTTCCGATAAACCTCCTTCATGTTCGTTCACATGGTTTTGAAAGAGAAAACAATTGAGACAGAAGTTTAAAAAAAAATGATCGAAAAGAAAGGTTAGGAAATATCATCCATTCATTTCGTCCCGAGAGGGTTGTCAGCTTTCGAATTCCCCCAATAGAAGCAGGTGACGGGCAGAGTGAAGTTTATAAGTGACTTCTTCGACCAAGTTTTGAAATCGTCGGCATAAAATCGTGACGCACTTTGCGGGGGAGGTGAATGATTGAGGAAACTCATTGTAAAGTGAAGGGAAGGATGAGCAGAGAAGGGGTGGCGAATCTCTTCATAACACAATCCTTATTGAAGATGTTTCTTCCATTGGTCGATAAAGACATCTTCAGCGTTTTAACCTAGATCCAGCGATGAAATGGAGGATTGGTATCGGGAAAAACCCAGTCGGACGAAGAAAAAATGGTAGAGTGACCGATGGAGAGAATGTACCTCTATTGACTTTTGAACGGATTGGATTTATTGGGGTGGGGATGAACATGGTATTAAAATGAGAACGCTAATGCAAGAATAGAAAAACTGTGTCGTGGGAAAGAGAGGAGTTAAGTGAAGAAAGGCTTACGAACCGATTCCGATGCTATTTACGATTCACCGTGCCTGTCTTCGTTTCCAGTTTTTACCTCGTCACCATTGGAATCCCGGCGAGGGAAAAACCACGGCTTTAGGGAGATTGTTTTTCTTTAATGTAAGTAATACAATGACAGTAAAAAGGGCTTTAAAAATTGGAATAAGTTCACAGAAAACGTCAGCATTTAAATACGTTTCCGCTAGATTTCTTAGGGATACATACTTGTGAATAAGGTTACATTCAAGACATTTCAGGGTTCTTTTATTTGTTCTATACGAAAGTTTTAAGACTTGCTCCACTTGCATTGATTTGCGAAACTTAACTTTGACTTGAAAATCATTTTTCATTTACACTTATTATGATTAAGATACGCATAACTTTTCCTGAGTCGTAAATCAATTATCAAAAGTTCATTTCAAGAAAATTATTTGTCAGAATTAAGAAAAAGATTTTAAAATTAGTATGTGACAGATACGTATTCGAATATTAAATAAATATTCTTCGGGATTGAATATGTGGAGGTTCCTTCGATGTCACTTTATATTAGCATCGCATCATTTTCTAATTGATTTGTTTATAAATAGACACGTTTATTCTTAATCTTATTAGACATATTTAATTTTTTCTTCATAAAAAAACTAATTCACTAAAAACTTTGGCCTTTCAAGTATATTTTATAGAATTCTTAGAAGTGTTGTTGATCTGAAATTATTGAAAAATCGGTAAAGCAAGCTTCTACGGACAGAAGGAGATGATAGAATAAGACATTGGAATAGTATTCATTCATATTACAGTTTAAATGTTTAGAAGCCATCAACTGTACTAATCGGCATGTCGCTTCTACAAAAATGTTACATTACAGCTATTTGAAATACTAAGTATTAAATAATATCTACATCTACTTGTATAATATACATTCATATACTGTCAGCCCTCACAGCCTTCATCCGCCATTATCAATACAGACAAGGAATTCCACCTCTCCAATACCTTAACAATGTCACATCTTTCGATAGACTTCATCTACTATTGAACAATCAACTTTCATCACCATTGTAGCAAATCGGCCAGCTACTTACGAACCTTTGCCATACTGTAGTAAAACGAATTAAAATCTAATGAAATCGTTGGAATACCATGGTTTTGGTACACTTCTCGATCTAAGATTCAATTAGCACTTACGAAACAATAATGTAGGGGCAGATTTTCCTCAAGAAGATAAATCGATCTCATGTGACCCTTTTGCGAAAATAGTTTTTTCATTTCGATGCTAAAAGCCATCAGTTACGAGGAAAAATACTCCGTTTCCAGGACAAGCTGATTGATGAATTGTCGCTTCTGGTGATGGAATTCTTCGAAGGAACGTTAATTGACTTTGAATTACGTTTCGTTCGATAGTTCACCTTAATTGTATTAAGATCTGATTGATGCATATATGCTAACGTGAATAAAGTAGTATTTGATGAAAGGAATGTGATAATTAACAAGCAGTTCTTATTTGGCTCTACAGTATTTTTAACCTCATTCACTTAAAGACTCTGTTTATGAATTAGCATTGTTTCGAGGAAATTTATAGCAAAAAATCGACTAAATATCGATAAATAGTATCAATTTCTGTTCTGTTAATAGTTTTAATGCATTAAATCAACATACTCAAAACATTTTCATACATTCCATTCATTATAAAAGAGATGAAGACACTAATTGAATTCTAAACCAAAAATTATTCTTTCAAGCAACGTACTTTGAATTTTGTTTCAACCTTCAATTATCCGATTCCACATCGAGGTCATAAATAAATTGTTGTATGCTGATCAAATTCCGATAATTTAACTGCTCAGAAAAGTATATTCTCCTATTTCCACCAGTACACCTGCATTAAGCTATCATCATATATAATAAAAGTTATTATTCTCAAGTACTAATGGAAAAGAGAAGTAGTTAAATAAAAACAACTTTCTAACTTCCGCAAATATTTTATAAGTGAAAACGAAATAAGTGGTATAATTAAGTTCCACAAAATAATTATGTAGCTTACAAAGTAGTTCTTCTTCTAAGACATCATCATAAATCGTTGTCATTCTTGCTAATGTTTCGACGACAAATACCTAGCTTTTCAATAATCTTGTACATAATTTTATTATATTCAAGGAATTAATTTGATCAAATCTCTAACGAGTAGATCATAAAAAGTAATTTTAGTTGTCGGTAGCTTTTTGATCTGTAAAATTTATCCACCATCTTTCGTACATAGAATTGTATGTTGCTTTCCTTAAATAGAACTTCTGCTGGTCTGCTTTCATACGAACTAATGTAATAAATCGAACTAAATTCTCTTAACGGATACCTCGAATGTTTTTCAGAAAGCTTTTTCCGCCTCGACGGTATTACATGTTATAACGGAAAAATTTCTCCGAGCTATATATAGGTTTTCTCCGCACATGCCTGTCTAGGAGCGTGCCGTGGATGAAACGAAGTACCGTAAAAAAGCCAGTGAATATTTCAATCGCGAATGCGACAGTAAAAATTTGGCTTCTCTAGGTTATACTGCAAATAGAAATCATTACGAAAGCAAATAATTTTACATTTTTTCTACTTTTACGAGAATTGGAACCAATGACATCAGAATGCAGGTTGAAATAATCTAAATAAACTTTAATTGCTCAGATACTCCATGTCAGCGATCTTCCTTTTATTACTTTAATGTGAATATAATTTGTATTTTTATTTAATTGATTTAATTTGAATTTTACAGAGCTGGGACTACAGGTAATGTCCCTGCAACCAATTTCTATTGTATGGATAAATAAAATAAAACATATTAACATACAGTAATCTTTGAAAAGCTCGTAAAATTTCAAACATTTAAAAGTTATTTTAAATTTCAAATCCGGTGCTAAAAATACTGGGTGTGATAAGTGAACAATTTTAACGCTGTTTGAATTTATTTTCACTTCTAATTCTTCTGAATACCTTTTCTCATCGTTTTATTTGACGTTAATATATCGTAACTAATTATTAATGAAGACTCATTTTAAAATCTATCTTAGTGGACTTTATTGTATTGTGCAAATGATTAAAAGTAAAGCTCCTAATTTACCTCTAAGTAATATCGTTCTAGGGAGTAGATACGACAGCATTTGGTGTAGGTAGAATCAAATGAACGCTGTATACAAAAGCTGTTAAATAGTAAAAGTCTATCGTGCTAATTGATTATGCTAAACCTATTTACGATGATTTATTTTATTTTTATTTCATTTACGACCAATTCTTCAATAATGGAGTTAAACAATTTGATATAGTTAGCTTAGAGCAAGAAAAGTATCAAACAAGTACACTAACCAAATCTCAAAATGCAAACAACATGCTGTACATGTAAGTATTGCAGTCTATGAAAAATTAAACTTTAAAATATAAAATTTATTTTAATTTAACCATCAGATTAAAATGAACCATTTTATTTAATTTCTATTTATAAATTCTTTTCAGCCAAATTTCGTATGTTTTTTCTATTGTCAGTCAAACAAAGAATAGTCGGACTTTAGAGTAGTATCGCGCTTCTTTTGACTTCGTTGATACTAATCTAATAATTTAGCAACCATATGCATACATTATTCTTAAATTACATTTACGATTATAAGGATTATAGAAAACCAATCTAACCGTTATCTTTATTGAATTAGAACAGAATGCTTAAAAAAATAATATGAACTAGATTCCAGTGAAAAAATTATTAAATAGAAAAATTTGAAGCAGAAATATTTCCTCGTTTTACTATTCAAATCGCGTACGTGTGCTATGATATTTCCTGGAGAGAAAGCTCAAGAGCTGCATTATAGATTGCATTGTATACATACACCAATATCGGTTATTTTCAGTAAATTCCCCCACCCCTTTCCGAACAAAATCAAATAAAATAACAAAGATCCGACAGACAGACGAAATTGCTCCGTCTCCATCATCAATCCAAACTTCCCTTTCAGAACCACCGAAGACTACAGGCCACCGCGTATCGATTCATCTCCAATCAGAAACGATTAGCCATGTGCACACGCTATCACGTAATGGCAAAAAAACAAGCCCTGGTGGAAGTTTTCTCCCTCTAGTCCGCGTTCGTCGACCCTGCCCCCACCCCGTTCCCTCCCGACTCACGAATTATGCGGACATCGTTACCAATGGCACTTTCTCGAAGAAATCACATCCGCAACGTTCCGCTGCAGCCTGGATTTATACAAAAAAAACATAAAAGGAGCGGAAAAAACGGTCTCGATAACCTGCTGAACGTGTGAATACAAGGTGGTGTCGGGGGGTAGTTTCGTTAACGACTCAGCGCGCCGCGAGCGTGCAAGGTGCTCGGTTAGATTGATGGAATCGGACGTTGGTCGGAGGGCGGTGGTGCGCGAAGGTGCGTGGGCTTCCCGCGCTCGCTCGGGTTAACACTCCCCGGACCCGCGGGGCGCTCCGAGAGTAAATAAAAGGAGCTGAAAAAAGAGAATTCCGGGCCGCGGACGTAAATCACGTCTGCTGGAAGGACGGTAACCCTTTAGGGTCGTAATATTCGTCCCAAAGAGATCCGATCGTACGCCGGTCGATCTCATTGGCGCGCGCGACCGGCGAAGACGTGCGCCGATAACCGTCCTCTCCTCCTCGCATATATAAACGCTTTTAGACAGGTGTTGCTCCGGGTTGTCTTTTTGCCGTGCTCTACCGCGCAATAGGACTTATCGTCGGAAACAGGTCAATCAGTATTTTGAAGGCTATTCTGCTTTCGAACCCAGAGATAAGGATCTCCATTGCCTCCCCACAATCCCGATATATATCGTCCACTCTATTTTCAACTATATCTTTCCTCATTGCTGCATACGATCGGAAGGAGATAAGGAATTCATTGTTCCGCTGCAAGAGTGCGGTATCTCTCCGAAGGGAATCAATTGGATGATTTATTTGTTTCCATTAAAAGTTGCGGCGGGGAAACAAGATTGGTTCAAATTGAAGGGACGCCTCTTATAAAGGTATTGCTGCAGGTGTTTTCGCAATCGGCGGACTCCTCTGCGAAAATTCTCCCGAGGAACGTTTTCGAGGGAAAAGCCCTTTCCCCAAACGAAGATACTCATCTCGCGAGGTTACGCGCGAATTCACATCGGCGATTTATACGCGAGAATGCGTTGGCCCAAAGACGTCGATTCGGACGCTTGATTTATAAATTTTGAGCGGCGGTGTCTTTTCCTTTTCTCGGATTTGCTCGTTCGAGGTCGTTCCGCTGTAGCGACTCGATCTTTGAAATATGCGGTGTTACCCAAAACGGATGCTGGAAAGGGAACGAAACACTGTTGCTGAAGTAAAAAGAAGAAATAGTCCCTTAAGAGGATGCATTTCGATGATTGATTCATGTCGGACGAATGAGCACAAATATTATCTCATTTCTTTATATAAGTTGACAAAACTCTAGCCAAAAGTGTTTGAAAATACCGAAAATATTTAACATATTACATTGTTTTATACAAAAAGCAATGAAAGACTTGCACAATAACCTAAAATAATGATAGTGAAAGGTTAAAAAAAACTACTGTCTTAGTATACGCAGCTATAAATCTTAAATAATATTCCACAGTCATTGCAAAACGTTACTTCCATTGCTGTAAAATTTTGTGCGAAAAATTACAAGAAATGTCTAAAATGTCTAAATGTCTTCAAGGTCTAATGTCTAATGTCTAATTTGGCACATTTTCTTGTTTATATGTTCTGGTTTTTCAATTGCATTTAGCTTCTTATATACTAGTGAAAGGTATATCTAAGAAGTGAGTAAATAATGTTTCTTTGTACCTTCTGTACAAGGCATGTTTTTGAAAAATGCAAATTGATCTGATTTTCTTTTGAATTCGTATCTAATGAAAGAGTTGCTCCCAGTAATCTCACATGCAGCGGTCCTAGAGGTATATATCCGACATTCTTAACGCACGTTTTGATCTTTCACTTTTAACCTTCTTGTCTTTGTAGTCCAAATACTAAAAAGGTATTTTCTATTTTTTTTACTGATAGAATTTCAAAACCAAGTTAATTTCATTTCTTCTCTTTTATAATTATTGCTGAAATATTTTTTAAAATTGTTCTCTAAAACGTATAAGCAGCAATAATTATTTTATCAGTATTTAACTCCGAAACACTTGAATTTTTATTTTCTAGTCTACTGTAGTTTCGCTACTAATACCTGAGTTTTTCTCCCTGTCACCATCTAGTGACAGGGGGACCAGTAACTTCTTTTCACTACATTTATGTGGCTAAATTTACTTTTTTTTACAATTCACATTCTAATAGAGCAGAGAATTATAACATATACAGCATAATCTAATTTAAGCAGTATTTAAATTAAGCCACCGCGTGCGATAGAGGTAAATTCCCCAGTGATAAACGCACCATATCCGAGAAGATTCAGATATCGAGAAAACTACCATGAAAGTTCTTGGTATTAACCTTCCTCCCACATATTTCTATTGAGTGAGTTTAGCTGATTTAGTTCACCCGACACAAGGAATAAACAGCTCATTTTCCATCTTATGGGAGCAAATTATCTTAGTTTACTTAATAAGAAAATCCATTCATTGGATCGATTTAATTAGTGTATCGATACATATAATTAACTTAGTCCACTTTGACTATTACTCAATAATACACAGTTGATTTTATGGAGAATGTAAAAAATCACCTTCAGTAAAAACAATAAAAATGTATTTCATAAATGCGAATGAAAAATAGCTGCTACGTCCAAAATTTGAACCATTATGTTATAGAGTTTGTAGTATTCCAAATCATGAGGTCCTGGACACAGCTTAGGGAAATTATATATCATGAAAAATTAGCGTAAAAGTTTTATATTCTCCAAATTTCTGATGTTTTAATTACATTACGATAAAAAGTGCACAGAAAGTAATAAAACTTGTCACATTATCTATATCAGTTACGTTAAGAACTTGCATATGATTACTGGAGGAAAATAATCAATCAAAATCGAATCATGCAGCATTATGTGATTCGTTTTTTTAACCTTGCATCCAGGAGTTATTTTGTAAACTGATGTCGAATTATAAATTGAAAATGACCAACTGGTGCGTATAACTCATGTAATGGTAAAATTATAAAATAAATTTGATGAATAATGTGATTGACGATGGAATTCATTTAATTAAACCGGATATTATGTCGAAAATCTCAAAATTTCGGAAATATTATATATATATATATATATATATATATATATATATATATATATATATATATATATATATATATATATATATATATAATGGGTTACTCCTAATAAAGCCCTCCCACTAAGTTGAGGCTTTATATTTGGATTGCATTTCAAAATATTTTAACTAAAATTGAAATCTATAATAAACTTTAATTATATAAAGGTTATCCATAAAAAATTAAAAACGATTAAACCTAGTCAATAACCTCAATTCGTGAAACTTTTTTACAAAATTATACACGGAAATCCCGATTTGCTCTCAGGCATTTCAGTGAGCCGATTTATTCAATTACTAGACCAAAACCAATGGGCAGTTATTATTTAACCCTATCAATCATCCCTCACTCCGCAATATGAAAACACCTTTCAACGCTGCTTCGCCGATTATCACCCGATCTCTGGACAGGATGCATCCACAAGTGGAAGAATCTCTTAAATGCCAGCGCCTTTTAATGGAGGACTTTGAAGCGTCTAATTAAATCGATAGACTTCTTAGATCCGCCGTTCGAAAAGGGGGCGTCGGAGTGGAAACGTGTTCGAATAGTGCTCGCGATCGCTACCATTTCAAACAAATGAAAAACAGGAGGCAAAACGAGGTCGGAGTAAAGAGAAATAGAGATTTCGCTTGGATGCGGTTCAAATCTCCCTATCAGTATCTTTCTAAATGGCAACGAGGGAGCGAGACAAGGGGGAGGAAATAAAAATGAGGAGAAAAGAGATCGGTCGATCGGATGGAGCGATGACCGGGATCTTCCATGAGGATCTTCACCCCCTTTGGGATAGACACAGTCTTGCAAACCTTGGGATTACGAGTCTTAGTATTTGCAGCATTCCGCACCTCTGTGTCCTTGCAGAGTACCTTATCCATCCGATTGAAATTTGTTTCTCAAAGGTTTAAATATGCGTAATGCAAATAAATCCACCATAATAATGTATATCTTTTTACAGTTATTTATTCTTCCTCCCGAAATATACCAAATCCTACGAACCATCTTAGATTCCACTTAAAAGATAGGCGAATTGTATTTTATGAATAGGGAAGTTTTGATGGCCATATTTTCAGTCGTTCAATTGCGTCATTTCCTATCTTTCCTCAGTAAATTATTCTCATTAACGACTATACATAGACAAAATTGCTGTTTGGCCCAATATGAGCCTATTTCCTACAATACTGTTAAGCCCCGATGAGGTTTACACGCACCGAGAACTCCGCTCTTGGAAGTAAAAGGCAAATACTGAAGTTTCATTCAAGATATCGGTCCGCCACCAACTATAAATGAAGATTTCAACATTTATCTCAATTTAACTTGCAACAAGTTCTTTGTCATACGCATAAATCGGGCTGTATGAACGAATTTCTCAGAGGTTACGCTCCAATTAAATATATTTTTGCAAAGTTTTGTTTCTCTAAACTTATGTTATTACGTAATATCTTATGTATTGCAATCGTGCTAATAATACAAAGAGCAACTGATGAAATAATTTGAATACTGTATTTAATTGGTAGAGTACCAGCAGTTTTAAAAACGATGAATAAATGAATAAACGTTCTTAAGCTTACTATCCAAAGCTTATCCAAACGATAAGTCGAAGAAAATTTTCAGCTTCCAATTTTATTTCCGAAATAAAATAGTAAGAACTGAGTTATTATAACTTATTCTAGCATTTTAATCAATGTAAGTGGTATTGTTATCCTGTACAATCGTCGCACTAAATTTGCCGCAACATTCTTGAACTGTGGGAGAGTTATTTTTTCGAGCAATGATGTATAAACCAATTACTATTAACGTTAAATTATTTTATTAACTTTTCGATAAAAGTTGGTTTCATTTGATAACAGATCAGAGAAGGTATTACCATATTAATTCGGAATAAAATGTCTCCCAGATGGTGCCCTTTTTTGTTAGCACGCTGGAAATTCGCTGATATCATCGTTGGCATCGTAACATTCACAACAGTAAATTTATCTGGCGCGATTTATAATCTGGACTGTTTTATTTACTATTCATGCCTCTTGTTGTAGTCCACCATTTCTCCTGGGATCGAGTATAGTATTACTCGAGCTTTTGCCGAACTATTCATAATCTCGAATTTTCTGTTTTCAACTCAATGATTGTATGAGAC
Organism: Sympetrum striolatum; assembly: GCA_947579665.1. Classification (NCBI taxonomy): domain Eukaryota; kingdom Metazoa; phylum Arthropoda; class Insecta; order Odonata; family Libellulidae; genus Sympetrum; species Sympetrum striolatum. Next base: position 82,409,030 of record OX388346.1, read on the forward strand.
AGCCCCTGAGATGTATGCCAGCAGATAAGTACTTCATTTGAAATTTCTATAATCAAGGGAAAATTAGGATATTCAATTAATAATACAAAACTCGGGAGGGAAGTTAGGAATCGGAGGAGTGCCCTTATATATAGCTAATATAAAATAGGAGCATATCGTTGGGGTAGAGATGAGTGGGAGGCAAGCAGATCGTATTTCCTTATACCGTACACTATCTTGACCACTGAGTGAGCCGAAGGCGGAGGTTTTTTTAACTCTGGCCCTCCGCCAAACGTTAACCCTGTTTGTGATGGCGGTGTGTCTCTTTTTTTCGTATGGGTCGTGCCATGTGGGTGGAAGGCATTCCGGGGGTGGAGGGATTGATGGTGGAGGCAAAGGAGATGCCGTGCTACATGGCACTTGCTCCCCTCCCGCACCCACGCCTCCCCCACGTACACACTGCGTCCCGTAAGAGAACGTGTAGCGGTCGTGGCAGCCAAGTCGGCTATTTTTTTGTAATTTTCCCTCTTTCTCGTCCTGCTGCTGTCACCTGCGCGGATGCCTCTTCCTGGATTTCCCTCTCTCTCTCTTTCGATTCCATGGCTGTCTCCTTTGATTAATGAACACGCGCTCTTAATTGAGGCAGCTTTTGGAGGAATGTACCGCTAATCGGGAAGGAATCTTTCCGAATTCAATTTCGGCTAAATTGGCAGATTATCATTTCATAGTGAAATGGTTTGATGTGAAAAGTTAAATTGTTAATAAAGACGAAATTATTTAGCATGAGGTTGAAAATCCGTACTCAATAAGATTTTAATCTAGCCAAAAATAAAGTAATTTTCAACGAAATCTATCAATGGATTTAAGTTTATTAAGGAGATTTGAAATTAGTGGAAATTTTACTGAAGAATAATCTATATAAATACATAAAAATTACTATTTGGTTAAACAATTGCATGAATAAAACCATAAGCGATAACATAATTTATTAAAAGTATTTTTTAACTCTATAAATACTGTAGTCTAAATGATTTGCCGTACACTTAGTAATTTAATTTCAAAATATTTGATTTTTAAACAGATAATTCGCTAAAAGTGATAATATTAAAAAAACATACGCCACTGTTTCATCTCTCTTAAATGAATTCTTATTAATACTACCTCGAGAATTTCCCAATGGAATTCAAATTAAGAACCATTGAAAGCGATAAAATAAACTATGGTCGAGCATTTGTTATGCTTTTTATCGAAAATTCTAAATTGACTCAGCAGCCAAACAAAAACCGCATTCTTTCGAACCGCAACCTCAATCCAACTTCTATCAATGCATCTTATCCCCTTAATTTATCTCCGCTGAAATCCGCTATCTCGACAATGCCGGAGAATCTAGGGGAGCCTGGGAATCTGCGAGGCGCGGAATTCGTGACTATTAAATCTTAACTCTCCATTTACGCAATTAGGAACAACTTTACCAGAAAACTGTCCCGCGGGATTTCCATTTTCTCTTTTGCATCGGCGACCCTTTAATTAGCCATTTCTCCATTTACAGCCGCTTTTTCAGCAGCCAAACTCCTCATTAAAGAGGCGGCAAACTCCGCTGTAATCGTCTCCGGCGAAAGGGCATAGTCATGTCCGTCACAATAAGCCCCCGCACACGGAAAAACCGTTCTCGTAATGACAGAGCGCGTACGGACATTGAATCTGTGTTCCATATTCATGTCTGGATCTTGAGTCGCTCCTGCGGAAGTATCCGATTCTAATCGCTTAATTCTATCGTACATGTGAGCCACTCGGAGGGCTACCGTTATCCATCGATGGAAAATCGACCGATGCAGGAAATCCACGGGTAAACAACTTCTCCGCAGAAGATAACGAGAGGGCAGAAGCTATCTAGAGAGTCGGTGAATGGGAAAAAGGAGTAAAAATAGATATAAACGGGGGGCATGTCTCCCTGCGTTACAGTTATGCGTGTTTGCTTTGTTGCCTTATCATTCTTGTATGACGGCCAATCTGTACCCTATGTCCTCATATGAGAAGAGAACCTAGTTTTGACGCATGTATATCCTCTTGCATCCTACTATCAATTTAGAAAGGTAAAATAAAATTTATTAAGCGGAGCATAAAATAAAAAAATATTTTTCTTCGTCTACATAATTTAAACCAAAATTTTAAATGTGAAACAATCTTGATGAACGTTTTAAGAATAAAGTTAATCAATTGCTGCTAAATTCATTATTTACGCTAGACAGATCATGGCGTTTGTATATAGGGAGTTTTATCCAAGTAATTAATCACAAGGAAAGAGAATATATTTGAAATTTATTTAAGGAGTGTTAGATCTTTAGTGGGTGAATTTTAAATCCCAATTTACTCCTGGAAATCATATTACATCAAGTTCAATATGTTCCTTCCACATTTATATGTGAGCAAATGTGATCAATCGGACAGTAAATATCAGAACCAGTATCAATTGAAATATTTGCTATATAATTAATATTAGTATCTTCGTACAATATTGTTTCAGGGAGCAAAATGTGAGATAATCTTTCACATTGAATAAAATATATGTTTTAAATTACTTGGTATAGGAGGTGTAACGTCAAACAAGGAAGAAAAGAAGTTGAAGGTCAGAAGGTTGCAGGATGACTAAGTCTAGTCATAAAAGAGCAAAGAGATGCTGTAGAGGAAGAGAAGTTTACCGGTGGTTGGGTAAAGGATATAATTTGAGAATTTCCAACATTTCGTGGTATAGCACGGTGAGTTCAAAACAATGACGTTCTCCATCGATGACATCATACTCAGGTAAGGAAAAATCTTTGGGCTTCTTATTTTCACAAATGACCTAATCATCAATTTTAACTTTCTTTTTCAGATGAAGTGGTTATTTTTTTCAAATCAAATAAGAGTAATTATTTCTTCGAACATCTAATAGACTATTTTCCCGAATATAGTTTTTTCAAGCTCAAGTAAGGTAGAATATTAGATGGTTACAAAAAAAGTGGAATCTTTTTTATTAGATTTAAATGCAAGAACTAAAGCGAGTTAGCCTTACTAATGTAAAATTCTTTGGAAGTAAACAGTTATTGAAAATAAAACCTGAGAAAATGTGTTCATGAGGAGCTCTTAAAGGCTCGCAGACTGAAAAAATGTTTTATTTGCATCTTTAAAGCAGAATTTAAGTTTTTTGGTGTTAGATAAATATGTTTCTATTTTCTTTATATAAAATATCTTTGAACTAGAAGGAATTACAGAAAGAAGTTAACTTCTCTAGGTTATTAGTTCACTTGGCAGTCCCACATCATGAATTAAAATTTTACATTTAACTCTGGCAATATATTTAAAATAATTGCAGAATTTAGAAAAGCATATTTTATTGAAAATCAACGAATAAATATTTTCTTTTTCCTGCTAGGATATCTGAATATTAATAGCCAGTGATCTTTAATTGTCAACTAAACGAAAACGTAATATAAAAATACACGGCTTCTACTCTTCGAAAATATTCCAATAGGTAAATAAAAGAACTTAGACTAATACATTATAGACATTTACCCATATCGTAAGTACTTTCCAAGGATGCAATTCTTAGAAGCACTTTTTTAACATCCGGGAAGAGTTCGGATATGCAGGACTTTCCCAAAGTTCCCCTAGGATTCAAACATCCCGGAAAGTCAACCACCCACTTTGAAAATAGCAGGTGCATCCCGCGGCAATAAACGCCATTGACTGCTTGAACTTCCACCTCCAGGAGTTTGGGTTAAATGGAGAGAAGTTTCGATAAAAGCAGGAAGATACGTGCGAATGGCATTTGCGATGTTGAGCATGGGACTTCCCAGATGGCACACCATCTACCCACCTATTATCAGCAGAATTCCTTAGAAATGCCATATCTGCATTTTTCTTAGGACTGCTACACACGCTACCTCGTGAACAGCTGTGATTCCTAGAAATTCTCTCAAACCCTAAGTCCCCCACTCTTCTACAACCAACACCTGTCCTGGTAATTGGTAGTGCTTGACTTACTTCGGCCTGTCACTTCCTGATATCACTACGGTAAAACTGTTTATTAGCCATTAATTTCCAAAAAAAATAATTTTTTAACCTTGTAAAGTTGAAATAATGGCATTAATATAGTATGCCTAAGAATATATGCTAAGTGGCTCGCTTTTATAGAATACATAATGACTGATGTGATCTGTGTTGAATCGTGGTCTAATTGATAGGTGTTTTCAATTGGAAATTATAATTTAGGAGTGCTATTTCAAAGTAACTATGATATGACATTGGTATGCTTGAGATTCATAACAAAGCAACATAAATTATACTAAATTAAAAATGATTAATCAAATTACTCTCTCATCTTTCTACAGCATTTGCCAGAAACCAGAAGAGAAGAAACTCCTACACTTTATGACGTAGTAAAGAAAATACACACTTTTAAAAACGGTACTATTTCCTTATGTATGTAAACAATGTCGATAGAGTTCGTATACAATGCAAAATAATTTTATTAATTATTTTATTTATTGGTGAACATCTGCCTGCGTTATTTAAGGAACAACCAAATCGTTGGCGGGGAAAGCTAAATACTTAACAGAATTTCTACTTCTTGATTAGCAAACTTATAGCAGCAGATAGATATTATCTTATTTAAAACTCCATGATGGACATTTTAGAAGCTCTGGCTAAACCATCTTCGATTTAAATTATCATCAGTAATTTGCATTCCCTTAATATTCAGTTAATCAGTTCATAGGTTTTTATTAAAGTAATTATCATATATTTCAGCTTAGTAAGTAACCATCCACCGACAACCTTATCTATATGTATCGGAGAATGAATTCCGATCTATTTTGAACGCCTTGGAACCAATCACGTCACATAGCAAAGAGAAATCTCTCAAAAATAACCAGAAAAAAGACATCATAGAGATCGTGAGATAAAACTGACAGGAGATGCGTTAAAACTCTACCACATTTCTATTGAACGAAACGGGGACGGCGTCGAGGAAAGAGATGTGACATTTAGAGAATCGCCTGATCACTCTCCAAAAGTTCACTCAAGTGTGAAAAAAATCTGTGCTGCTCTTCCTATTCCGGAGGCGGTTGCTACGGACAGCAGACATTCCCTTTTCCGCCCGACCTCACCGACACAGTGTGGGGGAAGATGCCTTCCTCCCACTGCCACAGCGATTCTAACTCTTGATAATGCCTCCAGAGACACTTCCCAGTCTCCCGGACGACCAGAACTCCTATGGAGCGCTATCGCTTCATTTCTCTTCTGTGAATTGGACGAATCTTCGTGGAAACCCCTTCGCATGTATGGGTTTCTCGTGTTCCTTTCCGAAACACCCCGTGTTCGAAAACGGACATTAATTACTTTCCTTTATCTTCCCTCTGTCTCCTCTGCGATCGGACCGATGGAGAGCTAATTTCGGATCGCTGATCTCTTTGTTTTACTCGATTGCGTAAGAGCACTTATCCAGATCGTGGGTTCATATATTTCTTTCCCTCATTCTGTTGGGAAATGCATCCAACAATAAATTAAAATGAATACCATGTAAATTTATCAGTGTCAGAGAAGTCAGATCATCGTTGTTTGGAGAGTTCAGCAATTTTTCCGAGGAAAGCCAAGCAAACAATCCCAAATACAAGTCACAGAAAATTCATAATAGTTTTTAATGTAAATATACATACATCTAAAATAACCCCAACCTAATTCTGTAAATTACTTCCATTTCTTTAAAAGTAACGAATCTAACATTTAACGAGCTACCAATACTGGAGTTATCCATCAAACCTAATTTACATAATCGTCAAATGCATTGCATCATCATAATTCAATATGAAATAATAAATCTGAAAGAATATTTGAAAGTGAATTATCCTCATAACACGCATGAGTAACATTTTTTCTAGACCCCGTCCAACCCATATGACTCTACAAAGATATAATTTAATTATTAATGAGATCGAAATAACCGATAGCTTATAATTCTACTGTAATTATACTACCAAAATGACAGCATCATTCAAATTTATGAAACATATGATTTCATTGTTCATCATCTCTAAATATAAAATTGCTCCATTATATTAAAATATTTTGAGGATATGTGTATAGTTTTCAAAACTAAAAATCCAGCGCACAGAGGCTTCAAAGAAATTATTCGATGACCAGGCTAAGGTTTTTCCGCAAGATTTCCATCCCAAAAATCAAACAAATGAAACGTAAAGAAAAATTATGAGGAATAGAAATTTCGAAATCAAACATGGAGTACTTACCTCCTTGAGGAAATGGCTGTTGATTTTGGTCATATAATTTCGTAAACCAAAGAATAGAGAGTTGAGATAAATGTATGGTGAATCTTCCCATAAGGAAATTACAAAAGAAGCGTATGCTTCCCAAATGAGACCCAAACTGCCTTTTCTATTTATAATATCTCAGTTAACTCTAGAAAAATAAAATATTTCTAAATTAATCCTTCCACCTATTCAGTAATATCCATGAATGTCGATATTACTGAATTGAAATGCAAAAAGAAACGGTAAAAAAATTCTTTTCATTCAAAGGTCATGAGGTTAAATCAACTTTTAGGGAAATATTTCATACACATTAACAAATATACTCTGCGATGTACCCACTAAACCACAACGACCTATAGCACATTTTTCACGACGCCCTCATAGTTAAGGATCGCAGGACTGTAATTTTGCGCACCCAGAAATTTAAAACAATTCGTTTCGGATCATTCCCGATATCTCCCCGTAAGCCAATCCCAATGTAAATCGCACGTGAAAAAGGAAAAATCGGCGTGAAATCAGCCCCGCGGTCGTTGGGGGCACCCATGAATCCACTATCGGTGTATTCCGAATGTCCCATTCCCCTGCAGAGGGAAAGAGCAGGGAAAATATCAGGTTTGACCGGTTCTCGTGCGCAGGGGTCGCGGCCGGGAATCGCTCGAACCATACCGAAATATGTTGATCCACGGAAAAACAAAAAAAGTACTTTTGGGTTACCCGTAGCAATTGCGCGAGTGGTACCCTCTTCCTGATCAGCGATTGGTGCCGAGAGATAAAAAAAGCGCAGCGGAGAGCGTAAGCAGGAGAGGGACACGGGATGTAACCAGGACTGGGTCGCGTGCCCAAAAATACGACCGTGTTCTTTCACTCCGAAACATCCCCGCTATCTCTAAGGACCGGACCTACTTATTCTCACCGCCTACCTTTTATGATCGTGTCTGATTTCTTCTCCATCCTTTTTTCCTCGAAAAATCGTGACACGGAATTTTGTGCAGCCGTGCATTCCAAACGAGCGCGTGAACATTTTTAATGATAACTTTTAACCGGGGGAAATGAATCTTAGGAGATGGGATGGGAGGAATTTAGGAAAATAATTCCGCGGGTCAAGCCGGATTGCATGATTGGTTTACGCTCCTAAACATAGCTTCCGAGATACGTTATGATACTAATTTCAAATGTTTACCTCTCATCGTCCTATAATCAAATGTTGAAATTTGAGTAAAGAAGATTTCACCTCTCAAAGGGCAGGCCTTCCTCACCAGGGTGGAAATTCCCGAACCCTTGTTAGTTTAGCACATCACGCTATGTTTTTACAGGAAACGAATTCTTAACACTTATGATCAGGAAAATATAGATAAGTAAAAGTAACTAATACGAAAATGTATTCGAGAAAATTCATTCAGTATTTGTCTTATTTGTCAAGTCAAAGCGGTTGAATAAGTACGATATGGTATTTAATGAAAGTTTTCCGATGATAATGCGTTAAAAATTTCAACAGGCTGTTAAATTTACAGTAAAAAATGATTTCTTTGAATTTTAATTTCATCAATGTCGTTTAAATAAAACTTATCAATGCAAGTGTTGCTTTATGATGTGAAAAAGAATCAAATGATGGATAGAGAAAACTTTTATTGGTGGCTCAACCTTAATGGAGCATCAATTAATAATTCAAATGACATTATTTTAGAATAAAGCGGTATTGGAATGTTTGCAAAAAAATTCTGAAGCATTCAGAGAAGTCATCCTAGAGAGTTATATATTAACATACGAGAGCGTTGTGATTAAAACTGATGTATCAATAATTAGTATTTTTAAGAATTTCAGCTGTCCATCACTCAAATAAACCCCCAAAAATTATCACTCTTCGTTATTTTAGCCTTTGCAGGTCAATGTGAACTGTTTATTGGTTCACCATCTCTCGCAATACTACATGAAGTATAGGTTATATTCTTAGATTCTTTTAAACAGTAATCATTTTTATATTTTCGATGGAGAAAACTCGACAAGAAGTTTACTCATTCTTTACAAGCATAACGTGCGAAAACCTCATATATCCAATCGAACCTTCCTCAGTGTCATTTCATTAGGTTTTTCATGTTTTAGTCCGATGAACCAAGCTTTTATCCAGGGTTATGTTTGATTTTGCTAGGAAACCCTTTAAATAGTTATAAATCAATACCTTATGACCCCTACCCTACCCTATCCATCTATAACGCTTTTTGTGAATGGTGAAGAGCTGATGAGCGTAAAACACTCTAAAATCAATTGAAAAGTAACTCCATATTTGTTGCCGTGTCTCGATATCCCCATAAACTAACCTAAAAAGTAGCGTCAATTTTATATTTACCCTTCATCAAACAATTCGGACTCAATCCCTCTTTAAAGCATTAGTTATCCACAGAAAATATTGCTTTTCTGATTACAAGATGGTAAAAAACAAGTAGTGAATATGCCAAGAAGAGAACTGTATTGACGTAGAACTGACTGGTCGTCTCAGCGATATCAGATTTGTTTACAGAAAATGTACAAGCAACATTTTTATTACTTCTCTATTCGATATTTTTTACGCTGCTTTCGTCGAAGTATCAAAGCATAAATCATATAAGATCGATTCTTACTTCAAATTTATGTGGTAAGTTCTGCTCTTCTTCGTACATTTTTATTTATCTGATGTAGTAAGAGTTCTGAAAAAGCTATCACCAGTCTTTTGAACATGCGTGTAGAACGTGACCTCATCTTTACAATTTAATACCTTGCACAGCGAATGAATCAATGGAGAGCCAACGGCGTACTCTTTCCTTAATCCGATGATCTAAGAATTTAGAATTTCGAAATCCGGTCGACCGGACTGTAAACTTTTAGGCTCTTCGATATGCGAACGCTGAAAAGCGATGCCTCCGTCTTTTTGTCGCCATTTTTATGACTTGCTTCGGAATCTCGCTTCTTGAGAGAAAGTATGAGGAAATCATTAGCATATTTGTGGCCATGGGTTCAATTGAAACATGTGCTCTAACAGAGGATACTTAGAACAGACATTTCCAGGTAAGGTATTTAGAATAAAGCTCACTTAGTGCATTTACCAATGCTAACATTTTTTAAAATGGTAATCATGTCATAAACTCTTTTAATATCGTTCTATTTTGTTCAGGTTTAAAATAAAATTGAGGTTACACAGTTTATAAAAGAACTTAGATTTCAGGTAAAGCTTTTAGTTGCTGTAAGATTATTTTACATCTAGCACTAAATCTAAACACGTTTTCTCCTTAAGAATATTGTTTGGAGTGTCATACATTCACATATTTCATAATGTTAATAATGATAAATAAATTGGAAAAATTAAATTCTCACAACTAAACGAGATATCATGCATGGCAAACTATGTTTAACCAATGCTCAAATGTTACCTTTAACGATTTTTTGTGAGAATACAATGCGTGCTAGCGTAATTTTCATCCATGCAGATCTGAATTTAAACTGACAATTAATTGAAATCTTTTCGCCAATTTGAATAAGCACGCGCCTATCATTAGATACGGATTTCTTTGAAGCAGAAATTTAATGAATCAGCAATAAAGTGTATTTTCTGACAGCTTTCAAACTATCTAAGGAATTTACCACAAAAAGGTTACTTCAGTCGCCGGTATCTTTGAGCTCATGCGACTCGTAAAAACTTCCTTATTGTCTTTATTTTACGCTATAAAGAAATTAGAAACGTACGTAAAGTGAAAGCTAGTCAACAAGAGGGAATTAACGTCGGCAAAGATTAGCATAAGAAAAATTAAGCTCGATTCAAAATTGAGTATTATCAACTGTCCAGTGGAGTTAAGCGAAGGAAAATTTCGAGACACCAAAAAAGAGAAACGTAATGACCACTCTTGACGAGGAGAAAACTGTGGGCGTACTTGCTGGTTATTTGATGACACCGAGATGGGGTTGCGAATCTTCATTTGGGGTCATTGTCCGCGTCCTTCATAAAACGAGATGCTCCAAAGCACGCAGAGCCAAGATTCTTTACGACATGCCGTAAAGATTTCTCAATTGTAAATCATGCGTAGAGCACTAGCAATAATTGAATTTTTCCGGCTCCAAACGAGAGGATTTGTACTAACTGCTCTGAAGTTAATGAAAGACAAATCGACTGGTACTTTTCGTCTAGCCATGAAAGGAAAAAAGACCATTTTGAGAGCAGACAATTAAATGAAGTAATTACAACTAGTAAAATCTTTCTTTGGTATGGCACGAGAGGTATTTGCTGATGTACTAAGAAATTGCTGAGGGTATGTTTGAACCATTTGACTTTTTATGAAATAAATAGTCTTTGTTCTATCACCTTCATGCTTGTCATGAAATCAGGATTCACACGAGTGCTCTCCTATCGAAAACAAGAATGCAGAACAAAATTTTCATTAAATTTTCAAATGCAACAACGAACTTATAACCAAATGTGTAATTTTATATTTTGAAATAAATGAAGGCCATAAACTTAACTAAAAACTGTAATCGGTGCAGGCTTCAAGTATAAAAAAACGTTCTCTCCAAAAAAAATTAAACGGTTTGAGTAAAGTCTTGGAATCCATAAACAGAATCTGATAATAATTCTATTGAGAGGAGACATTTTTATGAATAATTTTTTCTGTTAATCGCAATTAATAACCACGTTAACAGTAGAAAATTCAAAGCTGATAACAGATAAACATAAAGAGTAAAAAAACGTGCTTCTGAGATTTCACTGGAAAGTACTCGACAAACAGTGAAGACAAATCAAATTGAAAATATATGTCTTCTCCTCTAAAAGCGAGCGTAATTTCCGAAATACGACAACAATAATTTTTCCTGTCTATCATAAATTTGAACGAGAATGAATATCAGACACAGTGGTTACCGGAATGGACAGTCAGCGCATCTTGCACGGCGAATTCCATCTCGTAATTATAAAAGGCATCAGGAAATTCTTCAAGTTTTTACTTATACAAATAATATTCCGGCATTTTTATTGTAACTTTTCATGCTTTTGTATCTGGTGGAGCCTTTTTGTTATCCATTATAATAATTTTACATAATTTGAAAATAGCTGCGCAAAATTATTATTTTCTCGGATACCGTTATCAAATTACTGGTTCCGTTGAAGACCAATCTTAAAGGTAATGTATGTACCTCTGAAAGAAGTTGTTGATTACTTAGAAAAGTTCAAAGAGTATAACGGTTGAACTAATGAGCCTATTTTATTAAAAAGCTAAACCTGTACGGAATAGAGTCCCTCTACTTCTAATTATAGAATAAATAATGAAGCATATCTTCGACAGAATCCTTTTGGCGCCAACCTAGCCAAATAGCAATGGAAGTATGTTACTAGCTATTAATTCCAATCTATAAAATCAGCGATGGTGGTTGTGGTAATAATTTACAAGTCCGTATATATTTATACATAAGTTCATAATTAATTCAAATAAAATTGTGTTTTGAGGACAATTGGATGCCAAAGATTGTTCAACTACGCTCATCTCTTACCATTTTTTATCCTTCAATAATCTTTCTTATGAAATAATTTATTTGGAAATATCCAAGTAAATTTCACATTCCAACAAACAATTTACTTGAATTTGGGACTTATGGTGACATGTCTTTTGTATTGTGGGGGTTATAGTAAAATTCTCTTGCCATTTTACTTATTCTTCGAATCTCTCCTTCGATCCGTGAAATCTACTGTAAAATCGAAAACAATGGACACTCTATTCTCATCGGCCTTTATATACCTTATTGTGAAGGAAATATAACCTTTCTTTCCCACAAAATTTACGAGAAAAATTTTCATCACTATATTCGTAGACCACCAATAAACATAATTCGCGGCACTTTCTATGCTTTTTAATGTCATTGTGACAAATATAAGACATGAATGATTTTCTTATTAAATTTTTTATTTGTTGCTATAGATTTCCGCAACTTCTAAGTTGCCTCCGGAGATTGTTTGCTTTCTCTATTTTTATTTCGTATTTATAGGCACTAAGTTAACTTTATAGAGAAGCATACCGTACTATTCCTGGAAAGTGCTAATATAATCATTTATCGGTTAATACATATGTTCCTAAGTTATTATATAACACCATCATCTAATATTCATATTATCTAGGTATCTCAGCAAACCATAATATATATTCAATATCAAAAACATGATATAGGTTTACAGGTTAGTCATGTGGCCAAAGCGTTTGTCTTTGGTGAAAGCGAACCCGGGTTCGATTCCCAGGGAGAGCCAATGTGCGAATTTGCCTAAGCTTTCGAATCGCATTTAACAATACTTTATGAAATATGAAACTCTAATAATCTTTCAAACTGAAATATTTTTTGCTGGGGTATAAAAATATCCAAATGTTTTTTTATTGAAATCGTGCACAATTTTCTGATTCGAAAATTTTATTTTAGACTGCCTATACGGAGAGAAATATGTTTTCTCTTACCAATTTTATAATTTTCTTCTGTTCTATTCAGAAAATTTTTACTGATTGTCTGATTCTAATAGTTATGGATGTATTTTTTCTGTGTAAAGTTCCATGATCATTTGAGTTTGAAACTATACATCAGGTTTATTTAGCAAACTCTTTCAAACTGATTACAATGGTCATAATCAAGAGAATGAGTGTGTGGGTACAAAATATACTGAGTAAAATAATTGCATAATATTTAATATACACAGTACACACTCATATCAAACCCAAATTCACGTAATATGATGCTTATATATTGGTTGAAACCGATCGAGGTACTTGAAATTGAATGTTACATAGTTATTTTATTTTAATCTGTCATACTCGATAAAAAGTGTAATAGTCAATTAGACAGTAAGGATAAAATTCTTGAACGTAAAATGATAGTGATTTAAGTTAAATGATGCAAATTAATTCCTTCCTATTAAGTTGCACCTTATGCTGAAATGTTACATTTTAAGGATCACAGTTACCAAAATTGTGTATGCTTGGCACTCAAGGATCACAAAAATATTATTACATGGGATACGATAGGATATTGATATAAATTTCCCTCTTTATAATTGAGGTAATTATGACTCATATACATATCATAATCATGATTTTGATAACCATAAATATACATCTATAAAATAAAGGTAAATTTCAATAATTACAATCCCCTTTTGGATTAGAGATTAAAATTTATCATTGAATTATATTCCCCTTTAAATACTTAATTTCCATAGAGTATTTATGCGCCAATTAAACATTTCCGAGTATTGCTTCTTAGAGATAAGAATCCCTTGAGTGAGGCGGGACTTAGTATGAACGAAATGCAATGATGCCTTAAAGTGCCTGACATCTGTTCTATGAGATGAGAACATGAGACTCAGTGCTTGAGAAGAGGGGACTTTTCTACGAAACAAGTCTCCAAGTTTTCGAGCCACTCAATTAATGCTAATCACTCCTTCTATGCAAATTTCAGATGCAATCCTGACGGTAAGCCATGTCCACCACATCAAGAAACATGCAAAAGACCAATTTGTAGAAGAAAAGTTTACTTTTCTCCGTCCTAATTAATAACAATCCGTTTCTGTGTATTTTTAATGATTTTCTAGATTTATGTTTCGTAAAGAGGTGAGGTTCAATCATCCTTTACAGAGGATTGAAGTCTCATTGTAAAGACAACAAAATGAAATAAAAACATTATTGAATGATTATATATGTTGAGAAGGAAACGGGAAAAGGATGGTATCGTATGGTTTGGAATACTGACAGGATTGTAAGTATACTGCTAAGAAAACAGAGGAAGATGTTATGTTTATGATAAAGGATATTAAGTTTTGACGAATTCATTAAGTGTGATAAAGATAACAATAATTTATCACATAAGTTACGTACTTAACAGATAAGAGAGCATTAAAATTGATTACCAAATATCTTTGTATCCTATAACCTTCAAAGGCAAAGTCCAGTTCAGCGGATTCAAAAGTAGTTTTTCAATTTTAATTCAGATTGGTATTTAAAAAATAATCGATAAAAAATAAAGATTTTAAGCTTGATAAATACGGTTAGTTGTTTTATAGACAACTAGGGGTAAAACTACACTTCCTATCTCTTCATACGAGATTTATATCCCGAATACCGAATCAATAACCAGAAGCATCAACCAGTTTATCAAAACTTTAATTTATCAATTGTCGATAGGAGACAGTAAATTAGTAGAGTATATTGGGCTGAATAATACGGTAGCCCTTGAAACACTCGTATGCATCTAGTAGGTTATAAGAAGACGTAGACTCATCTTTGTATAAACTCAATATGAGGAGACCTTACTTCATGAAAGGCCACAATTTTAGGAGGTCGATTACTCGTTCACTTGCGACTTATTCTCACTCTTTCTTTCCCTCCACATCGAACTCTTTACGCCCTAACCTTTCATTTTACCAATACTTTCCCCTCCTTATCCCTTTTTATAAATAATGAAGAAACTTTAACCTAGCCTGATAATGCTAGTTTCCAAACGAAATATGTAGCTATAATAAAATCTGTAGAAGTGTATGGGTAATTTACATATATGTTATCTTTGTATTTTTATAGTCAACTTTTAAATTTTCTTCCAAAAATATTAAAATTAACTGTTAGGAATATATTTTTTTCGTTTACTGTATAACACCGCTTCCCAATCACACAATCTCCGGATTAAACCTCCACACACGGATCCCGATCGGTAACGAGGGTATGGCAGTGATTTAATAGGGTCCCATTTGGGGCGAAATAAAGAATCGACGGAATTATTTTACTTTCCGATCGGCAATTCCTCCGGTCACACGCGCTCGGCGTTCAATCGCCAATCGAGCCGGACGTAATAATTAAACCTGTCAATTAAAACGGTCCTCTCTCCGATCCTCTCTTTTTTTCGACCATCCCGACCGCGAATTTGCAAACAAAATGAGCTTCCACGAGCCGCTTCCAAACACTGCCCCTTTTTCCCACTGCGTCTTTGATCCTCGAAGCACTTCCTCTGAACGGAGGCAAAGAAAAGGGTGTCTCTTCCACTAGCATTTGAAAACTCTCTCATTAGCGATCGCCATAAAAGGATTACCTCGGACTCCTCCTATTTGCCAAAGGGTCCGGAACGCGGAATGGCAAAAGAGCTTCCTTCCTGGGTCGTAACGCCGGTAATGGATCTACGCTGATGGTGCATTTATTCAACGGCGCGCGAATTCACGGTTTGAAACGAGGAAAAGCGGGGTAAAACACATAGTGCCTTCTAAGCTTTAATTGTTCGGATACCTATCTTATGGGTGGCGCTCCTACGGACACTTGGTTCGAGCTAGTTATTGCCCTCGTTCCCGTTAACAATCCTCCCCCAATGTTAAGGCACCCTCAAAATTTAAATTTAAAGAACAATTCAATTTACAATAGCCGCTAATTTTTAATTTAGATAATCAGGTCACGGGTTATTAAAACTTAACTATCCGACGTAATTAAAAGGTAACCTTCGTTTCCTCGCTGTGATCGCCGTAATGGTGTCTATAAATTCAGCTTTATTCTCCTCTCAGCACATCATCGTTTGATAAAAATTGAAAATAGTTAGAATGATCTTAAAAAAAGCATCTAGACGTAACTGAACAAAGTAATTAGGAAGATGCGAAAGTAAAGTAGTTATTAGATGAAAAATAAAAATTGCATTGGATTCTTGCAGCACCTTTTAACTATTGATTTAAATAATAAGATCTGAATGCCTTAAAACTTAAAAAACAAACTTAAAGTAACTTAAAACTAAAAATATAGCAAAAAACAGGATAAACTATTCCTTTTATAATTACTCTTTGCTGTGCAGCGCATTACTCAAATTTTCTTATAAGCTTCTGATAAATAATTTTTTGGAGAAATATGCCATCAGAACATCAGAAAAATGAAATATTAGTAATATTGAAAGAATTTTCTGAGAATAATTTACTCATAATGCATCAAAATATTGAAAATATTAGTTGAATTAGAATATCAATGAGTTTAATCATATATATCTAAATCATATATTTATAACTTGAATGAATTACGGGATAAGGAACAAACAAAAAAGAAAAAAGTCATAAGACGAGCCCAGATCCTTCACATTCTAGGCGAATGTTCCCAATATCATAATTTTTTTTTTCATTTTTCTTTTCCAAGATTTGCATATATTTAGTAAAAATCATGTCAATTTTGAAAGTAATTTGTCGCATGAAGCTGGAGCGAATAACTATTGCCCGCCAAGATCTGAAAGCCTCACCAGTATAGCTTAGGATCGTCGGCGTATCAAAAGGATTCTTCAATAAAAGAATATGGTCTATGAAAAGTTATACTAAACTGAAAAGAAGAGCCAGAACACTTTAATTTAAAATTAAATAATATGAATACATATTTGAAATCAAAATATTAACGAATTTCTGACAGTATGAAAGTACGTTTTTGGTGCATCTCTTTCGCCATAAAATTATTCTTTATAACGAACTTGAATACTGTAACTTCCAAATAATACTTTATGCCAAGGTGTGACTTGGAAGTTCGATATATTATTGAAGCCTCAATACAAGCAATATTTATCAAGAACATTTCTTCATCTGAAAGTTAACTTAGCAGCAAGGCAGTTAGTCTGCAAAACGACCGATCAGTGCTCTGTCTCCAGATGGCTGTCATCTTTGCAGTATTGAATAAGTTAATTAGTCACCTTACTCAGTTGTATCACAATGTGTATTAATCGCACGATGAGTAATCAGAAACTAGGTTTAGGGATTATAACTTGTTGATTAGTGACTTCTCTTAGGTGTATTAAATGGGAAAGGGCAAAAAATTACAGACTGAAGGCTAAGGTTAAAGAGTACAGAAGAACTTGAAAGAAAAATTATTACTGCAACTCGCATTTAGAGAAAATGCGCCGGAGAGATTTTAGCATCAATCTATGACCGATCTCCGAAAGAACTCAATAAAGTTTATATCATTCGGGACATAACAGTTCTTATCATTCGATTACATTGACAACGCCCCTAGTTCCAGGAAGGCTAAACACTTTCACCAAATGATCAGCAATCTATGCATTCCAAGAAAAAGAGAATCCGAAATAGCTGACGCCTTGCCCTAAGGCATAACTAGAGCCATTAATTAAGATTATGTCAACTCATTCTAAGCTTCATTTCACGAACACCTGTGAGTTTCATTATCTAGTAACCAGAAAAATCCTCACGGTCTACTTAACGGTACAATGCAATATGACATGCCATAAAACTGATCTAGCTACGGCTTATTTGAGAAAGATAGTACTGTTCCTCTATATATTTCACTGTTTTATGAAACAAGGTATTCGCTGCACCTTGAGAAGAAGTTTCATTTAGAAGAGCAGATTCGTAAAAAAGAATCATATACGTAGCACTAAATGGAAGACCGTTTTACATATATATATTGCTATAGTTACAGAATACTTTATTGCCCCTTGTAGCTAATGACAATTTAATTTTTTCTGTATATTTTGGATACATTTTGTTATTAGTTCAGCGCTATAAATATAATAGCAAAGCTAATATAGCGTGAGTTAAACAATTAAAGGTTAAATAAAAGTAGCTGTACTTATATCAGGTATAATATTGCCTATTTACAAAAGCCATACTAGAAGTTGCAAAAAAATAAAATCTGAAGTCACTAGCCATTTTTCTTCGCATTCCTCGCAGAAATTTCCTTTTTTCAATTATTTGAGTAATATATTAATTGATAATACATAAAATAAAGATAAGGATATCGTAGTTGTGCTACAGACTTTCTTTATTTATACACGACCGGTTTTGGTTACTTATCGCCATCATCGTGAAATCAATTCTTAGAACTATCAAACTCTGTTTCGTTTCGAAAAGAGAAGGAACTGATTGTGAGCACATGAGTGAAGTAGTTTTCAAAGGAAATTATATTCTAATGTTACTAAGTACTCCATAATAAATATTGCCGTATTTTCCTTCAATTGGATTGATTTTCGACAAAATAGTCGATTTTTGACAAATATGGCAAAGTTGTGTATTTACTGGAAGAGTAAAACACGCGATTTCTTGAACTCAGAAAGATAAACCTTGACCAGTAATTGCAATGTCATTCTAACTGCATAATCTTGTTTGATTCGCCAATTCATCTACAATAACTATTGTGCGACATTATAAACAACACCTCCGTCACTACTAGAAACTTCGCATCATTCAGAGAGGCGGAAACGATTTGTGAAAGATAAATGCACCAATGCTATACATTGTTACTCTGTCGATGACCAGTCATAATCGATTAACCCTCACAGCAGGAAACACTGGAAAACTCCAAGCTCGCGGATTCAAGTGGAGAAATGATCTCGATCTGAGATACTATGTGCATGCGATGCGTATTCAAGATACTCCAGGGGATTGCAAAGGGTCGTGGACAGGTCAAGGAAAGATTATCACTTGGCTAAGTGGCGATCTTAACTTATCCTGTCGGCGAATTGTCTTCAGTAGAAAAAAGTATTCTTGAAAACCAGAATACTCTAACGGAATTAATTTCTTTTCTCTTATCCTCGTCGTCTAATCAGCTAACTCAGGTGTCCTAATTAAAAGCAAAGACTCAGGGGGAATGAAGCTGGTCGTAAATCCCCCGAGTAATAGGCACCCCATTTTTACGAGTTCTAAACAATGGAGTAAGTGGAGATTTAATTAAATACTTTCCTTTTGAATACTTAACTGATCCTAGCGTAACTTAGAGGATAAGATAATCCACGCCTTATGTTCTTTCAGCGTAAGTAATTCTGTATCTGGTATTCTATGGCAGATCAAATCGATAAAATGCAGTAAATGATCAATTAAAAGTGGAATTTTAGCCTTGACTTCCACTATATCTTTCCCTACTAAAACCATAAAGTATAAGAATAGCAAATATATAAGTATACTCGAAACTAACTTTAGAAGAGAATATAGCACGAAAGATATGTAAAAACAAAGATCAATCTATAAGTTATACTCCAGCAAGCAACGATTTTCGTCATGTAGATGTCAGTTTTATTGATTTATATTTTGATGGGTAGTACATATACAGTACATATGTAGTATGTAATACATACATACATACATGGGTGAGATAAATAATTGTCATCTAAATGGGTTAATCCTCTATGTAGCTCCGTATATTTCATACAATCCAATTACATGCCTAAAAGGTATCAAACATTCGAATTATCCGATTATTTTACGAGAAAATCATACCTTTCAATTGTTAAAACGGCATAGTAAAAAAGTTACGAAAAATTAAAGCACTTCAAGTTACGTTCTTACAAAACAAATTAAAATCACTTCCCACTGAGTGGGACTCTTTCAGAAATCAATTAAACACGAGCCTTCCTAAATGGATGCAGGCGAATATTTTGGAAACATTCCGTTGTTACGCAATCTTTAAAAAGCAACTCAAAAAATTAAAAATCTAAAGATATAAATCAGTGTTAAATTAGCATCGAAACTTTAAACTTTTCTCTTTTTTTCGAATAAAACTATGGAGAAAATTGAGAATAATGTGGAATAAAGAAATACTTGCATCATACGCCCTTTTATATGCCGTATTTAGCACAATCCCACTAAGTAATAAAAATCTGCATTACATTTCTCAAGAAGAAGAACGAGAAGATACTTTCTTATAAGTCCAATAATCCTTGACTCTTTGAAATTAGAGTTTTCTTACAAAGCCACAGACAAGAACGCCAATTCAAGAAACTCCTTCCCATTATTTTATCTCCGCAAAGCCCTCGACAACAAGTGCTTGCAGTAATACTTTTGGAACACAAAAGGGCCGAAACTGGAAGAAACAGTGGAAGGAGTGCCGGAGAAGGAAATCAAAGTTACAGCAGAGGAGAGGGTTGTTCTGGACAGAAGAAAGTTCGCCTCCCAAAAGAACGAATGGTAATGGATCCACGTTTTCCGGTTTGCAGCTACTTCTCTGCCTGACACGGATCCACTCTCCATTTCATAAAAGATACCCTTCTCGAATAGACCCATAATTATCTCCTCATCTTTCATTTTCTACTCTCGCAATAAAATCATACCACACTCAGCTCTTAATTGAACTCGCCAGGATAATACCTGGTCGCGATCTCACAGAAGTTCTTTTATATGCCCTTTATTCTTTTGTGCTAAGTAAGATTTATATTTAGCTCATCTTAACTTATTCTTGTTTCATATAATTAAATTCCTGTATGTCCTTTAGCTATATACCTGAACGTGTATTCTGGCTTATCCAGCATGAACTTCAACATACGTATTTACAAATATTAAATCTTAACATAAGTCCAACAGCATAATACGTAGTGCAAATTCCCACGAAGAAATCTCCTATATGGAAAATATAAAAATCGCTTGAGCGAAAGGATGAAATTTATTGAAAGTGTGGACCTAATCTCACTTGCTATGAATCCTGGCATCATTATTTTGGGAAGGATAAAGATTTTCTCTTGATCAGCAACAATATAAACGGATCAAATGGTAGAAAAACTAAAATTTATGACAATAACTACTTGTCACTGATTATGTTAGCAATAATATTATTATTTTCTTATAAATAAATATGAGTAAGTCTCTCTGATCTCATAAGGCTAAGTAAACTTCCTTATATACTTCTTTTCCATTCAATTACGTTCCTGCTGAAGTACAGATGTACAAATAGTATCTTTTTAATAACGCTTACCTACTCTACAGATAAGACGAATGTTAAAGAAAATTTGAGCTGCAACACATGTAATTAAAGCCAGGTTCATACCTTTCTTGTATCGTGAAATAAAGGTTTTGGTAAAAAATTAAAATAAGAAAAATAGGAAGAAATAATTAAAAATATCATAGAGAGGAATTATTTGGGAGAAAGAGGACGGAATACGTAGAAAGAGCTCTCGGATAGAACAGAAATTAGTGAGTTTGTTGGGAATTGACCACGATTAAAATTTCAGTAAAACAACACTTCCTATCCCAAGTAATGGCGATTGCCTCTGCATCTCAAATCTCTACCGGTTTATCAATTTCCTCACGCACAATAAATAAATATTCAACTGCAGATTGATAATCGACAGAGAAGAACTTTGACATTTCGAGACGTATGCCAATTTATCTTCAAACAAACCGGTCTTAAAATTGAAATAAAGCAAAGAGTTCGATCTTACGCGTCCAATTATTGGCACCTTCAAAAAACTTTAAAGTTGAACCCGATCGAGACGTAATTATCGTGGCTGACATACGTCTTTCTCTCGCCTTCAAATCCTTCCATTAGCGGCCCACTGCAGTTTCAGCGCTGCAGCGAATGCATGCAAATGAGAGTTTTGAGAAGCCCATTATACGAAAGAGATTATTTTTCTCCACCAAATTATCGTGCATTCGTGACAACGATATCCCCGCCCAGCCCAGCTGCATGTTTTTGCAATACAATATGGCAGAAAATAATCGCTCCAATTAAATATACGTTTCGTTTGACTCCAATTAAGGGTCTGATTTATTGCCCTGACTGATTCGTGTGATGCTGGATGAATCTACCAGCACGTTTATGAAATTTTTTGCCAGAAATCAGGTTCAGTATTATCCTTGTTTTAGCGATTACCATTTTTATGTAATTTACACACATTTGAGGACAAGGTTTGTGGGCGTATAGTTAAGAAGGGAAACCTTCGCATTGGCTCTTTTCAGAGACTCGTATTCATTGTAAACTAAGCACTTTGACTTTACCTTGTCAAATTTTGAAACAATGCTGTGTGCTTCAATCATATATAACTTTCATAGTAATTGTCATATTTCTATCACTACACGAAGAGCTCAGCCACAGTTATTGAAGTTTAAAGGCATTCCATAAGAAATCGAGGGTTCGACGATGCAAGGGAGAGTAAAACCTCCAGTAGAGATGTACAGCCATGTGCAAAAAAAACTTAAGTCCTTAGTCTTATATAGCCCAGGGAATTTAAAGTTATTTTTGCACATAGCTGTACCTAAAAGATTAAACTAAACACAACTACCAATATCCAAATTGGGATACTTCAGCCATACACCATATGACCAAAAATTTAATCTTATCGAAGGCAATACAATATCATTATTTTTAAGCCGGGTTGAAGGGAAGTGTTAAATTTCCAACTGTAAATCTGTTTCCATATTTATTAAATTTTAGGCGCAATTTATCTCGCCCCTAGATGTTATGCAAATTTGAGCTCTGTATTTAGCCCTGAATCTCTCTCATAGAGAATCTCTCTCATCTCATAATCTCTCTCATCCGGTCTAAACCTTTGTTTTACAAGTCCGTTTTTCTTTTCCTTCTCAGGCTTCTCAAGTTGTTATACTGATGTAAATGTCATCTTCGATTCTAGAATATGGTAATTCTGTTCTGGAGCTGCCAGATAATTTAATAACTAACAAAACTTTTAAAACCAATTATGTTTATTTATAATACATCTAACATGTTTCGGTAGCAAACATCAATACAATTGAAAGACGTTCGATTATCCTTTACTCGAAGCATTTTCGGTCAGATGGTTATCCCATGTCCCAGTGAGCGAGTCTGTGGCCAAAGTAAATTAGCTTCATGTTCTTAGTGTGTGTCCGTTACTTTCTCTCCTAAATAAGTTGGCGTCAACACGGGAGAAACTTTGAGACAAAATTTAAACCCAATATTTTCATTCCTAAATCACCACATTTCCGATTGATCTGTGTCATTGAACAGGGTCAAGAGCAACCCCAAAACTATAAATCAAGTGAAACTTGTTCATAAATCCGTTTTTTCTCTCGAGATTTTCAACGCTCCAGTTGTCTCCCGTGTCTCGTTCCATGCTGGAGGCCAAAGATGAATTCGGAATTTCACCACCTTCGTCCACTCCTCCTCTATTTCCTCATAGATTCAAAAACCAATATTTTCCTAGCAAATCTATAAATATAAATCATTCCCTAGTAAATCTATACAAATACAAAGTTAAGAACTTCACGCAACAACAAATATCTGACGCTGTTATTAAATAAGAAATTCTCATCACAAATTATTCAGAATTAATACTATGAAACTTCAACCATGTTTACCTTGCCAATAACATTTACTAAAAAATAGTTATATTCGGTTACGATTTTTTTCATGTAATCTACTTAGTTGAGCCTTATCTTACTACTTCTAATTCTGGTACCTTATCTGGCCTCAGATCATGGAGTGCACGGTTTCCTACGGTGGCACTTTGAAATTAATTCCGTAAATAAATATCAATCGATTAAGTGAAATTCCAAACAAACTGAAAACAACTGACTGAACAAAGACAAACAAAAAACAACAACAAAAACAACAACAATAAAACAATAAACAACTCAAAACATTAAAGCGAATTAAAGATATTAAGCTCCAAAATTCGATGTTTCATTCCTTTCATAAATCATTATCTTATTTCTTTGTGCAGCCATAAAATGTGTATTTCTAGGTTTTTACAGTTTAGAAATCGAACTGAATTTTGCAATCATTTCCTCATTTTCAAAGCAGTATGAAGTGTAGAAAAAAAACGTAAGTACGGCCGCAATAATCAATTAAAAATAATATTTCTGTTTTTTAAGGAATAAAACAGGAGAAATAAAAATTGCGATTCTCCCGGAAGGAGCCGAAAGAAATCCGGTCAAACGGAAAAGGATAAGAATATCGCCGTGGCGCGTGGACTGGCCGCGGGTCCAGCATCCTTTTCACTCCATTTCCTGTCCAACACCCACTTCCCGCCGCCGTCATTACTTTGTCCGCTGGAGTTGAACGCCTGCTCATATCCGTCGCTTAAGCCGTATTTGATTTCTCCATCAAGAGACCGCGAAATCCCCGAGCAAATACACATCTCTCCTTTCTCCTTCGCATTTTTCTCGGAGGAAGAGGACCGTTATGACACATACCCTTCGAGATCGCGGAGGATTGGGCGCAGCGAAAGCCCGCGGAAATACGCGTCACAAAAAATGTACAAGAACTAATGAATATGAAATGATGGATTGGTATTAAATTTCACATAGGCGTCCTTGAAGGAAAATATTAAATGGTCGGCATAATGATATCTACGCAGGAAACGGAAACAAAAGAAATGCGGCGTATGCCGTGGAAAACTTTATAAAATGCATTAGTTATTCCCTCTCCATCCTTTAGTGCTCTTACGCCTGCAACTACCCTTCCTACATTCAGTAGTGAATTTTGGTTGTTATTTATTTGGTTTGATTTTAGCCGTTTGAAGAGGTAAAATCTTCTTTAATTACAGTTGGAAGATAATTTTATACCAGAAACTAAAAGGGAAAATCAAAGGCTTTCTATCTCTAATTCTTTTCATAGATATTAGAAGTAAGCCAATATTTACCTGTAGTACCAATATTTCGCGTAAATAGCAGAATTCACTGAAACGAAATTTCAATGCGTGATTTTCTGAATTTGTGCAAGTTTTATAATGAGGGAAAACCTTTACTGAAATTCTACTAACAAATTCATGGTGCTATAACATTAAATCTAAAAATCTGATGTGGCCAGCACATGACTTTCTCCATATATAAGATGTAAATATTTATCTACGACAGTAATTTCGAACTCTATATTCCATCTAAACTTTGAAGATGAGTGATTAATTTATATATATTATTATCTTTTACGTCACAAACATTATAAATAATGTTTTTCAGGACATGTTCGATGAAAAACGATGAAGTGGCCTTTCGCCCCAGCGCCCAGAGCGCCCACAACGTACATAATCAGCAACTTCCGGTTTATCAGTAATTCACAAATAACTCCTACACAATCAGTGATACAAAAATATGTTTCATACAAAAGTCATGGTAAATAACATTTTCTAAAACTTTTATAAATAATAGTATATACCTAAATATCATATTTATGGAGATATTTTGAAAACCGGAAATGAGCTTTGAAGAATGAAGCTCGACTTCCGGTTAACCGATTTACTCCTAAATCTAATCAACTTTAACGACATCAACCAAAATACTATATGTGAAATTTGGTGCTGATCCGACAAACAGTTTTCATGTTAGAGTGCCCACAAAGTACATAGTCAGCTACTTCCGGTTTATCAGTATTTCACGAATAACTCCTAATCAACCGGTGATGCAAAAATATGTTAAATACAAAAGTTATAGTAAAACAAATTATCTAAAACTTTTATAAGGTATACAATATACCTATATATCATATTTATGGAGATATTTTGAAAACCGGAAATGAGCTTTGATGAATAAAGCTCGACTTCCGGTCAACCGATTTACTCCAAAAACTAATCAACTCTGACAGCACACACCATAGTACTATATATGAAGTTTGGTATTGATACGATCCATAGTTTTTACGTTAGAGCGCCCACTGTCACACACACACATATACACACACACGCACACACACACACACACGCACACATACACACATACACACAGACATCGTTCCGAAAATGGTCAAAACGTGTTCTAGGGACCCCAAAACATGTATTTCCGTTGAAATCTCGAAGTCGATTTTTTTCATGAAAACAATACTTTCTCTATACTTCGTATGTGGAGAAAGTAAAAATAACTGATCGGACGGAGATGATAATTAGCTCAGGGAGTGGGGATAAAAAAGATATAGGAATTGATATTTCAATTTCCTTGAATTTCCAAAAAAACCTTTCCAGTTTGATTTAGAGACAGAAGGCCTAAAAATGTTTCCCAAGTTTTAAATATGTTAACATTAATTCAAAAGATGAAATTATTTTGAACTATTTATTTGGAAGTCATTGATTAATTGCACTACTAGTTGCCGTTTACATACAGATGTTTCTGCCACTTTGTATCCAATTGGTTATATCTGGGGATATTTCTGCGAGTAATTATTTACAAATTGTTCCACTTGAATATATGGAGTTACACAAACATCTCTAAATAAATAGAATGTCAATTATAATAAGAGAAAAAAAATATGATTAGAGAAAAATTAACATTATTGATGAAATTTACGATGATTCATTTGTATCAAATATGTCGTAAAGTCATTTCTCTTTCGTTTTAATGATTACTTATTCTTAGATAAAATATTTACGTTCAAGACATTATTGATACGGAATATTTATAATACATGCTCTGTAAATCTCGCTCCATTAAATTTTTCAAATCCTAAGTAGTGTAATTAGTTCAATTTGAAGCTTCGCCTCCATTTTAGAAACTGCGGATATCCTGTAATACCAACGATCAATCCGGAATCGAATCGTTACGTCACTATTTCTGGTGACATAATATGATGAGTGTCCGTCCCTCTGTAGCTAGGCGTGCGAACATTTTTGAGGAAGCGATCGACCGTCCAATAACTTAAACACCAAGAAACACACGGACAGACAAGCGGTCTCAGAAGACCACTTTCCCATTCTTTAGGAAAGTAGGCTGAAAAACTTAGCTCTCGGCTGCAATAAGTGCACGAGTGGTGAAAGAGGAAATCCCGTTTTTTGTCTTCTCTAATATACGAGGCGTTTAAGTCATCCCTTCCGGTAGATTAATAGCAGCATTACATCTTACAATCGACTGTTTCAAATAAATGAGCACGGATGAGAAGTCTGATGCATTGAGAACTGCTCAACATGTTTTATGCCGCCTTCAATCCTACTTTATCACAATTAAAAGTCCACGGAACAGTGGATGCGGCTGAGATTTGGATTTGCTGGGTCAACTTCCGATATTCGCAACATGGTTCAGCGGAATATATTACGGACTTAAGGACGCAGAGAAAAGTTAATTTGATCAGAATAACAATCTCACTCAATCGGCGGGTTACTTATCTAATAATTATAAAATATGCCATTCAGTTAATTCCGTCTTCTATGTTTTATCAATACCCTCCAATACTATGCAATCACTTAAAGTTGCGAGATACAATCCAGAGCTACTTAAGGAAAACATAAATTACAGGTGGGACATCCTGGATTAATGATTGCAGAACCACAATCTTGTCTTGAGAAATATTATTTGTACCGCTTACGTAAGAAAAAACTGGCGCATAAGATTAAATAATTCACATAAAGCAATAATACAAACTGAAAATGATAACGATAAAAGTAGCTTGATCGGAAATAATTACAAAATAAACACATGTAATTTGCTGTAATTTAATCCATGAAAATTTTAAAACTGTTATAAAAGGAGGGAAATTACAGAATGGATCTCATTTGTTCCAACAAGCAGACATATCTAACTAGGAGATGTATACTACCATTTTCTACAAAAGCATTCTGACCTTACCAGTCTTAAAAGTCAATAATTCGATTTATATAGAGCCCCTTGGCGCCGCGAGTCTAGAGGCCCATAACCTATCGGTGGGTTTGCCATAACAATAAATGTCCTCTAATGTGTGGAAGAAAACTACTTTCATTTAAGCCCGCTGGACCGTTTGGTTTGTGATTAAAAAAATTAGTGATTAAAATTTGAGGAGAAGAGGCAAGGAAATCATCTTATGACACGAACGAATTAATATATGCATCGTAATATTATGAAATAGATGAGAGATCAATAATGAAAGAGCTCTTAATAGTTGAGTTTATAGCAAAGGTTGAGTAACGATGTGGAAATAAAAAAAACAATCCCAAAAGAAACAAGTGTATTAGCAGTAATCAATAAATATATCTTGTAAAAGAACTCTCTTCCGTTTTTAAAAGGGAAGTAAATATCGAACTGAAGAACTAAGCAATCCGAAGCGGAATAATTTTTCCACCTTCCTAAGGAAAACATCGTAGGTATTATATTGCGTAAGTGAATCCGTCAGAAATCATAGGATATTAAAAATATTTTAAACAAAGCAAATCAAGAGTTTGAACAACACTTGGATTAAAACTACATTTATTCATATGATATACCAACACCGGAAACCATTGAAAATGGTTAGTTTATACTGCTCTTACACATGTTTCAATTGCTATTGACGTGATGCAGCAGAATATTTCTACTAAAGGAAACGAAATTATTATCAAAAGATGAGTATAAATGGTTCTGAGAAACCGTAAACATAATTTCATCACAAAGATTAAGTGGCTGAACATAAATCCCTAACTAAGGTAGCTGGATACCATTAAGCGTCTCATAAAAAGGAAAACCATTGAGAATATTTCCTGAATCATTGTCAAGAAAACAGTAAAATTATAATTTTATGGAACTAAAACACCAAAAACTTCCGCAACACATAATCCTGTTTGAAATTTAAACTAATATAAGAAACCTGATTTGAATGAGAAATGATAGGTAATTGTTGGAATGAATAATCGATATATATTCATGACACATAAATATTTAAGTTTCCATAATTTTAGTAAACATCTTAGAATTTTTGGCAATGTACTGATAGTAGGGAAGATATTTTTGTTTTTTTTTATTTCAACGGAAACTCTGGTGAGAATAAAAATACATAGGGCGCATATAATGACTCAAAGATCTTGAATTCAAACAATGAGTAATCTGCTGTTATTTATATTCTAAAGTGAACTTTCAAAGCATAAATTGAGGGTGTACAAAGCTCAGGATGGGGAATGCCGTCCTAAGTAGATGAGAGAATTTCCTCACAAGTATCATTTAGCAAATGAAAACATTAATGTGAACAACTACGACCATATTGGAATTTAATTGGCAGGAGCTCCTTTGATGCACAGCACTAAAACTAACATTCGTATGATAATTCTTGATGGCGAAGAGGGCAGTCCAGAGACAATTCAGTTAGGTGGCACAAGTTTCACATTTTTTGTTCAATCCTTTTATCAGTTCGTCTCTGACCGGACACCGTTACAAGATCTCTTTGATACGGGGCGTCTAATATTTGGATCCATCGTTTATCATAACTTGTAATTCCCACTGTAGTTGCATTACATATATATGTCCGCTGACCCTAAGTTTCATCAATCACCACCTGAAACGCATTCGGTCTCTACGGTGGGTAGCTTTGGGTACGAAGATTTCCCACTTGGAGCCGCTATTAACGTCAAGCTGAGCGTTTATAGGAGCACGTTTGTATGAGTCATTGTCGGATTTGTACTCAGGGCCCATCGCTTAAGTCGTTTTTAAATAGAAACCAGTTTCGGCGCTAACTAATGCTGATTTGTCAGTGCCATGTTGACTTCTACGAAGCAATCGAAAAGGCCGATAAGAATAGACAGCCTATCATGAGGATAGAAATGCTATCTGACTCGAAGCGTTATTTGAATTTCCATTGTCATTATAAGAGTCATTTCGCAGCTTTAACTCGTCAAGTGTTAAGTAACGTGCATATCCAGGAGATGGGGAAGTAGCTTTTTCAACGCCTGAGCCTCAGAGAGAATAGATTTGCGGTTTATTAAAACAGAATGAAGAAAAAGAGAAATATCTTCAATAAAAGGGACTTATCGTGATTTCTTCCTCGCATAATCTCTTCTTTAATGTATTTTTTCTTCTCCAAGTAAATTTATACAACAAAAACCATCAAATATAATGCCTATAATGCATGCCATGCTCCCAGTAATTTGGCAGTCATTTCACATAACAGTCCACATTTTAATCCATTTTTAATTAAATATCATATCCTCAGGATAATAATCGTAGGAATTTGGCACATATGAATTCTGTATGTAATTGATGGTTTGAATTCCATAACAAATCTGTCTAATGCAGAGAATTATTGAACGTTAAAAGAGAATGGTTGAGGTAAGGTTGTAATTACAGAGATTAATGCTTCGATCCCAAAGTATTCTCTCCGTGATAATAATTGGTTTCATATTGTGTACCGTTGATTTAATTGCCTATACGATTACGTAGTAATAAATTAGTGATTTCTATAATATCGGTCAAAAAAGAAGAGGAATGAATACCGTCAAAAGAAAATCACCCAATGCACTTTACTGTTCTTGGAATTGATAATTTTCGCAGGATTATGGCGATTTAATTTTATACCATAGTAGTATAATTGGAGGTTTGTTAAAAAATATGTATTTATTCGACCATTTAACTATCTTAAATAACGAATCGATATTCGGTAGATAAAAAGTTGATATGAAAGATGTTTTAAAAAAATTACATAGATGTAGCTATCGCCAAGGATATATATCAAGGAGAAATTTATATGTATATGAAAAGCAGCCCCGAACGTTGAAATATCCCTTTTTAGTATTTATCGAATATTCAATTAATACGTTTATTTACAATTATCATACATTAAACACAATTCCACTGAATTTGGTTTAATTTTAATTTTTCTCTCCAATTAGCTTTTTAGCATCATACCATGTCATTCATGAATTATGACAAACATCTTCCATGAAATACTGTTGATGTAAAAATGACTATACAAAGTCGTCTATAACGATTCGGAAATCGGCAAACATACACAAAGAAAAGATACGAAAGCTCTGATTCATCTAGTTCAAAGAAGGACATTGCTCCACTTCATGGCTGGATTAAAACATAAACAAAGAATTAAATTTTCCCTTTTATTATTGATATCTGGTTTAAAGATAAAAATATTTAGTAAAAAGCTAATGAGCATTTCCTGTAGCCGGAATGTTGACCTGGTTTGGAAAGTTTTGAGCTTCCTCACTCTAAAGTTGAATGAATACAAGATAAGACCGTTAAATACGACAGGAATGCAAACAGGGAAGCCCTCCCTTTAAAAGCGTCCAGCCATGAAAGTGGCCGTATAAGATCGTAAAAAGTATTTTCGCTTCATCTCAAATATAGAAGGCAGTATTCTGCTTGATTGCTGATCAAGATTTTAACCATCCACTAAGGAGAATCCAGTATTCGAAATAAAATTCGATGAAATTTTTAGCCACTGTCTGCCATTCATGAAGTGTTATCAACAGTTACATTTAATTCAGATTGAGAAAACAAAGCGGAAAAATATAATTTATTTATTATATTATTGCTTGTATGGTTCGCTAATCTTCCAGTTTACAGTGTATAGTTACAATGGCTTTCAGAGACCCTATAACCTCTGTATGTGGAATAGTAAAAGTTACTTTTTTATATAAAACCTGTTTTATTTAACAATCCTTTCTATTATATCGGATTTCCACTATACGTCGGTCTTCTCCCTGAATTTTATCTCATAGAATATCTTTACGCGTGTTGTTCAGGCTGAGAAGATATCACGGTTTACGTGTTAAATCACGAGTATGGCGTGTTTGTCTAACTCCACCATTCAGTTGCAAATCTTGAATAAACAAAGGCGTAGTGGGAACAAGTTTTGGATTCAGTTTGATTACTTTTGAGCAGAGAACATAACCTGTATATCTCAATTGGATCCTTGTAACACTCACCTGGTGTTCCTTTCTTAAGAATAGTTAAAATATAATTTCCTGTACTTGGGATTATTTAACGCAAATAGTTAAACAGTAAATTATATTTGCATTTCTAGTTATTTTTGATTATATATCAATTATATTGCTTAAATCACACCTTAAAATCGTTACATGACAGAGAAATAATCACTTGGTGTAAGTTATACAGAAAATGTATTATTATTATGTTTAAACTAGGATAAATTGTTTGTTAAACTTATACCAAGTGATTGTTTTCAGTCATGTAATAGATTTCTACAAAGTTACGGGTGAATCGGTTGATTGGTAATCTTTCAATTACATTATGAGACATATTTCTAATTTATTTATGTATTAGATTAGACTTTACTCATTTTAACTATACTTATGAGGAATAACTAAATTTTAATCAAAACTTAACTAATTGTTGATCAGTAATTGATATGGATGACTGGCAAACCTGAAGTCTAGCATATGAAATCAAAGCTCAGAGGAATGCTAAATGCACAAACCTTCTTCTTTCGCTATCTCACAAATAGTGACATTTCAGTCCATTAGAATGGCGGAGACTACCTACCGTCACTGCGCTACCACGAGCTTTACATCGTAACTTTAAATGCACCTCTTACAAGTCCTGAGTAGACGCTTTTTTGTTAAGCTTCCCAGATACGCCGAGAATAGCGGCTTAGTCTCCCCTCACAAAGAAGGAGCGGGTGATTAAAGAGATTTAAATTTCGCACGACTAGAGAAAGAAATAAAGAATGATAAAAGGGATGCAAAGAGAGGATAGGGAAGAGAAGAGATGGAGAACCCGAGGGCGAGAATTTGTAATGTGCGCCTACGGGGAAATAGAAAGCAGGCAGCGGGGCGTGAATAAAAATTAAGAATGCGTGACGGAGCGACGTATAAATCGGAGAATTTTCTTTCCGCTGAAATTCTGCTTTTTTGTGCACCTTTGGATTATAATTTCGTGGATGAGGACCCAACATGTACGTACGCACGAGATATAGGGGTCAGCGACGTATGCTGGAGGGAACACCTTTCCTCGTCTCATTCCAAAGCTGCGATCTCGATGTGAGAGAATTTTCGCGCCAGGACGAATAGTATCTGTTTGCAGCAAATACGTCCGCGTGGATGCAAGTGGGTTTGAAATTTTAGTTTCGAAGAATCCAAGGAGAAAACACACGAGTTGTCTTCGAAATAGAAAGTGAGTTTGAGTTTCCACAGGTTTTTTCTCGGTGTCTCGTTTGGAATCGGAGGGTTTGCCAGTTGAAACAAGGCCCAGATTTTTAGCGAACACAATGTAGAGCAACGGACGAGGATCGAGAATTCTCATATGATATGGAGCAAATAATATTCATTGCATAAAACAAGGAAAGACACTTTACCTTTTAAAAAGATGGTTTCAAAAGATAAGATAAGGGTTGCGAAAAATACAAATATGTAAATGCTATTGAGAAAATGATCAATTACGAAGGATATTATTTGTTCAAAGAAAATAAAGGGAGTTAAAGGAATAAATTCATAAATATATTTTTT
The DNA here is from genome assembly GCA_947579665.1 of Sympetrum striolatum. NCBI lineage: Eukaryota > Metazoa > Arthropoda > Insecta > Odonata > Libellulidae > Sympetrum > Sympetrum striolatum. The sequence continues at coordinate 82,442,116 of OX388346.1, forward strand.
GTGGAAAATCTCGGTTGTTTTTCATTCCAGGAATGGTAATTTCTATTCTGCCGCTCAATACTTCTCTAATACTAATACTAATTAATTCTCAGAAGTCAATAAAGCTCTCAGAAGCCAAAAATCCCATATTCTATCAATTAGTAACATAATTATTAGTAGCATATACTTCAGAATAAATTTTTAAATCCAATAAATAGGATTATTCCATTCCATTAAAAAAACAACATTCATCGATTGAAAATAAATTACAGATCACGAAAAAAATGTTGAATACTTTTTCATTTAGAAAAAATTTCTTTTACAAATAAAAGGATTTATATTAAATATAGAAAGGTAGCAAGAGAGAAAGTACAGCATCAATGTATGCATCAATTGATGTACGCATAAATGGAAATCGTTGACGAAGGCAAAGCGAGTAGTCATGCAGCGCCGAATTAATGGCGTCTTAGGATCAAAATGTACACACTCATCCGGAAGGAAAATACGCTATTTAGGTCGTATCCACTAGACAGCTTCAAGTAAGTTATATTCACAAAAAGCATTAAAAAATGGGCAGACATTTATTGTGTATGAATATCCCGAAATCAATGGATACTCATTAATTATTGATTTTTATCAGTTAATTATTCTGCTGATTAATTATTTGCTGAGTTATTGTGCTGTGCTTTGACAAAAATATGGCTAAGAAAATAAATATTTTTCAGTGATATCCGTAACTCAACAGTTTCACAGGTTGATGTCTACTAACCATCGTACCGCAATAAAACCAACAATGTGCAGAAAAAATTCCATTATCATCCAAATATAGATGATGATCATGCCTAACAAATAAGGGTCAGGGAAAGGTAGATATTTCATACTTTCAGGTATACCCCTTCAAAACTAAGGTTAGGCATTAGTGAAAATCATTGATATGTCTCTAGCATGTCCACATTTTTCTTCAGCCACAAAGTTTTAGTTAATACACTTGTAATCTTTACCAGGGGTGAAATATTGGGAAGTACTGATTAATTTTTAAAATAAAATTGCAAATTGGAGCTATTTAAGACCCAATAGAAGCAAGAGGGATACGATGGCATTAAATACAACCCACGATGAAATAATTTACCCACGTATCTCAATTAATGCTAAATATGAAAACCGTAGGCTCCCGGATAGCCAAGTGTACAGCACATTCACACTCGGTGAAAGTGGTTCGATTCTTGATGGAAGCCAATATCTGCGATTGCTTCTAAAGAATTCTTCAATGTTATCACTTCAACTAAAATTGCATATCTTTATACAAAGAATAATTTAAGGTGAAAAACTAACCCGTCGCTCTGTCAGCTGTTTTCAAACAAGATAATCAACAGAAATTTTTGCTCACTAACTCCTCAACTAACAAGACAAATTATTATACGGACACTAAATGGGAGAGATATTCGCACCTGGAAAGATAAATAGGTTCAAGCAGAGATGACCACATGATTGAACTCTACATAGCCAGAGGCTAGAGAAAGAAGGAAGTGAATATGATGAGCCATCCTCTTCTATTAGATCTTAACACTCCACATTAGAAAAAATACGTAAATAGACATTTCGCAGTACACTTCGTCTCTACAGGGGTCCGGGAAAGAAATGATGCGCAAGAAAACGGAAACGAAAAAAAGACAGAAAACGCGGGCTTATTAAACGCCCCACGCAACCGCGAAATTGTCCCGGATAACCAAGTGTGAAGCCTCATCGACTTTTTTCTTCTCGAGAGAAGGGTCAACTTTCCATCAAACTGTGGAGCAATTTTCAGGGAGGAGAAAGATCCACGGGGGAGAGGGACACTGCGATCTACAATAATGGATAGAAAAGCGGTCACAAGATCGCCGTCTGTTCTTTTTTTATGCCTCCGTACCTTTCCCGCAAAAGCCCTTCCAGACGGAGAAAGCGAGGAGCAATTCCAGCAATATTCCATGACGAATTCCCATCTGCCCCACTCTCTGGCGCTGCAACGGGAACGTGGGTGTTATGGGATGAGGGTCGGCTGCTTTGGACCTCCTCTGGCCATCAGCCAGACGCTTCTCCCGATGCACTCGCTCGACCCCTCTTAACTCAGATTGTTATCACGCTCGCGTATCTCTCATCCATCTCTCAAATCCCCCGGATAAGAGTAGCTGAAAGCAATTCTCAAATATCAGCTTAAACCTCAGTCGGAAAGATTAGAAAAATGTCTACGACCAGAATCGATTTGCTTTAAATGAGAGAATCCATATCAACACGTATGTATATTTCTCGGTTCAGGGAAGAGGTTTTAAAACTAATAATTAGTAGAAAATCACAAGTTGTAGAAATAGCTGTCGATAGCCTATTGTTATCTGTGCAAATTATGTGTAAAATTTGCTTTGGTAATAAAATGGTATTGTTATAAAGCGATGGTGATTCCGACAATGAATCGTTCGAATCATTGCAGTTTTCACTTTGTGGAGCGATAGCAACTAGCAATTTTGTTCATCTTTCAAAAAGCTAGTTCTCGAAAATGTTTTAGATAAGAGAAACTATCGCTTTGCAGCAAGGCTGCATCGTTAAGCGTCCCTCTTCAGTAAGTATTTTCGGAATAGTAAATGCATGAAGAGCAATGGAAACACCTAAGACCGAGTAAAATTATATAAATTTATGTCGCATGTAGTATTGAATCCGTGAAATATTATTGCGTCGTATTCCTTGCATCTGAATCCTCCATATTCTGATTTTTATTAGAATTGTTACAGTTGAAGAACTGCTATCTTGAATTGTACTCATATTCAATTTTTAGTCAAATCCTTAACTACAGGACATGACATGCTCAAGCTACGCTAAATAATTGGCTTGCGTTTCCTTTGAGTTATAGCTATCACTTAGACATGATATATTAAAAGGCAAAAGATTTTATGCAGAAACTTTAATTATGTAAACAACGATCATTCAGTAGTGTATCAGTACTCTATTTCCTACACGAAACTTCCTACTTCATAACTCAAAATTATGAATACATTTTCTACTTCTTCTTTAGTTCTGCTGGTTATAGCTATCGAATTACCCCCCCCCCCCATCATATTTACTTTCCTATTTTTTCAGTTTGTTGATTCTTTCCCGCAATCGCAAGCTCATATTCACATTCTGATGTCTTCGTCTTAGTACTATCATTAATTTTTTGATGTTTTCTTTAAATTAACTCCCATTAGAGGGAAATCTCTGCTAGAAGACGTTTTTCAGTGGTGGTCAAGTTAGTTTTTATCGCCATTAATCATTGGTCTTTCTCTCTCTTATTTTTTTTATTTCGATGTGCTGAAAAAATTGAAGGAAAACTAGTCGAATAAAAAGAAAGTAGAAATTGAGGTACTTGAGAAGATTGGAGGCTAGAACAAGAATAGTAGGTTGAAATGCGTGTGTATTAATGAAAAAGAGTAATGACTAAACTGAGAGACATTCGCAGTCGAAAAAATATGCACTTAAAAGTGGAAAGAGAGGTATAGACGATGATGAGGAAGATATTAAAACTTAGATAAAATATTTTCTGCCAAAGATAGTTCAAAAGAACCATTATTGCTTTCCATTTTACCTCGTAGATTAGCCAGCAATTGCCCCACTTATTTTTCATTTGCTTCCCTTGATATTTTTTTCGAATGATATTTACACCCACGGAATGCTTATTTTTTATCTTCAGTTTTTTATTGATAACTGGCAATAGTTTAATTAAAAACATTGATTATTATATTCGTTTTACCCCATCTTTATCTCCATTTCCATAACATATATGTATGAATGAATAATATCAGTGAGTTTAGGGTGAAATTACGAGCGATAAAATCAGTTTTTGAAACCTTTGGAATAATAATTCTACTCGCAGATCAATCCTTTGTCGAAAAAAGCTGAGATGAAGAATCCCAAATTAATAATATACCATATAGAACCAACAAACTGGGTTACTTAAATGTTAAGGTGACTTACTGTAATCAATTTTGTTATTCAAAGCTTTTAGACTGATATCTATATTTGATGGCTGAATATTTCATTTGAGCAATTTATGAGAAACAAAAAGATGAATATCTAAAGGCCTGTGAAATCTATGACTATGAAAATTCCAACCACCACTTGTCTATTTTTTATCTTAAAATTTGATTGAGGTATTGGTTTTTAAACTCAAATATTGTCTAGATTTTCGAAAATGTTTACTTGTACGGGTTGAAATACGGGCATCAGATACGAGAAAATAAGTTGAAGAGCATACTCAAGGGTATATATTCCTCTCGTCTAATGATATATTTTTTAAATTATGAGAAAAGTAAAATGTGAGTAAAGAAAATTCGTATGGAGCAAAAAATTCATATATCATGAAATCTTAAATAAAGAAATAAATAAATATCTTGTAGGACTAATCAAATTTTGGTTAACTACGCAATTGTCTAATTTTCCCAAAATTTAATCATGAGCTAAGTTAGACTTTATCCTATTTATTTTCAGTAACCATTCCAAAAGAGGAGCATCAATAGCTAATCCACTTCAAAATCAAAGTCTTCAAGCATCAGAAAATATTCCACACCTTTGATATTTTCAAGCGTAAACCTGGAGCTGACCTTTATTTTCCTCGAAATTAGTTCAAAGTGTTGGCAGAATAATGACGCACCATTATGCTCTATTTCTTCATCCTCTTCAAATTAAACCACCCCTTTCTTCCTCGGGAGCACCCATTACTCCATCCCTTAATAATCACCCACAGCGGTGCTTCCTCCTTCACACGTCTCCTCCACAGAATAAAAGGTTTGTCCATAGAACGAGCGAGGTGAGCAGAGAGAATTCTTGGATAGAAAACGCTATCCTTTTTTCTCTAGCCGTCTAAATTGCCTTGCTCCGCGGAGCAGAACGACGGAAGAGTCATTTTATAGAAGCCTTGGTGGCCGTCGCAAGAGGAAAAACAGGGCGAAAATGTTAAAAGGAAAAACGCGGAGCGGACAGGCCTTTTTTGCACCGATCGTGTGTTTAAGAGCTTCTTTTTTTGTTTAATTGGGACTTTCGTAATTGGTATCTATCGATGCCTCTGCTCTATTGCGGACTTGGTCCACTTCGTGACTCGTAGCTGAACTTCACTGCAGCCGATATCATGGGAAAATGGAAAGATTTCATGTTTCCCACTGAAATACGTCTTACAGCAGCTTCAAATAAATAATGAAAAGTCAATGGCTACGTTCAGTCAAGTAGAAGATTTGCTTGCGTATACTTGCGTATGAGCCGCAGTCCAAGAAAGATTTCAGTAAAATTCATCAAAAAGCACCCATCCGTAGTGGTCGTAACTTTGTGGAACATTTTTAATTACAAAATGGTGAGCTTTCATGTATTTACTGCATGGGATAAGTGGAAAGGTGAACTAAATAAAGTGAAGAATCCTCTTTTAATTCATTTAAATGTAAATAAAACTAAATGCCTTCTGCTGCATCAAGATTCTAACTGGAATTGGACGGTAAAATATAATCAGACAGCTAATCATAATTTGAATTTCCCTAAATAGTGAATAAAAATATATGTAAACGACACGGAACTAGGCGTAACTTTGTGGTAGATATTAATGATATCAAAATCCATATTGAGGAAAATTTTACTTAACCACAGAAAAGGTACAGAAACCATGGTCGTTTCTGTACCTTTTCTGTGGTTTAGTAAAATTGTTTCCTCAATATGGATTTTGGTAAAAATTTATGTGTTATTAATCATCAAAAAATATCTTGGTAATATTTTAAAATTGTAAGTAAAGCTGAATACTTATTTCTCTAATAACCACTTACTTCTTGATCCAATAACATCGAAGATGAACATGCAATTTTTAATATGTGAATAAAAACGATTTTCATAGAATACGACTTGATAGATTTAACTTAGGAGTGATGAACTAAGAACTCAACGTAGAGGCTCTAGGTTACAGGACAAACTGTTTCTTGAAATGCTATCAAAAAGTAGCAGGTAAGGAATTCTTTTTTTTAATAAATTCAATTTTTATTTGAGAGTTACACCATATTATCACTCTTTTCTACAGTCGAAGGACAGAATAGAGAATAGCGGTGTATTTTGTAAGTATAGTTCCAAATAGTTGGAAAAATAAGTGCGACGAAAAGTAATTTTCTAAGTATTACCCCTTCATCTTTCAGCTACCCAATTATTAGTTTTCAACTATTGATCTCTGAATTATATTTTTAGTTATACCAGGTATTCCGCAGGAAATGCTGTATAACTTAGAAATTGTTCACGTAAGTTACGAAATTTTAAGTGCTGAAATTATACACTACATGTTTTTGTTCAATGATTCTGGAAAAATACTAAGCGTATAATTTCAGTAGTGGCTTTCCACGAAGTCATGCCTTCGAATATCGATTACATATGTAAAGTACATCAATCCTTAGAAGGACCTGAAGGACGGATCTGGACTACCCTGAACTATCGCTCAGAACGGATCATGCAAGAACGGTTTTTTATCTCTAAGGAGAATATGTCGCAATTAATTTTATTTGCAACGAAAAATACCCCTCTGCGTATATACAATTTATTCATAGGAACAACAGGTTTAAATCACTGAGCAAAATGTTTTAAGTATCTGTTCATTTTGAGTTGAAAACAGATGTTAACTAAAATATAGTTAAAAGACAAAGATGATTAGTACTCGAAGGTTTGCCTGGTTTGAATGGTGAGTTAAAAATAATTATCTCTACCGGTGAAGTTAAGGTTTACTGGCGCACATTCTCTTTAATTCCAAAACCTACCTCACCTGTATAGATATAACCCTGCAATATAAACGTTTAATTAATAATACTAAAAAAATTGAATTTATATTGGCTTGAATATAGGTAAATATGGTTGGACATTAAAAAGTCATACATGAAATACTGAACCGTGACTAAACATTACCTTCAATCGATTAGTCGTTGTGATATTTCGCACCATATCAATATGCATGTTACTTCTATTACTAATCTTATGGGGCACTCTGATGAATAAATCATAAAGAAAGATAGACATGACTTCATGAGTTTATTTTCAATGATGAGGTGTTAAGAAATAAAAATCCGTTAACTAGAAAATTTACATTCAAAATTAACCGAGGAATCCGGTGTTAAAGGCCTGCAGAGGTGACGTTTCTGTTTTTAATAGCTTCCGGTAATGAAGGTGCCTTCCCGAAGTTTATTAAAACGGCTTACACATGATTCACGTCACCTTAATGGTACGTACATTCATACGATCGCTTTCCGGCTTTCATAAAAATTGGGAGTTATTAGTTTTATAGCTGGCACGTGAGACGAGCCGAAGTTACTGATGAGGAAGCGAGAACATCCACCTGTCTCGACCTATAAAACAGTCGCCGAAGACGAGAGAAGAGGCGGCCATTTTGTTTCGCCAAACCCTCAATGAGCTCATCACGCCACGGCGTGAGCCTACTTCCAATCGTCACACGAGAGTCGCGGCAGAAGACCGGATGCGAAGAAAGTGACCGCGCGCACCTCCTCTGCCAAAGGAAATCACCAACTAACGCGGAATATATGTCCCGCGTCGTCAAAGGCGTGTACATCTGCGAACTCGTACGTGTGCGGATGGGGTGTCTGAAACGTGACGAGGCGCGTCTTCATAGAGCACGTGAAACTGCAGAAAAGCATCGAGGAAATGGGGACTGAAGCGATACTTCATGTTTGTCGGAGTTGGCACCGCGGACCCTCTTAAGAGCCTCTCCTGGTGCTTGTCACTTTCTTGTTAAGACCCAGAGAACTTCCTCTACACGGAATACGAGGGGTTAGATCCGCCCCAGAAGAGGACGTGCGCGGAACGCAAACGGGTCCACCTTGGAAGTCGTTTGGATCGGCGGAGTTGGAGCGCGATCGAGTAAATATGCCTTAGCGGACTTAATGCAGGATGGCATCTTATGATGCTAAGAGATTCCGATGCTAAGGGAAGGCTGTACAACTAAAGGAATACTGAGTGTCGGAAACTACACGTCCGTGGAGTTGACGTCTGACTTCGGAATCACTATCGCTGGTCGTTGAGGAAAGGATTAACTGGCGAAGGGAGAAATTCTCTTTCGATGATCTCGGCCTGAATTGTTAGCAACAAAGCCTTTGGAAAAGCAGTAATCCGGAGTTAAATTACCCGGTAACATGTGGTATCTGCTTCCGCAATTATTCCTCACGATTAATATTAAGATTATGGTTTACTTACTCGGATATACGGTTAAATCATCCACTATATCTAAAAATAAGGATTAAGTAGAAACGCTTACATCTTCCTTTCACAATGATGTCCAATAATTTTAGCTCGTATATACCTCAAAAGTATATTAAGTTCAACAAATTGGATAAAATGTGCGCATAAAATATACGAGCAAATTGAACTGCATCTATATATTTCATATGTATTTTTAAATAGGAGGTTAGAATTTAGTTGATTATATACAGCATCTTATTAAAAGTAAAACTCATGATACTACCTCTTGAATTTATATAACGGTCCCTAAAAACATTATAATTATATTATAATACATTAAAATTATAATTTAATTATTACCTGAATTACCTAATACGAAGAATTATATAAAGTAACCTTATCTAAAATGATAAAGGCATCTACAGAAAATTTAAAATTATAATTTATTTATTTCATTATTCAGTCCTACAATTATAAGCAGAATTATCTCTCATTAAATTAGTGTAAAGGCTCTTTTTCATAAAGTATAAAAATATTATTGTCTGCGGTTTCTTGGACTGTTATAATATATTTCGTTAATTTGGAAAATCACATTTAAGAATAATTACGATATCAGAATAGACAGGATTATGACAGTTCATATTCCTCCATTATTACATAAATTTGAACTGACTTTCGCAAATGTTATCCTATATAATAATAACTTTTCGATCCTCTGGTACACGTTTCTTGGCCTCAAAGAGTTAGTGAGGTAAGAGTTAACCTATTATCTCAGAAAACTTACATTAAAAGAAATTTTTTACGACATCCAATAAATTTGCTTTCGCATGGTTTAATTTTAATTACCTGACCTCATTATCTTCACAAAAAGCAATGGCTACTCTGATTTTTTGCTTTTTAAAACTGTAGAATTCATCTTGTGAAAAGAAAGGCATCCATTATTGAGTTTGAAAAAAATTATTAATAAAGTTAATGGGTTCCAGATTCTTAATTGCGCAGAGCATTTTGATCTGCTCCCGTTATTTTGGAGGTATGCTCCTTTTTATTTAAAATTTACTATTAAAAACTAAAAATATAAATTTCTTGCAGAACCAAACGATTCAATAAAATATTTATTTTACACCAATTATACACAATTCCCACATAAATATTCAACGAAAAAGCGATTTTTTTATCATTCGACCAATTTGTAGCTAATCTTGAATGCTTTCAGTGAGACGGAATATCTTTTTCCTGCATCTATGATCAAACCTTTTCAAAATTGAAGAGATATCATACTGTACTTTTTTAAATGCCATGGCTAGGACTATGTGTAGCTCAATTTTTTAAATTCTTTGTTATTATAGGAGATACAAAATTATTGCTTTAAATATTAATGCAATGTGATTAAAACGAAGAGATTTTTTGATGATATATGTATTTAAGTAATTAATGATGACAAAAATTCTGTAATACTATATCTGCGCGTAAACTCTACCACTTTTTAACGAAATGTGTCATTTTAGTGAGTCAGACATAAGTTAAAGGAAATATTTATTTCCCTGAACTTTAGGATGTATAGTTAAAAATTTTAAGCTCAGGAATTTTTACACACATTATGGCCTATTAAAAACTACTCTTTCCTGAATTAATTATTGATAAGAATGAGTAGATGTTAGACTGTACGTGAAGTTTTCAACATTTACCGAATACATATTTCGGCATTGTTCGTATTCCATTTACTATATTTTAAAACCTCTTCCTCCGAACATATTAACTACTTAAATCCGCAAAATATAATATGATTCGCTATGATATGATTTCTCCGTTTCAGCTGTGCATAAAGTACCTGTCGGAAATCATCGTCACCGAATATTTGCTCTTTAAATTTCGTTATTTTTGCCATAGCCTACCAACGGCTATGCAATGACGTTTATCCATAAATAATTTGCAGATCCTTTTGAATTAGCAAAAGAATTATTTCTCTAAAGTAATTCGTACAATGAAGGTTCACAAATAAGCAAGGAAAAGACGAACTATTATCAATTAACAAATGTAAAGCTATGGTTAATCAAGAAACGAAAACCATGAAAATTTTAATAGCGTCAAAGGAATATATGTAGCCACCAATGCTTAAAATCCTATAATCCACCAATGCTTTCTTAAGAATAACTTTTTATAAAGTTAGTTAATATGGTCAACATTAGCAAGGTTACATGTGTTTCACCTAAATTCTCAGTTTCGTATGCATTTTATAAAAGTCTTGTTGACAGATTATTTGCCAAGGTACGTATCTTGAAGTTATCGTCGTTTAATCATAACTACTCGTAGATTTGTCGAGAACCAATAATCATGAATGACCATCATTTTGGTTTATCTGGTAATTTGGGTCAGTGGTATAAAGAAGTGTAGCTACTTGAGCAGTTTCCACAAAGGTAAGGGAAAATGCAGGAAAAAACATACAGTCAATCATGAATTTAAATATGTTTGTTCAGGAGTAACCGAAGAGGCGAGCTCTCAAACGGACGGATTAACTCGGTGGCGGTCGCAAACAAAGAGAAGCAGTCCCCTCCTTTATTGCTTATCCAATGAGAAACATAATTGCTTCCCGCAAAACGCGCCATAAAGGCGAGAAACTGACATTTCATCTTGCCTTTCATAAGCGCCGCTCTCGAAAGCGCGGGGTTAAGACGCACACGCCGATTAGAGCCCTCATTACAAATCCGCGAAAAAAAGAACCATCATCCGTTCCCATTCGTACTCCCTCGATGAAAATTTCACCTCTCCCTGTTTGTATATGCGGCCGATTCTTCCCCGCCGCTTTAATAACTGTCCGCCCACTCTCGAAGGGCTGAAAAAGCGGGAGATAACTGCGAAGGCATGGCGGCCGGAGAGGCGGATCATGTGGGAGAGGAAATGAAGGAAGAATACATCGGTTTCACGAGTGCTTCACGGCAGAGCGAGCAGATTGGAGAGGAGAAAAAAGACCGACTAGGAAGTGAACGACTTACGGTCGTAATTTCATGGCGTCGGGATTTTTGGAAATTTCTGCGAGGGAAACGCAAGCACGTGCTGCCAGATGCACGCAGACCGGTCGCTAGAATGCTGGGTCATAGGTCAAACGATTGAACGCTAACATCGGAGTATCTATAATACTTTCTATTTCCTTGGCGCTGGATGAACAATGCGATTACTTTCATCGGAATGATTGATGTGTGAATGCATCTTCGTCCAAATGCCGCCATTTTTCAACTTGGCGGGAAAAGTTGATTGAGATGTGTTTTTCGTAATTTCGAATAGAGACCTGCATTTCCTCATCACTAATTTTTGGATTATTCATCATTTTTTGATAGTTTTCTTTTTCCTCGCGTTTTTACGGATGAGCGATCTCCTTCGTGCATACCTAATTATAGGGTAGCGAACATCCCTTACCAATACTCGTTTCATACTTCAGCAACACCGTGAACGTTGAAGTAACAACGATGTGTACAATGTATACTCTAAATCTTTAGTATAAAATTCGAAATTTTGTAATCATTAAGGAGGCAATCTTTGTTTCAGAATTTAAGAGATAACTATTACATTCGCATACCAACAATTGACACAATATAAGTTCTAAGGCACCATAAGTTGTGAAATCATTTTATACGACATCCACCATTGACTTTTAGTAACAATCCTAAGTTGGATACGGATTAAAAATAATGCTAAAATGGCCAAAAAACAACATCCGTATTCGTTCAAAATGGAATACCTCCAATAATATAGAATCGAGCAATATTTGTCGGTTTCCTTTTATCACTCAGGCTAACTGCCTTGCTATTTTCGCGGAAAGTGGAATTCGAGGAAAAAGCTCGCAATGTTCAAACACAGTCTTGCGGAAAACCCAGCGTATTGTGGCGGCATTCTAGAGAAAATGGAAGATATCGTGTAATTTTCATTCTTCGCTGTCTAAAAGATCAGAAAGTTTTGCAGCCATAACTCATATTTGAACAGCCATCGTACGAAGGCGCAACAACCGTGGAATCGGGATGCGTACCAAGTTTTTTCCTCTTGTTTAATGATCGGCCATCCATCAACGCGGAAGACCAACACTATGAAGGGAGGAAAGAAAAACTCACCTCAGCCACGTTGCCCTTCCATCCTTGCGGGTGTTCCATCCCTCTGTTCTTCGGATATATTTTGCTCCACCCAACGCTCATGATCTTCACCCACAGCGATTCTAACAACTCATCTTAAGCCATTTCATTTCCTCAAACGTCGAAGAAAGCATGAACTATTAGAAGAAAATATGAGAGATTTATGAATGATAGCTACATTTATAGACACATTTATAGAGTTGCTAATATGTACTTGAAATTATATTACTCTATCTCTGTATACGCCTATTTGAGGAAACATTTCATTCATAAAAATACGTATTCGCACGGTTCCCTTTCAGATTAATCACGCATCTTTTGAGTCTGACTCATTCGTACATCCTTTTATGCAACGTTAACATATATTTCTCAAACATCTTACATCACGTAGAATGAATAAAAGACCTGGTACATTTCCCACATCAAATGCTTTAAAATAAAGAACACGACCGGTATCGAAGATTGATCATCACCACCAGAAAATTCTTATTAAAGAAACAGTTACGAAAAAGTACTACCAGGTCTTTTATACATTCTACATTATGGAATTTTTGAGACTTCGCCTAGTGCTTTGAATTTTAATCCTATATCATTTTTTCAGGATCTAAAACTGATTTGATCATCTTCTTTCCGGTTTTTTTCCTCCCTTTAGTACGTTAACATCTTTATTTTAAACCACATTTCAATTTTCGTTTTATTTATACTTTCTATGCGTCTATATAAACGTCAGACAAAGCTTTCATACTGGTTAAAAAGTCTTTAATTCCAGAATTTCACATTTACTATTTATATATTTACTCTTAAAAACAACAAATAGGTGCCAAGCCAGGTGGTAGTCATTTCTGTAGGAGGGAAAAATTACATAATCTGCCTGGTATTCACCCAAGTCGGGAAGAAAACCCCCCAAAACCTACCATAGGCAGTATGTAATATATTTAATTAAAAAAATTACAAAAATATCTCAAAAATTGCAACAAAATTCAAAATTTACTACAATATTGCAAAAAATACAACAAAACTACAACAAAATCACGAACCGTTCTAATTTTATTCATAATATACATTGTAGGAAGAGAAAAAAGGTTCTAAGACTTTTTTAGGTAAATTGTTCCATTCTACTATTCCATGTTTTAGAAATGAAAATTTACAAACACCTGTTCTCTGTTTAAGGGTAGGGACTATATTATTGTGGTCGTTTCTCCCGAGGTAATTCCTGAGTCTATTGTTTCATTCTTTCAACAGAGGCTTTCCATTTATAGTTTTGTATATGTTCCCTGACCTTTTTATTTGACGTCTATATTCTATTTTTTCCCAACTTTATCATGAATGTGAGTTTATTCACAACCCAGCCATTACTGATTCTCACTCTCATGAGTTTGGCACATTAACTTCACTTCTCATCAAATTTATTCCCACAGTATTCATATTACTCGCATGCTTTATATTTTCATGTACCACTTTATAACAGTGAACTCGGGGATAATGTAAAAATAATAGATTCCTAAGATCATGAAATAGACGGAACACCATTATTCATTGAAGAAATTGAAAACCAAAGCAATTTATAAAACATATGAATTTCATCAAAAAAGAAGGAATTCCAAAGACACTGGAACGTGAATCGCTGTTGTAAAATAAGAGATAGTTAGGTGAAAGTAACTAATGAGTACGTTCAGAGTGTCCATTGATAAAGTTATTAGATGGAGATAATAGAAAAACTCGACTTCAAGTAGTGTTTTAAAAATTTACGCCTGGAAAGGAGAAGTAAAAAACACCTTACCTATTCAAGATATAGAGGTGAATATTAGAGAAAGCACAGTAGACGGAGATGTATATGCAATGAACACGAAACGACAAAAAACCAATCAGCTGAATTTACTCAATTTTTAAATTGCGAACATAAAACATGAGAGAAAAAAACGTGTTAGAAAGTTCTGGATGAAGAACCAATTCAGCATTAAGAGGCAGAAGAAGGAATTTGTAACGAAGCCAATTAAAACAGTAATTATCAAACGCTAAGAGTGGACTTTGGGGAGTCAACTTCGATCGAAATTTTTCTGAGGACTTATTAAGCAGTCGACAAGATCAATCGCTTTTGGGACAGAGGTGCAAAGGAAATCAAACACTCGTGCTCTCTGAAGAGTTTGAAAAGTGGTTGTACGTTTTGGAAATTGAGTTCCAACCAGTGAAATATCAATTCGAGTGTAATCTATGTTTCGTGCATTTTGGGAGAGCGGCAGGGTGAAAGAAATGTCAAAACCATCAATTCTCAATGATCGCTCTCAACTTGTTTCCACAAAGCTTAGTAAGATCATTTCCTACTGCTGAGAACTCGAAAGTATTCTTTGGCAGTTTCCATAACTATGGGCACAATTGCTACCGTACCTAACTTCATTATAATGGACAAATCATACACTGATTATGCGTGATAGCAAGGCAAAGTTAGCTAGAAATAAATACCGAGGATATTCTTCAGAAAACCAAACAATCTATGGAAACTCTGAATAAATATTCTTATCGATAGTTCTGATGAATCCGTAAAATTTCTGAAGTTAAACTGATGCTTAGAGAAATTTATTTTTCACCGCATCATATTGACTAATCCGTTAATTTAAAAAAATAGTACTTAAATTACGTCACGACTTGATCGATGAAAATGGATCTTCTTCAATTAAAATTGTCATTTCTAATAATTTTTACATGCATATTTTTTAGGATCAATGGCATGGATTTAGCCATAAAAGAGGATTCAATACATGTTTTTTTACTGAAGCGTAACACAACCTAAATAAGCCCCTATGTGCTGGAAATAAATTGGATTGTTGTTAAGTGCATAAATAAAAATTATTCACTTCTTCAGTATTTATTTTCTTCTAAATACCTCCGGGAAATTTTAAGAAGCATGATTTGCAGTGCAGTGAAGAACGGATTGACTTTTTCGAGGTGAATATTATTTCTGGTCGCTCCCGAAGAATCATAAATCTCCTTTTTTATCACTCAGAGTTAAACGATACGAATGATTAGTTAAAGGAGTTTGTAATAATCCGATCCATCAATAAACGTATAGTTAAGTAATAATATATCAATAGATAAAGGAATCCAAGAAAGAAACTCAGTTCTAATACTTTCATTTGGTCAATCAGTTTAGATCAATTATCGCTCTTTCTATCATTGCTTCACATTTAAGCATTGTGAAGAATCAATCGATTGTATGCAATAAATGACTTTAATAGTCTTCCCTTAATTAAACATTTAATTGCTTTATTCGCACGTATTTTTCCTTGAATGGCAGAAATTAATTGAGTCTTTTCAGTTAATTCCAATGTTCTAACCGTATTATAACGGTAAGTAAAGATTAACATCTCGCTATTGATGGCCAGTAGACTGGTTTATAAAGTCCTATAAACTACCGCTATTCTGTGCTATAGCTTAATTTTAAATTTCAGCCAACATATAAAGATCGTTGCCACTTGGTAATCATACGAAATTTCTGCGTATAGATTAAATAAATAAATAAACAAGAAAATTAATTTTATATTTTTACGAAGGTTTTGTTTTGCAGAACTGAGAAAAGATAGATACTTTCCTGCAGAAAAAGTTTTCTCTCAACCAATATATTCTCAACACACTAGTACCGAGGATGGTATATATACATAATAAGGTATATTATTTCGGGCAAAATTAAAATTTAATAGTCCTGCCTTAATTCAAATAGTAAAAAAAATCATGCACTGCCCGGGAATCGAACCCGGGTCGCAAGAATGGGAATCTTGCATGATACCACTACACCAGCAGTGCGACAGCTAAAGGGGTAACCTCAGGGTTCAAATCCTACAATGATTTCCTACCGAACACAAAGGTTGGGTTGGGTACCTGGCTTGAGCAACGTGATGGTAACAGTATATGAGCGTTGGCAAATGAAATCTCGCATTAAATACATCCGCGTCGACCAAATCATCCAGTTACAATTATTTCCATCGAGAGATCTCCGTAAATGGATTATATTAGAAAAAGAATACATTTTCCTTCAACAGCCGTGTATCCAGTAAAATATAGACCCTAAATAACAAGATAGGAAACACTAATTAGGCCTTACCTTATTATGGATACATTGCAGATTATAGATAGAGTTGTCTTAGTGCTTATGAGATAGGACTTACATATTCTATTATATTACATTCTAGTAATTAAAGGATTTTGCATCGGTGAACTAGTGGGAATCCAAAAGACGAGCAATCGATTCAACTTCCCAGTACCGTAACGCCATTCATTAATAAGCTTAATAAATCCTCAAGGAATACGTCAAAGAGGACCTTTCTCTCAAACTAGAGCGCTTCTTAAATGCTCCCTGTTACCCCATCACCTTTCCACCTCACCTTTCTTACCATTCATCTCTTGAGACTTTTTCTCTCGGCGTGGGCAGCAATAAAATCTCTTATCTTCCACCCACCCGCCAGACTCGCACCCCTTCAGCAACCCGATTCTTCTTCGATCCACCCACGCACATTCACACCCGCCGTCCCCACCTACGAAGCGACTATTGCGATCAATCATTATTCTAAGGTGTGAAGTGTGGGAGAAAGTAAATGCGAAATTAAAGCGGCAGGTGGAGTAAAAATTGATTCACACCCTTCACCTCTTTATCCATAGACTTTTGCGGGAATCAGTTACAATTGCTTCCGTAGTATGGAGACATCGAAGATTATCTATGACTTGAATTCCGTGATGTCGTTTAATAACTTCACAGCCTATGAGTATGTCTATCTGTCAAGTACCCGTTCGCCCGTCAGTAAAGTACGTTCCTTAAAGGCTCACCCTCTTCTTAAAACATGGCTAACAATGAAAAATAATCAAGGAGACACGGCTGTTAGTAAATAATCAAAAGGAAAATAGTAAGAAAACTCACATAGCCGTAATTCACCGAGATAAACACATCTGCATCTACATTAATACCCTACAAGCCGCCTTTCGGTCTGTGGTAGGGGGTATTATAAATAAACTGAAAACAGGACACTTATCTCGGGGTAATCCAACAGATCTACTGAAGATGGAACCATAGGTTCCGAAATACGCATATAGTGTCTTGGATACAGGTGCTTCCCCTGCGACGCAGGACTCACCTCCAACAGCAGCGGAATTACTCCGGAGTAAGTGTCCTGTTTTCAGTTTATTTATCTCGGTGAATTACGGCTATGTGAGTTTTCTTTCTGATTATGAGTAACAATATAGGATTAAGGTTATGGAAAAATAATGATCCATATGAGTAAAATTTTGTCTTCCGATAAAAATAATTTTAACCAGAAAATGTTTATTCTAGTGTAAACTTTTAACCACTTATGAAGATATTCCGTCTGTAAAGTATAAAGCCCTAAGGACGATTGGAACCTCAACCCCTCTAAAACTTGGCTACCAAGAGCTAGGGGAGAGGAATGAGGCTTACTAGTCAAGATGAGGAGTGAAGTAGTTTGCCCTTGCTTTTCCACAAATCCAGAATACTATAAGCGTATCTTCAAGTGAAGGAAGCACAATTACTCTACAAGTAACACATTAATTAGCATTTCATTAGGAGAGGCCTTAATTAGTGCCATTCTTCAGCATCACTCATACCTAAGAATCTTCCCTGACATCACATCTATGGACAAGATTGAGGCAAAAAAGACGGAAGAAACTATGTACACTATCCTGTACTAAACACAAAATATGCGATTCATCAAAATCTAGTAATAGGCACTGCAAGAATGTATCAGAGAATAATTAATGGTGTGTCAGAGACGTTCAAATTTTGAAGATCATACCATAAAAACTAATAATATTCCTAAAACTGATCGAATAGTTTGAAATATTTAATTTCAGGAAAACGCATAAGAACTAAGCCAGGTTCAGTCATTTTAAACCTTTCACAGATTTCTTAGTTCAATAATTTATTAGCAGTGAATTCAAAGAACATGAGTGGCTTAATACAGCTCGCTCAATTCCTCTTACTATGATATTCGCGTTCAATAGATGAATGTCTAGTTTTTGCTCAGATATAGCGGAAGCAGAGAGAAATAAAGTTTCCTTCCTCCTTGTTTGATGACAAAGAACTTTTAAATCAGTAGAAAGTTACTTCCATATTAAACATTTTATAAGATTCCTATTACTCACTATTTAAAGTTTGCTGTTTGTCACTGTAAAAGCTAACTTATAGAATACGCGATAAAAAATCTGATGTGGCGATCATATGACTTTCTCTATATATAAGATGTAGATATTTATCTACGACAGTATTGTCGAAGTCTGTATTTAATATTAACTTGAAAGATAAATTAGTGATTAATTTGTATTATATTAATTTTTATGTCACAAGGATTATAAATTATGTTTTTCGAGACATGTTCGATGAAAAACCGGTTAAATTGGCCTATTGAGTCTAATACAAGCACCAATATAGGATGAATCACAAAACTGATTATATATCCACCGCAATATAATAGGCGATAGAAACGAAATCAAAATACGAACGAAGAACAAAATACCACACAAACAACACAAAAGAATAATATAAATAAAGACTACACATTTAAGTAGGTGAAACTTAAAAAGTAACTGAGAATGACGAAGATTATTAATATACACAAAATAAACGAATAAAGAAGACAAATGGAGTAAAAAGACAAAGAAGAAAATCATTCAAACCTTATCAATCAGACAGAGCACAATCTATAGTAAGAGTGTGAGTGAAAGACGCTTTGCATCGCATTTTTTTTCATGTAAAAAAACCCAATGTAAAGAGTAATCAATAATGACACGATACAATTATAATTGAATAATTATTTTGAAATAAATACGCCTGTTTCTAATTCCAAATGAACTTCTAAATAAACCTTTGAAGAAATATAATAATCATGTTGTATTTAATATTATTATGAAATGGTATAAATGATTACGACATTTTAACGTAAATATGTTGCAATAATCAGAATATTAGTTAATTATGATACGACTCCTAAACGGTGGTTAATATCGAAAAATATTTTCAAATAAAACTTACAGAAAATTTATTTTTTGTAACTTTTGCAGATAATTGTATACACCTGAACATAAGATAAATGAAGAAATTTTCCATAAAAGGAAACGAGGTTCGAAAAATAAAGCTCAACTTCCAGTAAACCGATTTACTCCAAACACTAATCAACACTAACTGCACCTAGCAAAGTGCTTTATATGAAATTTGGTGTTTATACGACAAATAGTTTTCATGTTAGAGCGTCCACAAATTAAATAATCAGTAACTTCTGGTTAATCGGTATTTCACGAATAATTCCTAAACAATCAGTGATATAAAAATATGTTTCAAACATAAGGTTTAGTAAATTACATTTGGTGAATTTTATAAATAATGTTTTATATCTAATTATATTATTTATGGAGATATTTTGCAAAAACGGAAATGAGCTTAGAAGAATGAAGCTCGACTTCCGATTGACCGATTTACTCCAAACACTAATCAACTCTAACGGCACCTACCAAAGTACTATACATGGAAGTTTGGTATTGATACGGCAAATAGCTTTCATTTCAGAGCACCCACAATCACACACACATACAAAGAGACATCATTCCGAAAATGGCTAAAACATGTTCTAGGGACCCCAAAACATGTAGGTATTTCCGTTGAAACATCGAAGTCGTTTTTTTTCATGAAAACAATACTTTCCCTATACTACGTATATGGAGAAAGAAAATCCAAGAAAATAATTTACTCCGTTAACAACGTATAGGAAGTTTTACGCTTCCTACATCACATCAGCTTACAGTTAAATTTTTAATTTCTTACAGAAACCCTTTCTCCAGTTTATTGCTCGAATAATTACAGAAAAATTTTGTACTTTGTCGTGGCGACAAAGAATTACATTGGGTTTCGATTGCAAGAAAATATTTTTATGGCATCAAATTTTCCTGTAGCACCTAGTAGTGCCTTTTTTAAATTGGCTCAGATTTCTCGAGTGGATTAAGCAGCTTTACTAAAAAAACGTTTAATTCTCACGGACAACAAGCTATCGCTAGTTTCTCCATATTACCTTTAATTATCGAACTGGTTTCCTCTAGTTTTTCCTTTTTTTAATTTCCGCGTTCCGATCAGATCCTCATTTCCAACTCAGCAAAGCCTCAACCAGATCCTAGACTTTCAATTAAGCTCGCTATTGACAGCGTTCTAACCTCAATTACACACACTTAAACTGTTTCTCAAACTGGAAACGCCACTAAATATGCATCTGCTTGATTAAAGCTTTCGCATGTGTTTCATTTTTCTTCGGAAAATATTTTTTGCGCTAAATTCCTTCGAAACCAAATAGATTAAGACATCTCAGGTGGAGGTAATATTCATGACAAACGGTAAGAAGTAAATGCTTAAAACAAGTATCCGTATGTTAATCGATTTAATGAAGGGTTCCCTCGTTCTATAAGCATCCTCAAACTCATTAAATTTAAATTAGAAAATTAATGGAAATAGAGATTCGATTCTATATGGAAATATGAAAGAGTTTAAAAGAGAATGTCTACGTCACTTCCTTGAATAAACTTAAAGTTATTTCCCAGATCTCTTCCCAAAGAATAATTATATTCAGAACGTAGGATGAAACGGTTGATTTATTTTTAAAATGAATTGAATCTATTTTGATTTCTGGGCAAATGATGTCTTACAAGGTTTCCGTTAAAATCAGTCGTTTTGACTTTTGAATTTTAGAAGAAATACCTCCTTATTTTTACTTCTAAAGCAAGATCATTATCAAATCATCAAAGTGATATTTTCAATACAACTGTCATTCTCGTATTTAACCCATAACACACCTAGGAGGTCCACGGAAGTCCCTAGTGAGTTATTTAGTGATTCTGCTGTTACTAATGCACGTATATTTATTTGATTATTGCATGTGTTCTGCGTCAGTTTAAGATAAAAAATGTAATTACAATAGTACAAAATATCCTTTTAAAACCTCAAGTACATAAAAACTCCTTTGGGTTCCATGCAAGAACCCGCTTGATACATTACGTCACTGATGCCGTTGGCTCTAATCGGACCTAAATAAAATTGTATCCTAAACTAAGAACTGTTGCAATGGTAGAAGATGAATCTGTAAAATGTATTTTATTTGAATCACATAGTTATTTTTATATTATATGTAATCGAAATATTAAAATGTAAACTTTCATCAATAAGAGTATATAGATAATATTTCGCTTACTTTTACAAATGCTAAAATAAATTAACAAAATATACCAGGATATATTTATGAAACCAAAAGGCTTAATTTGATCAATCTACCGAAATAAACAATTGAAAAATAAAAAAAAGAACAGTTAAGTCCTCCGAAGACCCCACTTTATAAAGAACGTTGAGCACCTGGGCTTGGCTGTTAAGGGTTAAAAATCAATTGCGATACAGAAGATTGATTGACTGACCAACTGACGACAACTAACTGAATTTAAGATCCTTTTACTACGAAGAAACAATGCTTCGAATTGGAAGAAAGCGTTCTGAATATCTTCGCACAGAATTCCTCAATCCTACGGGATGGAGAGGTAAGCATGTTGAATTGTGTTTAACGCTCAAGCATAATCACTTTACGACCCTTCGCTGTGAAGACGATAAGGGAAAATTTAAGCCGATTGGGGGATATTTATCGTCTCCTAAGCACCATTAGGGGTTTATCTCGATGCTCAAGGAGGTAACCCAAGACAAGAAGTCTCTTCGTAAGAGCAAAGGATAGGAGAAATGGAATGATTGAGTGCTTCTAATACGGGAGCTGAGACTAAACAGGAACGAACTATAATGAGGCACTCTTGTGTAATTGGAAGATTGGAAAGGCTATTTGTTAGAGAGAATCGATCAGCTCATTTGAGTATCAATCATCGATTACGGAAATTATTTCCTACCTGACGTTATTAAAATGTCAGTAAGGACTCGTTCTAGTTTGAAAACACCATTTTTCATTCCTTAAGTATCAGTAACCTGGGAGTCAAATTTATTTTTTATCTCATTATGATATGTTTCTCACGTGGGGAAAGTTATATACATAGAAGAAATTTAATTTTTAATTCGTTTTTTAAGACCTTTTCATAAGGAAATATAAAAAATTGACGTCAATTTTGCTAACTACTTTTTTATCTAAAATGGTAGAAACAAAAGATGAATATAAATAAAATTATTTGTTTGCGTAGAGATAAATATTCTTTTTAGAAACGAAATTAAATCTGATAAAATTTATATAAAAATATTATTTAAAGTGTATCAAGTTCCCAAGGAATATAAGACATGAAAAGATTTGACGAGACCAGGTACCAGTCTTGTCAGACTCTTTTCATGTTCGTTCTTCATTGGAAATTTTCCTAGGTGCACGGCCATTTAGTGATAAGCCACCTCTCACCTTTCCTAGGTGTATCGAGTTCTTTAGCCTTATTAGAGAATTTTTTGACGCTTGAAGAAAAGTGAAAGCGATAAGAAATTCTAAATATTTTTTCTAAAAAACGCTTCCAACTAAACCTAATACCCATCACCAATGAGACTAGCTGACGATAGATGCATTATGATTGGTGACGATGAATATTAGTTTTTGGTATTTTGGCGCTGAGTTTTGATCCCGGACAGCCTTTCCACTACCAACTCTTATCAGGGGAACGGTCACACATATAACCAGAAAATATGATTATCTGGGACTTCATATTACGAGTTATCGCCATGCATAAGGATCGGATATGAATTTTTCGATATTATCAATATCATTCCATATTTAGGAATATAATTTTATTCTTACCCTATTAATGATATTTAAGATATGTTTAGCGAGGTCTAGTAATAAGAGTAAACAGAATTCCAGATAGCAGAAAAAACAGACGCTTAGAAAGGAATCAGTTCATAATGTCTCACGAATCCACGGTACGAGAGAAAGCTTGTAGGCATTGTTACTATGGGATAAGTACACTCCGTAAATAGTATAGATGCAATAAATGGGATAAAAAAGTGTAGTTTCTGTGAACTAGAAAAGGAAGGGCGAAAGGCAACAGGTTTTGTTGAGTGGTAGAGGGAATCTCTCTGAGTTAGGCTAGGTTTCTTCAGAAGTAATTAAATCGAAACAGGCTATATTTTTTCAAGGCATTCAGAAATTATCCAGCTTAAAACGGAAGACGTAGTAGATCTTATACCCCCACGTGCTACAATAGCTGATCAGAAAGAGTGAAAAATAATAGAAAAATGGATGGTTGGATAACTTGTTTCAAGAATAAATTTACTCCGCGAATGCGAAATCGACTACAAATATAGACTATTCAATGCATACACCCCCTATCATACGATCAAGGTAATCCGTAGGGTATTATGATGTTGATAAATACGTCAGTTTGTGGGAATTCCCCATTTTACTTCTGGAGTCAATATTGCAACTAATTTTACCATATAAACTTTTCAGTCCCACTTATTTATTCCTCAATAAGGTTTCGAAATGCATTTCCCTCCAAAATCCATGTAAATAGGTTTTCAAGAATTCTTTAACGAAGGTGATAAACAAACTCGAATTTGAAAATGTTTTACGGCGCCTCTCGGGTGTGATGTTCCTTCCGATTCCCGTGCTTGGCTCCACCCACAGGAAATTCCATCCGTCCCTAAAACGCCTACCACGAGGCGTCACCCGAGGTGCAATATATTTTCTTATTTCCCTCAATCGAAGGGGCCGAAGGTCAGGAAGGCACGTGTGGTCAGCGCCTCGTGGACTGCACCGCCCACGCCGTCGCCCACGCTAAGTGAGGGTGAGGATTGCTTTTTGTCCTCTTTGTGTGGGAGAATGAGTTGAACACTGGGAATACCCGAAATATAATGGCGCCCACGACAACCATCGCCTTCCGACATTGTCATGTCCTTGGTGATCGGATTCACTACGTAAACTTGATAGCAGCAATCTCCTTTGGAGGTTGGAACGGAAAAGGAACGGAAAATTTCCTCTCAGGTGAAAGATGAACTTACGAACTATATCTGAAACTGAGATACAAATTTTGGGGCTGATGGAAAACATCTGAAATCAAGGAAAGAAATATTGGAACACGGCTTTTAGAATGGAATTAATTAGAGGCTTAAAGTTAATTTTATTAATTTTAAGTGAAGTAGACAATTGAATAAGTACAAAGTACTTCTGTGCCCCTAATCATGATGGTATTGCTCTTGAGATGTACACTGGGAGTATCTTAGAAGACCGGTAATCAGGGCCTTCCTTTTTTTCCGAATACTAATGCAACTAGGTGCGGAGCGCCGACAAAGACGGCTATTGGAGATTTTAAACAAATCATCTCTAATCTCAAATAAAATCTAAATTAAAACGTTTATTTGCTGGAGTAAGACTTTACTTTCTGGCAACTTCAATAATGTTGCCTTTGAGATCATTCATTGCTTCTCAGAAAATTTTAAACATCTTTAGCTACGTATAAGTTATTAATTATCTAAGATAGACTCTTGGCTAACCTCGTAGTCAAGAAAATATAATCAGTTAACGAGCATAAATAACATGTGCTCTTTTAGACTTGACTTTTACAGTTGGGACGTTCGTGAGGTAAACCTGACAAAACTCGAAAGATGGTTATCGGCCTAACATATAAATCAACTTGTTGGTATATCGACTCATACTTTCACAATCTTTAAAATTAAATTTCTTCTTTACATTTGCAAGATTCTAAATAAATTATGGAACTATAAATATTTATTTTCTATCCTAAATAGAGAACAAAATGTATTTCTTGAAATGAGAAGGATGCTGTCTACCACTAGGAAATTTGTCTAATTCCTTATCTTTCTTTTCCCTCATGATGTAAATGAGAGATCACTGTGTTTAATTGGAAAATGCATCTCTATGTCTAATGACAAGATACGGGAGAAAAATATAAGTGACGACTTTCGAGCAGAGGTAACTTTCACCTATGGATTTCTTCTTCAGACAGTGAGCTGACAACTAAAACAAGGAAGTCGCAGAAGCATGGTGGAGAGGAAAAATTATCAATAGGAGACACTATTCTCCGAAATTCGCTTTACTTCATGGCTAAACAGAAATCATTAAAAAGCCATTCTGTGTATTCTATCTCCTTCGTTTCCGATGGACATCATGGATTACATAATTGATAACAACTCAACAATGTTAATGGGAAAAGAAATTTTTCTGTCCTGATCATGAGGATATCGGGAATAATTATTTCTAGTAAATTTCCTAACTAGAAATATCATAAGATGTGCATACAATTCATTGTCCCTTTAGTTAAAGAATAAAATAGATTGAACTTAAATAATTAGTAGCATTCAATATGGGGTCCGAGTAAGCTGATGAAGGGATAGTCAGAAAGTAGTAGAATTTTCTGATGGCCATAAATAAAAAATTTTCAAAGGTATAACAGAACAGGAACAACAAGAGCTCTGCAATCTTGGGACATTTTGGGCAAAATTGTACATTCGCCATTTGCTAGCTATGCGGTGAAATAATGATCACGAGGAATATGACTAGCCTAAAATTGGTAAATTTACGTTCTGGCACCAATTTTTACCGCTGAACTCTCTTTCTGACATAAAATTACCATAGAGAATGTTGAATTTCGCGCAATAACAGGAAGCAAAATTTTATTGCAATTTTAATTTATTCATCAGTTCAACGGGAGGAATTTTCCGCCATGTGATAAGTCAATATGCATCACATAACCCCACTCCAGTTTCCTTACAATAGGTCAATATACTTTCAGAATTGAAATAACACAGGTTTATGCTTAAAAGTCATAAAAAACCAAAATATTACACGCACTTAGTATAAGTGAGAATGAATTCTTTTTTCATCCCATGTGAACGTTTGCCCTTTTACAGACAATTTCCCAACTAACCAGTGGCGGGGTTCAATACTTCAGAAAAATTATTTGGTTACTGAGTAGTATGCAACTACACTTTTCATTAACACTTGCGCGCATTTTCTAACTCTTCTCTTCTACTTTAAAAATTTGGCTAATTAGTTAGACTAAGTAAGAAACGTTTCGTAAAGCAACAGTGAAATTGTAACCTCGTCGTGATGGAGTGGATTGAGGAATGTCTATGGGCATAAGAATCGGTGAAAACCTACCGCTAACCTTTGAAATAACTTCTAAATTTTCATTATTCTCAAACACAATCTGGATTTATAAATCATTACTTATTATCTCCTAATTCAACTCGGGATACTTTAATAACCAGTTAGCGCGAATAGGTGCGAACTGACTTAATTCCACCAATGCAAATAACTTTTGAAATTTTTATTATTCTCGAACTCCCTCTGAATATAAATATCGTTATTTATGTTCTCCTAATTCAAATGTGAAGGAGATTGCTCCAATGGGTTTATTCACGATGTATTATTCGGTCCAATTGGATCTACAGTCACCATAATATCTCACCGTAGCACTACCCTCGCATGAATCCAAAGAAAAGTCATGCTTGCATATTTCAATGGCTTAACTGAAAAACGCATAGAAATTCATATTTGCGAGAAATTATAATGGACTAAAGTGGCACCTCCGAAGTATCCGAGTATCTTTCGCATCCGATAATGCATAGTCGTGATGTCTTGTAATTTCTAAGGAGCATTTAAAAGAGAAACTTCGAGGCAGCGGTGTTCGAAAGAATTGCCCATTCAACCGCAAAAGGATGCGTAGAAAATCCTCGATTTATTCGTGACGCAACGGCGATGGAAAAATTGTGTCGGAAACGCCATAGTGGAACGGAATGGAATCTCAGGAAAGCACACACGCACATGGAATCCAGGTAAGATACGTACCGTGCGCGTTACGTCAATCTGCGGTTGTATGTGGAACGCGCGTATTGCAACATTTATAAACGACGCTAAACGGAAGTCTCCGCGCCGAACACGTAAAGGAAAGAGAGTGATTACGAACTCCTCGTCCGCCGTGATTGGAGATTTCTAAAACGGGCGCAGAACAAATGTAACGTCGTGTTCTTCTCCCCCCGGTGATTGGGGAACTGTTTCTGTTGGAATTACCGGAGGTGTCACGAAGATATAATATTTTAAATTTAATGCCCTCATCCGCGGTGGCTGTGTGGCGGGGCGTGACTAGCACCGCACCAATAACGATTAGCTCAACGTGAAAGTTTCTATGTTACCTATCCTAATAGTTTCCGGGATACGAGGCACTGTGTATCGCAATGCATAGGATTTTTAATCTTTTTTAAGCTTTTCGAATTGTTGCAGACTTCACTCCGCCGTACCCTCGACGGATATTGCATCAGGCGTATAATTATGAAGGCTTTAAAAGCGGTTTCGAGTGCAGTGGAATTTTAGTCGAATCTTTTCCTAGAAAATCGTCCATTACGTGATCGCTTCCGTGGCAGGACAAGGCGGGCAAAGAACAAAGCAGAACCTCTTTGTTCCAATTGTTTCCTCTACTTTTTTCAAATTTTGCTCCCCGACTGTTACTTCAGAGTCATATGGAAAATCCTCTAAATTATATTGATTTTTCTTTCGAAAATTTCCCAAACACGCTACGCAAAAGACCCAAGTTGGCTCACTCAAAGCTAAGAGTTGGTGCTATAAATGTATACCCAAGAGAGATGATAAACGAAACACGATTATAAATTCAAGGAAAAAAGTCTTTCCCCATTAATTAACAACGTCAGATGACTCGAATGCTTACTTATAAATTAATTATTGGAATTCCTCCAAAATATCAGATTCAACTTTTTTAATTTTTTAATAAGTGATATTTCTTGGCTTTTCAATTCTGCATCTCATAGATAAATAAATGTCTAATTTTTTAAGACATGTATCAACTAACTATTCAAAAAATACTTTGCTTAAAATGTCACTAATAATCCAGTATCTAACAGCAATTACTCAATAATTACGCATTGGAAAATTTTAAGTATTTGTCAGTTCAGAAACTATTTTATTCGCGTCATTTTTAACTGGAGAGCTGAGAAATAAAATTTATCTCCAGTGTCATATGGAGAATATGCATGGCGATTGAAAAGTTTCTAGATTCACAACTTCCATTCTTTATCAGCTTATTTTAGCAATAAGAGTTGCTACTCGAGAAATGTCAAAGTTATAAATCAAACCTGTAACCACAGCAATCTAAATGCATATGTGTCTTGAAGCTCTTATTTTCATCACATTGTGACATGTTAAAATACTTACAGCTCTTTTCCAATTATTATGGAATATTGAGGTATGATTAGGTATGATGAGGTTTTTAGCATTCTTTAGAATTACCATTCCTTCGAAACAATCTCATTCAAAGAATAGTTTACTTCTAAAAAATATTTTTGGAAAGTATAGTCCCAGGATTTGCTTATTCTATAGCCAAGTAAAGTAATTTTTGAGAAAATAATGAAATATTATGTTCCAAAACAATAATTATCTGTATTTATTTCTTTATCAAACCCTTTATCGAATGAATGATCTAATAATTTCAGAGTAAAGCTATTTGCCGAATACTTTGTCTTTACTTGGAAAGAATTAATTTATTCAGTGAAGCATTAGATAAGAAAATAAATCAAATCTCTGATGACGTGAGTTTTGATACGTCTATTTTTCGATAAATCTAAATATTTATTAAATATACATTTTCAGTAAGGCGTATTACACTGTTACCTCGGACGATCCGATAATGACCGTAAGTTAAGAGAAATAGATGCTAGGATGGATCGTTTTAGAGATTCATTCTTTCCGCGAACAATACGTGACAATAACCGAATAACGAAGTAGTATAGATTCAACTGGTGTTTACACCCCCTGCCACACGCCAAAAGGCGGCTTGCAGGGTATTACTGTAGATGTAGATGTAGATGTAGATGTATAACATATCTCAAAACCATCGCTGGATGACAAGTAAACAACCTTCTAAATTAAAGAAAAACTAATACATGGTCCAATCGACGAATTTGCACTCTTGAAAATGAGAGATGAAGAATAAAATTGCAGTTACATGTATTATTATCGTTTTATACTGCGCGTTTGGCGTGTTGATGTCTAATTTCGCCTCACTTATTTGGGGAAATAACCGTTTTCCTTCAGGTGCCTTCAGGAGAAGGTGCTTAAGCGCGTGTTTAAAAAATTAAACACGTAGAGTCGAACTGAATTACTCTTCAATGGAGATGTACTGAAAAACATCGAGACTTTAATGAGCTCTTCTCTAGAAACGGATTGATATGAATCAAATATGTAAATTAATGACTATTTAAAATTAATTAGAGCTCTTTCACATACAATAATGTCGTCATCGAAAACAAATTAAATCAATTAATAAAAATAATCGATGTAGATCTCTGAGTTACAATGACAAGGCAAAGTAATTCCGCAAAGGAAGTCCCTTCATTTATTGTTTCAGAAACAAATCGAAATGATAATGTATAAATATGCAGCAAGGAAAATGTATTTTTCTTGAAACACAGTAGAAAAAATTTTAAGCCAGAAAGCATATCGTACTCATCAAACCCCAGCTTATGCGAATAAAATTACCCATTTTATATTCGCTACACATAATCTCTCATTAATTTAAAAGGGACAAAGTTTACGAATAACGTTACAGACACCCAAAATAATTGTTTAAAATATTTATGATTTCATTTGTTATAACATATTTATACCGCATATGATTTAGAATCATTTTTAAATACGTAAGAAATAGTCAAATTTTATAATAGAAATAAAATTGTAGCTGACAATCAGCTTTTGCTAACCATATCTTGATTAAACATACTAGTTAAATCAGCAAGAAGTCTATGTTAAATACGGGCCCCTGAAAATCACTTAAGCTACATTGACGCTCTAAGGAAAATAGCTATTTGCATGTATACTAAATAATCATGCATAGGTTTATCAGTAGTCTGTCTGTAAAGTATTCAACCCGAAGGCTGGTTGGTGCCTCAACCTCTCTGATATAAGCTATAGCTATATCTCTCTGATATAAGCTTGTAGAGAGGAATGAGATAAATCTCTGAAACATTGATCATAAATTATATAACGAATGTATCTAGTTAAATCTTTTGGTACTAACTAATCCTAGTTTTTATATAAATGAACAAAAATATCATTCCAGTTATCAGCAAACATTTTTCGAGCATTAGAATTGGTTCAATAAATTTTATACCACTGAAATTTTAAATTAATAATTTGGAATTTTAACGATTGCTTATAACATTCTATGAATGACTAGTCCTAGATATCTAATGTTGACGAAAGGAGTATTATTTATACACCATTTGATTTTAAAAAGAGGATAATAGTATATTTTGCATTTACTTTTATCTAACAAATTTTATTTAACAAACAAAGTCTTGCCCATACCAATGATTAATTGAATCCTAGTGAGGGATGAGTGACACTGAATATTTGCCATTTGTTTCGGGATTTTTAATTGAAATATATAATCTCAAAGAATTGTTATGCTGAGATTACTTGGAAATTTTCCACTCATGTTATTTCATCTTAGTAAGGAAAGCAAGCACAAGCTACCTCACTCCACATCTTATTAAGTCACCTCATTCTTCTCCAAAAATGTCTGTGTCTAAAGGCAGAGGGGGTTAGGATCATTCATCTCCTAACTCATAAATTTATCATTAGACGAATAAATGTTTAATATTCAAAACTATCTAAAAACATCGCTTGCTTAATTTAAAGTGTGGCAAGACTATGTAGCAAGTTTGCATCAAGCTTAAGATCTCATGGCGTATCCTTATTTAAATTAGACATCATAGTTACATTTAAGGCTACCCGACGGCTATCCATTAATTACGTCCAACTGCCGATATTTTCCCAGTGATGAAAGGAATCGACGACAGCAACATCATTTGGTGAAGCCTTCACTGGCAGCTATCGGACGTGTTTCCTTTGAATGGTAAAATAAAACCTAAAACCACAGGCTTCTCTTTCTATTCCACTGGCTTTCATGACAGCTGGGATTTTCAAGAAAGATCTTGCAAAGCAAAAACGATACTCTAAGGGGAGGAAAATTCCTCAATATTTTTCACTTGATGCGATTTATTTATTTGTTTATTGTACAAAATCGCCGCAGCTAGTCGCAAGGACTGGTGGCGACGTTAACTCCTACAACAATTAATTTAAAAGTTTTTAAAAATATTACTATATATACATACAATAAACCCAACTAAATAAAAGATAAGTATGTATAAATAAAATATAATTAAAACAAATATACACAAAAATATAAATCTGCAACAAATAAATGAATTATTAAAAACACCACTGTGAATTAGGTAAGTCAGTATGAATTTTATTATGTTTATATATTAGTATTTTATTATATTTACATTATTCAATATTTATCTTTTATCTTTGTTTTATATATTTTTCGACAATTATAATCAATAGCTTTAGCCATTATGTGTATAATATACACTATGCATTTGTGTAGCCATTATGGTATAATAACCTGCTTCCATGAACTTCCTCTGTATACATTATCAACTGCGTCATAAAAATAATTCAATTCAATCATTAGTTAAGTTTTAAGATCATTTGCAATATAATATTTTCTATATAATTTTAAGTCATTTTAGCATATATATGTTCTACAAGACGGCTCTCAAATTATCAACAGCCTATGAATTTAGTTTAGATCAGCGATCATTATCTGTATATTACTACTATGTAACGTGTATGGAATAATGTCTAATTCGTAATTTTTCGAGGGAACAAATTTTATTTTATATCTGGCTACACTGCCTTGTAGTGAAATACAGGGTACATCTCTCGTAAATAGTGATTTAAACCAAGGATACGTACGTTAACATTTTTTAATAGTAATCCGTGGACTATTTTTCATCAACCAGCAAAAATAAAATCTCTGGCTGAATTTCCCAATCCTGGATGCATTATCGAAATCATCAACGCTATATATAGAGTATTGCGACAATTAATTACTTCCTCGATAGCACAGGTATCATTACCATTGTTTCTTCCGTTACAAGGCATTTCCGTCGAAAGAGCGTAAATCAAGCCGGCGAATGTTTCTTCGTGGCGGTGGTCAGTTAAAGCAATTTTCCTTTCTTCCGCGGAAAAAAACACCGGCTGACGCAATTTTCTACATAGAATAGGTAGGGATTAAAAATACGCCATGATCTGAGAACGAAATGAAAAGAAAGCGCGGAAAATATTAAATTGCGTGGAAGGAATCTTTATTACGGTACTTGATGTTTGCTACGTTCAAGGACGCTATCTCCGAGAGAAAGTTCTGTGAAAATAATAACCTTCGCAATAACGGCTAATGTTTTTCATCTATAGATGCCTATAGAAAGCTGAAAGACTGAATGTTTAGAGCGGACGATAAAAAAGACATTTATCGCTTCTTTAATAATGTAAGAAGATGATAAATTATATTATTATACTTGGAGAATTTCTGGTATATCAGAATACACTTGATTTGAATATTGAACCCGGAAGCTTCAATCGAAAAAAATTATTTGTAAAAGGCATTAGTTAAAATAAACCAACTTTAGAAATAATAAAATGACCATTTGATCTAAATGCCCTTTTTGATATCAGTGATCTCGGTCACTTTTGTAGAGTTAGTGCTAATTGGCAAGGTATTTTTTGACGAAAGAAGGACTTATCGAATTATTTATTGTGACGCTACTAAGATATATGATGTTTCCACCAGACCGCATATGATTTTTTTCCCAATGAGCTCGGGATAATGTCTTCATGTATGTTCCCTACTCCTGTTACTAAGTGATAGAAGCCAGCCTGCGATATGAAACTTGTTCCTTAAAAAATCAAAAGGTATGAAGTATGTTGCAATAAGTAAACAGGCATCAACATATCCAAGGTACACAGCGGGGATGAAGCAGGTCATTTAGCCTGATCAGTTACAAATTAATTGGGGCCCTGACCGCACTTCAAGCTCCCCAATCTTTCTAAATATTTATCTTTCCTCCCCTATAAATAAATTACAACAAAATAATTGACTTTTAATAATGAACTGCGTCATTTTATCTTGGGAACCATATAAGGCTTCTATAGTTTGACCATGCAAATATTGGGCAATTATGCTCTTAAAATGGCATAATGAGTTTTAATTAAAAAAACAAAATGAAAGTAAACTATAATTATTGCTACTAAAATTAGGTAAATGATAATTTAAAAATCTATGTCAATAAACACCATGTACGATTAGGTAAGATGCATAACCAAATTAAAATATATAGCTTAAGTAAATAAGAAATTGAAATTAATTTAATAAAATTATGTAAATATAATTAAGCGCATACTATCATCAGGAAAAGCTTGAAATTCTTAGTATATCAATGATCTAACTATGATTTTTGCCGTAATAATAAACTTCAATATTTCCAAAACTGCAAAGATCCCTAAATTTTCCACCCATTGAGAAAAAATACGCATATTTATTTTAAAATTTTCAAGCCTTATCGAAGGAACTACCATTTATCGCCGGGGAAGCCCTAACAAATTAGGATCGGCAAAAAACGTCTGGCTCAGTCATGTGATAGCGATATAACTATTCCGTTCCGCAAGAGGAAGCCTTCTTGATAACTTGTGCACGCAAAGCAGATTGTAAAAATATCCTCTTCGATCATTAAAAAATCGCCAAGCCCTTGATTGCGGCCACTTTGCCGGCGCGATAGGGAACCATTAGTAGCATTTAACCCCCTTGTGTCTCGGTTCGAGGGAGAAAAAACGCGGAGTTACCAGAAGGCGCCCATTAATTCGCCAACGATTTGAATCCCCCGCTTCCGGCTTTGTAGCGAGTATTTCAGCTAATTGATGCCGGGCCCTTACTCAATTTTTGGTTGACGCTGTATTTCACTCGGAGCTCGCTAATTTTTTAGTCACGCCTCATTCGCTCACTTTGAGCACCAAGTGGAAGGAGAAGAGGCAATTTTGTTCTCCGAGTGCATCTCAATTTTTTATAGCGAGGCTCCTTGTGGGATGAGTCGACTTAATTACTCTGCGCTAGTGTCATCCATCATTGCGACGTCTGTAATGGCCGTCCCTTCGGTATCTTTGAAGAGCTTTCATTTAAGATCCTGTGGGTGGTTATTTCAAATTGATAATCCTAAATAACGGTCGATATTTTACAGAAATGATGGAGAAAATAAGCGGAGGATCATCGATACGATCCTAGGTAGACTATGATATTGAACGGAAAACCGGCCTTGGTGGCTGAGTTGATAGCATGCCATCTACGCTATCACTCCTGCTCCAAGGTCCCGGGTTCGAATCCCGGAGTCAGATTTTTCCATTCAGGGAATAGTTGTATGTGTTCGTAAGTTAATGCTGCCTCGGTGAAGCTTCTACTGATAAGTTCATTAGAGCTTAGGAGGACTTCACCAGAGAAGGGCAACAGTAGCTTTAAAAAAAAACCAATGAGTAAGCAGCATGATTATAAATCGGACTCAATACAAATCAAACGCTCCGTAAGATGCATCATGGAATCGAAAGAGATCCGGTTTATGGTACTTTAAGATTTAATACGACATGCCTTTTTTTATGACTTGATGGGAATACGAAAAAATCACTTACGCAACGATTGGAATAGAATCGTTGCTTCAGTAAATAAGATACCGTTACGTGAATAAGACCGTAATGAGTGTACGTATTGTTTTTCCTGTTAGACTAATTCCACGAAGATTAAGAGGAAAGGACTGCTAGGATAGTCCTGAATGATCCACTATAGGTCTACTTAGTCCCCCTTATATGAATTTGGTAGCCCTTTCTTTGAACTTACGAAAAATAACGGTGACGTAATTTCCAATTATCCCTCTATTTCTCCATATCATTAGTTAGGCTAGTAAACCAGACTTTATATATATATATATATATATATATATATATATATATATATATATATATATATATATATATATATATATATATATATATATGTGAGTAACTGTTTGTTTAAAACAAAGATTGTCCACACTTCATCATGTTTTTCATCAATGAACGAGGAGTGCTAAAGTTTTTCATTTAATGTACATTTTTTCTTAATTCGAAACAAAGTACACTATCTTTGATACCGTATACACTATAATGAGTATTTCTATACAAACAATCGTTAGAACAATATTCAGAGTTCAGATTCACAGGAAGATATAATGACTGTTAACATTGAAACACTAACAGCATTGCCAATGTTGTAGAATAGCTTTCCACTATTTTCCTTCTTTTATAATAATTCCTTGTTAGTGATCTTTTCCTTTTTCATCGCAGATGCTACTCATGCACTTATAACTACCAAATGCCATTAAGATTAGAATTAAGGTCCCTTGTACCAGAGATTGAATAAAAGCTAGGAGACCGATCTCTCTTCCTTATTTTTCTCAAACTACTCTTCACCGAAGATATGTCTTACCATTTAATGGAAACACGATGTTCACGTCAACTCCTTTCACCAAAGACCGATCGTTTTATACGGAAAGAAGATGCTCACATAAAAGACCTACTTCACGAGACAAGGATTTGATATAAAAAGACCACATAAATCGTATTATATTTAATCGACTGATGGAGAAATGTTTCGAACCTGTATACGAACAAAAAACACGTCTAAGGCAATTTTATGACAACTTAATTCAGATCGGATCAATTTGGTTACGATTTCCATGCGGTAGGTTATGTATGCAGAATGTTATCATAAAGTCCTCTCAACTTAATCCGTCGGGCATATACCTCGTTATGCATCGATTACTCAACACGATGCAGATGACGTCAGCGAGACTCGCACTGCACCGATACGCAAATTTGCGGGTAATGCAGACACTTGAAGTTGTTTCATCACCTTCGTGATAACCATCGGTGCATAAATCAACTTTATAGAAAGTTTCGGTCGCTCGTCGGGTGTTTTTCCCAAATCGCACGTCGTACGCGAGGAAAAAGCTCGAGACATGAAATAAAAATCATTCCGAAACGAAAGCAAATTTAATTGCGGAATTGTGTCACAAACTGAATTATTGTTCACCTGGTGAGGAATTACAGTGAGAAATAGCTATCATTCTGAAAAATTCTTTTTAATCCATAAAAACTATGGAAGTTAACCTCTCAATTGAAAAGCACTTACACGCTGGTGCATTCCTTCAGGTCCCTGACGATTTCAACAAGAACGTCGAAGAGAATACAGACTACCCGCTCTTAAACACCAATTTTTCAATGTTTTGGATTTTGAGTTTAGGAATCTTTAGAAGATAGAATATGTAAACAAAGACTCGATTTACTGAATAAACACAGAAAAAGTACGTTCTGTGTCTTTTCTGTTACGTTGGCGGTTAAGAAAATGCGAGGAAAATAAATAGATACTAGAAGCAGCTTCGAATATTCATGTTTCAACTTATAATTAAACGGTACAAGAAAGTAATCAATTAGGGAAGTAGATTTATGGCTGATGAACTCTCTGCCAAAGTTCAAAAAGTGGCTTTCAGAAAATAAATCAGTAACTGCAGACAGTAAATATTTAAAAGTAGATGTTTTCAGAAACTAAAGGTAAAAATATCATTTGTATCTCACAATTAACTATTTATGATCTAAATTCAACCCATCACGTGAATATGAACTGAAAGATAAAGACGAATTTTTCAATGACTCCTTTGTAACTACAATAAAGTCTCTTATAAACTTTCCATCCATTCCACTTAAGCCGGATAAACGTAAGTTCTCTTTCCAGATTTTTATAACAGAAAAGCATTTAGACAACAATTAATTCCCAATAGAGAAGCAATTGGTAGGAAACAAAATTGATTTAAACTCGGAATCCACCGGCATTTCCTACGGCTAAAAGAATAAATGCCGTCTTGTCAAAGCGACTTCAGATGTCGTATTTCGAACTTCCAGGGCTATTGAGAGTTGGGGTTTCTGAATATTCTGACTTTAAAGAAATAATTAATATAAAGGATACATATCCAAAATGAGTTTTGAGAGGTATTTAAGCTTTTGAATGCTTTTTATACATGTAGGGTAAACGCGCCTCCACATCTAAATAATTAGATCAGAGAAATAAAAGGCCTGAAAAAATGAAGTGCGAAGATTCCGAATATTTCAGAAAAAAGTAGTTAATCTTCGCTTGTTTTTCAAGCTACCTCAAGAAATCCTTGAAAGTCCACGCTGTACACCACATAATAAAACACCTGTTAGGAACGTAATTGATTCATAGATGGACGTATACATATTAAAATTCTTCAACTCTTATCTAAATAAGAAGTGATCTTTTTCTTATTAACCTTATTCAGATTTCTTATTAACTTGGATATTTTGTGGTGATGATAATGAATTTGACTTTGTCGTTAATTTATACGGACATTCTTCCTACCGCTAACCCTTGCCGAAAAAACTGGGTCCCTAGCTGCAATTGATCTCGGAATCGCTTTTACTAGTGGGAGATTCGATTGGCCTTGTAGAGTGTTCTGTAATACTTCAATGTTCTCGGGGCTCTATAAACATAGAGAAGGTTTAGTGAACCGAAGACTATCATCTCTGAAATTCTTCTTTTAAGAGTAACATCTACACAGTTATCTGAAAACAGCAAGAACTGGAAGAACAACCAAGTTTCTTCAAACATAATGCCCGTGGATTTATTCCTCTTCCAAAGACAATTACTTAAAGCACTCTAAAACAGATGGGAGGAATCCGGTAGAATTTTCTAGACCTCCGTGCTCGCGTGACAAATGGGATGGATAGAGGCGAGGCGATTGTCCTCTTAAATTCTGCTCGAGGGAGGAAAGAGAAAAAATGAGGAGTGTGAGTTGTGGAATAGAGGGCAAAAGAGGGAGGGTTTTCCTCAAAAAGACACTTCCATAGAGCTGTACGGCCTTAGCTTCGGTCTTCCGAATCTCGAAATGTAACAATTGGAAGGAGACCACTGTTATATCGATAATAAAGTGCTTCTCTCACTTCTGGGCGTTGTTGCTCAGGAACTTTCCCGTGAATCTAGAGAGAGAGCCACGAATAGGAAGACCTAAGGAGAGCAAAGAAGTGTAGGTTACCAACTTTTCGAAAAAAAAAACATTTCATCGCTCAAGATAAAAAGTTTCGATTGTCTAAGACATGTCTCGGAAAGTAAAAATATCTCTCCGGAGTCTTGTGTCGATGATATCAGTCACGAAAATAAATGACCCGAAAGTTGCGTTTGCGACGGAATTCGAACCCGGAACCTTCCCACGAATGTATGTCGCATGACACGCTCCTTGACAAACGCTCTTCGATTCGAAGTTTTCATGCGTTGAAAGCACCGTCCCGATCATACGTCTGATATCTCAATGCTGTGTAATTCACATTCAGAGAGACATTATTCTTAATTTTCTATCGATTTATTCGCTGCTTTGAAAGTTTTTCCTGGCTTTAATGAATGGATTATAAATAAGGTAACAGAATATTTGATTTCGAAATAAAGATAAGATGAATACTGAATGAACTGTCTTCCCCATATTTATGACCGTATACACAATCAGAGGAAGTAAATAATAGATAGTAAACAATTAAACAGTTGTACGTAATGCTCTGTTTATGGAAAACCAAGATCAGAAGGTTAGAAAGAATTTATTAATTCCTAGATAGAAACCAGAAGGGAATATTTTTCTCTAATCTAAATAGTATTTCTTTGGCTCTTGAATAATAATTGGAAATAAAGTTTTTTAAATTGAAATTATGGAAAGGAGAAAAGTATCGCCATTTACATTACGAGGAAAGTATTAGCTCCTGAATGATGAGCATAGTAATATTTCAATTAAATCACAGCAATGTTGAGACTATGCACAGTTTATTCATGCATAAACTGAACATTCCTACACAAGATTTGATGTGAACTTCTACTGATAGCTTTCCAGAGATTTTAGGTAGATCTTAAACTATTTTATGGTTTTAGATAGCTTCCTACGAAATATCTCACACTAATCGTAAGGCAGTTATGTTTCGGTATAAAAAATGAATACATATCCAAAGTCATGAAATGGTATGCATCATACACATAAGAAAAACGTTTCCAAACTATGAAAATGATTTGAATAGAAAATTTGTTATGAAGCGTAATTTTAAAACCCTTTCAACATTAAAATTATACATACGGAAAGTATAGTGTATTTTAATTCTCTAAATTGTATTGACAAGTTATTTAAAAAGTGGAAACTATGACAGTCTCAATATAAAATCTATTATTTCGTAAGAAATTTAAAAACGGTACGGCCCACACAAAGACTTAACTTTCACCTTCTTTCGTTTACGCACCTGTTTATTTATTGGCCTCACCTAAGGCTCTACCTGCAGATTTGATCGCTCTAGCTTATAAGTGAAAAGATCTTTCTTGGCGATGCATTAAGAGCGGATTTTCTCTCACCTTTTTCACGGAACGTCACCGCCGATCTCGAATGCAACCGCTTTGGCAAAGTTCGCATGTCATTCGTAAACTACGATATTTTTTCACACTTCAAGAACCTGATAGGTCGAGAAATTCTTAACACCTCGCAAAGTGGAGGGAGGGACCGCGATAATCTCTTCAGAACGACATGGGCAAATGAGCGCTGTAACAAAAACACATCTAGAGAGGATATTCACCGTGAGGTACTAATACAAGTTGTGTTTAGAAAAGCGAAAGATTTTGATCGACTAGTGAAAGTATTCGGAGATGACTTTTACCTGAGGAGGACTAATGGTTTGCATGTTATGGAGTGTAATGCTGTGGAGAAATGGGTGTACAGAGTGTTAGGCAAACCGATTACCTTCCTAGACAGCCTTCACTGAATACCTGCGGTAATATTCAACATGAAAAGTTGCTTCCGTTTCCATCCCGACGTCATTTCGTTAGCCTGTCAGAGCTTCATTTCCATAAAGGTCATCAGAATCTTACTTTGGCTCTCAAATTCTCAAGCCCCAACCTTTTTGTATATCATGTACCGGTTTCATAAGAAACGTCTACGAATTTTCCCATGTCTTTTGACCTCTTCATCTTCGCGAAACTTTACGAGGAAAGAAATTTTATGAAATTCATTAATTTAATGTTAAAATAAATTAGCTAAAGGGATTCTGGATATTTCTTGTGTCTTGAAATACTAAAGCCTAATAGGTAATTACGAATTATTTTAGATACTTTTTGAAAGATATTTGCGCAAAAAGATGAAATGTGGAAGGAGGAATCTATTATAAATCTATAATTTAAAGCTTGGATACTACGTATCATCATCTCGGAGCTGTACGTTTGAAACAAAAGTTTTTCTTTAAGTTTACGATAAACACTCAAAAGGTTTATTAAACACAGCTATGGCTCATGTACGTAAACATAATTCGAAAACAAATAAGGCTTATGCTGTGTTCATTTCGCAGTCCATGGCGAACTAGAAGTATTATTAAAGTAAAAATTAAACATAAATATAGGAATATGAGTTTTGTGATAATTTGACAAGACTAAGTATTTAAAAACCAAGAAAAATTTTTATCAAATGAGTTTAAAAATTCATTACTCAAAACATAAGATTATTTATCATTTGGAAAATTGATTTCTTTGTGAAAAATATTTCACAAAAATAGCAGTACTATAGTTGCTGTTCGAAAATCGGATGAGCCACCAGTCGAAGGAATTTATGCATCGTAAATCGAACTTGAATTGTCTCATTCCAAGAAAATATTCAATGTGAAAGTACCACTTTCATGCCAAATTTCGAATGCGAGAGGTCAATGAAAAATCACGTTTTGAGTTTCCAAGAGCTTGTTTTAAGATGACCTCTGAATCGGGTGCATGAATATACCTCGAAATATTCGTGAAAGAAACCCTTTGATCAAAACCAATGGCTGCATAAACTTCGATACTTAAAGACTTTCTCAGACGTAGCCATACAATGTGCGAATGAATCCATCCACGATTATTATGCAGATTGCAGTATTTCCTTGAAAATCCAACCGTGCCTTTGCAAAAGGAAGAATACTTTGAATTAAAGTAAGATAACATTATTCATGCTGGTGGCAATGAAAGTGAACGAGGCATACTTCATCCTTATGAAAATTAAGGCCTTGGTTTTCTACTACAAGATACTGTAACATGATTGCATTAAAATACATAAATCATAACTGACGAGAATTAACTTAAGTAAAATTCATATCCATCATAATGTCCTCTGTGTGACTAAAGAAATTCAATTTCCTTCAGAGATAATCTCACACCAATGCCTCGACCTACATAAAAAATCTTGTACGTATTTCTTTCGATGGAATTTTGAGTCCCGGATGACACAGATTGAAAAATACAGTCATTGATACATTGACTTAGTCTTCTTACATTAAATATACTTTACATCAAATTTGGATGGTAAGCTCACGCATTATTACCAAGATGTAATGATCTTAAAATTGCATAATTTTCCTCACTGAATCAGGCGAGGTGTTGTGGTAATCCACAATGGAAATAATCTACGAAAGATTTGTGCTTTTACCAGTAAAAGTACGAATCTTTCGTAGATTATTTACATAATTTTCGTTTACAAACACAATACGATTTTCACTGTATAAAAGCTATTTATAATGAGACCTAACTCTGAGCGGATTTAACGCAGATATGTTTATAAAGATAATGGTAATATTCTTTATATTTATCAATGCCCTGAAGAAGAAAGTCATCTTGGAGCAAACTCTAAATACGCAAACCCCGAAAATAATCGCAGTGAAACACAAATAACTCTATAAAACGATTTAAGAACTGTATAATATACATACAAACAAATTACAACGTTCGAAGATGCTCGTATATATTGCACTTTAAGTGACGCAAACTCTGCACTTTCAAAATTCGAAAATAATCGCAGTGAAACACAATTTTAGAACTATACAATATACATATGTACAACCAAATTAAAATGCTAGAAGATGCTAATTAAATATCCCCTTATATTGGGACAAACACTGCACTTTCTTCAGATAATTTGGC
This sequence comes from Sympetrum striolatum, assembly GCA_947579665.1. Classification (NCBI taxonomy): domain Eukaryota; kingdom Metazoa; phylum Arthropoda; class Insecta; order Odonata; family Libellulidae; genus Sympetrum; species Sympetrum striolatum. The sequence continues at coordinate 82,484,343 of OX388346.1, forward strand.
AATTACTTCCATAGGTTGGAGGATATTTCAATTGAAACTATCGCACATTACCACTTTTTTACAACCATCCAGAAAAAATTTAATTTAATTCAAATAAATATATAACATAAAAAATTAAACATAAATAAAAAGCATCTATAACTCCCATATAGGATTCGCAAATCAAGCTCAAATTCTAAGCATACTAAAAATCTTAACCATTAATCTTCCTCATTAACTTACTCGCGGGGGAAAACACAGGAGAAAGTTAAGACCTTTGCAATAAATACGGTTTAAAAATGAGCAACGTATCGACACCAATGCATTCCTTGATTTCATCCGCACGAAACTCGTTTCATAAATGCTTCGCCCAGACGGTGTTGCTTGCATTCGGCTCCACTGGTCGCAAACACCATAGATTGCCATCATCCGGTTAGGCTACATCAGTTATGCATCCCGCTGGTCTAGAAGAGAGATTGGGAACCCCTTATCTTCTCGTCCGAAATGAATCTACATTAATTAAACGTCTTGGGCTTGGTGACAGGTGTAAAATACAGTCCGAAATAAATTATCCTCTTAAATAAAGGGTCATGACCGAAGGTAAATTTCTCGTTGGCTTTTTCGCCCGGACGCATCCCGTTCTGCAAGTTCTGTTGGCCCATGCAATAAAGTGCAGACTGTGCGCAATTCAAAACAGGTAGGGCCGGAGGTCTTTCTTGTTGCTCTCCCCTCTTCACGGCTCGATGCAATCCCCCACGATAAATCAAATGCATTTTCGGCGTCGGTGTCTGCGTATCTCTTCCCGCAAGAGAAATTTAACTTCTCGAGTTCAAATATCAGGGACGAAAATGAGTAGTATGAATCGGGCACGGAGTTAATTATCACGTCAGTCACACCTACTTATATAAGGCAATCGCGGAAGTTTTTTTTCCTGCAGAAATACCAGATCGTAGTGGACCGTAATGGACTTTCATTAAGTTTAAGTATGGTCTCAAATGAAGCTCGTCATAAAATCAATCAGTCGGAAAGGAATATGGGTCCTGAGGAAATGTTGCATGAATGCTGCATGAATGTTGCATGAATGCTGCATCCTCTTTGGAAGTTTCATTTCACTTGTCTGAATCATTCGAAGTTCCACTAATGCTGACGTAAAAAGTACTCTTTCGGAAACCGTTGGATGCTATTCATTTCGTAAATGTCATAAATATACAAGTATTTAAAGAAATTGAGCATTTATTTACTATAGATCTGTCCCCAGGGTTCCCTATAAGATGGGTAACTAGACAACCGCTTAATTCTTTTTCGAGTGCCCCCAACTAATTTTTCTAACGCTCAGAATTAATTGAAACATTTGGAAGCCTTCAACTATATTTTTTCACGAATGTGCTAGCAAATTTACATATTGTTTTAATGCAACTGAAACCTCTTCCTTGGCTATGGCGACGCATTTCTTTTAAACGAGAGCCTTTAGTAATTTTCTTGCTGCACATACGCGGAAAAAATAGAGGAAACTATCTATCTGTCACTTTGAATTATTAATAAAATTTCAACCATTCATTTTATTTTAGTCGAATAATAAAAGAATGACTTGTCTCTTTTTTCGTCTGATTTATTTTTGCATCGTCATTAGGAAACTTGTTGAGAAAAATCGACCGGTCCGAGATTGAATGTTACATCGAGATCACCATGGTTCCTGCTTCTGCTCAAGCTGATAACTCTTAATGTCTCAGATTATGAGTGAAATCTCCAATTTACTTTCGCGCTCAGATGGGTATTCACTCTTTGAAGACCAAAGAAGCTATCTTTCTTGATTCCAATCAGTTTCGTTCAGTTCGATAAATATGAACGTCCTATGATTTAAACAAGTCTTTCAATTTCTCAAGATATTGACTAATTTTCTATTTCTCTCTATGCTTCTGCATTGAATGTAAGTCCCTTCAGCGGCCAGACATTGATAACCAATAGAAACAGTTTATCCCAGGTTAATTTAAGTACGGTTTTTCAGTAAATTACATTACAGTAAATCTAAGATAAGACAGTGGTGACATAAATTAATGGTGACGCCATAGGCTGCCGTTTGTTTCATCCGTAACTAATTTCAACGCACCAGACGGGGTTCGATCCCGCGACCTCGATTTAAGTAGGCAACAGCGCTTCCTCTTTTCTACTGGTTGATATTTCATACCGATACACTTCACCTTTTCCATCCTTCCTTCGTACATCTACCATTCACTTCAGGAGTTATCCTAATAGTGTACAGTAGAATCGATCAAAGCCTAGAAAGTGAAAACATTTACTTTCATCAGTCGCATTGAGTCTGTATTTTGCCGGATATCACCAGCTATGAGAAGAGAAAACATTTGATTGAGAGATTATCGCTTGTCGTTTTTCGAGGAACCATTTCATTGAGAGGCTTCGAGTGTAGGTTTTTGGCAGAAGACAGGGTAAATCAAGTCATCATCAAGCAATGATGGTTGTCTTAGTGCTTGAGATAAAAGATGATGACGTGCATTAAAACTGAAAAAGGAAAAGATGGTCCTTCAACCAGCAATAACCATTTTACTTAGTTTTTGCGAAATATTCGGGTCTTGTTTGTGAATTTTGTATCTCCATACATTTATTCTCAACTACTATCCTCCGAATGCTTTCCTATGATTGAGTTATTATATTAAACTTGAATCGATTACGATTATTAAACTGAGTGCTGAGAGAAGAAAGGCGAACAATGAAAATAAATTATTAAGTCACTTAATCTTTTGATTCTAGTCTATAAAAATGAGAGTAAAATCGGTTTTTGATATATATAAACATACATGTAACGTCTTTGTAGGATATAATTTGGATTCCCATCTCAATTTATGATAAAGGCTTCCATTATAGTAGTGAAAAAAGTAAATTGCATTAAAAAGCAAAAATATAGCAAATATACGTTAAATAGTTTTGGAAAAATGTGATGCTTTGGGATCATGGAAAAATATTTCCACTGCTAAGAAACTCACACAAATAGTAGAGCTAACTGAAAAAATCTGTAAAAAATATGATAAAAATAAAGAAGAAAGAGAGAGGTTGCGCAGTGAAGAATCGTAAAAATTAGCTGATACATCAATACAAACAAAACACATCTGAACATAGGTGTTAATTGAGAGTGGAAAAGGTCATCGTTGCAGCTAGTACACATCTATTGGTAAATGAGTGAATTGATGCCTCGAGCCACGCCCGGCTCTTCCTTCTTCAACAACCGGAAGATGTCATCGGATACAAGGAGAGAATTCGGAGGGAGAGAACACTTTCTCCTCACCTACTGCTCTCATGTGGCCGGCCTCTGTCTTCCGGGATTCGTCACTTGAAAGTAATGGAAGTGGTCTCCGATGGACTGAAAGAGTCGCCAACGGTCTCCTTTACCAACTCATATCGCGATTTTGCCTCATAAATCTCCTCCCATTATTACCAGCAAATGAGCACCAGATAGAGTATCCGCCTAAGTATTAAGCCACACGGATTTGTTCCTGACTCAAAATAGACAAGTGAAAACGAATTTCGGAGCGAAGTGCACAGAATTTTCACCATATTATTTCCCACAAACTTTGCTAAGCTATTATTGTAGCTACTGCTCCAAAGTTACTTAAAGCTACCTCCCTTAACATAACGGACATAAAATCAATTCGTTTTCTGCTGAATTGAATAATGAAATTAGAATCTATTAAAGTTAAGAAGCCTCATACTAAGAGAAAAGAGCTCCTAATTCAAGTACTGACACATTTGTACTAAACAAAGAAAGCTAGCTTGAAAATCATCTTGTGTTAATTTGTATTGAATTTTAATATGATCAAATGATTTACTTCATTTCTTACTCAAAATTTTAAAATTTAAATGAAAAATTAGAATGGGAAATTCTTGCATTATTTATCCCACAGAATTTATTGTACTTCCTAAGAGCAAAAGTAAATCTCTAAACAAAAATATACTCAAGTAATCTACGTTACCTTGATTCAATCTTGATTGTAGTATATGAATAAGAAGAAATTGAGAATAAGGCATATATAATGGAGTCATTTTCTCCTTAGACTGACACTGGCGTGAAGATCTTTCTTAAAGAGAATTTGTTTGTATATCTTTTAAAGTAAGACTGCCCACGGACTACCTTGTATCATTTCTGTAACCTCTTCACCTTTAAATAGATTCATTATTGGAGGATGAAGTGATTAGGTACAGAGTCTTGTGTATAAGAAGCACGGATCGACGAGCAATGGTTTGATGAAAAATTACTTGTTTTTCGTTTAGTGACGCATTCCTCGATATAAATACCCATGATTAATAGAGCTTCCAAAATAACAGGAAGACATTGGTGTAGGAAGTGAGACGATGGGTGTGGGACGTCCTAATATAGGTCCATGGGGAAGTTTTCGCACGGCCCTCGTCCCGCCTTTCTCCGCAAGTTGTATTCTCCCACTACATACTCATTTCGTTCAAGAGAAACTCAGTCAGCAGATGACATTTACATCCACTCAAAATTGACGACCTGGAAGTCAAATGATTTAGCGTAGAGTATTCTTGATTTCGGTGTCGTTAAAGTTAGCTCGGCCCCTGGCAAAAACTCTCCGATTAATTAGCACGTTCGACCGTATGAAATGACATGAGTTACTTCTTTCAAACGTTTGATGTATGATTTCCTGTAACTGCGACACTGAACATCAAGGAAAGTGTCTCTTTTCTCTCTTGTGTAAGGCTTAGATGTCTTTTCCTTGAATACACTCGAAGTTAAATAAAGTTATCTCATCTAAAAAAAAATTCTATTTAGAATCAATAACCTATAACAACAAGTTATATCATAAACCTTATATTGACATTTATAATTCACAGACTCAGGCGTCGTTTTGTGGAAATCCATCTCGTAGAAATGAAGAAAAGGTTGTACTTTGTATAAATTTGTGGAAAAAGTACAACCTTTTCTTCATTTCTACTTACATTGTCAAGCTCGACTTTTCGGAAGGAACGCCGACAAAGACGGCTTTTTGAGATTTTAAACCTCTAATATTAAAGGATTAAAACACAAGAATCTTTACTATCAACAAATGTACAAAATTTAGTAACAACTTTATACTAGTGTTGATAGTAAATATTTTTTAATGGAATTCCACCAAGTACCGCTGAAAAATATTCATTTAAGTAAAACACAGTTGGTAATTTCCGCATTATAATAATTTGCTGCCTAAAATTGTGTATTAATAGACGAAACTAGTAGCTTTTGCAAAACAATATTCCATGAACATTACCAAGTGAGTTTTACTTATATAGTGAGTAATATCGTATTAGAATCAAAAAGGAGTAAACTATTGGTAGAAACCCTCACCGGAGTTTGTAAAGGAGACCGATTGGAAAAACTCTTCACGAAATCCTTAAAACAATTAGAACTCAACGAGACTATGATCCAGATTACAATATGGTAACTCTATCCTAATGGTTATAAACACAAATATTTCTTCCTTTATAAAGCAGTACATTTCCACTAGGAAGATGATATAGACATGAGGAAAATTACGCGAACTCCACCAGTCAAGATTAGCCTCTTTCGTTTGGTTTTCGCTATTTTGCGTGATTCCATGAAAGCCGATGCACGTGCCAATTAGTCCGACACCTAATACACATATTCGTATGTCTATTAACATTTCTTTATCGCTCTCATAGAGGAAAACCACAGAACACCTGGTGGCAGAATACGGAAACTATGAGCCTTTTATTACATCCCCTGTGCGGTCGGGTCGTCATCAGCCACACAGACCACAAAAATACCACAGTTGACGTATCAAATGTAATCGAGCAAAAATACTCAACGACTGCTATCCATCGCTCAAGTGTCGTTTCTTTCTCATTTTATAGCACCTTCTATGTCATAACGAAGGGCCTTTGCGTGAGCAGATAAACGATGAGTTAATCCATTTCTTTTTGTGACATCGATACTTCCTGTGATACTAAACTCAGTATAGACTGATATCAATAGGATCGAATTTGAATAAAGCGAACGATGAGACTCAAAAGAGGATCAGAGTGAATAACCTCACATAAAATTTTTCAGTGCGATGCTTTCAAATATCGAAAATAATTTTTTGATCATATATCTACTTTCTTTGCAACTATTCCAGAACAAGAGAATTCAACTATGTGCACACATTTTTCATGGCTAATTTATCCAAGATCAAAATAATATACATTTGAACAACTTATCGATTCCCTAATTCCACCGTTCATATTCCTCAAGGATGACATTTTCCTCATGACACAGTAATATCGTTTTCGTAATATCTTAAAAAATTAGAGGTATCAAATAATTCATCCTTGGAATTTCCAATTTTTTTTTTAACTGAAAATAGAAGCTAATAATACTACAAAATACTAGAAAATACTAGCTTATAATAAAATTTGTGTAAAAAATTTATAAAATCATTACACGTTTTCCACAGTAGTAAACTTTTTTAATTAATTTTAAAATAGTTTTAAATTTTAATTTAATTAAAGTATTTTTTCGACCACGCTGAAAATCCATATGAGTATTCAGAATTAAATTTCATTCGTATAGGTACTCCATAACACTATTGTTTTAACATCCTCGAGGTGGTTGGTGGTGGAGAATTCTTTGCCTCACAATCCATAAATTATAACTGACCTTTCTTCAATACTTACAATATATTTTTATTGGTATATGGTATCTATCTAATATAGGTCGAATCAAAATTATTGAGTGACAAATTCAACAGTTCAAATTTCTTGTAGCGTAAACATCTAGTAATTGAATAAAATAAAAGAAATTGTGCCAGATTCGGGATCTCTATGGTTGGCCTAGTCTGATGACTTCCGAATCGTTCGCATACTTTCCATACCAAAATGCTGTCTGGTAGAATATATTAAATAGAATCCAGGTATAGGCAGACGATCGATCAATAAAAACGTTTTCTCTCCATCGATCATAAAACTTCTGAATGAAACGACCGATGGCTTTTCTAAGTTATAAATGTCTAAGGCGGAAGGAGATAGTTATGATCTATCACATTCCATGCAAATTAGAGGTTACTTACTTAATAGAATTGTCAGAATATATATTCTATCGCTAATTCTATTATACGCTACTATACGCTAATCTATTCTTTTCTCATTAGTGAGTGGAATAAGTTACCTGGATCATTTTTACGGCTCTTGCCTGAAGATAATAAATCTTTCAAAAAGAAATGTTTTAATATGCTATAGTAAAGTTGTGTAATGCTCTGTAATGTGTAGTAGTAATTTAGGGACTTCTGGGAAAGTAAGGGATTGCATGACAGGGTGATGTATGGTGGGGTTCTACCCTGCGACCGCTACGGTAACCGAGAAAGCCTGTCATGAAGCCCTAAAAACCAAGTAATACAGTTACAAATAATATTATGAATTCATTATTTAGTTGCAAGGTAAATATAATATATGTATGGAATCATTCTGTGGGAATTGTAAGTTTATCAAATATGTATTTTATCTTAATTATGTTATCACTAGTATATATGTATGCAGGTATAAAAAACTACCACCTGGCTTACCTACCAGGCCTACCTGAAGTTAATGTAATAATAATAATAATAAACAATATGAAATGAATTTCTTAAAAAAAGGTGATGAACCCTGTTACGGTATGGAAATCCACAAGGGAGGCCAACATAGGCGCTGTAGAAGCCTTATCGGAAACATCATTAATAACCGCAGCGATGTACGTGGGGATTTTTTTCGCAAGTACTTTCGATTCAAACGGTGGAGCTTAGCGGCTCGCGGCGGCGGCTGCTGCTGCTCATGATGCAGCGAGTGTGGGATTCACAAGTGGGCGTCGGAGGAACGGCCAGATGGGGAGCGTATTTATAAGAGAGCGGGGAAGAAGAGAGAAACAAGGGAGAAGCAGAATGACCAGCTGGTTCTTGCGTTCCGTTTTACCGTGAGCGAGGGTACTTCGGCCGTTGATCTCTCCCGTCTCCCTCTCATCTCTGATGTAACAGTGCGGAGGGGAAAGAAAGATTCTGCGGTGATGGTCAGCGGGACGGTCCAACTGGAAGGAGATACAACGGATACTCTTCCCCATGGAGACCCACTTCATTCTCCTTCATCTTTCCTTATCGAAAGAACGGCTGCGGATTTTGATGAATGGATTTTTCTCGCTTTCGGTTCGGTGTTAAACATTTTTGAAAATGAATCATCATTGTGAATAAACTGTGATGACCGAAGCCCCGTGAATCGAAAGACTGAGAATACGGTGTTTCTTCAGAGAAAAACAGATTAGAAGAAAATCTTGCGGACACCAGGTGCAAAACCAAGTATGAAGATTAAATAAAATAGTACGGTTAACAGAAGTATGGGAATAACATGTGCTGAAATACATTTCAGGTCGATGACGGTGTTTTAAAAAATTGTCATAAGAATTCTTGTAAAATAAATTGAAACAAAAACCTCATCTCAAAACTCAAAATCATAAGCTAGAAACCCTTACCGTATATGAGCCTTCTGAGATATAAAATTCATAATACTGCTGTATTTTATTATAATGCGTTCCATATAATGCAATAATTTAGTGTCATCTGATGGTAGGAGTATTTACGCAAAGATTGCGTTTGGCCCATAACTGCCCTAGCTTTTATCTGCGTAGATATTGAAGCTACCCAAAGAAGTTGTCTTCATACCCTTCAAAATTTGTTCTATGAAAAATTGCTCCCCGATCGAAAAACTCTTGAAAACCCACCTTGAATATTTAAAATAGTTAGCCATCCAAACTCACTGAAAATCAAAAACTAACCAAAAGGATGAGGGAAAGGTTCTTTTAAAAAAATTCGAGGAATTTCTCTATTCTGATTAGTTAATAAATTAGTTTAATCTCATTTAAAATGAGGAATAATAGAACTGAAAAATGGTGTAATGATTGTCTCCAACTTTTCAAACAGGTATGTTGAATATATCATGAAAACATATGAAAGTGGGAGACCTGTGTTCGAGTCTAAATCGTCTCTCTATTTTTCACCTCCATTTATGATTGGGAATAATCTAAAGGTCAGTAAGCATTATTTTTTAAAGATTTTTAATACTTCAATTACAGATACTGTGCGAAAGAATCTAGACCATTTTCTACATGGTAATTTTATCTTATCCAGAGTGAAAGTTTCAACTATGCTGACCCTTTGGCCTTGTTTTTTTCGGATGATTCAATAAACACTACACAGACAGTCCTGATCCTGATAAGAAAGTAACATCGGATCAAGAAGGAAACATTAATGATGACTAATTACCTTTCAGTCATTAGGATTTTATAAATCCACTTCAATTACCAAATAAAAGAAGAACAATGTTGATTTTTGTACCATAAAGATGGGAGGGAATCATTTTAAACGAGGTTGTGTCGGAAAGAACTGGTATGCCTAGGTAGAATAAATGAAGGATTAGTTTTAATAATAATCCTAAACTCCTCCCATTAGCATACCCTAAGATGATTTCACAAGCACCTAGTGAGCACCTAGAAAATTAAAAAGGTAAAGCACCTAACAAGTTTCAATAGCATATGTGTAGCGGTCGATTTCGATGTTTGAATAACTCTGTATAAAAATCATTGTTGCTGGAATCGCATTCTTGATATCAAGCGGGATATTATAATAACGAGTAAAATGTTGCTTGCATACTGCAAGCAGATCGACAACACTAATTTCATATCGGGATCATATCGGGACGGACCTTATAAGGAAGAAAAACGGATTGAAAATATTCTTAAATTCGCTTCTATTTAATCGTCTGGCATCGAACCTGGGTCTTCCTGGTGAACTTACTATGGAGTAAATTGAAGATCACCATCTCTAAAAATGTGTGAAAATTCAAGCAGAAATATTGGCTGCAACTGGCTCAAACGACGTCCTACTTTTCACGAATGTAAATGGCTCTCTGGATTCGAGCCAAGGACGATCTTGGAAATCTAAAACATGTTTCTGAAAGTTATTTATGATCTCTATCTATATGCCGATTTTCAAGTTTCTGTAATATTGGGAAAGGTTTCAAAATAATTCCTAAAAATCGGATCAACTTCTGATTGCAGAGACACCTGGTGTCGAACCCAGGAAATATTGTAAGCTGTGAATGAAAAGTTTGATATGTATGAACCTGTTCTTGTATCATGCATAGTTTGAAGTCGATAGCATGCCTGGAAGTACCTACATTTTGTTTCCGTTATCTCCGTAAGAAATGCATTGAGAAGTGCAAATGGCCTTCTGGGATCGAACCAAGGACCATCAGCGAACATGTAAAATTTTATTATGAAATATATTCATGATATCTATCCAAGTGCCGAGTTTCAAGTATCCATGTTATCGGGAAAGGATCCAAAAAAAATCTTCAAAATCGCCGCAATGCATTTTAAACGGCCGATTTTTGCCCCGACCTAGCATCGAACCATGGACCATATTCGGCTATGTCTTTCTGATTAACGTTGGAGTTGCACGGTTTCTAGCGATCCCTTGAATTTCAACCCTCTACTTATCCGGGAAGTGCACCAAAAAAATTTTTGAAAATCCCCGCCATGTATCCTTATGGAGAAAATTGCGACTTTGGGGCCTTCTGGGATCGAACCCATGACACCGAGGTTCAATGTCGGATTTTTCCTGGAGGTTACACGTTATGGCCAATACGTCGTAAAATTTCAAGTCGTTGGCACTTGTGGAACATGGTTAGACTTTTGATCCCCTATATATAACTTATAGGTATATCCGGAGAAGCGTCTATATATAATAGATATAGATGTATTATGGGATGAATTCCACTGAATGAGGATAAACAAGAATCTGACAGGTCACGGGTACATTGCAGTCGAGAAATCATATGAGCGCAGATCGGTTACAAGAAACAGACGACTGTTCTGAAACATCCCATCTATCAGAGCATAAAAGCGAGAATATTGCGCTCCGAGTAGAGGAGATAAAAAACTGCACACTGACCTTCAGCACACGCTATATTTCTCTGGATTCCTTCTTTTTTGCACTAATACTTGAAAAGGCTGTCACTTCGATTAGAGTCAAGTATGTCAACACGAAAGTGTCTTTTATAAAGATTTCATTTTCATATTGGAAAGTATTTCCTTCGTTTTCTAACACTCTAATTGAACCGAGTAAGACTTTCTTCGTTGCCAATCATCCCAGTCAATCGAAAGGCATGAATATGAATATCCCTTGTCGTAAAGAGGAAATCTATGAAAAAAACATAAAATGAGCAAATTAATATTCATTGCGTTGCTCAAGAAATTTGACGGAAAGTTGATATGTGTTTCGATAAGGACTTCATTTTGTAATTAATACGGTGATAACTTGAATTAACCCTTAATGGCGTTATATCAGATAATTTAAATGCCATAAACACATTATAAACTTCCACAGAAACGTCAATTTTCTATGAAATTTACACGTCGTTCTCAAACAAAGCATACAAACTTTAAACATTGTTGCGGAAAATCTACTTATATTTTTAGAAGGGCGATTTTTCAGGCAGCTTATTTCGACAGCATTCCGTTCTTCTTCTTCTTGTCAATTGGGCCCAAAAGGTTGTGTTTCAAGAGGCTAAATTTACCAATGTTAATAGTCGTGTACGTGTTCATATATTAGAATGTAGTACGAGCAATTATTACTCATTCATCACCATTTAGAGAAAATTCGAAATACTTTGATTCCTATTAGACAACTGCACAAACATTTCCATTTAATTATCTTACGAAATCTTCCGTCACGATAAAAATAAGGCTAACAATCTATGGTATCATTTAATGAATTTTCGACAGTCGAGACAAACAAAAGATTTCGTTATTCTCGAGAGTCTGTTGCGCGAATAGTAGAAAAAGACCTGTAATAAATATTCAACATTGGTGAATCTGTATTTCCCGCTTGTAGTTAACGAAAATAAATGCCGTAAAAAATAAACAATTTACATATTTCTTCTAAAGAACAATCTACCATCTAGGCCAACCGAAAACCCCTTTCCTAATAGCACATCATATATAGCTTACATGTATGCGTAAATTATGTTCAGAGAAACTTCAATGATATCAATTTTTACACTACAATTATTTTTATGAGACACGGAGCCATGGAAATGGTATAAACACCATCAAGTAGTAATTCTGTTCATATTTTTGTATTAAATCTATTAGAGTAATAATTTATTTAACGAAAATAACTTATCTACCATGAAAAAAATCTTCATTGTGGGCAAAGTGAGTCCGAAAATCATTTTTTACTATAAATCATTAGCAAACGCATCCAAGTGGTAAAGTTGATCATCATGTTTGCAACATTTACTGATAATTAAAATTATTATAAATTTAATCAAACGGGCTTTCTGTAAATATTTATCCAGAATGTGGGTTTAAACCTAATCCCCTTAACATTAGCTATTATTATTAGTTAGTTTGAGAAAATGAGAATTATTAGGCAGGATGAGATAGCCCTTGCTCCTCACTGAGCCAGGTTGCTATAAGATGATAACTTAAGTGTGACGCAATGACAAGTGACATTTATTAGCATTCTCTAGGGAGAAACCAAATACAACGTCATCTCAAACGGTATAGCCGCAAAAACCAAAATTGAAAATAATATATTCCTAGAAATATAGATAGTAGTATTCATCTTAATAGGAATAACAAAGAAGAATGTTTATAAGTAACCCTGAAAATTATTAGTAGTAATAGTATTGTTAAAAGTGCTTCGACAGCTTAGGTCATTTCGCACATTGGCCCTGAAAATTATAGCACAACAATGATATTACTGATATTTTAAATGGTAAAAATCATTTAGGAGTATTTACACTAATAATGGATTAAAACACCAAAAAACTTTTATCGCCGTAAAATTAAACAGTAAATTAAAATTGTACTCCGGTTTTTAAGGCTATCTTTCTATATCTTTGGATTGGGTCCAGAAAGTCTTACGAGTTGGAGCGTATATTTTAAGTGGCAATTGCAAGCTAAGAATATGCCTAAAATTTAGTCATAATGCATGAATATCAGCATGAAAGATAAGGTATTAATCGTAGGAGTGACAACAAGTCAAGCATGGGTAAAGAAGCCTTTTCCATTTCAGATGTTTTTGGGCAGGTGACTCTGTCATTTTTTTTAGATTAAATTCTCATTTTTGAAATAGAGGGCCGTCCTTGGGAATCGCATATCTATGTAGGAAACACCCTTGGCTGTCATGGTCGATATTTTAGTTTAGTTTTATTCTTTGGAAGCATTACGAAGGCCATACAAAAACAGCGTGAATATTCATTCCCTGAAATTTCTGGCATCTTGAATCACTTTGAAAACTTCTCGTTAGTGATTCCAACAGTTTTTCTCGAGGTGAAATCAACATTTTTCGCTTGCCGATTCAGTAAGCGGTCATTTGTTGGCTATAAAATGTCAGTTGTAAGAAGCACTTGATGAAATTGTATTTTCATTAGATTAAACGTGTAATTTTTCACATCGAGCAAACTGAAATATTGCAAGAAACTGGAAATAAACCTCCCACAAGACGTTAGGCGACCGATTACAAAAGCTTCTTGTGTGTTATTAGAGCAACATTAATCTAAATATGATTCTCTACGTCTCTGTTTTGAAAACTTTGACCTTCAATATGCAACTTTTATTGAACGTATTCCAATACTTGCGAGATTCAAAACAAGCTACCGTATTTTATCCTTGAATAATATTCCTCGACAAAATTAAGAGGAATTGAAAAATTAAGAATAGCTTCTTTTGGTGCGCAAAAGGATTAACATCCAAAATTAAGAAAACAAGCGGCTAATTACGAGATTACATTTCGAATTCCTTAAAATTACCCAAGGAAAAACTTGAAAAAAGTCTGACTGGGCCGGGAATCGAACCCGAGATCTTCCTCTATCCGGGAGGCTGCCTTGACCACTAGGTCAAGACCTCATCGAGGCACCGGCAACACAAAGTGGTTTAAGAGATAACCCACCATAGGGAATCACAAAGGAAAGGGTAAATTGCACATAAGGGCGTGCACCCTGGAATAATCCCAAAAAAAAAAAACGGACTTGAAAAAATTCAGCCTTTTTTCAAGTCCGTGTTTCCTTTGGATTTTTCCTGGGTGCACGCCCTTTTGTGTAATTTACCCTTTACCCTTTCCTTTCCTTAAAATTATTTAATTAATGATAATCATTCTAATAAAAACACTTTCAATCCTTGCTTAAATTTAGGATTTCTGTAAAAAATACCATGCCAAAAGTGCTTTAAGTATATAATTTAAGTAAAATTAAATTAAAACCTAGCGAATAAAAATTATAAGTTAAACCTAGTGAATCTCAATCTAATTTAAAAGACAATCGTTATAATAAAAAAAGTTGAAATCCTACCTTAAATTTTGGATTTCTCTAAAAAAGTACTTTGCCAAAAGTACTTTTAAATTAGATTGAGATTCGCTAGGTTTTACTTATACAGCTCAGACCAAAGACTAAGTTAGAATGTAAGTTTACACTAACTTTTTTTTGATGAAGAGGCCGCCTTTTTGAACCTCAACGCAAACTTCGGAAATCATAGGTAGGAATATCCGAGTGAATACTGTTTTATATTAGCAAAGTGAAGATTGGTTTCTTTTTCAATGATTTTGCAGAAAACTAGCGTAAACATAGAAAGCTATGACCCTATTACATAGCTGATATATTTTTCCCAAGATAAATACAGCTCACCTTGAATTTTAGCAGCGGCCTTTGGTAAAACGGTTTTGGTAACCAACAAAAACATTCTGAAGGATTTTCTACCTCCTAAGTTTTTCTCTCGCAATAGACCCACCTCTTCTTGTACCGTAATTAATCCACCCCCTCCCCTATTCCTTAACCTCGGTGAATCAGTTGAGGCCGTTACGCATGGATTAGTGAGCCGAATCCCGTGTCTGCCAAAAGTTTGCGGTTTCGATTCGTATCCGTGTTTAGTTGTTCGTAAATATTTTTCCTGTCTAGTGGCTACAGCTGAATTATTAAGCACCGCTATGAAAGAAAGCGTATAGATGTGAATGAATAGCATAGAACAACTTGGAAGAAGAACATACATAGTAGATTCCACAATGCAGTTATTAACGACCATCTTAAGGAGAATAATAATATAATACAAGAGCGCTAGTCTTAAACAGGATTCACCGCGGGACAATGAAATTCACTATGAACTCATTATAGAACTTACGGAGTGTTTTCTCCTTCCAAAATGTCTAAAATATTTCACGAAGTCAAGCTCAAATATATTGATTTTATTACAGCACAAAACCTCCTTTATAAGCCATGACCTGCTACCTTAGGATGTTAAACCACGGAGTGCCTACAATTACTCTATGGTTAAACGTTTTCAAATTTAAACACAATTTATAAAATTGATTTACGGTGAGTATAAGACTGGTCATCAATCGGTATAGTATAAAGGAAAATATTATTCCATCAAATAAAACTCTTAACTAACGCTGAATCAGAGTTTTTGACGCTCCTACCAATGACTAGTTTTAAACATTCGGAATCAGTAACTGCTTCAAAATGCACATTTCCATTGATTCCCAATCAGTTAGCTTGTGCTGGATCAAGAAAACTTTTCTTCCGAAACTTCACAACTCATTTTTCTCAACTCACTTCTTCCGAAACTTAACAACCCATGTTTACTTCCTGAACGAAGGCTGAAATTTTCGAAGTAAATGTCGAAATTCCTTACGTACATGCTGTTTACCAAAAATTCCGCGTTCCTTTGCTCTTTCCTTTATGAAGAGGCAAGAACAGTTGAGGGAAAGCAAGCATGGAAAATTATGTAAAGCAAATTTTTCAGACATTTATCTTCGTAAAAAGTTGCGAAAGATACAAGCCTGAGGCAAAAATAAATATTTTGCTAATTAAGTTTATTATTGGTAAAGATAATGGAAAGATGAAAAGCAAACACTTCGTGTAAAGATTTCTAAACTCACGTCAAATAAGAGTTCAATTATTTGGAGGCCCAAGATTGCGTCATACTGGGTGCATTCAAGCATTTGTGCAGCCAAAAAAAATTGAATTTTAAAGACGCGAAAGCTTCAGAAGATGAATTAATTGCTTTCAATTACAACAACTACTTTTCCCTGAATAAAACGTACTTTAACAAGCTAAATGTATTAGAAGATGACAATAACCTCCTCGTATGTAAGTGCTAAAGGCGTCTTACAGTATTTCCTATATAAGTTTTTTCTTATACACAGACTTGTATAAATATATTCCTGCTGAAGCATAGTTCTTTCAGCAATATGAGGTTATGGAACGACCCTTATTCTCAACGAATGCTCCCTTTTTCCATCTCTATGAAAATACAGCTACATATATTCTACACTAGCTGTAGCGCCCCATGATTCTCAACGGGGAGAATAGAAGTAGAATTAAATACAGCAATCCTTTTATCTAAAAGAAGATAATCTAACATGTATCATGTTTGCTTCGTTCGATGGGACAGATTACCGTAAACGAAACTTTTCCGTGAAAATCCCAATATCTTACGCTCTCATAATTTGTTGCTGAAATCTATTAGTTTGGTCATCGGAATATTCATTTTCATATAACATTTATACCAAACGTATCTCAGGTTGACAACAATGATTCTTCTTAATTTGATTTTGCAATTGAAATAAAGCCTGAGAACGATATTTCGATTTATATTTCCAAACCAATAAACCAAGAAATAAAAATTGTACTTAAGTATACAAAGCCACCTTGACTAAATATTCAATCTCATATCTTTCAAATGAACAATTTCTTCGATAAAGACAGCATTCGTTCAAAGATTATAAAAACGTATTCAAAGATAAAATTAGGATAAACATCAACACCTTTAAGGATTAATTTTCAGAAATGCACAAAGGTAATACGGAAACGCATAAGCAAATAATAGAAATAAATATTACTGTGAAAACAACCGATGAATATTTTTACGGAAAGTAACTAAAACACCACATTAGCACTGAACACAATCATTAACACATACACTATCACGGAAATGAAAGTCGAAACGGAAACTACGATTAAACTTATATTTTTACGTTAAACAATTAGGTTGATATAAATAAAACATGGTTGCTACAGAAGCTTAAACAAAATTCGAATAACTTTCTTAAATATTTCATTTATTCTCAATTTCTTCTTATATATAAACTCATGAGCTAGAATCAACAATCGCCTAGATCGTCAAGGGAATGGTAATTGTTTACAACCTCAGAATTTGAATATGATATTCACGTATTTTATCAAACTGTACACAATTTCGAGTCGGAAACGATATTCCACGACCTAAATAAGAATTTTTATTCTATTTTCCTTCTTTTGGTGCTTGATTCGACTTTTTATAATCATTATTTCTAATTTAATTTTGCAATAGAAATTAACCCTGCAACGAAAAAAATTACCTCTACGTGTATTTCTTATGGAAACATTTTGACCCGTCTGGGTTCAAACCATGGACTTAAGGTAAATAAAAAGTAGCTTATACTCTGCGCGGGGTCGACTTTCAATAATGTAGAAAATTTCAAAGTTTTGCGACTCTCGGTTCTCGAGTTTTTAGCGAACATACACACACACACACACACACACACACCCACACACGCACCCACACTCTATTTTATATTATAGATTGGTATGTTATCCATACATTACGTTACGTACGTACCCCCTGCCACACTCAGAAAGGTGGCTTGCAAGGTATTAATGCATACGAAGACATTAATTTAGATTCCGAAACTTGTATTATTAGGAATTCCTTGCATTTTATACAGTTTAAATATCCTTTTGATGAGGTTTTTCTCACCACAACATAATAATACCATCAGAAGATCTTCCAGATTGGGTAGAGTATTTATTTATACTCAATGCCTCCCATTTTATTATGTTGATCTGTGTTAAAGTTGGTTTGATTATTGGTGAGCAAAGTACGATCTAGTCTGCCACACACTCAAGGGCGACTTGTAGAGTAATGCTGTCGAAGTAGAATAAGGAAATTTTTATAGAACCAACAACTACAATGAGTTTTTTCACAGGAATCCCGTACTTTAATATCAATCATCGTCATTGGTCATTGTATCCGTAGACTGGTCGAATGTAGCCCTCCATTCCTCTCTATCTGGTGCTAATTCCACTACATCCTGAAATCTTTTCTTTCCTACATCCCTCTTTATTTGATCTACATGTTTCTCCCTTGGTCTTCCTCTTGGTGCTTTATCTTCTATTTTGCCTTCTAGAACGTTCCTAACAAATCCATTGGATCTCAAGATATGTCCAATCCATCTAGTTCTTCTTTCCCGGATGATGCACCATTATGTTTTAACCACACATATTCTTCCGTATACTTCCTCGTTTCTCACTCTATCTTTCCATTGAATATTCAACATTCATACCCAGCACCAGGTTTCGAAGGCTTCTATTCTGCTCTGTTACGCTTTTCTAATGGTCCACGTCTCTGATCCATAGAGTACCACAATCCATACAAATGTCTTCAAGTATCGTTAATAATATCAATATAATTTTTAAACTTTTGAAAGAATTGAAGGAAAAAACTCCGCCGTAGCCGGGACACGAACCCGGATCTCCCACTTACAGAGCGGATACTTAGAAAATTAAGCTACCTGCGATATTTAGAGCTGGAATGAGACCAATCGGCATGTGGAAGATGTGCGGCTAAGAAATACATTTTCTCTACTTCTTCTCTGAACCCCCTAAAATAGGCAATGGATTTTTTTCTGCAAAAATTATGTCTTAAGATAGCGAAATCAAAATTAAGGCTGCATGCAGTTGCTGAGATTGGACGACTATATAAGCTGCAAAAATGACATGTTTTTATTAGATTTACGCCAGTATTTATCCCATATACAGTTGCCGGACACTTCGGCAACCTTACGCAAAAAACTTTTCCTGAGACTGAATTGTTTGAAAAAAATTTACCAGCCCAAAAGCTAACACTAACAGAATGACGAGGAAAGGAGTGTAAATGTAAGCACACATCTCGATACGTGTGCCAATGCTACCGGGACGGTGTCTGACGCGTGCACTTAGATATTTGGAAAAATCGCGGGGGAAAAAATAGATAGGAGCCTCAGTTGGGAAGAATTCGGTCTGCAAAGTGAAACAAGGTCGACGGCGCTGTCTTCCAAAGAGATGATCGCCAAAAAGTTCTCGCTCGACCGGTTGAGAGTTCGATTTTTCCTCTTTCTCCCCGACCGGGTGAAATTTTTCGGCGGCCCATTGTGTCATCAATCATTTCGGTCGCACTAGATCGCTTATGTATGTCCCCTCGCGGCAACCGGTTCTGCACATGAAGATGTACTTTCGGGAGAAATTGCTCCCATATTTAGAAAAAATACCGGATATTATTTTTTGCTTTCGGCATTTCGAATAATAGCTCCACGATAAAGATGCTCGTTGAAAATAAACGCGGATCTCGTTCCAAATGTGTTCATTTTCTTTCGCCTCTCGAAAGTCAAGGGGATATCTGAGGTGATTTGCATGCTTGTCCAACGTCGATGCCTCGAAATATATAATCCGTTTTCAGGACGAGACATCCAGATTGTCATTATTTAAAAGAATTTTGATAGTCAGTGAGAAAGATTATTCTGCGATTACAGGCGCAAAACCCAGCCTCTAATCTTGAGAAATCAAACGGTCGTTTTTGAAATAATAGTCTATCTGTTATGTTGAAAGTTGTGTAAGATAATCTGTTATGTTGAAAGTTGTGTAAGCCAAATTTAATTGGAAAATGTACTGCAAATGATACAAATTAACAAAATTGATGCATTCTTATATCGTTATTTAAAGAAATACTGTCATTTCCTAAATTTAATTTACTCCAGAAATTTTTCAGAAGCAATTCCTGGGGGTGAATCAGCTCCAAAAAAATATTATAAGTCACTAAAAACATGTTTCATACCGCAAAATAATTTTTTTTCTAATAAATTACTTTAAATTCAATTTAATTACTGATAAAAGTTAACACTAAGTTAATTTCTTAAATTTTATCAATATATAATAATACTATAAAATTACTTCCCTTCATGATATAATTCCAAAAAAATTAATTTTCGTTCTAACGATATTGTTTTAAATTTTCTTCAAATTTAAAATAAGAACTGGATTTAAAGAAGCTATTAATATCCAAAACTTTGCAAAAACATCCACCCACAAACGTAATAATAGACCACATAATGATAAAAATTTGAAAGACCTAGGATCCTAGTGTTTACCTCAAATATTGGATTTGTTTTGTGTGATTTGAAAGAGCAGAATATGATGACTCATGTGAGCCACGCAATGCGAAAAGCTATCGATAAATAAGTGAGAAAGCTCCGTGGCCGAACAACATCACGAATCCACACATGACTAAAGATGCCGTAGGCAGTTTAGATACCTGTTACAATAATGAAAAACTAAACCTGGCGTTAAGGCCGTCTCACTGATTCCTCGATTTGATAGGCGTAATGTGATTGTGTTCAAAGAGTCTTTCCATATTTCGCAGTCCCAGTGATACAATGGAAATTGCCATCTCTAACAGTCAGGTTTAATTTTTATTAAAGACCAGCAACAACATACCTCCAACGGAAAATGTAGTTATAGAATATATGAACCCACATCCTTTTTGAATCTTACAAACAGAAAATATACCTTTACTTCCACATCATTTACTTGAATAAAACAAGAATATTCTAACTGTATAATTATCATTCGTTAAATAATTTACATTGGAGTGGAACTTCTGTGTATGTCTAAAAGCAAATCTGCTACCACATTATAGTGAATGAAACAAGCGAACCTATTTATATTATATTCGAATTTATCAGCAGCTTTCAGAGTGCTTTTTACACAGTTAATATAAGTATTTCACAGTAAAATAACTTTCTTTGTTATTTCCAATTTCACTAATTATCACTCAAGGACCCACATCCATTAATTATAACTTTTATTAAGACCTCTACTTCCTTACCAGCGGATGCGATGTACGAATAGTTTGGACTTCGGTTAACCTCCGTAACATCGATAAACAAAAAAATGAGATTTATCTCTATCGACGGCAGTAAGGTATGTAAATTGTCCATACAACCGTCGATATTTTGTCCAATAGCCGCAAAATACTCATTCGTTGTGTGCTTATCGGTTTGAACTCGTTAAAAACGTGTTCACATTTTGCAAATGGAGCGTGAAAATGATTTACTCCGCACGAAACTGAGAACTTGAATCATGAGGCTTAAATTCACCATTCCTCTGACTTTCCAAAGTTTTAATTCGCGTGATACGACTGGCTAGCGTCGAGATGGATTTTGACAGGAGCACTAAAGACAGGAGGTATTCCGGCTTTCGATCAAACGGCCCAAATAACGCTCATGGTTGAGTGAATTGGAAGTAAATGTGATGCCCGGATGCGGTCCACGGCTGGAAGGGCCATTTTTGTTGGGAATCGAATCTTAGCGGACACAGTCGAAGACCGTGAAGAGACCGGATCCTCGAAGTTGAGGTTCACCAGTTTTTAATATTAGTCAGTTTACTACCAAATATTTTCTTGCGGATTTAAGGAACTGAATGAAACTAAAATAAAATGTATAACCCCATCACTCAACTAACATTAATGTTAGAAGTTTCTGTGCTATAGAATTTACATTTAAATGTTCTAGAGGTGGAGTAAATCGCTTTGAAAAATTTGAGAGTAGACTATGTGTAAGTAGAAGATTTACTTTGTATATAGAGGAGAGCACCAAGGAATTTTTGGAGGGAAAACTGACAGGACCAGGATTCAAACTCGGACCTACCGAATTTTACCGGAGGAAACTTTAGCCCACTAAGAAATCTAGCCATAATTTTCATGTCCATTTATTGGAAATTTTTCTAGCTGTAGATTTTTACGTGCAAAGTTACCTTTCGTTCTTTACCTTGTATTGTCCTTACCGGGAATTTTCTTTTCCTCAACTTTGTATGGATGGTTCCTCAATGAGATCGTTGGCCAATGAAGATTCCGTATAGGTGGACTATCCTCTATTCTTCGCCTACTTAATCATTTAAAACTGCATTTCTAAAAGTTATGCTTAAAAAGCATGGAGTGGGTAGGCTAAGGTGCTAGATTTGGGTTCGAGTTCTGTTACGGTGTTGGAATTTTCATATCTCAGATCCTATCAGCAAGACTAAAGAGACAATAAAACGCTTTGCGATACATTTGAGCAAAGAATTAATAATTTCAGCGTATACAATAATGGTTA
The DNA here is from genome assembly GCA_947579665.1 of Sympetrum striolatum. Classification (NCBI taxonomy): domain Eukaryota; kingdom Metazoa; phylum Arthropoda; class Insecta; order Odonata; family Libellulidae; genus Sympetrum; species Sympetrum striolatum. The sequence goes on from OX388346.1 coordinate 82,506,569, forward strand.
GATCTTATTTATCCCTTCTTCCAGAAAATTCCATCTCTAATTATTACTCCAAGGTTTAATTCCAATCCTTCAACCCATAAGTCTTATTCCTCACAAGATCCAAGCCAAACACCAAACAAGAATACCGTTTTCTCGACAGATCCCATTGATGAGAATGCAATCAAACTCCACCCACTAATGTAAGCGTCTTTCATAGAACGGTACACCCTGGTACAGGTGCGTGCAGTGATCTTGATCACCACTATCGCACTATCCTTTAAAACCTCCCTGCAGGTGCACGGCGGAGTCTTCGCTCGGATTTACTCGATGTCCCGCCTGATGAAGTTTCCAATCGCCAACACCTTCTCTCGCATTCCCTGCACTTCCTCCCACTCTCCACTAAACACCAAGCGTCCGCCCTGATCCACCCACTCACAGAATCATAGAGGATTTTCCGTCGAGTTGCGTGGCCGGTGACATTGCGTAACTTCGTGGGTGAAATCGGAATGTATGTCCACGAGATTATCACTTTCGAATTTTTTCTGGAGAATTTTCAGGGATTTGAGCTTTTAAGTGCTCGAGTTTCTATCGGAAGATGAGTGATGATTATATTTCAAATCCTTTTCATTTGATTTCCACCGGAAGGAATGAACGTTGTGTCCTTCCGACCAAATACATCGAAATTTCACATTTATACTAGTGGATTGGCATTCTTTATCAAGCAGGATGCATGTTGACATTGAAATATGTTGAAAAATATGGGATTTAATGACATTCCGAGGATATATTAGTGTTAGAACAAATTTTATTTAGTGCGTGGTTTAAGGGGGAAATATAGTAAAAGCCACTAAATTGAGCCGAATTATTTCATTTCAAGCAATATAATTTATATCGAAAAAAACCTAGAAATAATACATAATTAACAGAACTACTATTCAATCATGCAGATGTAACAAAATTAAAGTTATCAGGGACATTCTTTACAAGTAAATCCATATGAAAGATAATCCAAGTACTAACTTCACCAACAAAATAAATAAAATGTTCTACAGGAATAGAATTACATACATCAGTCATTAAAATATTTAGAGAGTTATTGTGAACAGTTTTGACCCAAGTGTATAGGTTCTTTTACACATTTGCGTGAATACCAGATCAACTGGTTGTAAAAGAGTAGTATTGGGTTATTACATACGATAATTAATTATGTTTCCACCTAACAATTAATTCTACTTTTTTGATTTATTTATCAATAATAAACATATTTAATTACTCATACACTCAATAAAAATGCTACTTGATATTACATAAGCTGAATTATCAATTCTAAATATGTGGAAAGGATGATGTATTTAAATGGTAACATAATAATTAAGAATTAACAAAATTCTACCCCAAGTTACAACTTCTTAACCAGAATGTCTTCGATTAGTCTGTAATAAATGTACCCTCTAATAAATTTGATGGTGTGGGCCTTTGCCTGGTGGAATTTCATTATAAACAGTAGCCAGGAGCAAGTTCTAAAGAATTTATTTATACGATACCACAAGCAAAGATAAACATACGACTCGGGTTTCGATGAGGCTACTTAATGTACCCTCTTTACATTAGTATAGACTAATGAAGATATAGTGCGATAAATATTATTATTAATTATTTCATGCGTAACTTTGATAACTTAATTCGTAAAATTCGAGATTAAATTTACATACAGAAAGCCAGAGGACGTTTTTCCGGTGAATATAAGGAAATATTTTAACTTTATATATAATAACTATTGGTCTTATTAACCTGTATAGTACGAATCAAAAATAGTAGACTTTAATTCTTTAAATTTAAGAGTCATTTCAACCACTCCCATTTAAATTGATATTCTCATACATTCTCTCTTTCTTCTATACGGTTGCTACACAACGAAATTGCATTATTATTTATTTTTTTCGACAAATAACGGAAGTTAGGATCTAATAGTCGTGACAAAGTTAAAAATTATAAATACTACCTTTTACTGGACATCTGAAGAAATGGATTTTTCAAACATCCAATTTTTATCGCGACTTTCGAAATGGATAAAACGACCATGAACGAATAAGTCAGCAATAACGTTACATCTTAGGAATTTTAAATACTTCTACCACTATACTGGCGAAATGTTTCTTTAAATGCCTCAGACTCAGTCACCATTAATTGTTCCTCTGAGGTTTGCTTTCACTTAAAAGACGTTTCATAACAAGCCTTTAGAAGTTGAATGCATTTTAAAGCCCCAGCTCTAAAAAATCTTCAGTGATTGCTTTATTACCCGAATGAAACCAGAAAGAAAATTCTTGTCTACTTCCGCAAATTCCAGGTATTACTTTTTAACCACGTGAGAAGAATTAAGATACATCAGAGCAATTTATAGTAAACGACTGAATGATTAATGTAAATGACTAAAAAAGGAAAGAAAAGGCCCGATTTATCGTGGCGCTCATTTCATAAATTAAATACCAAAAAGAAGTAAACATCTGACAACAAGAAGAGCTTTACAAGGATACGATTGCATATTGAATTGCTCTAATGATCACTACAAATTAAAATAACATCCAACTAACAGAATAAATGGAATGACATCTTTGTGAATGTTCAACTTGGAACTTTGAGAGATAGTTGCAGATAAAATACTAAAGTTTCATTCTATCCCACAATATGCTAATTCGAAAGATGCGATACACATGTTATGATGAGCCAATCAAAAGCCAATAGGTAAATTTGAAACAATGTCCACTCAATGCTAAAAGCTAAAATTGTGGTTACAGTCAACAGAGAAAATTCTCTTATCTACTTTTATTCAGCACTGGCAATATCTAGGGAATAACTATATAGAGTGACGTTATCTTCTTTTTCAACAAACAAACCCCCTGGATGAAGCTACAGGCAAATCCAGTATCATAAGATTGTTTATAGTCAAGACAAGAAAACATAAATTCAACGGCGCAATACACTCCCTGCACTTCAATCTCTCAATCAAACGATACACGTACTAGTCAGAGAATCTATTCCTTTATCTTGCACGATGCCGCGAACGCTTTTACGCTGGACAAGATAAAATCCCAGGCAACATCCGGTGACTGGTTCATTTCCCTAGAATTATGAAAGATCAAGAAAGAGGGTCCTTGTTACTTCCCGGAACGCGCTACCTCTTCATCCCTACGGGGGATCTGCCGGTCCATCCATTCGCCGTCCTCACCAAAAGGCCCCCGAAGGAAAAAAATCCCTCTCCGAAACATGAATCAACTCGAGGCCACTTTTCATTGCGGCGAAAATGTGACGCACTCCCCGCAGATGACGGATTTCGCATAATTTCCTTCGTCAACACTTTCCCCGCCGTAAGGGCCTGGGACACCACGAGGAGTTGCGACAGAGGCCCCAGGAGGCACCCGGAGGCGATCCCGGAGAACCCAAAGGGTTCAATCAAAAAGGCAAAAAAATTAAGTTTGAAGGGAAGAGAAGATGGCGATCTCCCGGAGGGGATCCAGAACCGCGAGGCCGCGAAGACCGGCGGGAGGGAAGGCAGTGTGTCGGTACGCGAGAGCCCCCTGGACGGCAGATCCCGTCACTAACGGTCTTCCCTCTCTCCCCTCCACCCACAAGCCATTGCCTCTGAATGTAGGTCTCAGGCGTGATTGGGCGTTGGGCAAAGGAAGAAGAAGGGGAGGGAGGTGGGTGTTTCAGAAAGGCAAAAGGGACTACCCTCCCCCCACCCCAACATTCTCCTCCCTGGACCGACACTTCTCCTACCCTTTACTCTCCTTCATAGTTTCCTCCGCAAGAGAGGTTCCTTACCTGCCTCGCCTCCCTCCCACCTCCGTCGTAAAAACCTCCTACCTCTCCTACTCATCGCCCTCCTCCTGACGTTCAACCAGCCGGGGCAGTCCGCACCCGAAGCTCGAGGCCGCGGGTGCTTCTCTCTTGCCTTCATCTCTTGCGTTGTAGGAACGCCTATCTCCACACTCGTGTTGTCGGCCGTTTTCCTACTGTGTGTAAGCTTGTGCGCGGTCTTTTGAAAAGGTGGCCGGGAGGAAGGTCGGAAGGAGAGGTGGAAACTGGGCTCATCTCCTGTGAGATAAATCGGAAAAGGGTGGTGCGTCACCCGGGAGTGAGGGAAAATCCCTGAGGTGGACCTTACCGGATTTTATTCTACGAGCCCATTTCCTCGTCCTGCGAGTGCTGAAGGGACTGATGAGGAGACTTCCAAGACGGCGATTCTCAGTGATTTAAATCTCGAGAATTGCCACCAGTTAATTTCCTCACGTAAATATTTTGTTAGAGCGCAGAAGTGAATGAAACTGGACTGGAGATTTCAACGCTCGGATAGAGAAGTGCATCGGAGACTTCAACGACCGATCGGCGAAAAAGCGTTGACAGGTCTCAAAGACTTGCTCCGCACGATCGATCGTGATTTCGATTTCGACCGCCGGAGACTTCAACGCCAGAGTGCAGGGGTTTATTTTCTCGTGTGATTTCTACAGTGCGGACAGATGCAGGCGTGAATGCAACTTGAACCTGTCCAGAGTGAACTCAGTGACTTCAGCAGGTGTTTATGTGACGTTTTCATAACACGTTAACCAGCTACCAAGATAAAAATAAATGAGATAACGACTAACCGGAAACTTCTCATTATATTCTTTCGATATATTTTTAAAGGAAAGGAAAGGAGATTTCCCAGAAATTTTTGTGCTTCAAATTTCTGCGGATGCTGTGCTGCCATCGAGAAATAGTATTCTACGAGTGGGCGGGTTTTTAAGATTGTGACTCGCTTTGACGGAGAGTGCAAAGGAGTCACGTTGCAATCGGTGACTGGTGGGAAGTGTGTGGTTGTGAGTAAGCAGCGGATTAACCGGAAGAAGTCTCGCAAGCTCTGCGGAGAACTTTTGACGTAATCTACCCATCTAGAGAGTAACAGATAGAACTTTGTTTATCGTAGTTGAACCACTTATTTTTTCCCGTAAATCTACTGCGAATTGAAGAGAGATTCCTGCCGTGAATATTTAAAACAAAACATTGGACAGTTACGCGATGTGAACATTCCTCTACAGCTTTTCCTAGGAACATATTACGTGTTTCCATAGATCTTTCCACTTGAACTTTCAGTGAAGGATTTTATAAACGTGATTGTGTTGTGAGGAGTGTACCATAAAATAATAAGTATCGGTGTTTATTAGGTCAATAGTGGGCGGGCAAAGGAAGATAGAATTCCGCCGTTCTTGTGTGTGACTTGGTATTGGCGGAATTCCTTCAAGCGATTGACATTCGTAGGCTGAAGAAGAAAGACCGCGCGATTTGCAGTGGGCGTTGACGAGACGTCGGAGTACAATTTTCTCTGGAATAACAGGTGAGTTTAACTACATTCATTTTTTATGAAAATAATTTTCTACGTGTATAAGTTCAGTGAAGCTTAGATTGGAAGGGGCCTAAGAAATCGAATGTAACTTAGTTTTATATGGAGCAGATTTATAGTTGATCTGGAAAATAAGGGTGAATTTTATACAATGTTAGCATTATAGACATCTGTATCATCTTCCAAAACTTATTTCAGTCGTAATGAATTATTATAGGCTGTATTGTAGAAATAAGAAAATAACGCTAGTACAGGAATGGGCATTCGTAGTTAACGTACATATTTTATCATTGTATATATATTATACAGTATTACATATCTACAACAGAACCTTATAAATAGTCGGAAAGTCGTAGACAGAAAGAAACGCCTCCTTATAACCACATTGCAATATCAATCATACTTTTTCCAAAGTAATTTCAGAAATGCTGTTAATTTCCTCTTAGCGTACCTACTTGGTAACAAATCGTTGACTATATATATATATATATATATATATATATATATAGGGTTACTTTCGATTTTATAAAATTCCGAACTCGTTTACTACGAAAGGAGTTGTGCCTCCGGAAATCAGAGGTAACGGTCCGCCTATCCTTGAGCTTCATATACGGGTCATCCTCTTGATACCGTTCACCAATATCATCATTTAAGTTAATTTTCGCATTAAAAATGTAAGTGATCCACTGCATCCAAATAACGTACATAATATTCTGCGATGTAGCAATTTCATCTTATATATAACTAAAAGAAAAGTTAAAAATCATTTTGCCATTCTATACGTTATCGAAATATATTTCCGGGTCAAAGCATATTTAAAAATTCCGCATAAAAGGAAACGCTTCCGTATCGTTGCTCTGTCGGGCGTATCAGTTCACTTTCTCCTAGAAAAACTTTTAGAAATCATAAATTATTGAAATACTTGAATTTTAGTAAGAAATAAAAGGATATGCAGATAAATTGATGGATAATCAGTTATTATGAAATATATGGCTGCGATCATAAATAATCCTATCATTATTTTCTAATTGAATGAATAACGATACTACGATAACTTCGGTATTAAGTTATTAATAACGTATTCTAAATAATTACTCATAAACTAACACTTAAGCTCGAGGATAGCACATGCATATTTTTATAATCAATAAAATTTATTACCAGAATTACTGATTATCTCAAATTTTTAGAAAATTAGGAATATCTGCGAGGTGGCTTTTGATTTAGTATTTTTCCATTGTAAGAACGCTCCTACAAAGCATAGATCATTACAGATTTTAATTCACTCCCATGAGAGTGTTACTTTTCTCATAAGGTAATCCCTAACTTTTTGGTGAAAAACAGAAACAATCTAAAATTGCTTAAACCGAGATACGAGAGCATTTACTTGAAAACGTGAACCCAAAAACTTAGTAACAATCACAGATACGGTTTATTTTAGTGCTATCACGTCTTTTTATTTCGCCGCAAATAATAATTTACTTGGGAGAATTGAGTTCAATAAATAACATATAGATACCGAGAAAAACTTCGGAAAACGAGATTTATCGGTATATTTCGAAGTTAACTTAATTTTCGAATGATCTTACTTTGATCCAATTGTGGCTTACTTGCGACTATTGCTTTTTAAAGATGTCTTTAGTAATCATTGGTGTCAGTATAGGTTTACGTATTACAACTTATTCCTCTGTTGCTACTGTTAAGTTTAGGTTGAATTTTACTTCTAAATCTTATGTAATGCGTTAAATAAATATTGTCATTTGATCTTATTAAGCCTAATATTATACTTTATTCACGCTTTCACAGACATATCTATCAGGATTAGATGTTTGTGCATTCCAACTGGGAGAATATTTTGCCATCCCTAATACCATTGAAATGTTGAATTAGAAGAAAGCTGCACTGCATATATATATAGCTCATCTATCAATCATTCTATATAGATCTTATCAAACTAGCATTTAGTAATATTAAACCAATGGCGCTTTTTCCGCCCGAGGGAATTTAATAATCTCTTACGCGTACGCAATAATAGTTTGGGGCGATAAAAGCTTCTTGGAGCGGAGACTCATTCAGTCAAGCGACTTTTCTCCTTTCGCTACCGGGTGCTTCGTCGTACTCGTCGCGTGTATCCATCGGCGGCAACTCCTGACAGAGACGTTTGAGGCACTGATCCTGTCCCGAGGACTTCAATTCCTTATGGAGGGAAAGTCCACGCCTCTTTTCCTTATACTTCTTTCCCTTTCGATTTACTTCATTTTCTCTCGCAGACTCTAGTGCCTTACAGATTCAAGATTCCGACTTTGGTTTTACTGCAGCAGTTATGTAGCATATGAGATAAAGTTCAATAGTGAACACGAAATTTTTTCGAATAAGTTGTAAAAAGATACGGTTCTAATATTTTCCGAAGGACCTCAAATCAATTCCTAACAAGTAACCTTATTGTAACTGTTGCTGAATGCATTGAGAAATAGCTCGTAATCCTTGTCATACTAATAATCATCGTTTTATGAAAGAAAATACTTTCAAAAGTGAGTAGTTTTCAACTTTTGAAGGTCCAATGTAAATGAATCTGTGATTTAAAAAAACATGTCCATCATGACTACTTACAAAACAAGGTTTATAAAAAATCGAATTTTCCTTCACATTTTTGCGAATTAGACATCACTTTACTTTAGGATAAAGGACTTGGCTAATGTAAATGAAAGGTTAGCGTTTGGTTATAACCGAAATAATGCTTGGTCTTGTGAATAGGTTTGTCAATAGAAGGAAAAGCCAGTTACAGTTCTTAGAAAATATTCAATTTCGTCATGTAAGGTTTAATATTCAATTACTGCTATTCGCCAAAAGAAGTGTCCTCAGAGGCATGTAATTATTTTGTTCGGAAGAGTCTTAACGAACATCTTTCAAAACATTCCCACCATCCTCGTTCCCATACGTAGCTTTAGCCATAAGGCTGTTTTGCATCACCCTAAGTAGCTTAGGGAGACATCCTAACAACTCTACAAGTGCAAAGGGAAGAGGGCAAAGTGGGACAACGAATGGTTGAATATGCATGCAAGGCCATTTGGGTGAAGAACAAGTGTCGGAGGGTCAGAATTATGGCAAGTTTTCTCCTCCCTCCTGCCGCGAAGGGTTCTCCAGTGGTGGGCTTAAGTGACCCAGAAATAGTATCCCTCTTGTTCAGGGTCTATCATATGACCCCCGTTTTCCTGCCTTCCGTGGGGACACAATGACCATCGTCAAAGCGTGCTTCCTTCTTGCCTCTGGAATGTCGTTAGTTGTGCCGAACAAAGAACTTCTAGACAATTACCATGATTGCTACTCGCAGCTTGCCAAGGGATATTATTGCGTCTTGTGCGTTGGCGGCTAGTAACACTTCTGGAGACTTCAACGCGCGAATACACGTTTCATATGTAAAGTGAATATAAATTTCCATACTCGCAAACGAAAAACGAAGTATTTCAACACATTTAAAAATGGGTCTAAATATTTCTGAACAAGGATGATATTTAATGACAAATTCTATAAGCGTAGTTTTGAAACTTTTCGGGAGAAATAATTTCTCAAAAATCTTAGCTTAATCACAATCGCAAGGAAAACTTTTAGTAGTTATACATCGCGCTGCGAAACTATAGAATCATCCTTAAGGCATTGTATAACATCATACATAATTTTATTTTATAAGTGAATGAATCTGAAGTATGTACTCATAGGATAACTATGATTTTGCGTTATAAATTTGGTTTAATAATGTCCTAAGGTTCTAGTTAACAGTTTCCCTTTTAATTTGGTCTAGTTAAGAGTTTCTCTTTTTCTAGAGGACATCGAAGAGGAAAACCAAACCGCAATAAAAATAAAGTGACTTTAATGAAAAAGTTATTTCATTCATTCATTTACTAGAATTGACTTGTTGCTTAGAAAGACGAAGGACACGTTTCATTGTGCTGAACCATCCCAAGATTAATGCAATAATTGATCGTATAAAAGATATGCTTGTAATGGGCGTATTTTACATGCAAAATGGGTCGAATTGAATGACTTCAAAGAAAAAAGAAGAAATATTTCATGACAACGAATAATTGGAAGACAGGGTACAATACTTCAGCTCGAGTATGCATTAATACCTCTAATAATTTCATAAATTACTCAATGCAAAAACTCTTATCCGATAGCGAAAGGACAAGAAGGCTTTGGCTACCTCAACCTGCGGTACTTCATAAATTATAAAAACTGAACATTGGCAAAGTATGCGCCTTTCACACGCTCATACCCAATTTTCGGTGCATGTTTTCCTGCGGCGGGGCCTTATTGATTACACTAAATTCTCTCCTCGGTGGGCCCGAAGCCTCACAAATGGCCCGCCGACCTGGCGACAATCCCGCGGGGAAACTCCAAAAAGTGCGAAACTCTCCGTACGTTTACTTTTTAACTCACTTTTGCACAACACTTTTTTCTTTCAAACCTCTTCCCACCCATACTGCGGTCGGAATCGCACCACTGTGCATGCGAAGAGAACCCGCTTTTATCGTCCTACCGCATCCGGCAGAACCCGTATTCCTCAACCAACTCTCCACTCGCTGTTTTACGTTTTTTGTTAGATTTTCCTCCGTCAGGTTCGACCACCCCCTTCCCCGTCGGGCATCTGGAGACGAGATTATTGAGTCAGTCGGGCAGGTCTATTAATAGAGGCCGGTGTTTCTGGGTTCAAGAGCCTCTCTATTGCCGGCAAAGAAGAAACGGGAAGAGTGTGCATCAGAGCGTCTTGCATATGCATGAATACTGAAGGGTGTTTAAAAAGTGCAGATTATTAATTGTGGAAATCAAGAGCTGATAAAAGGGGAATAAGAAATTGTGGACTGGGGAATATTTACTTGCGTTGCCGTAAAATGCTGGAGGTAGAGGAGTTGCGTTTGTTGATGGTGTAAGAAGTAGCAGTAGGACTAAATGAAAACTCCAAATGGAAAACGAAGCTGAATAATTCAAATTAGTGCTCAACATATTTTAGTTTATTAGTTGATATTTTTATTTATTATAAATTAAGAGTAACATTCCTGAATTTACTTCCATTTCGTGATTTTTTTACCAAGATAAATTTTGTTTTTTTAAATAACTATGTAAAAACTGATTGAATTAAAAAATACTATAGAATATTTGGCCTAATAATTCTACTTAATATCTTTGTACGATTTTTTTATCCGTTAGTTTTATTGTAATCTTTTTCCAGGTAGTACACCCTTTTTTATCTTAAATATACTGATAATGGTACTGGCATATCAACCTAAGCTATCGAAAGATCTATATTTTGCTTCAGTTCTGGTGATAATATATGAATAAAAATTCTAAATTACGTAGATCCTATAATAGCATCCCAATTGCTTATCCAATCGCTAAATTATTTAAAATATATTAAAAGGCGATAATAAACCCATACTTTTTTAGTTTAATAATCTCCCTTAATCTTATATTAGGAGGTAAATGAGAAGTATTGAAGAATAAAAGATAAAAAAAGTTTTTTCTAGAATAATGGTAATACTGTGATTGCAGAGTGAATTAAATTTGAAAAGTGTGACTACTCTTTTAATTAAATCAGTCAGTTAAGTTGCGAAATTTGTCGGACATGATTATTTTTATATTATTTATCCTCTAAATGACATTTAATGATGTTTTTAATCGTTATGTTAATAATACTCTATAACAATGACCTTTCTAATTCTAAATCCTTTTCTCCATCTAAGAATAAAATCACAATAATTAAGTCAAATACAATAAATATTCGCATTTACTTTAGACGTAATTATAGATTCATTACTGTAGGCCTGATACCTACGAGAGTACGCTCAATCGAGTCTGAATTGAATTTCAGATATCTTTCTAAGTAATGGCATCTCAAACGTGCGTAATCATTCGTAAGACCCAAAATTCTTGCAGAAATCTCTGGTGGCCGTGTTTCAAGACCATTGAGTAGATTTCGATGTAATTGTAAGAATAAGTTATTTCAAATTCATTTCGGGTCCACTCCACGTTATCGCAAAATACCGAGTCCAACCGGAGGTTCCATGATCGTCAAGAAAATAATACGAAAGAAAAAACACCAATCGCCATTTACTCCTCCATCTTTCGGGTGAAAAAAGAAACGCATCTCCCGTCCCTGGTGAATAACTGGTTTGGCGAAATGCAACTCGTAAGAAACGGCTCCTCTAGGGAGAGGCTCCATACCCGCGAAAGATGGTCAAGTGCTGCTAATTGAATCGACCCTTCTTTAAAAGGCCCTTATCTTCCTACGGCTCGTGAGACAAACGAGGTTTGTAAGGACCCTATCTGGACAAAATAAATTAGCGGGCGGAAAAAAAGGAAGAGGCCGAATCTCCAGAGATAAGCTCTTTCGGCCCGGTCTCCTTTTATCCGACCAAATCTCAATTACTCGCATAAAGCTCCTTCGAGTCACCCTCGCTGAAAATAAAAAGCTACACAATAACCTATAGGCCCTCTTTTAAACCCTTATTTATTTGAATAGAAGATAATTATTATACATTAATGAGACGCTAGGACAGGTATTTAGGATACGGTAATTCTTTGGAAAATATACTCTCTATCATGCCTATCGTGTTCATTTTATTTCTCGATTTAATGAATTATAATCGTCATAGACGACAAAATAGTAATTGCAGTCGGACCTGAAAGAGAACGAAGATAAAAAGAGTCTAAGGGAACCGAGACTCGGATCGTTATAATAAAGAAATATATTTATTCTACATAATGGAAAATATGGTTAGATTCTGGATTAGGATTCGCCTTTTGACTTTAGTACCAGAATATCGATTCATTTAGTATAGCACTTAATTAATGATATATGCCTTACTATTGTAAATAACTTTCTTTATAAGTGGAGATAAATTTTAGTTTCAGAGAGGATGGGTTGGAGATGACATCAAAAGCCATAGATCAAGATATGTATCAATTTATTTTCTAGGTGGCAAGACGTGTACGAAGAAAAGCTTCAAGCAAATATTCCTAGATTGGTTATGTGGTATTCGCCCTGTTAGATCAATGGAAGTAAAAGAAGCTGTTTTTGTTACTCCCAAACCATTTATCTCTCCTGATAACTGCAAACGCGTCCATTCCCTCAGAACCCACGTATTTTCATCTTTCCTGACAAGAATTTCTTGAGTCTTACCGCCGAGTTGTTCACTATAATTTGCATTCACACTCCTCGAAACTCATTGAAATTTTGTACATGTTTACTTTTACACGCTCCTTCGGACATACTTTTGTTATTCTTTGCGTTGCAGGACGGATATTGTAATTATAAAAAAGAGAGAGAAATAAATTACATTAAACTTTTAGAAGAAATGACATTTAGCAAAATGAGATCCTTCAAAATCTCTAGGACATTCCAATCAAACTCTGGAATGCGGAAAATTATTATTTCAAACTGCTAGGAAATGATATTCGTCTTCTTCAATTATCATTACCAGTATAATATTTCTGCAACCTTCAAACATATCTAACGGTTGACTTTGACGGATGAATTGAAGAGTGTCTAGTATTATTCCTTTTAAAGTTTATTTAAGAAATAAACAGATTCGATTAAAATGGAAAACTTCATCTATACTGGATAATCAAACTTCAATTGTTTGGGTGTATAAACATTATAAAGTGAAGAAATTAATAATTTAGGTAAACAAATTATCAATCTACAGTATCTCGTATAAATTTTAAGTATTTCTTTTATATTAAGTGTCTCTACAAATCGAATAATACTCACTTGTCAAGTTTAATCTTCTGAGCTGAGTATTATAGCGTGTTGACCTTCTTAAAGAGTTGATTGGTCAAATGAAAGGAGCGTAACCTTGTGTGACACGTCGTTCTGGTCAGTTCCGCGACCTCTCTTTCGATTAATCTGTTATTTTCTTCACCCACTATCACAATATAGTTGTATATAGTTATCATAGTACCCCATTCCAACCATAGTTAGCCTTACTAAGAGCATGAACTGCATGAAATGAATAAACTACCTTGAAGAAGTCAATCAATCTTGCAAGTTTAAATAATTTAAAACACAAAGATATATCGTTTATAAAAATTCATTATTATTCAATTAAATATTTAGGTAAAGAAATAAAGAATAATCTATGAATTTGATATTTATTCTCTCCAAAACACACAGTTAATGATGGATACAAATTAGTTGTTGCCGGCCGTACTAAATAAATCCTAATTAGGAATTGTACCAAGCGAACATCCTAAACCTATTCATTAATATTCCTTAACAACTGCAATAGAATAATAATAATAATACCTTCTTTTTTCGTGGGCGAATTTTAGCCTTTGAAGGCCACTCTACCAATTAACCCTCTTTATATTTTATCAATTCTTTTTGCATTTCTCCTTTATTAATAAACACAAGACACGCACACACCATACACAGACAACCACTCCCTAACCGGAAAAATCCGATTAGCAGGGATTCGAACCCGGGACCGTGAGGTTTGAGCGTTAACGCGCTAGCACGCTAACCACTCCGCCACCACGGTGGATAAAATCATCGCTTTGCCAGGAATAATGCAGTTTTAAATGAAACTTAAAACTGAGAATAAGCACTACTACGAAAAGGCATCTATGACTAAAATAATACTTTCGTCAACAGAAAGATATCATTCTTAGTATATTCTCACGACAAATTCATCACTAAACAATTTTTCCCTGATACAATATTTTATTCTCTCTTATTTATCTCCTTGCACTGCATATTTTTTCTTCTTGGGGTTGTTAGCCTTTGAAGGCGAAAATTCGCCCACGAAAAAAGACGGCATTATTATTATTTTTTCTTCTCCAACCATTCACTTCCTTAAGATTCATATTTGGATGAAAAAATTATTCTAAAAACAAGTTCACGCCGTCATTCCTGATGGAGTTAAGCTTCAGTAACTGTATCGCCGGACTTTTGACATTATTTCTGATTTCTTCTTAGTCTTATCAGGTTCATCACCTGTAAAATGTCCTTCATAACGACATTCCCTTCGCTCTCAGCGTAATACAATTTCATTTTAGATAATTTATAAGCTTATTGAATCATTCCCTATTATTTGCTGTTTTCCTATCTCCATTCCTCCTTTTACTTTGAGCAATAGGCACCAAATACTAGGTAAACAAATTATAAAGAAGCTAACATGGTATATCAATAGGATTAGTCATAACGAACATATGCATTATATTTTCACTTAAGGGGACAGATGTTCACGTCATACCCTCTCATGTTGTTTACTCTCCATCTTTCCACGGGATCGTCTACAGTCTTCATACTCCCGTAGGAAGTGGTCAGCTTCAGGAATGTTTTCTTCTAACGCGTGTCCATCGCACAAAAATATCTCGCGTTACACTCGACTCTTCGAATCGCGGAAAAAATGGCAATGTGGGCAGTGCGAGTGGCATAAGCACCAGGGGAAGAGCGCCGATGGGTGGAACTGGTCGCCGATCGAATTGCATCGCTTAAATGGGTCGCCGTACTTAAAACAGACACGGCATTTAGATGGCTGAGGTCCGAAGGTGAAGAAATATTTTTCCTCCTCAATTGGGTTTTATGCCTTCTTTTACGTCTCAGATCAACTTACCGCCAGGAATTTCACCGGTTCAATACTGAACATACAGTTACTCTACGCCTATGAAAAGAAGCACTCTGAAGAGCCAAAAATCACAAGAAATATATTCTTATTAACTCCTCCATAAATGAAGAAGTTTTCTCTTCTTTCATCACAGCAATACTAAAGTAACCTTGCTTGGATAGAACAAAGAAATCATTCCAGTCTTTGGTTATATTTAAGTTAAGAAGTTTCTGAAATAAAATTTAGGCTCAAATAGTCTTTCATAGTATGTACTAAATAACCTGACAGCATATTTTCGGTGGAGTCTATGATGATGTTTTACTATTTTAAAGTTAAACTACTCTTCCTTTACTACGAATGTTACTGGTTATAGGGGATAGAAAAACTAAAGATCCTGAATGAAAAGGTTCGAAAATAACATGCTGTCGAATCCTTTACGATTGATAATGAATTCAGAAGATAAGGAATGAAGACGGATGGATTTATATCAAATTATTCACCTTTAGTATCTTTGCAAATAAAATTTTTAAATTAACGATTGTATTTCCAAATTAAAATCTATTCTAATTTCAGTATCAACACTTAGGGCTTTGAAAATTCTCCCTCCCTCTGTTCTCCCCGAGGAGATCACTAAAAATAATAACGGATGTGGCTGTAATCATCAAATTGAACACACACCTCTAATGCCAAGATTCATGACAAAATAAAAACACCGCGCTGGGATCATTCCAAGAGGCGAAAATCGTCAATATCAACGGCCTCGCATAGCGGTCGTCGTGCAAATATTCAGCATAAGGAACCGGTTACTAAGTTGTCGAGCGGAATCAAATGAATATGCGGCGGCCTTACAATTCCATCAGTCTTCCCCTCGATGCCTCCAACAGGGTCTATTTGCAGAGAGTGGTCTCTGGAGCGGGGAGAGGTTTACAATCCCTGAGAGCATCAGGCCTTGATATATAGCTGTCCGCATATATTCAACGGAGGAACATAGGAGCGAGCGACTCCCAACCCATTTCGCACCTTCCTCCGGTCACCTCTGGTGCGGCTCCGCGAACCGTATCGCATCCTCGGAGAGTACTATGGGACAATCTCTCGCCAAAATCAGGGTTCGAGAGCATCGAGCCAACTCCCCGCCCTCCGAGCGGCAAGACGCATTCTTGGGAGTGCACAAGTCACGGACCGTAAACCTCTATTAAGATCCGGCTAGATCGGGTAGTAAATCCGTTCGGGAGCTTGTTATCCTCTTCGCCTTACCCGTTACACAAAGAGTGGATACACCCACGGGTCGGAAGAGTTGCCTTTATAATTGTTGAGGAAACGGCCCTTCTGGTAACAAGTTTCACCGAATGTCCTGAGCAGGAGGTTGGTTTTCTAGATTTACTACCCCTGACTTTATGTTTTAACGCAGTGCATTGCGGTAACCTTTTGCTTGGAGCTGCCTTTCAACTGATAGATGCAATCGATTTTTTTGGCTGATCTTAGAGCATCAATATGTATTAAACGTATGTATGCTATTTGAGAAGTATGAACCAAAAGAATTTTTGAGCTATAACTCGAAAAGAAATCCTTTATTGCGTTAGGATTTCTGCTATGCTTTCAAAGTAAATTCAATCTTCAATAACGATTTTTGTCTGATGAATAAAACATTCTAAGTATTTGAAATAATATGCAGTCCTTACATCAAATTAAAATACATGATGGAATGGCGCACCGTTGTTTAGCGAAATTCCAGTATAACAACAGAAAAAGTACTACCTTTTCTCTTTTTCTATTGTTGTTTTATTAGTAACTGAATGTAAATTTATCAGAAAACATATTGCTGCGACCTTTA
Organism: Sympetrum striolatum; assembly: GCA_947579665.1. Taxonomy (NCBI): domain Eukaryota; kingdom Metazoa; phylum Arthropoda; class Insecta; order Odonata; family Libellulidae; genus Sympetrum; species Sympetrum striolatum. Next base: position 82,523,361 of record OX388346.1, read on the forward strand.
ACAAATTCGGCTTTAATTTATAGCATTCTTCTAATTAATGGAAAGGATATCTATTGTGACTTACTTCCATCTCAGTAAAGAAACTAATTCCATTTCAGTGTAAAAATTTAGTCGAAGAAACCGTAAATCAGAATTATCATCTACACGGATATCTGAGATAGTATGGGAAACGTGCCCTTCCTAAATGAAAAATATAAAACTCAGTTGTCAATGAGTGTGTCGCTATAACATGAGATTGAAAATCTTTTTACCGTGGTGTTCACATTCTCATACGTTTTCCATCCTTAGGCAAGTTATTGGATTTCCGCATTCTTATAAGAATATTCTTCACTTATAGGTGCATTGCGATGCAATGAATTCTGAGATTGCTTTTATAGCATGATATCACACTCATTTTCATTATAGGAGAAATGATTGAGTCACGAAGAGGTGCATATCAGATACTTATAAATGGGAAAGACAAAATTGTGATTCCAATGAATATCGATTTGAATATCCTTGAAAACGCGAATGGATGGAGCACGTCAAGTATAATACTTTTGCGGTGTACTATGGGGAATCTACAATGAGGAATTCAATTAAAATCCTCAGATAAGACTTTCTAGATAAATTTGAACGCGGAAGGGAGAACTTTCACCACCCGTCCTATCGGCCCATCAGTTTCAATAAGACGAGACTTCGACCATCCCTTAGCCACGCCTCTTTCGAGCAAAGCTATGATAATAGAGAAATCCCCTTTACCCACCGCAGATCGCCCCGAGATTATCACCGTTTTATCCCTTGAAGTCTGAAGATCGCACTTAGGGGCGAGTTTTTTGTCGCTCTAGCATTCTAATCCGAAAACGCGGAAGTCACAGCGATTTCCCTAATTTAAACAATTCACGGCTCTTATCGCGCCTTCTTCCGACAAGATGACTGTTCAGCACTCGCTGATCTTACGTGGAACTTATAAAATGAGTAGATGCATGGAGTAGATTACTTCAGGAATGAGACATTATATTCAAAATCGACGCGATCTGCAAGGGGTGGATGATAGAGGGTGTATCTCGGGGCGGTGTTATTTCTCACCCTTCAAAGATGCGATATCTGCCTCTTTCCTACCCCGAGGTGATCATCCCTTTATCTTCATTCCGAGTCGTGGATCGATAGGGAAATACCCTCTTTTCCTCTGGGGAGTTTTAAGCGCAAAAGAACGGGCGGGATTAATGCTCCGATGCTCCGATCTCCTATGCGTCTCGCATCAGACGAACAGTAAATTGGGTGAATCCAATGTTTTCCGCGGTGGGATGGGTCAGTTACGGTTTTGCGCGGTAATTGTTGGATAGGACTGCACACTTCTTTTTCTTGGTTGTTTTCCTCAGAGAGAAGCGATGATGCTATCCTAGTGTAGAACGTCCGCGCCTTTGAACTACCCGTCGCGAAAAACATGCAAGGGCTCTAAAGAATAGCATCAACTCATCCTTTCTTATTTTCAAAGCATAGCGTAATTCTTCCCTTTTACATCCCGCAGAGAAGTGCGTGGATATTCTATATTAAATTTTACTAACTAATAATTCTAAAAAAACACGTTAAGCATCCAACGTTGAAACAGTACTTGTATTTTTATACAATAATCATTATTTCTTTAACGGAAACCGGGGTCCCCAATTCTATCTCAGCACACAAACAACGTCACGCATTATTCTATCAATTCACATACACACCCAAGCCCTATCTAGGAGAAATCCGGTTATCTGGGACTTGAACCCGGGACCTCAGTGTAAGAAAGCTTGTAAACAAATCATTCCGCCGTGTAGCTTGGTAAATACCACACGATCTCCAATCACTATAACTCCTAATACTGCCTGGGAGTATTACTTGGGAGCTTAACATCTATTTCCATCATATCTACCTCTATATACTGATTCAACTATTTCTCTTTTGGTTTTGTAAATTAGCATGTTTAAGTTGTTACTAACGATAAACCTGTTGATAGGGGCTGCCAAGCTGAGGGTCCCACCGTTGAGCGGGCCCAAAGACGGAAATTTTTATAATGAATTTATGTTTTATGTATAAGATAATCTCATGGTGAGGCCTCAAACTGACCCTATCGCCCAGGGATTCTGATCGCTAAAATTTTCCCCTGCTTGATGAAGTACCTAATGGGTTAAAATCAGTGAGAAACTCAAGATAACGAAGCTAATAATGACAGAACTTAGAATCTTCTTTATCATCATCTCCTAATCGTATTTTCCTAAAAAAGCGGAAGAAATAATTACCCGCTGTCTGAATGGCGCACATTGAGCGGAAAAAAGTTACGATGCTAAGACATGGATGAACTCTGTTTCGTCTTCATCTGTTAAGATGTCACTCTCAACTTCTCTACACAAGTAGCTCTTCAGTCATAATTATCTAGCTATCCGACTCAGTCAGTCGCTCCGAATACGCTTGGAATAAAGGAGAATTATTCTCAGAGGTGCTTGTGAAGCTCTACTTAATTGATGCGATGGGAAAATTAACAACGCGTTGTGAGATGGAGGTTAATAAGGAGCACGTGAAAGTAACGGGTCATGCAAAGTGTTTATCCTATTGTCGAATACATTAGTTTCTTCTCTTAATTCGGCGTGATAAAAACCGCCCCTTTTTTCTTTGCCGATCAACTAACTCGATATGTGCCGGAGGTTACAATGGGGCAATCACCATGGGAATGCTAACTTGAATTGAGTTCATTAACTAGCCCGGATAATAACTTAACTGAACAAATAAGACTTCTATGACTTCATTTATCTCGTAAGATTTAATCCCTGCTAAAAGAGTATCATTATCAACAAAAACTAATCCAGCAATAAAAATCATAATCCTGTGAAATTAGGGATATATTAACGCAATAAATTAGTAGCCAAAAATTCTCTATGTGTTATTTATGCGACTCTAAAATTTCGCTAAAGCTAATTATTTACCGTGATGTCCATCAAAAAATAGCAACCACTCCACCAACGCGATGGAATTTTAACTTCTACTAAAAAATTTAATTTTTCAAGTTATAAAATAGGACATTTATTTTCCATTCGGTCTAGCTCTACTGAACTTACAACTGCAATCAATCCCAGTGTACTTTGAGGCAACCAGCACTATTTCTCCGTGAATGAAAAGAATTTTTCCTCATACGAATCGTCCTTTTCGTTTTAATTCGATGCTATTTTCTAAAAGTTGGGACATCAAAATAAGTTTTCAATCACTTACTGAGTATCAAATTGCACATGAAACGTTACTTTTTTCAGATTCGAGCTACATAATTATTTTTTATCTTCGGCAAGGTTGCTGATGAAGTAAAAGAGCTTAATATTTTGACAGCTTATATTTGTCCGTATTTACGGTTTGTGAATGCTACAATTCTATGACCGCGAAAACTTATGGCAGGCACTAATAAAAGAAAAGTGGTGACTCATCACACTTAAGTACGCTTTTAGCTATCTAACGGTTATATTTCAATTAAGGCCAACATTACACTTTCGAGGATCTAGAACCCTAAATTTTGCTAAATAATGCCCACTTTTTAATCACCGGTCCTTCAATCCTACGAATATGAGTTGGCGAAATAGTAATCTCTAAGCTATTAACACCAACACAATGGCGACGAATTAGGAACAAAATTCTATTGTGGAAGTTCTAATTCAGTGATTAAAAACGTTCAAAGTTGAGAACATCGGGACGCTTTTTTTCTCCTGAAGAATAATAAGGAGCAACAGAGCGCTCCGTGATGCGACTGCGTGCCTTGTTTCCGCTTTGTCCGTGCTTAAAAACCCGTGACCGATTGCTATCAGCCATATTCACCGAATGGCCTTATTTTTCCGCTCCTAGGAAGCGCTCACTATTAAGGCGAGGACTGCAAAAATTCCTTCGAAAATTCTCCCATGGACTCGCTCCATTCTTGCACCGAAAACTACTCCGACCCAAAAACATTCCGAGTAATTTTTTTCGCGTTTTACTTTTTAGAAAGCTTGGTGAAATCGGGCTAATAAAAAGAAGGTCGTCCACTCTCTGTGAACCTATCCCAAGAGGATCTTCACCGCGGACTGTTTTTATCCTAATGAATATCGTTTCAAAATATTTATGTTTATGTATAAAACTTCCGCTGAAAGTATCCCTTCGCGCTAAGTATGGGAACGAGAAAATTCGGAAATCCTACTCACGAAGGTTGGCTGTCACGGCAAGTCGGATGTCACGTTTGGTAAAAAAATACTTCAAAATTATTTTTAAATCGATAAGTGATGGTTATTTCACTTTTTTTTGATGATGGTGCACTTAATCTGACTCCTTTGAAGACAATTGCACAAAACAATATCATTACTTCCAATGATGTCAGTCTAAGAATCTTGTATCTCAATCTCGAGAATAGTCACTCAGATACAATGACGCTTCACTCACAAGAGATGGGTTGGAAAATGAATGGTTACCTCTGAAGCATTTTCTAGAGAACAATCATGAAAATTCCGATGTTCCCTTTCAGATCCTCTTGAATTCTTCTGGTCAAGATAATCTCCTCTGATAGCATTCTACTTCTCCATTCTTGTGTAGATGCTGAGAATATATTTTTCACTACCAATTTCAGCTCATGATTTAACATACAATAATAGTAGATTGTTGACAGTGATTTTCTATGATAAATAAATTTCGAATAGTTAAAATTATTTAAAAAATGATTGTGTTCCTAAGGGGGGGAATATATGTTCTTTCAAATGCGGTGGAGAATCTTGGTTACATTTCTGTATGATCACCAATTCTTTGAGCCTAATCTCTCTCTAATTAATTTTTAAATTACCACTTTGTCGAAACAATCCAGTGAGTATAACTGTATAATTGATATAATATCACTTATTACTTAAATATCACAATAAAATATATAAATTTTTAATTGAGATTTCTCGTGATATCCTAAGGAAGTTGCCTGTGCTTTCAAAGTCATCAGGGAGTGACCGCTCACCCTTTATATACGGCGTTTTCGTAATATTTCCGCATATAACTGCACGCCGCTTTTTATAAAATTAAATAGCTTTCCCATGATATATTTAGGAATATGATAGATAATCTTTCCGATCAATCTGCGATAAACTTCTCACAGTTGAGAGCATCCTTGCCTTGAGGCTACCAAATTTATTTGAAGATTGAAAATTGCATGCATTTTGCGGTGAAAGTTAAAGATTTTTTCCGGAGTGCAATCGGGTGATTTGCACGAAATGGTAGGAAAGGCGCTGCACGGAAATTGCCTTACGGACAAATGGCGGTGTGGGTTAAGAAGAATGGGAAGGGTATTGCCGAGGATGGCATCGGTGGGTGGGGACGGAAGGGGCGTTTTTTTGAGGAAAACCGGTCTTTTTGGGTCACGCCTCCACCGTTAAACACAGGGGAGATGCACACCCTTATGGATGCATTCTTTGACATTCCACTCCTCCACGGCGATACATCCCCAGTTCCCCATCATCGTATCTCTTTCCCAACCACTTATCGCCCCCATACGTACACCTTTTACATCCCAACCCTTTGACTCCTCCCCGTGCCAATTCTCCTGCCACATGAGAACGTTCCTTACGAGGACCACCCAATGGATAATGAGGGCGCATTCTGCAAAGCTCCGTTACGTGACGTCAATTTTAGACTCCATTCCGCCATTACGACTTATTAATTCGATTTGTTATGAATAATCAGTCTCCACTTTCCCAGTCAAAATATGTATGTAAAACCCCGAGAGAAATCATTATGTTATGTACAAATGTTCGAGAATTTTGACTCAATTATAATTTTGAAGATATCATTTCAAGAGCCCTCCTGCTGTTCACTCTGTGTACCACACGAGCTAAGATGGGTTAGTTAGATTGTTCTGCACTACTGCCGTTGCAAGTTGGAGTAGCCGCAAATATGAATAAGAGCTAAAGATATGTGCTATGGGTGCATCAAGGTATATGCAATTCTCACAACCAAGCTTCAATCCAGATAAAAAAGAGGAGATATCAACCCCAGAAACATGCTTCTCCGTCGCAGGGTGCCTACTATCTGCAAAACATTATTTCTATTACAGAACCTACCCGAATGGAAAATTTTTGAATATTCTCTGTAAAATTGATAAATGCTATTTTAGAACAACAACATTGAGAATCTAAAATTTTCCGACATAAAAAGATTCAGAAAATTCGCAAATTTCCACATAGTCTTCATATACATAAATTAAAAAATAAATTACAAGTAGATAAAAAAGGTAAATAAAAACATGAAAATGTAATGGAATTGTCAATATCTAATTTCGTACCCAATACTCGAGCACACCGAATGTTCAGCCATATTCAGGACAATAGTCTCGATTAAAAACCAATGAAAACCAAATTCACACAGACGTTCTTTTTCTAGCAAAGCTCTATTTTCGAAATAAATCACTATGCACAATATGCACAGATATGGGAGAAGAACGAATGCGCATTCCAAGTCCGTTGTGATACTTCATACGCCACTCCGAAAAGCAGTGCCACAACGACGATAAAATATGCAGCTACAAAACGGTATTTCTGTGGAAATGCGTGATACAAGCGGTCGATCCTCTCCCTCATTATCCGAGACTACATTCTAACTTTGTCAACTTACCGGAGAGCCTCCCCGAAAGATAATCTTGTCCTCCACGTCCACGATCGTTGAACTTACTGCCGCATTATACGAGGGGCGTGAACGCCATCAAGTGCGACACAGTGCGGAGTAAATGGTGAGTCGACCGACTACGTTTGTAGGAGGGCAATTACACTCCTCAGCTACCATATCCGCTGTAACAACCTCCATTTTTCAGTCTGTAAGAAATAAGAGGAGTTTTTATCAAAAAAGATAGCTAAGAGATAATGTTTTTGTCGGTCTTCTGTGGCCGTTTTCCAAAACCCATTAATGCGTGATAAATTTTTCTTTCTAAACTTTACGTTGATTTTGTTCACAAGAGCCTAATCCCTTAAATGAAAAATTCACGGCACCTTACTTTCAGCAAGAATATTATTATTGTTCTTCAATTGTATTTCAATTTACTTGCCTAACACAGTTGGCGTCAAAAAATATCTAGTCAAATTATTAGTAGATCTTAATATGGCATAATCACTCTGTTGATATCAATAACCTTCTGCTTCATTTTTCCACAACTAAATGCAAAGTTAAGCGACATTTTCCCTTTGCTATAGAATACATTTCTACTATGACTGAAAGTGAACCAGGTGTACGTATTCTCTGGAATATATAGATTTTCCATTTTATATTCAAATAGGTGTTATTATTTTACCTTATTCGTACAATTTATAATTAAATTCGGGAAAAATTCCTCTCAGGAGTAAACACAAGCAACTTTTTAAGAACAAATGCTTTTGTGTGTGATATTCAAAATTTTCTATCAAATAAAAAGAGACTTATTTATGAATTTATTTACAAGTTATCACAACTTTCGAAAGAGAACTATCGAATGATATTTTAATTAGTTGTACTAAAAAGAATACACAGCTATTATTAAACAACCTTAATATAAAGTAAATTAATGCCTTAGTAACCCTTTAGTGGATATTTCCGGGTCATCAACTTTGTTCACTTTGGAATAACCTTTTATTAAAACGACTTCATCTGTGCGTTCTAGAAGGAACCAAAGTGGCATACATACACATATAATAGTATCTATAAGTTTTTATTAGAATGGAAATTGATTAATAAAAGGAGACGTAAAAAAATAAGCAAGTTGTCACATAATGCCGGACGAGTTTATTGCAATGGACGATAGATGACTCGCCAGGGCTTCCCAAGCCCCTGGAGTATAGAGTGAGTGCACAAACTCGAGCTTTTCTCTGTGCTGCATATATCCTCGGAAACTTACTTACGAGTAAATGGGAGTGAACATTTGTTTAAATCTGTTATGCATGATTCAACTTAGATAACATTATTAATGACTAAAAAAGGATTTGTATAAGCCAATTCTAAAACTGCATTTTCCTCATTAGTGGACTCCTGCACTCGACTGAAATAGTGTTTACAATTTTTTACTCCTCATTCATTCTCATTTACCATCACCTCAATTTTTGAGACAGAAATCAATGCTCCCTTTTCGAAGATAGAACAGACTATGATTTCATTAGTTCATTAGTTCCTTCTATTTCGATGTTTCATTAACTAGCCACACCTTGGAATTACAAAATGCAGGGCCTGAAAATGTAGCATTGCTACGAAATCATTGGCGATAATAGCCCGAGAGGCTGATTCGCCTGCAAACTCATACATACATACATACGAAATCATTGTCATTTCTTTCTTGTAATCTTGTGGTATAGTAACTGTTTGCCCCCAAGGAGTAACATATCCTTAGCATCGAAATGAAAACGAAGTGAACAATCAATTATAAAAACTCTTGAAAATTCTGAAAATGATCAGCGTCATTACTTAAACCTCTACCATGGTATCTATTAAAAAATTACAGTTTTGAAAATTCGTAATCAGATTTTTCTCCATCTTCCAAAGTAAGTCGCTTGCATATTCATGGGCATATGGTGCATCGATTGCAGTGGAGATATCCACTCATCCCGTTGCTTACATCGGAAACCAAGCACGCTATTCGAAATTCTTCGATTCAAGAGTCTCATCAGCAGCAATCTAATCGCTTTGGAATCTCATGCGAGATTATCCGCGACCGAAAACCGGTGCGTGGAAATAGCTGGAGGGATAAGATTGAAGGAACATTACGTAAAGAAAATGCCAGACCTAACGGTTATCTGTTCTCACCCATTAAACTGTACATGAGCATCCATAGAGAAGGTTGCAAGAGTAGGCTTTCTGCTTCTAAAGGTTGAGGGTTCGAATCTTGCCTCTAGCGCACGCACGAGCCCGTTCACTCCCTTAAGAACGTGACATCTCAGTATGATTCCAGAGGAAATGCCTTTGTAACACGCAAGAAATAGATTGCGAAGAAATTTCACGTGGAAGACTCATTGAAAATAAAAACCCGACAGTGAGTTTTATCGTAAGTTTACCAAAAATAATTTTCTCTTGGAGTATGTTTGGCTAAGTTCCGTTGGAAGTTAGATTTTCATGTTCTCTGCTGGTAGCGATGCTTTCTTAGAGTTTTATAATGTTCTTCAGATGGAATCAATTGGTAATTTTCATCTTCAAAAGATGAAATTGATCATTTGATGACCTTATTTCTTATTCTAATGTGAAAAGCGTGATTTTATACTATTAACGTTTTCGAAAACGCCACATTATTTTACATTTATTTCTGTTTTAACTTAATTTATTTTCGTTACATGTTACATAAATATATGATTGCATTTAATACATTCATTATGGATCGATTGGCAAATATAAGTTACTATTTTTATAAGAATAGAATATAACTGCTCTACTCCTACGATGCTCTGTTTCCAATAAAGCTTTACTAAAATTTAAAATACTACTTGAGTAGACATGAAATTGTAAACATTTATACTCCGATCCAATCTATGTGAAAAAAATCATTCATATTGTATTACAATGATTTAAACTTCTTGGGTGTATATTCATCGATAGGAGCAGTTTGTGTGATTGTAAACCTGCAGAGGCTCATTCATACTTTTAGATATCGCTCTTTTAAAAAGGCAGACTACAAATCCTGTACATTTTCCCAATATTTTCATCGTAATTTAAATTATTCTCAAACTAAAAATACTGCTCCAAGAGCCAAGACGGTTCTCCACAAAAATCCTAAACACAAACTGCTACTTCCACGACAGCTCGTAGAGTATAACCCGGATGCCTCCGCCCCACTATACAGTTTCCATTGAATTATCGAAAGGAAAATTGAAGGAGCGCCTCGTGTCCTTATAATGCGAGGATATATAAGTTTGCGAGCCATGCTGTAAAGGTAAAGAGAGGCGCGAATTCTTTCCAGAACACGGTCGAGTGATCGTCAATATTCATCAGATGAGGAATGCGCAGGAAGGGAATACGAGAAAGACAATTGCATTCCAATGGGCGTATGGGAGATGAAGAAGCTCGTTCTCCTCTGATGAGGGAGTACGCATTTGGGTCACTCTCTCCCCTCAGCCTTGGCGCATAACATTTTACGCCCTTTTTAATCTATGCTAATATTCGGGGTCATAACTCCCGGTCAGCTCTCTTGATTGGAATCACATACTGGTCTCCATAAATTCCATCCTCTTCAGACAATGATGCCCTTCTATAGTTCGATTGTTTGGTATCGATAAAGCCCATTTTAAATCGATCCGACCTCGAGTGCTCTCGCAGGAATTTCTGGCTGGTAAAGGAGTTTTGCGAGTTACAATCACCGACCATCAAATACCAGAGATGGGTTAAAATATTTCTAAGCTAATTATACTCGTACATGGGAAAACTGAAAAACAGTCAATCCAAGTATTTTTACTTAAATATTTGTACTGCAGTCATTTTTTCCTGAAATATTATAAAAATATATAAATAAAGGGATGTTAGAGTCTTCAACAATTTTTCAAAAGGTGCAAACTTGTAAAACTCAATATGCGAAGGCGTTATTTCGTGGAAGGCCATAATAAATGAAGAGAGAGCTCTTTGTACACTGTGGAAAATCTGCGGAAGTGTACAAAATTTTCTCTTTTCATTTTATTTTGCAAAATGAAATGAAATTATAATTCTTAAGAGGATCATATCAATCTGTATTGAGAATATATTCTTAGGGAGCCATTGTAATTAGATTCGTATAATATATTTTTACTCATCAACACAAATACATCAAGGAGCTGTTCTTCCAACCGAGGCCGAGGATTCGAATATCTCAGAAACAACATAAAGGGCAATAAGTCTACAAATCTGTAACAATAACGAAAGAAAATTTTACTTTCTTAAAAGGACTAATGAAACAACATAACACTTGCATAGCTCCTTTTATGGTGTACCTCGTAAATTATATTTACGCATCACCAAGCCAACCGTATTTCTCTGAAGAGTCCATCACTCTCTTGAAAAATATATGATGCATACATAAGATGGATGTTGACTTCTTTGATGGATGTTTACCTAAAACCAACTCAAACCAATACATTACTGAATGTCAATTCATATGCTTATGCGTCAGAGTAAATTTTATGTGGCAAAATCTATAATGGTATTTGCTTACGTAATTTCGAATCAAACTTTCATAATGCCTAAGGCAAATCACGCAACCAGCACCAGTAAGGTGTATTTACTTTCCATTCCCTAACGGCATCTCAAAACGAGAAACCGTCCGTTGCATATTGTAGCCTTCTCAGCTAATCAACTCTTAACATGCTGAGATGAAAACGTGCACTATACGTCTCCGTACACCACTTCCCTGTCGATATCTCTGTACACGTCTCAATCTCCTCCGAACACCATATCTCCTTGTTACCGTAACTAGGAAATGAAAAAGGAATGCCAACAGAATTTTACAGACAGGGGAGCGAGACGCGCGTCTCAATTTCCAGGCAGCACAAAAGATCCTTCCAATCAGAATAAATCACCTCGAGCAGAAAACCTTAAGGGCTGAGGAATTAACGCATCTTCTCGTTCGCTCTGTTTGAAAAGAAAGTTGGTAAGATTTTCCGACTGGCGATGAATCAACGGTTCTAATTTGCGACTGCCTTCCCATCGATCATCGCGGAAGATTGCACTGCCATCGCTTATCGCCGCATTACTGACTTTTGCTCATTGAACTGAAGCGAGCGCTGAATTTGAGAAACATTCCAGGTTTCTCTCTGCCGTATTCCAGGGGTCAAGAAAATGATTTACGGAGTCTTAATGTCTTTCTTAGCCGTACGCTATAAGTACTGGCGTTTGGACTTCGGTGCATCTATGTTTTCATATTTTATGACTTAAATGCAAAGTAATGCGATATTTTGTAATCCATAGAACAAAAAAATATCCATTTAAAACAAAATGAAGCATTCCAGTATTATTTTCAATTCGCAAAAAATAAAATAAATTTAACTTCTAGTTTTAAAAATTGGTGTTAATTTGGTCATATTTTGTCATTCGAAAATAATTTTAGTTCGTTGGTATTTATATTTTCATGGTGCTTGTTAGAATTATCTGTCTATAAGAAGATTTTAAGTTTTGGATCAATATGATCCTACGCGACAGATAACGTATTCACATGCCAGCGGTTACTCATGATTTTATATTCTTATTCTTATATACCTACATATATGAGCTCCCATTCAGTATATTCTTTTTGATAATAAGTATTTATTTTAAACATAGCATTTCTGAAGTCATTCTCAGTGAGATCTCTATGAGTTCATTTCCACTTAGAGATGTTTAATATTCCAAATAATACATCGGGAAAATAAGATGCCAAGAAATGGAATAAAATTCTCAATATAATATTCCTGTTGTCACGATAGGGAGCACTTTCAGAGCAGATTTATTTAACTGAAAGATATCGGATAGAAAATAAGTTTCGAATAGAGAGGAATAAAGATTTCAGTGTCTTTGTAAAGTAGAATTGCTTCAGCACCGGGTGTAATATTCCATTGTCTTTCAATAAGCGTTTTGTATTTCTTCTCTGATTATTGAAAACGTTATCAGCTAAGCCAATCAGTTTTAATTTTGATTCTTACTTACTTATTAATGTGTTTAATATATTTCATCACCGATTACTTCATTTTGGATTTCAAAACATTCAATGATATATTGAAATTTCAAGCAAAGGAACAATGAAATAATATGATGGCCTTCAAAAAGTGCAATTAAATAATATAATCACAGAATTAACAACCATATTTATCATTAAAATTTCCTCCATTATATTTCTAAACCTCTTATATATGACTTATCAATTGAATGCTAATTCTTTTCAATAAGAAGTTTCATCTTTATTAAATATACCTCCCTTATATTTTCTATTATCCCTCCTAAGTAACTTATGATTAGCTTTTCGCGTCCCTTCCTCGAGTGTATTCGTAAATATGCCATTTTCCAACTCCTCTTCCGTGACAAATGGCAATCTGCCAGATATTACGCTCTCCTTGCAGCAAAACGCCAAAAGAGAGAGAAAAATCCTCCTTCTCTATACTCATCGTATGATGCAGTGTATTTGCAACTGGTCATTGTTCCTTGGGATGGATCTTGACATACTTGACCGTTCCGCCAACTTCCGACAAGTGCCCGAAGGTATGAAGATAGGAAATAGATGAGGGAATAAGCGCCTCTCTTTTGCCTTTCGTTCCAATTCCATCTTCATTTCCTCAGTGCAATACGCTCGTCATTACCCTAGCGAGACAAACAAGCCGGAGGCAATGCGTTGGATTTACGCTCTCGATCGGTTACCATAAAAGTTTTTATGGGACTTTTATGATAAATACCTGGATGTAGTCAGATCCTAATCATTTAATATATCTTGGGAGCTAATGTTGGCATAAATGCGTTTTCTGCGTCCACCAGCTTTGCATTAATTGCAAGATAGCTCCTGTTTTTTGTACGTTTAGAATCCGTCCTCGTTCGAATGCGCAATTAGAAACCCGCTCGATTGAGTTGGTACTATTTCGTTAGCCATAATTTGGATATGATTATGCACTTCCACCGGCGTTGCCAACTGTTGAGAAAGATCGAGAATTGCGGCTTAGAGGCAGAGGGTAGCTCTTTCAATTCTTCGCAAATCCTTATGGTATAATCCAGTTCTTTCGGCATACTCTAGATAATTATTCAAATTAGGGACAATGGTATTAGCATGAATGCTTAATTCATTGTGGAGATAAAGAAACATTTTCCTTGGGTTGCATTTATTACGTAGCATTCATTAACTATTACTATATAATCTACTCATATATTTGGTTCAAATAAGAGACAGTATAACTAGGTCCACAAAAAAACATATTGTGTCTTATTTGATTGAATCATGGATAAGTTCCATCAGATTTAATTAACTACTCGTATAAGTTTCACCATCACCGAAAGAAAAAGTAAATGCGTGCATAAAAAAAGCTAGCGAAAATTAACTGACATTATTCGTTGTAAACTATATTTTTCAATTGACACTAAGCAGCATTGCAATTTTCCGTTCCATAGTATATCAAATTTTTATAAAGAATTGATGTCAAAAGTAATCATCCTCAAAAATCCAATATTGATTAAATTTCTTATCATTATACTTGCATTAGAGACCGTTGACATATTTTAAACGCCTTTAATATATTTTACATTATATTTCGAAAAAAAAAATAAAAATCATCATTGCAACTTATCATTTGTAACTTTTGATTATCGTTTCACAATATTCCAATCACCTATGGAAAAATATACTCATTATTAGTCACGCGAATTGTGAACAAATCGCGGTCAGGACGTCAAAGTTATAATTGAACATCGCCGAGGCTGAACCTTGGATGCGACTACGGCATCATTTTCTTATCACCAATCCCCAAGAACCAGAAGCCATTACGTCTCATCCTCGGAATTTCTTTCCTTCTCCCATTCATTCAATGCGGACGACTGCGGTGGAGATAGAGTGAGGTTGTTTCGGTTTGACTCCCCCTAATTTTTATCCTTCTCCATCCCCCGCGAAATGATTGAAGGGGGAGAATGCAAGACCCGTTCTGTGCGTAGTAGCAGCGAGCCTCCGACGGTGGCACTTGGCTGCAGTAATAAACGCATTTGTACGGGCCGGTGATTACGAGATCGCGGAGGTTTCAGAACCAATTATTCAACAAAACCTTGAAGTGCTTCGGAAAAACGAGGCAAGTGCGAATAGGGATACTTGAGCTGAGCGGTAGCCTGGAGTCGTGGAAGAGGAATAGCACACCGCTCGAGAGTTTGCTGTAGACCCAAACTCTCTGTTAATTGGCATCAGGAACTGCAGAGGCGTAGATAAATTTAATTGGCGCTCTATTGGGAGACCGCGTATAAAGCTTTTTCAAGGCAGATATCGCATTATAAATCCCATATCAAACGAATGTTTTCAGGGATATAGAATTTCATCCGATTGCAACACGCGATAAATCTGTTGCGATAATTCGCATACAGCCTGCTGGGAAAATAAACAAGCGGATGTATCTTTGAACACATCTCGAATTGCTAGGATCAGATTAATTCGCGCATCACCATCGCGCCTTGATTTACAAACAGTTACACAGTATCGATATTGAAAGTTCGTTAAAAATTAGAAACGTAAATGTATGAGATCTGCTATTCAATCTCCCGTTAAAAACTTTCGAACAAAAAACCTTAATGTATCATTGAATTACAGCATCAATTCTCTTCTGAAAAGGTAACATTCACAGTTATTAACTCGAAAGATACCCATTCCAGTCAATTTTATAAGAAAAACTCTTATTCTGCGAATAACGTATGTGTAATTCAAATTGACGGGAGAACGAGTTTACCCAAATTATAGCCCAAGGAAGACTTGAATAAACAAAATATTTCTGTGCATGAAATTAAAGAGATAGTGTTAAGAAGAACAATTACATCTGAATTAGAAAATAGCTAAAATTGACAGCTTATCCCTTAAAATTTAAAAGAGACGTAAAGTCTTCCCTTCAACGTTTTTTAAAATTTCTTCTAAACTTCCTTCTCCATGCCATCAATGACAAGTACGATAGTAATTTCATCATAAAACTATAAAGAAATGATTTACCTTAACATCAAATTTCGTTGACAAAGAAAAAACCAATGAAATAATATTGCGGAATCAACACGACTATTAGGAGGTTTTGTGTAGAAATCATGTCGATTATGGCCTTTAAGACTATGAAAAATATATTCTATTGTTTGATGTGAATAACCGTAATTTAAGTCAAAACAATGAAATATTTAGTTTTGTTATATACATATGAGCATTAAAGTCTCGTAAGGTAATTAGTGTTTCCGAAAATAGTTATCCTTATTTAAAACTATGCAACTTTGAATAGCTTTTATTTTGCAAATAAAGCGAGAAAAGTAGAAGTATTAATTCTCAATTATGTGTCGCTGCATTCACAGAATAACATAAGTAACCTATATGCGGTTATTACTTAACTCATTGTAAATAATCTGTATCAACTTAAAATTCGATTCAACCGATTCAAATTATAAATTAAAACACCAAACTTTATCTAAGTATTACATCGGCTTCTTGAAGCTTATCCTATCGAAAACTGAGTTACGGTGAGTTCTGATGCTGAATTATTGGAAGGGCCAATCGAAACTCGGGCGTTGAAGTCTCCCGTCTCTCCTGCCGTAGGTTAAGGTTTATGCACAAAGAGGTTTATTTCATAAGCCTACCTTAACACGGATGGTTTCTCATGGAAATTTACATTCCGCAGCCAAGTGCGTCATTACCTCTTGAGACACATACATCACCCAACAGATCCCCTGCGAGGCACATAACCAAACAAAGACATGCAGAGTAGATACACAGGCGGGAGAGAAACTGCGTGGAGCATGGGTGGGGTGGAGGAAAGCGAGGGATATCGAGATGAGAAGGATTTCACCAGGGAGCTAAGGCCAACGGAGAGAGGTCAGGGCCCCCATCTGGACCTCTAAACAGTTGTTGTCTGGCGCCAAGGGGATTTTACAGCGGTGACCTAATGACTGCAGCGGCGTCGATGACCTCGCACGCCCACCAAACCTTTGGAGTAGCTATCGAGGGATATTCGTGTACCAGAAAGGTCCTCCCTCAAAAGACGCATGTCTTGGGAGATGGATGGGCGTTTTCCATGGAAATCGAAAGTGTTTTGTTTTCTCATTTTCTTTCATCACGCGCGCCGCTTCGTGACCCACTCAGGGCGCATAAAAGAGTCCCGCTTGCGATGCACCCACATCTCTTCACCCTTGGTGTCGCGGGTTTGATCTCCGCGAACTTTTTCAAACGAAGCGGAATTTTTATGCGAGTAAAACTTTTATACCGGTCGGAAGAGCGAGATTGATTGGACCGATCCGAGAAAAATGATCCGGAGATGCAACGGCTGGACGAACGAATGCATTTCCATGCATGCAACGAGGACACGGTCCGGTGACGTAATATAGAACACCGCGGAAAGGAACACTTAACAACGAGGCGGAAAAAATTACGAAAAGCGGCCGCTGTGGAAGTCTGCATATCAATAAATGAAATTTGCAACATCTCTGCTCGAGACTTAAAAAAATATCATCTTAGGACACTTTAAATAGGCTCTCAGTAATTAATCAAATTTTCCATAGAAGTCAAAAATAGTTGTGAATTGTTTTTCAACCGTAAAGATTGGATAACATTTTATTGTTTGATTAGCATGCGGAGCTGTGGATCGGCAAATCTTCTTATAATTTTATTTTTCTCGAAGGCGAATATTTCTAATAAATTGCTTTGAATAATTGCTCACAAGATCTTACGTAGATCTCGAGGAACTTAAAATGTTAAGAACATTGTCAACTATATAAAGAACATTGATTGAAACTTTATTCTAGCCCACTCCGTGATTTATCTGGAATTCAATTTCCTTCTCTTTTTATTGCCGGTTGGATCAATGTCCTCTATATGGAGTGCCCTGGGTTGGATATAATCCATCATCAATGAAAAACTTAAAATTATGTAATCGCCGATCAAAATAAATGTTTTAAAGTCTATCATCGAGGTTCAGCACTTGATTATAACACCTTGCGTTTCAATACAATAGAGCATATGGACTTACTCTAAATGAATTTATTGGTGGAGCAATTTCTTCCATCTGTATTTCTTCGATCTCTTACAGTAAATATAAAGTGCATACTCTGTCTTTACCGTTAGTATGAAAAGTAGATTCATACAGCAAAATCTTATCAGGTGATCGCTTTATTCCTTCTATTTCCTCAGAAATCAGAGTGGCCCAACTTTTTTTTGTTCTTACAAAATATCGAAGAATTCTTAATAGTTAAGATACATGTACGACGCTCGAGAATTGAATGCTCTTTTTCAAAAATTCTGGTTCTAGTCCACGTTAACATCTGTAAAGAATAACATAGCTTTACTCGATACTCGATCTCTGAGGATAACGAGTGGCTTCCTGCATGTTAATATAAAAAGCTGTGTATAATAGCCCTATTAGGAGCTCTTGTCCAATTGCGACTCTTAATAACTTGCACGTGTAAAATCTTACGCTGAAACACTATTATTATAAAAATATCATTCTTTAGATTAACTCAAACGTGTCCGTACATTAGCATACAAATATGTGCAAGAATTTGTAACCATTTTACATATTCATCATGCTTCCCTAGCATCAAAGGGCGCAAGCTGCTCGCCAGCACATATGTTATATAAATAACATCTTTACCTTCAGTGACGTTTATTGCTTTAAGTGAATATTCCCTCCACCCGCCTGTCCTCGAAGGGAAATGGGCCGCCATGGATACAGTGCGCGCAATAAAGATGAATCAAACATAATAAGGACGATGTGGTAGCTCCACCAATCATCTTTTTTTTTCCTCGCGCATCAACCCTCGAGAGTGAAGGCTTTCCAGTCAAAGGATCGGATGAGTTTTATCTTCGCTTGCCAATTGAAGGATAACCAGAAAGCAATTTCATCCGAAGGAAGTCCATTAGGAAACGAGTTGTCGCTGCCACCTGTCACGAACTGGGCCTTCCTATTCGATTTGGGGGTCGACTGCACTTGTCAAAGAAAAAGAAGCTCGGAATAACCGCGTGAAGAGAAAACATCCCATCGATAATGCGACCGCATCAGTAGACCTGATTCTCCTCGGAGCCATTATCTACGACGTATCGTAACAAAACGAGACCATTCCCACGATATTAAAATGAGTTCCTAACATAGGTTACCCTCCGGTTCATCTACAACAGGACGATTTGAAATCTGAATTACATCAATAACCCGTCATTTTCAGTGATAAATTATGAAAACACTCCTTGAACACCCGTCTCCGAATACAATTTCGCTTGACAGATTCAGTGCGATCAGCGGCAACCAGAATAATAGGAGAGCTAGATCGAATGTGGATATTGTTTGAGCATCCGGGTTTTGTGTGGCGATATGGAGCATAAGTAGGTTTCCTTTATTATCTCACCGGACGCGGAGGCAAGAACTAGGGAAGGTCTGTAAGTGCAACAGAGTGCGAGTGCGTTGCGAAATTCATTCTAGCGGCTCCTACGGCAACTCGAGACCAACGTTAGCTTTGATTCGCATTAGCTCTGAAAAGCAAAGCGTGTGACGGCTCCATCTCGAAACATAAACAAAAAAGAAAGAGAGAGATGTAGAGAAAACCCGACACCGGCAACTCCATCAACGTCGGCTGAGTGCTAAATGACACTAGACTCGCCTACCAATGTTGCACTGTGTGCTACGATCTCTCGCCCACTTTGTACACGAGGGTGTATCTCCCAGAGCTATGCGCTCGCCCGCGGACGGAATGAAGGGAGACAATAGCCAATTAAACATACACGGTGGGAAATTTCTAAAAGGAACCGAAAAATACCAACTTAATCATATAGTCACGCACGGTTCGAACGGCTGGTACTCAAGCCATATGGCTTCGGGTAATTATTTCCTCTGGTAATATTTCGTGGGCTGTTTGCAAATATTTGGAGGAGATAACAAAATATCGACAAAGGTTTTCATAAATTACATAGCAAAATAGTACATGGAGAATTTTTTGAAACAAAAGAAGAAATAAACTTTATTAGTTTTAATTCCGCCTGAATTTCGCTTAATTTGTGGCAACACAAAGCTTGTATGGGCTGTTGCCGCGCAGTTCATATGGTGAATACCACTGGCCTAGAGTACTAAATCTTAAACGACATGCCTAGAGAGATTCCGTGCAAGGATATTAGCTAGCGAGAATATATTTCCTCAGATAAGCTACCACATTGAAAGAACTACGATTTCTCTTACAACATTGTCCTTTGATCTTCAGAAGGTCAGAGACATACGAGCATAAATCAGCTTATTGGTCTTGAAGGATTTGGAACTTTGCCAAAGGCTCTACGTCAACAAACCATTATCATTTGCCATTTTCTGAAAAAAAATAAAGTCAAGCAGCAGTCTCCTTGCAGAAATATGAATGACTGGAAGTTTTTAGACCAACTTTTCTATTTCAGAATATGAAAATTTTACTGAACTAATTATCCATATAAATTTTCTTGGATATGCAGAATTTTTCTTGCTGGCAAATTATAACATTTTGAAGCGAAATTACTCTGAAAATGATTTAATCATACAATTATGTGTAAATAAGAAGAGATTTACATCCTAATAGCTGAAATTAGCATAAATACTACTTATATTACTAGAAAGCGATCATAATAGGAGGATTGGGAAACCTTAGCGTCTATATATAAGCGTGATTATAGGAAAATAATTTACTCTTAATAATACTGCTATATGTAGGTACGTTACAAACATAGATCTCGTATTTATCGCAGAATTTGAATTCATCATCTAATTGATGTGAGAAAAATATATTTTTAAAGTGAGGAGTGATAAATGTTTTCTAGCCCTCTGAAATGGATCGTGACATGCAATTCTCGTTGTTACATGGATGCTGATATGAAAATATTTCGTGAGAAGCCAGCTTGAGATATAACATTGTATAGCGTATTGGCAAACTTCCATGCTCGCAAAATTCCTTTACTTACTCAAATAGCTAGGGAAGAAATATTTTTCGATGCCAATATTAATCTTTTTGATT
The DNA here is from genome assembly GCA_947579665.1 of Sympetrum striolatum. Classification (NCBI taxonomy): domain Eukaryota; kingdom Metazoa; phylum Arthropoda; class Insecta; order Odonata; family Libellulidae; genus Sympetrum; species Sympetrum striolatum. The sequence continues at coordinate 82,543,962 of OX388346.1, forward strand.
TGAGGAAGTTAGTTTGTATCAAACAATAAGATTCTGCATAAAACAAATTTTTATCCTCAAACATCAAAATTGTCGTATTTTATGCTAATTTAATAGGAAAAGCTTGAACAGGAAAAAAATGTGATATCAGCCTCTTTAATTACACTTCATTCACCATCAGAAGTATTATAATGAATAAATTATGAAAAAAGTAGCAATTTTTTTCAAAATAAGTTAGCAAATAAACATTTCAGGTAGAATATTTGGAAAACATAATTAAAAAATAGTAATTATAATACTTAAGAAAACAGAAATGGCTAAAACCAAAGGTGAAGAGGTGAAACATATATATTGATTGAACTCCGTACTTTAGCCATACGCTTAGAGTTCCAGAAATCCACAACTTATCATTTCAGAAAGTGATACTAGTTCTATACCACCAATATCGACATTTATGCCAAAGATTCCATCAAATGAGTAGCATGGGGAAATAGGTCTTTGGACTTGGTGACTTATTGCAGAGAAAATTCCAACCGTTCGTTTCAGATTAATTCACCATTATGGGCATTCGGAAGAAAAAATAGCGATACATTCCAAATTCCGCATAAAAATCAAATCTCTATTTCAACGAATTCTTTCCTTTGTGAAGACATACCCTCGAGGGGAAAAAAATCTCAGCAGAATTGCGAGGCAAAGAAAATGAAAAACCATTCCTCCATACGGATACACTCACTCGTTCGCCCAAAACGGCATAAATTTACATAATCAGGAACCGAAACGCAGGGAGAAGGAAAATACTGCCCCGTGCCTCTAATAACTCAACCCGGGAGAACCACCCGTTCATCATGATCAGGGGATCTCTGCAACCACACAACAGTCACGCATCGCCTACATCGACAGCTTCCATTCTAACCCACTCATTTTTCTGCCTACGTTTACATGCATCTTATTTACGCATAAAATCAAGAATCTTACGATGGAACTTGGATTTCCATGTGACTTTCCTGGGGGGCGGAATATCAACAATAACCTTCACAACCGCCATTTGGCGATAAAAAATCAGTGTCTTCAAACATTTCATAATGGTCGGGCGAAGTTCCTCCAGTTTATAAACCTTTATTCTTCCCTTAACGGCACGGTAAGTTCTATATGGTAACGTTACCAAGTAGTGAGCAGACATCTCTCATCCTTGGATAGCAGCTGCTTGCTCCACTAGGTGCCCTCCGTACTCTTGAATTGTGCGCTTGCAATCGGAAAAGGACTTCACTATTCTGACCACGCCCTGTCTAATAGGCAAAATGCAGTCGGCCGTGGCCTGCATTTGCTCGCAATTATTCTTGCAATTATTCAAATCCTACTGACTCACATCGAGGAATTTATAGAGGGCGAGTTTTTTTTCACGTAGTCACCAGTTCGTTCGAACGCGTTCCGTTGTGTTTCTTTTCCTTCTGGAGAGGCGTTATAATGGAATCACTAGCGACAGTCCTACCTTTAGTTTAACGGATTCGTAAACTACATACTTAAGAGGAGAGTCATGACAAATACTCTGATGGACAGATGCTCTACTTTTCAGAACTTTAAAAATCTTATTCCTATCAGGAAGATCCAAATAGGAGAGAAAACTTAGTAAAAATATCGAGATTGCTGTATCCGCGTTCTTTTATTTATTATAAATAACATTTTCATTAGTCCTCTTATTAGCGATAAATATTGCTTTCTCCTTCTTATATTCATATCCTATAACTATTGAAGAAAAATTTTGTAGATAATTTTAATTATTAAGCTATGCTTTGACAGTATGCTATAATTACGGTACGAGCGCCCGGAACAGGGTGAATATTAAAAATGTAATTTCATCGTTTAGTACTAAGAAAATATTACGAAGTTTAAATCTTAACGAAGTTTATTAAAAATAGCTAAGTTTTCAAACATGAGGTAAAAGAAAAATGGATTATCTACATATAGTGGGAAATATTTCCTAAAAGTTCTAAAGCCGAAGAAGGATAAACCGCTTGGATTGGCCCAAAAAAAGGACAACGAGGAAACTACGAGTAAAATCTTCCTACTACTATGTAGAAGGTTGTCTATTTCCATTTACGCAAGCTGATAATATTTTTATTTAATTATGAGTATACTTAAGAAACGAAGGTACAGTTACGAAGTACAAAGAGGTTATAGGTGACGGTGACCTCCATTTGAATATCCTTTGTGATATTACAATATTAATATCCCCTTAACTATAACATAAATTTTAATTAGTATCAAAAGCACATACCATATACTCCGAAAATTCTCCATTAATCTCTTTTCTGACTGTTATACGTACATATTCAAGAAGATTTTCAAGAATGATTCTTCTTGACGTTACGATTCCCCTCGTATAAATTTTGAGAAAAGCCCCATCCTAGAAAAATTCAGCTCCTCGTTCATCAAAGCTATTCACTCCAAATATCTTAGAATTGCTTTAAGTGTTGGGATAAACATAAAAAAACGAAATCTTATTTTGCCAACGACATGTAACACAACTTGTTTTCGCCAGAGATCAACAAAACCATTCTCCTCGACCTTCTCCGTGGTCTCAAAAAACTTGTAAAGACCAAATGAAAAAAGCCTAGCCTGATTTCTTCATCTGCCCATGTAATTATTTTTAATTACCATCCTTGAAACATAATGAGATGTTTTCCTTTGCTGGAAATATTTGTTGAATAATCGTTAAATATTTTCGGAAGATAAAGATAGCCACAGAAACTACTAATGGGCTTACCTTACCAACCAACAATGGGCCACTGCTTACCTTACCAACTATATAGCTGTATGATAAGCGAATTAATTATGGGTTGCAGTGTTAGGATATATTTCATCATTAATTGCCATAATTAGGATATCAAAAAATGTTCCATTTTTCACTGAATAGACACTGCATCTGATAGTTAATCAGTTACGTACTCTTTGAGAAATAGTAATTATACCTTTGCAAAGTTAATAACCAAAGTTTTATTATGCTAATTTCATGCCACTCATTTCCGCGAGATAGTTCAGACCTCCGTAACTTTACATATTTTTTTTTCCTTTTCCATTCGGTCTCAGATCAATCTTGGCCCTTCTCAGTTTTAGAAAATTTCCCAAAGTAAGGTAGCGGAACCGAGTTGCGGTGGACGAATCAAGATCGCCGAGATTAGATGCTGCCTCGGTTATAGAAAAGGAGAGTAGTCGGTGTCATTTACAGCGCTCGCGATGAAATGCAGGTAGTGCCAAGACACGCTGGGGAACACCCAACAATCAACAGACCTGGACGACAGCCAAATTTTTCTTTAACGGAACTCCCGTCGCAAACATCCCTTGAAAAACTTCCCTGGCATTCACGGACACCGTCATTAAAAAATGAGGAGGTCGAAGGATAAAGTATTAGTCGCTGTAATACCGCGGAGATAATGAAACGCCGACACTTCCTCGGGCAAACATTAACCCTTTCAATTCACCCGCAATAATCGAGTCGAGCGAGCGAAGCATTCATTAGAATAACCGAACAGGTGTCGGCCTCAGCGAGCGCTCCTCGATCTTCGCTTGTTCTGCTTTGTGACTCGGTTGGACGCCGCAGTTGAGCAACGCTCTCCGGACGCCGGGCGCATCGGGACGCTTGTAATCCTCTCTTTAACAGTTGCCCCGTTCCCATTATTGGTGCAGGGGGGTTGCGTAGTGACGGATGCGGGTAAATGTCAAGGACTTGAGTGGATCCCCACAGCTGAAAAAATGCGCCACTTTTTGTGGTCCAGGAGGATGGGATAGCGGTGGGATGACGACGCATCTGCCGGGCGAGTGGAGAATCATACCCAAAATAAATAGCGGATTACCTTCGAATCTCACGCTCATGATTTACGGTGCGGGGACTTATGCCTTTTTTGCCGCAGGGTGCATTAATTGGCGAGATAGATTTCACGCGCCTGGATTCGGCATGAGTCGAAGCATAAGAAGAAACCGTTAGGCTAACAAGGCTGTAGATTATATAGCACGTGTTGGAAAACTGTCTCATGTTAGAAAATATCCTTGAGCAATTTGTCGGCACTTAGAAATAATTCCTGGAGTAAAATATAATGATTTTATAGCCATATAGTCATTTCAAATCCGGTTATAATAATTTATGATTCATCCAATTAATTATCAGATTTCCCAGCTCATACAATTCTGAGTAAGGATTACTTGAAACAGATAATTAGAAATTTGCCTTCATTTTTCTTTGTAAAAATGAATCTTTATTAAGAATAAAGAAATGAATCAACTCGGATTCATCAAATAACTCCAATGATGAATTTTCTCGTAAATAAAATTGGAAATAATACGCATGTCATCAATTATACCACACAGAAAGATAATTAGATCATTACGAGTATTTATTTATTGTATAAATAACCTTAATCCGCAGTAGTAGAAATAAGTGAATTCAACTAATTATTGTCTTACCTATTACAGTTAATCGAAATAAAATAACTTTATATTTTATATATATATATAATTTCAAATCTATTATATGAATAATTGATATAAATTATAATAAACTTTGCTTCCGTAACGAAGGTCATACCCCAATGGACGCTTTCCTTTCTTCCGAGACGCGGCGAAATATTTGCATTGAAAAATCCGAAACATCCATATATTCCCCTTTCAACAGGTTTTTAAAATATGGTAAGGTTGTGGAAGTTATGTAACGTCTTTTAACTGTAATCCTTGAGCTTTCGTACCGGTTATACTCATTTTGCTGCTTTAAGCTGGAATTTCATATAACACGAAAAACTTCAATATTTTTTCCACGAAATACATGAATTCGCAACCGTTAATTTATTTTACCGACCGAAGGAAAGTTTTGAGATTCATTCAATTAGCTTAGTATTATGCCCTGAATTCTACATTTTTTAATTAGATTTTAATTAACAAATAATTTCCTCGACTCCATGCAAATTCTAAAAAAGAAAAATGCAATTGAGGTTTGAACGTGAAGGAGTTAATCCTATACCTCCTCTTAAAAGTAAACCACCAAACCCAGAAGCCTGTATTATAAATATTTGAATTTTTTGAGGTTGCAGGATCTAATCTAACAAATTGGCATGCATTATTTTTTTCAAAGCTTAAATTCCTGAATTTACTTGTGCATAAAAACGAAAAGTAGAGATATTTAAATTTAACTGCACTGAAAAACCTTAAGAATGCTAAATGAAAATCTCCAACCTTATGGAATAATATTATAAGTTCATTCTGAACTTACACTGGATACATCCTGCGATATTGCATCAGCTGTTTTACCGCTTGATTCTAAAAATTCTGATCCCATTTGTCTACCCACGAGAGAAAATGTATTCAAGGAAACATAGCCACATAGATTTGGTCTATGAAAAAGTATAATTTTCAGGTAAATAAATAAGTAAAGAGGTGAATTCGTGTTTCTAATATGGTCGACGCCCAATCAACCTTTCTTTTACCCTGGCATCGCAATTCATTGTTTCACCGAAAAGTCTTTGCAAAGAATAGATAAAAATCTTACAATAGGTACTAGTTAGCTGCATCTAAATCTGCAGAGTGGCCATAAAACCTTTGTCTGCGTCCCTTTTCTCCGCCGGAGAAATTATTTACTGCGACAAATAGTCGACCGAAATAAAAATAATTCCTCCACGATTCTTATCTCCCGCAAATAGAACGCATAAAAAATCACGCGGATAGCATCCGAACGCTCTAGATCCCGACAGTAACGCTTTGCACACTCTAATGCAATATTTATGAGTCAAACAACAAAATCCGTGCCAAGGCAAATGCTTTTTTAGAGTTTAGATTTTGATCTAGAACACAATATGGCGATTTCTTTCTTAGCAGGTACGTTTGTTACCGTAGCACTCGCATTAATTCTCCCCGCAACCCTTGCAAGAGTTCCAGTAAAAACGACTGGCTTGACTAATATTCAAAAAAAATTACGGATGTTTCTGGAAAGAAAATTTACTCGGAAACAGCATTGCATTTTCTAATGCGCATAAAGGTGAACATTTAAATACAAGCTCTCCTACTTTTTATCATGAGGTATATGTTTACGAATCATGTTCTATATTTATTTTTCATACATAAATTTGGACGCGCTCAAACAAAAAAATTAAGCACACGTGATAAAACAAAAGAGCAAAATTACCATCGGGTAACACTGGTTTAAACACTGGTGTAAACAACAATATTGTTTATGTAGCGATGTAAAGTAGGCAACACTCGTTTTTCAGGATTACGTGCTAAAATATGTTTTACTTCGATTTATACCATTCTACTTTGCATATCTCGTAAACACCTTAAGTAACACCCATACCTTGTATGATGAGAGAATAGACGTTCCGGTTAGTTTTGAAAAAGCTTTAGTTGGGATATTCTTGAACCTTTTAGGTGTTTGTAAAAGAGATATTGCACATACATCAGTTACAGTTCACATAGAAAACTAATTGTTTTCCGATATAGAAAATAGCACATAGAAAGGATTCTTCAAAGAGTTCTGTCATTAGAAAACCTCTAAATTGAAGATATCTCTTGGTGAATATCAGTACATCCACAATTATTCTATTTTTTTCATACTATCTCTTCAAATTATTAATCGTCCAATTTATGTCGTTAGGTTTGATGGAAGAGGAACTATTAGTATCAACCTAGCCCGAATAAAGACATATCATTATTATTGTATCTTGATTATAATCAGTTAGTGAGGTTGGATATTGTGGAGGGAAAAAGACTCGACGATCCTCATCAACACTGTTACTGAATATAACAGCATTGAAATTCATACCAGAGAACTTAAAGGAATCTGATAAAGTAAGCTTCACTTAAAATCTGCTCCTCCAAAGATGTATATTTAGAGATCCTGTTTTTAGTTAGAGAGCTACTGAATTCAAGCTCAGGAGACGTTTTTCACCAATTAAATATTTTAAAGCCTCACCCTCAGCACTGGAAAGCGTATGATCTGTTATTTTGATATGAAAGTAGGATATTATTACATTTAAGACTTTATGTTTTTCTCACGTCGAAAGGACCGTTTTAATTTTCAATTGCGTCGCGGAATTATTACCTTGTCAAACCACTCGTTCATCAGAATCGACCTCGCTCAATCTGATGCTGTATTTTCTTAATGCCAAAGACGTAACAACCTGTTCATAATTTTTTTACTGGAAAACATCGCGAAATTCCGATGTTAAATGTCATAGACTTATACTACTTTGCGACATTCTTTAAGTCCGAAAACCTGCTCAGCTACGCTGTCAATTGAGTACTAACTAATCTTTACGTGGGATTGCGTAGAAATGTCAGTCATGTATATTTTAATCATAAGTTGGCTGCAGATTTATGACCTTTTTTCCATAATAAGTAGCTATTTCATATATCATACAAGAAAAATGTGACATTAAAATAAAAATTCTTGCTTTCCAGGTACTATTACGATTTAATTGGATTTCTCCTGGTGAATGGTTAAGAATCGAATGGAGAAAGGAAACGAAGCAAAACTGTACTGTGAGTAACGTAAAAATTAAGAAAATTATTATTAACGTATGAATGAATGGAAACTCTGCTTTCAAAGGCTCTGTAGGACTCGCGAGGAGATTTCTCATTCAGAAATTCAGTCATTAAGACCTTGCAGAAGAAACATATGAGTCCCATGCCCGATGGGACTCTGAAAAGTTCGTATGACTAAACAAATAACGTAAATTATTTTATTATGCAGAAAAACGATACTCTATAGCCTACGACAATGCTCCGTGATATTTTAGTACTTTTCACGTTGATGCTAAAGGTTAAAATATTATTTACTACAGCTGGAAAATCAGTACTCATCATATAAATTAAGAAAAAATTATGTGAATAAATATGAAGGAGAAGAATTTCAGTATCCTTTTTTGGTCAAAATAGAAGGTAATTGAATTTCTCCTAAGTTCTGCATTGTTTTGGTTAGTAGAAAATGAGGTTATCTGCCCCAGAAATTTAAGATTCCGATGAATACGCCAGTTATTACAGAATACACCGTGCCCTAATGAGTCACCTGATATTTTATATATTTAAAAGTCATAATTTCCAGTAAAAATTTGTAAATCCGCCATATTTTTGCAAAAGCAAATTAGTTATACTAGAAAAATATTATATAGCAGTAGTATTCGGTAGTATTAATGAATATTCATAGGTAGCTTATAACTCATTTTCAAAATAATGGGTATCCAAAATTTTCATTTTATCTATTTACCAAAATCTCTAAGATTCCTTATGAGACAGGAAACAGGAGATAGGAAAGACTACGAGATGAAGAAAATTTTGTAAGTATTTGGAATTTAATCAAATCAAATACACAATAAAAAGTGACTATTTTTGGCAACAAATATCAATACATTCATTCCTCTGCGGCAACGTAATAAAAATATAAAAAAGAAGCGACGAGAACTGCTAGCTTTCCCTCGGATGACCAACGGCTGGATTCTTTTTCCAATCCATCTCTCTTCGCTCGTTCCCCGCAGCGAATGGAAGCGCATAAATCATACGAAAATACAGAGCAAGAGGTCAAAGGATCTGGATTCTCCTCACGAAAATAATGCGAGGATAAAAAACAATTTCGCACACCCTTATCCCCGTCCATCGATTTTTCGCAATAAACTGCCCCTCAGTTTTTGGCCCACTCCCAGCGGCAGAGTTGAACGAACCGATCTGCAATTAGCACACGCACACAAAGCGGCAAACCGCTTCAAGTCCTTGAATGGATTGTGGTGATAGAATGTGCGGAAGGAAAGAAGGATCCGGTCCGCCCACTCGGATGCTGGATACGACAAATGATGCCTTTTGCAATTTCTGATATGATACTGCCGGTGAACGATAAAAAAGCATTATTCGATTTTTCGCTTCTCTTTTCAATGGTCAGCGCCGGCTACACACGATATGGAAGTGAATAAATCGCGTCAGGGTACACACTGAAAGTCTAAACAAAAATTCATCTATAATAGAGTCCTCTTTTCTCACCAATTTAAATCCCATAGCGAAATCAGCCACTATGAAGATGTATGAATATGACGAAATTAGTTTAAGTCAAAGAGCTCAATACTTATCAAACGACTTTGTTTGGGGAAAATTTTAAATGCACGATTTAATTAAATACATTCAATTTTATTCTCCAAAATTTCGTATTTACCCTACTACTGTTTAATATTTCTGCTACTGTTCATAAACCACTTAAGATTTATTACATTACGAAAAAATATATAATGATCAAAACTTCTAAATAAATAACCTGCGAGTGTTTAGTGATAGCTATAATTGTCAGTAGTATAAAAAGGGAACTTCAGACAATAAAGGAGCTTAATGAAGACAGAGGACAGTGCGAAACTCAGGGCGGCTGAAAGTTTGAGTTCGGACCTTCAGCATATAAACAATTTCGTCCACCGCGAAGTTTTCACTTTCCTATGCATCATTAGTCTCCGTAGGCTCTTGGTGTGAATATTTTTAGCGTGATTTGTAATATATTCCACCCGATGGTAAATTTAAGTATTCAGAGGCGCAAGAACCACTTCGAAGAAATTATTGATCTTGAAATTTGAGGGAACAAATTTTTTTGTTTCCTCTTAACAGTGAGATCCTCAGCTATTGCTCAGTACACGTAACGGTATTTTTTTTCTCTAATTTCGCCCTATTTTATCTGCGTGCCATTCATAAAATTTTCGCAAAATTGCACACCTTTCCTTGAAGCTATGAAATGTTACTATTCCTTCCGCAAGGAAAAACAGAAAATTATATATCCCCGTATTTTATTCCCTAGACAACTACTTAAGTTTCTCAACTTGTAAAAACAGGACGCTCATTACAGACTTTTTATGAATCATGGCCACGTGGCTAGATTTTTCTCCACATCTAAAATTTCTTTCCCTGCGAGTATATCTTTCGAACGCTTCTTACGGAAAATGTTTCAATCCTTCACATAATTTTTTGTTAGGGTCTTCCTTTAAACATCTTATGAGCGGAAACAGCGCGTATACTATAGGAATTGATGAAGGCCTCATACGAATAAAACTGCCGCTGCAATTTCATTTTTTTTCCAGCTCCTGCAAACAGGTATCCCAGACCATTTTCCCAATGCATCCAACGCACCGCGGTTTATATTTGGTCGTATTTCATTCAAGTAATACATTCGCATTTTTTTCGTCATGTTTTTTCTCGTTTTTGGGAGAAGAATACGGAGCAAGGAGACCCATAAAGTAAGGAATAAAACAGCAGTTGTTTTTAGCGGCTGGAAATAAAGAAGAGCGCATTTCCGCGTCTCAGATTGAATTAGAATAAGGAAGATACGGCTAGATTATGGCGGTTAAAATAGTCGATATTATTTTTTTAATTAGATGTGGAAAATTGTTGCTGAAGAAAATCTTATGAATTATCTGCTGAAAAATTCAACCACAGAATTGAGCGGAGCTTAGTTGGTTTTTTAAATATCTTTCTTCGAGAATCATAATGCGATGAAATATGAGATCATCCACTTGATCGTGATGGAAAGATGGGGATAAATCACCCGAAGAAAAGGAGAATTCAAAATGCAGCACCAGTATATCATTGCTTCCATTTAAAATAAAAAAGAGGTTTTCAAAATAAGTATTCTGTTGACCTTACTGATGATTGAGTTTAGCTGCATACAAGTAAATGATAATTTCATGTATGATAATTTCATTCATTGATGAGAATTATAAGTATGGCGTTCAGGTTCTTTGGTAATACTATTTAAGAAAATAATGTTACGTATTAAACCGGTTTACAAATCGCGGTGGATATCGACCAAAGGAATTCGCGGGATCAAAGATGTGCGGATCTCTCAAATAATGTTCTAATTTCTCCTCGTATATAACCCAACTTAATTCGAAAATTAGCAAGTCTTAGTTTGGATATGTTTCAAATTTATTAACCTCATAGAAATCAGTTTACACCAGGAACCACTCGCCCCAATTGATTAACGACTCACAAAAAGAATCGAATTTGTCAAAATTCCAGGTGATTCCGGAAAGTGATCACCTTCGTCACAATAACTTTCGAATCCAGCGTGATTTTGAGTTCAATGACCCTCAAATTAATATCGCCGATCAAGTATTTCGGGTCAGGCCCCACACTCCGGACAGGGTCTTTAAAAAAACAAGGGCTTGGCTTTACAATCTAGTCCCTGGTCTTCGACACGCCCGGTCCAGGAAACAACAATTCGGGATCGGACGCAACTTAAATCTCTTCACCGAATATAGATATCTTGGCAGCGGTGTCCCTTCTGAAAGCGAGCGGACACATTACTTTTCGCCGTAGAAGTGAAGTTGCACTCAATCAAGCGAGTGACTACTATAACTCAAATTGGACTTTTTTTGTCATCGCGGGCTCTTTTGAAGTATTTCTGAGATTTAAGGCGTTGCTGGATTTTTTGAGGCGGCGGAATTCGGTAACTTGCCATTCGGTTTATTTTAATTCTTTATTGATTTCACAACCGAATGACTTTTTTCGAAATTGTCACCTCGATAAATACTGCAGCGGCAATAACTACTGCTTACTATCCAGTGGTACGGGGAATATAAAAACCGCCGTCACGTCGCAATATTATCTCATTAATTAAATAAGAATTAAATTCTTGTCAACATTTTAAGTTATGCCGCCTTGCTACTGTATTTCAATTTTCAAACAAGACATTTAATAACTGTTTTTTTTATCACCCTTCCTAAAGTCCACTGATATATTCAGCAGGAAGAGAAAATGTCTAGTTTTCAGGGAATGAGCAAATTACTATGCCGACGCTTTTGCATCAGCTCAATTTAGTATACAATTTTAAACTTAATACTTAAATTTTCGTGACAAAATATTTTATAACATCGTAACCACCCTTTTATTACTCTTCCCGTGAAAGGAAAAATTCTGTTTATAACGAGTCTCTTTAATAAAAATTATTACAATTATTATATTCCGTTCTCAATATAATTGGTTAGATAATTCACAGGTGAGTAGTAGGAGCAATAACTGTTTATGTGAATATTTTATATCATAAGTTTTTTGGTAAGATAGAAGTTGTGAATTTTGTGTATGGATTAGATCCCCGTTTTTCTATGTAACGTTTGCACCGGGTAGTTGTCTAGTTGTGACATGATTTCTTTAATAATTACAATAATATTATATAAATGTGGTGATTCTTTTGTTTCTTCTTCGCGAGAATAAATTCAAAAAGCAATAGAATGCCTGGGAATAAAATAATTTTATTATGCGTTGAAGTAGATGCAATAAAATATCCCCAGATTCGACACATTCTCCATAAATACGGAGAAGCCTGACCCTATTTTCTCCTCATTCCATGTGCGAAAACGATTTAAAAGTAGCGATCCCATAGCACCGTTAGCATGCATTTCCGAAAACGCGAAAGCCTTTGTGTGGTCCCATTGAAAAACAAATTATGTGGTCCCCGATCTCCATTAAATTTTGGCCGAGACAACAAAAGGGAGAGAAGAGAGAAAGCCCGTCTCTGAATAAAACGACAGTGGGAATTAATTGCAACGGGGAAAATGCATTCGAATCGGGGGAACCGGATTTTTATGTGGATCCGCCTGCATAAATGGAGACTGATCGCCCGCTCAAAATATTTATCGCCAGGCGCGTTCGTTGCATTTCCTCGTGGACGCACCTCCACCATTCTCCTCCACCGTTGCCTCTTTTTACCTCGCTTACGCTCGACTCACTCAACCGATCACAGATGGCGCACATTAAAAGAGCCGCGGATGCAATCCGTAGCACACGCAGTGTGTGACTCCCCCCCAGGGCAGATCCCATTTCCATTAGCGCGGCTGGACGAAGGGCTTTCGCAACGGCTGCGTCATTTCGAGGATCTCGCTTCAAGGAGGTCCTTGAACGATCCTACTACGAAGAAGCTCATTTTTTATAGAGCATCGGATATTTATGGCTTATTAGACCGTCGCATCTCGTTGAAGAAACAGGCTACGGGTGTGTAAAAACGATGGAGCAATGAAAGCGGTACTATTTCCGTGCAACGATAAGACGAAATAAACCCAAGTCATGTTAATTACCGAAGCAAATAAGTTCATGATTCAATTATCAGTTAGTTGAAGAATTTCAGACATATCTACATTTGTGTCTTTATCTTAAACAGTGGTAACGTTATTATTTGACAGCGTAGTTCCTGTCGCAAATATGCTTCCACCAAGAATCGAACCCGGGACTGCTTTCAACAAAGCTAAACGTGCTGCCCACTTGACTATCTGTGATCCGTTTTACCTTCTAGTTCTAATATTTTGTTCTTCTATTTGTAATACTTAAGTTTGTTTCATTAAATAACGCATTGAAGCGGAGGAAATTAAGTAACTTTCTCATATTTTTTCATATACAAGTGCAAACTTGTGAGTATAAAACATTATGTTTATTTCAAGTATTGAATTGTCTCAATAAGACTTCTAGGCTCGCTACGCCCTTGCCGATAATACCTCAGAAATATCACTTAGAAAGATTACATAGAGCTTCAACGGTTAAGCTGTCAGTTTGAACGTCTACTTTATTTGGAGTATTAACCTTCATTTCAAATTATTAAAAAAAGCAACAACTCTGAGCTACATGTTATCTCATGTCAAACTGCTAATCTAAAAGTTAAACTGATATTACTTCGAGCGAAGAAAAGTAACAAATTTTTAAATGGTGTCACGAGCAAAATGTCCCAGCTGGAAACGCGCTAGTACCTATTTCTTTTGTAGCGGAGACTCATTTACAAGTTACTATTGCACGTGCGGCATAAATCTCCGTTAAAGTATTGCGAGATGTTTCGCAATGCGTGATCAACCTGCCCAATGCTAGGTTACAGGAATTTGCTAACAAGCTAAGGTACGCGATCAATATTATGAGAAAATTTCACAATGAGAGTTCACGAATTGCCATCGTTTATAGAAATGGCACCATTTATAATAAGTTCAGACCTGTTCGAGAGAAGCAGATCTGTAATCAGAATTAATTTATGGATTAGAACTCATGAACAGCGTGTAAATTCAACAAAAAGTGACTGCACGAGAAATATCTCAACGGAAATTCCGAAAGCACACAAACTCCTTGGACTTCAAATGATCCAATCCTTTGTCATTTCACTCATAAATGTATGTGTGTAAAAATTACAGTTTGCGTACGGTCATGAATTTAACTGTGGTGAGTAATTTAAGCTGTCGGTCTCAATTCCAATATCTCCTAAAATGCTGATAGTTAGATAAAAGTGTATTAGGAATTGGAAATCCTACATCAACAGATGGGCATTTCTTCCATTTGTGAGTGAGAAAACAAAATCAACCATGAGTTTTTTCCTTTGAATTAATTTAAAAAATTCATTTTAGCGTTGAGAAAGAGAGATATCTAGAAAAAACGGAGATGAAAAGCTTTTCTTCATCTTGAAAGGATTCGTATATATACAGCGTAACGTTTATATGACTATTTTTCTCCTTTCCATTGCGTGGGTCATATTTTGGCCGATCTAAATTAGAATTTGCATCGATTCTTGGTAATATATCATTACCGTTGTACACACTAGTACGCAATTAATATTTGTATGATTTAAACTATGAGTTTTGATGGCAATCGAATACAATCTGTTATCATTGCCCTCACACCTCTTCTCAGCCGCAGACGTATTTCAGTAACTAATTGTAACGATACTTGTCTATAAAAATTGATAAAAATTAATGATATGAAAGTGAATAGTAAGATTGAAGATACCAAAATCAAGTGATTAGGGTTTCTTTCAATCATTAGTATGAAACGTATGTAGATATGTACTGAGGGTATGAAAAAATATACGACAACACTTGCAAGATGGCTCTTAAAGTTGTCTTTGTATGCGGAACAGCTGACATGAACATTTGCTTGACTTGTTACATCTAAAATGGCGACGCAACTTGTAACGAGTTGTTGGGATTGATATTTACTGGCAGTTGATGGAGATGTTCGATGATAGCGCAATGAGTGTTAAGCGTTGTAGAGAATGAAGCGGGAATTCCTAGCGAAAGAGACATCTTTGCTGATCCTTACTGCACTAACACATGTTCTAACAATAAGGATATGCTCTAAAACACATGCCCTAAAAATGTAGATTAAGAGCATTATAAATCGTTTTAGGACTACGAGAAATTTTTCATCTTATGCTATGACTTAATAGGATGTAGATTCCCTTGAGATATCGTAGTTGGCGATAAATCTATAAAATTAAAAAAGAAAAATATCACTGAAGGGAAGTTAAAACTGATGGCTGAATCGCCCCATTGGTAACAATGTTCGCAGTGACTCGTGCTATCCGTCAAGCGCAAATGCAATCAAGATAATAGGGGAGTGTCAAAAGGATGCACAACCGAATTCAAATGAGATCCATTTTACCTCCTGCATCCCCGATGATGCAATAAAGAATGGCTTCCTTTTTTAGAGGTCTTATACATCAGATATGTGTTCGTCGTACCAATTCATGCCCGAAAGGAATTAAAAAGTGTTGATTTGCAAGTGGTTAAGATCACTGTTCTCTACAATGCATTCATCAAGTAGACACTGCGATGAAAAATCATAAAAGCTCCTGAGAAAAATCCGCGAAATGGCCATCAGAAAAGAACGCCAAACTCTCGTAAAACTCCGAAGTAATTTAGTGACATAAAACAACATCCTGGTTTAGTTATTTAAATACACCATACGAGCAATTGAACTTATTGATCTCCTAATAAGCTTCGTTTCAAAGTGAAGTACTTCCCTCGATATACTTTAATTTCTTTTCGGTTTCATGAACATACAAAGATTTATCTGCTGCTTAAAAAGGACCACAATAAGAGAACCCATTAACGAAGTGCCAAAAGTAATTTATAAAAAATTAACAATTTATGGAGAATAAAAGCAATTAAAATGAATGCGGCGATGCAATCGTAACATGAAAGTGGCTCTCTCTTATCTCATTAACTCAAGAGACGTGAGTGCAAGGATTGAGAGGCAGAAAAATGAGCCGTCTTCTCGGATGGTCAGATCTGGTTTCGGAGTGAGAAAAAAGGAAGCGAATGATAATTGAAACATTCTGACTGGAGATTTTTAAAACAGCAGAGGCTTATTTCAAGCCTTCAAACCTGTATGCTGATTAGCGATAGATAATAAATTTGGCGGAATAAATCAAATATCAAGAATGCAGAGAAACAAACTTGGCTGTATTAGATCACTCTTTGTCACATGCACATTGAACCTAAAATTTTAAAACATTCTTTCTTTATTATATCGTAAAATATCTTCAGTACTTAAATTTATATTGCGAAATTAAATTATTTGGGAAACTTCATAGTACCTTCATAAATCCTCATCCCACTTTGTGTGTCCTAAAATAACTTTGATAGATACCTCACAAAGATTTTCGTAATCAAATGTAAAAAAATCAGAAAATTTGTAAATATATTTGCAGATCTTCAATGGTTTTCAGCTAAAATTTTCCACTCCTAACTAGCGATTGAAATCGATGCACGCTATTGTAAAACATTTTAATCAGTTGTCAAATTTTTAATGTATTATTCACGTTTTAACTAAACTATATTGTAATCAGAACTTAACTTTTCAGGAGGGGTACAAAAATGAGCTAACTTCTTTTATAATAACCTACTTATAACTCTTTTTCAATTTGATCAAAATAGCCTTCGTGAGACACATGCTTATCGCTCTAATTCTCCATTAACATGCATTACTATCTATCCCCAACTTCGTCTAACGTTCACGCCTTAGGCAACCGATATGCTCTAGAAATTTTCTTGCTCGTAACAGCCCATTAACAATTTTTTAATATGCTAACAATCTCTTTGTTGTTTAAACATACAGATAGAGCAATTTCCTCCAGAGGGATCCCCATTTACCCCCTCTCATGTCCCCAGTCCCCGTCACGGACCCAGAACCCAGTTATTGCAATGCTCCGGCGTGCCTATTTTCTCCAATTGTCTCCAATCTCTCTTGACCATCCGTTCCCCGTATGGAAAAATGGACGCAAATTGCCAGTTTATAAGAGGCGAAGGGAGAGGTATACCGGGATCATTCTCTAACTCACCTATCGAATCGAGTCAGCAGAACTGGGTCATTGAGATCCAGCCTCAAAGCAATCCGCTGTTTATGCACTCGCCGGTATCCGTTGGAGCGGAAATCTCATTGGGAAACTTAAGACCATTAAGCAAGCGACGCACAGGAAGAAAGGGAGTCCGGTAACGAAGGGTCGGGGCGCATAATTCAACGGGGATGCACGACTCTCCTCCTCTAGGCACGCGTCGGACCAACTAGACAATGCAATTCTCGGCTCTCGAAAGTAATCGGTCATGCCCGTTCCCTCTACATCTGTCATTTACGCCCAAGATTTTGATGCCATAAGCGCATGTGTTTGTGTACTGCCGCTCGTTTCCCCCGACGCAGGAATTACGCAAGGGCGTGCAATTGCGATGGTTGTGAAACCGAATCTTTAAATATTAAACGATCACGTTTCTTACATTTATATGAAAGATTTCGTGGCCTTTACTCAATATGATTCTATCAAAGAATAAAGCAAACGAGGCCATTTATATACCTCATTGTTTATAAGGAAATAAAGGAGTAATGAATAATTCTGAAACCACCTCATTTATTCTCCAAGTTAATTAAAACGAACGGAAACAATAGGGAAATCATTTCGAGAAGTTACTCTTACCTTGGTATTTTCAAATGACTTCCAGGGGTAATGATTATCAAAAATATCTCTTGCTCCCTAGTCATTCTCATTTTATATTAAAAGTAAAGACCCAATTTTATTTTATTTAACAAATTATACTCAAGTCCACATACCATTTAACTTCGCAGAAAAAAGAGGAGATATATTTATAGTAGCAATTAACCGCATTTCACAAAATTTGAGGAATTTTAATTTCTTTCTTGATGGAGAAAACGGGAAAATTTATCCGAATTGGAATGTAATGAAAAACTAAGCGTTCTTCGGATGGAGCGAATTTGTTTAGAGAGACCGTGATTTTTGTTATTTGGTTGAGATTTTTCGGGTGAGTCAAATCGCTCAAATTTTTCCCTACTTTAAGACTCCGTCAGGAGTAGAAACACAGTAGTTTGCTGCTATAGATTCACGATACGTAAGAGATAAAGTATGACCGAAATTAATTACAGTTAAGAAGGTTGATAACTCCATCAGAGGGGTAATATCTAATGGATAATCGACTTAACAGAGCATAAGCTTCCATATGGAAGTGCACTGGGAGTTAATTTTCTACCTTACTAGATGAAAAAAGATTCTAAGGAGTTAAGTGATACTATTTAATCAGCCTAAGGCAATTTTATATGAGAGCTGAAGCCATTTACAAGAAGAAGTCAACCTGAGGCATCCAATGGGCTCATGTTGCCAGACATTTAAATTCCTGCGGTTTCCCTCCTCTGTTTCGGGAAAATCAGATCTCTTACCTTTTGCTGGTTCCTAAAAATTCACTTGTAACCATTAAGTTACAATAAATGATATTTTAATAATCAGTAGTTTAGGGAAGATCTAGACCCAAGATGGATATTAAATTCGAGGAAAGTGACGAATGACCAAGGTAGATGAATTATACAAAGGCACCACGTAGGGTGTAAATATTTTTAAAAAAGATAGGCAAGATTTAACGTCCGATTAATATCAGCCCTTAACTAAAAGCATATCATAATTTATATCCACTACCTCAGTAAGTCTTAAATCTTAAAACGTCAGTACGAAAACACTGATAGAACGCGGAGGGAAATTCAGATCATGTAGATAAAATACATATAAATAATAATTCGAACCTTGCTCGAAGTGGAGTGAATTATATTATTTATACAGAGCCAAACAAGTGAAATTTGAGCTTCTTAATATTAAATTATTTAAACAGTGAGAAATCACCTTGATTGCTGCTCGATGGGAAGGCTTAACTCCATATTACAAGCAACTTACAGCTGCTCTCACGCGTAGCACGACATTTATTGCAAATCATTTGTTTTAAGATACCTTTCCGTAAACTTTTACTGGAATAGGTCATGCGGTAAATCGCAAATAGAAGATAATTATCAGATCGGTTAAAATTTCACGATAGGGAAAACGTTAATGGGTCTTCTCAAATTTACCTCATTACAAACACAGGATGAGAGTATCGAGTTTCATTTGTTTTGTTAAGTGCATGAGTTCGTCGTTTGTGAAATGAATTTGGTGATGGCAGCATTGCGCTTGAGTTTGCTGATGCAGAAGCATTAATTGCCCATCCGAACCAACTAATTTCTCTCGATAATTTCAGCGTTGTTGAGAAAGAAAGTTGGCGCATGAATCCGACGTTTTAATCTTATTATACTGCAGACGTCCGCTGGAAAAGGTCTGACACTTCCATGCACCCTTGATTAAATCGCTTAATTTGACAGATGCTTTAATGGTGCAAATTGAAATCAGTGACCAGAATTCAGAGTAATTACGTCATAAGTCATATCTGATGGGTATGATCTAAATAATGCGTCTTCGGCATCTCAGTCGCCATAAATGGGCTTCCGCCACAACGCCCGCCACACAACGACCGCTTTAAGGAAAGCTTCTATCCAGAGGTATATTCGAAATATTTGTGTTAAACATGTAAGCCCTGAGTATGCACTGAGTGTATATTCAAATATCGAAATACATTCCTTGAAAACAGTCAACTGTAAAATATACTACAATCATACTGCGTATGCTTTCCTTTCCAATTTTAATGTTCTACTCATCACTGTACTTAGGAGAAACATATTGGAATCTTTATGCGATAAAAATCAGCACCATCTTTTGATAACGAAATTTAAATAATTATATGGAATAAATTTAAAGAACTTTCCTCACAAAGTGGCTCGCATGTGCTTTTCGCAGACAAACACTAAGGTAAGGAATATACGGACAGAAATTACGTTTCAAAAAATGAAATTTAGTCAAAACATACTCTCGGTGACCAAAAAAATTTACATGAGTTAAAATACTGAGGCAAACTACCTCAATTCTAGAAATACTTCGTCCTTACTTTTGAACAAGAAATCATATACAAAACGCTGCTGAATAGTTGAAATAAAAAAATACAAAAGAGGAAAGAGAGAGTTTACTTTTTGTATAACCTGCTACTTCAGTGTTAGTTGATGATCTCTTCGACCCTGATGCCTTGATCTCGGATGTAAGCCAAACCCATGTATGATTCCTGATACGAATGAATGAACTAACGGATTCGTTCAATGTTAACCCTGTCAGTAACTCTCATTATTTACGGAGTAAATGATGAAGAAACAAATATACCTTAGCGCCTATCAGAAGAGAATACATTTTCCGATAATTTGGAGCGTATAATTACAAGCAAAAGGAGTAAGAGTGTTAGCGGAAGGAGAAATGAGGAAGAAAAATATAAAGAGCCTACGATGAAGCCGAGCTGACCACAGGAATGGTCTTCCCATGCCGTAACGGCCCCCTGTTGCAGCTGAATGTAGCAACGGCCGTTTGCTAGGCAGCGAAGGTATCCACCGAGACGCAGGCTCTGGTCACTCCTCGTTTTTTCGTCATAAACGAGTTTTTCGTTTTGTTTCGCTAGGAATCCGAGAATCATGAGCCGGAAGTTCCGAGGAATTGTGTGTGACTGAGGAAAATCAAAGAACCAACCTCCGCTCCATTAGAGTGGAACAAGCAGTGGCGCAACATGTCGATATTGTGTTTAGAATCACATCATCAACTATTTATGTCTGAGAAAATGCACACGTGCCATGATAACTTCGCGAGCATTAAGTTTGTTTCCGAAACGGCAATTTCCATGATGCATAATGGGATTTTTTATAGGAGGAAAAAAATGAGAATAGATTAATGGCGAGCTATGTCCTTGCGGAATTTAATTGAGCATGAGACACCTACTACGGTTGAAAAATATCTCTCGCTTAAATTGCACTATGTTATGAGCCGCGCTGCTTCCCTTTTGTGGCGGTAATGAACGAAATTAATGACGTTTCACAACAAAAATTGCTTTCGATCAAAATTCACCGAGGCATTTCAATTTATGAGGAGGATGTTTTCAATTTTTCCGCCGAAAGGAAATATTTTGGAAATAAATTCATCAAAATTCCAAGGAAAGGTAAAAATTAATAATTGTATGACCATTATGACATATTTTCAGAAAAATTTGTTTTCTATCTGCATTAACTCGTTTTGTGGAAAATATTGAGTATATTAAGACAGAATTATTCGGTAGTTATAACAACACTGTAAAAATAAGAGTGGAAATTAAAATTTAAAAGCAAATTCATAGATTATTATCGTAAAAAATATAAACTTTCATGAATTGAACCGTTACCATCCATAATTCTGCTAGTTACTGAAACTAATTCTTTATTTATTGGGATAACTCAAACTAATCTTAACATTGTACTAGTAATTCTATTTTTTTTCCTGAATTAAGAACTCTTCCTTTTTAATTTAACTAATTTAATTTTAATCAGGGTTCCCGTACCAAATTTAGGGTTTGCGTTTATCAGGGATATTTGAACTCTGGAGCCATATCCCATATTTTTCTATTTTTTCCTAGAAGAAAAATTGTTCCTTATTTTAAAAAAATGCTTGAGCAGTGAAAATTTTCTTACTTGATATAATATTTTTGATTCAGTATCGGAGATTAAATATATTAAAAATTAAAAAAATAATGAATGTTGTCAATATTCGGTATATTCACCACGATGTATTGC
Organism: Sympetrum striolatum; assembly: GCA_947579665.1. Lineage (NCBI taxonomy): Eukaryota > Metazoa > Arthropoda > Insecta > Odonata > Libellulidae > Sympetrum > Sympetrum striolatum. The sequence goes on from OX388346.1 coordinate 82,565,688, forward strand.
TCAGAAGATATCTGGGGATGCAACTATTAGAGACAGGATTAAAATTTATCAATGATAGCACAATCGTCGTTCAATGGAGTGGTCCTAGCTATTTCGGACAATTGCAGGAAGATCAAAAACGTTTGGTAGGTCAACAGAAAAAGAAAACGCGCGCGTCTTCGACCAGGGTGGTCCTCCAAGGTGAGTATGCGGAAAAATAACAATTACTGGGAGGAAGTGAACGAGGAGAAAACAGGAGGAAATTTCTTTCCGTGAAACCTGAAAGCCAAGTGGAACTACGACGCATCGAGCATAATGTGAAAACGACGGGGAAGTGAAATTCTAAGCGATTAGTTATGGATCCAATTGATGATGGAGGGAGAAATAAGGACGGTATTATCATTAAAACTGCGTCTTGTAGATCGAAAGAGCGTCCGAGTGGGGGACTGTTCTTGCATCGGCCCAAGTAGAGCGTGAAAAGGAAGAAGACGGAGAAAAACTATGCCGTTGGAGTGGTGATGTGTGAGGGGAGAGAAGGATTTATACCTCATTCTCTTTTTATTGGCGATTCCTTTTTCAGAAAAATGTGCTCATTATACCAAAATCGTGTCTCGCTTCGTCTTTCTATAACCTAGTTTTCCTTGAAAAGAATTTCCATCGTTTAGAGTCATCGTTTTTATGGAAAAAATGCGATATCGAAGAACGTTTCCTCCATAAAACTGTAATAATGTATGATGATTCCTTCCATGACGGCTGTTTATTTGGAAAACCTTCCGCATAAAATAATAGTGGATAAGATGACGTTCCTAAAAATGATTATTGTTATAACAATGTCTTCATCAACCGAACTTTATCTAGACTACTCTCAATATTCTGTTTTTGAAGATGATTACAAATATTCTTTTAAGGAAGTAAACATAAAATAATCTTGACTTGAAGCCCTTGAATTACTTTCAATGCACAATACACCACGGAGCAGCAATGAGTAAGTCATTATCCTAGATTTACCAATGTTTTAAAATCAACAGAAGTAAATATGATCCAAATGTACAAACGATTTTCGCGACAGCATTAGAAATCGTTCCGAGGAAACGGAAATCACTGTTAATTATTCGGATTCACTTCCTTTCTCACACCTTAGCAAAACAGAACTTTCTCTGTCTTTTATTTCCGATGGAAATTTAGCCGATTTTATTAACAGAGGCTATCATGTAATTAATAAACTAAACATTTTTTCAGATAATGATTGGAGTAGAAATTTAGCATAATGGATTAATTAAATTAAGCAATTATACTCCTTGTTCATACCATTTCATAGCATTAAAGCTTGTTAGTCATCATAAATGAGAACCAATATGCAAACATCAGCTCCCAAATTTAGGACTAGCTTGGAAGTTAGTTGTGAATGACTGCATCAACGTTAAACACTTAGTTAATTAACAGAGTTTATGTTAGTTTTCAAAATCCTTAAATCGAGTACTCCTTTAATAACACTAACATCTTCTATGACACACCTTCAGTCGACATTCCTTTAAATTTTTAGCAGATCACTTCGAAAAATACCGGTTTTTTTAAACTTTCACGCGTATTTCATTTGAAACTTACATTAAGAATGAAGTTGCATCTTCGTTATACTCTTCCTTACCCAAATAAAAATACACTTAACATAATATTTGAGAAAAAAGATAGTTTAACGATCGTCAGCATTTGAAGTATTTTATTATATTTAAAGTCAACCAACAGAGAATATAATCCGCTGTATTGATTGTAATAATGTACAAATCGTGGTATTGAATTGTGAAGCAGAGATGTCTTTTGATCATTTGAATGTTACTTTTATCAAATTTCACCTTTTCTTAACCACCATCCCCTCTACTTACCTTTCCCAAGGTTTCTTTGTTTCTTCTGTCATAACTCTCCAAAAACGAAATCCATTTATATTACAAAATATGACCACGATTCCTCCGTTAACGGCATCCCCATTGCAAAATAATATTGTCTCTATAATGAATGTTCAATACGTAACGAATGGTTTAGATAGCGATCTTTTTCGAAGGCAAACAGCTAATAGTGAAATCAGTCACACTGTTAAGCAACAGAATGGCGAAAAAGGAAAATTTCCCTATTTGCATACGAAATCATCAATTCATTAATCTTTTATTGCTCCCTTCAAATTACTCTAATGGGGCGCTTTGAGGGAAGAATTGATTTTAACAAAACCAGATGCATTTCAGCCATTTTAAAGTGAAATAACGGACGTGAGAACCTAGCCCGTATACTAATAATTGAATAAGTTCCGGCAATTTTCCCTTGTCGGCAACAGAAACCTCCATAATTCACAAATCGAGTCAGAATTCACTTTCACGAACGAAAAAACACCACGTTCTCGGAAGGACCTTGATGAAATCATCCAAAATCGTGAGATTTGCGGAAAGATATCCACGGGAATAAGAAACTCACGAGGAAAATAAAAAAGCCCATCGAGACCTCATTACAAGGGGAAATAAAGGCGCAGTTTATTCCGAATCGGTTGTTAACTAGCTCTTATAAAGGTATTGGAGAAGTTGATTAATTTGATAGATTAAAGTGGTAGATAATTCTCTCTTTCGTAAGCAGTGGAGAGGAAAAGAAGCGTTCCTCCCCGTTTGGTGAGCTCGTTACGGACAAATGAAGAAACGAGGAGCTCAGTTTCGCTTTCACATAGCAAAAGTTCGCACTTCAATATCTCTTGACGGAGCTTTCGACCAGCGAGACGGGGACAATTCCCCTGCGAGAGAAATGCTCGTATACGGTGTTTTGGCGGATGCGAAGACGGGGAACGAAGACGTATGCGCTGGACTCTGAAGGCGAGAAATTGCAACGAGGAAGTGCGATGACGGCAGGCAGGAAAAGCACAAATTAATAGCCAATATAAATTACCATCTGCGTTAAATTATATTGTACGGCGTGGAAGATAATAATGGGTATTATGAAACTACGCATCCCACATACACTTCTAGGTACAAGGGTAAATGTTAATGTTGAAACGAGAGCAATCACAATCCATAAATGCTATTTAATATTAAAAATTCTGTAAAAACGTATAAGTTTGAATAACGTGTATAGAGTTGATGAAAACGGAAACAACCCCATGAATACATCTAAAAGGATCCTCAGTACGCAAATAATTGTAAGAAGTGTAAACTATAAAATCCTACATCAACAACCTAATCATGGTAGGAATATTAGCTCGCGATCTTAGGCACGAGATTAAGGGTGTCATATATTTTAGAGCCGGGTAAATAAGAAATCAATCACGCCAGCTTATAATTATACTCACGAATTGATTTTGTCCCAGGTCCTCCCTAATATGAATAAAAGATAAATACAAATCCATAAAATCTCTGCATCGGAAACTTAAATGGAGTCCAACATTTTTACTATTAATAGATTTTGGCAAGACTTAGGAAGGCCTTTACTAACACACAAAATGAATGCAAAACGGGCTAAAAATCAAACAAAACATGATCGATGCTTCCATATATGATGACGTTATTATTTAATTAGCACAACTGATGAGCACAAAAGAATGCCAACATATTATTGGATTTTAGAAATAAAACTGCATGAAGAAAGAATCGAGCCAGTTAGAGGTTGACATGCGTAAACTAAATTTCAAGTATTAAAACAGAGTAAAAACTTCTGGGAACACTTTTTTCCTCTTCTAATGATTTTCTACATTTTGCCATCCATAATTTATAGTTGACTTCAGAAAAATCAATCAAAGAATATGCGCTAAAATAGTTTGCATCATAAGAATGTGGTAATATATTGATCATATCCAACATACCACACACTACTCCCATAGCTAAAAAGTTCATTAAAATCTCTGCGGGTATCGGAATCTCTCCGACCACTTTCTTGCTATTTTGCGATTAATCTCAATATTTCTGCGCCTGCCTCTTCAAACCATTACAGATGGGTAACATTAATCGCCTTATTGACGTTGAAAATATTTTTTCTAAGGTAACTGTTATTTAGGTCATTTTCAGCAACGTGAAAATTAATCCCGTTGAACGAAGTTTCAAACCTAATAACGACCCATCAAACCGCTATTACCAGATTAATTTGCAGCTTTGAATGTGATGAAAATCTTTCCTATGTACTCAAGGACGTTGAGCATCCTACGCAATTTGTTTCAAAGGATACGCTGTTTCACGCTACTTGCGCGAGAAAGTAGGAAAAATGTAGTCAAGAAAGCCATTAGGCGTAATAGGAAAATAAACGTAGATGCTATAGGGACAGGAAAGGCGCAATTAGTGGCGGGAGGGGCAATAACCCACTGACAGCCTTTTATCAGAGAGATGAGCAGACGGAAGAGCAGGGAAAAATAATACATGAGTAATAATTGAGAGAAAGCGAATCGAATTTAGGGAAAGAGAAAGCGCTACTGAGTCAGTCTGAAATGAAAGAATCATTTTTCTACTCAAGTAATTGCAAGTGAGAAAAATCTTCTAAGTAATGTTAGAGTATCTGAATACCCGAAAAAGTTCTGTTGAAATTATAAGAATGTTTAACTTCATATACGAAACCAGAAAAATGTTCTGTTAAAATTGTAATAACTTTTTATTTCATGCAGCGAGTAGATTTTCCTGCCTTTGATCCTTGAATTACTTCAACGATCTTCTCAATCGAAATATAAAATGCTTTTAAATACTCATAAATAACATTGATATTGCAGATCCTATTTACGAAATGATCAACTTAAATTTACAATATTGTTATAATACAATACTACTTTCATACAAGGTTTGAAAAATTTCTTTTGATGTAAAGAGACGAGTTTTTCAAGCTTCAAAAATGACATCAGTAATGATCTAACATAATTTAAAACTGATTTTATTGTAATTAAAATTTAAACTAAGAAATAAAGGGTGAACTTTTTCCATGCAACAGAATAATTTATCATAAACGATACAGGTTTTTAAAAAATATCGTAACTTACCTTTATTTTTCCTTTTCTTTATTCTTTCATAGAGTATATATTGGAGTATATAGTATGACTGTGATTCTTTTCCTTTAATTTTATCAAAACAAGTACAGTATCTAGTATTTAAAATTAATAAATTCTTTATGATGCTTAAGTTGGCTTAGCTTATATGTCTATAATGCTCGCCTTTTTGGAAAGGAATCAATGTTATTTATTCCCTAATGGATACAGGAAGGCTCAAATTACAACGGTTTCATTACTGACGAACACATACAACCATTCCCTAACAGAAAAAACATTAGCAGGTGGATCGATCCCGGAACCTTGTGGTCGGAGGGCTAATACGCTAACAATTCCACCAACGGAGCAACAACATACTATCAGATGTATATCTTTTATTGATGCCATTTTGTTACACCTAAATCATTTTAGTGTTCATTAGTTATCTCCTAAACTCATTGCCATCCTGCAGTGATACCTATGCTGGTTAGTTCCTCAGCATACCTTACAGTCAAGAGTTTCCCAAAAAAGTGTTCTATCACCTACGCTGTGACAGTTTGCTTAAAGACTTCTAATAACGGGTTTTCGGTATTGAGTAAAGTCGCCAATAAAAACCTCTCTCTTTTCTTGCATCTTCCAACTATTCCCTATACTTCATTATCCTCCGCCTCAACCGATCGTGAGCGGGAGGGGAAAAATATCCAAAGAAGGAGAGGACACGGCCGATGTTATTTTTCCTCATTTCTGCCCCACCTCCCCCAGTGCCCTGGCACTGATTTCCCAGAGTTGTCGTGATGGCCCGAGGGCAGAGCGGAGAGTAGGGGAGGCCCTCAAGGGTGCGACTGGAAGTGTTGGTGATGCGGGCTGCAGAACGGGGACTGCAAAAAATCGAAAGGGTTACACGTAGGAAAAGCGTAGGAGGTTGCGGGATGTGTATTTTCATTCGATCTCGTCGCCTTCATCAGCGCCTATATCCATCACGAGCGGACAACGTGAGAATCGCTCGGATTGCTATATTTTTTCCTTCTCCTCCTTGTTGCCCTATATATTAGTCTCGGCGTCCTCGCCTGTCCATCCCATTGTCTTCTCTCTCATAAAAGGAGAGATAAAAAATAACAGTTAGGCTTGCGGCAAATTAATTCTCCTTTTCTCTTGCCCAATAGATCCCTCCGATGATAAGAGAATGAGAGTGGAATGGCTGCCCTAAGGAGTAATTTGGACGATTTTTTTCGTTATCTCTTCACTGTTGCGTCAGAACCATTCTGCTTAAATAACGTAAGGGTTATGCGTAGTATATGCGAATAAAAGAACTAGGGGGAGTTCTCGAGTAATCTTCCGTTCGTTCACGATTAGAAGATACAATCATCTTTAACGTGTCACGAGATTTAGAGACAAGAAAGATTGATCGCCTTTTACAAAGAAATAAGAGCAAATATCGTAACAGAATAATATCTCTTCGATTTGGTTCAAACTAAGGATGACTCCTAGAAAGTATGAACACTACTTGGATGAAGCAAGAATCCTACGCTTAAATTTATCTTTTAAACATGGGTTTTAAATGCTATTTCGGTATCTTTTCAAAAATTTATTCAAATATAAATTATTCTGTAAACCATATACGAAAAAATTTTGATGTGAGTTTTTCGTACTCTCACAAATTTTCTTGTAGTTAAAAAGTTAGTGAAATGTCGTACTAATAATAATGAAGGTGCGTCAATGTAATTGTGTTCCCCGGGATTGCTTTCAGTACAGCTTTACCCACTAGACTATTCGTGATCTTGAATGCATGGTTTAGAGTTACTTTTATACAAATAGCTACATACAAACTGCAAGAAAGCATGTCAAATTATTCCACAGAGGAATCAAAACTGGTAAAAGAATCGATATTTTAGAGTAATATCCACTGAAATCCTTAAGATTACTTTTGCTGCAAGCAAATCAACTCTATCGTACTCTTTAACTTTTTTGCTGCAAGCAATATTTCAACGATCGTAGCTTAGTGTTATACTATGTTTAGTTTGTATATGAATTTGTCTTTCTCTTGTGTAGAGAAAATTACTGAAGGAAGACAATTAGTCCACCTAATAGCCTTGACTTCAACCACAATCCGCTCAGCTACGTCATAAAACAATTGAGCTATCTGGAGAATCTAACAGAATCAATACAAGTTGAATCAGTTTCCAATCACCCCCGGTTTTCCCACCGGATCTCGATAAATAGCCACGCTCTCTTATTTCTCCTTCTACTTCCATTCCGTCTGCACTCCTGTCCTGCTATATTTCTTTGATTCCTGACGTTACCACACCCTATGCCGCCATCGCAGAGTGTTCCCCTTAGCTGAGTATACCCTACATATGGATAAATCGGTATTTCTCAGACGAGAATTCCTCCAGACAAGGAGTCATGAGTTAGATATCGAAGACCTAAATCTGACCCATTCGTCGGTGAATAAAATTGGACGAACAAATAAATAGGGCTCACTTCACGGAGCCATAGTTACCGCAGGGCTTTCCAATCAATTCTAAAACCTCGAGAGAGAAAAATCCACTTCCCACAATGTAAGTCTGGAGTTGATTGGTTGATTAAGATACGTAAAACCTGATTTCTCGATTCCCGAGAATTGATTCTGTTTTATTCTGTGTCACTTTGAGAAAGAAGTGTAAGTAAATGCAGGCATGCGGACTGGTCTAGCAGAGATGCAAGTTATTGCATTTTCACTTAACTCTTGGAAATAGACTGTTGCCTCCGATTGTAAATCTAAACGAGTTTAAGAGTGCGTTTTTTACGTAACTGCGAGCACTTTGCTACGGAGCTATTTTATGAACAAACCAAATTTATATCCTTTTTATCCTATAACATATAATAATCGGAATACGTGAAGAAAGCATTACGTATGAGTCTTTATATGAAAAAACAAGTTTCGTTGATCATACTTCAAATATAAATCGAGATTTTAAATACCTAACTCAGATTAATCATTTATTTTCTTTAAAAGCATCATTCATATTCCTTCCGCCAAACCTCATTCTGGTGATTGAATGACAGATAAGGTTGAAGGGAAAATAGTAGGGGAAACTTCATTTCCAAACGTCTCTCATCCTTGCTAAGTTTAACTTTGTCCTTTGCCAATTACATTGAATTCCACGTTATTGAGGATAGTGTTTCCATGAAAATATTATTCTATCTATTACCTGGAATCAATATATTAACCATACCGTTGTGGATAAACAACCTGAGATACATGAGTCACATTCTGCTTTTGTAATTGCTTCTTGCATCGAGTTTACCGTTCCCATTTATCCAGTGTATTTTCAGTTGCTAACACGTATATATATTTCTGATGATGAATAGTCTGCCATTGAGTAAGGATAGAACATTCTCGCATTAAATCCGGGACTAAACATTTGAATTGAAACCAAGTCACCGCACTCGATTTCTGAGAATGCCTCAAATAATATGTTTTCCCAATTGTTCAACGTCGTCCTTGTGGTTCTATCCTCGTTTCACAATGCAATTACTTGTCGCCTCAATTCATATTTCATGGCCAACTTCGCACTGATTCACTCCTGCCACGCTTATACTTATCACCTTCATGTGGAAACTTGCACCCAATGTGGGTAATACTTCATAATGGTGAATGATTGAAGAAGTGTGACGATTTGATTCCCTAAGCGTGTGGATGTGTAAAAATATGGTGGAAACGGGTTATTCCCCATCAATTACTATGAGCAAATAGTTAGCCACAAAACAAACAATACTTTCCACAGTAAAAGCGAGTTCCACATCTAGCTGAATTTCCGGTTCCTTTCTTTTGACTTAATTCGCAAGATGTTTGATACCGCATTAATTTATTTCTCCTCGATTTTTTTACTTTTCAAGAGAAAGATAACTTAGAAAAGTACAAAGAAAAGTCTCCATAGTCTAAGGGGAATTTCCACAGTGTATATCTCTCAACTCGAAATATATTTCGCAATGTACATGAATATCAAATTTTATAAGGGATCATTCCCTATAGAAATAGTATCTCCTTATCGGAGCGAGTTTTGCGCGCAGAAATACATCGCCATACCGATTTCAAACTCATTTTACGACTCAAACATCCTAATCTGCGTTAGTTAATTCTATTTGGAGCCATATTTCACAATAGCTTGGAAATCGGGCCCACATTCGAAGGCGCTGAAGAAGGTGATTACGGAAGAACACGACGCTGATTGAATTCGTGATACGGCTTCGCATCCCACAATGCACCTCGAACGACTGCCAAACCCCTCGAGAATGAGTTTCCACGGCAACCCTTCAGGATTGCGCAAATCTTCCTAGCGGTTTTGCGTGAAGGAAGGATTCCAGTTCCTCTACGCTGAAATGGGCTCCATAAACAATTTGATTCCGGGTATGGCTTCGAGATCCTTGGATGCTAATGTTATGTTTCCTCAACTTCGATAGCGGTAAACTTAACAAAGAGAAAAATATGACGTAAAAAGTTATCATTGTGAGTCATACCCAAGGATTTGTGTCGGATGGGGAAGTGAAGAAACAAATACAAGAGTATAGAATTATCATGAATATTTTAAAGCTCGACGCAGTTGACTAGAATCGTATTTCAGTTGGTGAGTTTTCTTACCGGCATAACTCTTGGTTAAGAAAGTTATAATATATCTCTCCTTGGTTATATTTTAGAATTTTCTATATTAATTCAATATTAATATGTAAATACAGGCTTTCTTTGTTCATAGTCATGACTGGGCTGGTCAAGAATCGTATTTCAGGTGGTAAGTTGCCTTGATGGAATACTTCTTGGTGAGTAACCTACAGAAAGTATTTCGTAATGCACCGAAAGTAAAGGATATGAGGACATAATACACAAAAGAGGATACTAAAATTAGCGAAGATACCGACTTGAATATCACTGCTTTAAATTGAGTAGAAAAACTATGTTCCTTCGCTAAAGGTCAGAATATAGAACCATCCATCAATCCCAGTGCCCAGATGTTTCGCAAAATTCGACGTAAACAATAAATTTCTGCTGTACAAATGCCGAACTTCAAAGGTCAACCACCCTGTCCGAAAGGGAGCCAGTTTTCCCCCTTCCCAAAAGTGATAACCAAACCGAGAGTAAGGTTACTCAAGTTGATGGTGCAACTCCATCAGATGCAAAAGGAACTAGTGACTCAACCGAAGAGGTGAATGAGGGACAAGCAGATGGCGCTTTTGTCCACGAGACCACGTGACTCCGAGGCAATCTCGCTCATTTTTTGTCCCAAGACTGTTTCATTCTTCAACGTCAACCCCTCTCCTTGACTTGCGATTAGTCCCACCGAACCTGATCACGCAACAAAGCGACGCCCACGCAAATATCACGGCTGCGGTGTCCCTTTTCGGCTCTATCTCCCTCTCGCTGAGAGATTTCGGCAAATTTCCTCAGGGGACAAGCGAAAAAGCTACCAGTCTTACATGCTACCGGTGGTGGAATAGACTATAAATAATCGTGGTAAATTTCGGAGATTAACCAAAGTTATTCGATAATCAATTAATTAAAATGGATACAGTGTGAAAACATTACTAGGGTACAAATCTTGAACTACGGAAATTCTATTGAAACCTAAAGGAAATAATTCCAAATTTTACTTCTCCAACGGCATGGAAATAAGGATATTTGAAACTCACACTGCAATCATTCCTAAGGTTTTACTCAATAAATAGCATTAGCACATCCAAAATAAGAGTTATTTGCGCAGAAGACATCATATTTGGAAGACACATTTGTAAGTTACAATTCAACGTAGATTATTATCGTATTTTCACACCCGTACTGTAGACTTTGCAATCATTCTTACTTTATTAATATGCATTACATTTTAGACGTACACTATATAAAGACTCATTAATTGTCTCCGTTTAATATGTATTTCTCGCTACATACTTACAGTGAAGTCCTCTTAGTATTACATCCCTATACCATTAATCAGTAGCGCTCCAAAATCCTCTCGATCCATTTTTATCGATTTTCATTTTATATATTTGGCAATTGGGACAAAAAACGTATCTGCAGGCTAAAATATAATACAAATCACGAGTAATAATATGTTTCCAGAATGTATTTATTTGTTGGAATTTCAGCAGTTAGACTGTATGTCTGGTGGCAGCGTATATATGTGCAGCTTCATTGTAAGTAAATTTAAATGAAGTAAAACTATTCGGTAAAATAAATAGGGATATCATTGGAGTTATGCAATATCAAAATCGCTTCCTATTTATAAATGAACGACCCTGCTTTTTTAACTTTTAATCCCTAACCACTTATGTTCCACCCGTTAAAGTCTCCAGCTCTTTGAAATTTAGCGCCACTTGAAATCTCCAACTTGCTTAAGTATTCCATAATCATTCTCGCCTGAACCTCGCCCAAGAGACAAATGGCAAATGGCTGTTCACTCTCTGTTCCTTCGTCTTTGGCGGCCCACCCTAGAAGGCCGCAACAACCACCCCAGGACGATGAGGGGACCCCCCGGCTTGGAGATGGTGCGGGAGAGTTCGCAATGACAACCGCATTACCACCGCACCCTACTATCTGCAGCAATCCATCATCCGCGGGGTCAAACCCACAGGGCTCGCGTGTGTGCAAATGAAAGGGTAAGAGCGGAGTTGGATGTATCACAGAGATGCTAAGACGGCAGGACTTGGCGCTGTCGGGGGCTCCAACAACGAAATGCCCGCCGAAGTAGGTTAAGGGTAAAAATTAAACATCCGGACGAGAATCTACATCTGAGGGAATCGTATTGTATGTTACTAGCTGTCGTGATATCTTCGGTACTCGTTTTTCACGTGGCGTTACTTGAGAAACGCAAATACATACCGGGGCGTTGGAATTGTAAATTAATGGCGACAGTATGTCTAACATGAAAACGTTGGCATAAAGAGGGAAATACAATAGGCCTGCTTAAAAGATGATTGATTGAGTGGATATTATACTGAAACTGAAATGTGAATGAGATGAAGTTTTATCATTGTAATTTTCCTTTGCAATAAATTTCACGTGATTTACAAGGAAAAATTAAAAACAAAATCGTATGCATTAATTGAGAAGAACAATCTCGTCATCGGAAGCATCTCAAATTCTGTGAAATTGAGAATATAATGAAAAACTACACACAAAATTGAGAGTTATTACGCCAGACATTTACGAAAATTTCATTACGCATAAAAATATGAGCGAAATTGCCTATTTTTACCGATATTGAATTTTCACTCTAATAACCTGTAAAACATTTTCTTGAAGCACAAATAACAATTTTTATAGCAATGGTCTTATCAAAAACGTATTTTGGAAGCTAACTGCAAACTGCATAACTTTATATTCCCAAGATGAGAATTTTGAAAGCCTTATATCCATCACAATTTGATGAAGTTCTTTCGACTTAAATTATTCGTAATTAAAAGTGTCAGAGCAATAGCAAATTACCAAACACCAGATGGAGCAAAATTATTATTATGTAAAACTGATTTATTGTCAACAGAACTTACCCCTATATGTGTACTCTTTACTCTATATCTCTTATAATATACATACTATGAGGTAAATTAATCTCATGCTCAGTATTCTCCATTTTTAAGGGTGATTCAACTGAAAGTTATAAAAAAACGCGTCTCTTTCACGTCTTCCATATGGGTAGCTGTTGTATCAGTATCATAGAAGTTAGGAAATGGGATTTAAATAGGAGACGAGAGTTACGTAGGTTTATATAGCCGTCCTCAGCAATACTACGTACATCAAAATCCAAGACAAAAGTTCCGCATCACCACCAACAACATAGGCACGTGAGGGAAAAACAAACAAAAGGAAAGGAGAAATGGAAACGCAAGCGACTCTTGAAAAGCGCTTTGTCGTCGACGACGTCGGCGGAGGTTCGGCGGTAGGAACGGATCAGCGGGTGCGAAAACCAGAAAGAGGATTGAATGAGAGGCAGAGGAACGCGTAATGGTTGAGGCAAAAGAGACACATCTTGATGCAGAGTCAATTTTTCATGCGGCCTTCCTCCCGTTCCCCTCCCGTCCCTTCCTTTTGCACTTTCTGTGATCAATCACGCAGACTTTCGCAACTACTTTTGCAAGTTTAACCAGATAAGGAAGTTTAATGCATGGGGGTGTGAGGGGAGGAAAGATAATAGGAGACGCTAGAATGCCGAGGAAACAATCTTCTTTTAGCAGATGAATATCGTTTATTTATTCCGAGTGAAGGCGTGAAGGAAGATAAGGCTGTTTACGAGGAAGATAAAACCCGAGTTTGTTATACGTACACTTTAATTTACGTAACCAGAATGAATGGCTTATTCTCCTATAATAATAAAATTGCGTAATTTTGAATTCAGTATACAGTTATAACTCAAAGTAAACCACGATTTTTTATGAATATAAAAATATGAATTACAAAATAACTACAAATATTATTCTGTAAGTATTTAAATTAAATTAATTTTTCGACAACTACTTTAAGGAATTCTGTATATGTTGACAAGGTATTTTGCTATTTTTACGAAGTACTTTCACTAAAATTATATATCCTCAACAATATATATCTTATAAATAACAGTTTCTTGCGACTGCAAACATTTAATCTATTTATGCTTTTTATTTTACTCTAACTTATATGAATCCTTAAAGTGTATCCACGTGAATCCATCCTGTAACTCCTTAAACTCCAATCTCAAGTAGTAGAATGAATCGACCATTCATCTGATAAATTATTCCTCAAGATTTGTAAATGACTCCAAACGGTAGCGTTCTTTCGAGCTACTGGAATGCCATTGACCTACTTCCGTACTAATTTCAAGTTCAAGTCTTCATATGAGATAGCTCATTCGCGTATTACATTAGATTCAAGATACAGCACGAATCAAATTCACTGTGTTAAGACTCAACCCTACTCCTCCTCTCCTGCGCTGGCATGGAAATGAGCGAAATTATTTCGCAATTGTCTCGGATAGAAACATAATGTCGTGGGAGGTGTTGAAAACATTTCAACGCTCGTTCTCTCCGCGTCGGGGATTCAAAACGATTCCATCGCTGAAGAGTATTAATCGATCGCCCTTCGGCCAACAATTATTATATTGCCTGGATGACTTTTCACTCGGAAAAGGTCACGCGAAACGCAATTAACTGCCTCTCCTCACGAATTGTGCTGGAGATGGAAGCTCTTTTAAGGGAGCGCCGTGGGGTCATTTGGCATCGTCTCAGAGATTAACGGATTCGCACCTCCCCATCGCTCCGATGAAACGGGAGCGAAAGGCGGAAAGCATTTCGCAGGAGAAATTAGTCTTTATGTAGATGTAATGTGGAGGCGGAGTGACGACTGAGGCGGTATAGACACAATGAGAGCGTAAGTCACGAATCGCGAGATATGGCACTTGATGTATTTTTCAGATGCCCCCAGTGACATAGGTCTGATGAATCGAACGCGACTTAGGATGCAATCATAAGTGATTTATACATAGAGTAAGTCCTGAGTTACATAAATATTCAACTTACAAATTACTGTATTTATCTGTTAGATTTAGAGGATATGACCAAGAATGAAATGCGTACATTGCATTCCGTTTCAGTTTGGTTCGCAATGAGATAAGACGGAATTATTTTTTCATTTCATAAAACACAAGCATCTTGTTGCCCAAGCATTTCGTGTCAAAAAATGACACGAAATTTCTATTATACATATAATCAGTAATTTCTACTGACGCTGAGATTTTTATAAAAGATAAGACACATTTGTATTTTTTCAGATATGGATAAGGACATATCTAAGGTATCTAAGATAAGAGCGAGTACTACGTTCTTAATTAAAATAAATATTTTTTCATACGTAAAACAAAACACCGTTATTTTCTCAAAGCCCCTTCATTTGATATTCCTTCAGATAAAAGGAAGAGGTCTTACAACAGTTTTCAAGGTAATTTAATTTCGAGATTATTTATAAATGTGATGTTTTTACTTATCTTGTAATAAAATGGAATTTTTGGTCAAAATATTATCTCATGAAGTATTATTTATTATAATTATTTTCATGAAGGAAGGGCTTATATTTACAAGTACTTAACGATGCCGTTTATTGAGTCTAAAAAAGTTACATATAGCTGGGATGGTAAAATATCTCAAGGATGATGAATAGAACTTCGAAATCCTATTCTTAAAACTTCTTTCCTCATTAAAAATATTATAAAGTCAGGAACATCATCAAATATATATTTCCTATTCATCTGATAAGGGGAATCGACTGAGAGGTTCCTAACCCAACAAGGGCAAACAATAAAAACTTCCTTTGTTGCTCATGTTTCATCAGATCTTCAACCCGATTGATGACGCCTCTCTCTATTCCCGCGCTAGCTTCAACTTGAAGAATCGTTCGCAGACGACGGTCTATGCTAAAACATGCACTGAACGGCCTTGGTTTTGACACTTGACGTAAGCAGTTGAGGTAGTTTTCTAGACACTTGGAGGTCATAGGGTCAGCACAAAGACGTGAGCATTTGCTGCACTCGGAATCATTTTTCAAGACTAAATATCACCGCGGAATCATACGTTAGCTCACTTAATTAGACGCGTGGAACAAAAGATGTTGAAACCGTTACTCCCTCAGATCCGGATGCAAGGGGTATCGAGGAAATTAATTCAGCGCGGCATATTATGTGCATGTTGCCGTATATTTTAAATGTGTCAGTCTTAACTCGAGTTCCTGTAGCATGTTCAGTTTCGCCGATTCAGCCTAATGCAGACATTCTATACTCTCTTAATTCATTATCTTTTATTGCGAAGGAATGTTGCATTAATTAGGCCAACCCTACCAGAACTTGTTAGAGATAACCGCGGAATTCCACTACAAGAGCAAATACATAATTTAAATCCCAAAAATCTAAGATTTATTATATTCGCTACATTCCATTTATATCATTCACTAATTTGACAGAAACCAAATGGAAGCTCAACAACATTCCCCAATTAGTACTCGCTAAAAGTAAATTTCTCGTCATAGCTATAGGGATAGTTTTGTTGAATCAGCGATATTAGCTTAATGATATCCTTAATATTGGTATTTAGCTGATAAGGTTTGCGAAAGTATGACAAGATTACGGTTAATTACAAATTAAATTGGTATAAACGGAAATTTTACGTAGGCGTGTTTATGTTTTTATACATTCACCATTAGTTTCATCTCGACGATTTTTAGAGTCATCTACATCTGCTGTATAGACATATGTACATCTATATACTGTACTGTACTCAGCGAGGTATTTCAGAATGATCTGGGAGAAAAATTATTGTTATTCTAGATTATGTGTGACAGTGGAAAAAGTCTCCATTTTAAATTAATTTTTTTACGATGACTACACTGAAAACATCAGAATCTTTAAAAATAGCTTTCAAACTGTCCATATTAAAAATTTTCTCACGATACCTCTTTGCTTGTAGATTGGGGAACATTTTACTAGTTCTTAGCAATTTTTTATATTTAAATAGACGTAAAACTCAACATTCTCAAATTTTAGTTGAAATAAATTCTACTTTTCGTATACCTTCTCTAAAGCTCTACAGTGCAAAAAATATGCCAAGTGATTTCTCCAGAATTTCATTCGGGTATGAAATATTTTTTCGAATCTCCATCCGTAAGAAAGAAGAAGTATATTTGTAGTCTTTCTCTGTTAAAATAAATATTTACAAATTACCACTTACATTTGTATACCATAATTATAATTACATTAAGAATTGGACTCAATAAAGAGTCACTGTTCTTTGATTAAACTTTTACGGTAATATGCTCCAACACAAGATGAGTGGCAGTTTTACTGACTAAACATAGTTGATGTGAATTTTGGGGTATTTCTTTAAAGATTAAAATACGGGAGAAATTATCTCATTTTAGACTTCTAATTTTGCAACAATTTTGTAGAATCGGCTTTAAAGCGTAATCATCCACCTTTCATAATTCCAAAGTTCCCACTTGACCTATAGTTTTTACTTTTCCATTTTGCATCAGTGCGAGGAATCACATGAAGAACCGAAAAGATTAACTGCTTATAGAGAAGAAGCACTTCCCTGGAATCCTATCCTCCCACGCGCAGATAGAATCATTTGGAAAGACTCATCTCGAGGAGAGGCAACATAATTGAATCCGTCGGCACGCTTTACATTACGGATGCGTTTCCTGGAAAACGTCGGGGAAGGAATTCCGAAACAAACAAAACAATCGCGCAATGCGGCAGAAATACGAAACGCTGTTTCCGAAAGGGAGTTACAACGCAAGTGCGAACCCTTATACAGAAGAGACCGGGGAGGAAGGGAGATACGAACCTGGATCTCGGTGGAGGATACAGAGAAAGGA
This sequence comes from Sympetrum striolatum, assembly GCA_947579665.1. NCBI lineage: Eukaryota > Metazoa > Arthropoda > Insecta > Odonata > Libellulidae > Sympetrum > Sympetrum striolatum. The sequence continues at coordinate 82,583,000 of OX388346.1, forward strand.
TGCTGCGTGCAGTGGGCGTCGGGATGGGTGGCGCCGCGAAAGAGGGCGGGAGAGGAGGAAAGCAGATGAAGTGGGAGTGTGTTTGGTACGCTGAGGGCGTGAGCTTCTACAAAGGGGAGAGCCTGTTTGACCCGGGTGAGGAGCATTCGATGCAGATCCGGTTTCACCTGCCCTCCTCCGGCGACCTCTCCGTGCTCATCCACCCCGGAAAAGCCTTCGGGCGAAGGTGTGTGGGTGTAGCAGGGCGGAGGTGTGCTTTTCCTCGAGCGTGCCGATTCCCAAAGAAGGAAATCGAAAGTTCGATCGGAAACAAGTGCATCTGCAAGTTTCCTTGTAATTACTTTCACTCTTCGTGTACGCCCAACGATCGATATAAATCGAGCGTCTGAAATATAGGCGAGCGCACGTCGGGACGCTCAGGCAAACGGGTTCGTTTCCTGGCGACTGTGAGATGCTTGGATTCCTCGGCGTGTGGCCCCTCGCGATCGCCCGCGTCCGTGGCTGGAGTAGATACACGTGAAAGTTGCTCATAAAAGGATGCTGTGTGCGATTTGTGGTGATTTTAATTTGCTGGAAATCGCAGAAATTTGTTAGTGATTGTCATGCTTTCTATACCTTTATGATGCCGTTCTAGAATTCATTCGTAATTTACCAGCACATTTATTGAAGGAAATTCTATCCATTCCCATATAATTTTCTATCAGAAAAGATGATATCTAATTGTATCTGAGCTAGCGATTAATTTCATCAGGTGTTGTTAACTGAGATGGAATTATTTACTACCATTTCCGCATATTTTAGTGTACTTGAGTTTCCCTCCTCAATCACTTTGAGGATAGTTAGAAATATTGATGTTTAATTTTTTTAAGAATTATAAGCATTCATTATCGTTAAGCTATAGCTAGCATAGGTTTTTAACTTCAGAGGTGCACTAATTTTTTATCCTAATCTGAGGTTATTGGTAAAAATCTTAACTCAGGAGTGGGTCAACATAATTTCCTCATTTTAAGATCAGTGATATCAGTGAGAGGATATTTTTCTTAGTTATTATCATATAAATTATATTGATGGCCAGTTCTGTATAATGGTGATAATTAAAAAATTACCAGTTAAATATGAAAAATTCTATGATTAATTTACTTTGATATGAATGCTTCAGTATTCACTACAGAATTGTCGATAATCTATAGATTAATTTTATTTCCTCAGTTAAATTTTTTACGAAGAATCTTCCTAACTTATTAACCAAATTCAAACGGGCGATGAACTTATATTTTACAATTCTCCACTAAAATTGAATTCAATCTAGAACAAAATCATGCTTATTTAATCGATAAATAACATTGTCAGCAATAAAAACTATTGCGTGCAATTGCAGTTTGGCAAATCTATCATAGAGATGCGACATCACGTCGAATATCTGTTGGAAACCTCAGGTACGAAGTCTTTCGAAACCAATTCCTCTCCGCAATAGCACTCCCCGAGTATGAAATATAGTTAAGTGCACTGTCGCAATCCTCTCCAAAAATTAGTCCGCCGCTTCATCTGCCTCATGTCAGGTCGCGGGAGCGATTCGATCAACTTTCCATTCCCTTCTGACGAACAGCACGAAATTTAACTTTATGATCTACGGTACGCCCATCGAACACTATCCCGCCCATCTTTCCCCACACGCCGCCTTCCCTTTCAATTTCCTCGAAAATGTCGTCTCGCTTGCGAAGTGTCACGAGCGCGACTTAATGAATTCGCATTCGATCGCAAAAACATCGTGCGTGCGGCAGCGAAGAGCGTAAACTGTGTCACGATGTGGGGTGTGTGAGAGAGGTTTTGTGTGTCACGCTTCAAATCTAAGGGTAAGGATTGCATTGAAGATTTAAGATGGCATTCCATCGGGTGAGGACCCGCAAAAACAGAATGATTTCGTAAGATGGACAATTTCCGAAGAATTTATGAATTTTCAATCTCCGTCTGGTTTTCTCTCAGCATGAAATTCCTTCGCATGAGCCGCTGAAGTTTCTTGACGGCAGCAGAGTTCTTATCGAATTCAACATTTATCTTGTTCAGTGAGCTAGACAGTGTAAATCATCCGAGGATTTGCAAAAAAGGCGCTTACTTCACGACGCTTTAAGACGTAAAGCGATGCTAAAGGAAGTCTAACGAGCGTATCCCCCCTTCCAAAGAAACGCAATTAATTCTTGTAACTCTAATGCAATTTATCTTCCCATATCAATGTAATGCCAGTCATAGTGGCAAAGGCAAAAGCATCTTAAAATACATTCCTCCTAGACTTTTAAACCGTCGAACATTGAGCAATATGTATACAATTAGTCAAAACGTCTTCAACAAGCTCTAAAATTATTCGATTAAAATACTGCTGTAGGCATAACAGAACTAGTAGGACAGCAGGAACTAATTTCACATCTGGTAATACCAGTAACCTGGAAAGCTCCTCTACATGATAATCATCTCATTTATCGCAAAGGGATCAGCTCCTATCTTAGTTGTGACTCAGTTAAAATAAATCACTGGTGATTCTACCACTAACCAACAGCAAAAGGCTTTAATTTAATAAAAAAAACATCACGAAAAAAATCAAATAAGCCATTATATTTTTAAACACATTAACAAGTTCAAGATTTTCGAACTTTGATTACAATTCACCCCATGCTTTTTAACATCGAAGAATGGAGCCACTAATAAGCATCGGTGAGAATAATTCGAAGGAAAGACAGTGAAGAAATTTATAAGGAATTTGTTTTTCATAATTTTATCTTAGAAACCGGTCATTTAAGGCCTCGAGGTTAGAATTTCGGAATGCCGCAGGCCAGTAGGAATAATGAACAAAAGAAACTCGACTCAGATACAGTTTTAACCTTACAACCTTCCTTCCCCATAACCCAGAAACAAGCGTGGCCGTAAATTAAACGGGAGAAAATTTCCCTGCGAAAAGAATCCTCCTGTGAGACCCGACCTCTGGTATCCGTGCGACGCTCTGCAGATCTTGTCTCTTATCCCTTATCGCTTAATACTTTCAGTCCACGTCCGAACTCAGATATCCTACATTTCACGTCCGCTGGCACTCCGAAATGAATTCTCCTTGTCTCTTCTTTTTTGCCAAACCGGTGACACACCTCCATTTCGGTTCAGAGGTGCTGCAGAAAAGAAACACACGACAGGAGGTCCAGCGACCCCTCTCTGAGATTTGGGTCATCGCTGGAAACCCTCTCTTTACGCTCTCCGATGATCTTCTCTTTTGCGCGAATTGTTTCGGGGGCAAATTCCCCGAGCTTTAGACGATTGATTTCCTTCGAGTTTTCTCCCCGAGTCGAATTGTTCCTTTCTTCGGAAATATTTTGTCGCGAAGACTTTTTTGCGGTTATCTTTCATGGTTTGTGTCCGAGAATTGATCTCTCCTCCGATGGAGAGGAAGAAAATATCCGGTTCCCGTTAATGTTTTTTTCCTTCGACGAGTATTCCTTTTTGCCTCGATGGGAATTTAAGATATGTCATCCTCGGCATTTTCTCCCGTTTGAAAGATGGTTTCGACGTTTTGATTTTCAGCACGCCATGAATGTCGGTTTTTACCTCTCTCCTCGGGAAAAGGCGAGTGTAACAAATCATGCATTCCTTAGTTCTCACCACTTTGTGACTTTTATGCAAAGGAATTCCCCCCGATGAGTTCTCACTACTCTTGCTTACATTTCTTTTGTGCCTTAATAAAGTAAGTCAAGCTCTGGTGGGAAGAGTGGAATTCTATGGCAATCTGAAATACCATTACTCCTATGTCTTAAGTTTCTGGAATTCCACTTTTTTTGGTAAAATCATTTTAATAATTAGTCTCCTCAGTGCTTGTGGTTTAAACAGTATTGTTAAGGAACCTAGCAAACTTCTCCAAGGTCCTTTCTGTTTTCAAAACCAATGAATGAATTCATGGGATTATATTCCCCACAAGAAGATCCGAAAGCTTTGACTTACAAATCTACGGGGAAAGACTGCATTCAAAAACTAAATCAGAACAAAATCTACTAGAACAGAAATACAAAGACTATATTTCTTTCCTTATGATAATACATTTTCTACGTTAAAACCACTCTTGATGAAGTTAAATACACGCTTCCCTACAAATACTACAATTCAATTACTATGATTTCGAAAACTCCAATTCCATCTCAGTATTCTAAATGAATTCTTCAACCTGCTAAATCGATGAAATTGCAACCTGATTACCTTCAATTCCATCAAATTCACCAAAAATTCCACTATTTATACAATCAATTGAATTCCAGGCATAAAATCTATTTTCATGACAACCCACATTCGAATACGTCACGATCATGACAACGCTCCGCCCAACTGCGATGATTTAAGAACAAACCTCTGACGTAATGAGTTGTAAGTGCTGTCTGCAGAATGGCAGTCTGAGGAAAAGAGAGAGAAAAATGCGCGCATAAATCACGTTCGACTCGCCTTGTTCCTACATGTGTCTCCTTCGGCGGACGGATGGCAGCGTGGGTGCTAAATCAAATGGTGAGCTCCGTGGTCATGCACTTGCATTATGCGTGAGCACGATTTATGGCATTTGGCACCGAAAAATGAGGTGTTGGGCGCGAATGTTTGTTTTCGACTTTCTCATGCGTAGAAATGGACGTGTGAGCTTGTGAAAAAATGAAATTGTTCAAAGAACGTAAAATAGCCTTTTACAATTTTCACAAAGGATCCCTACTCTTGTAATAAGTGAAAAATTATGACTATTCATGGCCCGGGAACGCTAAAATCGAAAATGAATATCGTACTACTTTTCGAGATGTGATATTCAGTGGATACCAATCGACAGATCTATTTTTTAAATTTATTTTAGCTTATGCAAGTGACGAATTTTCTGCGTTGGTTCAATAAATTAATATTATTACTAACACATGCATACCTCATTTTTTCCAACAATTTCAAGGGCTGCACTGGTTCTCCCAACTTTTTCATCGCTGCTGTTTTACTGTTTTCATCTTGCACGCTTACGACGTATGTCAAACATATTCCTGCAATTCCGAAAAAAAAGATAATGAATAAGATAAATCCAAATGTTTGAAATAAGCATAGAACACTTCTTTCTTAATTACCATCTAAAATCGGAATTTTCGGTTCAACTTCCGATGTTTTTGTTTTGACCAGGTTCTGTTGAAATCAGCATCTTAAGTAACACTCGAGTTATTTAAATATATCGCAAAGTGTTTGCAAATAGAACAGAATTAGCTTTAATTCTTTCTTGACTTGTTTACGTTTCACCTGTATCCAATAACCCTTCGAGTGCCTCAGGCAGACTACGTGGAAACACTGAGTTCCTCAGAGACTAAACACGCTATAATAGTTTGAAATGCCTTGGGGAGGGCATCCATTTCTGGATTTTTCCACTGTTGTTCACGTAAGTAACGATATTCTTAAGCAAACATATCTATATCAATCTCTAAATCAATATTTTTTCATCTGCTATCACGTTGTTAAAAGTATAAAAACGTATACTAAATTTTATTCATAAATTTGAGACTCCGAAATTTTTCCCTTATATGGCGAAATTTTGATTTTTTATCCATAAAAAAACTTATTTTTATAGCTAAAGGAACAATCTTTCGAAGATTCATTTGTGTGAATCAACATAGGAAGAAAGTCTAACCTCAAAGAAAAGGATAGTCCCAGACTAGCGAGAAACGGTTTCACCAATGATTGCAGAAATAGGCTTGGCGCGTTACAAGAGCCAGGAGATAATAAAAGAATGGGGGGCGCGAACGTGGTTTGAGAAGAGGGTTCTGATTAGCTTCATTACGTAGTACAACCATTCATTTCCGAACGGAGATCTTGAGCGATACAGATGGGGTAATGGGCTTTGTCCAGGACATCACAGCAATGTGAAGCGTATCGCATTATCTGCAAGTGGTAAAGGTGTGACTAATGGAGAGAAAATGCTGTTCAATTATTGGCCTTATCTCTCAGATCTGCTGCTCTATGGCTGTGGTTGGCTCATTCGCCTTAAGATAGATGGGGATAATCACTACCTAACGCCTGAAAAAGTCAACGATGGGAAAGAATTTGCAGGTTGAGGATGGAGACTGAGATGAAGACATCTTAAAGTTTAAAATAATATGCACTCTTCCAACGTTATTTATGATGGAAATTGGCAGCTACATTCAGTACAATGTGAAAGTTGTGTTAAACATCTCTATGGTATTCAGGAAGGTAGAGGAAAATAAATGAGTAATAAATGCTGTTTCCCACGGTCCCCATTCCATGATTTATTATTTTAATTTGAATTTTACTCCCTTATTTGAACGTACGTGATTCAAAGTTTGAAATTATAAGGGCTCTTATATTCAGTGAAGATACTCTTTTTCCTGAAATTCTGTCCTCACTCTGCATATCCACAATGTTACATTACATACGTATAACACGTAATCGAATCCTAGACTGCTAACTTTCGTTGCTCTGAACTAACTTATTTATGACCAGAGTTAAGAATAGTGTTTCACATTATCCATTTCAGTACTCTTATACATATTTATATATTAGATATATAAAGGCATCTATGTATATAACTATGCAACGTGGTATTCAAACAAAATATATAGCATGGTATAATCAATTAAATCCCAAGCTCAGAAGAATATAAAGTTACCAATTACTTGAAAAAAGACATAAAGGTTTTGTTGTGAAATATGCATATTGTCATCCACAACTTCGGAAACCCCTATATAATGTATCTGACCCCACAAACCCTTACTTACGATTTCATATTGTATTGCTGATCTCGGCTCCTATTCTCTATTATTTCTTTCATCGTCACAACGCCAAGTAACATTTCCAGCAGATTCGTTACTCAAATACTCACTGTTACCTGACGGAAGTTAGAAGATTCCTATGAACTATAGGTACAGAATTTAGAGAAACGTTTTCCACGAAATAGATAGGGTGAAAAGCAGAAAAACAAGTCTCTTCTTCCTTGAACGCGGAAATACAGAGGCATGAGAAATATTTTGCCATTTTGGCCTCAGAAGCACGCGATGCTATCTCATGAGATATATTGGGCCCTCTCTCCGTCACTTCCTCTTACCTAAAGTTTGGATGGACTCTTAAATATTGAATGTCCCGAGACAATCTTACATCAGTTCTCAGTGAACATTCCATAGTACTCTACGCCCAATACGCATTCATAAGGAGGTTATATATACCCAACGATTTTTCTTCTTTACTTTTATCATTAATTTTATCTCCACTGATTAAACACGGTATCTAAAATGAGAAAAACAATAATTATAATATTTGGCAGGCTAAATACTTCTGTTTTGATGAGCATGAAGGGTAAACTGACAACAGCTTGTAATGAAGGATTCAACATCGTCCAAGTCTCTCAAACGAGATTTTATGCAAATTAGACCCATTTAGATATACTATGATTCAGAGCTAAATGTTGTGTAAAAGATTGCAGATACGCAAAATAAACATTAATTATAATACAAAATAATTTAATTGCCAAGGTAAAACAGATAAATCTTAATCGCATTTCCACTACTGAAGAATATTTAATCGAAGGAAAAAGGGACGGACAATTCTGGCCGGTAGCCTAGATGTTTAAGGCAGCCTCCCGGATAGAGGAAGATCGCGGGTTCGATTCCGGCCCCGTCAGAATTTTTCAAGTCCGTTTTTCCTTGCGATTTTTCCTGGGTACACGACCTTATGTGCAATATACCCTTAACCCATTCCTTAATATTTAATCGATGCTATTTTTGAACCCAAAAATTTATTACTATTTTAATGCGCGATTTATTAAAAGAACCTCCACCGATGTTTTAAAATACCTCGAAATCGATTGATAATTCGATCTTTTTTAGCGTCACTTAGTATCTACTTTTTTATAACAAAGCAATATGTGAAAAAAATTTAACTCATTAAATTCCAAACCCACAGCTTTTCTGGCGAATCTTTCAAAAAGAGTGCGCTCATTTTATTTATACGGCTGTCCTCTTTCCCTTTAGCCAGGATGCCTCCAATTTAAAGAGCATTAGGGCAACATCCGTTTTCTTCCAACTGAATGAGTTTCCACACTCGTCAGGACGTTTGCTACTAATTATTCCGAAAATGGATTCTAGATTATTTCTCCATGGCTTTATTCATTTTTTCGTAGCAAATAATTTTCGAATCACTCTTTCAAAGTTGAATTCTCCATATCTCGTTCAAATGTCTGCTTTGACGTGCGAAGAGAAAACTTTCGAAGCCTACGGGAAGTGATGAGCGGTTAAATAAAACATATTAAATGCAAATTTACTGCAAAAAGTATGTAGGAAATTATCAGCCATCTACTTACTGCATTTATATTACTTTCAATTCCAATAATAACCTCAATTGTGACAGATATATGCAAATGTAAAATGTAACAATTTTGAGAGATTAATTCCTTAAAGTAATAAATTATTCATTACTTACCTATTATTCTGACAATCGATTATACATATGTAATAGAAATAAATTAAAAAATTGATAGATGCAGGATGAAACGCTAAATTAAAAATTAAAAAATCGAAAAATCAATAACGATTACTGCCAACATTATTTATATTTATCGATATCAATTACGAATCGACATAACGATTGAATCAATGTAAAACTTATTAAACATTAATATATTTATCAATTCAAAATATTTCCTATAGAAGAATGCTAATATTTTTCTCGAGGTAGACATTATTTCATCAAATGAAATCCTACATAAATTTTATAATATTTTCCTCCCTTTCCATTAAAACTTTCAGGAAAAAAGCCATTCGTTACGTATCCCGCATGCACGCGGGGTATCAGATGTCTTTCGCCATAAAAACGCCTTTAATTTGAACAAGCACGGAATACGCTCGCTGCGCGTAAAAGGCGGGGTAATTAATAAAAATCGGAAAACGTGCAATAAAAAAACCAAGAGTGGAAAATGATGGAAAATATACTCTCACGACTCCGGGTTTTTCACCAGTGAACTTATCAACCCGTTGAGCGATGACCCCTTACCGAAGCTTAATGAGTTTTTAATAACGGGGAGAAAAGGTACGTCGCCGAGATGTTCGATGCATGATGGTGGGGAGTTCAACTAACCTCGCTTACGTAACTGAGGAGGAAAGCGCATACAAACAGTGCTTCTCCTTAGCAGCGAATTAATAGGGAATAACCCGTTGAGCCGGATGAGAGAAACCGATCCCTGCGTGACTTATCCATCAGGAAGGATGGTCTTAAAAACCATAAGAGGCTATCGGTTTCACGCAGCGACGCGGGCAGGAGCACACCGCAACGCGTGTCGCCTGACACGCATCCCAAACGGGAAAATGAAGATCCAGGGAAAGCGGATGGACAAAAAACCTATTCTGTAGATCAGCTTCTTCCTAAACTCGAGAATTTCACAAATAGAGCAAACGATATACATCTTACGCTTGCGGTCTGGAGAAGGATGTAAGCTGTGTGAACATGTTGCCTCGAATGTATCTAAACACCAGCGGCAGTCTTCTAGTTTCGCTTTCTATCCGTGGGAAAATTTTCAATTCCACAAATGAATAAAATATAGACTTCATTATCAAGAAATAATGGTTGCCGTAAAAATCAAGGACTTAAGGCACCCTAATTTCAATGGTCGGAAAAATATTAAATTTACCTTATTAAAATTCATTGAATTTTACCAACATATTAATTACGTAAAACTAGGTCAAAACAACGTGGTCAGAGACCGGAGGCGCAAGGACAAATTTTTGACCCCAAGAAAAAAACATGTTGATTTTTCCGTGTTGGGTCCCTTTGACGCTCCCACCAAGGGAGCATCGATTTATGGTTACAGGTTCCTCATTCCATAAGATTCCGAGTCTTTTAGAAAGTAGTTATCACATGTTAGATAATCTTATAATCTTAAAAATTTTGATAAAAATCAAAGATGAGGGAAAGTATTCCCGTTATAAAATTTGGAACGACGCGGTATGGTTGTTTATTGGTTACGATGCCTGCCCGGATGTAAGAAGACCTGGATTCAAGCCCCATCCCAGTCGAGTTAATTATTCACTTCTTTTAAGATATTAATTTCAATTAAAATTCTGAATTACGCTTTCATTCGAAATTATGTGAAAACTAAGTACAAGAGAAAATTTACTCATAATCGTCAGTACACACGTTTTTTATTCTAATTATTTGTTTTTTTTTGCATAAATTAAAAATGCTCCTTACCGCAATTTTACGCAGTTACGTATCGATCTCAATGCAAGCTTTTAGAGAAGTTCTGATTTTATTTAAATATTAAATCACGAAGGTGAAGGCGAATTTCATATCAACTCTGTAAAAAAAATAAGCTAAAATATGCTATTTGTTTGAAAATCAATGAGAATAAGAATGTAGTAAGAGTTAGGAAAAAATGAGTTTGAAAAAATAAACAGCGACTTCATTACTTCTTATAATTCCTATGTAGCTAACATTATTCCAATTTCCCTTTAAAATAAATGAAGGATAAATATAATTTAATATTCTAATATAAATTCAGGATACTGATCAAAAACGTTCTGTATGACCTTTAACCGAGTGAAATTTTCGGAGTAATAATCAGTGTGAGAAATGTCCGTGAATCAGTGACATCAACTTTCATTCGTGTACGGTGTTACTATTTATTGCCTTTTAATCAAAATTTTATCGCTTTTCTCTCTCATTTTAATCACTAACATCTTTTAAATTTTACTTCCCACCTGATAAAAAATCTTACATTTCTCTCAACTTTAACAAAAAATCAGAAAAAGACTAAGGAAAAACATTCTGTCAAATCTGAAAAACGGCAGTCATGAAAATCATTCGTAAGCTATGGAGGAGTAGATGCAAATATATTTTAAGGTAATAGCTAACGTAGCATTGATTCATATAGAAGAGTGAAAATTGAACATTTCGAATCAAATCAATCGAACTACCAACATGAGACTTCATTTCCGTTATCATATGTTTTCATTCGATTCTATTGCGAATAAGTAGTCACTAAAACTCGCAGCACGATAGTCGACCCGGAGAAAGCACGAGTTGACCTAGTGAGACTCCTATAGGCTGCATCCCATGCACCCACGGCACGCATAAAATATCGAATATGCCGTTAGCTGTGGGCATACTATGAGTTATATGCCAGAGAAACATTTCTATCCCGATCGGACCAATCCGAATGACAGGTAACGCGGAGTCGTGATGTTTTTCCATTGCATTCCAAGCAAGATTTCTTGGCAAGCCTCCGCGCGGGGTTATATAAGCTCCATGGTTTGACGGCTCTTAAAGTGGGATTTCTCGATATTTTATGCATGAACCCCTGCAGGGAGTGGTTCGCGAGGAAGCATTACGTTAACTTTTTAAAAGGAAGTCAATTTTCCGGGACTGAGACGTAACCTCAAAGTCGTCATCTCATTAGATTCGCGAAACTATTGGATTGCTAATGGAAAGTTATCTTCATTCACAGGAAGAGCTGATTTGCAAAGCGTCGGTGATCCGACTCGCAATTTAAATTAGGATCTTTTCCTCGGAATGAAATAAATTTCTTCTGAACGGCTTATCTACATTCGCAACTCGGTTTAAAACTTACCACTAGGCTAGTGGGAGGCAGGAAGTATGAGCCAGGAATTCTGTAACTATTAATTAGTCAAATGCATGTACTATGAAAGTCCGTAACGTGCAAGATATAGCTACTGCACAAACAGGTCATCCTAGAGATTTGAGATAAGGGACTGTTTACCTTTGAATTTACATTTTTATAGCTTCATGAAAAAGCGAAAACTGCCCTATTTCGTATATTCTCTTTAAAATGGTTTCTTTGGACAAATACTAGATATTTTGACAGGGTACACCAAGTAGACTAATAAATCAACCACTTAACAGTATAATATTTCAATCCCACTCTGCTAAAAACCTATCACTGTTTAGATTAACGTCTTTTGTTGAACGCCTGAAAATTTCTGCCACCAAAAATTTCAAATTACTTTACCAGATTTAATGTCAGCACATAACAATTTCATGATAACTAAGTAGGCCATAAAACAAAAAAGAGGTTAGTTATCCGTAATAAGGATAGTTAAGGAATATATTAGATAGAAAGTTTAATTATATTTTAATCTAGATTTTTGTAAACTAATTCTATACCGTGGAGACGTTTTCTTGTAAAAAAGAGCTAAATCAATAAAATCTGTTTACATCAACATTTAAGATATACATAACTCAAATCCGGTTTGAACGTTTATGTTTTCCGTCATTTTAAAAGAAAGAATTTCGATTTTATTTTTTCTTTTTGAGTGCCAAATTATTCTGCGCCCCGCTGCAGTGACCTGATCAGCAGGAAATTCCACTCCCATGCAAAGCACTGAAGACACGACCATATTTGCATTTTGCTAAATTTATTGCAGTAGTGATATCTAAAGATGAAAGGAAGAAAATTGGCAAGACCGGCATTCCGTAATTGAACGTGTGCCCAAACCGGACAAATACGCACTGCGAAGGAGACTTAAATATCATGTACCAAAAGGTATTATTTATGGTAATTAAATCCGACGAGGTTGTCAAACACGCATGTGTACGAGTTGAATGCAAGGTTTTTTTCGGGGCCCGTTAACACCGGTATACTCCGACAACATTGTGCTCGAAGATTCCTCTGGATTTCATTACGGACAAGATATCTATATATGTCCGTAGATATTCGTAGATGAAAAGCTAAAAAAGTTCAAAGCAGCCAGTTATTTAAGATAATCTGAAGTGTCTATTGTTATTGTTATAAAGTAATAAATATTTAACCTAATTTTCAACTTAAGGTGACCTATTCGGTCCCTTAGTAGAGTCTCTTTTGGTAGTTGTTCTCAATATTGCAATATGGTAAAGCGTGAATTCGTTAAGCTCTTCATCTTTTTTAATTAAAATATTTATTATTATTAAGATATTTTTCAGCAGTTTATAACTTATAAATCAATTTCCGACTAGCTATTTTTTTAAACCTTTTTGGGTTTCCGTAGAAATTATTTATAAGTAATATGATAAGGAAATGGATAGGAAATAACTTAGCACGTGAAGTAATGCGACTGAAACCCAATGATAAACAGAGGTGAAAAATAGCGACATGACTGGGAGGTAATTATATTATTATATAATAATTATTTATAAGTAATATGATGATAGGAAAAACCTTCCGCTAGCTTATCTTTAGAGTGACACATTTTGCTATCTTTTTTTATTAAAACTACTGACAATTTATGCATGTTAAAACTATTCTATTATGATATTATTTTCACGATGATACAACGGCAGTAAGGATTTTCCCTTTAAAATATTTCTCCAATCGAAGAAATCGTCGGGAACGAGAGTTGTTTATTTTGTCATTTTCCGGAAAAGGATATTGAAAAAGCAAGCGAATGAATATTACGACCACTTTCGAATCAATATCAGAATTTGATGAGAACGTCGCCTAATTGGCAAGGAGATTCAACAGCCGTAGAGTAACGACAAGAAACACCTCAAAAAACGGGAAACCACGCTTCATAAATGAACTAAGGCATTTCTTTATCCGGAAAGGAGCTATGCGTCGGAGAACGTCGTGCTCCACTTTGAATAATGCTCACAACCCCAGTTAATGATGAACGATAGGAAGAGTATTCCACAAGAAAAGGCAGCATTAGGAATCACCATGCGACTCCGACGTGAAGTCCATCGCTAATCAACACAGAGAGCAGTCGTTAGCTAACAAGACGACATTTTCCCGTTAACTTTCCCATCGATTGGATTCGTTTTCTTGTCTCCTGAATTTCCAAGGATAGAACTTGTCAATGGTCCGTAGAAGATGAATCGCTATTCTCGAGCCGCTTTACCACATTCCGGAATCCCTAAGCGCCTGAGATAGTACTCGGAAACATTCCATCACCACCTACGTTTTTTCTGTTTCCTACAATTTTCATCGCTGGACTGAAAAAGATTTAACAGGAAGTTAAGGCCTCAGACTATTTACTTTCCTTATCATATCGTAACGATATATCCTGAAAAGTGGACTATTTTTCATTTGACATCTGCTCCAGGATAGAGAAAATTGATCTTTCATAAAGACTTGCCACAGTTTTGACCGTAGCTGTGGTGATTTGAAAATTACTGAGGTATGAGTGGTGCTATGCTATAGTGAATAGTGGCTTTAATTAAAGTTTTTTCTCATGGAATTCCAAGAAAATTGTCAATTTTAGAGTCATTGTACTTCACTTGCGCTGAAATTTCCCGCGTACAGCAATTGGACACAGTGATAAAAGCAAGAAAATACCTCATTACTCACCTTCGCTAGTAAGCCTAATCCCTCGAGTAGCTCTACGTATATAATATTAGAGTGGGTGATGTACCAACCAGCCAATGAGCTGAATATTTTACAAACATCGTACTTTTATTTCCCAACGGACTGTTACACCCTTCCGCTACTATTTAATTGTTTCCAAATCCGCTAAACTTAACTAATTTTCAATCATGAATATGATGAGTCAACGAAGAGCTCAGTAAAGAATAATCTTGTTGTATAATGCCCGTTCATTTTCGTGAGCAAAACGTTGCTAAATGGGGCACCTCGGAAAGATTGACGACGGAAATCTGAAATTACCGCCAATTTTCATCAATTAAGGCCAAAGGTGTGAAACGCGTTGCTTTGGTATTCTCAGAATGGACATTTCTTTCTCGAGAAACATTCGCACTCATCTCCGGACTGAATTTTGTTGCCTACTCATCTTTGTCCTCCTCACAGAATATAAATAGTGGAACTGTAATAGCCTCTCTCTTAATTTAATCTCTTCCTCTAACACCTTTTTAAGAATGGAAGGGTAAATGGAACCTATAAGGTCTAAAGATCTCCACCGGAAGACGATTTAGACAGGCCTATTTCTTGTATTGAAATTGACGCTACCAACGTATATTCCCCTTCCTTTGCATTTTGACTTAAAGCTTACATTTAACACCAACCAACACCTTTCTCACCTATTCCAAAAATGTCTCGTAATAGTAGGACGAACATCATTTTCCAAAATACTACAATTCCAGCGAGTCTTTGAACTGTGAATGATGAATATATATAAATTAATTTGGGTGGAATCTTGAAAATATTTATCAATATAAAGCCGTAAATCTTCCTTTCAAGAGCTCTTTTCGACTTGAATTTCCGGATACGCCTGTAAAACTATCAGAAAAAAGTATGCAATGCATATTCTACTGTATTTCTCCTGATTATCTTCCGTTATATAGTGAAATATTGGGATTCGAATATTTGTCGAAGAATCAGGATGCTGATATATTTACGAATTTTAAGAGCAGCTAATTTTAACGATTGTAAAGATAGTTTCGAAAGACAAGAATAAAACAATAACTCCAATTTATAAAATATTCGTAGGAGTAAAAATACATGAGATTGGAAAGGAACGCAATTCAACTCGAAAACTTCTGTCCAACCGATAATTACTATGAGGCCTAGTGAAATTCTCAAAAAAGCTTTTCCGGTTAAGATGATTCCAAAAAATGAAACGGGAAAATTCATTAGAAGCATCAAATTATTGAAAAAAAAATCTTTCCGATAATATAGCTGGTACTTCGCGTTTTTCATCGTTAGGCATTCTTTACCAATGCCTTTAATCTAATGTTGTCGTTGATAATTAACAGGAAAGAAATGATTCGCAGGTTATCCGGAAGAAAATCATATTTCAATGAAGAGAAAGATTCTGAATTATGCTTGCACATATAAGAAAGTCAAAGTACGATGAAAACCTTAAGAAATATTGAAAAAAAATAAATAATGTATTTGTGTTAAAATTATCAACTTAACACCCCATGTTAAATTCGATATTCTTGAATTTTTAATGATTTATAAATACTCTGAAAGAAATAAGCCATAGAGAATATAAATAAACATATCCTCAGAAATAGACAGGTAGACTAAATCCTATTGCAGTACCCAAGAAAGAGACTTTTAAGCGCCCTAATATTCATATCGTTAAGATGAAATACACTCGGGCGGCAACGCTGCCGTATAGACTGAAATAGATCCCGTTGACATCCGCTTCGCAAGGTAAAAGGAAACCTAAGTTGCGTGGATGCATGTTTGTGTGCATCTCCGGGTAAAAGCGGAAGAAACTGCGTGGGTGTACGCAAAGGAGTAGTGGCTTCGAAGTGAGGAGGGAATTTCATGTAGGAGTGGGACTGGGAGAGTACTCAAGAGATAGAGAAGGTCACGTATAAGGTATGTAGTGACCTTGGCCCACCTCCAATGGCTTCAAGCAGGGAGATTTGATGGGAAGGGTAGCTATCGGGCATTGCAAGATGTTTGCGACGAGTGGTCATAGGATTCGCAGACTTCGTTGCAGGAAAATAAAGACGGGCTATCGGCGTAACGGTACTCAGAGACATGGTAATGAGCCCCGCGATAAAAAGAGAAATAATGATTTTATTGGAATTCCTTCCGGAGGCAAGTTTATCGCCTCCGTTTCTTAAAATTCCTAATACAGCGCCGAAGCGTCGCTTTTACGGGGATTAGAATCCAGCTAAACGAGCCTCTTGTTTTTCCTCATTTCCCTTACTTTTCTAGCGGCAAAAAAAGTTATTTTCAGCGGGTGAGATAAACAATCGTCATGTTTATTTAAACAGAGGACTGCGAAGGTCGTGTAATAGGTTTTAGGAGCCATCCATCACTCAGGTCAAGATAATAATTCTGGCAACAACAAGAAGAAAAAATGAAGAAAGTTTCAGCGCTAGCAATAACGGCATCTAGCCTAGAATGGCATGCGTTAGAAGTCTGAAGAAATTAACCAATGAATACTGGTATGCTTTACATTGGTAGCTACTGGTGATCGATCACTGCACTTCCAAAGTTAAGTCTCCGCAAGAAAATCATGGTAATTAATTTTAAACAATAATTCGGTGACATCTTGAAACAATTGCAAGTAATTTTAAAATTCACATATTGCTCAAAAACTTCAAAATTTGAGTTAGATTCGTTTACTCTTAGTTCCTAGAGGGAACCTCAGAATAAAATATGGGACAGCGAGTCAAAGAACTCGAGCTCTTCTCTCGTATTCAATGGCAAGCGATAATTTGACCAAATGGAAATATTTCTGAAAATGGTTAGTTGCTTCATGACAAGAGAAAATGATCTTTACATTCAAATGAGGAAGTACTTATGAGGCAAAGAGGGAAAACGATTGGACATTATTCATATCTCATGAAAATATTTCAGAGATAGTAAATTCAAATATATTAAATCCTTAATCCTTACTAAACGACGGAAAATTAGTAAAAATGAGCATCGATATTTCAGAAAGTAGGCAGTATTAGTAAGTAGTAAGCAGTAAAAATTGAATTGTAGCAGTGAAAATTGATAAGTGAAAAATAAACTCAACGGATGTTACATTTTGGTTATTAGCGAATGAGATTTAATGACAAAATTTCAATCGTAAGGGAAGTAAAACCCAATTCTTCCAAGCGTAAATAAATTTACATCAAAATAAAATCAATATGATCCTTGCGATCCCTAATAAGTCCGTAAAGGGAATTGAGAATTGGCGATCGATTTACGAAAGGCTGATTTGAGCCGAGCGTACCTTCAGGATACAGAATTCCGTCAAATATTCCCTTTCCAACAAGGCGGAAAGAGTCCAATTCCGTTTGTGACTGGTTTGAATCGAATTTTTAATTTCCATTTAAAATGCTCAAAGACCTTGGTCCATTTCAAAACGCAACTGCGCCTTTACTATTCCTTGTTGCGTTTCCATTAGGGTCACGTGACCACCAAAGGCTCGAGATTTCTCTTTTTTGCCCGTCATCCCTAAAAAATACGAACAAGGAGAGAAATTATTCATGGACATTATTCCTGGCCTTCGATTTTCCCCCGGAATTTCTTTATTACTGGAGACAGAAATTTGAGAGAAGAAAAGGGACGTAAGAGTACCGGAGAAAGTTAATATAGACTCCAAATTAGAAATATCGTGAGTGCAAATCTGAAAAATATTCTCCATTGCAGTCCATGTTAACACATCCCCACTTTCTCCTATTAACAATAAGTCAATGAAAACGAATGATTATCCGGGAACTAGTTGCTAACAATAGCAATTTCAGTAAGAAAGAAAAACACAACTTTTACTAAGCACAAGATAATTGATTCTTATCCATGGTTTCTCATTTCTCTACGACTCAATGAGTCGAAACCATGATCGTTTAAGAATAACTTAAAGAAACCATAAGATAATCTATTCTTAAACGACAGTAATTTAGATTCATGGTGTCATCATCAGATTAGAAACCATGGTTAAGAATATTAGCATGGTTAATTATCTTGTGGTTTGTAAAAGTTATACTTTTTCTTTTCTTCTGATGAAGGCTACTACGAAGTCACGGCCCAAGCGGGGGATTATATCAGCTATTCCATTGACTTATCTAAAATATTAATGTCAAAATTCAACGCAGGAACAACACTGGAACTGGGATGGCATTTCATGAGGATTGAAGTTAAAAATAAATGCTGATTTCCTTCTCGCAGATTTTGTTTCGCCAGGTTATGCGCAAATACTCAACATTTGGTATGAAATCACCCATGAAGGCCTTGGAAGTGGGATGTTCTGGCAATTGTGAGATTATCCTCAGGGTATAGAGGAGAGAGATTTGCTCGTAAAGAGAGCATTGGTAGGAAGGAAGTGAGCAATTATAACGCACTTCGCAAAAACAAGGTGTAATTTTAGCACAAGGTCTTCGCGCTTACCACGGAAAGAGGAGTGCCTCGAAATGGACCGGAAACTGTTCTCTCTCGAACCAACTGTGTTATTGCTCAGTGTTACGCAGTATAAATATTAAGAAATCAACAAGATTGCACTGAACTGTCCCTCAATCGCAATGCTAAATACGAAATATCCTTAAATATTATATCTTGATACACATCTATCTTGATAGCGAGAAAAATTAATTCAAAACAGAGAATAAATAATATAATGCAGGAATAAGTAGTATATGGTGCAGCTCTTCAACGAAATATAGGTCGTTCCGCAAAGAAGTTTATGAGGAAGTCTGCAAATAAAGTATTAGTCGCAAGTTTGTCTATTTATCGCCTTTCAACTTCTGTATACAACGTTTGTCTTCCTTTACCTGTAGATATTTACTACAGAAAATACGAGAATTCATAAGTATTATTTATGAAAGACTTATTCCAATTAATGTCAGCTTTCTATTAAATTTATTCCAGTGATCAAGATAAAAAACTACATCGAATTTTCTAATTTATGTTAGATAAAGCCTGTTTTTATTTTTGGATATGTGACGTTATAAATTTATGACACAAGAAGAAGTGCAACTAGCGCTGGACCATTTCGAATTGCATGAAATGGGAAAAATATTTTCTAATTTCTGTGTATTACAATGAAATAAATCAATCTTTTATTACAATGCAAATTTTTAATATAAACATAGCCTTGTAATTTTATTTATTCGCATTGCATTAGACAGCCTAAGTTACTTCTTTCCAAACTTATTTCCAAAAGATAAAATTGCGATATATTAGCACGTCCATGTTCCTACAGTATTCAAATTGGTTTGACCCATCCAAAAAACAGTAAGTTAGCTTTCCGTGGGAAAACGAAAACGCTAGGGTCAGTCGATCGACTTCTCAAACTTTAAATTTGGTGTCAAGAGGAAAATACTTCTTCTAACGGAACGAGTGAAAACGCGAGGATAATAAAAGAAGGCCCGGGCGGACACAATACGGGAAGAAATGCGCATCTCAGCGTTCGCCGTAACAAGATAGCTGCCACTCGTAGGAGGGAAAACAGGGAGAAATAACTGGAAATTCGTGTTTAATTCCCTCCTCATCTTTTTCCTTAAATAAATGTCAAGGAAATCTTTTTATGTTACACCAGCTTTGTGTCATACGTAAAAATAGAAACAACAAGCCTTCGGACGGATCCAGCGATCAATTCCAGAAAAACTGTCCCCACGTCACTTACACACGACCTGATTGCCCTCCGAAATCTTTCCTTATCTCTCGCAGCGAATGGGAATGCAAATTTGTTGTCAGGTGGGTCACTCACCTTATTTCAAAGGGACTCCCGGAAGGACCAAGGGCACTCCTCTCGATGGACTCCGTCCACACCATATTGGGACCCGACATCCATACGAAGAGCCTTGTTTTGTTAAGACCTCGGAATTCGCTCTAATCGATTTATCGATCGAAGTCACGGAGTCGAGAAGGATGAAAATCCTCTGTCATTTATGCATCGATTAGTCGGGAGCAAGTGTCACTCTCATGTGAATTAGCTACACGAAGCGCGGAGAGAATGACACGGGATGTCCATTGCCGCCTCTTCACCCGCATACACTTCGCTAACACGCAAAAATATCGCTCACTCCTTCCGTTTATCTTTAAACGTAACAACAACTAGGACCATCTTCACCGCTGCCCTAATAAGGAAAATCTATCAAATCATCGCATAATGGCAGTTTAATAGAGTTTTATTTAAGAAATGGGAAACGCAGGGAAATGTAATAAATCTGGTACTGCCGGAAAAAGATCGGAAGCTAAAAGAAAAATAAATCATGGACAAAAATTTTAAGCTGAAAGCTGACTTCAATCCTAAACAGAAATATTTAGCTGAGAGTAGAAGTAACAAAAATTATCTAAAAACGTTGCGATTTTTCACATTGAACTAAATAAAAGATGGAGCAGCTTGAGAATGAAAATTTAGTATCATCTTGAAATACATACATCTGACTATTCTGAAGCGAATGTGAAACAAGGATCTATGATTATACAGAAAAACTATGCAAATTAACATGATGATATAGATTGACTTAATAAAGAGACAAAAGTATTTCATATATAGGCTAATTTATAAACAACTATTTAGGCCTTAAGTTTCGACTTCGTGTTTAAACTCCACGAAGAGAGAAATAATCAGTTTCGTAGAAATATTTAGTTCGCCACAAATATTTCAATCGCATCCAGTATTTTAAAATGAGTTACAAAAGTAATGTAATATTTTAAACTGAGCTAAATCTAAACAAAATCCACGCTTTCTCATAATCGAATAGAATTGATGTGATAAAATGTCACTTTGAGGTAAGAGTAAGCACAAATTATAAAATACACTAACTTCTACAATAAGCTTCAATTCGGCCAGTTTCGTTCACGGGTTAACATCTTCCCTTCTGATAAAACTTAAGATAGGAGATGTCAATCCGCTGACAAAGCCGGTTGAATCAAAGCCTCTCGTAGAAATTATCAATGTAAAGATGTATCCGAAAGCAAAACATAAGACCGAGAGCAATAATATCAATAAGAATATCAATCAAAATGTACGAGTGGTTTCATTTGGAACAAGTTATTTTACACATATTAACCAAAAATTTGGAAGAAGGCTGTCCACGTCGAAAAGACATGCATCTGGATTCGGAGTCATGACTGATTTTGTAAACCGTAATCAACGAGCCGGAGGTATTCGGGTCAGGGTAACCTCAAACCAAATTTGGTTTGAAAAAGCATTGGCGGTTTTCGTAATGTTAGGGCAAACCACGCAACCACATGACAATAACAGCTTGACGAACTCACAGGACTACTCCATGTTTTTGGAAAGTAACCTAAGATTGAAAATGAAAGATCAGAAAAATGTGACATGTTCTGCAAATGGTTTCAACAGTAGCAGCTTCCGTAGAAAAAATATTTCGGCTGATACAAATTAGAGAGGCTAATTTTCTACAAAATGCATCATTCCTCTTTGATGCCTGACAAGACGGTTAGAAAGAGAGCCAACAGATTCCTGATAGAGCAGGGAGTTACGAACTAGACTAGAATTCAATCTTCTAGAGAGACAGTTAATTGACATGCATGAGATTTCTTCTTCTAACATTCAGTAAATGACTACGTTTATCCCACTACACTAACCTCAGAATGCGATAGTTTCAGCCAAGTTCTCAGAGAACCGTATTAGCGTCATTTATTCATTCAAAATCCCGTTGCAGAAATGAATAATGTGTCTTACTTTGTTTCACTGACGGTATTGCGATTACAAGATCGCATTCGCAGATCCGCCTCATTTAATAATGAGAAATAATCAGATCAACTTCGCAACCACAATCTATTAGTATTAGAAGGCACGGATGAATGTCCAGTTCTCGCTCAGGTATTCAATCTGCTTCATCTACTTAGTAGCTGATGGAGACGGATGTGCTAATCTCACACTTACAGTCCACTACTAGACAGCAGCCGTTGAGTTATTTGAATATCCGATAAATAGCGACACAGCTTTCCTTCGAGTGCTCTGTGGAATCAGCCACAATCTACAGCATTTGTATTTACTTCATTCGCATTAGCGGAATAGAAATTAGCTGTAAGGGATTCAGCACCTTCAGCTACGAGGGAATTCAATTTCCTTGGATTGGATGCAGTCATATTTTTCTTCCCGTTCCTTAGAAGGAATCTGCAGTTCATGATTATGGAATTACTACGGCAATTCCGGAATCTTTTATGTAAAGATACTCTTATTCTTTCACTGCGACTCAGGCCTTGGAAATCACTCTGCGATGCAAGCCACCTGCGGGGCAGAGTCATCTACCGATCGCGAAGGGGAACTAACCAACCGGACATTTGGGCGGCAATGTTGGCGTAAGGCGAGCACGGCTAAATCGTCATCCGAGCAAATATGGCTTCTTTCATTATCTGTCCTACTATTTAAAGAGTAGAAAGAACAATGATTGCGAAAGTAAACTCAAGAATTCCAGTTTCTCTAACTTTTGGGCAGCGTCTCATCTTAGCTAAGAGTTCTCAATCCCCGATATCTTGTTAACTTCAATTCAATTTTTGAAGAACCTAATATTCATTAAGAACTTATTATGTGCATTCTTTAATTATTTTTCCAATGTTTTTAATACCAGGAAAATCTTTTGCCATTTCTCCAATGAATATCATAAAGTCGCAGTTCATATCCTCCCTTAGGATCTTAGTAGCCAAAGAGCAGCTGTCAAATCCAAGCAATGAGAATATTAATAATACAATACTTTTTTCACATCCATAGCAGTAAAATTATAATTCTTAGCTTAGGGACTTTCGAATATTTCAATTATTAACTATTCAATATCTAAGTGAGATTTGAAATAAAACCTTCCGCTATAAAAAGAAAATATGCTTACTTACACGACTAGAGATTTTCTAGTACCGAAGAGACTTAAATGAAAAGACGCAAAATAATTCAAATTAAGAATTTAGAAAACAAGAAATCATATCAGAAAACTTAGAATAGATTTCCCTGCTACGACAGTAATTATAACAAACGAAAAAGATATTTTAAAAGAGCTTTATTACCAATAACGGCCGACGGTTACCCTTCACACTGATATTTACTTCTTTATCTTTTCACCAAATTGAATTGACGGCTTATGATAAAACAAATACAGTGATATTCCAGCATTGTATATAAAATTAGCTACGTCATTGGTGCATCCATTCCACAATCCACGCAGCAAAAGTAAGAACCCGGAAGCGACGCGGAAATTAAGATTATGCATATCTCAGACGCGCGCCAAAATGATTAATTACTTCATTCCGTCCTGTTACGTAATGAATAAGTCAATTATGACCTCTTATCTTAATGGGGAGAATGAATGCATCCGATCTTGATGCTTTACTAATCTCTGCGTATTTCATTAGCGTCGAGACGGCACTGTGAATTTTTCTGTCCTCGGCTCCAAGCTTAATGTTTTCCCTCGTTGCATTTCTCACTCAGCCACTTCTCCATTTTAACCATTTAGGCATCAAATTTGGAAAGAATGGCATATTACATTTCGGAGAACTTGCGTAACTACAACAAATTACCATGAAACACAATCAGGGGCTCCTGGTATTCATTCGTTGCCAGCATTGGACGAGGCATTTCCGATATTGCCGAACAATTAGGCAACGGAAGGTGAGCATTGGCGCCACTCCCGGGAGGAAGACCATTTGAGGCCTTAAGCTAATGGTCGAAAGAATTGTCGGTCAATAGCTTATTTCTGGGATATAATTTCCACGGGCAGAAGAGGTGCAGAGGGGGAGTTGCAATTCTTCCTCGGCATATTTTACGAATATCTTTCAACATAGAAAAAGACAGTTTATATTCCTCATTTACGGAATCGATCAGGATATCTGAGAGTATTCTTAGGATGTAAATGGTTGCCATGCGATAAAATCTGTCAAAAGTTCGTTGTGCAAGAGAACACAACTGCCAACTCCCAAACTTTTAAGAGGTCTTGAATATTGGGAAGAACATATATCAATGACTTTTACAGCTCGTCCGGAAAGGTTTCTCTTCATTTTTACTTCCCCAACATACTTTTCTTGGGACGCACCATATCAGGATACTGTGACTTCAGAAATTTACAACATTCGTAAAAGTGTTCGCCAACGATAGAAATGAGTGATAAAACTGTAAAGATTTAGTTATGGGCATAATGATTAATGGCATCAAAATGCATCTTTGAAATGTATGTAAAATAAACATTCCGTGACACAGAAATGTATTGAATTAAAATGGAAATTAGGACAGCGCGTTTTCAACTGATCAACTAATCGCGCATCCAACCTACGAATTATTCTTAATGGCTTAATCTGAGTCCATCAAATTCATGCTGCAGAGACCTCAACAACCGCATTCGCAACATGAATCGATTATGAAAGATGAACAATCCTAAAGATCGGGAACGAAGGGAGATAGAAATTAGTCGGGAAGGGATTGGGGGAGAAAAAATACGAAAGAAGGGATCGTGAAGTCATCACTTCTTTCGCATCACATGTTCCTGGCGTGACCTACAAAAACCTGATAGCCGTGAGGATTTGGAAGTCTCCGCGCACCGATGCCTTGTCTCTTGACAACCAACCCCTTCCTAAAAACTAACCCTCGCCTCCCCCCTTCCCGGGAGGAATTGCGTTGGAGGTCAGTAAACTTGGGTGTGAAGACAACCCCTCTCCCCGATCACTGACCCCGGGAGTGGACACGCAACATTTTTGAGAAGGGTGTTTGTTAAACAGTCATCTTGGTGCCACGGATTCAAGAGAGAGCTTCCACTGAGACAATGTTAAACGTCAAATATCGATCGGGAGAAAGAGTTTTAGATGTCTGCGATATCCCGAACCCTCTTCTTGATGTGTGAAGACTTTTATCGGAAGTCCGACGAGGTTTATCTCAAACTCAGAGTTCAGTTCCTCTAGGATGACAGCAGGATTTTAGCACCAAGCAGAATTCCTAAAGATATAGATCAGCAAATTTCTTTCAACATTCGTTCTCTTGTGTGATCATCCCTGTCTCTTTCTGACAAAAACATTTAATGTTTCTCTTCTGATTGTCAAAAAATACGTAGAGGTCATGCTAAGTAATCATATCCAATCACTTATACAGATTAAATCGACTGCTCTTGGGTGGTAGGTGAACTTAGGTATTAATAAAAATCCTACTTTAAATACATAGATGATCAAAATTTGTGTTAAACCATCTTCAATGTATATTGAATCAATAGAGAAAATTAACAAGTAATACCTATCAATAAATAAATATTTTCTTTAAAGGTGGACAAGAATAAATAAAAAACCCGCCAATTGAGCCACCTCAATTTTTTTTCACATGTTCGTCATCCAAAACTCAGAAAACCCCAATTTAAGACGGCCGGACACAAGCTATCCTTTATTGGTCAAGTGTAGTGGTCTGTAAACGAACTTGCTTCCCATAACACTTTTCGATCGAGTATGTGTTTGAGAGAAATGGGATTCGGTGCCAGGAACGAGAGAGGGGAATTCCGGTCCCAGAGTCCTTTAAAGCTTTTCGGCGAATTTAGTTTCGGGTGGGAGTGACTGAGTGTTTATTCTATTACGGTAGTTAAAGAGGGGAGTGCTAAAATGTGTTTATGAATTTAACAGTGCTTCCAGTACTCTGTTGCTTCTGTGCTTCCAATTCGCGAGATACACCGCCTCTGGCATTACTACCCTTCAAACGGAAATTAGATATTATTAAACTTCCTATTGTATTTCTTTTTTACAAAAACAAATTGACTCTCCATTGCAATCTAACATGAATCTGAAATAGATTAACGGTGTAAGAAAATGTGGTCTTCTCGGACAATAATGATTGCTGAGATATTAATATTTTTCATCGGAATCAATTAAGAGAGATTTCAAGAGAAATGAGCCATATGGCAGGAGAATCTGTGAAGATGACACCCTTTTATCTCCTGCCAACGCACTCATACATCAACTGGAAGTAATTAATTTACTTTATTCTGAATCACGGATCGTCTTCATTAAAACTACCCTCTTGAGATAATACATCGTTTATAAAACTAAACTGTGTGGGCGAATTTTAGCAACCAGAGGGCCGGGACTCAAGGACCATTCAGGGGCCCTTTAAAGAAATCACTCACCTAAAAATGGAAAAATAATACACCTTTTCACCGCTTTACTAATGGTGAGGCCATCAGCTAACCGTTGGTGCGCCTAATGGAAAATTCATTCATGCGTACGGGCCTAAAATCAGAGAGGATTAGTAGTAACATGTCCTGACTGAGGAGAGCTTTTTTTTTAATTTTCTTTCAACTTTTTTCTATTGGGACATTTGTGTGATTAGGAATGCGGAAACTTACTGTAAACGAGCTATTTATAAACGAAATCATTATTTATAAATTCAATCATCTCAATTTTTTCTGAGACTTATAATATGTCGTTTTGCTTTTCTTTACTCACCACTTAAACATTAATAACACATATGGTAAATAAAGTCCTAACAGGTCACCCTACCCAAATAGTCAAGCGGATAGCTCGTCCGATTCCAGGCGGGAACCATTATGATGACCCAGTACCGTAAACAAATTGGGAGGTTATCGGAATTCATCCAAAAAAATGGGGAGGTATCTGAATTAATAGGTAGCGGTTTTGAGCTGTTAACAGAAGCGTGGGAGTGGATTCGCAAATCTCTTATCGCCCACTGTGAATGACGTCTGAATAGGCCAAATTCCTCAATTGGATGCCGCGTCATGAGCTTAATTTATAAGTGAAATAAATTGCAGCTGTCTATGACACTTTTGGTACGCTTAAAACCTACTGATGTCATCATAGATATAATATAGAAATAGCTAAATACTTAGCTTATCCCTCGGATGAAAAATATTAGACGGAATGCCATAACTTATTCCATATACATTAACTTGAGGATGACGTATTTATATTCGGGCCTAACTTTTTTATCAAATGAAAGTTCCTAACCTGGAATGAATGTGAGACGCATATAGAATAAGATTCCTTATTTAATAATCAACCAAAATGCAGGGTCATCCCGTTTGTTTAATTCCATTTTTGTAAAGGTTTATCTGAAGCTCATATTCCTCAGGAGCGGCAGCGTAAAAACAGAATTTTTAATATTCTTTCTGCGGGAGAGATGCGACCTTTGCAGTATCCCATTAGTATTCCAAACTAACGATCATCACATTTTCGTGGAGGTCAACCATAACCTCATCATCCATAAAGTAATTTATGCTGAGATTCCGTTTATAGAAAGTTGAGAAAGTTAGCAGATTTAGATGCAAATCAGCAAAAGCTACGGGAAACTACGTTACATAAGTAGAATACGAGGAAACTCATGAAGCAAATAGTTAGGTAATCAGGTCTCTGATAGATGACTTCACTGATGAAATTTTCGCAACAAGACCGATTTTTCTCTATCGATGACTGATTTAAACACACGGAGCTTCATTAGTCCAACGATTTGCATTTACGTAACGTATTTTCTGAGTGAAACATAACTCATTATATTCCCTAGACATAAAATATAGTACTTTGAATCGATAGCGAACGATTCGTCATTTGATTCCCTAGGAATACATCGGTTAATCAGCGGGGGACAGATTCCATGTACACTCACTTCGTTTTTAATGATGATCATTGGAAACCTAACCATTGCATTATTCAGGGAATTTCAGTCTGGAAATGCTTGAGTCCGAAGAAAGGTAGTTATTTGCGCAGCCTCACCATGCATGTGACGGCAGGGCTTCGCAAGAGCATCATTATAAAAAGTGGGGCAAAATTTAGCAACTCTCGCTGATAAACGAATGAAAATCAGGTGATAAGATAAGTACCTAAAGCTGACAAGGTGGAGAGGAAACGCACTGCTATGAGTACTCAGGAAAGCACAGGCAAAAAACAGTCAGATTAATTACCGCCTGTCGGTGAGATTGTGATTTCCCCTGAGCACAAACACTTTTTGCCCAATCTTATCCAGTACTCACATCCACTCTTCAAAAAAAACCTGATTTCAATCGTGACTCCGAAGATAGATGAAAAACATCCGTTCATCCTGTCTGCAAACCTAAACCATTTCTCTCGCTCACGGCACAACAAAGATCAGCGTAGGCTTTTAAAATATACCACGATCATATGGATTTATATAGCCTTTGTTTTTCCTCGGAGAGAGTCTCCATAAAATGGATCCGGCGCGGATCACGAATATAATCGAACCAAATGGCTTCGGAGAAAGTGATTTTTTACGGAAACTGCACGAACTCGGTTCCGAAAAGAATATTTTTTTGGAGATAAAAAAGAGGATGCACAGCTCTTTCACCTGGAGGACAGAACTAGTCACGAGCGGGTTTTGGAAACTCGGATAAAAATTTCTAAGCGACAAAAAGAAACAATTTTGAGAATTCCCCTGCGGTGATGAGCGGTTTGAAAAGGACCAACTAGTCCGGGTAGTCTCTGGAACTTGGCTACGACCCAAACTCTCCAATCATCAATCTGATGGAGTGAATGCACGTATTCGGTGAAAACTCCGAAAAACCTTTGAGGATGAATTGTGATATTGGTAGACCAAAATAAAAATTAACGGTTGATTCTTAGATTTACAAAAATCATTATTATCATCTTTTCTGCCTTTTCCTTGAGTAAGTCACCCAAATTACTCTGTATTCTTACATTCATTGAAAAATTTGATCAATTTTAGAACTAGAAGCAGCAGTAGAATTTTTTAAAGTGCTTCAACAACTCAGATCATTTTCCACGTAGACTCCCACCGGGAATCGAACCTGGAACCGCCTTAAACAAAGTAAATGCTGCCCACATGGCTATCCGAGAGCCACATGCATTCGTTCTTAAAGCATTCAGATAAGAAATTCGTTCAAGTTCTTTACAAAACCTCTGCGGATGATGCGTAACGTGTTACACAAGGGCGAAATCAACTTCTGTTGGAAAGTAAAGGTGTTATTAAAGTTTAGCAACCTCCAAAAGAACACTCGAGGCGAATCAAATACAATAAAAATATTCCAACTCATCTCATTTAACCGGTCCTGTGTCTTGAAGGAAAATATTCGATTCCCACTATAATTACACAGAGCAATTTTGGAGGGAACGAAAGAGAAAACAAAACCGCGAAAAGCTTTTCACGAGCTGAGAATTTCGATGTTCTTAGCACGTCCTTCTATATAAAGATATGTTCTAGAGGTGTCTTTTTGCCTGTCTGTCTTCGCAAGCAATTTCACAGAAGCTATTTGGATACTTTTTACATCGGTACATGAACATTTTCACCCTTACTAGCGAAGTATTTTCCTGCGTGTGGGTTTATAATTTGTCGGATTTTAAAAGCTGTTTTTTCATTTACTCATATTTCCTAATTTTTGTTAATTTTTGTTATTATCAATTCAATTACCGAAATATTACTAATATTAGCTCTCATATAGTGAAACAATAGAGGCATTGAATGAAATTCTGTCGACACGCAAGTATCTTACATAGATTTTCATGGATTTCGAAAGAATAAATGATTCTTATTATAATAAAACACACGGAATCACGGTTTGTCATGAATACTAAAGAAATAAAAGTCAATAAATGTTATGGGGCTAAGGGGAAAAGAACAGGGATCTTTTAATTGAAGAGTTCTAAATAAGTTCGAACAATTTTCATTGTATCATTGTAAAAAGGTCTGGTATTTTGAACTGAAGCGGGCTCCATGGGAGCTCTATCGATGTCCTTTGCAATTTAATTTTCGTTTGTATTGATTAATGTTACTATAACTGTATAATCTATGGAATTTTATTTTAATTTAGCTATTTTTACAAGGATAAAGATAAAATTAACATTTTTTTATAATTAACTGTATATGTAGCAAATATTTGAAGCTCTTATGAATTGGTCGCTAGAAATGCTTAGCCTCTTTTAAATTTTGACTATGATTCTCAGAATAATCATTACGATAAGCTTAGTTTTTTCGCTGAATAACTATCCCTTTTATTGAAATGTAAAACAAAATCTTGATATCTCGGACAATTTTCCTTAAAAATAAAACCAAGCAATGGAAAAGAATATTTAAATAAATACCATCGTTGATTTTCATATTGTTAACTTTAAATCTTTACATTGATAGCTCTTTTTTCAAGAGCAAAGTAAAATCAAACCGGGCCAATATTCAAGCCTACCAACTCTTAATGCAATATCAACTTTACGTTTGTAAAATATCTGCGGGTTTCATAATCTGCTGACAACGGCCAAAAATTAACAATTCACGGCACTCTTAAATTGCAGCTCGTGACACATCTCCTCGAAGCTTAGGCTCTTCCCGGAAATTTACATTCCCCACCCAATGAGAAAACCACCTTTCCTTTTCTCCCGTCAACCTGAAACGGGACAAAAAATATATGAGGATTAGAAAAGAAGATCCCGGATAGGAGAGCAGGAAAGATACCCCGATAAAACTTGCAGATTGCATGAAATTTTCAGTTCCTATCCCACGACCGAATTTTCCGTCATCTCGTTAAGGGCGATACAGAGCCACTAAACAAATCTACGTGTAATCTCAACGTACGAGCGACGTCAACGCGGAAATATTTCACGTGAAAAAACAAGGAGAAAGCTGTTCTCCAAAATTCGCCTCGGAAGCCGTTAAAAAGAATCAGCCCTCTTCAGAAAAAGAACGGTATGCTTGCTTTTTGATCACATCGCACACGTCAAAATCTCCTCGAGTCTACTCCGTATAAAGGCGTTTCATTTAAGAGAAACAACCGCGCAAAAAGCACTTTCTCTTGAGCGAAAAATAGGGAAACCCGCGCTGTTCCTTTCCTATTTAAATAAAAACGCCTCGTTGAATTTTCCGACGAACGGCTGCCAGTCAACTGTGAGTCGGCGGGTGATTGTCGGAATAAAATACGAGGGTTCCCCCAGGACGTGGGAGTTCCCCTGCGTGTCCTTCATGTCCAACAAGGCATCAAATAATAATCCTTTTCGTTTTGAACTGCCACTGATGCAGTAAATGTCGAAAGAAGCATCAAATTCTGGGTTGTCAACCTCGGAGACGAGATCCGGGATGTGCTCTTGAATTTCCATAACGGGGCATTTTCCGATCGCCGGGATCAAAACTCCGATGTTTACCCGAAGTTTGTAGTGTGTGGAGCATCGGCACGCTTAAATCTTAAATTTTATGTGTCGTAAAATAATGAAGTTACATTCCGAGATTCTGGAAGTTTAATTCAAAAAATTCCTGGCCAAGTTCTAATGGAGCGAAATTAAATTTCGGACATGAATAAAGTTCAAAATTTTTACTACCTTAACTCTTTCAGTGGTTTCAGCTTCTATTTATGATTATCGTAAAAAGCGACTTTTCCTGTCGGCGGAAAAACTAAGACACGTTTCTCTTGTGTGCAAATAATTAGATTCTCTTGCTATCGTTGTCAATGACTACAGTTCTCTTTTAGAAATACATTGATAACAGACTATTATTTCTTAATGTTTGAAATGAACTTTGTAGGAGGTTCTAAAAATTCTCTATGCTTGGTATCTGGAATGCTATTAAGTTTAGTGAGAAGTATTTGATTGTCTATTCAACATTCAATTTACATTTCTAAACGGTGACAAAAAGTCAACTGGACTATACTAGAGCATGAAATATTCAATGGAGCTATCAGGCCGACCAGTCTTGTTCTTCGTTATACCTTGCAATTGGTTTGAGCGTAATG
This sequence comes from Sympetrum striolatum, assembly GCA_947579665.1. Taxonomy (NCBI): domain Eukaryota; kingdom Metazoa; phylum Arthropoda; class Insecta; order Odonata; family Libellulidae; genus Sympetrum; species Sympetrum striolatum. Next base: position 82,615,007 of record OX388346.1, read on the forward strand.
TGTTTGTACCCAATCCAAGTCACATTTATCCTTCACTTTCCTTTGTTCTTGGATGAACCAGTACCCCGTTTTAACGTTCTTAAGGGTAAAAACCCTTTTCCCTATAAATTAACATTACAGCATATCGGGCTACTTTCCAAAGTTTCGAATACTGGAGAAACCACAAAGTCTCTATACTTTATCGGCGAACTTGTTAGTCAATAAAAAAATAAGTATGCAAAATACGCTACGACGATGACGCATTTCGATAAAACTGGTATAAGCCGAACGGGCGGGAAAGAAAACAGAGGCGGCAAAAGCGAGCAGTGAGAGGACAAAACCGAGGTCAGTTTAGAATTCTCGAGCGTAGATTTTTCGAAAAGGAGTCACCCGAAACGAAAACAAAACGGAATTCCTCCGCGCTTAGCCCACTTCGAGATAAAAAACAAAACCGGAGAGAGAAACAGGGTGTATCGGAATATTATTGGACAGGAAGGGAATTCGTAAGGCATGGAAGGAAGCGCGTCCGGGAGGCTGCTTTTGGAAGGAAAGACGTGGAGAGGGGATGGACCAGGTAGGCCGGACCAGTATTTATAAGTCGATCTTCCCCGACCTCTTCGGGAAGAGAAATTTTGAAAAAGACCGCCACGGAGAAGTCGTAAATAAGTTGAGAAAGGGAGTGTACTAAGATGGACTGACAGGTGGTCAAAGGCCCTCCTCCTCCTCCACTTATCCTCCCACCCTCTCCGCCTTTTCCAACCGAAAGTATTAAATTTTTCCCACCAACCCTCTCTGATCCACGCGAGAACACTCGGCAGGATATACGGGTCGGGCCCTCCTCTCCTACGTGGCGAAAATTCGAAGTGGACGGCCCATTTTGGGAAGTCGCGGGTTGTAAAAGACACACGCTCCTCCACCTCCCGTTTTAATTCCCTTGCTGCTTTTTTAGCGCACCGGAGCTTACTTCTCCCCCAGACGGATCCCTCTTAAAGGGAAAAGCCGAATCGAAAGCTCGGAAATGGAAAGGAATTAAAACGCTTTCCGTCTAATTGCTAAGGGACACCTGAAATTGTAGAATGCCGCTTTTGCGAAAAATAAAAGATACTTTTAGCTCTTAAGAAATAAATGTTAAGGGAAGGGCAGCCTCACTTATATTATTATTAAGGAAAAAAACAGAGATAATTCCACTATATGATTATGATGCTTCTTACGTAAGAAGCATTATAATAGTGGTCGTAATCGTAAATGCATGACCGCTAATGCACGGACGATGTGTACATAGACGATGAGTTACGCATAATTTTAAATACCCATAATATTAAAAATGTTTACGAACAAACATTTGAAGTCCTTCTAATTAAGGAATTAACCGTATCATTTCCTGCGTAGAAACTTCTCTATTAAACGGAGAAATAGCGGAGTGGAACGATTTTTCTGGATTGTTCACTTAATCCTTTAGCAAAACCTACAGAAGTAAAAATAAGCTTCTTCCGTAGTTAATGATAAGTTCTTATTAGTTTGAAAATTTGTGATAAATAACAAAAAGGGGATGAGAGAGAAGAAGTGGATTTTCTGGTGGGAACTAAGGGTGTTTAAAGACCTTCGTGGTGGTTGTGAAAGCCAAAATCAAAGACCCCGAAAAATCTTTTATACACTACCCTTGTGTAGCCCATTTATAATTACGTAATATTATCATTGTAGACCAGAGGATAACCAACATTCTCTTTCGGCAGATGCGGTCCCGAGTTCGATCACCGGCGGGGGCCATTTTGTCGACTTTAAACCGTGAAAAATTTGGGGAGCTATACGAATCTATAGATAGTCTGTCCGAGTGGTCTAGAAGAACCAAATACGGCGGTGAGGGAGTCGATGTGCTGTCGAAGTGTAAACCATAGTGACACGCCTAGACCGCCTAGATGGGCCATAACCTCCTTTTAAGCGTGTCGCGCCATGGGCTTTACTAATAATACAGACGTAGCGAGTCCACAAACAATGGTTTTCCGTAAGAGACGAAACGCTACGTAGTTACATGTTCGAGGAAGATAACAAATGATTAAACATTAGTTAACTTATGCTATAATTGGTAGAAAACCAAGCCTTACATACAAAGTATCCTTTTTTGTGACCATAACACACCACTAGTAAATCAATCGCTTCATTGCGACATCTAACGAAAAGGACTACAAATAAAATTTATTTCTCCATTAATTATGATTTAAAAGGCAAACACAATAATTTTTAAGAAAGAGGATATCTTGAATATTTGACCACCACGATTCCTTTCGGAAACATTTGGGCCAAGTAGCGGATGGAAGCTCCTGGACCAGCTCCTTGGGGACACTTATTTCCTGTTATCTCGTCCATTCCATTCCTATCTCTCCTCCCCTCTTTTCTTTTAAGTTTCCCTCGCACGAATTCCACTCCGTGTGAAGTTGGCGATCGGAATAAAAACCGCCGCATAAATTCAAGTGGAGGACCTGGGCCGGGTTTGCATTTATTCGTTGGAAGAAGTATATTTTGTCGCCTTGATTCTCCCGTAATGGAAAACAGATCTTTCTTTTTTATCGAAGTGGCCGAATGCATTCGTTCCCTGCCTTCGGTCCCGTACAAGTAGGAGCCCGATTCCTGTCTTGCTCCTCTGCATGCAAAACGGGCCATTTAAGTGATTGTACGAAGGAGAAATTGAAGAATACATGCACTCGATCACCGAGTAAGTTTCGGTTTCTGCAGTTTGCAAACGTGCGCAAGTGTTGGTGAGATTAACCCGAAACTCATTGCCGCTGGTATATGAATGGGTGTTTATCTCTTACACGAAATGCTACAGAGGATATGGAAATCCTGGATGGTATATGTGAATGACGCTTTCTAAATACCGAAATGTGGTGGGGTTAGTTTTATCGAGGACAGTTTTACTCACGAGATAAATTTGGAAAACCACTTTATCGCGAAAGAATTGGAATCGCAGTCACTTTGGGAAATGGAAGAACTATGTAATGATCCGATATCTGTGTGATTTTCGGTGTCGCTTTGAAAAGACTTGGCTACCACCCAGGCCGATCCGATCGCGAAGAGGAGGTCATGCATTTGTGTCGAGGCTTAATTCGGAAGGAAAAATTTGTACCTTCCCTTCATAAACTTCGACCCCAAAAATAAAAGCAGGTATAAATTTAAGCCTAAAATAAGGGATTCCGAGCAATTGTGTACAACGGGCAGCTTTCGTTACCGTAATTATTGATATTGACAGAAAATGTAGTACATATTTTGCTGTATTCGTTAACAATCATTACTCACTGAAAATGTTAATTTGATTGATGTATGTTATGTTTACTTTGATATTAAATGATAATTATTCGCTTCAGTTGGGTATGTAACCAATTTATTTCTTTATGTTGTCAATCTTAGGGGTAGAAAACTAAGCGGAACTTATGAATGTTGGAAATGACCACAAGGCTGTTTAAATTGGCTAAAGGGCAACAAGTTGGAAACTCTTGTAGTAAATAATAACAAAGGATCTAAATTCTAGGCTTAAACAGCTTGAAACTCAAAATTTAAGAATTTGTTGTTGTTATTTTCTTAAACCTAGACTGACTTAAAAATTTTTCTTTACGAATATACTTGGGGAAAATTAAAAAAAAATCTCCAAAAACTAGCAACGCACAGAAGCAATCGAAATGCAGTTTGAAGTACACCCTCCAACTTCTATGACTTCTCACCTGTATACTTTATCAAAAGACGTTTCTTACTACTTACACGATTCAAACCTTAGTTAAAATCTCATAATGCCGAATTCGAGCTAAAATTAATACAGATTTTTCTATTTGAATTAGAAACGACAAAGTTGATGAAAATCATCCGTGTCTATATATAGAAAGGGGAGGGGAGTTGGTCGACGTTTAATAGAAATAGATTGGGCTAAAACCGGTAGCAGTATCTTCGGAGGCCGCTTTTTCGAAGTCCCACTTTGAGAGTGAGAGTTTCCGAACGAATCAATCAGATGCACGACTAAAAGAAAAAAGTCAAGCTGAAGAGGAAAAATTCCGAGGTTTGAGAGATAAGACATATGTATTTGTCAAATAATTTGCCAAATAAAACAGCATTTTTAGGATAGCCAGTCATCGTTTGGTGCTGTCCGATATATCAGTTCAGTTAGTTGTCGATTCCTGGAGAGTACGGATGCCGCAGCGATACTTTGAATGATTTATGGCCCTGATGCTTCGAAGTGTTTATGACCCCGATTTTAACGGGTAGAAGAAATTTTGGAGGAAATAGTTAAAAGGCATTCCCACTCGACGCCCGTCCTGAGTCGAAGGAAAAGCAATGGCGGACAAAGTCGCGGTGTCTATGCGAAAGAACAAGATTCTTGCGTGAATCTAAGGGTTCAATCGACGTGCTGTGGGAATAAATTTTTATTTATGGCCCCGGTAAAACTTTAAGTGGAAGAATCTTTCCGACCCAATTCAGAGAGTGGTATGTAGTTTGAGAGGATCCAGATGCTCCAGATGAGATAAGTCTCCTCATTTATTTGACTCGTATTCACTTAGCAACAGCATTTCGAAATCTCGACCAAAAAAGGAGGATCAGCGGACGGAATAAAATCCGACTTGCCATGTTTTCGTAATTTAATTCCAGCCATAATGTCCACCTCGATGGCATAAACTAACTAAATTACAACGCATACTTGGTACAAAATTCTAACGTATTAGTTTCACCGGCCTCCACGTCTTTGATTTTGACTCGAAACTTGTTTTTCGATACATTCACAAATTAAGGGCGGGGGAGCAATCATACATTGCCTTCCCTCGAAGGTTATGTCTAACAATAAGTATAGGTACGTAGGTATAGGTATAGGTAAGTACGAGACTTCCCTGCAAAACTCCTTTTGGCGTGTGGCAAGGAGTGCAAAGCACCATGCCTCTACTTCTCTGATCGACTGCTTTCGCGTATCGGAGTAAATAAATTCTTTAATCGATTCTTTCTACCAATTATTTACAAGATATTCCTCTTATATAACATAGGTAGGACGCCTAATCCTGGCAGCATCTTCTGAGTGCGTTTTTTTCTCGACTTAAGTGAATTAATCCTTTGTATTAATATACTATCTTTTAAAGATTCCAACCCTGCGTTCTGAATCAACTGAGTATCGTTCAGTGCTTTATATTTACAAAACGTATCGCCTTTCGTTGTATGTACCTGCCACACGGTGAAAGGCGGCTCGCAAGGTATGAAAGTAGATGTGGATGTAAATGCCTGACTAGAGCAAAATAAAACCGTTCGCGAACATTTTTCTCGTTTCTTAAGAGCTTTTCCACATATATTAGGGTTACGACAAAGAAGAGGAATTGGTATGTTTTTCTAAATAACTTTAATAAGCTTTTCTCCATGACTTATATAATATTTGTTTTTTCATTTCCCATTAAAATCTTATTCACCGCCGGTTTCCCAATTGTATTACACGTTATAATATCAGGATAAAAAGAATAAGACTGCTCATAAAACTTCATGCCGAATCACTTTATGACGAAGAAGAAAGAACTTTCTCCGCGGGAATATAGTATCCCATTCGCGTCGCTCGGTTTTCGCCATCAACTGACGTCCGTTTGATCGAAATCAATTCGTTCTGAAAGACGCCCGATTTTTTGCAAATCGGTCGTAGAAAAAAATCGACCCATAACTTTCGACGCACAGAAAAGTGCTTAAAAGAGAAGCCGTTAGAGAGATAGCTGAACACGGATTTCGGCTTTCTCGCCAAAGGGGCGATGATTTAACGTCTGGAGAAGGACAAGAGATATGGACCGGACTCAAACGGAGGGGATATTTATTCTTAATTTCTCGGAGGGCGTTTAATCTGCCGCACATGCGCATTTATTGTGAAGTGCACGTGCCAAGCGGAAGCCATCAGCGCCTCAGAGGAAAATGACCGTCGTGAATGAAAATTATAAATCAAAAACTCGCTCATTAAGGCGAATTTTCAACTTTCTTCGGAGTCATTTCGAAAGTATGAAATTAAATTATCATCGGGAAAGGTATTTAGGTGGGAGCCCTTGGTCTAATTCGCAGCTTGGAACTATTTCCTTCATCTCTTGATATCCATAAACTACTTTGTCTCAGTCCTCATGCCCTTTTCCAAAGATACATCATTCTCCTAATCCCCTCGCTATCTCTCCCACATCTTTCCCTGTCCTTTTTATTTATCTAATCAATGTTCTACTATATCTGATACTTCATAATTTGTTTTTCCGTTCATCCAACTTTCTCTGAGCTATGCCACACCTACCTTTCGAAAGCTTTAATATCTTATCATGTAATTTTTTATTCAAGTCGCTTTTAGATATAGTATCACCACAGCCCGGGTGTTTTTTTCCCTAAGATTTTTATAGGAGGTCCTTTTCTTTTATACATATAATAATATAATAAAAAATATAATTTATATTATTTGCAGCTTAGGATATTATTTAAAAAAACAGAATTTTTGACTTTCGAGGTCTCTTTTCCTCAGCTCTATCCTATTTGAAAAAAAATAAGTTATATATATATATATATGTATATATATTGGATAAGACAGAAAAAGCATTCAACTAATTTCATGTTCATTATCGAAGTTCCAGCATGAACCTGGAGTATCGTCAGTAGAATTTCAGCTCGCAACTCTTCTCTGAAAACGCCATTAGATCTATGTAAAGGATTTAAGGTGTAAAACAAAATTGACTGACATTATGGAAAAGGTAAAATTATCGCTCAAGGATGAGAAATGGTACTATAATTTCATAGATAGGCTAGAAATTTAAAAAAGGACATACAAAAGTGAAAAAATATTAAAATTACAGGGACTCAAACCCAGGTCACCCATGGAATACCTACCCGGAAATTGGGATCATGTCGATATATTTCATTTCTGTTTGTCCTTTTCAAATCAAATAAAATATTCAAACGTATCTATGAAACATTGAGATAAAATAGTAACGGTATAGGACGTTTTGTCTCTAATTTACTGTCATTAAAGCTGAATTCCTCTCATTTACCATCGGGTTTGAGTAACTCAGCTAATTTGAGGCTTCCACTCCCTTCGGAATTAGAAACGAGTTTTCTTCTAAAAGGGTCACATCTACAAACGCCGTGAAACGGAAAAAGAAACTTTTATAGGAAGAATCCATTCCGAGGCGTGCTTTTTTCACGATATTAGCCGCGAGCTCGAGATAATGGGATGAAAAGCACCTCCCGGCCGCCTTGGCCTCGCGGCCTGTGACCTAACGGTCATGAGTTTAAAACTTGCATTTTACATCGCGATCTCGGCAGATGCTACGTCCGCATTTTTAATGAGATACCATAAAAGTCCTTGAGGCCCGTGTACGTATGCTCCCTTGAAACCAATAGCCTACCCTTAAGAGTCCAGTTCATCCATCTCCATTCCTCTATCCACGGCAATTTAATTCGCCTGCCAAAAAAGTATACCTTGAAAAATTGCGCACATCACAGGTGGTCCAAATTCCGAGCGAGATTCGAACCTTTGACCCCAATTACAGGAAACCGTAATTTATTCTCCTAAGCCCCTCGGGGATAGGAAAGTGACTAGGTGAATTCAAGCATCGATACGAAAGTTTAAACGGTAGTCATAGGAGCTGACGAGCCGATTATTCACGCGAAACTGATCTGATCGCTACGTGGAAAAAGCATTGCATCAGAGAAAAGAAATACGGCTATTTTTACCGCGACGAAATATTTATCTCTAAAACTTTTGATTAACTTGTTGAAAGGAAAAATTATTTTTGTTTGAATATTTATATCTCCCTCTTTCTTTACAGGTGAGTGGCTTCGTTTGGTGAAAGGCTTGACTGAATGAACGCAAGCGGAATTTATCGGTGGAGTAAGTTATGAATTTTGATTATTCGCTAAAAAACATACATGTATCTGTTCTTGCGCTGTTTGGAGAATAAAATAATAATTTGATGCATAAGTAGTAAACTGTCCCATAGCATACTTACTATTTCAGCATTACACATTTTCACGTATCGTATGTAGAACTTTTTCGACCACATAACCTACACTATGAAGCTATAAGTAGGCAGAAAAATAAACATTTACAAAAATGCAAAAGTAACTCTTGTATGAAATAACTATAGAGTAATATATCAGTTTTTCAATTCTGAAACAATTGGTAAAAATCATCGGTCATATTTTAAATACATTTCACGAAAATAAACTTAATAATATAAACATCCTCTACATTCTAAATATACTTATATGATATTCTCGGCATAGGAATAATGCCGTTATTCTTGAATGGACTTACGTATTTCTCTATTCATCACCCTTTCTTTCTATTCTTGGTAGATTAGAGATAAGTTAAATCAGAGAACTAAATCATTAATGTCTTCGTTTCTAGGGTTAAATTTTGGGCGGGGAGCGAAATGGAGCAGAATCATGAATTAAAATGCTATATAAAAATCATCTCAAGAAAGAAAGCTTTTCCAACTAAAATATGGTCAATAAATCTCAAAATTTTGTGGATCGGAGTCTAGCTTAAATTGTAACTTAATTTGAAAAAGCCACGGGTTTTCTTCGATTGAGCCATAACCATACATTATTTAAAGTTAAACAAGAACCGCTATTTGAATGAGTATCTCGAGAGAGGAAACTACACGAAACTTTCTAATAAATAATCTCTAATGTAAACCGTAAATAAGAAAGTAATCGATCCAAATGCAAATCCGAACCGGTTTAAAAATTAACACATCAATAATAAAGTACGCGGGCCACCCGCGGGCAAGCGAACGAGCAGTAACAACGCGGCGGGAAAATTAACAAAACTAATTAAAAAATCAACACGAGCAATAAAATGTCAAGTTTTCGATTACCTCTCCCGGCGCAAGTAATAGATGAAAATTGAAAATAATTATGAGCCTGTCCTCAGCCTTTGTCTACCATTTAAAACCTCCGACAGAAAGCTCTAGTAAGAGGGACAGGACTAAGGAGCTGTTTCATTTTGAAATATGACCTATAAATCAGCTGCATTGAATTGAGTCTTTCAATGATCCGTCGATGTTAATTAAAAAATTGCTTTCGCTTTAGTCTCGAATATTGGAAATGCATTCAAGAAGCGTGGAATGACATTTGGTCAACGACCGCAGCAGTTTTTAATAAGGTAACGACTTCTGATTAAATTAGGAACCTAATATAAATTAATCATTTTTCCTTATGAACTGCGTAAATTCAGCGCGATATATTATAATTTGTCTGATATGGTTACCAGGCAGCGCTATATTTCCATGACGATGAAATCAAATTAAAATCTTGCATTTTAATAGGATAAATTTTCATCCATCGGTCTTTACTGTTAAAAATAATTGATGTTGATGTGATTTATGAAAGGTAATAAACAATATTCGTCAATAGTAATGTTATAAATAACGTTGACTACAACGCCTATCCCGTAACGCAAGTCACCTATTTATGTTTTTTGAATTAGATCTTTGTTGTGAACCGTAATGTAGCAAAATCCATGTAAGGATAGGAGAATGCGAAAATAGTCGATGTGATCGGGTTCGAGTCCAGCTTATTCTTGGGTTTTCCATCCTTCACGAGCGTATAACTTCCATCATCTTATTCTTATCCTAAAAAAATGCATTGAGAGGCCACAAGACGAAATCGGTTACTATTTCAGTGGAATTGAAAGTTAATATTATATGAATAAATTCCAGAACTCATAACATTAGCTCAGGTTGTTTTCATTTTATTGCAGAAATTATATTGAGAAATCATACGTACGTAAGTCATGAATAGATATTTATATATTCTTCATATACAAGATAAAGTAATGTCTTTTAGCTAGTTAGATACTGCAAATTCCTCGAAAAAGATAAATGAATTATTTTTAGTAAATCATACAGCTGTATTCGTCGTCAGCGTCTGACGAATTTAAGTAAAATAATATTTCCAAATATCTTTTTATGTCACAGACGTCTTTCAACTACGATTTAAATAAATACAGAAAGCAATACTGAGTAAATAAGATCAATCTGAAGTGTCCAGTAATAAATTTGATAGGAATTTATTTAACTCGATTCAGAACTGATACCTTCTCCATTTATCATTCCCACTGCCTGCCCACATTCAGTAAAATCGGGACATATTTCAAAGGAATAACAGGATCCTCATTTGAATAGATTTCTATTTAAGTAGTCCAAAAGTCTAGATTGGGAAGGATTATCTAGTCAGAGATGTCACGGCAAAATGCGTTCTTTCGGACACTGGGGCAACAGCTGAAACCTGCGAACTCATCAAAACTTCCCGCTCGCATTTCTCCAATCACAATACTCTCAGCAGATCCAGTCTTATAGGAAAGTGGCCACGAAGAGGCGTCAATCGTTATATCTGGAGTCTCTGGCTCTTTTATTACCAAACTCGTCTTTCGGACTGCACGTCATTTGGTGGCTGAAAATTTAGTCCAACGACCTGCCGCGACGCCTCGTTCGATCACTTTCTTTGGTCACGACGATGAGATAGTAGTATATGAGCAGTCGTCACTTTTTTAAGCTGATGTTCCAACTATCGATCTTACCTGTTAACATGGCTTACCCAATGGATCGAGGTCGACGTCTTTCCTCTTTCGATGTCAGGAGCAATAAATTTGAGGAGGGTTTCAAATTAATTTAGAAAGAAAAAAATGGGCGTTAAAGTATGATCCGTCGAGTCCATATGCTAATTTGAAGAGTGGTTTGTTGAAGGATTAAATGATAAAAATTATAAAAGAACTCTTGAATGATCCAATGAAATAACACCGTTGAAAATCTGGCACGTGCACTCTGAGCGAATTGCTGGAGATTCGGATTTACCATTTTGAGTTGTTTGTTGTTCGATCTCAGCAGAAATGGTTTCAAAACTTAATACTAACCATTACTGACAATATTTCAGATAAAGATAAAGTTAAAATTTAATTAAGGAACTTTTTTTTGCATTGAAAATGCGAATATTATTTAGATTTTACCCAACAACTTAGTACCTGAATAAATAGTACACAAGAAATAAACTGCGTCGCGAGGTAAAAATCCGAACCGATATTTTAGGGATTAGTGATATATATGATATAATCGAAACGTCTTGGCTAAATATGAGAATAACGAGTGCAGTGATTTTTCGTAAATAATCAAACCTCTTTTCATGCGGTACTAAACCAAGTACCTCTAAAAGATAAAGAAGATTCGGTTAAAATGTTTACGATGAATCTTATCCTAATAGGAGAATAAACAAGACAGGTTTCATTTCGTGGTAGTCACTAACAATAAATAGAATCATAATAAAACGTTTACTACACCACAAGAAATAATACAGATACGACCAAGGTTTCGTAGCAAAGCTACATCATCAGGCTACACGACCTGTATTTGTATTTCGTATTTGTATTATTTCTTGTGGTGCAGTAAACGGTTTATTATGAATCTTTTTACTATAAAGGAAGAATTTTATAATGTTTAAAATACATAAAATTTCGCAATTTATCATTGCAGATTTTCCATTGGTTTCCACACAAATATTCTGAAGACGGAAAACGCAGTTTTCCCGTAAAAATCCAAGCGGTGCATTCATCTTGTACGCTAATTGCTGAAAAAATTAGGGAGCCTTCCCTAAAATTAGCGACTGTCCTAAGTTCGGACGCAATATTTAGGAATCTCTTCCTAACGGTGGAAACAACTCGAATGCACCTCCCACTCATCATTCACGTGCAGGTCTAAAGGACACACAAGGGACACACGAGGGAAACAAAAGAAGGACTTTATTTGCAAGGTGCGACAATGTGAGAAAAATAGTGTACTCGAGTAGGTTGAGATGGTTGAGGAAGTACCGTTGGGATACTTCGCAGCCATTCGCTGGCGCAATTCAAACGGTTTGCGACCGAAAAAATCGTGAGCCAAAAAACGCCTCGAAGACAATGATTTCGAATTGCTCGCGATGCTCCCCGAAATTTTGAATGAGGCCACTGTCCTGGGCGTGTCCTAGAAATTGCACAAGATACGCCCGAGTCGAGAGTTTGTGCACTTCCTACATCTTGGGCCCAAAGTAAATACAAGACTCTCTCCTTATTTGGATTTAAAATGATAAGTGTTTTATGTTCCTAGATACTGCAAATATATATGGAAATTTTTCCGTACTAAATGATATTTGTACATTTTTCCGTACTAAATGATATCCGCATCATCAGGCTTATTATGCAGCTTCGCTTCGAAACCTAGATCGCATGTATGTCATTCTGTATTTCACCCAATACTTTTTCAAAGATATACATGAAACTTCCTTCATAAAAAAGTATCTCGTAGTTTTTAATGCTAAATCTATCGGCGTTTTAGGATTAAAATCTATTATTCGATCAAATCATTTTCTCTTAATGATGTTGACCTGGTGATGACGCTATGCGTCAAAAGATAGACCGTGATTTTTTTTAATTTATGCATTTATTTCTCTGTTTTGAAAATTTACCACAAAGTTAAGGCCGAAATAGTAGATTTTGTTATTTAAACTTTAAAAAATAAAGAGCGAGAAAATACATAGTCGGCCTTTATTTGGGAAAAATACAGAAACTTCTGCTGCCATAAATACGACCGAATTAAGAAACCTTTCGAAGACTTAAATTTAACTCTTACGAAAATTACTTTCTACAAAATAAAATTATCGACAGAAAACGATATACAGAGAATTGCGAACCAAAATCCCCTTCTCTTTGAAATGCGTTTTAGGGATTCACTTCATCGAAATAGTATCTACTTCGGGAGCTTGAAAGATTTTCCCTCGATGTCTCTCGTTTAACGTTTACCCGTAAACGAAAACATTATTTATCACGCAGCGCGTTTGTTCAAGAACCGCATATATGCGGCTGAAATCCGACTTCCAATGTCGAAGCTCTCCGGGGGGCGGTGGATATTATAATGACATGCAAAACGGAATGACTTGAAGTTTCGCGAGGTTTTAAAAAGGCTTTGAAAGCCTTTCCGTGTATAAAAATGATATTTGTGGCAGTTAATCCCAGTTGGTGATGTAACGCTGCGAAGGCACGAAGTAATCTGCCTTGCAAGTTGTTGGCGACTTCTAAAAATCCGATTTTATTATCCCTATATATAGATACCGGTCACTGAGGGCAGTGTGGGAACATTATTAGGCTGATTATAGAATCCTTCGCTCATATGTCAACGCCAAAGATGATTTGTGTCCTCTCTTAAAATATGGGTTTTTTGGCTTAGCGCTTCCCACTGGGAAGAATGAAGACCTGAATCATATAGGTCACATAATTCATCAATTCAGATGTTCCTTCGTGCCATGGGCTTTCGCGATTGTCATCCATTTGCCGGCTTAAAATATTTCGAAATCTCTTAAATCATCTCAGTATTTCTACTTTATGACTGCTTCTTAGAGAACCAGCGAAATATTTAAAATAATTTCGTTGGTTCTTTTATGGCCTTCTGTCACATTCTCTATGTTTAATCTAAATGAAATCATACTGAGAATCGAATCAAACAAAGCTGCACTACACACATAACGTATTATAATTAAAGTTTTACTCATCATGTATATGTGATGTTTACTTTACTATGAAATAAATTTTGTTATAAATAATGTCATCCGTACATTAATCTTATGAGACATAAGCGACTTATGCAGGAAAATCTGAGTAAAACTTATTCCGGAAGTATCATATCCAAATTATGAAATATACTCTCATGACAATTGAAAGAGATTAAGACCTTACCATTTTGTTGTCTAGTTGTTTATATAGTAAAAAGAAGCTGAAGTTTGAAGTAACTATCATGTGCAATAAATGGCTTGAGCCAGAAAAAAAATTAAACACGATTATAAATCTCATAGTTTAATATATAAGTAACAAGATGGAAATTAAATATAGGAAAAATAAGAATGTTTGAAGGTCTGCAATAGAAAAACCTCTCCCAACATAATTTGAAAGAAAAAACTCCAGAGGACATTTACCATACCGCTGTAAAGCTACCTGAAAAGATTACATCTAACCTATTTCGGAAAAATTGCGGAAGAAGTATGCGAACGATGGCTCACGCATTCTTCAAGCTCACGTTAAGTAACTTCCATGAAGAATCTCAGAGCTAATAATCCCTTAGAAGGCAAAAAATAGGTGCGAACGACAACACGACAACAGAAGTCGTTATAAAAGAAACACTGCGAACTAGAGAGCGAACGCAAATTACAGCGGAAATTTTCGTGGCCCGTAAAAGAAAGAGGCGGTAAATTGTAGGATGCTACCAAGGCGCGGCAGGCGGCATGAATAGGCCCGCATAAAAGGCAAATAAAAAATGCGACAATAACAACCGAAAATCTAGCAGCCGAAAAAGAAAGTCGAGTGTTTTAATTCGAGAAGAACGGGGAGCCATTTCTAGCTCCTGTTTCAGACGAATGGCGTGAGGGGGTGTCGACACGAAATAACAAAAAACGAGCGAAATGACTCCCCAAATCTTTCCAGAGAGGAGTGGGAGAAAGAAAAACAAAACCGCCGCCCTCGTACGGTCTTTAATGTCATTGCACTTTGAAGGCACGCACCAACGATGGCCGACGTACACACCTCATCGTGACCAACAAAAGCTCATTAATTCGAGCTTCGTGTCCATTCCGCCCCGGTATGGGATGGAGCCACAATCGCCGCGCTGGAAACATCGACCTGATTCCGAACAAATGAATCAGCGTCTTTTTTCCATCCTCCTCCTGAACATCCCCGTCTTCATCTTCGCCACCTCTAGTTCCTGTCCACCGCCACCCCTCGCCCTCAAAAACTCCTCCTCGGACATCACACATTGCAGATTCTTTCCTACTACTCCCACTCACGACTCAACCTAAAAGAGTGGTCTCTTTCACAATTTTCTCTTTCCGTCCCTCCCACCCAACGGTCAACCGAAATCACCGCCCTCGTCTCGTTTCATCTTAGTCATGCCCCACTTACGAGCTCCAGCGGTCTTCACTCTCCTCTCTATTCACCTATGCCTCAATACAAATAAATAAACAAATGCCTTTCTCTTCTACTTTTGAGAACCATAACATATGCATGCGCCTTCAATCTTGCATGCGTGAATACCCCGAAGATGATGGACTTTCTTCTTCATCTCTCCTCACACACCTTTGATCCATTCTGGAAAATCATTTTGGCTTTTTATGATGTAGTTGCTTCAAAAATCGAGGTTAATGTATAACTCTGATAACGCCAGTGTTATAAATGGAAAAGATGTAATAAATGGTCACAATCCTAATACATATTATGTGAATTGATTATATAACCAATATTTTTTCTTTGTTAATATATTTACAAACTTTAGTAGAATAGGAATATCGTGGATGCTTCGTAAGAAGTCTTGGCTGTTTTATCGTATGCATTAGAGGAAGATAGTAAAAAATGCACATGTTTAAATTTAATGTTCTTAGAATTTTAGCATTAAACTTCCATGAAGTTCAATTCAGATGGTATAAAGAGGATCTCACCAGCAGTTAATATCTCCATGAAAAAATTATCGTATGAACATAACATACAGCCTACATTATTTTCTCTTTTATTCTACACATTTCCAGGATATACTGTAATAAAAAGAATATCTAATTTGCAATCTTGAATGAAAATTGATACTTTCAAATTTTATAACGACTTCAGAGTTAGGTACGAAACTAATGTGTTTTGGTGACTTTTCACGATTTAATCTCCATTTCAACTACAGGTGAACATTTATTGGATACTTAATTTTAAAAGTCAAGGGTAGAGGAGATTTTGTGTTTAACTAGTATTGCATAGAGAGTACGGTTCCTAATAACCATTAGTGAATCTACAATCATCATGTTAACGTGACTAAATCGAGTTTTCCATCTCCTTTAAAACTCTTTTAATGTTTCCTGCACAAAGTTTTACGACCAACGAGCTCATAACTCGATTTGACACCGATCTTAACTTAAACTTTATGGGGTTCCACTCTGGATGAGGCAATGCGCAAAACGTTTGGCTCTTTCGAGGGATTCTTCAAGCGTCTCTTTTCCCACGACGTTCCTTATTTTCGATCTCCCTTTTCACCCCATAAACCCGCCTATTTTCGCCAAAATTGATCAATCAACTCTTTCACCCACTTTTTTCTCGATATTTCCTTCCTCGTCGCATTCGGATCACAATCATTGAGAGAGAGAGATCCGTTTTCCATTGTCTTCCTTTAACAAGAATATTCCTTCCGATTTCACCTGTAAGTTCCCGTTCCAATTCTTCCATTTCAAACTCATCCCATAACCTTTTCTGGCAATTCTAATCCTTTTGCACTCTTACGCTCAACTCCTCTACTTTCTATTTTTCCATTCCCTGGTACTTGGCTTCCACACTATGCCATCCGATCGGTAGCATTATCTGTATCTATTTTTCTTCCTCCCGGAGCTAAAAGCTTTTACCTCAGCGCTATCTTAAACTCTCTACAGACACAGGTTCTGTATCGTGTGGCTAATAGACAATAATTCTTCCCCCGACCAATAGGAGTAGAGCTACTTTTCTCCATATATCTCCCCCAATCGCCTCCCTCTTTATAAATCCTCCTTGGTCAGCTCCGACTTTCTAATAATGTTTTCCAAATAGGATCAGCTTTTTTTCGCCTCGATTTCTCCCTTTTTACTCTTCTCTTTTATCTTAGTGTTGACTTGATCTATTAGCGAAGGTGATGAATGAGTGTATGACTGAAAGCCATATGTCATTGGCTAATGGTCCCGTTGCCTCCGATTGGAATACAACGGAATCGAATCTCTGAGTAAATACTAGCTGAATATTTCAATTATAAAAACCTCGTCTGGTATGGACTTTTTATTAGAGTTCTTCCTACGATTTAATCTCGGGAAAGGCGTTCTGCATTCATTTCGTTAGGCGTCTCTTAATGGGAGGTGCGAGTGAGTTATCTCCGGCCAAAGAGACGGCCGTCATCAGCGAAAAACGGTTCCCACGCTATTTTTTTCGGTCGATATTAATTTAATTGAATCGAGAACACTTATGAGGCCTTATTTGCCAAAGTCGGGTTCTCCAGTCATTCAATTAAAGAGATGATATAGTTTGTCATTATTTGCTTGAATTAACAGCTGATGTAAGTTTAATACATAGAGGAGAAAAAAATTATTCAATGAATAAATGCCTGAGAATTTCAATAGGATAATATCCCCCGGCTAATTTATACAACCCATTAAATATAATCAGCGTTACCTTTCTTCTATCTTGATTTCAGTGTCGATAACATCGGTGAGAAAGTCATTAATTCTCTTTGCATGTAGGCAAAAGTATTGTTTTCGATCGCGTGATTTCTTGTTTGCATTTCACATTTTTTATTGGTAAACTATTTCCTTTCCATCCTTATGCTTCGTACTTTTGTTTTGATTTTTTATGTTTCTGAAAGCTCTTAAGTAGATTGTAATAATATTAAGTAATAAATAATAATTGTAAGGTGTCAATAAACGTAATACAAGTATCCTGTGAAAATTAGCTTAACGTTATCCACTCTCGAATACATCGAGAACGGCGTACATAAAAGTTATTTTTTATGATAAATTTGTAACCACACAAAATGGTTTTAACGTATTTGTATTTCCTATTACTGCCATCACTCTAATTTTACGAAAGGAAATATGTTTGCACTCATTCATGTCTTGCTATCCAAAGAAAATCTCATTCGATATTGAAGGACATTATATTAATCGAGAACAATTGGGTTTGACTAAAGTAATATTCTTTCTCCATTCTCTCTCCAATAGACGTTCCTTTCTAAGGAGTTTTACTCCATGTAAAAAATAAATAACCAAATTAAAATAGGTACGATAATTACGTTCAAATATTTTAATATATCCCAATACCATTTTCGAAACAATATCCCTCAAAAGTAATAGTCATTACTGGCAAATGTTTATTCTGGTCGTATTAATTTCCTTTTCTGGAGGTCTCCATGCGAAAAATATTGGCAAATTATTCTCATAACAATATGAAAAACAGATTAGGCTCATAGGTGAAATATAGAATTTCTATGATTTGATCTTGGAAATAATACCTGTAGCGTGATGTAAATAATGTACTCAAAAACCAACTTAATAGAGTAAGCCATATACGAGTAAGCGTCTCATCAGATTACTTGTATTTGCTCGTGAGGAAGGCAAAGGGTTAAAGGGACAGACGTGTGTGGAATCACGAGATATTTTTTGCGGGAAGATATATGCGTAACGGGAAATTTCCAGTATTCTTGACAATGTGAAGCCATCCCTAATTTATATTCTAATAAGGCTGCTTTCTTCATTTAACTCCAGATGGAGAAAGTGGCCTTGGCTGTGGCGAATCAAGGACTTGATGTGATTTCCTCCCTCGCCTCGTTTCGCTCGATACACATAAGCTCCCAATGGACACATCCGAAGTTCTTTTCTCTATCCACGCTCCAGAGAGCACAATTCTTATGGCGTTCCAGTGGAGGCTGGCAATAGTTCCGTGACCGGAGCCATTTGTCATTTCTCCCGTAATCCATTCGGCCTTCTGTTGTTTTTACCGCATCGAAAGAGTTGACCGTTTGTTTTCCGCGCTTAACACCTGCGTATGTGCTTTGGGAAAGCCTTTTCTTCGACAGTGCTTCGTTCAAATATTTACCGAATTAGCAAGTTCTACACAGGCATTCATCTTTCCTCTTCTTGTGAGTTAATGAACACAGCCAATTCAGATTTCGGCTATTTTAAAAGTTCATTTCCTTCTTCATTATTTGCGCAGAAGAATTTATAAATAAAACGTTATGATCAAGACCGTGTATGAATATTCCTCACAAATATTATGAAAACGTTTTGAAAAGGGATTAAATTTAAAATATACCAAACAGCGATTAAAATTCTTGATTTAAGGATAGAAATGTACGAATAGATGAATGGTATGATTAGGACAGATAAAAGCTACAACACGCCTTTGATAACATTCATATGTGCAATAAATATCTACATATAAATAAATATTTTTATTGGTTACTTTGTTTTAAAGTACTGCTACTAAGACACACAAATCCTAAATATGCTATGCAGTACCTACGTACCACCTTGAAACACATATACATAAATAAATGTATAAATGGTTGGTCACAAAAGACAGAATGACTCGGTATTACTTATGCAGATTTCCCAAAGCGAATGCTTTCAAGAACTCGTTATCACCTACAAAATATGGACTTGATATTCGTAATATCTGTCATTTTTCTCCCAGCATAATTCAGACTTCCAAAATTCGCGTTTATACGTCCTTATATATAGCTCAATCTCCATAATCGGCCCATGAATCGATGATTCACTCTGGCAATATGTATGGTATATGAAGACCAATCAATTTGCTCCGCGCAGTGGGAGAGGCGAATTAAACGGTGGCCCAACTCCTTGACGAGAAGTTATCAAATTCGAGCGATGAATGCTATCAAAGAGAGCCTCGTTTATAAAACAATATTCATGCGAGTCTTTGGTTTAGATTTGCAATTCAATTCAGAATAAAAATTCCGTCATCGCGAGAGGAGGCATGGAAACATTTGTCTTGGTAATCTGCTTCACACCTACGCGATAAAAGAACTAACTCGCCGCACGCTTTAAAAGCAAACATATTTCCTTCGAAAAGCGAGGCAAATCGAGGCGGGGAACATGGGAAGTAATAAGTTCCTTCCGTCACGTGTGGCGAGGAAATGATGGTTTCGTTTTGACACAGGAATTCCGATGGAATAACCACAGAAAAGACGTTATTCATGGTTCATCGAAATATTAGCTGCTCTCAGTCATTCTTTAGCTCTGCACATCACTATAGTAACAGTTTTTTGGCCACAAAAAAATACGAAAAAGCTATGGAATTCATTGCGTAACTTCTCTAAAGTTTACATGGAAGATGAACGCTTGATAAATGTGCGTGATAACTTTTCAATAATATTACAATGCAATATCATTATATATTGTTTCCTAGATTGAATTTTCGACAATTTATTTTGGTAATAAATTCAATAACTACAAAAAATTGAATTCTAGCTCTCGTAATTATATTATATTATAAACATAATTACCTCATCTATCAGTTGTGTGTTTCGTCCTTTAAGTAATACTCTAAACAAATTCAATTATGTAACGTGTATATATTTGATCTTGTCCACTGAAATCTGATTGAACGTCAAACTTATTAAATATTAAGATGAATTTTATACACTGTAACCAGTGAACAGTACATACATACTTCTAAGTGTATTTTTCTGAATGCAATAAGTAGGATTCTCTTTGTTATATACAGTATACTTTAGAGATTATTCAAATTTTACCAACAATGAACAAGAAAAGTTTATAATGAATTATAAGGCCACCTCAGTCTGTAACTTTCAATTAAAAATCCTAGGTTGAAGGAATAAAAGTCTGGCATCGAGCACCCTGCTGCAATAACTGAAGATTTTCGCCATGCAAATCTCTTTCTCTACCTTGGGAAAACTTAAATCCCAACAGATGTCCATAGGAGGTATCCTATTACATCACGTTTTTATTGGAGCATAAAAAATTTCGGAAAATTTTCCAAAAGATCCTTTTTGTATCCTCGCCAAGGACGAGTCTACAATTGAATCGTGAATAAGATATAGAAATTCCTGCCATGCACGCCGTGACTGGTCCATTTAATGCTCCAGACCGGCACCGGCAATCCGCGAGCGTTTTTACTAGCTTTGCTTCATATTTAGTACTTTTATGCACCAAACATAATTTTCTCTCTCCGCTCTTTCAAATCCCATCCCAGACCAGTCCACTTAAAACGTCCTCCGAAAATTTATCTGCTCCTTGACGATATGGCGAAATATATGAGATTCGTGAGAGCAGAGTTAACCCCGGGATGGACTCCCGGGGTGCATGTCCCAAAAATGAATGGGTACAGTCGCCCGAATTTAAAGCCTTCTGATCTTCAACGGCGGTCCAGATAAGGTCTCATCTGCCTAGAGGAATTGAACTACTGTACGGTGTGTACCTGAAGTTCTTTTGGGAAATCTTAATTATAATTCATTTTCACGGTTTTGAAAATAATCGAGTGAAAATGGAATAAATTTTCCCGAAAAGATAATTAACTATCACTCCTTATATTCATTTTTTAATATTAAAGAGATTCAAATGTAACGAAAGGAGCGAAAAATCTGTTTTCTTTACAAATAATAAATTTAAAATAATACAATACAAACGTCTTTATTGGTCAGAATTGCTAACTAACTAATATGGTTGAATTTAAGTGTAATTGTTTATCGTCGAATGATAAAATCAAAACGCAGTATTTGTACAAGAAAATACATGAAAATACCCATATAAGATAATCTTCATAAACAAAGAATTCAATCTTTGGATATAAATGAAGTAATAACGGTTTAAAGAGCTATTGAGTGGTAATTTTCCATGAATATTATTAAGACTAATTTACTTTATGTTCCATAACACTTTGGGAGTAAAAAATTAAAATTTCTTCTTCAAGATTGATTTTTCCCAAAAGCTGTGCGTTAGGAGACTGAATTTTACATGTTATTTATTAAATTAGCCGAAATTCGGGGTCAACCTTCAAATTAAGAAAACAAGTAATTGTATACTCTAACTTCGTCATCAAATGCTTCTTCTTAATGTGTATGGTGATCAAAACCCAGTTATGATAGTGATTTAACCGCTAAACATCGTAATCATGGTTTAAAATTCAAAATTATGCGCAAATTCTTTTTTAATGACTTCAAAAAAGACGAAATTTTGGACTCTCGGAATACATTAAGTAAAACCCTGCATTCTTATTATTCCATAATACATCGTTTATATTAAGGTATTATTTATGCTAATGACTCATTTCACCATGGCCTCAACATCTACTTACAACTCATCATTAATATTTTCCTCAATTTTGGAGGCGTAAAAGGGTTTTCTAAATTATTACCTTTAAAGTCATTTAATTGTATCCGCACTGATCATTGAAAACGAGAAAAATTATTATCTAGGGTGCGATGTTGCTCAAAAAGAATTGGCTAATAAGGATTCCTGAATGGTTCAGGAAATTTTTGATGTCTGCAATACATATTTTGTAACTCCGCAATTGAGTAATTCTACAAGTATAAACCACGATTATTTACTCCAGTCAAAAGATGAAGGCAACAATCCTTTCATACGGCCAACCCACGAGGCAGTTTTTGTCGGTCGGTGTTGCTATTCTTCCCATAGACTTGCACATGCAAACCACCTTTCCCTCATAAGAACAACTCATCCCGAGAATAAAGAGCTTCTGCCTAGTGACCTACGCAGTAGCAGCGTAGTCATAAATATGACGTACAACCTCGAGCAAAAGGGAGCCCTGGGGGCTTCCTGTTTTGTCTTTAGACGAGCCGTAGGAAACTGAATGAATGCAGCTCGATTAGTGTCATTTTGCCTTGAAAGAGGGCAGCGTTTGACGCTTCAAACCAACTCTTTTGCTTCCATAGCGCATTTAATTAGACGACGATTTCCTCAGATAGAAGTGGGAAGGAAATCATAGTTATGTTCCGTTAGGATTCAGACTACTGTCTCTCAGCTATGATTCAACGCTTACAACGGTACCAAAAGAGAGCTAATGCCTTCAAATTTCCTACATTTCCGCAGTATGAATCAGCTATCGTGTTTTTATAATATTTGCTCTAGTTTTTCAACCATTACAAAAGAGAGGAAAATACTAAGCATCGATGATATCCATTCGAAAACGAGCAATGGAATCAACAAATCCAACCGGATAGTAATTTCCTCCCGGTGCGAGTCTGAGGTTAAGGTTAAGTTATGTTAAGCTTTGCACAACCACTATTTAAACAAATAAAAGTCTTTCATTTTTAGGAAAATAGGAGTAAATTAACCTTAATAGGAACGGAAATAAAAAGATCGATCTATGATTTCAAAATTGATTTCTAATATTGAGAAATTGAAGCTATACGAAATTGATAATTTATTACGAAGAGAGACATAAAAAGGTTTATCAATCAGAATTGCGCATTTAAACAATTAAATAATTTCGGTGGAAATGATTTTTCAGTGCTAAGTAGAAAACCATTTCAAAATTACAAAGCAAGCTATTTTGCCAGCTAACAAAATTAAACCTACCCCAAACCACCCAAGCATTAAAGTCATACTTATTTAAAAGCTAAGTATTCGCTATGTGTTTGTGTGAGAATTCTATCAAAATCTGAATTGATGCTAACTTAATTTATCTGAATTCTCATTTCCTTATTGCTAATAATCTTTTTAATATCCCAATAACAGGACGTAAGATAAGGAAAAACGGGAACTTCGATGTTTTCGATGACATTATTATGCAATTTGTACATTTTTTTAAATATTGAATATATATATTTATTTCCGTTGCTCTTTCTTTTGTTAAGATCTACTTATCCAAGGTTAAAACGACTAAAATTCCCCCATAGATTCGAATATGTTTAAAAAGGATTTTGAAAGAGCACGGGAATCAACACGCTTTGGGCCGAAATTTAATTTTCATCACTGATAACATTTTCCTTCTCTAACACTATCGAATTCGCAACACCCACTCATCCCAATTCCGCATCATTTTTCCCTCTCGTACGGAAATCACTCGCAAAATTCAATCTTTTCTTCGCGGAATCGCTTCCCCGCCCAACCCTTTCCTCTCCCTATTTTCCTTTCCGTTCCTAACGCCGCAATTCCCAAGGACGATCGCGGAGTAACGGTAACCGATGGAGGCGGAGATGGGATTGAAGTGGGGGAAAAGAGGCGTAAAAAAAGGTCCGGTAGGGTAGTTGAGGAATGCAACTACGGAGGAGGTGATGGCGCGGTCTAGGGCGGCTCGGAAATGGATGGGGATCGGTTAGGATTGCTTGTTTAGCAACGAGCGTTTAGTGAAAGTAACGAAATTAATTTATTCTAACGAGCTCGAGGGGTTGCAATTATAAATGAGTTAACGAGGATCAGCGTAACAAAGTTCTCCGTGAAAATGGGAAGTGCTCTCGCCTCGGGTGGATCCAAAAAGAAGGAAAGAGAGATATTTCTCCATTATATTCGACGGTACAGAGCCGCCATTCCAATTACCACTAGGAAAACTTTTCGTTCGACTCAATTATGGAAGGCGAATTTAAAACACCTTTTACTATCAATGGCACTTTTCACCGCAGAAGTGATTTCTCACCAGCTAGACTTATGGAATACGGTACTGCATTTGAATGTACCTTTCATTTGTTCCGCTGTTTATCTAGCTTTATTATTATTAACCACAGGGGCTTTGTCGACTCAAGGAAGAGAATCCCTTCATTGATGTCTAATACAAAAATATCTATGAAAAACTAAATATAACAATGAAAGGGAATACATAAAAATTTAAGCAAATTAAACGTATTTTAAAGATGAAAATTCTGAATTTCTACAGGTACTAATACAGTGAAATATTTTTAGGAAGAAAAAGATGAAACTATTTGCGAAAGTTGTTGATGATGATCAAGAAGTAAAGATGCCTTTGATTGAATGTTTTATGCTAGTAAAATGGATGTAGATTAGAAATTTTTAGGCGATACCATAAAGATAAATGCAGTATATTTATTTCATTAAGTGAATGATATCCGCTTAGTTTCAGATGCAGTATTCTTTAAACTGCTTCGACAACATCGAGGCCATTTTGCACATGTGGCCCTTAACGGGAATCGATCCCGGGACCGCGGGATTTCAATTGCCTACCCATTTAGCTATGCCGTATCTAAGCCCCTGTTGTTGCATAACAACCCACAATTTGTTACTAGGGACACTCAGAGGAAATAAAGTTAAAATCGAGATGAACCTGAAAACGGTATTCAGCATACTCATAGTGACTTTAAAAACAAGTAATAGACATTTATGATAATCATAATTTTAAAAGAGGCCGAACGTAATGAAGATGAGTTTTTACCGAAGTAAAAAAGTATTTGGCGCGTGAAATTGAATAAGATCACCTTTGATCCTCATTAAAGATTTTCTCCAGTGCCAAAAGGGCCATGACGCCAGCGGAAACTGAGCTTCCGAAAAATGAATACTCGAGAAAGATTCATGAAAGACGATTCGTTCCGTCCTCATTCGGGAAGCGATCAAGGACTCATTATTAGTAAAAACTGCATATAATATACATAAATATCATCAGATATTTCTGAACTAAAACTCCATGCGAAACCTTTTTCGCTCGGAACAATGGATTTTTGACCTGGCTGGAAACATAAATGAAGCATAAAACATATAAATACTTTATTCATTTTCTTTTCTCTAAAAATTCTCTATAAAATTATTAGATTTAATTTAAATGAAATTACTATGAACTATAAGTGCAATATAGTTTTCTAAGCGTTCATTCAATGTAACTTAACAATACTTCAAAAACAGCGAATAACTGTTATTTTTAAGCTGAATTATGAGCATCCTCAGTATAGCCAATAAAGACTCCGTTTATACATTTTTACTAAAACCTCGACGTAATAACTTCCAGTCATAAATCATTTAACTACATAAAACATAATGCCGCAAGACAAGCCCCCTAATCCATTTATGGTACCACCTGAAGATTTCTATATAAATGATGATGATTCTTCACCGATCATTAATTCAAGACCCTCTCGAGCGGCGATAAGGCTGAAACGGCGACTTTTAGCGAACTTATGCGACATTCCTTACGAGACGCGCTCGATAGCGCAACTCTCGCTATCAGAAAATCGACCATTAGAGCCGTATCAGTCATGTCAGGGGTGAAAGTCGAGAGAATTATTGATTCACAATTGGACGGTCCCTGGCAAAGCGATAATTGGATCAAAATGATTTGTGGGATCGGAAACTGTCCGGCAGGCAACGAACCAGAGGGTGCAGATAGGAGAAAGACCCATCTTCGAGTTGAGTGGATTTTGGTGTTTTTGGCGGCGGCGGCATGCGCGTTGGATAGAGCGCCTCAAAGGCTTTCCGAGCTGAGAATTCGGACGACCCGAGAGCCCTCCATATTTTCTTTAGAAAGGCCGACCTCCTTCCACTCTTCTTCTTTCAAACGGAGAATAATGGCTCATATCCGAACTAATTTAACCGATGCCGGAATAAAGCGAGGAAGAATGCGTGAAAGTTGAGTCGGGGTCTCTTGGGTAATCTTTCCGACCATCCCAAGCATCCGAATCGGTAATCCGTCTAATTTTTATTCCAATTTTCGGAGGAGGGAAGTGATTAATAGATCCATCTTCGTGTCTATTGCCCTATCTTTCACGTCCCACGAAGTTTACGTCTATATTCTAGGAGTAGATTGAAACGCGCGTTGGAGACGCACCCATATGAAAGCTCTGCATAAACATTAGAAATAACAGGGGGGAAGGCTTGCTCTTGTCTTTCCTAACACCGAAGTCGCTGATTTATTTAATTAGGAGTTGTTTTTATTACCTGTAAAAGTACAGCTATGTTGCTTAAACATGGGAAGTGAAAAATCTGTCGGATTTTGATGATTTTTTACAAAGGAAAAACAAGCTATGAAACAGAAATAACAAGAATTTACTTCGGCAACCTATACCTCTAGGGTAAAAAATGTCTGGCGGATAACAAAATGATAAATTTCAACGGCTGAAATAACAAGTTTTGAATATCTGACAAGCGTATTAACCAACAGATTAAATTTATTTGTGAATCTTATCAAGGTAACAATAACTGTAATAAACAATAAATAAGGTGATTTTAATAATGGATATAGATAGCTACTTTTCAGAAATGTTATTAATTGGGAGTCAATGCTTTAAGCAAAAATATGACTCCGAATCTTGCAAAATAATTTAATTTATCGGAACGGAAATCAAAATACCTCTTTATCTAGCCTTAAGCTACTATAAAATTTGTTTGCGTGTTCTCGTAATTTCCTTCATTGAAATAAAATAAACTGATTTTCCTGCTCGCGTTCAAATAACTATCACAATAATGATACATTCTTTTCAAAATAACTTACGCACTTCCGAATAGTTATGAATGTCCTTTACTATATAATAAAAAACCTATTTTTCCAATACAACAACCGCAATTTAGCATAATAAAAAGTTTGGAAAACAGTTTCCGACACAGTTTCAGATTATCCATTCCGCCAGAGAAAACTAGTTTTTCCAACGACAATCATATTAATAAAAGCCTTCAACCACGATTACTCAACGTATTTTCACGCATACATGTTTCCTTATTCATAAGATTTTAATATTCACGGCTGCCGACGGCGATAGCGATTACAGTCCCGCAATATTTTCCTTGTACGCACACTTAAGCGAGGTCAAAAGTCAAGTTCGAGTTCTTGAGAACCGACTATGGCAACTGGTAATTTAAGGCACGTAAGATACAGCGTACGATTTCTGGCAACAGGTCGTGAACAGAAACCGACGATAGGGTCGAAGAGAGAGCAGCGTATCAGTTATATGACGTCTTTGACGACTTCCTAGATGTACTCGATGAAAAAGACGCGGAAATTTCCGATTACTTTAACTTGCGAGCCAACTCTACCGAAGTGAGATACATGCGTTAACGTTGCGCGATTCTGAACATAAATAAGAGCCCGTTTTCTTCTCCCTTTTGAGTGTGCTTTCCAGATGCGGAAATGCGCCCAAAGAAAGACGATAAAAAATGCAAGTCTATTTCGTTTTAGGGAAAAATGAGGAAGCGGCGAAGACGCTGGGCAGAATGCTATCAAAACTCCGGACCGAATACGCCCGCGAACGAAAATAAATTACGAACCCGAAAAGGTTAATGGAACTTCTTTTTTCCTAGCGATGCTTTGGCTTTTTTCCCTGCCCTCCCCTTTCTGCGTCCGCAGCCTTTGCTCTCACCTTTTTTATCTTGTATACACCTTTGAAGAAATACGGCTTCACGCGGTTGGAGGGCGAGGCTTTACACACCCGAGCGATGTGGGTGTCCGCAGCTCTCGCCCAATCGTAACGTTCTCTTACGGAAATGGGCAGAGAGAGGAGGCTAATTTTTTCAACTCACTCATAATGCTCTTACAGAAAGACTAAGCTTAAGGTGACTGGGTATTTACTTAATCCCCTTTAAAATATGTGCGAATGTCCCTCCATTGTGTGAGTGGACGGAAGGATATTAGGTTACGTTTTATAGCTTTCGATCCCGAATGGGCTTATTCCAAGATCTTATTCATGTAAATTCACCGTAAGTAAATCTTTGATCAATGTCTCCCTTACAAATTTCAAATCTTTAGCGATAATTCGTATAATCAGATTGCGAACGACTCGGGCAGCATTTAGCAATTACTCCTCTTCCACTCGGCGGGCGAATTATTTATGGGTTCGAGCATAATGCAGCTGAAAGGACCCCCCTACGTATTTTCTTTTGAGGAACACCACCATGGAACTCCAACTTTTAATTTAGCGCAATGAACGTCGCCTTAATTTATGTAGGTGGTGCTCGAGCAATACAGAACATCTTGACAATTGAATACTAGTAAAAGATTGTGGGTATGGAGTCCCTCAAGCAATACGCCCGCTAAAACGTGATTCTGCCTCCTTTGAGATACAGTCATTCTCAAAATAATCTACCCTAGGTATTGATTTCAAGTCAAACTGAAGCGATACTAATTTCCCTTATATACTGACATGAAAAACCTTGTTATATCTACATTTAAAACAAATCTACCGCAATGACAAATAAAAATCTAAACCTATTTTTGCCCTCACTACCATTGATGAATAACAAGCTATTTCCATTTATATTTGTAACCTATTTTTAAATTTCACCCATTTTCTAACAGCTAAAAGAAAATTAAACTGATCCAATGGTATTTGGTGGAACTCTATCAAACAAAATAATTTACTGCATACGCATTTTAGGTGGAATAAATTATTTTGAATCACTAAAATACCTAAAAAGATAATTGAAGTAAAGAAGTCAAGCTCAATCGATACAAGCGTTCGAAAACAAGGAAGATATGAATTCGTATCCAAGATGAATCTTAATGTGCATGACTTTTTAACTTGTGTGTATTGCAAGGAATCATGCAGGGCCACGAAGCATCATGTAAGTTCTATCCTAAAAACCTTTGCCTGAACAAAGAAATTACGGTACCCTTAAATATAAAGAGCCAAGATTAAAGTTTATCATCATTAAATTTAACCAGAAAATATTTGTAAACGGGTTTAAACTTAGAGAAGATTGTTATGTTCCTCGTTAAGGCCCACCCTTTTTCTGCGAAAATGTTACTTAGACATTGCTATATCCTATAATCTCCAGCAAGAGAAGTCTCTCCGCTTGACTACCTCATCGTTGGGCGGAAAGAAACAAGGAACTAATTAAGAGAAGCGCGCCCACTTGAGCGAGAGTTAAAGGATTTCTTGTCAAGCAATGTAGTCTTCTTAAATCAGACATTCTTTCCTGAAAACTAGCAACCATAACGAAACTTCTGGTAACTTTTTATCCTAAGAAGACAATGGCGATAGAGCTGTTACTATCCCAGGAGGTGTTTGCAGCTTTTCTCAAATCACCAGAGGATTTCAGCCCACAGAGCGATCAGATAATCATTTCCTCTGATTTTTTAACAATTTACATCATTGCTCATATCTCACTATAACGAACTTGTTTTCATCCTACAATATGCTACCAATGTTATGGTAAATACAGAGTAAATGGTACTATATTTCTTCAATAAATCCCCTGTACATGGATTTCTTTATACTGTGACTGAACATTTAAATTGTGAATGGAGATGATATTCTTGCATTATCGTTTCGATATATATCCATAAAGGTATAATTATTTATGCTTTATCCGTCTTATTCTATAAAAATAGGCAGATACAATGTTTGACATTAGCTTAAGGAAATTATTGAGTAATCTTCGTGTCAACTTTACACCATATTAACGCATGGATATTTGCAATTGATACCCGGGGATGTATTAAAAGAAGTCGGTTCAAATAGATGCAAAAAGAAAATTCTGATTTCATTGCAAAAAGATAACCATAAAATAGATAAAGACAAATAATCAAGTTCTTTGTCACAATTTTTTACCTATCTTAGGAGATTACTCCAGATAACGATTCCGAAAATCCTTGCTTCGTCTACTAAGTGTTAAAAAACGCGTCCATCACCGGTGCAATATGAGCTTTAAAAAGAAAATGGAAAATCTTTTATCTAGTATTTGCTTACCAGCAAGAGGCGAATTTCTCTATGGGACGTAATTTCTTGCTTAAGTGATACTTCATTGGATGGGTTTCCTTTTCTTGAGTTTAGCAGGAGATCTTTCAGGTGTACGGAAAAAGAAAGAAATATTCATAATTTATAAACAGATTATAGATTTTACATTCATTGAAGAACATGCCAATTAATGAATAACTAGTCAAAACTCCTTAAATGGTATGAAAATGAAATAACTGATTCAATAAGTGATGAAGTAATATTTAAATCAATATTATTAATAATTAGTACATGCTTTTCTAGCTTACTTTATTCAAATAAATCATCAAGAAATTTCATTTACAGACGAATAAATTGGAAAACCTTCTTCGATGTATATACGTTATTAAAAGACTTCAGGAGTCCATCAGTAAATTGAAAATTGCAAAGAACTAAAAGCTATTTATTAAGCAGAAATATTTCCCACAAATTAACGGCATATGTCATAATATGATAACCAATTAAAATTCAATCTACAAATCTATACTATCACTCAAAAATGCTACAGAAAAAATTGAATGAAGACTATATTTCCTCAAGAATATGATGAAAATTTCAAGTGTTTCTCTAATATCAAAGTGTAATAATCTTATACTGTTCATTTTTAGGTTACTGCGAAACAAATTGAGAACTTGGGCTGAATTTCATCTTGGCCTCAGATAACTGTAGCCACTAAAAGATGGGTACTAATCGACTCAAGTACGCGGTAAAAGATACGACGGAAGATGAAAGAATGGTCCAGCATCTAAAATGAACGAACCATCTCCGAAGAAGAAATGTTCTCCGCGAACTGTCCCATTCCGTTATACAACCGAACGGCAACTTGGGATACTTGAATTCATACGCCTCTCAGAACCATAAACTATAAAAAGAAACGCACGCTAAGGACGTAATTTACGTCCTCCTCCGTAACAAGCATAAACGCAAACATCCCAAAGAAGGAGGCAAGAAATAGTTGTTAGCAGTTGTAAAATTATAGGCGCCTTATGATTTCTTGCGACGACGGCTTACGCCTTGCACCGCAAACTCGGTCCATTCAACGGAGAAACCGCTCTAAAGGACGAGAGGGAAAATTACCCCGGATATTTTGCTTCCTTTTCTATCCCATATAGAAGTTTAAAATACAACGGTGCTGGTGAAGGAATGGGAAGTAAGGGTCAAAGAGATGTCAGGCGGCTGAAAGGGGAGGTTCGAGATATCTCGAAAGGTTTGTGCGTTATTAACTAATAAGAAACGACGAAGGATTGAAATCTAAGATACAATAGAGAAAAAAAGCTACGAAAGTTGACATTTTGCCACATATATTTACTTGAAAGCTAATAAATTTGCGATTTATAAGTGAAAACCTGTCTAAATTGTTAATGTTTTGTGTTTGCGTTTTTTTATACCCGACAAAGTCTGAATTTTATTACAAAATATAAATATAAAATTTTAAACGAAAAAAATATTTTCAAAGATTTCTTAGGCATTCTCGGTTAATCTTAATGTATCTTACCGCAGAAGAATAGCCGATTTCTGCGGAAGAATGGCCACTAAGTTAACTTGCTCTTAGTTAACAGCGAGTTCCTGGGTTCGAATCGAGCAAACAGGAATTTTATGGGCTAATTTGTATGCATTTGCCTCATCGTGCAAATTAATAAAATAGATATAATATGGGGTTCCCGTTTCCATTAAAGAAATAATAATAATTCTACTCTAAACAACTATAAAAATCGCGGAATTAGAAGCGTAGATGGTGGTACGTAAGATAGATATACGTGGACATCGCTTGTGAAGAGCCAAGAGTTTAAAGCTGCAGGTATTAAATCAGAGTTGGAAATGAGAAGAGTGTTTCTCGATAGAGAGAGAAAGGTTAAAGGAACCGGTGCCTCTTGTGATAGATCAACGTGAATCCTCATTCACCTCCGTCTTCCCCTACTTTATGCCTCCTCATCTTCCCTGGAGCAAACCCGAGCAGAGAGAGGACTAGATTAATTAATGAAGATAAGTTACCACGGAATGTTAAAATTCCACAGGAATGAGGAATTAAAGGATTTTTTCTGGCGTAGAATAAGACCAAACTCGATTTGTTAAGCGATTAATTTGAATTATTATCATCTTCGGATTAATTAATGAATGTTTCGATAGAATTTAACTTTAAAAATTTCCACTGTAAATTAGCATTATCTTACAAAGCAAAATGTATGCTTCTTCAAACAAATTTTCGCAACATTGTTTTAATTGGGTACAGATGTCACTGGCGAAACAAAATTCTGCTCCATACATTGATACATGGGTTTCAAGGAAGAAAAGCCCTAAGGAATTTCAAACGACAATATTGATTAAATCTATAAAATATTATAGTAGTGTGATACTGGTACGAAATTACATAAATAATTCTTAACTTGATCAATGATACACCACCAGGAGATACTTTCGTAAAAAGTACGTGAATTTCGAGTTAAAGAGAAATATTATAGGACCAGTGTGGAAAGTTTGGAAAGAATTTCATTAAGTTTCTTAAAGTAGTAGCGATTTTGATTCAGTCATTTTACAATATTGTGATGACTTTATTATGTTTAACAAAGTTGCATAAGTATGAACTAGAGTTTAGATAACGGGCAAAAGAACCATCGGAAAGGAAATATTTTGCGAAAAAATTTTAAGTGTACGATGGAATGGATGGAATTAAATTGTAAATACAAAAGTATCCCAATATACCAGATAATTAAAGTATGGCAATAAAAGGAGATAATAGTGAAAAATCCAAGTAGATAATGGTACACTAGAATTTTTATTCTTATGCGAAAGAGGTAACGATGGTCTTGTAAGCGATAATGCGGATCACACAAACATCGTTAATGATCTCGCAGCACTACTTACCCATTTTTTGGGAAAGTAGGCCAAAAATAAGACTCGCGTTTCTTTTGTATGCTAGAATGAGTCAAATAAATCCGATGCAATTGGAAAACAGCTCGCTCCAAATACAGCAAACAGCTTCGAGGGATATCTGTCGGAAATTGATTGGAAGACATCGATATCCCGTTAATGGGAGAGACACGGTAATTGTAAATGAAGAAGACAACAAAGGGGTGTCGCTCCAGATTCTAAAGATGCGAGAGAAAGGCCCAGAGTAATTCAATCGGTCAATGAGCCTTACGCGGGGAAAGTACCACTTGAGCAAAAAATTAAATTGATAGTAAACTTTTCAGGAGCGAATAGGGAAGTCACAAAAGAAAAAAATCTAGAAAACCGAGGATTATTTATAGAAACGATTGTATCCGATACCTAGTCGTTCCCCGTCGCGATTGGGAAGAGGGGACAAATGCTTCAAACCCCTTTCTATATAGCTTAACTAAAAAAGGTTAATCTTTAAAACTCTCCATATGATCTATTGAACGACATATTCCGGCTTTCACAGACTTCCACTGAATATCCTAGGTTGATTTACAGCTTATTAACATTTTATTATCGCCATAAATATTATTTGATACGATTGTCATTAATCGCTTTCAGACTCAAGCCTTATTTGCAGAGGAAGCGTGGAGAGACTGCCTCTGATCAAAGAGAACTATTCCATTTAATTGGCACTAAATCACGTCCAAGAGTTAAGCGTATTTACAAAAACAATTACGACCATTTCTATCAGTACACTTCCTCTTCTATTTCCCAACCATCAGGAGGCAAATTGAAAGAAATCGTTTTCTATTGACTCCGATTGATCAGCAGTAGCATTGGCCAAATAAACAATCGATTCATTTGCAAAGGCAACTCTGTTGACTGATTCGAAGGATAAATGAGTCATTAATCTACGCCATATCGCAAATATAAATTACTTCCATTTCATCTCTTGATCTTTGAACTGCAACTACATTTACGTAATAACTTAAAGTTTTTGGGTGTAACGGAAGTTTTCGTTATTTTTTCTTTCTCTCTCTTCTTAGCCAAAGAATTCACGTCTCTTCAACCTTTAAAGTGTGTGTTTATGAATATATGGCCGAGTTAGTAGATATGAAGTTTTAGTAGCCAGTATATTATAGCATCTGGTCCACCAATAATGTATATTTACAGATACATGTAGAGAAACAATCATGATATTGCAATGGAACGTTACATCTCAGGGCTGGATGAATAAGCAGAATACAATCTTGAGTTCTCAATCCACTGATTCCGACAAACACCTTAGGTTAGAACAGTGACAAATAATTAACCACTTATGTTTCAGGATATAATTTATTATATTTACCAAAGCTTGCCAGAAGTTGAAACACTTGAAACACTGAGAAAGCACTTTTACCACGGAGGAATAAGAAAATATATGAATGACCAACAGCAGTATAATGGAAATTAATTTTTCAAAGTTTCAATAACACTACGGAGAAAGAATGTATTTGAAAGACGTAATCCGACGTAAATTTTTAGATGTTTATTATTATTTATTATCTTACTTTCTACTTCCGAATAATAAGTTTGGTCTTAGATATGTTGTGGATAGTATATCAAAATTAATTTGTTGAAGAACCTTTATAAAGAAATTTCCATTAAACATAACCCAGAGATTAGATCTGAAACACTTCTGGAAAAGAAAGAATGACCCCGAATGAAGGGCACTGGCTACCAATCCCCTCAGCCTACTTAACATAAAGAGTAACAGTTGTTAAATCATTTCCATCCCCAACCGTTTTCCAAGTTTGAATTAATCGTCAACCTCGCTTCCGGTTGTTTTAAAAGCATCCATGAAATTTCGCGTGCCCACGAGTCTTGCCGATGGGTAATCAATCCTCGCGGAAATAACAGGTCCGTATCGCCTTAACAAACTCGTCAAACTCCACCGTAAGATTTTTAAGATATCAATAAATGAATGATGCGGAAAAATATGGCAGAAAGAATAAGTATAGGTTGCGCGGGACGCGGGCTGAAAAAAATTAACCCCTATTAAAGGAATGAAGCCGGTGGAAGTTTCCAGAAAATAAAAAGACTGATATAAGAGGCGAAAGAGGTACTTGGCGAGGCCTCTAGGTTCTAGGTGCTGCTTCGGACACTAACCCGAGGCTCTAAAGATGCGGCGCAACGCATGAAAAACTTGCGTCCGACTCTTAACGAGTGAGAATTGCTCCGTCGGAATACATTGAAGAAAGACTCTGGAGATCGGTAAGAGAAAAGGAATGCGTTATAAAGAAAACCTAATGAATGCGGAATGCCAAAGAGTATAGGATAAAGGCACACTTGTCCCCTGCGGACTCGTATTTTTTCCGCTCCGAGGAAGCGGAGGAAAATGGAGCGAAACGAAGCTGTGTCGACAATTCTATGTAATTATTTCGAAAATAGGCGCTTCATAAAAGAGGCCGCCTTCCGTTTCTTACTTGTTTTAAGAGCACACCCTCTCTTTCCTCCCCTCTGAAGAAGGAGAAACCCCAGACGAGTCAGAGCTAACGACCCGCGTTTTTGCACTGGATAAAAACATCTCCAGCTATGATTCTTAGGGTATTCTCATTATTGCATACGTAATTCACTTTAATCCAATCCTTTAAAGACCGATGCGTTTCCAAAGGATAATGACGGGCGATTTAACTCCTCGAAATGAAATATTAATCGATTTTCGTTCCTGTTTGCAGTTCAGAATAAACCGTTTACGGTTTCGAGACTAAATACTCCAGTGTTTACTTACAGTTAGAAATGGCCGGTCGTTATTCAAACTGGGGGCTATTATGTGCGAAATATAACTACTATCGAATTAATAATCCGATTCGCTCCTTTATCGGATAGTAGACCGAAAGCAGTTCTCGCAATTGTTTCCGAAGTATCAGAAAGGACCGAAAATTTCATATAAAGAGCGTATGAATAAAAAAATCACTATATTAGCGTAACCTAATGACTAGTTGTAGCTAATCATAGAAGATAGTTTTCAGAGGACCGATTCCCGATTTTGAAGCAACAAGATATAGAATAAGGCTATTTTTTAATTATGAATTTACAACTTAATATTCGTAAAGAATAGAATTTTGATTATCCAACGGAAATTGTTAATGAAAAATTCCGAACTGTGGATTTATATTAAGTAATTTTCCCGTCCATTTGATTTTTAAATTAAAATAAACTGCGATGGAACGATAGCAAAAAAATCAAGCTAACTTCTTCACAGAAGTCCCTTCAAGACATAATTAATTAATTAAGAGGAGGGATTTAAGGCAAACGCGATCCTATAATATCCCGAGCGAGTCACAGCTCAAGATTCCCTCCGATTGTGGGTTGCTAATACTGGGAAATTTTTATTAACGACACCTAGCTTAATTAATTATACATACTCTCAGGGATTCAACCTTAATCGCGATCACGTGGTGGAATCCCGAAGCTGGGAACGTCGAAATCAAAGTCTGGAGTCAACAATAGCTTCGCCGTTCGGTCTAATTCGCTGGGCGATGAAGAGATAGAGTTGAGAAGCCTCATTAATGCCCATTCCGCGGAAAATTCGCCCGTCAAAACAAAATAACTCACATGCCCCCTCGGAAAGAAGAAAAATCCCTCGCTACGCATGCGCCCTTCCAAATTGTGCTCAAACATCTCATTATGTTTTATTTTTTGCTCAATGAGCTCGTCTCTAATTACGCCTTTGGCAAAGTGGAACGCGTCCGCATAAGAAGAACGCATCCTCGGGAAAAAAAGCTCTTTTTTTGCAGCTCTTACACTCCGTGGATAATTTTTTCTTTCTTTTCCATATGCCCTACTGACTTCTTGGCTTTTCCAGACGTGAAAGCATGCGTTTCTGAGTCCATTCACTTAATGGGAGCTTTTAATGAAGACATATTCTCCAGGGCATTGCCTACCCCTCAAAAGCGCCACCTCAGCGGATGACTGTGAAATATTAGGGTGCTGTTAGTTGTAGAAGAGATGGCAGCTGACGGTGAAGGAGAAGAATTTGATTAAACATTTTTTATTTTGATGAAAAACTATTAATGGATAACCTGAGTTTCGAATGTAGGTGTAAAATACCAGTGAGATAGTATTAATGTAGGGAATAAGTACATCGAAAGGAATTTCTCCGATATTGAGATGTCTCCGAGAGAATTTTAAGTAAACAAAAACATGTGGCAGAGCTTTATCATAAATTATCTAGAGAAAAGAAAAGCTGATGCTCATAGATCTTTTCTTGGACGTTTCTCAGATTAATTCAAAGAAAATTACCTATTTCATTTCCGATATTTGACTTGTACCTTCATATTGAACTGTCAACCGCTAATCAATTGACTTGAGGGTTTCTTGAAATCAACTCCAAGAAAAAGTCGCTCCATCAAGAATATGAGAACCACTCACGGGAAATTCCCCGCAAAACATATTCTAGGAGTTTTCGCTTCAAATAATGAGTTTGTTCACAAGAATTTTTTCTTGATGACTCCATCGGCAGAAGATTCGTATCATTTCAACCAAATAGCTTTCGAATCCTCTAAAATAATCCGAACTCTCATTGAATACAAATAAACTTTTCAAGGAAAGGTGATTTCTTAACCATAAGCTTGGCTGGGTAAATTTATTTCTGATCATAATCTTTATCATTTGAAGAATTTACTAGATAATTTCCTTCGCTTAAATTTAACTGAATTGAAGAACATTTTAATGAAGTAAGCATATGAGAACAATTCTACTATAATTCGACCAGAAAGTTTGTACATGCGTTCATTGATTTTCAAGATACTTAGCTGATTAAAGCAAAATCTCATTACCATAGATTGGTATGATCTAAAGATGCTGCCAAGAAAATTAAAACTGGCAAATAAATAACTGCTAAGACCGCCAACCGTGATATTGCCATTACTCTGGTATTAACTGCGCAGAAATAAATTAAACGAGTATTATTAATCAAACCGTCTCAGAAACTCGATCCGATTCTTTAATTCTTCTCGCATGAAATGAAATGGAGACTGCGTATGAGAATCCGCCTAATCTCGAAGAACAAATATGAAATATCACCCGACGGGTTACGCTGACAGATGCGGAACACCGTCCGTACACGAGGACTCCCCACCGCTTGTGTGGGTGACAACTTTATGTGAACCGCATTAACGAGGAAGTGCTCCATTCATTAATTACACTTCACCAGCTTTGTTTGTGAGCTCTGACTACGAATTGGCTAATTATCATACGATATAAAATTCAGATAAACTCGAAATTGAAAATGAATTCATAGCGGGAGGTGCATTGGGGTTGGAATGACTAATCTGCGTTTAGGCATCGCAAGATGGACGCCGACGCTGGTCGCGCAGTTATCCCTGCAGTTTTTTTGCCTCTACGCTCGGCATTGATTTATAGAGGAGAGAAATAACGCCGAGCGAATTCGTACCCAATTAGTTAATGACGTTCTAGCGGAGGGAGGCGAAACGTGGGGAATAAATAAGAGAACGCCCTGAGATACAACCAAACCGCTACCATGCAAAGAACGCACTGGAACCTGATGTGCGACTGTTTTTTTATTTCTTAAGCGTGGATAATCGTCGGGGATGAGATATCGCTGCTGCAAATAATTATAAATCCCGTTCTTGTTCCACACAATGGTAGACGAAAATAAATTTTATTCCTTCCGGGTGGAATGAAAATAATCCGTAAATGCTACTGTCCCCAACCAAGGCATAAACAAGAGCATATGACATCGTGGTAGGACCATGAAATACACGTGACTGGATATAGTTTCAGCAGGCGTACAGCGGTTAACTGATATATTCCGGTAACCTCAATGCGCATGCCGGTAACATTACGGTGTTCAGTTCTGACTCAAATACATATGTATTCCTGGAGTTTTAACATCGCCAATAATTAGTGAGTCAACAGTGTACACCGAGATGAGATTCACTGGGCTGATTTTAACAGCAAACCCAGAGGATTTAATATAATGAAGCTCAATCAGTACCCCACTTACCAGGTGGATGCTCTTACCAATCGAGCTATCTGTTGCAAACTGCGTTCTGTAAATTTTGAGGGAGAGTATTTTGTCCAAGCGGGAGGTGGTTTCGACTAATAAGAGCCAACCGCTATCGCAACGGTCCTGCAAGAGGCATGCGGCCAGATCGGTGATTCGATTCCCGGCAGACTTATTCGCTGTTCATTGTGATTGATAATAAAAATGAAGCATAACTATCTTTAAGTTTATCCAGGTTACAAATCTATGAACGTATAAATTGTAATCTCTGTCCTTTCCTTCCAACAACAAACTTTACAAATTCCTTGGGTTATCCAGGCACACGTCTCAATGTGCTAAGTTACACATCGTTCCCATTTATGAAGGGAAATTTCACCACCCTCCTCACAACCGATCCTCGGAACGAATTCCACAAAATTTAAACACCTCCTCAAAGAAACTGACATCTCAATCTCACAATGCTTTTTTTTAACTTCCGCAACACACTCCTCCGAGAGGACTAAAAGCGGTTCGTTAGAGTCGTGCCGACTTGTCGAAACGAAGAAAGCAGGCGGCGAACTGGATTATCTCCCGCCATCGCGCCAAGTGGAAGTGAAACTCTTCGTCTAGATCGTGTTTTATTAGACCGCAGGATGGTCGAGGTGCCGACTAAACGCCTTGTTAAGTATGGGAAATCACTCCCTGGAAACCCGTGATTTCGGTGAACCGTTTCCTACTTTTTGCTCGGGAGATGCAGATTAGATCGTCCGGAGGCGAAAATTATGCAAATATGCGATTTCCAAACAATTGCCGGTTGATTTTGAATACTATGGTTAAGGCGGGAAATGACTTTGGAATTCCCTGGAAGTGGACGAGTTCAGAAGAGAAAATTTGAACGAAAAACCTCATTGGAAGATTGTATGCCATCGTAAAAAATCACCGCCGCAATTTCCACATAAAGATTGCTAGTAATGAATCGATTGAAGAGGTAAAATTATCAATATGCTAAATTTTTTCATGTTTGTGTGTTTTTCGCATCAACCGCGCATTAATTATCATGTATTTAAAGTGAATTTGGATAAGCAAATTCTTGTGGGCTTTTATTTCAAAACGGTGTTCACTCACATTGAGTACTAAGTAACAATATAGCAGGTGAAATCATTGAATTTGCCTCAAGCAAAGTCAGAAGGGATGGAACTGCCCTATGATGAGACATACCATTTAATAAT
The DNA here is from genome assembly GCA_947579665.1 of Sympetrum striolatum. Classification (NCBI taxonomy): domain Eukaryota; kingdom Metazoa; phylum Arthropoda; class Insecta; order Odonata; family Libellulidae; genus Sympetrum; species Sympetrum striolatum. The sequence goes on from OX388346.1 coordinate 82,655,266, forward strand.
TCCTTATTATCTCATCTCTTTTGCGACGCACATTTTTTCCTAGAACCCATCTGAGACTACATTATCATAATGATCACCCGACTCTTCTCCATTGCTTCCGCGACTTAGGCATTAATGTCTCTCGCTAGCAGCTGGAATATTATTCAGCAGGAAAATTTACTTTACATTAGAAAACTCATAAATTTGTATTGAACTCACCTGAACACTAAATATCCCTTCAAACAGCTAATTATTTTCAAATTTTTCGTCTTTTTCTTTCCACCTAACATAAATATCTTTGTCAATTAAGTCATAAATGAAGAATTCAAAGGATGTATGCAAATCCTTTAAAATATTTAATAGGAGAAATTAATTTAAACATTGTTATTCTTGCTCGCTCGAATTATCTGTATTGGCTAATTGGAACGCGAACATATAAATTAATGTCAGCTATCGTACAAACTCGTTTATTTAATCACTTTCCTTGGATAACCTGTGAGCCAAGGGAGTTACACCGTTAGATGTAACAAATTTATACTGGATTAACTTCTAATAAACGAATTTGAAAGACATTTCTGATAATAAGATAATTACGTTACCCAATCCGAATGATAATCGTCTCCAAGATATTTCAAATCAATAGGAAACTAAATTACACAATCAAGAAAGCAACAGGAAAAGAGTGGAACCTTATGTATGCAATTCTGCAAATCTACAATAAAAATACAGCCTAAATAACCATAGAGTTTAAATAATAAGATACAATAGCCCTTTAAAGAATCATCGATGGCAATCAAATTTTCAACTGGAGCAGGAAACAGTTTCCCCGGCAGTAAGTCAGCCAAGAAGTAATATATATTCGTCAAACGTCAATATTCTTACGAATGAGTTACAATTAAGTTTCTTCAGTATGTCCTCCACATCAAGCCCTCCTCGTTTCTCATACGCGTCAACTCCGAGGAAAGGAAAAAATAAAACAAACAGCTGGAAAAAATTAAGAGGGAAAGAAGTTTAAAAAGCATCAATCAAAGGGTAATTTGTATGATTACCCGGATAAGCGCGATAGGGGGCGAGCGGACGTGGATGCTCTTCCTAATCCTTATTCTTCATGCGACAGAGGTCGGGCATGAAAATCGTGAGTGAGGATGAGATTACCATCTCTTTCCTCTCTTGCAGTGCATCCCCGTAGATACTTCCCCAATAGAGCGAAGGAGATACGACGCCGTCCTTGCATTCCACAAAAAAACCTTCATTTGGTTCGTGATCATTCCGACCTTTTGGATGATATCCAAAAATGGGAAGACGAGGCGATTGTAATTTTTATTATGATCGAATGCAAGATCATCTCTCTCGTCGTTAGCAATGTACAAGGTTTGGCAATAGAATAATAAACAGGAATGGGATTTCCAGAGATTAAAGGCTGTAAACCATTCAATAACTTTGGGTTATGCAACATTAATATCATAAAATCTTCTGGGGAAAATCTAATCAACAATTCCTCTCTTATTATTAAAAATCGGTTACAGAAAATGGTAACTTAAAAGAGAAATAAAATGGTAATTTGAGAAATTAATACCCAGTCCTGTATTATTTATAATGGTGGAATTGTAGTAGCTTCCTTCAGTCAAATAAGAATAAAATTATTTACCAGTCTACTTAAGATCACTGCATTCTTACAACCCAACTAACATACCAAATCACGCATCAATCAGCGATTCCGTTTCTAAATCATTAGAACAGCGAAATGGGTATAATACTACTTTTCCTGAGTAGCCACTCGGTAACTTTCTAATCCTCTAATAGTGTAGAATCTAAATACTCTTAATTCTGTAAGTTTATACAAGATATCAAGGCAACTGACGTTAGTGATAGTTTATTAAGGACTTTTTACGTAAATCGTTTCTCTTCTTCGCAACCATTCCTCAACTCAAAAGATAAACGTGAAGACAAGTGAGCTCCTAACTTTCCACTTCGATTCAATCTAAGTGGACCGATCAATTCCTCAGTATGAATCCGGTTCGTTTGATGAGCCGGAGACCAATCATCTTGAGATGCTATCGCAGCGACCGTCTCCGGACCTCGAATCCGAATGAAAAAATATTATACTTGAGACAGGAAAAAAGAACCGGCGCATTTTCAAATTCGCCTCTGACAGATCTTTTTCGTAATCGTTTTCGGATCGCGTACTCTTCAATTACTACTCGTACGTGGCAGTTTGATGAAATGAATTTACAAAAGCAAGCATGTTTACCATCTTTCATTTGAAGCCGTTCTGAATCTGATTTTGAGCGATCGAGAGTCTGAAATCAGTGGACGGGTTCTGAGTAAATCATACTGCCTCTGGGTACAGTACATGAAAGAAGGTAATGATAAAAAACAGCGGGGCCAATGATGAGTTTTTAAGCAGCAAGACCGTTTCCGAAGCTTAAATCGAACTTTTAATCTGCATATAGGTTGGCATCGGAAATTACATATGGCGTTCACTCGCACCCTCTAAGATTGCATTATGAACAATATATTACAGTTGTTCGTAGATTTTATTTGACTCTGTTATGGATATTCAATGCGTTGCTTTAATTTAAGATAGTAGCTTCTCATGTAAAAATGAGATTCAGCCTTACATGTTGGAAGCCCATAGGTAAATAGATCATAGTACTTTTTTTAATTTCCATCATCCGAAATGTTTCTTCCGAGGATATCCTTCGCTGTAATTTAAGCAAGGAATTATTTCTCATTCCCCATTGAACTCTCGAAAATTTAAAATAATCCTCAGCGCTATCTGGATTCATGTGCTGGGTAGGGAACTGAATGAATTCATTAATTCAAAATAATTATATGGAAACATATTCCAGCTATAATAGATCATTTAGTGCTTAATTACGAAAAAAAAAGTCCTTATTCCACGATAAAGGAAACAGTTTAAGAATTTGGTCCATAATAAAGATTTTTCTAATTTTCGAAGGATATGATTAAATGGTGAATATCAGCTACTCTAATAAAAGCATTTATGAAATGATCAATAACTTCATGGGATATTATAGAACGTAATGTCTAACTTAATATTTTTAAAACTTTTCTATCAAAATTTTTCGCTGATGAGAACTGTCTTCACGAAAAACTGTTATATTTTTCCTAAATGCCTACAGTTAAGTATTCGATCTAAAATATTAGAAATATGGTCACAAAATTATACTTAGGTCTCTCTCAAATCAATGAAATATTAATTGAAACAAATCCATCCGTCATTAACTATATTGGGTCATGAAATCGTTGAAGACTGGATCATTCAATGTTCACCGAATACATTACTATCAGTATTAAGGTCAATAGCGAACGGAACTAGAGGGTGCCAATCATACATCCGCGGAGGCTCTAATCAAGGTATTAGTCACCTAATACGATGATCCGCCGCCAAACAACTCGTAATGTACGATGCAACTCGCTTGAATAACGCTCATCATCTTTCGTCGGACATTTTAATGGTTCTCCCCGCATAGGAAACCGTTGTAAAACTATCACTCCACGAGAAGGGCTTTAATTTTTACAACATAAAAGTAACGACACGTTGGAATTCCTCCTTTTCCATTAAGGGTCTTGGGAACAGTTGCGAGTCACTCCGCGTATTCCGAGGGGAAGATTTAAGCCGTGCGATTTGCAAAAGAACAAGCCGAGTCGCGAAGAGGATAAGACGGAATAAATATCAGCCATTTAAATGGAAAGGAATCTCGATTGTAGCAGGAAGCTTTTTAAAAGAGGCGGCGAGGGGTGGGGGGGTTGACATGGAAGAGAAAGTGGCCTCTTGGAGCTTATGGAAGGAATCCCAACTGACCGAACGATAATTATATTCCGTCCCGCGAGATTCGAGAGAGTTTGTGGGAGGAGAAAAAACACTTCGGACAGCCGGCGAAATCTGCGGCTCTTGAAAATACATCCGGGAATCCAGCGAGGGCCGAGAAAGATTCTTAATTCGGTAGGAAATGAAGAAACTTCCTCTCTTCTCCCGCTGCTCTTTTTCGCAAGAGAATGAGAAGCTTATTCTCCGGGGCTTGCTTTTCGCGCTGGCGCTTAGTCACAGTTTGACACTTTTTTGGAGGGAGAAAAAGTCGAAAGTTAGACTCTGGACAGGAAATGGATGGGGCGAGATTAAATGGAAGAGTCTGAGACCGATCCGTACGCCCGAAAAAAGATTCTCTCCCTTATTCGGGAGAGTTTTATTGAAAGCCTTAAAGAACAGAACACTGGCCGCTAAACGAATGGGATACGCTCCGGAAATTCAGTCGCGAGTAGGTGGTGTTTTTCACGAAGATTACGGTCTACATTTCATCCTTAATGTGTGTACGCCAAATTTCTCCCATTACCGATCGGCGATTTCTTTCCTTCACCTGGTGTTATTTACCATTATAGGCGGTATTTGACAGAAAAGATCGATGGGCTTTACCTAAAAAGCGCTAATATTGTCTAATTGATACGCAAACAGAATAATCATCTTATTTTAGTAAATACATAGGCTTAAATCATAAAATTAATTCGCTAATAATAATTAACTTAAGATTTAGGATTTAGTCCTAAGTGTTGCGGCTGATAAACGGTGTATTTAAAGATAATCACAGATAAGTGAGTCCCCACAATTTCTTTACAAATGGAAATTATAATCGCTAAAGCAAAACTAACGTTCTTAAATGACTTTTCGAGCTCATTTAAAAAACAGATGAGTCCGTTAGGAAATTAAAGTCCCTCGGGGCGCCACAGTTGAGTTTTCCGCGCTCTGAATCATTTTCATTTTTAATTAAGAGTCCCCAAACAAGCAACACCGCCTTCCAAATCCGCCAAAGAGATTTTTAGGTCAAAAACCTCAAAAATGTATTGTAATTTATGTCTGATTATTTTGGATAGGAATAGTTACTGAAAGTGGTCGTATAAATGCTAGAGTGTACGCCTAGAATACCCAAATATAAGGAACTACTAAAAAAGATCGTCGGTCCCTGTCCTTACAACATTTACCGAAGTCTCTTATCTTTGGGATACAATACTGTTATCAGACCATTATTTAACACAGAATATAACAAGGTAACACCGGTACCAACCCGTAAGCAAGACAAATTGAACTCAATTGCGAAAATTCTAATTCTCTATTTTGGAATCTAAAGTTTTTTCCTTGCAGTTGAACAATACACCAGGTTGTTTAAGTTCCAATCAAATTTATTTTATAATATCTTATAACTTTACCAAGGATTGTGCATACGTGCCTAATCTACGCAAGCGGATGGCTTCTCACAAACACTTAAATCGTGTGCCACTTTCCTGCAACGGCTTTGAGACACATTTTTCTCGAAGACATTCCATCAAGGAGGTGATTCCTCGAGGTCTCCTGCAGCTTAACAGCTTTGCACTGCCTTTATTTGGACGCATTACCATATTTCGTGGTTTCCTCATCCCATTTGCATTTCCCGACCCTCCCTTTCATAAGCCTTAAATATGTGTTTTAATCACATGAATATTTATAATATAAATTTTCGGATGAATTCATAAATAAAGGTTTAATTACTCTCAAATTTCAGCTGATAACTTCTCCGTTTTTCCGCCGGCGTGAGTTTTCTCGGCGACTTTCCCAGAAGAATTAGGATGGAAAACTATTTTCCTCGATTAATTAAACCCACCACCTCAGGAATAAGGGCGTTTAATTATTTGGAGAGCTCTTTGTGAAATGAATAACTAAAGCGCCGCAAAGGAATCCTTAATATGTTTGCTAATGTCATCCTTCCGGCCAATCAACGCAATAGATTATCAGTGCGTGAATTTGAGAGCGCGAATACATTTTACGCTGGACGCTAATGGAGCTGAAAAGCAGAACTTACATGAAAGTCTAATTTCGAAAAACCTTAATTTCCTAAATAATTTACATCTTCAGCAACGGGGATGACCAGACAGATTTACGTAGATCAAAAACTAGGTGGCGCTGACATTTGTTCACTCCCATATACGATGAGGCATATCTTGTTTGGTTATATTTTGCAAATTTCATTTAAATGATATAAAACGCAACCGAGATAACGGATCTTCAATTGTATTCATATTATAATTTATTCCAAACATCAGGATAAAAATAGAAGGATATATCCTAATTTAAAAACTCCCCAAAAATATATAAAATATTGTTCGATTTACACATTTACTTTAAGAGCACTAGTTCATCGACGGTGAAATAAAATTTTAGGCTAAAAACATCTTTCCTAAGATCAGGCCTGATCCTAATCAAATATTAATTCATAATGTATACTTCAAGATATTAATATATATAAAACATTAACTGAAAATCTATATTTGGCTAAAAATAAAAACTCCTAAAAGCTACGTTAAAGGAGATATATGTTCCTACTTTCAGTAGGATGATACTAAATCTCTTCTTCTTATGTTTACGGAGCAGATATGTTGGTAAATCCATCAGCTAAATACAGAATCACTATCCATCATACAGGCATCAAACCGAATATTCCAGCAAATTAAACAAAATTGTAATATCAACGAGAAAACTTTAGATTCGCTAAATTTAGCACACCGGAAGTTCATATCAGAGACTTGTTCAAGTGTCGAGGAGATCATTTCTCATTAGCTCTCAGAGTAAGTCGGACCGGATCCCAAAAGGGCTTTCTTACATTACCCCTTATAATGGCAGGCAATCAGGTGCAAGAACCTTCTCAGTAATCAGCCGCTTTCACGAACGAGATTGCCTGACCTGTCAACGGCTTGCCAATCGGATTCATAGAATCTCCCGCCTTCTTTCACTGGCAAGGCCGCCGCTTTCAGCATAATATTCAGTTCTAGAGAGCGATAGTAAGAGCCAAGGAAGGGAAGAAAATGGTTAGTGCATGACTTTTAAATCCTACCGCAGCTTGAATCCGGGGTAAAGAAAGTGTGAAGAGGCTCGAAGTATTAGTAGGAAGCATTTTGATTACTGTAAATGGATTTCTCTTCGTTCATGTGATAATTGGGAATGGAACTAGGTACTGGATTATCATACGTGAGTTCAATTCTGGAGTTGAAGGATGCAAAAAGCATATCTTCTTATGATTCATCACTGCAATTGAAATTTCCCTTCACGTTTAAAAAATGAGGTTATTGCATTTAATGCATAAATATTGTTTTCCTTTTCGACTTTTGGTAATGCAAATACAAGATACAAACCATCCAAATTAAATTAAATTTTCATATCAAGGAATTACTTTGCAAAATACCTAACGGGCAATAATTAAGAAAATATTAAACCCTTTATATTGCGAATTATACATGTGAATCATGCGCGTCACATTCGCTAACCAACAATATTGGGAAAGATTGCGGTTATAATTCTCTGCTCCATTTTTAAAGCCTTATGATTCTATTGAAACCGTTTCCTTCACAGTAATAATCCAAAATAAATAAAAAAATATTATGATTAAATGATGATCAATTCATTTCGTTCATTTTATTTTCGAGAACAGAATTTTAGCGTCTCGATTTTATAAATCCACATCCATGCGAAAGTAGCTCGATTCTAGTAAATTTTTTAAATTGTTATTCAAGATTTTTTATCACAAAAGTCTTAATATTCTTAAGATCCTAGTTTGCTTAAATCGATGAAAATATTTCAATCTAATCATCTTCAGCTACAAGTACAGTTTCATCTTAGACTTTATAAGAAGGCTCTAAATTCTACGACGTACTCAACTCTTCTATTTTACTACCCTATATTCTGCCCATCTCTTGACACGTACGCTCCAATTAAGAACTCCCTCTTTTAGTTCAAACAACTTGCTCCAAAGCTTACCTACTGCCCTCATGCCCATAGCTTCCCTTCGATCATTACCCTCTTCTCAAATGAATACGCATCTTTCACATAATCACAACACAGCGTTTCTCCATTGGAATACGAAATCATTAACACGGTGTAATAAATAAATTATTATCACTGTGCAGAAAATTAATGAAAAAAGTGAGATATATCAAAATCCAGCTTTTGAGACGCCCCGGAATGTGCGCTCAACAGCAGGTCTGAGATTTGCCATAATTAAGAAAGCACGTTATATCCGCGCAAGAAGAAGATTAACGCAAGAAAGTGAGGGGGTCGGAGTACGAAATCGCCGCAAGGAATGGGAGTAATGAAGAGGGTCAAGGAAGAGCGGTAGAGCGGCATACGGTAGCGACGTGGGTGTAGGATATAAAAGACGAAATGACTTAACGGTACCACCATTTGGGTTTTATCTTTTTTTTTCGCGCTCACCCCTCCCACTTTTCCCTCGAGAAATGGGCCCAGCTTGGACCCGTCCACCCTGTCCGAGAGGGGGTTCTTCTTTCTCCCTCCCCTTCACCTTATTCCCATCTATTTACCCCTCATTTTCTTCTTAGCCCGATTATGCCCCCCTCCCACCGTTAATCTCCTCTTCGCGGTATTTTTCTCGTACCGTTAACACCTTTGCTATCGTAAAAGCATATCTTTTATTGTCCGCTTTCCCTAAGAATGGGGAAGTTGAGTAATAAAATCGCCAGCGTCCGCGTCTGGTTTTGTGGAAATTCTTCGAGAGACTTGTGCTTTCTTCGCCGAGTTTGTTTTGGAGCTCTTAAACCCCAATTAGCCTTAGATACATCCTCCGATTTGTGCGTACGTTAGTGTTGCCTTTGTGTACACGCTTATCCTCTTGAGGTTTTTATAGATGAAAATCTCCCAGTATAACGACTAGGAAGAATCTTCTCCCCTTGGTTAAAAATGAACAACACCTTAAGTCTCAAACGAGTTTCTAAAGGGAAAGCAATACTGAATTTAGTTTAATCATTGTCTCCTTTCCTTTGGGTCGAAGTCGTTAACATTTTCATACAGATTTTGTTGATACGGAAAGAACACATTTGATAAACCGACAATTTTAATGAGGAGAAATTGATATCTCAATTCTTTAAAATTGGGCATTTTCCAAAGCACGTTCATCGATAGAAGGATTTTGCAATCTAAATTTGTATTACACAATTTATTCCACTCCATTTTTAGGTATCAAAAACGGAATTTATTCGTGAAAGCATTGGTGGAATTAAATTGGCAGTAACTGTGCTTCCCAGAGTTTTGTTCGTGAAATTTGAGACCAGTTATTCCAAATTACATTGAATGCGGAGACTCCTAATTTGCAGATTTGAGGGAGCGATGGTCAAGCCCTAGTCTACCATCATTACGGTGCTCCGTGTAATGTGTACCTACGTGAGAAACTGAATAATTTCACGTTGTTCTCATGCGCATATTCTCAAGGCGTTAATGGTTTAATGCCCTTTTTCTTGTTGAAGCAAAGTTTGTGAAATGCAACACCCTCTAATATTATGACAGTCTCTATTTCATCGGTAAGTTATATATTCAACCTCAAATAATGTATGTTGTATCACTATTTTAAAAGAATCAGTGAAATTACACAAAATATCAGGAGGAACGAATATACATTACAAAGAATATATACCTATACATTCAGTCTAATGTAGTCAATTATACAATAAATAATCCTGTTCTTATTTACATCGGAAAATCTGTCAGGCATTTACCCAAGCAGAGAAGGAAACCCCTCAGAAAACCACCTCCGACTGAAATCAAGATATCAATAAATACGCAAAAATACATCCTCACGCTTTATGGACAAAAGCACATATTCACCGAAAGTTTGCCAACCCTAACAGAATTTAGTTAACAGTAACTACAATTTACTTAAATTAGACTTGAATGAACGAACTAGGGGAAGAAACGGCTCAAATATACGAATTTAGATTTCAATTCCATAAGCCTTTGGAGCTATTGCGAAAATTCTCTACATCGCCAATTTTACGATTGCAATTCCCTCCTTGCTTTTCTGTCCCCATTTCACAATCTAATCCCTTTGTTCTCCAACCCTCTACATCTTTCTTTCATACTTTTCTCCTATTCCTCTTCCTGGATATAATTTAGAAAGCGAGCCTCCCCTTTAAAAGCGAGTTAATCAACCTGCCACACCTTCCGATCTTTTAAATTTAACGCTCCTTTCCCGGACTTTATTAGGGTCGGTTCGTGCTCATAATGCCTTCGCGTGAGGTATCGTCATCATCGCCTAGGTCGTGTGAGAGCGCCTTCCCTTTACAAGAAGGATGGCTCTCATTTTCCATCGAATGCCTTGCACTTATTAGGCGATAAGATATACCGCCTCCTATTTTAAACGTTCGTGCCGACTTGGCAAAACCGTTGACGGAGATACGACGGTGCGAGATCGCTCACTCTAATTTTACACCTCGCTCAACTAATTACGCTTAATCCTCCATGCCTATCGGGATATCTATATTTAATTAAGTAATCAAGGAGCAGCTTTTGTTCCCACTCACGGGGAGATTTTTATTTAGCGGTTTAACTAGCAGTGTTAAAGATGCTCGTTTATCGAGTTTTCTCGTGAAAGAGAGCATAATATATTCATTGCATTTCGAATTCTCAAGTGATGGAATTGTGTAGAAACCACAGTAACACCCAAGATTTTAGATCCCGTTCCAGCTTTCTTCCTGAACAATGGCAAAAATTTCAAATAGAGTGGAAACAATAATCACCTGAGCTTTTGAAATGCCCTCCAAACCAGTACTTCCTATACAATACATTAATAGAGAATGAATTTCAATCGGATTTCGCTCAAAGCTTGATTAATACTACGCGAAAGCTGTGAGTGAAACTAATGGAAACTTTATAAGGTAATATCACAAATCAGCAAATTCTTTCTACGGAGAATAGACTCTTTAATCATCGAAATCTATAAGCTAGATCTCCGTTCGTTTACATTAATCGCTAAAGCTAATTCATTTCGAGGAAAAGCCTTACTAATTTCTACTTTTAAATACAATTCATTTCTAAAAATTTCTCAATCTACCCGCCGTTTCAAAGAACACCGCGATTTCCGAACCAGATAAATCTTCCGCCAACCATAAACATATTGAGGTATCCCTGCCGTGATAGTAAAACTATCATCCAGCGGTAACGAGAAAACGGTAACGTTGCAGAGACGTATGTTACCATAGAGAAGTTATTTATTAAAGGGAAGTTTAAAAGCCACTCGTGCGCAGTTTCTCGTAAGTCTGACTGAACGTGAAGCAAACAAGGTGACTAGAAATATATGAGATTTTGGTGCCAGCATAATTTTAAAGAGGCTATATTGAAATTAATATTCCATCGAATGTACTGGGGTTAGATTATTAGATAGCTGCAAGGCCGACAGTAAATTGCTCAAGTTCGCTATTTTGATTACTTCAGTCCTATATTTTTCTTCAAAGATTTTCCGAAAGATAAATTTCAGGAAAATTCTCTCAGATAGCTTGACTTGGAGGAACTATTTGAAAATGATTATGAAAATTCCATTTTATTTATCAATTTTTGCCTGAATCATTCTTGTTTAGCCTAGAATAAGTATAAGCCTAGATTTAACACATTTTGCAATGCTTAATATAAATACTCTGCATGTTCCTTTATACATCTCGAAAAGCATAAAGTAAGTTTCTTTATGGTTCCCTTCTCTAATTGCTTGTAAAAATATTTTTCCTGACACTAAATGCGTAACTGACCAATGATAATGGCAATAAGCTCAAAATATTTTACAGGAAACATTAATGATTATTAGGCATACTTATCATAAATAGAATCACATCATAAATAGAAGAAATAAATGTCTAATAACATAAGATAAAGGGTGAAAGATGAATTTTTCGTAAAGGCCTAAACATAGAACGAAAAGCGGGTATAAAAATTGTCCAGCAAGCCCAGGACTCGAACCCGGATCTCTCAATCGCAGGTCTGTTGTTCCCTTTTAAGCCATCCAGCCTGAAAATTGAGACGTGCAAGTTTGATGTCAGGATGTTCTGAGCGGATGGCATCATGAATAGAGCAAACGGCCCGCAATTGAGATATCCGGATTCGAGTCCCAGGACTCTTAGTCTGATCCTCCTTGATATGTCTGGTAACAGCCTTATAATGTGGAGCACTAAAATCCTTTCCATGAAAATTCAATCTATACCTTATAAATTGCGCATTAAAAGGCGAATATTGTTCACCGATAATAACCGAGCATCACAACCCAACGGCGACAAACGACGAAGGGAAAGCGACAGCTCCGGTTTGCCCCATCCCAACGCCCTCTTCCAAATTTCTCCAACATCCTTCAAGTCAGGCGGATCTTTCCCAAAAATAAATAGCCCCGAAGAATTTTTCTCCTTCCTGGATTCCGTCGCACGAATTTGCTCTCGTTTCCTCTCCGGCCATTATTTTTTACCCCCGAAGGATGACGGTGCTTCAAAATCTACGATGCATGCACATAAATCTCCCGACGAATCCTCAGGGAGAAGGAAATGTTCCCTAGGAGGCATCCCTCCCTCATCCTCCGCCTTACTGTCGGCCGCAGAAGACAAAGAGGCGTTGGAGGAGATCCGTGCAGAATGAAAAAGTTAAAAGCGCTGTGCGTGAGAAGAAGAGGGCAGGGAAGGGGGTCGGATTGCTCGGGTGGAGAGAGCGGGTTTTGAGGATGTATGAGGCGGTCTAAAATGATAAAGTATGGTAAAGATGGGAGTATATTACTCAAAAATTAAGAGTTATCACGCGCTCTCTTGGGCATCAATTCAAATTCTTCCGCGTCGCGATGGGGATTTTTTTTAACTTTGGGCCCGATTCATTTCCTCAAACTTTTAAATTGACGTAAATTACGTGGATTGTTTGGGAACTCGGAGGATTTTTTCGGATATAAAGGGGGAGACGGAAATGACGCTCTGGAGATTCAACTTTGTTATGATCAAAGCGCGTAATATATGCATCATCATTAAAAGCCGTTTTAGATCTGGCGTCGGATGAAGGCCACTCAGACATTTTCCAGTTCTCTGCGAGTCTAGCTTGGTATGCTATTTTACCTCAATTTGATTATATCACTGCATTTAATACACCTTTATTATGAGTTAAGCCCCATTTGTCTCGCTATTTTCCAAGAATTCGTCTCTAGGTATTGATTTCGAAATATACATTTTACTACCTACTGGTAGTGGTAGTATTATTAATAGTGCTTCGACAGCTTAGGTCATTTCGCACATTGGCTCCCACCGGGAATCGATCCCGGGACCGCTTTCATCAAGGGCAAACAAGCTGTCCACATGACTATCCACTAGAGCCTTCATTATTTACTTATTTGATAGCTTCACATACAGTGATTCCACTTAAATTAATTCAAAACAACAAAATATGTAACAGATATTGGGAGAATTCATGAAATGGAGACAAATTAACGAAAACTAAATCTATAAAGATATTTACTTAACTACAACATTATTTAGATGAGTGATTATTTCCTTGAATGGCGAAGCAAAATTTATTTTGAAAAATGTGCCATACGACAATTTAAAATGGCCCGCAGAGGTAGTTAAGGAGATAGAGAAACGAATTCGAAATAAAATTCAATATGGAAGTATATTATGCATTAAAGTAACGAAACATCCTATTTGATCATGAATTCTTTTAGAATTCTTAAGGAAGTTATATTTAATCTTCAAATTACATCACTATAAGATCCGTATTTCTTGTACAATTTATACGCATCAAGCGACGCCAACAATCAATCCAATTTCCGTAATAACTTTAATACAAACCCATTTATTTCCCCTTCAATATATTGAGAATTGGCTGAAATTTTGAATTACGTCGAAATTGAAGGAAAGTTTCGTTCACAGTGAAAGGTGTAGAAATCACGAAATCTATCGAAAGCAAAAAGTTTATCGGCGAAATGCATACAATGCGATTTCTTTCTTGGAAAGAAAAAGTAAATAACGATTTCCGGAACTACTAAGTTTTTTACACGAAACGAATTTTCGGTCCAATGAAAAATCGAAAGCTTATTCATGTCTTCATTTCTTTATAGGCCGAGTAAACAAGAGGAAATACGCTTCGATAAATCTCATCCAAATTCTCGAAAGAATTCGGCCCTCTCCTGTCCGTTTATTTGCAAAATATTCTAAATTAGATGATTTAGAACCTCTCCAGTCTTGATGCAACGTCTGACCTGAAACGCCAGTGAAGCGTGCAGCTATAGTCAAGTAAATATTTTTCCCTATCAAGCGAGAAGGAATCTCCGACTTTGCTGCAAAATTGCCAAAGGAGTATTTTTCCGGCAAAAAATGTTTCGATTTCTAATTTAAATGAAAATCTCTACATTCGATGCTGAGTCGTTCTCACTTTCTGGATCAGTGTATATTACTCAAATGTCTCAGGATGCAGGATGGGAATCTTTAGAAGATAGAAAAATTAATCAAAGGCTTAATTTACTTGGCAAAGTCGGAGGAATTACGTTCTCAGAGGATGTAGCCGATATTATCTATATTTACAAATATATATATTTTCAATATATTGATATTTAATATTCTCAAATATTTTGTTTCGATACTAGGACAAGTCGCTCCAAGAATATATCTTCCCACGAACGATAGACGAAAGATAATCGATTATGAAAGTAAAATCATGATACATGTGTCCCATCAGACTTGCAAGCTACATATGTAGATGAGGATTTATAGAAAATGTTTTGGTTTTCACAAGCGCAATTGAATTTGAAGATTGTTTTTAATACTTAATTTAAGATATAAATTTATTCTTTAGAGCTACACAAATATATGAATTCCACGATTACTTTGAAGAATATGTTAACCTCAGGTCGGGTCTTCTTTCCATTATTAGAGAACAAATCCGATGGGTAACGTTTTTCGGTATAATACATTTGCAACGTTATTAAGTCACCACCAGGTTCCCGGCAACTCCTGGCTCCTGTACCGAGATGAATAGCGATAAGGAGGCAGAAAATCCCTCGGAAAGCTAAAGAACAGCCTTCAGGATGTAACTTTGTATTTAAATCACGCGTCAACGCGTTTTAGATTCGCCCTTCCCTTTTCCTGACTCTTGATATTATCACATGACCAAAACTCTCGGTAAGTGGCATATGGCAAGATTTTCAAACCTGTTTTTTTTTGCGTCCGCGTAAGGAGTTTGGAGGCGTTGGGAGATTTTGCGATGATGTCCCTTTTGAAAGAGAAGAGGTAACACTGACAGGTTTAACCTCTCTTAGGTAAGGAGGTGGCTCCATTTTAGCGCGTGGCGCAATCCTCAATGGTAAGGGATGGTCGCCAACAGAAGAAGATAAGTAAGGGAAGAGTTGATTGGGCGCCGTCGATATTCTCACCTTTTGGCACCTCCAGCACGGGTGTCGTCATTTTCTCCAAAGAGGTCAACGATGCCGATGAAGAGAAAAAAGGAAGCGTTTGATAACGCTAATGCGGGCGCTTCACGCTGGTTCGCAATCTGGTCGCTACGATTGCGTGGCGCTGATGCATTTGGGAGTTTCCCTATCCGAGAGCATCAATCTGATGTTTCGAAAGCAACCGAGAGATGAAGTGCCGTAATTAAACGAAATTGATTTCCACGGTCCCTAATAATTTTAGATCGGATTCCTGTACCGGTTTTATTCGCCAGAAATTTTTCAAAAGCGTGAGTTGAGCATCCATATAAGTCCTGATCTTGAAGAGAGAATTAAATTCTTCAGATGCCTTTTCGATCTAGCTAAGGAATAGGAAGTTTCGCAATTCTGATAGGTGATTCACCCTATCAACGGTTGATTGAATGGGTGAGAACCGTTGAGGTCAATCATTTTCTATTGAACATTAGGTTCTAAAGTGAATCTAAACCAATATTGCAAAATTTACACTTATGGAAGAAGTCTGAGCAAATTTTCTCCTGAACATTATAATTGAATCTTTTGATGAATCAAATGTGATGTAAATCGTAGCTATTCATATCCGATACATTTATACGTCACGTAGAACAGCATTACACGCATAGTGCTTTTTATCTCCTTACAATGACAGATACGCAATTATTCATAGCAAGTATTCATCGCATATAAACGTATTTCACACGAATAGCATTTTATCTCCTCGTAATGCAAAATTAGAGAACTTTCCCATATTAAAAATGCATTAAACTTCACCTCATTGACCTAGAAAGAAAAGCAGATTCACTCGGTCCTTCATTACCAATGTACCTGAGAAGTGAACCAATTAAAGTATATTCGTTCGGAAAATATTGTAGATGATTATTATTAAGAGAAATCAGGCTAGAAAGAGGCGTTTGAAATATAAAATACCTAAAAGGTAGGAGGAAATTTAATGCTCTATGTTTAAGAAGCTCACAGCTTCTTGGAATTTTTGATGCGTTATTTTTTAACTTCAAAACTATTATAGAGATGAGATAAAACTCAATTGACTCTTCATGAAATATCTGTTTTTTCTTCGTTTTATTTAAAACTGATCCCACTCCTCTAGAAAAATACTTTTAATATTTAAGCAATGTGACAATAAAAAAGAATCTATACTGGGAAAATTATTAAACGTTCTGGATATTCTCAGCAAGTGCGCATTTCAGCAACCTATAGCTGCATCCACAGCGAGAATACTCAAAAAAGTGCAAAGTTGAAAAAATTGTAACTTGAGCAGCTGTCAATTTTCACCCGCAGCGCACGAAAACACAAACTACTTCGGAGGCTCTAAACGTTTAAGTATCCGAGCGGTCGGAGAAAAACTCGAAAATTAATACCTATTTTCAGTGATCCGTAAAAAACAAGCTCTTCTGAAAACGATCTCGCTCCGGCAAACACTTTCAACACTTTTATGCTAAATGAGGGAAGAAATTCAAGTAGGTTACAGCCACCGAATTGCCGTCCGAGGAATGCGCCTTCGAGGCCATCTCCCGCCGAAAATTACCCAAAGCCGATCCCAAAAAATTGCGCCAAAATAAGAAGGGATGGGAGTAAAAAAACTTGTGAGAGCAATGAGAGATTCCTAAAGATGGTGCCATAAATAAAGCGGCCGCTAAAGATTTCACCCACTGCCCCATATCTTTCCTCCCCCACCTCCCCTTTCATCCTCTCTACTTACCCCCGGGCGGTACCGTTGAGGCAAAGAAATAAAAAACAAAGACGAAACAGAAAGGCGCTGTTTTACATCCTGCTGAGATCCTCCTCGAGATTCTACGTAGGAGAAACAAAAAAAAAATGCCGAGGAACAAAAGTCATGGGCACAATTTCGGCCTTGCCTCGTTTATCTGAATTTCGTATCAAAGGTTAGGGACGGGAGATGATGGGAGGTCGGGGGAAATAGACGCGGGGAAAATTCTGAGGTAAGCACCCCTTTAAAACGATTCCCCTCGCTCACCGCAACGTCACGACTTGGACTTCCCCACCTATCTCCGCGTGATCTTCCGGCGAAATGGCCAATAGTCTGCCTTTGAGATCTCTATATTTTGCACCACCTTTCCGTACTTCCTATCGCTCTTAAAACGGTAAAATGGCCAAAGATGGATCTGAATGCTATCTGTCTGGCTGACGTGAACCAATAACACCTTTGGATCCATTGAAATTCGAAATTGAAGTTTGCGAAAAAGTTTTATAAAAAATTATTCCAACCCAAGAACTTAAAAGGCTGAAATCAATGAGATAACTGCATCTGGGAGTGATACTAAATAAATGAAGGAATTAAGGGGTTTGTAATCGTTTAGAAATGCCCACATAAATCTGCTTGTTTTAATATTACTATCATCGAAAGAGAATATAACTTGAACTATCATGTGTTTAAGCAAAGAAACCTGCGTGTTTTTCTTAATATTTAATTCCTTGCAATCTTGTCAATCAGTCTTGCAAATTAATGGAATTATTAACGATTTATCCTAGATAATCGTACGAAAAGAATTACTTCTAAATTGTTCAATTATAAAAATGAGACAAACGCAAAAACTAATTTCAAACCCAAAGACCAAAAACTGAGGAATAAGTATATTGAACTGGGTAATTTTAGGCTTAGAAATAAGGCAGAAATTTAAATAGGATACGACAGCTATATTTTTGTTTCTTTTTCATACTAGGAAAACAAATTTCCCGAACGTAACATTTTAGTTCATCCAGATAAACACTATGACGCCAACAAAAGTCTGCTTCAATCAGTGATACCAACAACCGAAATATGTAACTGAATTCTTGATAAACAAAGAATCATGTGAACCTTTGAGGCTATACACATAGAATACCTCCAGAATTATTTCACGAGTTTACGCTATATTCCTAATTTTATATTCATATGCTTCTATGTCTTACAATTTGGAGTGAAAAATAAAGTGGCGCTGCATACCAAGTCGGAAACTTCACTCAAAACTTGAGAAGCTAAATTTTACTCGTGTTTTATAACTGGTCCTTAAAAGCCCGGAATTCATAGCGGCGGGGTGCAGCCGCTGAATTAAGCCCGGACGGGAAATATTTCTTGTCTTGTTATACATCAGGTGCTCGAAATGAGCATAAAAGAAGGATCATAAAAGTTATGAATTCAAGTTGGTAAGATGTCTTGTCATAAAACTGTGCTTAAAATATAATTCTTTCTTTTCCCTTCCAGGTACGTTCGCGGCACTGCCTTTTAATGCAGACCGGCTTAAGAGCTTCTGTTCTTGTAAGTAAGATGCACTACCTTCCAAAGTTTATTTCGCAAAGTCTGCAGTATATTTTCATATAGCTTATGAAACCTGCAAGCTCAATCCATAGATTATAAAATTAATAAAAGAAAATATTTCTCAAGAACATTTCTTCCAGTTTTGTTTTACTTGGGTTAATCACTATAACATACGTAAACAAGGGCTATATTCTTGTTAGATATTTTAATACAGATAATTGTACCATAATTTTGAAATTAACCTCAAATAACGTAAATACGCAATAATTCTTTCCTCTGAGATCTCATGGAAAAATATTTCCATCGGTGAAGCATTATATCTGAAATAAATCTAAGAAGTACAACTCGTATACACACAAAAAGGTTATGTACGAATGCTTTGATTTCTTTCGACATAGATTACCACAAAGTATGGCTCTCCAAGATAATTTCTTTCAGGTTTATACATTTTGCCGCATCATTGTTACAAAGTTTTTAACTTTCTCTCAATGTCTTCAGCAATAATAACTTAATCGCTTGAATTTTATCGTAATCTTCAGCTGTATACAATGAAAGCGCAATTTTCTAAGACAGCGATAATCAAAACAAATATTTGCTGCGCATTGCTTGTTTTGAAGGTAAAGTTCAAAGGGATGGAATTAGATTAGATTAATTGGTTTTAAGATTTCGAAAGATATTTTTGATGCATTAATAATGTATATTGAGAGAATAGAGAATTCTAATTGTGATTGCTACCGATAAAATGCATTTGATCGACGAAAGAATTGAATTCGGATTTATTCTGTCAAGTGACATTTCAAAGACAATGTATCGAGTCCATTAGATGCTTCCATCGTAAACTGAATCCTTACGTAAGCAAAATAAATGTGACTTCAATACACTGCGTTTTCTGCGATATTGCTGTAAATGGAGAAATCGGGTATTGAATAATTATTTTGCGCAATGAATTATACTCTTTAGTTGAAATATACTCGTTACGAATCACTGATGTATAATTTTAGATAATTGAAAGACGTCAACATAAATTTCAAAGTAGAAAGAAAGAAAATTTGTTGCAACAGAGAGTGAAAAATATAAATTTTTGCATCATAAATGGATGCTCTACGAAGATATTTTGATTAATGTTTCCTTTAAGAAGTCTAAAGTTAAGAGAGATGAATAATAAGTTAGACCCTTATTTTCGCTAACCATGAAAGATATAAATTATAATCAACGATCTTTGTAAATTTGCCTTCTTTGTAAATTTTACATTTACCTTTACGGACCTGCTATAAGTGATTTTTCTGAACTTTCGGGAAAATTTCACGGCACTTGTCAGATCAGTGATGACTAGGTAGCATACCTCCCAGGATACGTTTTACCGTAGAGAAGAGCAATGAATGTCATTTAAGAGAATAACGAGAAGATAAACGGCTCATGACGTTTGCATTTTAAGCTTTCATAAAAATGTGTCTGAGAAAATGAGGTTATTGCCTCTTTACGAAAAACATCACTCTGTCATTATATCACTAACATTAATCTCTTTAGAACGTATAGCGTAATACTTCCATAGAATATAGTTTTTCTAACTGTTTTAATACTTCCATAAGTACTTATCAGTAACCAAACTCTCCATGCCTTTGAAAGTGTTAGGTGCAGTGATTTTATATAAGTTTAATAAAGTAGTAGAACTTTTTTCTTAAGAGAACATTATTACAATTAACCACGCATTAGGACACGCATGCGAACAACCATGCTCTAACTAGGATTCGAACTAGTAACTACTGTGTTGCTGGGTTAGTACGCTAAAACCTTGACCACTG
Organism: Sympetrum striolatum; assembly: GCA_947579665.1. Taxonomy (NCBI): domain Eukaryota; kingdom Metazoa; phylum Arthropoda; class Insecta; order Odonata; family Libellulidae; genus Sympetrum; species Sympetrum striolatum. Next base: position 82,675,569 of record OX388346.1, read on the forward strand.
AGATTTGCAAAACATTCAGCTGTTAAAATGTCTATTCAAGGTTCTTGCAAGCTGCCTCTCAACGTGTGGCAGGGGATGACTCTATTTTCCTAATTGATTGCCTTCGCGTATAGTTCGCGGAAAAAATGAATTATTGAATAGATTCGTTCTAGCATCTTTATCCCCCATCATCCTCGCACATCAGAATACAACAGGGAGGTCGCATTATATCAGCTGAAAGAGATGACCGTTAGCTACAATAAACTGGCAGTTATTTTCGCATTACGGAGGATGGCATTCAAAGCCACCTTCAAAAATACTTAGCGCTTCTTTTCATACTCTTCAAAAGTATGAAAGAATTACGCAGGAAAGCGTCAAGGAAGAGAGGAACGGAAGGAGAGAAAAAAGCGCATCAAGATGCGTTCAACGAGCACGAAGACAAATGAGCGGAGACACCCGTGCGGCGAGTCATATTAAGTGGGCAACCTCCGAGAGAAAAAAGAATACCTCCAGATCTGTTGGACTGAGGAGGGGAAAAGGTCGTTTGGGAGGGGACGGAAGAGTCAGTTGGGAAGGCGGTCGGAGAGATAGCGAGAGAGGCTGAACGTCTTGATGAATCGCCACTTCTCAGTCTTAAATCGCGTCCCTGTCTTCCCCACCCCACCTCCGCTCCTCCCACTCAAGATCCGCCCCAACGGGACTCACCCCGACTACCGAAAAACCTCTCTTGTTTGTTTTCGAGCGGGATTCCCTGTATATCATATCGCCGTATCCTGACCTCATTATTTTATTTAAATTGCCGGATCAGCGGTTTTTATTTTCGTGTTGAATATTTAGTTGTACATTCATCTTTATATGACAACATAAAAGGAGGGGGTCCCTTAGCATTTCTAGTTTACCGAGATCAAATCTTATTGATGTCTTGGATATTTCTACACCATGTCTTCTTTGTGAGTTAATGAAATGAGTTTGTATAGAAGTGACTACGTGCGCATTTATCTATTTGTATCAGGGACCTCAGGAAATATCTATCGAAGCGTTAAAACCTTATAACTGATATATAATGCATTTACTTAAATTTCATCGATAGATTTATAATAAATTATTTATAGACGGAGAACTTTCACTGAATTAGCACTTTCCGGCCTAGTTATTCCAAATTTGGTATTGTGTTATTCAATACAGATTCTTTATCAGAATTGAAGTTTCAAAGAATCAGAATTTTTTCTATTAGTTCGAGTCGACAAAATGGTGGTGAACTGAAGGACAAATAACTATTGATTAACTCATCGCTTTTAATAGGCGAAATGACAAATAATAATTGTGTAAAAAAATCGAATAATAATCTGATGAGACAGTCTGCTATCAGCGGATTTTAATTAAAAATTCCTACTAATTTCATTCAATCGAACATTTTTATTACAATCGGGCAAACCAGTGTAATTTTAAAGCAGTTTCACAATTCCTTTGGGCGATAAAATATCATCATACTTTATACTCGTATTTTAAGTCATGGCATCTTTGTCATTTGCAGACCTAACTAACCTAACTTTTACAGTCACTTCCAGCCAGTACATAGAAAATTAAAGAGTACCTCTTTGATTGGAGATAGGCTCTAGATACTTCTTCATATTTCCGTCACCGAGATTATCTATCAATTTCATTTCGTATTGAAAAATCGATCGAGCATAATCGAGGTGAAATTATCGTCCCTCAACTCATCCTCAGGAATGGAGATATCATTAGAATGCAAGCGGGGGTGGCAATTATGTCGAGCGGGAAAAACGAATTGATGGATGGTGTCAAAGTGTCCACCCCATCCAGAGGACTGGTAGGATACGCTCGTTAATTGGATCGCAAAGGATGATGGGATGGGGAAAAATCAAAATGATCCGCTCGTTGGGACAACTTTATTGACTCCGCTTGTTTATCGATAAGTTGGCTCCGCGAGTGATTCTCCTCGGTCCATCCAATTCCCAGAGAGGATTGATAGCCTCCCTTCCGCCACAAAAAGCGTCAGTCTCTTATTGATCCGTTTATATTATCGAAACATTCAATAAACTGATTCTTTCGGTTTGGTTCCTCGACTTCGATAAATATGTGGCTTTCGTTCGCATGGAAATGCGGTCGTTCGGGCGATATGGCCAAAATTATTCTTGCCGTGAAATTAAAGGGGAGATGAAATTCTGGTAAAGGAAATTGCCTCTAAAAAATTGGCCACTGATTGTTTAAATTACTGAATTTTCACAAATTTCTTCGAGAAAGACTTAAACTATTGGAACTTTATTTTTATACCAGGTTATACCTATTATACGGATCCGGAAGATGCCATAAAACCCTCAGTACAACCTCTGAGTAGTATTTTAGAAACGTTATGTAGTATAAAAACTTGTGTTTCCTATAAAAATATGTGAGCCAATATTTAAACAAAAATTAAATAATTGCAATATTCTAATGACTCATTTAGTTGCATCGATGGAACTAGAATTTAACATAGTGAATGAGCACTTATTATGCCGTATAAGAAAAGTTGACTGTTAATGAAATTGAAACTATCCATCATGATTAGTATTTGTTTGCATAAAATAATAATAGCATCTGATATTGAACTACTATACTATACCGTGAGACTATAATTTGGATCATAAATCTATCTTATCAAATGATCAAGATAACTGGAAAATTTCATTCCGTGCAGTTTAATAATGCTTTCGAAGCTCCACTACTTACACTATTAGATTATTTTTCAGTATTTTAGTGTAAATAAACGATACAGAATCACTAGTAACTTTGCGGTACTTATTAACGTTAAAAAACTCCATTTCAACAAATCTTTTACAAACAAAAGATTTGTTGAAATGCAGTTTTTTAATTTAAAACTGAATTTTTCTTGAGTAGGCAAAGATCCTTTTCGCCTTTTTTGATGCCCAAATTTAACGTTATTCATAAAGAATCATGATATATAGGCAGATTTAAAAAACCTCCGAAAAATGTTAAATACATATATAAAAAAATGACTTAAAAATAAAACATTCAAGAGTATCGTGATAAAATCAGATTTTAATGTATTGGTATTTTGATTTTAATCTTGTTGTTTATTAACTTGATTGGACACAATGTTACGTGACTTCTCGAAAAGTATTAATATTCCAAGAAATCACCACTCTCTTTGAGCTCGCATTATTCATTTCATGCAATGAACACCTGCGTACAGTCATTAACGTTCAAAATATTTACTAAATCAGTTTTCACTCGGTCAACGCTCCAGTGCAGATATAAAGAGCACGGTGGCATAGAATCACGACATCACCGCCGTTTGGCTAGTAAATGGAGTTTCCCCCCTGCGGACTGGATTCGTTTCGAACCCCGAGAATAAATTCATTTCTATTGTAACTCGAAACTAATTTGAGCCATAAAAGCTGGAAGCGGAATCGGCAACTGGTCTCGCCAATCGAGATTCAGCCAGCGGGCGATTTTCCAAAAGCGGGCAGCAAAATAAAAAGCCTTGCGCCGAATGGGGCGTGTAAAAGCGGCGATGATGCAAGGATTATAAAAGTATTCTATGAGAAAAGTCGAGCGGTACATTTTCCTTTTTCAGAAACAAGAAGCACAAGTAAGTGGATTCAGGCAGCAAAGAAAGGAGCTCCGAAAAACGATTGTTGGATAAGGAAACAATGAGTTGACTCAGGAGCTTAAAAAGTAACCTTAAATGCTCAGAGTGAGTCAAAGAAGCCACGGTCCGCTGCACAGAAAGTACACTATTTATAATAAATTTCTCTTTCAGCCATATATTGAGTGCTTCGATACGAATTCTGACGAAAGGTTCCGATGAGTTGGCATAGGACTCAAGTGATTCATGCATTTCGCAAGAAATTTTTGAGTTCGACGTAAATTAATTCGTTCCTTCAGATTCCGAGCTCATTACCTATGGCATTCTTGTCTCCGTCTACCAATAGCATGGCGGCTCTTGTTTCGTTTCCAGCTCTTCACTTATATTCCTCCACTAATAAGAATTAATATTCCAATTTTCAACTCCGCTAACAACTCGGCTGGTCGAGCCATGTTCTGTCCAAAATGTTTTATGGCCCGAGCGAGAGCCATTCCCAACCCTTTTACTCCACGAGATTCTTACAGCCGTATCTTTTTTCCTCCCTGTAAGCCCCAGTGCCCCTCCGGTTTCTTGTAAGACCCACTCCGGGATGTCCATTATAATGAATGGCATAACATACTCGTAAACAATTAATTGATTAATGTACACCAAAATGTTCATCAATCACCAGCGACCACCTCGGGTATCAAGCTCATCTTCGGATGATTTCACCCTTGATCAAAACCATCACCTTAACGCTAATTACCTACAATAAGACCTCACGAAAATACATCGAAAACTTCCTTCGCATGGATTAGGGAGTAATTATAAGGGTGGAACTGCAAAACCCCAAGAGTAAACAGACGTGAAAAATAGAGACATGACCAAGACTCGAACTCAGATCTCCCACTTTCCGGAAAAGTCCTGGAAGTGCTAAGATACGCCCTTTCCCTCATTCTTGTGATTTCCTTTGAAAGGTATTCCTTAACCAAGTTTTTGAGCTGACTACCTCTATGAGGAGCTCATACTATGGTTGGTGCCACTATGTGGAGCGTCACACGCCTTGATTACAAAGCATATCAATGACAGAAACGACATAGCATTTTAGTGTATGGGAATAAATTTGGAATTTGCATGTCAACGAATTAGAGGTTTCATGAATTTCCGAAAGCAATTTTGCTTCGTACCTGTCGTTTCCGGAAATCACGGAAAGGGTTGGATCATAGACGTAAGAAGAACGCGATGTACATACATTTCAATAGCAATCCTGGTATCTTCAGGGATGGTAAGCTGCAGTGACGCGGTACAGTACACTAGCAAAGACGGCTTTAGAAGAATTATCAAACCTTCAACGGTAGTTTAGTGATTAGAATACCTGCTTGGAAAGCTGGAGACCTGGGTTCGAATCCCAGTCATGTCGCAATGTTTCATTTCCGTCTACTCTTGGACTTCTTCCGCATATTATAGCCTATTTCAACGGATGGAAGGGTTCAATTCATATGGAGGCGTGGCAGACGCGGGGATTGACAGAGAGCGCCTACTTGATAAGAGCGTTTCAAACGGCGTTTCCCTTTTCTGGAAGGTGGAACGGTGAGAACGGGAAGCGTGACATCTTGGAGTCGACACCCCACGTTCCCGCTCGTGTTCCAGAGGCTTTCTGGGAAGGTGAGATAGAGAAAAGGGAAGAGGAGCTATATGTCGTGGTCACGGGATAGTCTCGCAACACATAATAAGAATAATAAAATCCCTGCATCATGTCGGTGAGAAGCCTACTTACAAGGAGTCCGTCGATCGTGATCTGGTAAGGAGGAATTTTACATCCAATCCGCACCGCCTGAGATTTTTATTTTTCGGTCCGTTAATCGCAACGGAGATGTGAGAATGGATCGCACAATGGAACCACGGAGAACGAGGATAGAGATCAATACCGACGATAGTTGCGAAGATCTGTGAGGGACCATGCCCGCATCAAAGGAGAAGGAAACCGCACTAATCCATATTGAAAATCTGAATGGAAAATAATTCCATTTAATCTGGTAATAAACTTGTAGGCTAAAATAAATCGAAAAAGGAATTATGAATCACTTAACAAAATCTAGGAAAAAGATTAGATAGGAAAGGCATTGAAAGATTAGGCAGGGGTGATAAATAAAACTTTCATACCTTGACCCAAGAATATCGATCAATTAAAGTCATTTTCAAAATTGAACACAGATGAAATCGATGGGTATATCTCGATAGCGCTTACTAAAATATTCTCAGAGCATCAAAACAATTTAACTATATCAAAAGCCGACATTTATGCTAATTAAGTTATGTAGCAAAATATTCCTATGGAGTTTAAGCTATAGAGCTAAATTAAGGAAAATCTAAACTAGGCTAAATTGAAAATATTAATTTAAGTACGCATATTTTACGAATTTTAAACCCTTCACGGTTAAACGTTAACCGGAAAGTATTTTTAGTACTTCAAAAGCTTAATTTCCTCTAAGAAAAAAGATATTTCATTTAATTTCCTGGGATTAGACAGTTTTATCTAAACATTCCCTTCGACAAAATTGTCCGCGTGGGCAATTGAAGGATGAGTTGAAAAGTTAGTGCCAATCTCAAGCGTCCGAGTGACTAATACAAAGAAAGAAGTGAGATTTGTACTGTGGAAAGGGCTAAAGAAACGGTCTCCGCCCTTTCTTTCATTTCCTTAATTCTCTTTCATTATATTGACCCTTTTCACGCTCCCATTGCATTAAATTCGATTCCTCAATTGAATAGGCCCGGTTTCTACACTGCCACGACTTAGTTTATTCTTTCACGCTTCCTTTTTCTATTTCGGCCGAATTTGTTTCCCTTTCTTACATCCTGAAGTCGTTTGATCATCTCACGTCACGCCGTATTTCACATCAATTAATGCTACGCGCCGGCGAGTTACTCTATTTGCGATTTTCATGCTCCGTAGCTCTCTCCATATGACAGATTTCTTTTCTCCCTGAGACTGGTTTTTCCACCTTCTATTTATTCACTGTTAGAGAAAAATTTTTGCTAATAGATTTCGGTATCGTCGCATTACGCTTTTCATTTGCCTTTATAAATTTATGGAAATTTCTCAAAACCAAGCAATAATATTCTTCCACTGGAGTTCAAGCATACTTATTGTAATGCTAAAATATTTTTTACTAATTTCCAGCGTCAGAGCCAAAAGAAGAAGTACCTACGTAAAGAAGAAAAATTATATCGAATAATCTTTTAACGCTAAATTGGCGGCTAGTTTTCTTTTAACGAATAGAGCAAAAACTGTGTATACATTTATGCATGTAAGAACTGAAATATATGTATACATTTCACCCCGAAATTTTTAAATTAAAATATAAATCCATCTCACCTCTTAGTTTATCTTTCAATTTCATATTCGTTAATAACGTGAGTAAAAATGCTAAAGAGATAATCTTAACTAAATGAAAATTCTTAGGGTTCAATACTAATTTCCCATTGTAAAAATGTATTGCAGCTTACAATAAATCCTATTGGATAGATCAAAGGTGAAATGTAGAGAAAGAGACGAGGATTAATGGTGATAATTGAATATCTCAGATAACAAGAAAGTCAAACATGTACTTCAAAAATCTCGGGACAGAAATTCTTTTTCGATTACAATACATCCTCTACACTTGGTCCCCTCGTGAGAAAGCAGCGTCTCCCACCTCACCGAGGAAAAAACTTGCGCCGAAGATTTCGAAACGCGAGGAAACTTTCCCACATCTCGTCCAGTTGCATTTACACGAAATGCAGCATTATCTCGTCCGAGTCTCGAAAAGGGAAGGACCGCCTTGAGAGCAAAAGGATCGATTCCTGCGAAGGTGAAGATGGCCGGTGCATGCAATAGTGCACGGGTGAAAGGAGGAAGAACACTGATAAAGAAGGGGAAGGTCAGTCCGCGTCGAAGAGGCAAGAGAGATGGGGTTGTTGAATCAGAGGGCAGAGTGTTGGATAAACAGGGTGTGCTGCTTTTTTCGAGCATGGTTCCCATTTAACCCCTTCGATTCCCCAAGATGGCTACACCGAACCCAAGACAAAAGGGATGCCGCTTTCGAAAGGAAATATAACAAGAAGGAAGAATAGCGTAAGAAATAGGAGACGAGGTTGGTTACAGGTCGAGTTCTAATAGGAGCTTGTTTGCGCCAGACGAGAAAGAAAGGGGAGAAAAAAAGAAGATGAGAGAGATGAGTACGTGGATTGTTTCGAAGATGAAATGAGGATAAAGGTGCCGCCTGTTGGGAATCTAGAGCAAATAGGGAGAAAGTGAGGGCGAAATGGTGCATTCTGAAGAGTTAACTATACTACCAATGATTTTTTTGCTTGTTACAATAATAGAGAGACTACTTTTGAATTTCCAGCACGCATGACATATAATAGAAATCTTTAACAATTCAAAGAATCACTCTTACTTGTAATTGTGCTTCCTTATAAATCGCTTTACTTTAGTAGAATTATAAGTAAGAAGAAGATTGAAGTTGAGATGAAGTTACGCAAGAAAACACATTTCCAGTCAATCGTTATTAACTCAGCAAAAGTGATTATCTTATATTGAATATTAGCACACAATAATATTGAGATACTAATGTCGGGAATGTATTGTAGAGTAGGCTGTAGTACTTTTATATTAAAATTTAAACAGCAATTTAAATCTTATTTTCAAATCTTTGCAGTAGTTCTTTACGAAATGAATACGTACATTTTTAATATTCTGCATACGCGGAATACATTTGATGAATGAGATTGAATACCGCTAATTTAATTAATTCCTAATAATTTTAAAAACGAAACAACTCTAATTGGTTGAGCCTAATTAGTCGCAATTAACTGTTCATAAGATACTATAAGTCGCCTACTTTCACAAGATATTTTACATTAGACTTCCCTGGTAATTCGTTCAGTTAAACATTCACTACGGATTTAATCCATTGTAGATCATGGCATCAGCCATTGCCCTACCCAGTCTTAGTTTCCAAAACGTTTCCTCACAACCCGTTGGGCATTTTGAATTTGCCTTGCAGATTTAGAGAAATGCAACTCCCATGAGCCTTTCCCAGAATCTGCATTTCCCCTGTAACAAGCGTGACAAATTACTCACCGAGTCTCTAGAAATTTCACATGCATTTAAACATTTCGGAAATTATTTTTTCCTCTGAGAAATGGTTTGAGACTGTTTTGTGAGTATCCTCGAGATGATAGCTTGCTAATGAAACCAGTTGCGAAACAAGCCTGCCATGGAACATTAGCAGGTGCCATTATTTATTCACATTTAAGGAGCATGGGAATGCAGGAGAGAGAAACAGGTGCATCGATGAGTAAGGGAAGGCCTAATTGATTTTCTCCATTAATCCTTCGGATCTTTCAAAAGGATAATGTGCTCTTATTGCCTCATTAATGTTTGTTTCCCAATTAGTAAACCACCCACATTTTTTCAGTCCCTTCAAGAGTTTTGACATACTATAAAAAATGCGTCATTACTCCCTAGATCATGTGCACGGTGCAAAATGCACTTTATCTCCATTTTTAAATTATGAAAGCAGTTTCGGGGGAAGTCACGATGTTTGATTAAGTGCAGAAAGTCCTTTTCCATGCTCAGCCGCGCGTGCAATAATGAATCTGGTGGATTCGGCACGGTTCCTTTTCCTTCCTCTGTTTTCAATCTGGGCGTCCCACTTGCCCCGGACGCATGTGCCCGATTACTTTGTCATGCTCGGCAGATACGGGAAGCCCATGTACATTTGGGGCGATATCAAGGGACGTGCAAGATGAATCTTGAAGGGTGACATGGGATAATTTAATCGGAAAATATGACCAAGCTAAGGAAAGGAATTGGAGGATCTTAAAGCAACGGCGGAAATTTTATCATTTATCTCTTGTAGTTAGTATTAACTTCTTATGGAAGTACTGTCTTTTAAAAATATATGTGAATAATATGACATTTTGAATTCGGCTGCAGCTTTCTTTGCTTCGTGGGCATCCACAACGAAGGTAGCAAACGCTCAACGTAGTTTTACTACTGCAATTATGGTAAGAGAAAAACTGCAAAAAATTTGAATAAATACTCCGTGGAATAAATTCATATAACAATTCAACGAAACAAGTAGCGACTCTGAGATTTTCCAAATAATGTTATATAATTTATTTTACTATTCTTCTAATAAATAATTTTTAATCTGTGTCTAAAGTTCACTACAATATGCGTTTGCGGTAAGACACTGTACTAAATTGACAGTGAAGTATGATCTTTATAAATTATATGAGAATGGCAATGAAAATTAAACTCTAGCTTTCATGAGTTTGTGGAAAAATTTTGTAAATAAAATGCGGATGGTAAGCTACGCGTTAATTCCACTTCATTATAAAAGTCGATAAATAATAAAATGATATCGTACTGTAAATAAATACTCCGAAGAATTGACATTTATCTGCAATAATTACTATTAAAAATGATAATTCAACGAAAATGCGGGCGACTCCGAAATTTTCCTCTCGAAGCAATATCTAAAAATGCCAATCCACATATATTATTTTAACATTCCTCTAACGCATTTTCCCAGTATTCCAAACCAATGATAACCGGAACTCGAATACAGAATGATTATAAATTGTCATTTATATAGTTTGAAATGTGATTTCTTACGTGTAGGTGAGAAATTATCAAAATTAATCATCGACCACCTTTGCAGTCGTATAAAACAGATTGAAAGTGATACCGAGAGCTTAAAGGAAGATAAATAATGGAGTTAAGTATATTTTCTGTATCGAATAAAGAGGCTGACGTCACTTGTGAGAGAACAGCATCAGATGAACGCCTTACATGACAGGTTGAAGTGTAGCAAGTGACAGAATATGAGATGGGGAAATGTTTCAGAACGGAAGACAAAATGGACGGAGCCGTTAGGAACATCAAGATCTAAGATTAAAATAGAAGAAACCATAGAGGAAAGTCCATTTAAATTAGAAACGAAAGGAAAGTACTCATGCAAAACATTGCAATTCATCAGTTACGCATAATGATGTTAAGAGAAATGACTGGGCTTGGGTATAATGAAAATAATCTTATCCTATTAAAGGTAGTAAAGGCAGTGAAATTATTGTTTGATAAGAAAAGTCCATTGGCATATTTAAAATGTGGTGCTAATAAAACAGGTAATAATATCAATTTTACAATTATCAGCTCGAAGTAGATGTTGCTGTGTTTTTACGCTACAACTCTCTCGAAATGATAAAATCCTAATAGTACGCTAATGATGGAGATCAATCTAAAAACTTAATTATTCATTTTCTAACCCAAATATTTTTGACTGGTGTATGACTAAATGATGGCTGAATCAGTTGAATTTTATGTAAAGAAAAAATAGCTCCAGGAAAAAAACTTCATAGCTCAGAAATTTTACACACAACGTTGAAGAAGAAACAGTCAGGGATAAGTTATCATGCAGAAACATTAACCAACCTTTAAAGATAATTAAATAGGTGTTTGTAATCTGCATACTAAATTTGACCAACGACAACAATCTTATTACTCTATATTTTCTTTATCTACACAATGTTGGTACCACGACTGGATAAAAACACGAAAAGGTCGTTGGTATCGAACCCTCACGTGCGATGCGAGAAAACTATAATAAAGCTAAATTAAAGGGGACAGCTAATTAATACCACGGATAGTTGAGGAAACCGCAACATAGGGAATTCAGTTTATTGAGGAAAGATACGAGGAACCCGATTGACAACTTGCCTCCCCAATGAAAGAGGAAGATGCTAAAGCCGTAGGTGATGTAAGCTATTCGATTTTTTGCAAATCAACAGAGACTTCCTCAAACCAAAAAAACAGCACCTGACACAACAAGCGATCGAATAATCTTCGCACCCACACTTCGTCGAGGGAGGTAAGGGGAAAATGAATCGCCTCTCCACTCTTAAATAAGGTACGAAACAGATTTAAAAGACGGTAAAGCATCTTAAGGCGTAGGCCGAAAGGTAGGAAGAGAAATAGAACGATGTAGCCAAAGTAACGAGAGACAGTGATGAAGACGAAGGGCGAATGAAAGTGGAGGGCAGCACAATCGCACACATAGGCCGTCCGAAGCGAAGAGGGGTTTGGGGAGGCAAAACTCGTCGCTCTGAGTGACGTTAACAAGGATTCGCCGTGACCGTAGGCGAAGAATGAGAGAGAGCAACGTGGAGCGGAAAGACACCCCCTCCCCTGCTCGACAACCGAAGGGGGAGGAAAGATATTGTGGCTTGTTCGCTGTTGGAGATGATTGGCCGCAAAGTGTAGCGAAGTATACGACAAGAGGAAGGAGAGAGGAGGAAGAATGGAAAGGATAAGAATGGAAGAGGAAGAGATAAGAAAGGGAGGGAGACGAAACTTCCGAAGCCATAGAAAAGTCAAAGTATGGGAAAATCGACGGCGAAAACGTATTCGCCAGGGCCGTCTCCGAATTAAAGTGATATCTGGTAAAAATCAGAACCAGTCTATCCAGCTTCCTTTTTGGGCCGAAATGAGACATTCATTTCAAGTAAAACTGGTGGATCACTATATTTTCTAGGTGATGATTCCTCGGTAGATTGAGGATCTTCTGAAGAAAATTATGACTTTTGAAAATAAATAATATTTATGAGCATGTTCCGATCCTTGAATTAGCAATTAGAACAAGTACTTGGAGCCTCACGATTTTCTGAATCTTTCATTTCGGCTATGCCGCACAATGTAAGATTTGATACAACATCTTAACACTAAAAATAAAAAAATTAATTTTTCATATTTTTGGCTGTTTTCTACCGATTAGATTCCCACTAGTCTCTAATTTTAATTCCTCAATTGCTCTAACAACATTAAAGCAAATAGTAGAAAATTAAGTAAAATATTATTCGCGGTGGGAATTATTATACCCACACCTTTCATTTTCTACTCACCCTATAAGTACAGAAATAATTACGTTTATAAAATCAATATAATTAAATAATTTTCATCAATTCGTTCTCATTTATTCAACCTCTTTTTCCTCATGAAAGGCTACTTTAGTATATAAGTAAGATGAAAATAAATAATTAAAGGAAAAATTTACTGATATTTTCCTGCAAAGTAATTTCATCTACAAAGGAAATGATTCCGGAAGCAATTCAAAGGGAACCGCTCCTTTAATATAAATCTTATCTAAGGAGCGGAGCCGCACGTAAGGTGCTTGGCCTCCGGGTGGAAGACGTTTCTTTGGCCTAAGTTTGAAATTTTCGTATATCTTACTTAGAGAGAAATACGCTGGTGAAGGCTCCCCTTTCTAGTCGGCGCCCGGGTGCTATGCGCCAACCGCATCACAGGCAGGCGTGGCTCTACTTGAAAAATAAATATGCTCAAAAGAAAATCAACTTGAAAGAAAACCTTCCTCTACTTCTCATCTATATACAAGTACACTCTCCGGAAAACTTTTATAAAATCTCTCTTAAGCCACGATTAACCACAATAATTTTCACAGACCACATGTAGTTTGAGGATTCTTTTAAAGGAGTCATAATAAGGGAAAGGGTAAAATAAAATCTTACTGCGTTCTTTGACCTTTGCTTCATTTCTTGCTGCAATTTTTTCTTTACTTTAATATACGAAATTGACATCTCTTAATCTCACTTTAGATATAAAATAGATAATCCTTGCATGAGACGTAAAATTGATGAGACTTAGAAGTGTTACATTCATTCAAAAGCTTTCCGGTTGGAATAATTATAACAATCGTATCATCATCCTCACAAAAAATTACAAGACAGACTTTTAACATTTATTTCAGGGATACTGAATTTTAAATTAAAAAGGTGGATAATCAATGGAAATCTGAGAAGCATAAACTCTTAGGAAGAGATGTAAAAAATATATAAGCTAAATAATGTGACGAATTGTTTAAAGTAAATCTCAATATTTAAGTGGAAAACAATTCTCAATTTTGACCGCCAAATATAAAGAAACATTCCTCTTACCACACACATTCTTACGCATTTCCCTCACCAATTATCCGCTGAAAATTCGATATCGCAGCCATTTCATTCATCAATCTAAGAATCTAATACGATTATGTGATATATTTGTGGCGTTTCGATGTTGTGCAATGCAGGTAAGTATGTTCTAAGGATATAATAGGAAAGAAATGCATCTTCAGACTTTCGGAGGTGGAAAATGGCGCGGCACGCGCCTGTCCTAGGAGAGGCTGCGAGAGGCGAGAAATAACGGATACACGCGAGGCCGATCGTTTCATCTCATTCCTCGCACACGGACGACTCTGGTCCAAAGCGTGTTCCAGTCATGTCTTTATAGGGTACTCTATGCGAAAAGATTACAAGGGAAGGATCGCTCTAGATAAGGGATCTAACGTCATCGAGAACGCTATTAAAAGGCGGAAATTACGTCAATCAGTACGGCCCCTTACACTTATAAATGTCTCACCTGGAGGCCTGTTCTTAATGCACCTGCGGAGGTGATTGAAGTCCGTGTCAGCGCTAGACGGAGTGAAAAATAAGGGCCTCGCCTCTTTAAATCATCCGGGAAGAAAACCGAGCGGATTTTTCTGGAAAGGAATTCGTGGGTTTCCGATAAATTACCGCGGAAAATAACGCGGTGTTGAGGCAATTTGCTTTAATGAACCACTCAAATTAGTTTCGACGAGATCCCTTGCAAAAAAAATCAGAGTAAATACGCGCGAAAATCATGTGGAGTTTTTATTGTTACAACAATAATCTCAGAACGAGTGACCGTGTTATGCTAGCATAATTGCATACTCACATTCATACCTTTTGTAAACAGTTCGAGAAACACTGACATTCTGAAATCAATGAAAACAAGTGTCACGCTCTAAATTCACGTGACTTGTTGGCAAACGAATATATATATACATATACACATATATATTCACAACAACAGAATTAGATATTATACTTGAGTACCTCAATTAGTTAGATGTTTTAAAATAGTTTGAACAAATGTCGTCGGTGAAGAGTTTCAAAACTCCGAGACGAATTTTGAGAACATCTCTTTAATAAAAGATAGAGTCCTTAAATTTCGGAAGTGGAGACGTGAGTTAACGATTAGCAAGAACCTCCTATACAGAAGAAAGGATTTTGAGAATTACTAAGTCTAAGAGCGGTATAAAAAATATTTTTTCTCTCAATATGCGAATTAACCGAAATTTATTTATCTCTTCCAGTGAAATTTATCCTGATTTTTGCTTTTATCACTAATATCAACAAAAGCCTATAATTATTAATTATAAATATGAAAACTCATGTGAAAAATCGCGTTGTTTTTCACTTTTGAGCATTGCATTAGCAGCGTATCGAAACTCTCATATATATATGGATAGAGATTAAACAAACTATTTTATAAATCTGAGTTTAAAAGATTTAAGAATTAAATGTTAATTTAACAACGTTGTTAGAGGAAGAAGGAGATAATCGAGAAAGATGGGAGAATTCAAGCTTAAATTGCCAACGTTATTTTGACCAAATTAATCACAAAAAACTTCGAGTATTTGCTTTAAATTCCAATATTTCTACCAATATCAACAAACAAAAATCTTCGATATAAAATTTACGTAGAGTTGAAAATATTAATTATAAGTACGTAATAGATTACCTTGATTATAGAGATGAAACATTTATTAAGTTCACTACTTAATTTTTAATTCAAACTTTTTCATCTCGAAAACTTTAATAAAATCTGAGTATTAATTGCAGTATCTACTCCTTTCGGGAGAGAGAAAGTCGGAATCAAGAGCATCATCTCAGAAATCAATTCTCCGGAGTCATTCCGACTTCACTTTCGCCGAAATAAATTTTTTAATCGTGTCATCTCGACTTTAATGTATGGCGCAGTTTGAATGCGTTGCCTGCGCTCCTTTGCGATCGATAACGTGGGAACATGGCAAAGCACTGCTCGGACGTAATATAAGCCCCAACTTGCCATCCGTTAATCTCCTTGCACCGTAAGCACCCTAGTAACCACTCTCCTATTGAACTACCCGGAAAAACAATGAGTACTGCGGGGAAAAATTTGAAAAAAAACTGCGACTTTATACTCCTCCGCTGAAAATGTTATTATTGTCAAAGACCTTCAATCTTCCACCTGCGCTCATTTAAGAAACCATTAAAAAAAATACAAATAATCTCCAGGTTTTGCCCTAGGGTTTTCTCTTCCCCACAGCGGCCGTATCTTTTAACGCAGGGAGGAGCATGAGGCTTCAACATCATACTGATTACCATATTGACGTCCGCGGCACGAGATTGGATTACTGACAGCGTGTAACGGACTTCAATTAACGCACCAGGCATTGTCTTCCGGTAGGCGGGAGTTGCGAATCTGACGAGAATGATTCGTGCGCCCTCCCAATCGATGACGGCGGGGGAGAGAATCACCGAATCTCCCCCCGACATCTAAGCAACGCATTCTCTCATCTGAATTAATGAAGCCGATGCTTATTACGGGAGACACAGATGTGCTGTAACGGGAGGAGCCTCGACGGATTGCAATCATGTCTCGAGTAATGACTATCTTGTTGATCGCGTAGAAAACCTCATTTAAAAATGCTGTTATTATTCTGTCAGATTGGAGAATTGATGGCATTCGGCCGCTGCGACTGCAGTGACTGCTTCCGTTGCTCACATCAGCTAGGATTAAGCGTAGGAATCGGAAAATTATTCCCAACCTCACAATAGTTAAGCGGATATCAAGAGAATTCAGAATTCAAGCAAAATTTTGAAAATGGAAGAATATTCTCAAGTAACGAGTCTATGAGGATAACTCCCTGAAAATACTTCCACGTACATATAACTCTACCTTTTTAAAAATATGTAAACGACCAAACAACTAAATCTCCCATTATCTTTTTCAATATAATATTTCACCATAGCTATCAAGCTTAGCACTCCGATAGATCTAGAGCTGAGTATACGAGGCAATATGTTTGCAATTTTACAAGCAAATTAAGCATAAAATCAGCAAGTAAGAGACAATAAAGGATGTCCGCAACCGATCACCAGAAAGAAACCTAAGACATCTTATGGCCACCGCAAAATTATCTAATTTGTTTTATCAGATCTACTGATGATCTGACGCAGACATTCTCCATTTTTTTATTCAACCCTTTTCCTATAGTTTAGAAATCTGAATGGCGTTACCTTACTTTCAGCATTTCCGTGTCTGAGATACAAATAAAATCGAAACAGATCGCAAATTTGTGCTAAAACTTAAAGTCCATTCCTCAAATTCGATAAAGCATCCCAAAGCAGTCTCAATCGTGAGTACCATGAATTTGGATGCGATTGAATGTAACACTGACGCCTAGATAATTGATCAATTGATAGCGAAAATGTTTTTAAGACGCTATAAACATAATTGTAAAAGGCAAATGAACTCCATATTGTTTAACATTGGAGTTTCAGATCATTGAAAATGAAACATTAAATTCATATATCATGTTTATAAATCATAGATTTAATTCAGAACAGTGAATGCATGGTTTATGTCAGCAAGGCGAAACTAATTTAATCCCTGGTTCTAAATCTCGTAACACCGTAATGGAAATCTCTCATAATGAGGATATAGCGCGCATTATTCATCTTCGAAGCGAGAAAAAATACAAAAGTGATCATTTTTAGTCAGGTTATGAAAGAAGAATAATGAGATTTTAATATCGCTGAAAATATGCTGACGCTCTGGAAATTAATGGACGCGACCTTCCAGACCTGCTTTGTCAAAACGAGAAAATAGTCCAGAAACTATTTTTATAAAAACGCGAACAAATCCATCTTAGATAGTCATTTAAAGGTTATGAAATATCGCAATCTCAGTTCAAATGAAAATCGGTGAAGGAAACATGAGCTGGGGAAAAATTAGTCTCGGCCTTCCTGTCTCTTCGAAGATGCAATCATCGTTAGCCGAGAAAACTCTTTAACTTGCAAATGTATGCAAAAATCTCGATAATCGTAGATAGGACAAAGAAAAAATAACTCGAGTACAGCAATTATCTTCTTGAATTGCGCGAATCTTTTAGATCTTTCGGGGAGCATACATTTTATAATAAACCATCGTCTTGAACGATGTTCGGGTAAAAGGGCTATTAGTTTTATCTCGGGAATCAAACAGCTCAAACGTAACAGTCATCAAATTATCTAGCTTGAAAGGCCTCTATAGGACGCACTGAAATCGAAATCTTTCATCTCGGCGATAAATTCAACTTAAATATTGAATCAACCTCGAGTGCTAAATGAATACTTACACAATGGCAGATGCGTATGTTTTCTCCGACCGCTGCGAGATAAAGCCGCAAGAGCACGCAAGTTGCCCTTTATCAGTTTTAAGACAAAAATATAGCATCTTACCGCTGCTAGAATGTGAGAATTCCGTTTTATCATCGATTAATCTTGGCTTTCTGTAGATTTAGTGTTTTAATCTCAACAAGAAAATGCATTATTTAAATTCCCGCAATGCCGAAAATTCGGATGGACTCAAAGAATCTCACAATCAAGAAATATGTGAGAATTATTTTTCTCGGGAATTCGTAATAGTATAATTAAATGCTAATTGTTAATTTCATAACGAATTAAGTTTCAAAGGTATTTCTTTTGACGTTCATAATGAAACCTTAACTCACTGTTAATAGTTACTAATTATACGTTTATGCTTCGCTAATTATCACAGTACCAGTTTCTTTAAGGGTATAGTTCATAAAGACATTTTACGATATGAATAAACATCTTATTTCACAGAAACTAACTAACGCATACTATTATACGATAGCTATCGAAATGTTGACTTGAATTTTGGGTTGTTTTTTCTTTTTGAAACACCAAAAGTAAAATGATAAATATTGTGATTAAAGATATTCATTCAATATTACCCAAAAGAGGGAAAAATGCTGGAAATAAATCGCAATTGTTTGCTTATTGGCAATTTAATATCCAATTTATTATATTAAATAATATATTTAATATAATAATATTTAATTTTAAATTATATATTTAATATATAATTTAATATTATATAAAAGGTGCTTTATCACGTAAGTAAAGCAAAAGTTGACGACAATTATTAATTATAATTATCTTTGAAATGCTACAACTTTACTTTGCATCTTACAAATTCTTCCACTTGTAAGAGGCAAATATTTTTCTGCACATTCGTTGAGAATTTAAATCCTCTATTGCACAGCACAACATCCATTCATAGATTTTCACCTTGCTTTTATGGACTTGTCCATAAATTCCTCAGATTATTTATAAAATCTACGCATAAATTCCAGCAAAATTTATTAAATATTGTTTATCTTTTCTCATCACTGCACTCAACTTATTTATTTTTGGGGAAGTTATTTTTCCGGACGGCGAATTAGAAGAAATTATTCAGAAAAAGAATTCAGCGATTACAATTAAATTCTTCAAACTTTCATTTAGAAGATCCCTTTTAAGAGGAGTAATAGGATTCAGGATAAATACGATTTGATCTATTCGATAGGCAAGTATATACTCCACACAAGAGCATCTCTAAGAATTCTTCCAAAAGGCCCTCCGATTCTTTAGAGAGGAAATCTCTCGAAAAAAGAAGAAAGGAAAACTCCAATCTAGCGAATAATGCCTCCATTCCCTGGAGAAACCCTTGTAACCGAAGCAACTCCTCGAGACAAAGAGGTAGAATAACAAAAGACACCTTTAGATGTCCTAAACTGTTGACCGGATTCCGTAGAGTCACGAGCTCGACTCTCTCCTCGCGGAAAAAGACCGAAAAAACGGAGGAGAAGAATCGGTAGAGGCGATTAGGATTGCAAGAGAGGAAATCGTGGGTGGGAAAGAAAAATGACTCTCCGCGGGAAAAGGCTGCGTTCAACCTTTCCCTCCCCCTCATACACGGGGAAAATCGTGATACGCTCGTTACAAACGCCTTGTAAGGGCGTTAGCGGTAGGTGAGGTTACCCGAGCACCCCTTGCCTATTCCTCCCTTCTCCCAGATGCTGACCTTTGCCCGGGGATGAGAGTGCCGGAGGTGGGGCCCATCTCACGACACCACACCCCAGCACCAAATAGCACCCACGCGCACCCATAAGAGGAGAAGAATACCTGTGTCCTTTTCCCGCGCTCTCAATTTCTCCATCTCGCTTTCGGGTACACGCCTCTTATATTTTCGATGAGAGGGCCTCGTTACGTGCCATTATGATGCATGCGCTGCAACTCTCGCCGGGACGTATTTACTTTCCCACGCGAGGGATGACAAGGTGTCGTAACATACGATTTGTTTTTGTTCTCGTTTTCACGATGACGTCTGCATGTCCGTTTTCACGCACTCTTTGAGGTTAACAAAATAGTGTCCAACATCCATGGCCGGGAGACCGCGTTATAAATCTTCCCGGTTGGGCAAGAAAGCGGGAATTCTCAACATGACGTGGGGTCGAGAAGGAAGCGAAACTACTATGAAGCCTAGCCAAAAATATGAGATCCGGTGCTTTAACCTGAGACCGTTATTCATTACCAACACAGAGATTTAGATGGAACAAAAACCTCTCAGATTTTTCTGCTGTTCTTCTGATCAAGGGACCCGGTGGTGTAAACAGAGTACAAACGGAAGGATTTGGAGTTTGCACTATTAGAAGAAGGGACTTGTTCACTTATTTAATCATTTCTTCACTTCTAAACAACTTAAATTTCCTTCAGAAAATAAAAACTTAACTAATACATAGAAAAAAGCACCATCCTATAACATTCGTGTTAACATCATATACAACATTATAGCATCACGTTTTGTTTTATTAATGAAAAATTAGCTTATTTTTTGCGTCAACTCTCAAAACCTATCACACATATTTAAATATTTAAAGGCAAAGGCTGAGATGTAAGATGAATCTACTAAGTCTTGATATCGTCCTAAATAAAGACATTTTTATCATATAATTATAATTTCTTTGGTATCAATTAGCTCCAAAAAGTGCGTCATCTTGAGCTAACTTATTTCAATACCACACTAATGAACCGCCAAGTTAACGCCAATACACGGTGGACCCGGAACCGACCTGGAAATTAGAACGAATTGAGTTTAGGAGAGAAAATAACATTATTTCAGGCCAAAGCTTTTATTTATGAGGAAAGGAATCGTCCTCGATTCTCAGTCAGAAATATTTTCTTAAAGAATTTTCCTCGAAAATCTTGCATCTTATTGCCTGGAATTAATATACATTTAGTTGGCAAAACTATCATGGAATATATTTCTGTGGCATGAAGTTTGTCACTTTCTCAAATTCTAACGATTTTTTGTATTAGAACTGTCTTCTAAATTATCATCATAGAAAATATCTAGTAACTGCTTTGCTACCATTCATAAATTTTCCTTCCCCTCCGTCGAAGTCTAAATGGTTGAAATCGTATAATATAAGTTACCTTATCGATTTTTGAACATGATTTAATTGTTTCAATATTTTAAACTTATGAATTATACTTATAATAAAATAAATCGTTCAAGAAGAAAATTGACCTATCCGCTCAAATAATACGCGCTACTCTTTTGAATCTGTTTTGTAATTAAAGGCCATAGTTGTTCGAGATCACGGAAGTCTAGTTATATTTTTCTTTATTTTCATATTAAGATTCGCGAGGCAGCATTTATTAGTATTCCTTACTATTTATCATTTAAAGATATTTGATTTTTAGATTCCAACATAGAGCATAAATACAAACCCAAAAGTCTACTTTATATGGAAACGATGGGTTGAAAGTCGACATATTTTCCATCGAAACCACTCCCAAACGAATATGAGAACATTCCGTAAAATCAGAATGGAAGTCTTGAATGCAAGCACCTTAAGATAGGCAAAATCGTGATTCATCCCTCAAAGAAAACTCCTTGCCGGAACACGGGGACCGGAATCAAAATTTCGCTCCCGATGCCCGACATGAATACGTTAAGACCTGCAAGGCGAATAAAATCCCAGACGCATACATACGCTGCATTCCGAATATTTCATCCTAATTTCACTTATGTAAATTGCGTCACGTAATGACAAAAAAGGGTGCCTTTCTATAGGAAGTGGAAGCTCCTCCTCCATATACGTATGTATGACATCTTATGACGCTCTCCGGAGGCCCGGTCACGCTCCGCGATCTTCAATATTTTTTCTCCGTCAACCGCTTCGCTGATCAAAACCCCATTCCAAGAGCGCTCCGGGGATCGCAAAAGAACAATATCTGAAGGAAATCAAGGTTGAGAGGGAAAATTCTCGTCCCTTTTTACGGAGCTTAAAACTTGCCCCGGCGGAGTTAAAAGATGGAAATGAAAACGTCTTGTTCATAGAGTCGAGGAAAATGTGGGATGCGATCGGTGGGGCAGAGAAGGGGTGGTATTTAAGCTTACCTTCCCTTAGCGGCTCTTGTAAGGCTCCGAGGAAGAACCCGATGAAGTGGATATCGGATATCCGCTGGTATCGGTGAAAGTTTAACTGAAGTTTTAAGATCCTACGCTTCGGCATCTTTCAAATATCATGGTCCTCTGCAATGAATGAAGAATGGGGTACTTCAAATTCAGCTCGCTGTGAAATCGAGAGATAAATAAATTTAAAATAAGTGCTACCAGAGGTTATAAATGATACTTCCTTCCTTGTGATCAATTAGGATTGACCATATTGACATTTAATTTTTAATGGTAGTTTTAGAAGGAATTAAAAGAATTAAAAGTATTTTAGAAGGAATTGGAATTATTATATTTATGAAGGAATAGTGTGGAATTGTACAAGTTTCTGAATTTTATTGTACAAATGTTTTGTTAAAATATTTTTTTTAAATTTAAGCCCCATTTAAACAACCTAATCAATTAATAAGAACCTGATTTCTAAGAATAAATTTTAGTGGCACTTGCTACTGAAATAAAACCGAAACACTCGTCGAAATATTCTAAATCAATCTAACTGCTTGGTCACTTAAAAATAAATATAATGCTTTTGATACCAGATTTGCTAGCTTTCCCACGTTATCAACCGGAGATCAGCCATGAAAGAAAATAAATTATGCCAGTGTTGGCGGAAGGAACGTGGCATTAGAGTATTTGTCTGTTTCATACGCTAATAATCAGTGTTAATATAAATTTAAAATGAAAGTTCGGAGCAGAATTTGATCCTAGACCTTTGCTTAAAGAAAGCAACTAAGGAATTTCTGTACAAATGGACATCTGGGAAATGGAGCAATGCTTCATAAATATCTTCCCCTCGGTGAAAACGAGTAGAAGTTGAATTAAAGTACACCTGAACACAAATACATGAGAATTTCTTACTTCCTGTCCCGTAGCTATTTCTTACGAAAATTTATTGCAGTTAGAGGAGAAAAAGTTCTGGCAGCCGCGCGTAAAATCGCCGGCCCCGTTTTTATAAAGTTGCATCACAGTAGCATTGCATCTCCTCGACCAACCAGAAAGATTTTTTCCTTGCAAAGATTTCCGTCAACGGGACCAAGAATAAATTGCCATACTATGCCGCTGGATCAAACATTTTCGTCGAAAGATGGGAATACACGCAGATGTAGGAAACGAAATATCCGAAGAACATCCGACCCGTATGAAGTAAAAAACAAGAACAGAGTAGGAGGTGACGACGTTAATTTGAGCACGTGCCACCGAAAATGTTTCCCATGGAGAAGACGTCTTCGTCGGAATGATGTTAGCAGAAAGAAGGAGCTCCCGGGGGAGAAAGAGACGTACTTGTAAGAAAATGTCCGAGAAAAAATGTTTGCCAAACTCTTGCGCTGGAGGTCATCGTTTCGGAGCTTGGGGAAACCCCTGGAAAATCGGGTTTCTTCCGGGTACTCCAAAGAAGTCTGAAGAGGATTCTGTTGAGTGCAGAAAAGAAAGAAAAATGGGGAGGGAGAGGAATACCACGTGTCGGTATAGAAAGAACATCGGAGGGAATTGCTGTTGGATTCGGAGGAGCGCGGGAGGAGAAGACGACCGAAGCAGAAACGAAGAAAAGAAACTGGACGAGCGGAATTAAGAAAGGAAAAGAAAACAGTAATTACAGCCGGACCACCGTATCCGAATGACTATTCTTTCCCCAGTTTCCTTTTTTCGATGAATTCCGAATCGAGAAAGGAGAAAATAACGGATTCCAAACAGAAAAATAATGTAGCTGTTGATTGGCTGAATAGGTGGCGAAGAAAAGAAAGAAATGGGCTGCCCTCCTGGTGGGAATGAAGCAAACGGCAAAACGGGTGTCAGGAAGAGGATAACGGGATGAATAAATTGCATCCAATCGTTGTGGGACGAGGATACAGCGAAGAGAGATAGAACAATCGCTGAAGAAACTGACGACGCGAAATATAAATTGTGAATTGATGCGAGTTTCAGATGTCAACAGGTTAAAGAGAGAAAGAATAATAGAGGAAATACAACTATACTTAAAGAAAACAGATTATAAAAGCTGACTTCATGCTTTTTCTTGAAATACGGACCAAGAAAGTATATAGGTTGAGATTTATTCCTGCCGTAGGCATAAATAAATAATAGGCTTAGAAGGAGCCAATTCCAAGCGAATGATCAGAAGAGTTTAATGAAACAAAATAAGGAAATTGGAGACATCAACGCCTAGCAATTTTACGGAATTAGATAAACGTGGAGGGCGACAAAAAGAAAGGGAAATAAAGTTGGATAAATTATTTGGGGAAAAATAAAATAGCAGTAAAAATATTCCATAGCACAAAAATGGTGCCAAACCAATTATGCAAACTTTCTATTTAAGCTGTTTATAAAAATGTCAAAAACCATTGACTTCAAAACTAGAAAATTGATAAAAAAATAAAATAGAAATTTAACACGTAAATATTTCACGTTTATATATCGTTCCTAAATTATGTGCCTACCTGTGCTAAGAATTCTAGTTTTCGTTTTCGTCGACATCTTTTACTCCCCCCGCCTTCCCCTATTTTAGTTGGGCCTAGGTACGAGCCAACGATAACTGCGTTCCGCTCTAGTTTTAGTAAGGAAGATAAACACACTTGTACATAATATCTACACTGTGTCGATTGAAATAGAAACTGTCTGTAATCTTCTATTTAAAGTACCTGAGAATAGGAAAAATAATGGGAGCGGTGTCGACAAACTTGAAGTCTAGTAACAACAATAAGCTTTAAAAAGATATCACGAGATCTCTCTTTGTGATGACTCAGAGAAAGGGTTATTTGAGAATAAAATTAGTGCAGTATAATAATCCCATAATTTGTTATATTTGAATTAAAAACTTGGTAGTGCAAAATCAATGCAAACATTAAATGTATGGAGAAATATTACGCAGAGGGAGGAATCTGGTGCGGAAAAGGAATCCAAAGTATTATAGAGGATGGACATTTAAATAAATGCTTTGAGACGATTTAAGTAAAAAACAGACAAGAATGGGATTGGTACAATGGGAAAGACAATGCGGAAGGTAAATCATAACAGCTGGTGGTATGCATAATTAGAATCAACCGTTAAAATGTAATTGGAAACAGAGAAAAGGGAATAGCTGAAGAAATGGTTTCGGAGAGAATAGAAAGTTAGGGCACAAAAATAAAACATAAAACAAAAATAAAACAATAAAAGTATTGGCGTTAGCGGAAAGAGGAGTGGGTCACCCGTTGGTTGCTCCCACGCGTATTTTCTGCAGAGGGCGTTGACAGCTCACATGAGAAACGCATATCATACGGAAAGAGTCCGCTTCGTAGCATTAAGGCAGAAATAAAAGTAAGTGGCGTGATAAGGAAAGCCCTATAGAGGAATGGATGATGTTCTCATTGATCGGCAGTTAAAATATCTTCGCCCACGTGGAGTTTGGTCGTTCGCGTTAAATCTCCACGAATGGAACTTCTGCCTTAAATGCGTCGTTGGTAATGACTTCCGAGCCGAGCCCATTGAGAAGAGGCATAAACGGTGATTCTTGCAAGAGATCTGCTACCAGATATCTAGTTTTTGCAGACGTTGATTGGCTGATTGGAGCCAACGCATTTTCAGGAGCTTTTTGCTGCTCTCCTCACCGTTTTACCGACTTATCTCGTATTTTTATGTTTAAGCATCGCAAAATATGCAAAGTGATATGCTTTTAAATAGGGCTACAGCAAGAGTAACTTCATATCGCGATGAAATTTCAGACTCTGAGAGATAATAAAAGACCGGTGGCCACATTTCAAAAAATGGCCAATCATACCTCGAAGTAAATTCAGCAACGGCTTTGAATACAAACAGGTGATCTTTAAATTCAAATTACTTTATACAGTAATAAAAAAGTAATACATCAAAGAAGTAGTAAGATGTTTACTTTGCACAGAAAATCCAGAAATGGATTTTCTGTGGAAAATAAACATCTTACTACTTCTCTGATATTTAAAATGAAATTCCAGCAGATTCCACTTAGTACTTTTAAAAAGTAATTCTTTACAAAAATCTATGATGATACGTGTATTTAATACAAAAACAAATTTAAATAGAGACCAGCAGATTTTAAATAATTGATGTGGAAAATTCCAAGACAATTAGAATTAATTCTTTTGAGGGCATTTCCTAAATTTTAATTTATATAATAATATTTCAATGCTGTTCTATAAATATGGAAATTGGTTTACTTTCAGATATGAGCATTAAAAGTTGCAAACGCGGTTCTGATCAAATCTTGAGCACACATATCAGATTCGGCAGCGAAACATTTTATAGCTTTCTTTATGATTAGGAGAGGATCACAAAGTCTAAAAGTACTACCGGTTGCTTTTACGATCCGATACATTATTATATTTTTTTGTCCGGCCACGGGAAGGAGAAAAGAGACCGTTGGAAGTAGCTTATCTTCCAGTTGTGGCATAAAAATGGGAAGATAACTGTCAAAATCTAGCCGTAAAGACCAATCTATGAAGGTAAATTCTCCCTATTGAAGTTTAACGAACGATAAATATACCTATTCATGATTTAACTCCCTTAGAGTAATGAAGGAAAATTACCAAAGCCGAAGCATTTATCTTGAAGCAGTATGATATTAAATGTTTTTTTTACGTTTGGTTAAAAGGTAGCTTTCGTCTGTAGAATAGCAACTTTCCAGAAATCGGTACTAAATCAGATCCATTTTACTTGTCTGCAATTAAAGTGATCGACGAAGCGTCCATCGGAGATAAAGTTTACGTGAAATGACTCCCAGTATCTCATTAGAACCCAACAGGTACCATTTACCTTTCGATTTGCAACGTAAATACTGAAGGAATGGATATATCAATCACATTTTACGTATTTGTTCTCCTATTGCTTATAGAACGGACGTATTTCAGCAATACTGTTGGCCGACTTCTTGATTTCTGTTAACTGGTATAAGCTATAATTATACCCGTGACATGTGGATGATGAAGGTACTCTTGCAGACATGAAAACAACGACAAAACAAACCTCCTCAGTGAAAAACCCAAATTCAATGAAAATATAGAGCACAAATGCGCAAATAATTTCCAACGTTAAGGAAACTAGTGGAACAAAAGTGAATTGAAATAGTGGTGCACGGAAATTGAACATTTCGTGGATTGAATAGTAATAAATCACTAACATCAGATATCTTTTATCATTGAAAGGGATTATAATCAGTGATCATTAGTTGTTGAGATTCAGAGAGAGTTGGCTAAACAAAAGTAGAGTACTATGAAGGCTTTCACCATCCAGTATATAATGGTTGTTTATCGACTCCAACGACCAATACGTCAATCGGAAGAACAGAAAGAAGAACGTAGCGCTTCCTTTTTTTCCGAACGATGATAAATTACTGCTTAATCGCGCACTCCATCGTTTCCTGAACTCATGGAGTCCTTCAATGCTCCTCTCTCTTCCATTTTTTCCGCAAAGACTCTTCTCTAGAACCGCACAGCTGCAAAAGGACCTCAAGAACCGTTGCTCCGATTTGATTAATGACAAAACGCCGTGGATTTACATATTAAATGAGAACCCACGGGTATTTTAACGGCCGAACGCTCGAGTCATCCTGTTAAATGGAAATATGGATGGATAAAGGTATTTTAATTCTCTCCCATTTGCTGATAGGGCATCCGCTAGGAATCGATTTAGTCGGATGGAAATCGAGCTCTTTCTATCTTACACTCAGTTGCTCCCCCTTAACATTCGAGTCATGTCGGAGATAAAATCGTTCAGAAGGACGGAATATTGAACAGATATATCGGCGACCGCTGCGGTATCCGCTACTTTTAAATCTGTGTTCCAAGCTGAAGGACCATAGGCCAAGAGAACAAAAATGAAAGAATTTTAAAGGGGATCAAAAGCCAAAAACCGGATGAAAACAAGCCTCGATACAGTGACAACAAGAAATTCATGTGGTCCTTTTACCAAGACTAAAAAGACTGGATTAAATGCATGTGAATATAAATAAATTTAAATGCAGCTTATAAAGAAATACGTAATTCTGAATTCGGAAGCTAACTAGGCATTTCATCTGCCCTCGTTCCACCTTTCATCTCATTAAAATTTGCATTTTTCATCAAATTCATTTGAAATTTTAGCAAGTCTCCTTCAAAATTAATTAAAAATTTCTAAGATTATGGAATGTCTTTTCGCATTTTACATTCCCTTGAAATATTATTAAAAAAATAGAGGGAAAAGTGTTGAATAGCGTATTAGCCATTCTGAAACACAAGAAAATAATGAGCCTAATCTACAATCAATTTATGCAAGAAAATAATTAATGAAATTCCGCGTAAATATCTCAGGGATAAAATATCTCGCATTAACCTCCTTTACGTAATACAGTTACACGTGATGAACGAAATAAATCCTAAAAATTCAAATTATCATTTAGCGGGTTATTTTCATTTCATGGTGGCTGCCTTAAATAGCCATTTGGCAGCGGAAACAAGGGACCGTTAACGTAGAATACAACGCTTACCAGAAACAATTCCGCATTTTTATGTTACAACCCATCTTTCGAGTACATTACAAGACCATTTGGAGAATAATTAGCGGTAATTGATGTTAAACGAGAACTTGAGCAAATCGTCACTTCTATCCAGTAATCGAATGATACCTCTACATATAATCAACGATGTTTCAACAAAGGCATACACTGATGCAGGTGTAATTCTTAGCTGCAAAACTAAAATAATGATTGTTTACAGATTAAAACAAACGAATTTGGCAGAGATGAGTAATATGTTGAAATAATTTAAATTCAATGCCTGTACTTCGTATAAAGCCTTAATTACGATAATAAAAAAAATAAACAATAGAATTTTTATTAGAGATTTAATTTGTACATGATGATGGTCATCGCTAGTCAAAATAAGTCGAAATAAAAATTCTATTGTAGAACTTACCTTAGTTTTATTTCTGTGACATCTTTGAAATTGAGGAGAACCAATAAAATTTATACCAGTATGCATTTATATTGACTGATTACACAGCACACGAAATGTTTCGTTTCCTAGCAAGGTACGATTTTGTAAAAAGATGAGAAACTCTCCTCGGTGGAGAAAACAATTTTGGATGCAATGGCCAAATGAAACGCCCGTAACAGAGAAAAGAATTTTTGTTCGAGAGAATTCGTTTCGTCGCAGAGAAGTTTGACAAGAGGCCTGGGAGATTTCGGTAGGAAAATATTAAAGAAAGAAAAGGAAGCACACTTCTGGGAATATTTCTGGATGGACGCCACCAACTTGTCGCCGCAGGTCCAGAAACAATGGAAGCGAGAATTCACACGGGAACCAACACGACCGCTGATTTTTTCCCTTCCGCCGCGGTTCCGAACGAGCGTTTCCGAATTTTCTTCTCGGTCGCGTTTATTGATATGGAGTTGCGGGTAAGATATGGAAAAAGACCGGTGATCCATTACTTCAGTTTCTCATGACAAATATACAGTTATTACAAAAGTTATAAGTAACGGAATATGTTTTTTTAAATTCCATCTCCTCTCCACAATAAAGTCTAATCCAAATCATTTAATTCGCCTTGTTTAAATTAAACTTCTATTATCAATCTTATTGAACGCTGAGAAGATTAGTTGCCAAGAAGTTTCTACACAGTAGGCCAATCAATAGGGTTACTATGGTTAAACACGAAGTGGAAAACGAAATGACTGGGACTCGAACACAAGTCTCTCAGTTCCTGGGGCTGATATTGTGACCAATATTTCTTTCGTTTCCATCATCTAGAGTTACTATCTTCTGGTCTAAATTAACGGGGCAGACAAATCCAAACCAAAACACTTTTGAATTTGAGATTCGAATCGGGGAATGAAGAGACTTAAATCGGGAAATTGAATTAAAATTTAGAGTTTGCCAATATTATGAGTTTATTGACTACTAGTATTATCACCTAACTTCAAAAAATAATTTTATATTATCCTTGATATGTTTTTCCGTATCTCTGAATTTAACATAATTAAACATTTTTCAGTTATATCTTTCCACAACATCTCGGCCGAATCGATAGATTGTATTTAACATAATTAAATTTCTATGAGTCATTCTAAACTGGACGAAATCAATATTCGGGATTGTACCAGTCAAAAGTTGTTGTATTGTCCGTCTGGTTGTAGGTATCTGGAAGAAAATCTTTATCAAAATTCACGATGATATGAGCTATCATTTATGGGAGATTGCTCCTCCGTTACATTATTTTAAGTAACAAGTGCAAAATTTTCTTTCGATACTCCTCAAACATTATCATTTCAAGTTATCGAAAACCAATCAAAGAATGTGTAACAAAAAAGGTGGATAGATTCTGCTCCTAACTCAGTAAACAAATACATCAAATGAAGAGAAACTAGATAAAACTATTTTCAAATTCGCGCAGCGGAACAATTGACATAGAAACTTGAGGGCGCCACCTAGAACGCGATCGCCAAAACTTTTCTATCCCTGTCACTTGAAGAAAATCGATGAAATATCACGGATTTAGGCCATTACAGATACTAGAAAGTTAAGATTCCGTCAGACACGACGTAAAATAATCCCCGTAAAATGCAGGGGCATAAAATTCGTCTCGGGCGGACGAAAATGAAGATCGTCCCGGATCCACCTACACGATCCAGTCCGGATTTTTTCGAAAGGACCTCATTCTCGGGAGACACGCAAAGGGAGAGATGCGGATCTCGCGTGGGCTCTTTGATAATGTAGAGAGAGAAGACCTGGACCGCCTTAAACGGTATCTGTGAAAAACGATTGATCATCCTTGGCGAAACGAAAAAAGAGAGGGAGGACAAAAGCGTTCCGTTGCATCAATTCATCTTTTCAGAGAGTGTCGTTGTAGGAGGGAGTGGGACGTATAAAGGCTGTGTGGAGTAGGAAGACGGACAGTGTTTGAACGTGTCTCGCGGGTTTTAGGGGAGGAGATGGGGTGGGCCGAGGCGTGGACCGAGTGTGTTTTGAAAAGAAAATCAGGAGGCGTAAGCGTAAATGTCCAGTGAGGAGAAAACTTTTAAGAGTGATTGACAGCCAACCCCTTTCTATCTGACAGGAAGTGGCTCGTGTTTGTCTCGGGGGGAAACTAAGAGAAAAAACGCCGGTTCTTTGGAGCACTGAATCAGAATTTTAACGAAGTTCCTTACGTTTTATCCTATCCATTCGCCGGCGACTTTTCATGCGGGGATACGCTTTTTTTGCGGATAAATGAATAATAGCCAAGGGAAACCATGAGTCGTACGTCTATTATTAACTCCTTTAGCGCAAAATCGGATGGTAGTCAATAATCTCATATGAATAATATAAAATCAAATAACATAATTTAATTTAACTAATTCAATGAATCAATATAATTAATTCAAAACACCTTTTTGATTCTATATTATTTATATGAATCCATAACATTAATTCAATACTAGAAAAATAGTAATAATCGCTCTAATATGATCCTTCCGTGTATAATAAATCCTTCAAAAGACCGACTGGAAAATTAGATAATAAAATGAATTATTATAGTTAACTCGATAATTTTTTTCATGCGGTATGTAATCATACCATGATTACACGATTACTAATGAGAAAAAATCACAGAAAATTGGAATAATTGCGGAAACTATAGCCTCTAAATACATTTCCTTTGAAACGTGGAATGATTAAAACCTCACTCTTACGTTTCCTGAGCGTAATCATCGTAAGTTCAGCCTTAAAAGTAGCGCAAATTAAGGACGCAAATTAGTGTCTATCGGAAGCACAATATATAAATCAAACGTCACTTCCTTGAGGAGGGATCATTTCGCGTCCGAGTGATAAAATAGTTTCCGCTTTCTCCTCCTTGAGAAAGTTCCCAATAAAGAATCGTGATTGGCGAATTGATTAATTATTTTAATGACGAGTGCGGGTATATTATGGTAGAGAGCGACAATCAATACATGCAGATATGAATAAGAAATTAGTTTCCATAGAAATCGGTAGCCAAAGTATTTGATGAACATAGGGTTCTAATTGTGCCTTCCATTATATTTCCATTATTCATTACAGATATTTTATAATTTTAATAATTTTAGAGACAAGCATCAAGCATGCATTTGCTTATCAAGATCCGCAAGTCTTCGATATTTTACGCAGAGAGAAATTTAGTTTTCCCCTCTACAATTAAATTAGAAGCGCTTCTTAAATTCGAGCGCCAAATTTAATGCACGATGCTTTGCGTACATATTCGAAATTTAAAAAACTGAAGACATGCTGATCTCGGTATTGACAATTTTATTGAAAATCGATATTATACCTCGTTATGTATGTACTAATAATACTTTATAGTTCTTCATAAAAGTTTGCCAAATTCTTTGCAAATTACATGATGCTGAAAATATAAATTTCGTTAGGAAAAACTGTTGAATGAGGAACAGTATGAAGTAGAGCCTAAATTAGCTGTAAATTAGTTTTTTATTCAATTTTGAGTTGCTCCAATAGAAAAAAGTATAAAATTACTCCTGGTATTGATCAATAATTATAGCTTTAAATTTACTGAATAATAAGATATGCCTTATTCAAGTAAAATCTCTATTACACCGTTACTTCCCGCTAGTCTAAATTATCTCCATTCACTTGCAATCCAATCCTAAAGGTTATTAGAGTTCCAAAAATATGACACTATGAACGTTACCGGAAAATTGTGAGAGAAATCAGATGGATGAATTTCATTAATGAGAAATTTCATGAACGTTCAAAACTTC
This sequence comes from Sympetrum striolatum, assembly GCA_947579665.1. Lineage (NCBI taxonomy): Eukaryota > Metazoa > Arthropoda > Insecta > Odonata > Libellulidae > Sympetrum > Sympetrum striolatum. Next base: position 82,708,311 of record OX388346.1, read on the forward strand.
AACTTGCCGATAGAAATTAAATGTTCATTTCATCTTCACATCTCGATTCCACGTTCTCTAACTTGTAGATCCTTCTTCGTTTTTTTCGTACGAGATGGTAAGAATCGATCATTTCCACCCTCTTCATCTCTTCTTAGAAAAAATCCCATAAGAGATGAGGTGTCTATTGAGATCGTGGTGTTGAGGAGCACGACTTCGGAAACCGCAGTCTCTGTGATACCGTTAACGTCTGCCAGCGAAGTTGAATGGACTTCATGGGCGTAAGACTCAGCATCTCTCACGCCTTTTTTGTTCGGGGAATGGACAAAGGGAAATGATTATATTCGTTAGCTTCAATCCCACTTAAACAAGCACCTGCTGATTAGCTTTGTCTGGAAGCGTGGACTCGAAAGATATTTCCTTGTCCAAAAAGAGCCGATGAGCGCTCATTAGTACGAAAACATTTTTCATTTTATTAATGCTCCTATAAAGCAAGAGACGTGCAAAATATTCAGCAGAACTTTTAATGGTTTCCTAAAGAACAGCCTAGATTTCACTAAAATAAAGTTAGTGAATAATTTTGCGTAAGAGCAATTGAGCACATGTATGTAGATATCTAAATAACTAATGGGGAATTTTATGAGTCATTAAAATTTTGAAGGTAAAATGTTAAGAGAAGGTTACAGACAAAGTTGAGGTGGTACTCGCATGAAAATATTTCACATAAAAAACGGAAAAAAGAGAATTGTATCTTTATAAAATTAAGTAGTGTTATATCTTAGATCATTCATTTTTCATAGGAGACATCAGCTCGTCCGTATCCAACTGAAAAAACCATACATCTCCAATGTCGTAAATGCTTACAGCTGGACAGAATAGTCTCCAGTAAAAACGTTGATGGGCATTTTGACTTGAGACCTTCAAAGACACATTCTTAAATTATATATGCCAGTAACGACTGCCATGTCACTGAAGAAGAAAAGTTCATCCAACACAGATATTGTATGAAAAGACATTTAATCAGGTGAAACTGACTAGAAATATATAATACTGAATCCGTTGAACAAAATGGAAAGGATGCAGTGAGGATTCAGAGAAATTAAGGAACGAAAATCAATTGAGAGAAAGCACTAGCAGCCAAGTCAGCCGCGTGATGCAGGGAGAATTGAGTATAAATTGCGTGTCTGGAATACTAGCCAGACGAACAAGACAAGCAATTAAATTAATTGCGCTAAACGCAGATTTAAAGAGGAGTGTATTATTCCCAGAGAAGGGAGTGGAACTGAAGTACCCAAGGGAAATTGTTAATTGCTCAATTCATTCATAAACCCCACTGAAAATACCCCACCGACTCGGGATTATACTGTATTGTTTCAAACAAGCGTCGAAGCGTCAAGTCGCACCTTTAAGCATTCCAGAGCATTTCAGAATAATCTTCAGTGCGTGTCGAGATAACACTCTTTAGAATTCGGATTTCATTCAAAAATGTTGTCGATACAGCAACCGGTGTCTTTAAATTTAGATTAATTAGTTTGGATTTTAGAAGCTCATAACATTCTCAAGTTACTAGCAATAAATCACGAACATTCAGAGAACAACAAACACAGACAAACAACGTAATAACATAAGAAACATTCTTCAGTAATCATCTAGTAGATGAAAAAGCAATTTGAGATTATATTCTTTCTCTTTAGGGCTTTCGATGACTTAGCTGATATTCTAGTATTAGGAAGAATATTCGTTGAACTCCTAAGACAAACACAAGTAAACAAGGTAATAACATAAGAATCATTCATTAATAACCTTTTTGCAAATGAAAACACAATTAGAGATTCTATTCTATCTTCTTGGAACTTTCAGTGACTTAGCTTATATTCTAATATTAATAAGCAAATTTGCTGAACTTTTGAGAACAGAATACGACAACCACTTCCAAAAGAACCTACTCCTGAATGATTTGACAAGAAAATTGCTTTCTTCTTCGCAAAAGAGAGTCATGTTAAACTTTGATTCTTTCCTCATTACAACGTCAAAAACGACCAAGTTCTCGCGTCTAAAACTGTCTGACGTAAAAGCCAAATCTGAATAAATGTATTCCTCAGACGCCCAGCAGAAAATATCAGCGGAGAGGTTTTTCATCCAAAGGCGCAGAAAGCCGACGCGATCAATAAAAACAGTAAATCGCAGGCGGGCACTTTCTAGACGTTGCTCATTTATTTCCTTTAGAAAGCGCATCCTGAAATATGACCGCGGTCCAAATTATGCGAATCGAAAGTCCGAAAGATGGGAGTAAAAAATGTCTGCGGAATAATGAGAAGATTTTGGAGATGAAAGAGTCGCCTCGAGGGGAGCAATGATTCGAATGAGCGCCGCGATGGGTCAGCATTAATGATGAGAGATGAAATGCAATGGTAGGCCAATTTTCCGGAGAAACTTTTTCTCGGAAATGGTGAGCTGTATTAGATGAATGCTGACGATATGTTTTCTTTGCACGCGATATTTTTTAATTGATATTTATAACTGCCGTTTTAAAATATTTATACACAATGCAATGATAGATCATTTCTCAGGAACTATTTCTTTCGCTGTGGCCATCGCAGATATCTTAATAATAATGATTTTTCAAAAGATTAAATTTAACGCTTTTAAGAGGAATTGTACAAAGATAAAGCGACTAATCGATAGCAATAAGACACAGATAATTAAGTTATTTTTTATATTTACAAGATTGCAAAATTTCTGGATATTAAGAGTTAAATTCAGAGAAAAGATTTATTTAGAATTGAGACACTTAAAAACTATGAAAATAATTGTTTACTTTTATGTCTTAAAATTCTTTTCGTGTAACTATGCCTCTTTTAATTTCCTGATCTCATTGACATTACATCTCTTTTTCTCCAAGTATTCTCACTCTGCTCCAGAGAGCGTATTTATTCGCTTCTTTTATTTTTCAAACATGAAAGAATTTCACATATTAACGATAGCTAAATGCATCAGAAACTACTTTCACCCTTGGAACAAAAAATTGAGCAAATGATCAGGCGAATGAAGTGCACTCCGTACTTCAAGTTGAATTTGACCGAGCTCTGCATTAAAACTCCATTAATGAGCTTGTAGTAACTTTAAATCCGTGAGATGACTAGATGTATATATTTAGCATTACTCTCATGACCATCCCCGGGCAAATCCGTCTCATTTTCTCTTTGCTAAGTACACCTCACCTCATCTCAGAGCTTTCTCGGCAAAGACTTCTTCTAACTGTGGGCGATCAATGTGCCCTCTCAGAATAAATACCTGATGAGGTAATCGAGGAATCTGATAGTCGAGTAAAGATACCAAGCGGGACATAAAACCCAATCGCGGACTACAGGCCTTAATTCAAGAGAGAGAGAAAAGAAGAAAAAGGACGAGGATATGAAAGCAAAATGTATGCGAAAAAAAAATGAAATGCTTGCGTTCCAAAGGAAAGGTATGCCGGAGATGGCTTCCTACATCGAAAATTATTTCCCAGAATTTTTATGCCTTTTACCGAAATGACTCGGCGCAACATTGTCTACTTCGGTGGAAATCGGCATCGATCTGCGCCTCGTGTTTGGCGATGTGGACTGGTATAAGGAAACGGATATCACTGCTGAATTGACAACTGCAGATCCGTTATTATTGAGGTCGATTGTGCTAGCTCTGTATTTAAATAAGGAATTGAGCTGATTTTCCTTCATTACCTTGTATTTGAATTGAATACAAATTGCAAATCATTCACAAAATTGTAATGTTACTACTGTCTGCATATAACAGGAAATTGTATCTTAACCTGATGATTTAGGACTTTAGTGATGAACCCTTCCGTGATGTAAGATTAGCATCACTGCGCATCATATCATTCGAAGTCGCTTCCTATTTTATTGTTTTTCTATTCTTAATTAGTGATCCTTCAACATTAAGCAAACTCTTTTCAAATTTTCGACCAAATATTTACTGAGGTAGTGACAAGAATCACGAGAATTAGTACAGCTATCATAACGCATGAGAACATCTGGATACTTCGCAAGCATTGCAATTGCAATGCAAAAGGCATTTCGTTAAGAAACCAAATCATTCTTGTGACATCGTTTGATCATGGCGTAACTAATTTTTCTTACTTCTATTATCCGTCATTTATTGTTATTAATCGAATCTGTCGATTTTTAAAGCGTATTTGAGAGAAATAATGTTTTATTACAAATATAAAATGAGTGTAAAAATATTTTTTAGGGCTTCAATATGCGTTTGGAGTTACTGTTCAGACGCGTGATTTTTTCACTCAAGTACATGTGTATTCGGTTACTTTCGACATATTTCATATAACCTTCTTTTTAGTCAACAATTTCCATAACCATACCTAAATATACCTTATATTTTGAAAAAATAACAATAAAAAGGAATTTGTCCTTCTATTTTCCAAAATCATTGAAAATATTTCTTTTAAATATTGGGAAATGTTGGTGAAAGAAATTGATACTTATGGTTGATGGGATAAGGCAATATTCATTGAAAAGTGCTAATCAAGTATCTGTGGCGACCTCCTAGTTAGCCGTCCCTTTTAATGTATATAAATGGTTCTTAATTTCACCTCCCGCTCTTACGTCTGACTGCTCGGAGTGCAATTCTCCTAACAAGGTTCTCAGGGCAAGATAACAATATATCTTACCACAATTCCTATCTAAAAAACATCACCACGTGTATAAAAAATCTTTATTACTAAAACAATAGCTTTTATCGTGATTAAGACAAATGAGCTTCAATGACACGGTTCTTAATTATGAACACCCACCTCGGGTCGTTATTACTTTAAAATTGATTTTAATAACTACATTTACGGCTATTATAGCAAATGCTCTCTCGAGGAAATGGCCATGATGGATGCAATTTAGGAGATGAAATCCTTTACGGAAAATTACCCAAATCAAAAATTTTAATCTCATCTTTCCTAAAGTACTCCACTTCTTTCCTTGAATGGCGATTGTATCGCTGATTTCTTATCTCGAGTCTAACGCTTTTAAAATTTCACACGATGTATTTGGACACGCTAGCCTATCACGTCCCTAATTAATCAAAATTCCGTGCGAAAATTTTGGAACCGCATTAATGGGGTGCTTTAAAAAAATTGCATTATTAAAGCGATAAAAAGTGGGAAATTGAATGTGATGAAGATTGTTGAATTCAGAATACGGTTCAGAAATCAATCTGGCCCGCTACTTTAACAGAGGTAAATGAGGTGTACAGATACGATGTTTCCGTGGATTTTTGACGAATGGGAAAAAGAAGAAATATTAAGCCTCCTTGCCTTTTTAATAGGGACAAATGAACCAACTAACTTAACATCTTAAATAATGGAATGGTTGTTTCGGCAGCTCCTCCTCTCCCATCATCCCCTCTCCTTCTGATGCGAAATAGGATCTTCCGCATTGTTCTTTGGGTCTCATCTGAGGGAAGACAATGGCCCCCAACGGGCCACCGAGGAAATCTTATTGAGGTCTTATTATAAAAAAATGAGAAAAATGGGAGGGCAGCCATCTCGCCCGTCCCATTAGGAAATTTTCATTCATCTTTCTTTATAGACAAAGAAAGCACGAGGGAAAAAAATTACATTAGCATGTGGGGCGTGATGCACGAATTCTTATGATACAAAACTTGAGCGTAGGACGAGGCAAAAAACGCATTGCTTGCTATTGAAATTCTGCTTATCTTGTATTGGAATCTTAAAGAAAAGAAGTATCCTGATACTGAGGTCATGATAAAGTGATATTAACCAATAAAGATCTGTGTATTTTAGTAGACAAGTAATATTAAAATTTTAAATGCTCGTTACTCCCATAACTTCAAACAAGGCAAATCACAGTCTAGTGAAAATTTTATAGATGCGTGAGTAACAAACTAATAATAAAATAATTTGAGCTTAGTAAAGTACTAACTTGTCAAACTAAATTATGTTTAACATGGAATATTTAGCTATATGGTCATAATTGAATATAGCATCTGATATCTTGATAAAATTGTTCAAAAGATCAATCAAAATGTTTACCAAAATAATATTTATAATATAATAACTACCACAACCTAACCGATATTTAAAAAAATCATTGTGCCTAATTCTCAAACTTCAACTACAGATATATACCGTTTTAGGATCAATATTTATTCACGTTTCACCGTAGTTAATCAATATAAGAGATATGAATATAGAGGAGTGAATGTTGTCTAACTAAACAAAGGAGATATAAAAACCGCAATTTACAAACTGAATGAATCAGGAGGATATTTTCATGCCCTTAACTTTGCGCAAGGTGATACAATTACCGAAAAATAGAACAAGAAAATTAATGCGCTGTTACACTTGGCTACGGTATTAGTCACGCTGAATGATCTGATGAAGCTTTACAAGGTAATCATAAAGGATAACGTCACAAGGAACTAGTTCTCTATCACTATAAGACCTTGAACCGTGTAAAAAGTGCTCGTAGTGGAAATTAGTAGAAAAAGAGATGAGTCGACAGTATTCCAAGGTTTTCAGGATGTAGCACCTCATCCAATCCTAGCATTGCTTGGACAGGGAAGAATAGAGAATGATAGAGACATTTCCTCTGAAATTCTTTCTCAAGATGTTTGAAATGTTTACCTCTGTATCCTATTTTGAATCGATTTTCTGATCGATTGTTCTTTTCCATTGTTTCATGACCCGCAGCGTAGGTGTGTCCAAGAATAAGAATTAATTTATGATTTTCTCATTTTTCTGGTTTAGGTTCTGCCAACTTACTGCAACTTACGCAACTTCCAACTACGCAAAGCGACAATTTACGATGTAACATTTTAAATGTTTCTTAATGCAGCCCTTTCTGAGAGCCCAACACGGTATTCTGCCTCTCGTTTGAATTTCCCCTAATCGCAATTCATTCCCAATGGCTTAATAGGTTCATAATCATCAATCATGAATAAGATTTAAGTCAATTCAGTGGTTTCATGGATATCTTCTGAGATTGAATTACTTGAAATTCTTTTAATTAATTCAAGGAAATTCAATTCATTTTCACATTTAGTTATAGAACGAAAAATACCCCTTTACCCTAAATTTTATACTTTTTACCAATTCTCTTACTAATAAACTGAACTAAGGCTGTACTTTTCACAAAACCTACAATTTTTTAACAAAAGAAAATTAATGGAATTAGAATATCGTCAACTAATCTGTCCGACTGAGGCAAAATTGATTTATGCGTACGGGCAGTTTACAGCTCGTACGAAATCGATTCGGTAACTCGTACAGTCCATTTCAATAAACGGTTTCAGTATTTGGACAGATCAAGCTTTAAAAATACGAAGATGTTCAAAATTTTAATCATCAACTGAAGGTAATGATTCGTAATTTCCGAATTTATGAAATAATTATAAATTAAATCAGAACAGCATTAAAGTGATCGCTAATATTTTTTTACACTTGTACATTCAGATTTGACTTCGATATTTTGTTGAAGGCAATGAGAGAAAAATTTGATGGATAATAAAAGACAAGAAACGATTTCAATTAATTCATAACTATGAACATACTTGCATTATTCCTAGCCAAAATGCATCATCCAGTTAAATACCTTAAGTTCAATTTAGTTAAATTATGGTTGTGAAGTATTTTAGGATAATTTTCCCTTCTTTTTTTACGTGAATTTTAAGAAGTAAAAACATCATAGGAACAATGATTTCGAACTGGATTTAACGCATGAAAGAAACTATGCCAAGCAATGCAAGGAGCGCTCCGTTTACATATCTTTTCCAATTCTTTCCTAATTAAAATCCATGGAAACAATACAAAGATCATTGCTAATGAATTTTTTCTAGTTGCTCCTGGAAACAAACTCAAGGTGATAAAGCATACATCAGGAAAATCTAAGAAATAGAAACATCTACTAGATAGCACTTCAGAAGGAGCTAAAAGCGTGAATGAACTGAAGTGAAATATGAGGGTTAAATTCAAAGTACAGTTATCCTAATGAGATAACATGCTGATCTTTTTCACGAAGCTGTTAGCTTTTAATTGCTGTTTTGTTTATGTGGAAGGCCTTCCGGAAGTAAGCTTTTCTTTATCTTCTTCTCAGAGTAGAATTTATTGGATTTCACTCAAAACAGTACAATAGCGTGTATATTCATGGAAAATGCGGCTGTAAATTATTCCCTTGGATTTCACACCACGAGGGGAAAAATAACTTCATCAAATACGCAGAGTTTTCCATGAAAATGTAGTGACAACTTGTTGATAGATATCACGAGATATTGAGGATTTTCGCTTAGGGGCGTTTAAAGTTGGGTTAAAGTTCAAACTTCAATAGTATAGGGTTTATGAAGCGGTAAAACGATAATACTTAGAGAGTACCATAAATCCATGAAGCATCTTCACACATATCCACATTTTCAAATATGCTGTCAGCACTCATGAGATTTAGCCGTGGAATAAACATACATGTATGGCCATTAGAGGTTCAAATTATTGGTAAACAAAGATATCACCGAGTTAGAATATGAACAGACCCATTTCGACTTCCATTAAGTGGAATTAGCAAACCTTTCTAAAAATAAAGCGTATTATACAAATAAAATAAATAAAATATATAATAAAAATAGTGATAAAGAAAGCCACCTACTCTCGCAATTCAAACATATATACTTGATATTCGTTGTAATTAGAATTCTTAAAAAACGCGGATAAATAATAATAATAATAAATATCCCTTAATTGGAATAAAATTTATTCAAAAATAGACAAAACGAATCGTGGACCATCAATGCAGAGACGCTAAACATCTTGTAATTAATTCTTTGTTCTAATTCTTTTAATGCAGCTCTTTTGTTACCTGTCATTTTCCGCAGCTAATTTTAAGGTCATTGTTGATGAGAAATACTGATATTTTTCCTGAAAAATTGGCATCGAGTTCCGCTAATATGAAAGTAGATTGGATAGAAACTAAATCACAGATGAAATATTTTACATGTAACTAAGTAAATAACTCATCTAAGATAAAATATAATACGTCAGGATTTCTACTTAATTCTCTAACTAAAAATTAATCCATTGATCGCAATATCTTTGCCTTTGGAAATTTGGATTTAAATGTAATGAATAGCTTCATATTGAAAGTGTATCGTATGCTGGTTGCTGATGTACCATCTCATCAAAGCGATGAAGAATGAACAAGATTTTCATTGGTTTAAAATATTCCACGATACTCACGTTTCTTTTCATTCAGTCAAATTGGGTCGCACGGAATCCAGGCTAATGCGGCAATTAATTAAAGATCATTATTCCACAAGCAGCATTTTCAAGACGGCCGTGACGACCTTGGGAAAAATCTTGCACTTCAGATCGAGAGCATATAACGAGAGCGACGCCTTGAAAGAATGCATTGCTTCTAAATCCCCTTCAACGCCTCAATCAGTAGCACTGCAAAAGCATTTCAGGCGGGAGAACCGTTATCCGCGGGAGTGAGTACGCGACAGAATTTTTATGCTAATCCGTCAAACATCTCAACGGGAATTCTAAAGCCGATTCTCTGTCTTTTACGCATGAATGAAATCGAATTTTCAGAGAGTTAAGCTACTGTTCTTCATTAAGGATTAAAAAAAAAAACTTTCCGTTAACTCTAAGAACGTAGGATTTGAATATCATGACTTCATAAATCATTTCATCCATAATTTACCATTCAACCCCTTTTCAATGAAAAGAGCATTCTTGTATCTACGGAATGGAAAAATATTCTGACAATACGATGCAAATTTTCGCAAAAATTTAATTCCAGGTAATTATAAATTGAAATAGCAATTTAAGTGAAACTGTCCCTTTAATTGTGGAGATTTAATGATCGTATAATTTTCCTCGAATGATTACTGGTCACGAAATTAGTTTGGCAAATTTCCATCGCGTATTTTTTAAGGCCATAAGTCTACAGATAAGATATAATATTTTAGTGTTTATAACTAAACAAAGTAAAAATATATGTATTCCTAACAAATATTTTCCTTTTATTACAGGTAAATTTTCACATTTCCAGCATACCCATGGGTGTTATAAGCCGTATGAGTGAGTATAAATTTTGTGTTAAATAAGCGTATTAGCTTAGCGAGAATATGTTGGCTCGTGTGAAGAAATTATTTAAATCATAACTAGGTATAACTTGATTATCCTAAAATTGCGATTCGGGAAGAAGTAAAATGTCTGTGGTCCATCGACTACTTTCCACGTAAAAAAATCACACTGTAAATAAAAATGCTTGCAGTTGATAGAACTGCTGCTCTGATTTTTGTAGTACGTTTAAAAAGATTTTGTCGATGCTTTTTTCTTGTGAATTGTATAGAGGCGTTCGTCAAACTGTAGTTAAATAATATTATCATTACGTCTACTTATAAAATTTCATGGAGACATTTAAGAGAAATTTCTCTGTTTTAGAAGTTTATGTCCAACCCTTGTTTCCATTCATCCATTACAACATTTTCTGTTAGAAATTACTTCGTTGCTTTTTCGATATACTTATAACCCATAAAAGCTATTAAGATACATTTCTGACTTTTTCAATCAGCCTTAGCATGTTGAAAAGCATTACTTCAGTAATCAATGTCCATCACAGCATAGGTGGCTCTTCAGATAATACGTACAGGCGACATTCCGTCACGCATACGAACACCTGCTACTGGATTTTCGAGGAAACCACTTCAATAGCCAATCTCCTCCTCTTGGCCACTATTTCTCAGGTGGAGTTAACGGATCTTTTGAACCCAGAACGAGATTTCTGTCAGGATACAAGGAACTAATTCGTTGCCTGGTCATATGTAAAGGAGACATTCACTAGAGAATGTATATGGAATTTACTGCACCGGGATGAATCAGCAAGATATAAAGACACATCGAACGATCATTTTATATTTTCACATAGGTTTCAACTTGGGTCAACTTCAATAAAAGGTATATATAATTAAGATTAATAAAATTATACGAATGATTTAGGACTCCCGGATGGCTAAGTAAGCAGCGCGTTTAATTGAATTCGGTGAAAGATGGTGCAGGTCCAATCCTCGGTGGTGGCCTAAACGCGCGAAATTACCTCAGCAGTCGAAGCACTTCTAAAATATTACTACTACCTCTAAGAAAGATTAATGAAGTGAGAGGGAGAATGAGAATTGAATAGAAGTCATCTTTTAGAAAATGTCTTTAAAAAATAGAAGTAAAGGATGAGTGATCTTAGAAGGAGGTGAGAAAAAACCTCTACATTCCAAAGGGAAGAAGAAGATTCCACGAAGTGAAATTAGTATTTTTATAAAGCGTCTTATGTACTGAAATATCGTAATGCTTATTACTGAATAAGTTTGTGGTGCAATATGATCTGAAACCTCTTAATTAATCTCTAATTAATTAACACTTCTCATGATTATAGCGATACGAATGTTCCCAAGGTACGAAAAAAATCGCAAATCATTAACTGTCGCATATTAACGAAAGAGTGGAGGTCATACAGATTGTACGTTCTTCACACCAGAGGTGTGCAAGACTGTTACCGGAAATAAGTACGGATTGACGCCACAAAGATACAAATCGCAGCATTCAGAGATGAAATAAAACAATTCCAAATCAAACCGACATGGAATGGATAGTCACGGTCGCTCTAATGTCATAGATCTCTCAGGGACTTTTCCAAGGCGTGGCCGAACTGCATCATTAACAGGTCTGAGAGTTTATGTCATAAAAACATTCTCCTCCTCGAAACTCATAAAGTACTTGATGAATAGAGATAAACCTTGAGCAAATACTTCAGATGCTGTTGTTCCTCATCTCCTTCCGTCCCTTAGGCTCAGCAAAAGACAATGGAAGATAGCATGATATTGCAAAACCTCACTCACGATCTAATGAACAACTGGCTATCTAGGCTTTACTCGCACGGGAAAGCGGATATGCCAAGAACACTGTCCATTTCCCTTTCGTAACAGTCACGCCAGGTGGATGATTCTGATTAAGCGGCGGAAAAAATCCTGACTTTGCTCACTGAACCATATCGAAATCGTGCGGAGTTCACAAAAGATTGTGACCGGCAATTTTTTATAACTCATCGATGATGATCACTGGACCATCAATGAGTAATCAATACCATTTTTCATTAACAAGACAGCGTAAAATCAATAGCTTGTCACGGAAACCTGTTGTAACAGGTGAATCCAAAAGCTGCGATTCGTTTTCACACAATGAAATATTATTTAGGATAAAATAGAAAAAGTACTGAACAAAGGTATCCTTCGGCTTCACATGTTTGACTCGCTAGAATATTACCTAAAAAAGAAAATTGTAATGATTTTACAAACAAGGCACGAAAAACATTGAAGAAGATCGTTGAGTACATTGCAATAGCCTCCCGTTAGGTTATCCTTAAACAAAGAAAGTCTCAGCTCTCAGAAAGTATTCTTCCAATCTTTTAGTAGATGAATAACTCTCATTTATTTAATTTTACCCTCTTTATCTCTCTAACTGCTGAAATTCTAATCGAAATGGCATATTTTATTAAAAAAATATTTTAGAGCATTTTCATATTCAAAATATCACTTTTTCAATATTTATCGTTAATAAAAATTAGTTTTTATAGCTGATTTAATCAAAAAAATCAATTAAGATTAACGAAATTACTCCATTCTGTTTTAATGAAAACTCGGTTTTCCGAAATTGAAGTATACTAGATGATATTAAAGGCGGGATAAGTTATCGAGATGTAAAGCAAACAGAGCTAAATGAGGAATTTTAGGGCACGCCCGCCTAAAGTAAGGTAAAAGAATCATGGTGATTTTTATTTTGAAATAGCCAGGCCTAAAGAGCTAGAGGACATACGTGGATTAAAATTGCTCATCCAGAGTGATTATTTCATATAGATCTGCCATTAGTTGTTTTTTCAGCATCTCATGCTCTTTGAAGCCCCTTGGTTTCTCTACACCTGGGAAAACATCCGACACAACATTTTCCTAAAATTGACTGAGGACCTCGCGCATGCGTATCTACGTTGAGGCATCGTTAGCGACGGGTAAATGATGCTCACACTCTAGAGTTCATTTTAGCCCAATAATGTGGGTGAAAGAAGCGGATGGAAAGGGTGCGGGAGGTAAAGGGATGCGGTAAGAGGCCGCGTTACCGCTCGCTAATAAGCGGAGACAGGTTCGTTACGGTAGTTGGCAAGTTAGACACCGATGAGGGGGAAGACGGACATCCGGGGGCTGAAATATGCCCAAATGCGGTAATGCTCGGAGTAATTTGGGGCCGATTAAGCCCTTTGCGCCGGCGACGGAAGGGCCGCCGGGCCTCGAGGGAGGAGCGATTTTTGGGAAATAAATCTTCTCTGGACCGCGGGCGACAATTTCATGCGAATTACGATAGCGGTCGCTGCTTTGTTTCTTTCTTTGCTCTCGAGCGTTGGCTTTCCGGTCGAGAGGACGTTTCTCAGCGAAATCTGCACAAGGATGCAGCGGAATAACTTTGAATATTGGAATGGAATATTGAAAAAACCATAAAAAGTAAACAAAATCGAACAGCTAGCTTCACCCTAATGTTATCCCTTTCAAAATCGTATATGACGGCGATGAAATCGTATTTTTTGGCGGCACGATTCAATTTTTGAGCTAAATAAATTGTATTAAGCTTAACTTTTTTTAAATTAGATTCGGTAATGAAGTTTACTTTGTTATTTTCACTTAGAATAACCAAATTGATTCTATAAAAACCCTATTCCGAGACGACGAGAGCTTGCTAACAAAATAAAACGAATATGCAAAGATAACTTTCATAAAAGCTAATATCCTCCTCTGGGATCCCTACGCTAAGCCTAAAAAATTACATATGTCATTAGATTTTTCTCCTTTTATAAGCTTCAAACAGATTTCAATTTTCCATTCATTTCTTTAACATTTACCGGATTAATCCCATCGCTTGAGAAAAAGCTCTTTAATAGGGCTCTGGATAGTCTTCGATAAGACCAAGTGATACTAATGAACTGAATTAGTCTCTGTCGTATTAAACTTAACAATTAAATATAAAAAGAAATCTAATTTACTATAAAAGTAATAAAATCGAAAAAGAAATTATTTATAAGAAGGAATTCTATAACTTCCCGCTGCGTTAAAAGAAATGAGGAAGCTACAGAAAATGCTCTTAATTCCGAAGTACAGCTCCGAAGGCACTAACAAAGCAAATCTATCTTAATATCTTATGCAGCCTGAACCATATGTAATTCTGTATCAGTTCAAAACTAATTAGAAATCAACGAAGATCAACTAAGCAAATGCGATACCGAGATCAAAATCTAAAACGATCTGAGTGGAATATGAAGTCATGGTCATGAAGTCTTGGATAATTTTAGCACACATGCTTCAAACGACATAATCAAAGACGGAAATGCTATCTCAATATCTTCCTACATACATCCTAGTTCCATTTATGAGGTTCTAAACCTCGGTAGATAAAAGCGGACGATGGTCTTTCGGTCTTCACGAATGTGAATCACAAATCTTTAATTTTCCTTCCGTTATATCGCCTCGTTTTAAGCCACGCTCTTCTATCCGCCCTAGGGAATTTTCTCCTCAAGAATTATTATCCGAGTCGACAGCTTAGGCACGGGTCCAGCCAACCGAAGAAACAGCGAGAAGGTGAAATGAGAAAAATCGTCCTAAGATGGCTTTGCAAAGGTTGAATGGGTGCACGCTCGATGATCTCTCCGCTTGTTTCCCGGTTTAACTTATGCGACAATCCTCGCTATACGTATTTGTATCACTGCCTCTCGATGATGGATGAGATTATGATTTGCAGTAGGAAATACCTTGCGAGTGTAATGGACATCAATTAGACACCTTGAAGATGAAAATACCTAAAAGTCGTTTATGGAGAGACGAACGCCTCGTGTAGTGGAGGGGAAGATGAAATTTCGCGATCCTATTAGAACGGGCCATAAATTGCTGGAGAGTATCTTATCTGGCGAGGGCGTTCGAGAAGGGATTATTCATGACAGGTAAGGTTAGGACCTAATATGGATTGCTGTGAAGGTGTAGATGAGTTCAGAGGATTAGTTTACTGCACCGTTTTGAAATATGCTGAGGTGGTTGAAGAGGTATACTAACGACTTCTCGTCGCCGTTGTACCTGTAATTACGAAACGGATGAACATAATGTACAGCTCTATAGATGTCTTTCAGTGCAGAAGAAATCATTTATTTAGGCATCATCTTATGCAAAACTTAGAAATTGTAATTTGTGAAAAGGTCCCGTTATAATGAACTTTGATTTCCTATAATGTTTTAAATTACATTGTTTCCTTTTCATACATATGAATTTATATATCAAATCATGATCCTGCGTTAATAGGGAGAGAATTTCTCGGATCACTTCCCGTATTTCCATCAAAGGAACAATTTCAGATTATTATCCATGAAAGGCAGGAGACAATAGGTCTAAAATCTATTTCTGCAGTTAAGGGTGATTCATTTGAAAATATATATACTCAGTTTCTCCAATCACTTCCCGCATTTCCATCTAAGGGTGAATTGTAGATCATCTGAGGTAAAAGGCAGGAGAATATCGGTCTAATATCTAACTCTATCTGTTTTTGCAAGTGATTATATACTAACTGAAAAACTCATTGATAAAAAGCTGTAACATTTGACATTATTTTAAGGCTGAATAATCCTGCTATATTCTGCTGCGTTCTGTTTATCGCAATGGAATCAAATTGCGTTTTTTTATGTTCCAGGGTCGGTTTAACTTTTCTAACACCCTCTCACTTACTCATTATTTATCATTTCCAACGAGATGTCAAATCTTTGCGTGTGAGGGCAACGAAATTGAGATAAAGCATTTGAATATCCTCATTTCATAGAAGTGAGAACAGGTAACCTAAGAGCGAAGGATACGCTATATCCATTCCGACACTTTAATTCCTTCCTTATTACGTGAGAACTTCCTTTCACCCTATTATCCATACATAAGTAATTAGCGGCTGAGTTCTTCAACGCATCACTGGATAAGCCAACATATAATACCATCATTATTCCAGCAGAGGTATAATAAAAATGATTTTTCTCCGAGGGGTTATGACTCCCAGCGCGTTCTTCAACTGTGAGCAAATTACTCTTCTCCCTTTTGAGTACTTTGAATAGCTTCGGAGAAAGCAAGTGGAGTATCCTCGAGACAACGTACTTTTTAAAGAGCTTGAGTCTTAAAATCCTCACTTTACTCCGACCGTAGGTGAAGTATATGACGCCATATACATAACCCTAAAGATATAATGTGGGAAGTTTTAAAAAGAAGGCGGTCTCGTAAAAAGCAACTCAATCTACGTCTTGAAGTCTACAAGAGGCAAGGCTCCTTGAAAAATAGCTTATGAATACAAATTGAGCGTTCCATCAGAAGAGATAGGAAAAGGAGGCAACAAAGTGTACCCACCTCAAATTTGGCGTTTAAAGAGATCCTTACATACTTCATCTTCATTCATGGTCGCGCTCTCTCCCAAAGAACGATCGAACCCTTCCAGCATATTTTTTATCGAAGAAAACTTCCTCAAAAGTGCATACGAAATAAATTCAGAATCTACATTGATCGAAAAATATCCCAATTTATCCATAACAGTAATCATAGACAAAGAAAAAAATAAGAACACGATAGAGTAATTATAATAATAGAGTAATAATAATAATCATTTATAAATCTCATATTTGATCTATCATACGGATTATTTAAGCTCAAATGATTTATGATTATGTCATATATTTCATTAAATTTCACTAACGATTTATCTTTCATCGCACCAAAACTTAAGAAATGAATTCATTCATTTAACATAAAATATTCCTTACAAATCAGAGACAAAAAGAGACTACCACTACTGGATCATTGCGTCATTCAAAATATGTTATTTATAAAATTATTATGTTTATAATACGTGACAACTATTGAATATTGCCGCTTTATTAAGACGTACTTTTACAACGAGAAAAACAGGAATAGCTTCTTCGGGAATTTATTACGTAAAAATTATTCAATTTAAATAAAAATACCAAAAGTTAATTTGTAATTAAGACAAAATCCGTTGCATTTGAAGCTATTACCTTGTCAATAAACTCCTTAATTAAACTTAATATAGAACCTGAAACATGAAGTACCCCTAGAGATAATAATTCAAGGATTTTTGGTATGATTACGTTTTTTCATTAAAAATGCCACCAAAAATATTATCTTGATTTTTAAGGAGATGAATGAAAATAATTTCAGCGGAGTGCTTTCAAGCAGCTACATCTCACATACTAATGGATTATGGCATAGATACCCAAGAGTTACTATTCTCTGTTAATACATTAAGCAGACATGAGACCTGAAAGGATTAACTCCGATAAAATATTACGATTCCACGGTTGTTTATCCTATGAATTCCTGAAGAACAAGAAAGAGATGATAGATGAGGAGAAAAACAAGGCGATCCGGTGCTTTACGAGTCAGGACAAGAACGCTCGTTCCAGATTGTGAGGAAGAGATTAGGTTCTCTAACATACCGGTATCCATTTTATATCAGATTAGCTGATTTCTTCTGATGCTTTGCTAGTCCTATAATGTTTCTTCTTCCTACAAACCGCCTACTCTCCCAACCTTTTTACTATAAAAGACACCTCCCTTTCTACTCGCTTTAGCCGAGTATCTTTGCTAATCCCAACTGAATTCCCTTATCTCTGGCTTTTGCTGAAGAAAATTCTTTTAAGGAAGAAAGCGAGATTGTGTGGAAGGATATTTATTCGATCAATGTTAAAAAAGGCAGATGAAAGGAGGAAAAAATTAAACCTGGAACTGTCTTCTTGAAAACTTACACCATTCTCTTCTAAGCCGTATTTGCACCAAAATTATCACAGTAATTTCCTCTGCGAGTTCTGGAAGTAATTTCAAAGTAAATTTACGTTAAATTTCAAATTGGAGATGTTTTACGGGATCTTCGGGTCAGTTTCTCAAATTAATATTTCCTGCGAAGAAAACCCATAAATACATGCACTAACTTGGTGTCTTCATACAGCCCGCGGGAGAAAGAAACCAAATACATCAGCACGCCCAATGAATAGAAGTTTGGAGGAATTAACAAATGAAATATGTAGTGGGCGTTCTATAGTCAAAAGATGCTTATTTTATTTGGGCGTGTCCTTAGACCAAAGGCACGAAGGAGTGTCTTTGCCTGTGTGTGATGCGTCAAATGATAAGGTAATAAATCATCAGGTTTCTCAATCTATATTTCTAATTTACTCTCTAATTCTCTCTGGGATAACTGATGATTTGGCACCCTTAAATTCCTCTAAATACAACTGCAAATGTCATTGATAAATAGAGATAAGATTAATTAAGAGATAAACAATATAGAGTGGAACAATGACCCTAACTCAGACGGAAACAACAGTTATGTCAGAATATTAATTAAATATCGATGATGTTTTCAAATTAATTTAAATTGATTCCTATTCTATAACCTATTGCTTATAGTTTTATGTCGGAGATAAGTAGTAGCATTGTTAATAGTGCTTCGACGGCTTAGGTCATTTCGCACATTAGCTCCCACCGGGAATCGAACCTGGGACTGCTTTCACCAAAGGCAAACGCGCTGTCCACATGACTATCCGGGAGCCCTAGTTTTATGTCGTTAATTCAATAAAATCTGGTGACATTTCCAGATTACATATAATCTTCATAAGGCTTAATGAAAACAGGAATCAGAATAGCCTTAATTAATCCCAATTAATTTCAATTCAATTAAATCCTTTCTATCACTAATGTTTACCAAGAATGGAGAACGTTGCCAAACTAGTTCACACTGGAACTGTTTTGCCATCTAACTAAAAACACAATTTTCGTCTATCAAGAATTTCATGAAAAACAATTTAAATGCAACTTGAATTTGCATATTGTTTCAGAATCTTAAGCTAAAATTTTCTGAGAAAAACCAAAGGAAAAGGGATTCTTAAAACCGTGTGAATGGAAATGCTTCGACTCTCGTATGAAAGCGCTCTTTCACCTGCAAAACTGTTAGCTCTCGAATCCGTTCCGAATCATCGAGCACATTCTATGGAGTATAACAATTAAACTCTAAAGCCGCAAAATGGGAGGCATATCCGAAGATTTTCTCACGATTTCAACTCCGTTATCGCCAATCGTGCTTCAGTTGTTACGAGAACATTTTTCTAGCCGGCGGCGCTCCTCGAAAAACGATCGTCACGCATTGGCATACGCCCGCCGTTTCTCTTTGATGCTGAGCGTCACTATGGCAACTCCGAGAGATCCTGTAATTGCCTCTTGAAGATAGATAACCGCTTCCGACAGCGACTCCTTACGCTTTAATCTGAAAACACAACATTCGCAACTCGCTTTCCCCATTTACGTGTCACTTTTCTCCACGTGTGAACCTTCTTCCGGTAACTACCTTTCGTGAAACTGCATTTTGGTTTGGTTCCAAAAAATCTCCAGCCGTCACAGACGGGTTTGCAGGAGGTATTTATGCCCCCAAATCGGCGATCTCGCAGATGGACATTGGAAAAAATCGACAAAAGAAGAGAGCGTGGGCGCACCTTTTCAACGCTCCGTCGGATCCTTTCCGGGTTAAAGACTTCCACACGAAAAAGCGTCCCGAAATGTTTAATAACCATGGTTCCTAATTCTGACCGGTAGAGTGCGACAATCGATTTCTCTGAGCGAAGATCAACTTCCCAAATCGGAGATGCTGTTCAAAAGCGGATCAAGAAACGATTTCAATAAGAAGTGGAATTCAATTGCTCTAATAGGGTCTCGTGATCCGAAAAATTGGCTCTCTCTTTCCTGTAAACGTACCGTGAAATTCATCGACAGCCATTACACCCGTAAATAAGTTTGATAGATAGAGATCAATGCAAAAAAGGATGTATAAAATTCTCCGAAGAATATATTTAGATTCAAATTGAATTTTTTATTCTGAAAATGACTTGAGAAACTTCTATACCAAATTGATGTGACAGAGATAACCTAAACGCAAATAAAAATTGGTGGCACTTTGATTTTCTCCGTAAATAAAAGCACCCTTCTTAATCAGTCTGACTCCTGTAGCTAACATGTTTGAAGCCGTAATTATGAATAAATCATTTGGAAACATCTAAAATTACGTCCATATTTGCGATTTTTATGCATTTCTTCTAAGACTAAAATTCTTATATTGCCAATTCCATCACTACTATGCACGCAAAATTTAACAAGTCTCTGGAATTTGACTATTAAAATGTTTGAATATTAAAAATGCTTCAATACAAGGACAAAATATGTCCATTATCTGTTTTGGAAACTTCTCTAAATGTCAAGCATTTGTAACATGCGTATTCCCATCGCTTATCTATTTTGTAGTTTAATTAAACCAACTGCATCAATTATGCATTATATAAATTAGAAATGAGATA
Organism: Sympetrum striolatum; assembly: GCA_947579665.1. Taxonomy (NCBI): domain Eukaryota; kingdom Metazoa; phylum Arthropoda; class Insecta; order Odonata; family Libellulidae; genus Sympetrum; species Sympetrum striolatum. The sequence continues at coordinate 82,728,770 of OX388346.1, forward strand.
AGAAAAGCAAAATACTAATAGACCATGTAATGAAATATACCATAACAATAATTTCTATAGATAGTTCTTAGACAATGTCCATTGATTCATATAGCGCTCGATTTCATGTTGGTATAATTATGAAATATAAAAAGTTGAGGGATCTGCGTAGAAGAATAGTTTTAAGTTAATAGTTGTGAACGATTCATACGTATGGGTTTAGCATCCGACATTTTCTTCTCCAATATACTGGACCGATATTTTCTTGTTTGGACGACTTCTCTCTCCATTCTGGCGTTACGCTTAGAGTCGCAATCCAGAATTGATGTCATACCCTACCTCGAAGCTTACTACCCCTTAAACGTTTTCGCGACTCTGAAACATCGTATATAAAAACGACCTTCTTCTACGGTTCCCCAGTCTTATGAACACCCTACTCTAAGGGCATCTTTATTGACTGGATTTACTGCGAGAACGAGAGGGAACACTCGGCGGAAAGGAGATTGGGCGGTGTGGGTGGAGAGATGCTGAGAAATATCCAAGGCGCTGTTGAGCAACGGGGGGTTATCACTCAACGTCAGGGCCTCGGATATGTGACGATTCGTTTGAGAACCGCCCGGACGTTCCTGCGCTCTTCATCAAAAATGCGGAAGAAAGACGCTAGCGTTATAAAAATTATGCCCGCTTGTCTGCCGCACGGTGAATTCAGAAGACGCGGTTACAGAAAAGAATGTCGGATTTCTCACGGTTGGAAGTTGAAGCGGGTGGCGGATTAGGTCTTCAACTCACCGAATGATGGGAGTGAATCAAAAGGTGGATTTCTCTACGTGCCAGCGTTTAACGTATTAATTAGGACCGTGATGCGGGTCGTATGTTAGAGCTGGGGGAGACAGTTTTCAACGCGAGGGAGTCGTGTATGATTGCTATCGTAAGGAGAGAGATTCGAGACGTTTTTCTCGGGAGAGTAATCGTGGTATCATTAATATGGGATAATAAGGGAGACAGGCATTCTAAATGATTCCAGCCAGCGCCACTTGGCTGTTGTGACGTGATTTCTCTTGGCTTGTTCATGTTTACGCAATTTAAAGGATTCGGTGCATTAAGCTAATCCGGAGAAAATACGCCTCGAGACGATGATCTAATCATTTAGTTATTTTATATTCAAATGATTTATTATGTTACATTATTTATGTGCGTAATTTCCTTTCAAATTATATAATTAGGATTTCATCTTAGGATGCTAGTTAGTTTAATATTAGTTAAGAATATTTTATTTTACTTTATAAAACCTATAATTTTATTACAATCAATTTTCTTACGATCAAAGGAATAGATATAAATTCAACAATTCATTAACGCTGTCGACATTCATGAGAAAGAGATTCAAAATGAAGGTGATAAAGGGCCTGTTAAAATAGCTGAAAGATGTAATAAGATGTAAAGTAAAACATGGGCAGCTAATATTTCCCCAAAGTGTATTTTCATTTAAAAAGGAGGATAATTATTTAAAGTAAGCTCGGAAATACTTAACAATATCACTTGATCACAAGAAAACATAATTCACTGGTTTTAAGCTCAATTGTTGCTCAAATTATAATTCAAAACTTAAACACTATTGTAATTAAAATTCTAATTCAAAACTGTAGAAATTAAAAATTCTGCAAGAATTAAGAAATCATTCACATATAGTTCTTAGGAAGTTCTCAGATTATTTAAGCAGGAATTTCAATGAAGGACAGACATATGGGTTAGAAGGTTTGATGATCATTAATATAAAATTATACATTTATCGTACTTTCATGAATATCTGATAATTTATTCTTGAATATTTGTGGCACAAGTGGTCATAGATGGAGTGACTTGCGACCAATTTCCGCAAAAATAAGATCAACCTAATTAATCTGAAGATGACCCATACTCGAACGCGAGTTATTTTTTCCCACGGAACTAACCTTCGAAAAGAATACAAGGAATTCGTGCTCGTCTCGCGGATCTCAGAGAAATCAGGGCAAAACGTAAGATGACCGCCCTTATCCGAACCGAATCTCTAGTTTCGCTTGAAAAGAAGCCGAAAGGCATAGATAAATGGAAGAGGGGAAGAAAGACATCATTTATAACAGTGATATACGTGGGTGGAATCAGATAAGGAGAACGGGAAGACAATGAGTGCCTCGCCCCTCAAAGGCGCTGGAGAGAAACGTCACGATGCGGTTGCTTCAGCACCACTTCTTCCCTCTCTCTGGGAGCAGCAGCAATTAACGATGGGGCCGATCACATGAGTTATAATAAGCCGAGAATGGATATACACCTTACCCGCTCAACCGTGGAAGAATCATGCACGAAGAATCCTAAACCGATTTTTTTCCGGCCTCCGAACAAGTCCGACAGCACGTGCTACATAGGAAATCGAGGCCAATAAAGATTTGAATTGATTCGTCTTTATCATGGGAACTCTTGCCGAGCAATTAATTGGGAGTGGTCCCATAAATTAACTCGGCCATTTTCCAAATGAGCGGTAAAATGGGGCACCGCGGGGTCGCAATCACTGACCTCGCGGTTTAAAAATAAGACATCGGCGGAGGTTAAATGGAGCTGTTTCTTTCTCGCCACGTTTTAGTCCTAAAAGCTTCCAATAAGCCGTGAACGTGATTGGTTTTTCGTGAGCTGCGAGATGTCGGGGCATTGCGATAGCACCCCTTCACTTCAGAATGGATGAGAGCTTTTAATTGGTTCTATCGCGGTTAATGTGATACATTTGAAACTACTCGATTAATACAATTTCATACGGACATTCATAGAGCTCTAATGTAACTTCTTCTCGAAGGATTGCTCTTTCTTTCCGTAGCTATATTTCTCTTTCCTTTTTACCACGAAGGGAACGTTTTCGTGTCTGGGACACAAACCCAGATCTTCCACTTCTACAGCAGATGCTACAACAATTGAGCTACTCCACGAATCGAATTACTCAAGTAAGAACTATTGTCCCATTTAATCTCAATTTTCAAGTTTTTCCTTTAATATTCTCTAGAAGATAAGAATTTCTGAAGATTAAATCAGTTTCTTCAGTAAATTTCCTCAATTAAAACCAAATTTTTACTTAAGTACCAAGTTCCCCGTAAACTCTATGTTCTTCATGCTACAATGGACGCATCAAAATGTTATTGAATGAATAATATCTTTATTAATAATCATTACTCATCCATCAGTAATATCAAGACACAATCTCTCATTATTATTAATTTATTTAATAATACTGAGAAAAACATGACTAATTTTAAAGAAAATTTAATTTCAAGGTCGTTGGGGTCAAATTTCAAATTTGAATATCTCAAAAAACGTATAGTAATTTTTATTTGCGTCAAGTGTTATTCTTCTATATTTGTACAATTTTTATTTCGAGCTATATCTAATTCAGGTATGGACAAATTTAATCAACTGCGAACTGTTGACTAGAATTATTAGTTAATTATTTTAATCGAATTCTTTCATAAATAGCTTATTTGTAAAAAAGAGCAAAGATTTTAAATTCTGCCGTTTTTATTAAAAAACGGAAGAGCAAAAAGAGTCATCCAATCGAGATAAAAATGACATTCCTTACGAATATCACGAGTTCATTTTTAAAAAGAAATCAAAGGCGTGAATCGCTTATTCTTGGATACTCATACAAAGGACCGTGATCTCAAAAGGCATCCCTGCATCTATAAAACGATTCTGTGTATTTTCGCTCACATTTAACGTAAAAATCATTCATTCTTCACTGGTGCTTGAACTCTTAGCGTCTTTGATCCGCGTGACATCAAATAAATGAAGAGGGAAAAAATCTATGTATAACTATCTCCCATGTTTGACTTCCAGCTATACTCAACTCATAAGGTTACACTGGCATTTTGGAAGATCCGCAACCTTTAATATTACACCCTTTTTGCTCACTTAAAAGACTGCGACAGTCGCAGCGAAAGGTTACATCCCTTGCAAGTGGCAGCCTCTTGAAGGCATCCGATAACATCTCACGGGCGTGAAATTCCTTGTGAAAATGCCTTCACGGAAAAGCAAAGGTATTCGGCAATGCATTCATCACCGGAACTACTAAGATAGGTCTGTCCGTTACAAAATACCGGGAGAAACGACGTTTTTGTGTCGCAGAAACTATTTGTTAAGTGTTTAAGGACTATTCTTGTTAAAGGTTCGCTATTTTTCGTTCTTCTTCCCTTAATTCCCTTCCACCCTCTGTTTATGCTTTCTTATTATTCTAGGGGACATTTATTCGTAGGAGATAGTCTCACGCTAAATATTCCTAATTAAATTCTTTTGTATTATTTTATTTCTAAAATAATGTAATTTTCTCTTCATTATGTTTTAGCTGTATATTGGTGACTGTTGTGCATAAAAAATTTAATAAAATTATATTAGTTTACTAGTTAGTATATTACTTTCGTATTAAACAAAATCAGCAAAACAATCTTTTGTATTAAAATTAAAGAATACTATAATAATTGAACTAACTCTATACTATATCTTTCTAGTATTAAATTACAATATCGCTGACTTCAGCTATCCAACTAATATGTTTGATTCTGAATTTGAAAAATATGATGATTAATTAACATTTATCTCATTTTTCAATGCCTACCGGCAAAGAAATCACCCGAAACATAGAGCTCGTTTACCATTTATCCGCCATTAAAAGCGCATTAATAAAAACGTACGCGGGATATTTACATCCAGCTGTCTCATTATTCCATCAACCTGATTCAGACAACTTTGCAGCTCATTAAAAGAACATACATTTTGTATTACTAACTTCTCAACACACATTCTTTTGGACAATCATCGTTATTTGTATCGGAAATTGCGTGGGAGTTTTTGTTGGTGGCCTTCTTGGGAGGAAGGACAAATATTTAGAAATAACGTCCGTACAACTCAATCCGTAGACGTGTTGACTTGCATTCATCAGCCCGAACACACAACGCCAGTCTTTTCCCCGCTCTTTTCTTTCTGCATTTCGAACAACAAATTTACATACGCAAGAGTGAGAATGTGAAACTACCGCCTTTCCGCGAATGCCTCTGGGTTTGGTATTTGTCATTATTCTGAATATTTGAAATAACGACACCTTAGTTCCGGTGAAGGAGTAGAGATTCGTAGAGGATTACGATATGGATAACATCTTGCAATCGTAAATTTTATATCATTAAAACATTTACCAAGAGAGAAAAATTTAACTTCATGGTTTAAAATCATTATTTTTCAAACTCCTTCCCTTGGCAACATATCCGAAAAATAATCAAACATATGAATGGTTTTACTTATATGTATCTAGAGTTATTGTTTGCAGACTATCGCAGTTTCTCTGTATCCGTCGCCAATCAGCGTGCACATTAGAACATTTAGCATCCGAAAAATCCTTTTTCTTCATCAATAAGGATAAATATACTTTAATTTTAGATTTTCAATAACTGCAATGGTATACTAGTTATGCCTTCGATGCACCTATCGCAGGAATGAAGTAATATTCAGTAGAGTTATTTAATGATATTACATCATTGAAAAATACCTTAGGGAACATAAATTAGCTTGATGGTCTAAAATTATTCTTTTTAAAACCATTTTCCTGGTAACATATTCGACCAATATTTAACCGATTTGGGTTTTTCTACCTAACACGTGTTTAGAGTTACAGTAATTTCTACAGTTAGCTACAACTATTTCCGTAGTTAACGCGAATTTATTCTAAATCAACGAACAGAATTTAACGATTACCATAGTCAAAAATTCTACTTCTTTCTTAACTAATACAAAACAAACTTTGAGAAACGATATCATGGCAATTACCCGAATATCGATGCCAAGGATTTATTCATAGCCGCGGCTCATAAAACTTTCCGCCTGAGTAATCAAATCTTAAATTCAGCTCGCATCAACGTGGCAGGAGCGCTTGAAGAGGGGCGAATGCATCCCCTGACCTTCTGGGTGGGCAAACAATGCCTACGATTGTTCTTCCTTCCCAGTAATGGATGGTCCAAAACAGCGTGGGTGTAGTTTACCAGCTGCCGCTCGCAGGCAAACAAGGATATTGCGTTCCTTGCTCACTTAAAAAATCGCGAATAACACGCCCAGGTAAAAAAACATCTTTAGCGAGACCGCAGGAAATCAAAGACGGAAAGATGTAGTGAAGGAAAAGAAAGCTGGACCACGGACAAGGTAGTCGATGTCTACCGAATCGTTCGCCGGCAATTACGGACCCAAACTGCGTACCCGGTTTTAGCCAGTCTCCGAAGTAAAACGGATTTAAAAAAGAGGGAAAGCGAATTCATTAAGGTTTTGTTTCGTATTGAAAGGGGTGGTGTGGGTTCTGCATCTTCATCCGCATAAAAGAACTGGACGTTGCCCAAATTTGGACGCGGGACAAATTGTCCGAGTCGATAGGTGATGGTCCAATTTTGGGAAAGCGTGAGACAATTTATTGACTAGCCCCCGAGGAAAAGAGAGAAAAGAAACATTCCCGCGGTACGAGAAAGGATCTCGCTCGGGAAATTCAACTAGTTGAGGATTTTTGTTTTAAGCGAGTCCATTATATGTTGTCCCTTTGGGCCGAGCAGAGAAAAGAATGTCATGTGTTCTAAATGCGGTCCGAGGAAGTGGTCGGCGGGATTTATTTAAGGGAAGAAAGCTGAAGTCCCATAAAATGCTATATATGTAGAAGAGTTATTTAAGATATCGAGATTCTAAATACCGAGGAGTGATTTTTTCCCGATTAGCATATTTAATACCATGAAAACATACAAACTTACTTAAATGTTAATGGACGCCGTACGCATGACATAAAGACGGATATAGGTGTAGGCATTCATCTACTTGGAGTAGCTTATACTTCCACATTTCAGCCAAATATGGAAATAATTCCTCATAGGTATGAGATAGGTAGTTCCAATGATAGAGAAACTCGATATGTGTTATTCTTCGAAGGAGACATGCTATTTTTGCCCCAACAGCTTCGACTTGATAAATGATTTTTATGACTGCATGGAATTCTTACTAGCCATATGCTTCAATTTCTCCTCACAAAGCTGTTATTCTGGTTTTTTTTTGTTCTTATTTATTGCAGTTAGAACGAAGGAAATGTAAATTTAACAACGTAAGGAATTTTTGTTTAATATAGCACTGCATCTCAATGTTCATCAGAGTTTCTCTAATTGAAAATAAATGAAAAATTAAATTATGAAGTTCGCAATTTGTGAGATTGAGGTAAATACTTTTCTTATATATTTTTCGGTTTCCTGTAGTGATGGCCAAAATCGTAAGAATCAACTCGACGTTATAGTTCATTATTTTACCGGGTAACAAGTGATGGTGTTGAACTTTTTATAGCGGAGCAATATTTATACCGTGGATTCTTGTGACTTCTTATTTATCTGTTATAAAGAAAAAGAAAAATCGCTTCCTATAATAATTACCATCAAAATCAGTTCATACATGTCCACTTACATCTTTGGCAAATTCTAGGTCTGCTTCTGTCTGCTCCTGGCTTCAGTTCATTGACCATCGAGTCAAGATGTAAGCAAAACATATAAAACGGCAATTTTCTCGAACGCATACCCCATTGAGTCAATGCATCAGTATGTACTCATTGTCCTCCCAAAAATATGCCAATATAACTGGAGAATATGTTTACCTTTGCCATTAAACTCGACAAATAAAAACGCGTCCTCTTCATTAAAGGAATTATCCAATCAGAGGTTGGAAACTAATGGAAATATGCTTTCTTCCTGTAGTATAAGTACGCGTAAACCTTGAAAGGTCAGTGAATTTATATCCATTATTTACGTATGCTCCCGCGAAATATAATCCCAAAGAACGTAAAACAATATCCTACGTTGAGTTGACATTTCCTAAAAGTGGCGTCATTATATCCTTCGTATAATATTTGTATTCGTCTATACAATAGAGCAACTATCACATTCATCCCTTAGGAATCATGACGGAAAAGTAGTATCCTACCAGAATTCCCTTGATAGAAATCTCAATTAACTCACTATGCTGTCATTTTAGATTACCACTCATAATTAGGTACTAAAATATTCGTCTGTATTTTTAGAAGTCACTATTATTACCGACGCCGACTTCTGAATGAGAAGCTCAGTAATTAAGGCAATCTGTTAGCATACATAAGCAATTTCGCGCGGTGTCACTCGTTCGCCTCAAAAAAAGCTTTACCTTATCTAATATGCGCGAGGGAAGCTATAAATGGAATCGTAAATATATTCCTGGACTCACACTCTAATTTATAAATCATTAAGATATAACCTCAAATATTGGTGCGGATTCATCCCAACCCTATATTTAAGATAAAAACATTCTCCTCTTAAAAAAACACAAATTCTAGCGATAAGACCTTATTAACGTACAAAGAGTAGTCATTTAATTTGTGCTTAGTCATCCCATTGCTAAATTATTCAAAAAGATAAAATGTCCAAACTAATCCAGTCAAATAAATTAATTATAATTCATTATGCTATTACATAACGCATTTAGGTACTGAGTATAATCCAAAAGGCCGTGTTTGCTATAATCTCTATACATGTTCAATATAATTATGTTTGCTATAAAGATATATGCATCTCCCATACAACCCTTATGCCCTGATCTAAAAGAGTCATCTCTCATGCTTTAATGAAGATGAGAATTTCATTTTCCAGACAAAGACTGATGTTTAGATCTTTATTATTTAGTAGGTCACTCTGAAAGGTATTTATCCTCCGCTAATATCCAGTGACTTCATTCGGCCGCATGTAAAGCTAATGACGAGGGTAACGTATGGGACTAAAGCGATTCATAAACCGAAATATATTTATGATCGACGATGAAGCTATCCGTGATTTATTTTTTATGATATCGGTCACAAGTGACACTAAAATATGCGCGTGTAACTAGCATGAAGCTAAGGCAAATTGATTGACCATGTTTCACATACTCTTTCATCGCTATCCTTCTTCATTTTTCAACCAACTACGAGCGTAATGGATTCTAATCGTGCAATATCTTAAGAATTGCTAAGAAAAAGAAGTCAATGACCTTCTGATTTACCTGAAAATGTTTTTCAGATCGATAATACGATAAATTACATCAAAAGCAATGTCGAATTAGAAAAACAAACCCACAGTATGGCGTACATTATATTTCAAAATGTAACGTGCGTCTAGTATCCTGTGTTCCGCTATGCGTGTTAATGCTTTTATTTTTATCTCATTGTTAGATTGAAATTTAATTGATACACACCTGAGGTATTTTACATCGTATGTGTAATCAATCGTTGTTTGATTTAAATCATTCTCGTGCCAGTGTTATTTTCAGCTGTTTCCGTATTACTTTGAGTAATAAGAGACTAGTAAGAGATAAATTATAATCATAATCTATGTTCCATCCCAACAAAGGAATAGCTTATTTGGTACTTATAGGAAATATCGGTGGATAAAAATTAAAATTTCTTAAATCAATCGAATGATTAGTCTAAAGTATCCAAATGTAGCCTAAATCGAATTAATCCATTGATTATTTGTTAGATTAGAATCGAATTAGTCGAAGCCTTATGGAATAAAAGTTGTGGAACTTTGTCAGTTATTTTATTACTTTGTGTTTAGTTATGTAAATTTTTAAATTAAAATAAAAGAGTATTTTCTTAATCCTATTAAAATTGAGAGCAAATTAATTGAAACATCGTGCCAATGGAACTGCATCAGACACTTAAGCAATTAATTTCAAGAAAATAGGTCACTTATTCCTCATTTTGCACGCGAGAAGGACACATTGAATGCGTACATCAGCCTTCGGCGCCACTTGATTTCTAAATCAAACCCACCGGATCTCAAACGCTCGCAGTCGCTCGCATTTCTATACGGACGAGGGAACTTATGATGGCATGACTTAGAACCACGAGCATACGTTTTGATCCATCTCGCCTCCATAAGTCCCCTTCATGGACAAAACAGTGTCGCTGCCGTGGTGCGGAGGTCGTAAGTCTCTTACAGCAACCTTTGTTGAAGCGAAGATGGAAGGGGACGGACGCGTTCATTAATCAGCCGCACCGCTCTTATAGAAGCGCAAAGATCCGATCTGGGTCAGGTGACCTCACCGCTGCCGATGTTTCCCTTAAAGAAAAGCCCCAGCGCCGCCCTGCGGCCAACTTGCGAAATGCGCGTGCGAAAGATGGGCCGAACTCGATACGTGATCTTTGATGAGCTCGTCCAAATGTCTCGTTTCACATACGTGTGTTGCAAGAGCGAGCCGAACCAGAAAATAATGTGGGGATAAAAATTCGGACTAAAAAAATCGTTCATAATCTCGATTTCCTCGATCATAAGATTTACTTAAGCTCAGATTTATTAGTCCATTGGACAATCACTCAAATAACTACTCATGTTACCATATCTTAATGTTGCATTAATTTTATTTTCTCATCTGGCAAATAAAAAAGTAAAAAATGTGTTATACTTTTGCCTCCGTCTTGCTCAAGGTAGTGATAACATGTAAGCATCTGAGGTACGAGTGATGCTAAATAGATGCATTCATCTCGTGCAATCCTTATTGAATGCTTTGAAAAACGTTATTTATAGGGCCATTGTGCTGCACTTAGGAGATCGTTTTCCATTCATAGCATTCTGGCTCAGTGAGGAAAGCAGGAGCAAAGCAACTCACCGCTCATCTTGCCAAGCGAGAATCATTCCCTTTCTAATGATTTTGGTGGAAAACGATGGAAGGAATGATAATCAAACCAATGTACGAGCTGAATATATAATAAATACTCATTTTATCAATATATTTTTAATAACAATTTTAAGAATAATTACTATATTACTATTGTATAGATTATCTATATTAGATAATCTAAACAATGGTATATAGCCAAAATCTACTCTAAAAGTTAAAATGATAACTTTTTCGATATCATCATCTTCCAGTACAAAAGAATTTTGCTTTTCAAACGTAGACATGCACCGCCAGCATCATCTTGAAAAAATCACCGTATGAAAATAAAAGGGATGAAAGTGACATAACCGGATCCTACTTCAGTAATCAGTTTCCGCTCTATCCTAAATAGATCGTATGAATTTTCTAAAAGATATAAAGACGAATTATGAAGAAATACCTACCTTACCAAAGTAAATTTGGTTGGTTCTCTATGAAAAGTATCTCATCTCATAGGTTGAAATGATTCATCAATTCAGTAGATCAGGACCACCTATCAAACCGTTAAATATCACGGAATTTTCATGAATTTTATACTTGAAAGGATAGTGTAATACAAAACGTATTTAGTAATATTTACTATAGGAATCTACTAGGAAGCTGCATTCCGGAGAAGTCTAGTTAAAGGGAGCACCAAAAGACCTGTTTGTAGAAATATGGAAACTAAAGGAGAAAAACTTTCCTTGGCGGCCGTAGAAATTTCCATTTTGTGCAAATTGTGCGCTTTCTGATGAAAGGGGCGAGCCCGGGGCGAGGAAGGCACCTCGCAAGAATTTCGAGTCGAGGGTGTAACAGCGGCAGGCACAGTGTCAAAAGCTTAATTCCGCGGATTACTGCGGCGCCCCTCGTAAAACAAACTCTCTTGCTCGAGGCGCCGTGAGGATAGATAGAGAAATATGCGGGAAAGAGGCGCTGAAAGATGCGCCATTGCCCAGGAGTGCGAACAATGAATGGAATGGAGCCATGGAAACAATGCTAACTTTTAATTCTCGCCCAAAATGAAAGTCATCTTCGATAATTTTGCATATTCGTCTTGGATCGTTTTTTTGCCTACCGACGAGTTCAATGTATCCGTGGGATAAAAATGTCAATGATATCTCCTGTGAACATATGACGCTGTCTAACTATGGTTGAATCTCTTAAATGATATTTCGATGGCTTTTTCAATATCAATCGCTAAATACAGGCCTTGGTGGTCGAGTGGTTCTAGAAACGAGTTCGGGTTCGAATCCCGGCTGATCGGATTTTTCTGATCAGGGAATGTTCGTCTATTGTTACTGTTGCCATGGAAAAGCACCTCCTGATGATAAGATCCATAGAAAGCTTAGGTGGACTTCACCAGATAGTGGCAACAGTAACAGAGCAGGAGAAAAAAATGGCTGAATGGTCGTGAATAAAACTGATGTACATAGAAATGGTGGTTTTGTATGTATAAGTTGGATGGTGTACTACGAGTAACATTTAGATGTATCCTTCAATAATAGGAAAGCTTTTGAATATAATTATCACCACCTTATCTTGCCTCTGACATGAACAACAAAAATTAACTCAACATTAAGGAATCAAAGATTAAGTTTTCCAAGGCTGCTGGTGCGCATATTAATAAAACATTAATTCGCTCCTTACATAGGTCGTATCTTTTAACCTTAAGTGACTTATAATAAGGCTGCTTCCTCTATCATTTACCCCCAAAACGGTATCATTATTCGTGCGGCATTTCATTTCATTTAAGTAAGCGGCATTAAATGGAAGATAAATGGACATCAAAAGATTTCAAACCGTAATTTTACCGAAACAGCCATCTTCGCGGAAGACTTTTGCGTTTAAAACCATATTAGCACCAAGCCATTAAGCGCAAACGATATACAACTTCTACTACTCACAGCTGGGAAAGGGAAGATAGAGATTAAAAAAATGATCTAAATAAAAATAAAAAGTGACGTACTCACCGCATACGTTCTTCCGCTTGTAAAAGAAGAGAGAGGAGTTGGAGACGCTAATTGTGAATCGTGAGTAGGAGTGGCCCTTTAAAAGATAGAGCAACCTGTTCCACCCTCTGAGACGGTTGCCAATGAAAATCAACGGTATAAAAATATCCTTTCCTCATCAGAGATCCACGTCGGCACAAGTGATAGACTGCTGTGCAGTTGTCTTGTACTTTCCTTCTGAAAAGAATAACAACGCAAAATGGACCGTACTCTTCAAAGAGATCTGTAAGAGCCCTCTTTGTATGGCACATCATATTTCATATTCGAAATCACTTTGAGGCTAAGTGTTCGTAACGTGATTTGTACAACAGTAGACGGGAAAGAAAAACAGGAACTCCAACAGTCCACTTCGGGATTTTAATTTTTAAACTTTGAATAAGCAACATTTAAAGAAAAGCACTTCGTACCTTACTTCCACGATACACATATATTTATACTGCGGAAGTTACGAAATGTTTATCTTTTAAAATGGTTTCTATGAAATTCACCAAGTTTTGACTGACCACGTTTATTTTATTCGTTAAGCTATATCGTTTCAAAACAATAAAATCGACGGAAGCGGATCTGACGATGGTAACTGACTCTGAAACCGGTTGTCCAGTTTTTGTGGAAAATGTTTGTGGAAAAATATTAATTTCTTATTTACTGCTATACTATTTTTCAATTATTTAGTTTGTCCCAAAAAGTGTTGAGTTTAAGAGTTAATAAATATTTATGCGAATAAAATCAACAGCTCAAACTTCCAGAAATGAAGAAAATAAGATCTGAAAAATAAAAATGTAAATTGGCCAATGAAATACCTAGTAACGATCACAACTTAGAAAAATTCGTACCAGTTTCTTTCTTTAAATATTTCTAGTGTCAACGTCACGCGAATACCTGCAAATAGAAGACTGATGGGCAAAGCGAAACCAAGCCATTATTTATCCTTCGCTCATGAATACTGGTCCCTACGAATGAAAAGGCTTCTGTGTCTTTCATACACCAATAACTCTTTTATTGCTCCATGTGGGGACAATTCACCTTGGAGAAACGCCACTCTTGAAAAATCCGCGGAAAAAAGCTCGGCCAAACATACCAGCACGCGGTTAGGTGGTCGACCTTTTAGTCCCAGAACTAGGTCGATCGAAAACTCTTTTTGCTAGTTATTCCTTCGTACGCCGCCTCGCTATTAATTTTCGAATCAATACAGCGGCGGAAACCGACACTCTCCCTCCGCAATCCCACAATCCACCGCAATACCGCGAGTAAAACCTGGACGGTGACACCTGACGTGTTCGCAGCGAACCAATCTCCCATAGATCTCTTCTGGGCTGAATGCCATCCCACTTCGTTAATACTCCTCTCCTTTCCCCTTCTAAAGGATTTGGTCCAACATTCGTGACTGGTTCGATTAGAAGGGAAGGCGGGGATGGACGTGGAGAGATCGCGGGGAAGGACAAAGGACGGTCCGCTTAAAGAGAACAAAGGGCGTGCGCTCTCACAGGCCCTTCCCTCGGAGAACTCACGAATTCTCAGGGGAATCAATCTTCCCCATCTCCAAGGCGCTCGGGTTTTCCGAAGGGTCAGAAGGAAATGTCTCCGGTCCTGTAGGGTATTTCAAACGGGTCTCACGTACAACGACACGGATAGAGGAGGTCTATCGATTTTTACGCTTATCGATCTATGGACTCGTTAGGAGGCTCCGTCGAAATCTCTTGGAGTGGGATACGATCTATAATCGTAGAGTAATGGAATGTCATGCGTAAAATTAGCGAGCGTGACTACATGGGCTCCTTAGCGCGGTTGCGAAGTGCATGACGTTTTCGGTACGTATCTCTTGTACGATCGGGAGACTGATCGCTCGGCTGTCTTATGGGCTGTGCTCGGAATAAATTAATCGTTTTTATGCAGCGAAACACCTGATCGTTGCCCGGAAGAAAAAATAAATCTTTCTTCGTGACGTAATATTTTCATTCATTATTTTTGCACTGCTTTTCTACATTACGAGATTAATCTGTGGATAAAGTAAACTATAAGCAAGGTGATTCTATTATTCTTCAATTTCTGCAAATAGAAAAATTATTCTAAATGCAGCGTTTTCCATATTTCAAATAATTGTTTCTAGTATCTATAATCCTCTACAAAATCCTATAAAATACATATATAGATTCATTATGAAAACAGTTTGATACAAAATTCTGAAACGAAGGAAAAAATTAAAGACATTTCTCAAGAGAAGAAAATACTACTCGAAGGAGCAAATGAGACATTCTTACAGCATCTAAAAGAAATATTTCACTAATATATTGATCTTGCATTCTCTAATTTAAATTCTCAGAACTCAGATATAAATTACCATACAGAATTCCATGGAGAATGAGTTGAATTTAACCAAATCAGATTTAGAGCCGCACTTCCCCATGGCGCAGTGAAAGCACCGCTGTCGAGATGAAACTAGATGGCAGCACTAACTCGCTAAATATTTTCCTTCCACTCAACAGCATAATATATGCAGGCCAGGGTAAAAGAATTCACCTGGGTGCCAAGTAGCCGAGATGTGTGTCTACGTATACGTTTGTACTCGTATATACGTCATTTTCTATCAGCAATTGCTGCGAGCCGCGAGTTTCATTCTTATTTATATAAATACATGGCAGCGAATTTTACAGCCCCAAAATTGCTGTAAACACAAAAAAGTCAACTCAATGACTTACGAGCAAAAACTTTAAAATTGAATCATAGCCCACCCTCTTTTGGCATTTCTCGTCACGAGCAGAAAATTTCGATAACCGCGCTAAAAGGTCGCCGGAAATTTCACGAAAATACCGCTCGAAATTCCAGAGATCCAAAGGAAATGAAATGCAAGGAAAAAAGGAGACCACGCTTCGCCTCCATTTCGGCGGTTCCTTTAGGCTTTTTTCCCGCATTCATTTTCTCCGTGAGACGAAAGTGTACCAACTACTGTTTCGAAACCGCATTCGTGACGTCAAAGACTCTTCGCACTCTTCTTCCATCATCGCACCCCACCAACGAAAGAAAACGGATCCTATAAAAATGAGGGAAAGGAAGTTACTGTGCACTTAATGGCGTACACCTAAAAAACCACGAGAATAAGGGATGCCTCCAGAAATGAAAAATATTGAAAAAGCATCGGAGTAATAGTTAGTGCGTTAGTCTTGCAACGCTGATGTTTCGGGTTCGAATCCTGGTTAGCACATGGCTGCTTATGCGTGTTTGTGTGTTTTTAATGGAATTTATTATAAGAATTGTCATAATTGACTATAAATACGTCCAACATTAAAGATGTTTTGCAAAACGTTTTGTAAATAATTTCTTCGATAAATCAGTGCGCTTACATCTTTCAGGAAGCGGGATTGGAATCTTTAGAAGATAAAAGATTAATACAAAGAATAAATATATTAAATATTTTCTAAGAAAATACGTTATCGGTTTATGTAACAGATATAATACCATCTCCCTATTATATAGATCGTTCTGATATTTTGAAGAAGACCAGGGAAATAGATACTAGAACGAATCGATTCAAAAATTCATTTTTACGCGAAAGTATTTGATTAGGGAAGTAGAACAATGGTAATTGCACCCCTGCCACACGCCGAAAGACGGCCTTCAGTGTCCTTACATAGATTTAGGCTGTCACTCGAACCCAGGTCTTCCACTTTCCAGGAATGTTTTGATATAGAAGAATAGCCGCTCGGAAAGCTGGTGACGTGAGTTCAAGTCCCAGTCACGTATTTATTATTCACTTCTGTTTATCCTTCAGGTCGTATAATTTCAGAAAATGAACTTCCAAGAAGTCGTCATAACGGGGACAGGAAAGGTGAAGAAATAAGTGCGCAATCGTCCCAGTTAGGAATGGGAAAAGATGGTCGAGGAATCGTTCATACCAAAAACACTGGTCTGCGGCTGCTTAATTGGCAGGGTTAGGTACGATTTCGAGGAAATCCCAACGTTTAGCCACGATATTCATCGCCACGTTACGAAATCGAAGCTTAGAAAAAAATCTCTCGCTGTAGGAAGAATTTTCCTCGTGTATTACCCACTGTCCGCGTATCTTTGCGACCGAAAGAAAAACGAGAGAGAGTTTTGGAACGATTCTGTGAAAAACCGCACGTATACTAAAGATATCTAAAATACTGTCCCATTTGCATTGCCTCCTAAATCGGTGAGCTGTAGGAGGAAACTTATTTGCTATAACTATGACGGCCATTTCAGATTCGGAAATCTTACTTGCAACTGGTTCTTTTGCCAGCTCACGTTATATTCCAAAGAGAAATCGTTGTAGTATGATAGACAGAATTCTATAAAGTTGAATATATTGAGCTGTGTTTGCTACGTGTTGGAAACTGGAAACGATGTTACCGAAGTAAAAATTAAGTCACTTGTTATTTGAGAAAAGAGATCGCAACGAAGTGGCGTATTTTGATAACTAATATAGCCTCCGCACAATGTAAACTTCTTTCGTTTCGTTCATTAGGCCTTTACATTCTAAAGACTCTACCCGATTAGGAAACCTGAAGTGGAACCAAAGAAGTCACTTTCTGGGTGGACAATAAATTTGAAATTTAATCCTCAAGCAAAGTCAAACCCTTCGCGAGAATTATTTACGAGCAGAACGTCATTCCACGGCTCTTAGTTCTTGATTTCTAAAGAATTTATTGACCAGTTAATGATTTTCTAATATAAGTGACAACATAGTGATGAAAATACGGCCGTTTTCTGCATAAACAAACAGAGCAAATGGTTAAATGAAATAATCTCAGAGTGCTGGGAAAGGCGGCAAGGCACTCCTTTCGGCCCACTACTTCAAAATGACTAATGAGTAGTTATAAATTCTTAAAGTTAAAAATTTCATTTTGGATTTTTTTCTTTTAGTAAGAAGACGCTAAGTGTTTTATTTACTAGGCTTGGTAGTTTCTAAATTCATGGAAAATGACTTAGGAATAAAACAAAAAGCGCGGCGTCTCGCATCCGGGGGCAAAACGGCACGGCTCTGATGGATAGATTTATTTTCAAATTGAATCCGCAGTAAAAGAAATATAATAGAAATAAATATGAAGAGATAGCTCTTTACGAGAATTAAATTTTTTCCGACCAAACTTTCCTGAAAATTACAAAGAATGGCCAAAGAAAGAAGGCAAAAGATAACAATTAAAAGCATAGTTGGTGAGTAGACAAAATTCGAATAGAGGTATAATGCCGAACATTTTATTTCTTCTACCTCCTAAGAAGTGATTCCTTTGATTCAATATTGATGTATTTCACAGCAATAACCACGCGGAAACTATGCATGCTGTGAATACCCAACGAACATTACGTATTCCACGAACTTTTCCCACGTAAGCGAACCTTTTTACTTGATTTATTCCCCAATCGTTCGCGAACCATTTGATATAGAGGTAATCACCTCCTTAGCTTTTCGACAACAAGGGAAAACCGATAATATTTCCCATAACTCGTCCTCCCATCGATTCCTTATAGCGATTCTCCCAAAAGAGTGTAGAAGCGATGGCGGTCTTGCCTAGGAAACAATGGAACCATTCCGCATTTCCCCGTCTCGCTAGATTGATGAGAATGGATATGTCAGACGGGGATCCGAACCGTATAGGAGAGGAGGAATGAAAGAAAAGGAACAGAGGATGGGAGAGCGACACGCAAAACAGACGCACGCCTTCTAAATCAAAGTCTATACCCATTTCTCTCTCCGTACCTATCTCTGCCGTACACCGCGGATGGATCGTGACCCGACTGGGTAGTATGTGACCGCGCGTTATTTTGCGTCTGGTGCCCGAACGAAAGGGAAACTCCGGGTGAGGATTTAAATGCGACGGAGGATCTAAGCTTGATGGAAATGGAATGAGGGACACGAGCGTAATGGAAGGAACTGCGAATAATGAAGATTTCTCGGGGTAGCCTCTACTCCTTTTTAGTATAATTTCATCTCGGAAATCATTGTTTGCTGTTCAGCTACCTACTTTTTCTTTTCTTTTCATCCGATCATCCATGTATACTTTATTTCAGTATAAAAAGGAGGATATTAATACAAATTTCGAGCATTTACAACAATTATTAAAGTTCCAAGCCAAGCATTACATCGTAAACAAAGAGATACGTTTCTAAGGGAATTACATCATAGGTTTTATAGGCACCCTTTCCATTATTCTTCTCCCATTCATAGTTTAATTAAATAGATTGAGCCCAAAATTTTAAGCATTCATTTTATTTATATAAAATAAGATTTCAACCAGCCATAGATATTTCATCGAGTGTTAAATACATTCCCATTTATTTCTAAATAAATATAAATAGGCATGGATTTAGTTTCTGGTAATGTGTCTCCTAGAGATAGCAATGGTTGTGTTTAAATTAAATTACATAACCTAATTTTTGGTAATTATATATGGCAGCTTTACAGATATTCAGTATCATAAAACTTTCAAATAATAATATAACCTCAATAACTGCAGTTAAACTCCTACTTCTTAGCTGAGAATTCGCAACAAATTTTTCATATATAATAATATTAATATTTTCAAAGATTATTTTCTTAAACATCTGGAATATTTGACATATGCATGCACGTTTTTGGTTACAGATATAAGCTGAGCAAAGAGTTTTACGTAATCACTATATAATCAAATCAACTAGTTTTTTACACTGTATGTTATTCTTTCCCTACTTGGTAGAGACACCTGCTTTACGTCGCTCCCGGGAATCTATAGCCTCCGTTTGTAGCTATTCCAATATATTTAAAACCCACTTTCTAATCTTGAGGTTAACATTTCTGTTACATGTAGCTGTTAATCAAAGCGCGACGAAAGAATAATTTTGCAGATTTAGCAATAGCCACCAGGTGTCGGAGATATGAAAGCAAAGAAGCTTGGCGAATATTCCCTCGAAAAATGAGACATCAAGCAACGAAACTATTCAATATTCACTCAATGAAGTAGAGCGGATGACATCGCCCTATTATTCCACTTCTTGATTATATGTGTGTATTCTGAGGCATGTCTTTGTCTCATAGTTGCATAAATCAAGACAGAAGGCTACATGAATCTGGCATATCGACGCAACCAAGCTACCAGAGGCATCGAAAGTTCACTACCCATTCATATGAAATCCTTCTTAAAACGCAGTATTACATCGATGAAAATATCAAAAGGCATGCTGTTACTAATTATAATTTTTATTACTTTTAAACCTTCTGTTGTAAGTAGGGGTCATGCCGAACAATACGATAAAAATGTAACTTTTAATCATTTAAATACGATATTTACCTGAGGACATTTTAGCTATGGTAATAAAACTTTTAACCCAAATTTCCGGTAGAATTTCAATCTCATTATCAGTTTTTTACTCAAAGTTAGCTTCCAAACTATTGACAGTAATAAAATGTAATTCTCTCATATTTATTTACCTCGACTTGTCAGAAAATTACTACCTGGGTAGCGGCTGTGTCTTTTAATTATCTAAGTAAATCAATTTCATTACCAAAAGAAAAATGAATGTGGTATGGGACTTCTCTGTTTTCTTTATAATCTTAAAAAGAAATGAAGGAGAAAAAGTCTGTTGCAGCTTGGACTCGAACCCGGATATTCTACTTGCCAGGCGGATGCTTTAGCCAATTAAGCTACCACGACAGAACATTCTCCCCTTCAATTTTTGATGTTATGATGGGACCACGAACGATGGGACAAAGTGACTGTGGAGGATCCATCGAATTTTTCTCCATTTCTTCTTAAAATTCAAGCATGTGTATCATGCGAATATTCATCCTTTACATACTTCGCCATTCCTGGCCTCTGGAAGTCCGCTGTGATGGTGTGATCTTAGATGTCCCGCGTGTGCGCAGGAGTGGTACCATCTTCGATGGATTCTCCACAATCACTTTGTCTCAGCATCATAAATTGTAGGAGAGAGAATGTTCTGTCGTGGTAGCTTAATTGGCTAAAGCATCCGCCCGGCAAGTGGAAGATCCGGGGTCTAGTCCTGCCTGCGGCAGACTTTTTCTCCTTCATTTCTTCTTAAAATTTAAGCATGTGTATCATGCGAATATTCATCCTATACGTTCTTTATAATCGTTCAATTATTTCGATTTCAAATTTCCATTTTTCCTTGACATCGCCTTAAAGCCAAGAAAATTTACATAAAACTTATTTTTTTTATTAATTTGACTTTAAAGAACTATCTTCGTTAGATACATTTTCGTCATACGCCCAATACAAAAAAGTGATACCCTTTAAAAATGTTTCTCTTGGTGCCTGAGAGCTGTTGAGAATCGCTGCTTTTCCTTTTTAGAGTATGTGAAACAGCCGCCTACAAGCCCTGGGGAGTGATAGCTGCTTTCTTCGTTGGATATATTGCCTAACCAGCCACAGTAACTTACGAGTAAACATGCTAAGACACGACAATGCTTCTTCGTACATATTTTTAAACAGCCTAAGAAACATTTCAAACGTATTCATAGGTTCCATGTTCAATTTTAGCTCTGTTTGTTTACTGTTTGTCATAAATATGTGGGACTTCGATGGCCTCATTACCTGGGTAGAACAAAACTTCCTTGTCTCATAAGGAAATTACCTCTAATAATCATTGTAGCTAAATTTTCACATGGCATTTCCTTTAACCCTTTCGGCTTTATTTCGCAAATGCATGTTCTGGGCCCCTCCTTAAATATTTTGGGTGATGAAACCACATTACAAAACAGGAAAGACACCCATCGTTACTATGCAGTCGAAGCTCAGATCCGTTCTGTCCATAGGTATGATGAAGGTTTCAAGCGAAAAATTTATTTACATTCTAGTCTAATTCATAGCAGTTTCTACGTGTCAGGTAAAAACATTATAGTGTAGAGTTTGCCGAATTATAGAAAAAAATCTGAGAATTAAGTAATCCTAAAAAATGTATAAAAAGTTTGTATTTTCACGAAAATAAGATAAATAATTCCTAATTCATTGCGTTTATTCGATTTTGCTGAAGTTTCATCTTCGATATCATCATGAATATCGAATTAAAATTGTCCTTCAATATCTTTGAGTTAAAAAGCATGCAGTTGGAATACATTCTGACTCGTGTAATGAATCACTTTGCGTTTGACGTGGAATGACAATCCACAATTAAAATAATGCTCATGATTACATTTTTTTTAATTACATTCAGGCTATATATGGTTAACGATTATTTTGCGATGAACATAAATAAAAATTCAAGAAAAACAGCTAAAATCGACGAAGACGAGGAGTATAGAGGGAAAATAAGATTCGTTGGCTTTAAGATGTGCCGTATTTTCCCCCTTTTAGTATAGCATGAAAAACCTCTTTCAAAGTACCATACATATCCCTGATTTTAAAAGCATACGTACTTATTATATAATGGAGACCAAATGAAAATAATTAGCCGCTTAGAAGTCTTACTATTTACGTAAAAGATTTTTCTTATTAGTAGGTAATCACTTTTAAATCTTTCCGCTAACTCCTTGAGTATTCACGGCATGTAAAGTTCCGGTTTCAATTCACTTTCTTTTGTGATGTAGAAGCGATTTTTTCTAAAGAAAAACACATTTACCGGCAGAGTGAAAACAAACTTTTTTCTCATTAGCATTCGCCTTGCGTTTCTCCCCATTCCGAACGCGGCGTGTGAGAAGCCTTCCTCCGCATACAAATAAAAGGAATAAGATCCCGCAATTAAATGGAGAACTCATCCATCTTCTCAAATTAGAAACCGTTTGGTGGCAAACCGATTCCAGAGCTAGGAAAAGCTTTTAAGCATCAGCATTTTAATGCTGGCACCGGATTTAACAAAAGGAAAAGATTAATTCTTTGTACTCTGCGGAAAGTGACTCAATTTGATGAGTACATTACATTTATTTGAGGCCAAGGAAGTGTTGCGAGTACATCAAAATATTCAGAAAGGGGTCCACGCAGCTCTAAATTGAAATGACGGGAATTATGACGCACTACAGAATTTCAGATTATAATAATGATAAGTAAATTTCAAAGAAGATAACGGTGGTATTTTCGAACAATCTTACGGTAAAACGTAGTCATTAGGGACAACGAGTAATCACTTTACAAAAATCAAAATTATCCTCATTATAAGCTAGATTCGAAGCAAGACGGTTTCCGCAACCATTAAGATTCCTTAAAGTATTCTCATAAGCAACGAAATAAGTACAATCATCAACAGGCATCTATTGTTGATGGGATGCTGAATAACTTATTTTTATTTAAATCATGAGAATACCAAATATTTTCCATTCAGCATATGATATGAAAGAGCAATTAAGAGAATCAGTTGAATAAATATTGACTTCTTAAAGAGGGGTTAACAGACCCATTAATCATCATTTAAATATCATAAATTCATCATTTAAATTCTTAAGGGTTGTCTCTTTGGTAAATATTACGCAAAACTGTGTAAATTCTCAATAATTGCACCGAAAGGGTCACAAGCATTAATTTTACTTTTTTATGGAAGCCTTCTCTTCAACTTTTGTAACATTAATCGTTCTGTCCCCCTCATGGATATTTTCTACAGCCAAATGGTTTGAACATTCTAATTTATAAACAACACAATAATAAGAGTAAATCCTATTGATATTGAAATACTCAGCTCAGAGTTCAGAATCTTTATCTTTATCTGCCCTTTATCTTCAATGGTAAAACATCAGATTACTACGAAGTATCAAGTCCTTTTCACCTATCGCGAAAAATCGAGGAAATGTAATCGAAGAAACCTCATTCTTCGTGATGCCCCGTTCTATCGAAAAGAAACCCTAGGATAAAAGCTAATTTTAGGATAATATCCGCTGTTATTTTGACTGCTTCACGGGTTGGGTCCTCAGATTTGAATCTTATCTCGGAAATAGCCGATTGAAGGAACGCATCAGACGCTTAAATTCATGTTTTTACGCAGGGTTTCGTTTAGAATCGTTTCCTTTATAAAAGGTTCCTTCGAAAGTAGATTTCGTACGGATTCCATCAATTCCGGCGATCCCCGCCTTGTTTCCCCTTCCTTCTAAAGACAGGTCTTGTGTAGTACCTGGAACCGAAATGCAATTACGATGGGAGGAGAAGAAAGACGGGTTTCGAGAAAGGCGGAGGCGAAGAAAGCCAGTTAAAGAAATCGCCCAAATTTAACGAAGATAAGGGAGATGAAATAAGAAAGCATGATCCTCTTTCGATCCATGATGGTCGTTAGGAAAGCATTAAAAAGACTAGTCAGGGATCTGATAAAGAGACCGTCTTCAACGAATGCACCTCCGTCTGAATTCAGGTACCGCCGCTAGAATCCCCACATTCACGCGGACAGCGAACAACCTCGACTCTGAAGCGGGATTTCCATGAACACTTGTTTTACACCAGCAATAATTCGAGGTAGGAAAAAATGCGTGAGCGTACCGTGAAGTAGTCACGTCAGAGGTACAAAGTGCGACGCAAATACAATTGCCGGCGTGAAGTTATGACCGTCGTCGACAGTCGATTTTTAACTTTTTGAAAAAGGCATCATTGTCTCCCTATTGAAGAACGGCAGAGATACGCAGTCGTTGACTTAGTACGTACATGTACGTACGAACGTCACGCTGTTTTCTGTTTGAGAATAGCAGAATAAGACATATAGAAGCGACTGAAATAAGGTAAGGGACCAATTAAATAAGCGTTAAAATTGCAGCTGAATCGTAATATAACCTAAAATCACAAATATTTATGTAAAACCAATAAATGTCAAAGTTTGATTAATACAAAATAAAAGTATGCTCACCATATGATTTTCGATTGACTCCTGAATCGATAGAAGACTTTACTTCTCTTCCTAATGTGACCTTTTTCCATATACCCAATATTATTATTTCTGGAATGAGAAATAATGAAACAGGCTTTCATTAACCTATTTTCACAAAATGCACAGATAAAAATAGATTGATACATTCCATCATACGCTCAACCAATATTCCTTCCGGTAACATATATATCTTAATAATTCAATATAAATATATGTATATCATTATTTAATGTAAATTATATAATTTATATAAATTGCTAATAATATTTTCTTCCAATAATATAACATAAGTAACATAATAGTTTAACAAAATGATGCCGTAAACATAACTTTTGTTTTTGGTAAATCATTGCTTATTGTATTCATAATTATCATGGAAAATTACATTGATACAGTGGAGAATTTCTTTCGATAAATTGACGAGATCAACCTTCCTCTTGTTTTGAATTGCCATTGAAATCCGTGAAACCAGAATAAGGACCTTGACCGACAGCCACCTCTATCAGTAAGTTAGGTTATTTTCTAAGGAAAAAATATTTTCAAAAAATAAGCCGACTGCGTAATGCGGGTGCATTTTATGGCTCCGATGTTTTACTTTCTGAACCGACTCATTGAAATTCTCTATAAATTCCGTAACATTTGAAAGTCACTCCGACGATTTATATTCCGCTCTCCGCATAAATATATCGTTCCCCTTCGCAAATGACAATTTGATTCGTATGCTCAACTCCAACGCATCCCAGTCACCGTTATTTATCGATGCATCGCCGTTATTTAAGCGCGTTTTACGGCAAAGCACTCACGAATTCATTCGCTCCGGAGACATAAATAGCAATATCGGTGGTCCCACCCATCTTTCCTACCATCCCAATCTCGTGTTTTTCTCCTTCCTCGGAGGGCGTGGCATCATAGCTGAGGATCTGTGGAAAATATCTCGCGGAGAAGGAAAGGAGGCGACCTCTGACCCCTCGGCAACCGGCCTCTCCCTCCCTCTTTGTCCCATTCGCATGTGAAACTGGGATGAGGCGCCTCGCCCTTAAAAACATACCTCTTTTCCCTCTCAAATCGGAACTTTCCAAAGAGCCGTGAGAAAACGCCTACTGAAGCGCTTTCGAACGAAGCTGAAGAGGGATGCCTGTTCTGAGTGAGTTTTCTTCCAAATTGACCATTTGTACCCCTTTTATGCGATCGCACGATATGGAGATCGCTGCTGATCGAGTGGTTTAGCAGCCGATATACTGACCCAAAGAAGCTTAAAATTCTAAACTTTGGCGTGCTTATAAAGAATAACTACGAATTTGCATAGGTTGAATTAGAAATAACAGTCTTAAAGGTTCAATGGAAATAACTGTAACGAACGCAGTAATTGCAAAAATGGGTTTCGAGATCTCAGGTAAATTTAAAAAGATCCGAGAGGTAATTAAAATTGAAAAAAGCTAAAATATACAATGTAATAAATTAGACAAATCCTCCATAATTTTTGTTTTCTTATCATTTCCAGGTTACAACACATCTGAATTGAATTTTTGGGTTACGATTCTTAAAAAAGAAAGATCAATAAGTCGAGAAGAATCTAAAAGAGAATCTATAATTTATCTAATCTCAGCATAGTCCAACACAAGTTTTCAAGTCATCTTTCCTTCACCAATTGAGTATCATTAATATATGATAGTTTCTTAGGCCACAAAGGTTTTCTTCTAGAAGGCAAACATAACTTACGTATAAACATCTTTATTATTTTATTCACCATTGAAAATATTCCGTAATATAATCGAAAATATAAACCAACTTAAAAATAACGGTAATATGGACCCTCTCCGTAAATTCATTCGATTAAAGGATTTAAATACATTGACAAATTTTTTAAATAAAAATGTCCTCTTAAATAAATTTTTATCCGTGCTTCAAACTCTCTCTTAGCCTAAGCTCTGGCTCATAGAGGACCAGTGAAGATGCGAAAGATTTCTCCCGAGGCGCAGTTTTTCAAGCTGAGTCTCTTTTCAAGAGCCATAGAGCTTCCACCGTGAAGGGCTTAACCACTTTTTAGTAGTGGAAAAAACGATAATGAAAATAAAAGACCTGGGGACGTAGAATAGTCTGAATGAGAAACGGAATGATGATATCTAAATTAATGCAACGGCTTCAAATTAATCAACGTTGATGGACGTCGTCTAAGCTTAAAGCAAATTTCCCTCATATTCAACGTAAAAAAAAGGGTTCTTCAGCTTCAAAATTGCTGCGGATATCCTCATCTACATACAACATAAGCTTACTTTGATCAAATATCTTTGAGTTTAAATAAATTAAAGCATTTCAAAAAAGCGGTATTTCAAATTATTTTGATTGCTCTTATTTTTTCGCTATTTGAAAAGTAAACTCACCATTTCCGCTTCTTATTTATCGAATTAATTTGGAGGTTTCCTTTCAATTTCGTTTAATGATCCGAAAATTTAATGAGTCAAATCTATTTAATGTATCCAGAATTATTTCTATTTGCCGTTCCGCATATTAACTTTCTTCCGTTGCCTTTTACGTAATAGCCCACTGAACAAAGACTTTAACACGTCCGAAGATGTAATTGCCACCGCGGCCCGAGTCATAATGGCCGTGGAACTTCAACGCGCCATTTCTACTATTCTCCTCGATGGGTGTTTAAAAATAAAACGTATTCAAAGGGCGGGGCTTAGAAGGCCGAGCCACCTATTAAGTTATTATCTCCGGCGGCAATGACAAACCCCTCTCAGCGTATAATTCCTACAGGTCGATTACAATGGATGCGGATCCTTGTACTCTGCAGATAAAAGGCTTCGTATTTCAGATAATTGCCCGGGATATGAGAATCGAGTGCAAGCTCTCCGCAATGCTAAGGATCTTGTAGCAGGGGCATAAAACGTTAGTCCCACCAGGGGGTTGCAAATACACGTTGAGCCGCTGGAAAAAGTGTGCTCTTCGCTTAGCGAGCCGTTAAGCCCATTTCGCGTCTAAATAAGTCGGACCTTATCTGGGGGAGGAAAAATGCCAACGTGAGAGAATAGCATTTCTCTCCTTTTGAGACTGGGGAGGAAAATTAACTCACGACATCTTTTCAACGCTCCCACGCGGTAATAAAACTCTCGTGCTCTTTCTTAAGGATTCTCGGGGCAGTAAATACGCGATCGGAACGATTTGCCGCGCCGTTAGACGCGGTTTCATGGACACAATAAAACAGTCGGATGCTTAATGGGGGTCGTCCTTCTCGATCTGATATACATCAGCTTACTCCAATTACCATCGACGCTCAGGCATCAATCCCCTCGGCATCACAATAGATTGCAAATACACTCAAATGGAACGGAGCTCATAGTTTGTTTGTCAGACTTCCGTTACCTGAAACGATCCTTTTAAGTCGAAGGGAAAGCAAATTGGTGTTTCCTATGTATCCGAACACGGCAACCCATTGACTGCGTAGAATTCTTTGAGCAATTTATTGAGGAATTGGATCGCTTAGTGATCATAAAAAACAATCCGTTCTTAATCTCGCTCCGGGACATAGGAAGGCCTTTCAAGGCCTGAAGTCAGTAGCACGTATGCATTGAATTAAGGATACAAAATGTACACTTCGTCACGTAAGATAAGATGACTCACTTAAAATATTTACTTAGTTACTTGCGCTCACAATTAATTGGTATTATAAAGAACAACATTCACAATCACTTCGTAGATGTTTAATAAAAAGACAAATAATAACCATTTTCTTTCATCAATCTTGGCCAGAAGAAGAAAGTAAATTTAAGTATTCATTGGTTTCAAAATTTTCAAGTTATTGATGGAAGTTCAAAATTCAAGTTTCCAGATTTAAATCCATGCTAATCGAAAAGCCTCTTGAAATCAAATCAAACTATTTGTCAAGGAAGAGGAAGGGTGTAAATTGCACATTAGGAAGTGCACCCAGGAAAAACCCAAGGAGAAACGGACATGGAAAAAAGTCCACCAAGGCCGGGAATCGAACCCGGGATCCGGGATAAAATACAAACTATTTGTATTTTATTTTTCCAATTAAAAATAAAATGTAACTCAAATTCCCTGTTTCCGTTTTGAATTAAGACACTTCCCCAAAATAATAACGTATATATTTAAAATTCGTCCAGAAAAACCGCTTTCTTTCTGATAATTTGAAGTAATTTGATTATTCCAATGCTCTAAATAAAACGAACGATCTTTCAAATTACTTAAATTATGATAAAGAGAACTTTAAGAAGGGGTTAGAGAGCATTTTCACCGATGAGACATAATAGGCTACGACTATACTTCCTAACCAGAAAAGTTGCAGCGCATGCCAATCTCGATATGCATGACCGTTGTGTGTTCAGTCGTAAGTTAAACAAACGGCCCGTAATTGTTGATGGAGTCACCCTCTATTTTCTCGGGCGTAACCTTTCACATTTGTGATTGCATAGATTTGCACCCGTCAAATTTCCAATCGGCTAACGCCACGGAATAAATTTACTGCATAGTACATATACATTATGTCGAGAAAGATATTTGAACATGAGTCAACGATCTGTATCGTTTTCCTCACTAAAGGTATTCAAAGCACCAGTAACATTTGCGACTGATTTACGCGGGATTTCTCTCAAATATGTGCTCTAGGCCACTCCTAATTGGAGTTTAAATTCCCATTCAGTCACGGCTTTCACTTGGGAAAGAAAGGAACCCCTAACGAATTATCATTCTTCGACGTCAACTAATAGTCCCTGCCCACTCCACATAAACCACTCTGAAAGGGTATTTGCCAATTTTGTCAATCTATTATCAGATATGAGTTGACCACCTACTATTATGGGACAAAAGAATTCCAGGCTCTCAGATCTTTTGAGTAATCCACGAGGATTGTTTCACGGTTATTCCGCATTAATGAACCCCTTAATAAATGGTTTAAATTATTTCGAACATTTGCCCTGTAATTTCATGAAATTATCACTGAGAACATTATTAGCTCTCGTCCTCAGTAACACATGCAAAACAAATTACATGTTCCCATTTACTAATATAAGGAAGCAAAATTGGAATTAATTTGCTGTAAAGTTCTACTAGCATCATATCAATTTAGATTTAGATATATACCCCTGGAGCCGCCAGAGGCGTATGGCAAGGGGTGCAATACACCACCATTATTCATTTATCCCTATTAGCATCTCTAATAGCCTGGGGAAAAAATGACCAAAATTAATTATCCGTCCTTGCGATTACTTCCCTATAACGCTTCGTCGATGCCTCTCGGAGATCGCGTTCGCTCCTTACTGGCACTAATATTTCGCTTACTTTGACTATAAATTCAGAACGAATTAACTTTTCGAAAAGTTTTCGACGATATTCAGATCAACTAATTATCTATTACCCCTATAATCATTAATTTTAAATAGAAAATTTATAATAGAAAAGTCTAAGTCTACCGGTAAAATAAGCACTTTAAGTGGTTTATATAGATTAAAGTGCTACTTTAAAGTTGAGGGGTGCATACAAATTAAATCAAATTGTAAATACTTTAATTAAAATTTCCATTTTCAACGCCACTCATTCGTATGCATCGTAACTTTAAACCAAGAGGAATTTATTTTATGCTTCAAGCGGGTTCCGATGCTTTCCTCGCGGCTTCATTGAAATTATTCACACGCGAAAGCGTGACATCAGCTCCTAATTTAAATTCCCGCAAAGTAATCGCGTACGTGATGTTTCCACTCCCAAAAGTTTGCGGCTAATTTAATGACCCCGCGATTTCGACTCGCAACTGCCCGAGGTGGACGAGACGAAGCCCGGAATCTCCAGTTTTAAATTGAATCTATTCGAGAGAGAGAGAGAGAGACATGCAAATGCGGAATAAAAATCCCCGGAACGCTGGATCTTGAGCTTCATGTCATCCTGGTAAAACCCCGCATGCTGGCGACATTCTTCATCCACCTTTTAATGGGATCCAAAGGCCCTGAGAGAAGGCAAGCATAATTGAATAAGCCCCAGAAGGTAGGAAATAAATAATGAAAGCGGAGGGTGGAATAAATCACGCGGGGGAAGGGTACGGAGGGCGGAAAATACTCGCTGCGGGGATCCTTGCGGAATCCTAACTCCATCGCCCGTAACTTTTCATCGGTTGTGTCTTCCGAATGGGACGCGAATCCTGTCTGACTGCTCCGCCCCAGATAGCGTTATGGGTTGCCGCGAGGAGGGCCACGTGGGAGTGGGTGAAGAAACAATACCCGGCGGTAACAGAAGAAGGGAGGGAGGGACGTGTGCTCCTCCACCGGTGGCCTCAACTTATTATGCTCCCAAGTGCGTCGGCGGACGTAGGAGGAACCCCATCTTCCGGGGGAAACGCACGCCCTCGAAAAGCGAGTCGCAAACATAATGGTCATCTCGAATGATTTCTGGTACGCACGCTTGCTGCGCGCAACAGGAAAGAGGCGTGAAGGGATGGAAAAATGCCTCCGAGGGCTTCATCATTGATTAAAAGGCGTATCGAGTACAGTAATAGGCTGGTGCGCTAAACTTTGGCACGGACCGCTTTCCATATAAGGAATCTAATTGCCTACTAGTGAGGCCTACGTCAAGGCTATTCAACCAGCAGTTATCGAAGATACTTTTCAGGGGCGTGTTCCTCAGCGATGCAAATGCGTAACTGCACAGTGGTTACACCTCCAGAATGCACGGTAAATTCCTTAACTAATTCTTCACTACTATTTTGTAGACGATAACCCTACCTGCACTGGGCTTATACACCTACTTACTTCCTCTTTGAGCTTCTAAATATGTCTATTTATATTACTCGAACGAATTTGAGACCAGGGGAATATTCACGATCACATCGAAATCATCCATAATCGTATCTCAATATTCAAGTGGCAAAGATAATGTACCTTAATTGCTGAAAACCTTAAACATTTCCTACGTAATGTTGATAATTGATGGCTGTTACTCAAACATTTTGAAACCGATTACTGATGATAATTAATGTTTCATGACATCTAACGATGCAATTCCAGTTCCATTCCATTCCATCCAATTGGTATCAAGAAGAATGAGATACACTACCCTTCTCTATGATTATGTACAGTGATAATGGTGATATGATTGATATGAGAGAAAATAATAAATAATAGATTTGCTCAAAACCTCACTCTGAAATATCCAGAAAAAAATTCAACGAGAATGAAACATTCAAAGTTTCCAAATCAAGCTTTAATTAACCTCTCGTAAAATCGCTACCACCATTTTATAAACGTGATTTATGATATAACGTGAGATAAAAATTGACACGGCTCAATTCAGGAGCAATAAAGCTCTATCAAGAACGCCATGGAACAAGAGTTTCCCCCGATTCTTAGGAAAGCTTTCGATTGATCTATCCTATAGAAATCTTGGAGACGACGTAGGCGCGATCTCCGCTGAAAGAGAGCGTTCTAAAATTGTCCCGATGATGATAAATTGCTTTCCTAGCCACTCTGCCCATTCCCGTCTCTTTGCGGAATCAAATAGGCGGGGCTTCCATCCGTCTCTGCGAAAGAATAGCGTTTAGCAGTTTCGTCATCACGGCAATCCTGAGTGGGAAATTGCCACGCAATAACGTCCGTACGTCGGACGTTTGAACTTCGGCGTTGAGAAGCAGCTCCTTTTTATGCCTCGACGATCGTTAACCGGCGCTGTTTATACCGCGGGAGGCGGCGATGAAATGTGACGTGCGCTCTCCATCTTGCCACTGCATCCAAGTTTCCTACTCCTTCGTCGTCTGAAAGGATTACGTTTTGACAGCTCATTCCCCTGTGAACCATGGCGTGGATAAGAAATCCACGATTGTCTTCCAATTTACGATTGCAGCGGTAATTTATCCGCGATAGCTCTGCGTTACTTCTATGAATAAGTAACGGTTTTCCGGGTGTGATTTTTCTTCTCAAATGCTGGGTATTTCACAGAATAAAAGCGATATTGCCTATTCAATAACCTGGGGATTGCACTACGATAGATATAAACTAAGTTCTGAGTTACTCATTCTTTTCCCTTTCACACAATAGGCATAACGTATTTCCAAACAAGAAATATCAACTTTGTAAGTTCTACTTGATTTTCAATGAAAATATTTATCAGCTGATATTTATTCGTTTAAAATTTATCGATATTAGCTTTTTTCCCTTAGATGCACATAAAAATCTATGGAATATAATGCGATAAAATTACAAAACTTCTCATCCAGAAGGGCCATGAAGAACAGTTCTTTATCAAGCAAAAGTCAATATTTTAACGACATATTCAGAAAACAAGAAGAGCATTTACAATAAATAAATTTTACCAACAATAAATAAAATAAATAGATTTATTTTAGATATATTTCGTCGCTCTGACCGCAGCTACAGTTATAATATTAAAAATAATAATAAAAGGACTTTATTCAGGGCAAGATTGAGACTACAAAGTCTCTTCTTACGTCTAACTCGTTTTCAAGTTAGATACGAAAGAGATGTACAGATTTGAAAGCACACAGAAGAAAACTACTTGTAAATCGAAACAGAAAACATCTTATCATCATCGTGAATTCAAAATTTTACATTAAAGTGATTCTAATACTCAGATATTAACTACATTTTACAGTATTATTATTCACATCAAACGGTACCATTTTTCCGGAGGTTATCATTTTCTGATAAGATGCTAACCACGCCCACGTACTTGGAGCAAGAAGAAACTACAACGTAATAATAAAATGCACACGATTCCTTTCAATAATATTTAGGAGACGCGAATGGAAAATAGTCCGTCACAACAAAGAAATTTTATGAGATGGCTTCCTATCCCAAGTAGAAATATGAAACAGACTTCCCACGAAGTTATTTCCATGACATTTTATTGCCGGAAGGAGGTGAGATTGCATTCAGTTAAGAAAAGGTCAAGGATGCGGATTCCCCAGAAAAACCGTGGGTAACTTTTCCCCATGCTAGATACCTAGCCACTCAAGATGTATTTCTTTAATAATACATCGACAAATATCGAAGGAATATGAATCCACGGAACGTGATGATCGTGCCACGTTATGAGTTCATGGTTTAAATTACTGACGAATAAATGAAATAAATTTCGAGATAATAATATATTCTCCGATTTTCAAGGTTTTTTAATGATTGATGGTCTTTATAGAGATCATATGGTTGCATGGTTTAATATTTACTATAAATCAAGCTTCGCTGACGTAAAACGTGAATTAAACACCGATTTCTTTATTGGAGTAACAAAGTGCAAGGACACCTATTTTATGATTTTCCTCCGTTGATAACTTTTCATGTATTATTCATCCCCTTTTGATTTATTTCCAATCCGTTCTTTACCGAATTCTGTTACTGGCTCTTCTCCTTATATTTCTTCCAAATTGCCTGATCATTTAACCAACTACAAATCTAATAATTTTACCTTCATTGTTCTAATTTCTGATTAGAAATAAACAAAATTTAAATGGAAATGGTCTAAATTTAGCGTTCTCAATTCTTAATAAAAATGTACTTGCAAAACTCACAAAGAATAGTTGACTATTAAAAAATGCTTCTGAATAATTAACTAGCATATATGACTTGTAATTCTGAATATTTTGCTCTCAGTGCTGTGTTTATTAAATATTTACTTTTCAAATAGGGAAATTCCGAATCATTTGACACCCTACTTTGAGGCAAAAAAACAAGTTAAGAATATATTTCCATGAAAACGACTACTATCGTGTTTTTGGATTACAAAGCACTCTAGTCAACACATTTTGTTGCCCTTCGGTGCTTTTCAATAGAACTGTTCCGAGTTATGAAAGCATGGTCAAACATAATTTGCTTCCGACTTTTCGAAGTTTTTGCCCTTGAGGTCTATGAAATTTCTACTGAAACAAGACCTTATCTTCACGCGTTTACAAACCATTATTTGGAAACTCCGTATTGAATATAACCTTCCGAAACATCAGAAATAAACTTCCTTTTCATAAAAAGGAAATGGTTGGCAACATATCGATGTTTTTACGGAAATATATCCAGTTTTTACATTTTAATGGTTATATAATCCTACCATTGCGATAAGTTATAATGGTAATTAGGTCTCATAGATCGAAAAGATATATTGTAGCTCTGTCATGCTACTGAAAACAAACACATTATTGGAAGTTAATTAATGTAAGTGATGAGATGAAATTATCCTTACGTAATTTGTTTACATTGACAATTTTTTATTGTCAGAAAAGAATGTTGTATAAGTAGTAAAGATAAACGATCAAAAATTTGCGGAAATCAAGAAATTACCCGCATTCCATAAACAAAATTTAATTCATCATTATTACTAGTTACCTTCGAGTATTTCACGATAATAACAACCTGTGTTTTGTATACAGTAAATGTTAGAGAGTAAGGAAGTGATTTGGGTTGAAGTGGCGGAAATAAATTGCTGAGAATGCTTTTCCGATGGATTTGGAAGGCGTCGCCCAATAGCTGTCTCTTTATGAAGTGCGAACGAACGGCAAGCAGGAGAACTATCCGAGTGGCTCGAAACAACTCGTTTGTCCAAATCACATTTCCAAAAGGTTTAAAAATCTCTCTCTGCTTGAAATCAGAAATGAAAATCGAACAACCAAAGGAAACCAAACGGGAAGCAGCCGGCCAAATGATTTTGGAAAGCATATTCAAGTAACACATTAAGTATTCATGACTAAGTGAAACATGAGATTTTATCGTCGCATTCAAATGGTAATTATTTTGTAAGCTTGACTTATGAATCGTTGAAAGCCCTAAAATTTTTACCAGGATAAAATATTCGTTTTTTCATTACTTCCCAATCTTTAACAGCGGAATGACTGCCGAACAATCAAAGCTCACGATCAAAAGTATCAAAGAAATATTTCGTTAGCAGTGACCGGGCGGTTCTTTTCTTTAACATAAAAACATGCGCAATAATTCAAAATTTCAGTTCCTTTATCGAAGTTATAACTTACTTAAAATGATTGGCATTTTTATCTTCGAATCCATCGACACGGATTGTAACACATCTGCTGTGAATCGAGAGAAAATATTTCTGGTGAAAGTTTTCCAGCTCAGACTCCCCCTATAATATTTTTGATTAGCT
Organism: Sympetrum striolatum; assembly: GCA_947579665.1. Lineage (NCBI taxonomy): Eukaryota > Metazoa > Arthropoda > Insecta > Odonata > Libellulidae > Sympetrum > Sympetrum striolatum. The sequence goes on from OX388346.1 coordinate 82,764,370, forward strand.
TTCAGTAATTGATTAATATAAGTGATAACTCTTTCTCGATGGAGAAACGGCGATATTTAATTCTGTTCCGCTGCACCACTCAGTTTCTGAAAGAGTGCGAACGCAAATCATACCTTTCTAATAACTCCTCATGTTTTTATAATGTCATCACATCCCTGGTGTGAATGACATGCCTTTTGGTAAGTGCAGTCCACACTTGGAATTTTTTCCGAATCCGTAGTTCGGACACCATATGGCCGAGCCATTCCATTTAGATCCAGCGTATGAATACAAAAAATATATTTCGCGATGCCCAGAGAAGTCTTCCCGCGCCTTCTCGCACGGTGCCACAAAGTACAAATATATTCACAGCTAAACTGGGAAGTAGGAAAAAAGTGGCGGATGGAGACGAGTGTTACCGATGAAAAAAATACTGTACCCCGGAAAGTTTTCCCTAACGCTACCTATTCAACTTACGATTCTTGATGGAAGGCACCGGTGGATAAAGACAACAATTCGTCAGAGCAATTACAGAAGATCGCGTAGAGGTGAGAAATGTAAATCACCCTATCATTCACTCGAAGGGTAACGTACGAGTTATGGAGCAAGGGCATGTGGCCTATAGCCAAAGGGCTGTATCCGGTGCTTGGATCATTTCCTTTGAGAAAGTCATGCAAAATAAGTGTTTGATTAACTTCAATGTGGGAGTTTGCTTAAGGCTTCTGAAGAGAATATTTAAATGATACATCCAGAATATTTTCATAGTAACATCTGTAACCTTTGCTGTTAAATAAAATCTGTAATCCAATTTCTATGATCAGAGCTCCGTAATTGGAAACTCATAGAAAGAATATTTCAGAGAATTTTAAAGTGAATGTTAAATTATCATACAAATACATAAAACCCTACAGGTAACTTTTGGTGTTTTTTTAACTTTTCAAAATCTTTTTAATATTTTAATCACTTTTAAGTATTATGAAAATCCCGAGTCAACTTAAAGATTGAATAAACAGAAATGGCAAGTAACATAAAGAAATAACGTATGTTTCACCATAGGAAAATTTAATACCAGTAAAAATACATACGATAATTACACAAAATATAAAAATGCAGAACTAAATGTTATAGAAACGTTAAAAGTTACAATCTCAGAAAAGAGCCGAATTTTAAAACTTTCTTTCGATTAATAGGGAAATTATATTCAACGGTACAGAACATAGATTTTCTTCTTCATTCACGAGGCGATTGAATTTCATTCATAACAGTTATGTTATCATGATATCATGATGCCCTATTGAAGAAAACGTAACGCCATAGTAAAACAATTTCTTAAATATTCATTTCGGGAGGCGTGCGGATACTTTACAGTTTGGCAAGGAAGATATGGGGGAGAGATGGAGAGTCTTGAAGCGGCGAATGAAAGAAAAAGAGGAATGTTGCGAGGCGGTAGTAGGTGTGAACAGAGGGGAATGAGTAGACTTTGGCAGCCTCCCCGTGGGGTGGAGTTTTCGTTCCCTTAGTTCGTGGGAAAACCCGCAGGAGGGCACGTACGTATCGCATAAAAGGCACGCCGCTCCATCTTGACCTCTCCCAACCCATGGCGCAGAGTATTTCCGGAGAAAGTTAACTCGAGTGTCTGTGGGTGGAATTCTCTTGGAATCGAATACGAATAGCCCCCTCCTCCCGCTTCCTCTTCAGGCGAAGTTCCCGTACGTGGGTGCCTTTTGGGTTAGTTTCGAGACTTGCGAACGATTGAGCTCCGATCGTCGGCTGGGAGATATGAATCTCATTCGAGAGAAAGGGTTGGTGCCTCTGTGTCCCTTTTTTGCACAACGATAATCAAAATCGCATTACGGACCGCTTCAAGGTTGGGGGAGGTAAGAGAGAGTGAAGCACCCACGGATTAACTGGCTCTTTCCAGATGATGCTTCGAGAGATGGCTCAGAAAAGAGCATTTTTTGTGTCTTAGCATTCGAATTATTAGGAGACACGCTCTCACACTTTTTATTCGCTTTCCCCACACAAATATGAATTTTGGTATCATTAAAAACCATGTAGGCTAATTGCGTATCTTTGGAGAAAGTATTTCATCATCGTCTATGTCTATTACAGATGCTTTATCACCAAAGGGCACAGGGAGTGTACGGGACTTTATCCGTTAAAATAAGGGGATATTTTGTATGGACTGTTTTCTCCCAGACCTGGAGCGGGAAAAAATTTCATTTAGATCGGTCCACTCATTAAATCCACATCCAACTTATCAAAAATTTAATGTTCCAAGTATATCCATTAAGATAACTATACACAGTTAATTTAGATTCTGTAAATAGAATAGAAATACATAAACGCATGTTAAAGAAAGAATATTTTGTAATTTCCATGTATTCCTTTATTCAACATGGAAATTTTGGAAGTTACAAAGTAGTCTTTCTCTCAAAATCTATGTTGAGTTCCACAAGTTTACTCTTGGCCATATTTATTTTAATATATAAATATATAGATTATTCTAATACGTGGTGCAATTCAGATTCCAGCTGTTGAAATAATTCAATTTTCAAGAATTACAACAAAAATATCTCAATTCGACAAATTGATAAACTAATGTAATCACTTCACACTTAGAGCTTCATTAAAGTCGAAATGAGAAGTTAAACGATATCTCTTTAAAAAATTAAATTGAAGGTGAGATCGACTGATTTCTCTCTTCTCGGATACCACACACCCTCGAATGAGTGGTCAGAAAATATGTCAAGCAGATCGGAAAGAAAATCTAAGACGCTCATAGTTTAATACCTCATGTAAACACTTAAATGGTAATTTTATCACTGCTCTTCGCCTTCTATTCTTATCTCCGCTTCATCTTCGCTCAGTATTCCTTACCCGCATCCACAGCGCGTATTTCCCTCCTTTCTCCGAAGCTATTCGATCACCAGCAGACGAAGATACATGGAAGTGATTAACGATCTTTGGATTCCGAAAAGACATAATGGGGTGTAATTTCCAATTTAATTGCGGCGGGAAGAGATTTCTTAAACTTTCGGCCCTTCGCAAAGCTTCGGTGAGAATTTTTTGTTTCTCTGTTTCCGTAAGGGGAGATAGGAATGTGCGCACGCCAAAAGAGAAAATTTTTACGGGAAAAGGAATTGGTGTAATGTTCCCATACGTATACTGAATATTGATGAACTTAGGGATGTGAAAAAATATCCGGCGTTTTTTCTTGCTTGAGGACAATAAAGAAAGGTTGCCTGAAGATTAACATTATTTGTATTGCAATGACTAATAAATCGTCACATAAATATAGTATGATAGCAAGATAATATTATAATAATAGAATTACCCAATAATGTGAAATATGGTGTACTTTTTAATGAACCGACGTTTGCGATAAAACTCTTCGAGAGATTGCGTCTCCTTTCAAGTGAAAATATGGTATTTCGTGTATCGCAGGTTTTGAAAAGCAACATTTGAAATACCATAGGCATTTATTTCTTAGCTATTTATTTATTTCCTGACAATCATTCATTGAATACGTTAAGTAAAACAATAATTGCTTAACTTAGATTAGACATGAAAATTATCATCAGATAAGCGTAACATTAATTCGCTGGCAAATATTTTGTAATCCAAGCGCATATAAATCATTCCTGTTCCAACGAAACAATATCATTACTAGCTTTTTCAAAAGTCAATTATTTTACGTTGATCTATTTCCACATCGAACTATTCGACATTATTAAATTTCTGAATCGCTTCTTTTCTCCTTCGTCATAAATTTCTCGAAATAATAGAAAATCCGCCCCTTCTTTTTCTGAAGTTAAAGATTAACACAATTAGCCAGGAGAATCAATTCCAATTCTAGCGAAATAAATCAAATGGAAAATCTATTGTTCCGCGAGGAAAACTTATCAAAACCTCTCACGTTTCATTCCAAGCACCTTCTCGTCCTTTAGGTAGGCGACCATAAAAATTCTGTCACGGCTTGCATACGCCGAGATTTGTCTCGCTTCGTGCTCAACACTCACGCACTCGCTAACACATTGCGATGGGAGTTAATAAACGAGAAAGTGAGCCATACATCTCCATTTCCCGATAAAAAAGGAGAACAGACCCGTGTTTTTTCCATCGGAGACAAAAAACCATCGGGATTTATGGCCTTCTCCTCCTGACTAAGATAGACTCTAACCCAATGGGAATCTTGCCTTCAGTCTCACTCGTGCTGCCTCAATCGCCCTTCTGTGCAGAGATTGAAGATTGACATGTGATAGCACTCGCAAAAGACCTGAACCTTTAGCGCAATGGACGCAAGTGGGAATAAATCATAGGGGGAAAATCAGATGTAAGGTGGAGGCAAAGGAAGGAGGCAGAAGAGAGAGATAATGCAGCAAAATGGAAGCGACAATGGCGCTACCGCACGAGTTTAGCGAAAGGTTGCGATACCGGAGCGCCTTCGTCGCCGGGGCTAATTATTCTCTTGGCCCGATGCGAGATAGCGTCTCTCGCATATGATTTCCTCCCGGTTATAAATTTCAACCGTCTTTCAATTTGCTCTCCGTTTTCGCGGGTGGATGACTTCGCCCCAAAACACGCCAGGGGGTGCCATTAAAGGAATGAATTCGTCTGCACTCGGAGACTCGCCTCTTTAATATCCCGATTCGGCCAATTGAGCGCGCGTTAATTGGGAGCGAAATTAAACGCCGCGTGGCAGGAAAAGTATTTAGCGATGGCTATTGAAATAACCCGCGGACAAAAAAGGTTGACCTTTAAGGGAGAAATAATTAGTCCTTTGTCAAACTGACGAATTTATGAAGCCAACGAGGCAGAGGGAGTGAGAATTCGACGCCTTTTGCTAAACCGGAGGCGGCCGCGGGTCTCCATTACACGGACCGCGGCGTAATAAATAATCAATTAATCTACCCGAAAATTAAAATTTCGAGGCGGGAAAGATAAATCAAATTTATCTATAATGGTTAGAGGGCCAAATTCAATCTAAATCGGTGTGAAATTTAAGGGAATATTTCGCCTTAACATATCCACAATCGATTCGCCCGCACGTGAGCAAGGCTACCTCGTAGCTACGTGACTAGTTTAAAATATTGACACGTCGTCGATAGTCTGCGTTCTTCTGCGTAAACAATCTTCAAAAAACTGCGATAGTATCTGTATCCCTTTCCCCCCTATCTCTATGGAAACGGATAGTTTCCCATCCACCACGCATAATCATTTTTCGATAGGTCGCTCGGATCGATTCCGGCAGCTGGGCCGCATTCCCCTTGCGCGCCGAAAGGGGACTAATTTATAGATTGGCCGGGTGACGTGAACATCGCGGCGAGCCCTGCCCTCCGCCTAGCATTGCCTCAATTTGTCCGCCCCCTTTTCTGAGGAAAAAATCTCGGTCAAGCTGTCGGAGGAGTGAAAAGAATCACCCGAAACGAACGCGGAGAGAGAAGATCAAATTGAATGATAAGCAGATCAACGAAAGCTAAAAAGGCATTAATTTCCCGTCGGGCTGACTTTGTGTTGTGGAAATCAGATAGACGTATTTGAGGAATAGTTAGGAGTGTGAAGAAAAATGTGGGCCGCATGAGGGAATGAGCGGGAACCCTGAGAGAGGAAAATGGATACAAAACTGCAGCTTAAAGTACACTAGTTGAACGAATGAATATATAATATCTCTACTACTATATCTCTCTGCTATATATCTCTATCTATTACCGGAAGGAATTGTTCTTATTAAGTAAATTGAATGTTTCATCGCGTACATGGTGCCAAAATATCAAGAGACCAATCAAGCAAATTGTTTCTTCTTTTATAACAGTATCTTAATTTTTAAATATATTCGAAGCAAATTTCTTCCGACTATATGGAAGGTATTAAAAGATGAGATTTTAATACTTTAGTGTCCTAAATTTTCAAATTAAGCATTTCTAATATTTAAGGCAAAGTTTGACTCATAGACGTTTTTATCGACTCTACGCCATTAGTGATCTTTTTGAACTTCATATAGCTAATGCTAATAGCGTTTCAAAATCTCAAATGTACAAACTATAAGTATAATGGCTTGGCACATTCACGATATACGTTCAATTTTTCTGATTAAGAGAAAAACATATCTATCTCATGTCTACCCATTCTACAACCAATCAAGCACTGTGAGATCCAGAAGGCTAAAAAACACTCGTTAGTATATTACCATGTTTTTCGAACACTTAATTAAAAATATATAAAACCCATAGGGTAACCAACAAGCATTAACCATGAAAGCAAGACAGATTCATTTAATATGATTTAAAAATAGCATAGATAGTTTCTAGTTATAAAATATGTCATAGGCTACCCGAAAACTGCTCCGCCATACACGAAGAGGAATATGAACATTGTATCCCAATTGTGGGACTTATCTCGAATGTGAAATATTCGAATACCTCTCCAGAAATGACGGTGCGACGTGGAGCGAATGGAAGAGAGACGACGAGAGAACGGTATAGCGCAAAAAGTCGCGAAACAGATAGAAGCTCACGACGAAGAGCATTCCCTTAATGGGTCGAGTGGTGCAAAGGGCGTCGAAGCGCATACGTCGAAAGGGAAAGCGCGTGGGATGGGCGATCTGTAGACGGATAAGGAGACTATCGGATACGAGGAAGTCAAGACGGGTGGGAAGAGATTAAGAGATACAAGGAAGATACCTATGAATGATGGAGAAAATGAATGGGGTTCGAAAGAGAAAATATAAAAGAGGAGGAAAGATGGAAGGAAAAACGCGGAAAAGAAAGCGATACGAGAGTATATACATAACGGGAACAAGAGAAAATGAGACAGGCCAACATGTCGATAAAAAAGAAAAAAGATCTCAAAAACTGACAAGCATCTGGCGCCATTACAAAGCATTGTAACTCGTAAAATTGAAATTTACAGGCCATCTAAAACCCCGAATTAAAGTCAACCTGTTCGCTCTTCAACAGACAGCTGTAGAAACAAACTTATTTCTCACCAACCCCAATCGCCATAAGTTTCAAAAGATGTCAGACTATTTTCGCTTTCAGATACATCTGGGTGAACAAATGTAACTAAAAATTTAGCGTGTCCACCAAAAGCAAACCAGAAAATGTTAGTAATACGAGCAAAATTCCAATTTCATTTTTCGTACTTTAAAATGAATTAATCATTTCCTCCCCTCGCAACTATTCCTCACACACCAATTTTATGTAACTTACATGTAACGGTGAAATTAAAATAAACCATAGGGCTAACAAAATGAACGTTTCGTTAAAAGTCCTCGAACATTCACAATAATCATGCAGAGCCATCTACTACACAAACACTAAAAATAATTGGTATACTCAGATAAATGGAAGATGCAACATAAAAATAAACTATATAATGTTAACTCATATTGTACGTATATATGTAGGGTACAATACAGGTGTTAGGGTATTAGTACAATTTCCTCCTGTCAATTATATACTTTCAGATTTTCAAATAGAACATCATGGTTGATTTTTAGGAAAACTGTTTTCAACATAGTTTAATCATTAACAATAAATTAATAGACACTTATTAACGATATTTATTACTTCCTGCTGTAAAAAGATGAAAGCGGTAAAAGTTATATGAGAACGACATCAGCTTGCACGAAATTGTGAATAGTTTTCCAAGAATCAGAAATGATCATCAGAAAATGCATCAGTGAATTTAATTTTTCATATTTAATATAGACTGCATGTACTCACTTTCTTAATATTGCCATTCTAATGTATATCCATCCGGTTCTCACACTTATAGATGTGTTTTCACGGTTCAATTTTAAAAGTGGATAACCCACTTTGCGATACAGTTACATCAAAACGGAGAAGGCAATCAGAAATATCAGTGAGAGCAGGGAAAGAGAGGGAGAGAGCGATTCGAAATTCAGAAAGATGAGGAGATGATGATGGAAGTAATAAGCAGGTGCAGAGGTTGGGAGTATAAATGGACGGAGGAATGTTACTGCTCTATAAGTACGGCACGAGCACATTATGAATGAGGGTTAGATCGGCCACGATGGGGCTCGGCGGGAGGATGGGGAAGTAATGTGGTCGGAGGGAGTAGGAAGTACGCTTTGCAGAGAATGGCGTTTTAAGTGTAGGAGGAATGGGGCATTAAAGTAGCGGTGCTCGAGCCGCATGAGCCGGTTTTGAATCTACATATCATCTGTAGCACTATCAAATATATTGTCATATTTTACGAATCAGAGATATCATGACGCATTTTGCTGAGTTACAGTATTGATTTCCACCATCAATTATTAAGCCATTCTTCCCGGAATTAGGTAGGAATTTCAATTATGTTCGGTCGCAGATTCGCATTGCATATATATTTTAACGGTATTTTTAACATTAGTGTTCCTAAGTTCTGCTCTGAAATGAAAACGTTATTAAACTAATATAAGATCGCAGTTGCATGTACTGAAAAATGTCAACACAAACATTGCTACTCTGCACACTCCCAGAAAAAGGGTGGTTCTGAGTTATTAGAGATGTTCATGATATTGTTTTTTATGAAAATAATTGTAATGAACGACTTTACTTCAGAGCGAGTTATAAGTTTATTTTACTTCTAACACTAGATTATTGAATATTTAAAGAAAGAGCTGTTAGAGAAAAGACAAAATAAAATTCAAAAAAGAGGGAACTTCTAAAGGGTTTACAAAAAATCATAAGATAGAACTTAAGAAAAAAGTAAAAACCTACGAAACATGGAAAACCTGTGATGGAAAACCCGCGAAACAATGGGAAACGGGACAAGGAAAACCCGCGGAACTTACTGACAGTTACAAATAAAATAATTAGGAAGATAGAAAGCACAGCAATAACCGATCATTACCAACAAATATATTCGAGACGAATTCTTCGATGAAATGACACAAAACGAATGTTATGAATGAGATCTTTCCGCAACTTCCGCAAATATTGACACTTCGATAAACGGCACTCGATTCCAACCATCGTTCCTACTCGAACGCGATCATATCTTACATCAGATACTCATTCAATTAAAATGATACGCGCGCGGAGATCTCAGAGCGAAGTGCAAGTCAATGCAGAGGATCGCTCCTCTCTTTTTCCTCATATTCGAACGCAAACACATCCGCATGGATCGATTTATATCGCAAACACTTCCGAACGTCGACATTCGATGCCAACCGATCGCTGGGATCGCGAATCGCAAATTTATCTCTCGCTCCCTCGATTCCGAAAAAAATGAATATAAATAAACCCTTATCACTCATCTCGAATGCATTCTGGTTATCGGATGGTCGTACGTTGATGCATTCAGAGGAGGTCTTAAAAAGAACAGTGGAGGGAATAGGGAGAGGGAGGGCTGACGGAGAGGAGTTATAAAGGAAAGCTCGGAGGAGTGGTCACTGAAGAGCTCGTGGGCGTTTAGGTGTTACGCGCTTAAATTTGCATTTATTAATAGATGTACGTCGAGTGGGAAAGTTCTGCAAATCACCGCCGATGGGTGATCTTTACGACTGTTTAGAAGCGAGTGGAAGAGATTAACACCATAGACTCCTCTTTCACTGGAAGCCCTTTTCGTCGGCTCGGCGATTTCTTGAAGGGGAGATTTATTCGTATTTAATTTAGAATAAGTACTCTCTGGAGAGAAATTTCCTCCGACGATGAGGTTATTATGGCTTAGGTTTAACAGTAAATTCAAAAAATCTTGTGTCTCACCTTGCGTTTAAAATAACTTACGAGCGTACGTGATTACAGAGCATGAAAAGAATGCCTTGGGAGAAGCGTAATTTATACGCGATATTCGATTTTTTTTATAATTATCCATTAAGGAAATGAAATTAAATTTCAAGCCCGGAACCATTTCTCCTTTGACCTTAAAAGCTCGTTTCATTATTCTCCTTGCGAGGAGACAGCTTTATTTTTTCGTAATTCGAAAGGACTTTTAAGGAAATGAGGACTCGGTAAATATTTCCACTCCGCAAAAAGTGATTTAAACCCTGAGGCAAAGTCATACTCAGCAATATTAAGCAACATGAAAAAGTTTTGATGAATTTAAACTCCTCACATTTAGTAACTTAAATAAATATTCTATAGTTGATGCTTTTCTAAAAGTGCTTCGAAATTTTGGATATGGTCGACCACCAGAAATCAAACCTGGGACCGAGCGCTGCCCACTGACTGTTTTGACTGCTGACTATTCTGGAACCCGTGAAAATGAATAATTCCAATCTTTTTACTATCCTCATTCATATTCTAGGTATACCATTCAGAGAGAAAAACTAAAAGTACTTAAATTGAGACTTAACTGTCTTTCCCACTTCGTAGAGCAAACAGGCGAATCATTACAGTAGAGTAAGCAAGAGAGGATATGATAGTTTCCAACCACAGGACGAATACAATTCATAGGTCGTTAAACGATTAATTTGCGTAGGCATCCTCGTCGTCTATTCGATGAAAAAAATTCTACTTGTCGTAAAACCACGCAGCTCAAATAAAAATATCCGTTGATTGAGCAAACATGAGGCAAACCCTCCTCTAAAATGTTCGATAAATCTCCGAGGCGACGGCAACAGAAGACAATAGTCTTTCATTTTAATCCGAACGCATTGCGAACTCAAATTAAACCTCGGCAAGTCGACTCCAAACTCGCAAAGGACGTGAAGCCCTGCGCATTAATACAGGTGTTTGATGTAGGATAGGAGTCACAAAGGGGAATAGGCGTGTCCGGTGGGGTGGAAAATGGAGAAGGATGTGAAGGAGAGTGGGTGTGGACTTCTATGGGAGGCAAAAGGAGATATGGGAAGAGAGGGGAAGTGGCGCGTGGGGTAAAAATGGATGAGTGGTCAGATTGAATGAGAGAGGTAAGAGCGGTAGGGTCCAGTCGGGTACTATTTGAGTGAAAGAAACAGGCGGAAAGACAAAGGGTTCAGGCTGACAAATAGAGAAGCAAAGGGCGTCATCACAGGTTTAGCTTTCAAATCAAAAACCGAGTTTATGGTAAAATAGGAGAAAAACTACATAATTCTATATTCTTTATTTAATCGGGAAATCATCTGAGAATGAAAACGTCTCTCCAACAACAAATAGCGTTTTGAAACGCTGACATGTAATAATATAATATAATTTATAAAACGTTAAATTTCAATAACATCCCATAATAAACTTCAGAATAATAGAGTTGAAGTCAAATATTCTATTATATTTTTGGAAAGAATCAGTAAAAGAATAATTTCTAGGAAATTGCCATACAAGGTAGATTCTCGCAGTAAATGCTTAAACTACAGTTACAAGTATCAGTTACATAAGTATATTGCTAATATTCAGTTAAAACTGAATGAGTCAGCTTCTCTACACCCTAAGAAAACAAAACTTATCAGGTTATGGGGTAATTATACGAACTTTTCTGAAAATCGGTATTACTTAAAATAAACTATAGTACCCAAATATACGTACATTAAAACGAAGCCTAATTCTAGGCATTAAGCTTTTCGAACTAGGACTTTTTTAATCCTATGAAGCATAAATAATGCTAAACAAGTCAAAGTCTGAAAAGAAATGAAGGTTGGGACACGGCAGTAAGGAATTAAAATCTCCAGTAGCCGTTTTTGTCGGCGTTCCTCTTCTCATTCCCCGGTATTCCGAGAAAAAAAACAGCAAACCCCACTTTTTGAGAGCCCTCAATACGTATTTCGAATGCGATGCATTCCTCATCAGGATCATCAGTATCTAATCACTCCTGATGAAGAATGCATCGTATTCGGAATACGTATTGAGTGCTCTCAAACAGTACGGTGTCTTGCTTTGTTTTCTCGTAATACCAAGGAATGAGATAAGAAACGCAGACAAAAACGGCCATTGGAGATTTTAAATCTCTAACAATAAGCCAAAGTCTATCTGAGGCACCTTCAAAATTGAAAATTATTGCCGGAGAAATATTAGATCCGGAGAACATATCAATGCCGAATCTCCCTATCCAAAAGTATAGAAGGGAAGTTCTCTTTTGATTTTAGTCTCTCTGAAAAGAATATTATCTGTAAATTTGATAGTTCATGACCGATTTTTAAGAGGACAAAAGGTATAGAAAAGGAATGCCGCTGGAGAGAGAAGGTACAAGCAGAACACAGAAAGGCGGGTAAGGGAAGGCACGGTGATGGATAACGTTCTCCTCAAAGACAAATCGGGCCGAGGGCGTCCATGGGTACCCCTTGTGTTGGCTGCACTTGGGTCACTCGGGGACTTCCCACACCCCTTTGACCCGCACACTCCCACATCCGACTCACCCACTCGCGAGTGGACAACTGCGCCCCTCGTGTTACAACCGTCCCACTCGAGATGGGTCGTAATAGCATCTCCGAACTTGGAAGATACTTTAAATGGTTACGCGTGCTCGTGAGCGCGTGCACGTGTACGGGGGGTTTGCGTGTGCCAAAGAGGTGCGTGGTTGAGAAGCGCAGCTGGTGAGAGTTACGAGGGCTCAGAGGCTGCCCCAAGAAGAGGGTTGTACTGTCGAGCCTAGGTGTACTGCATACATCATACTATACAATACTTAAATGAATGAGTATTTACAAAAATGGAACATGTAAACAAGGTATAACGTTCTGTTGTATCCCTCGTAGATTCACCCGATAACTGTTACTAAAATTCGTGACGGGATATCCCTGGGAAAAAGGAAAGATGTTTTTGCACGTAAAGGGCGCGCATTGAAAAAATCCCAAGAAGACACGGACATGGAATATTCAGAAGGGGCCGAGACTCGAACCCAGATCTTTCAATTATCCATTGAGCTATCGAGCCAGAACGTGGTCTGGTTTCAAAATATTTTGAGCTTAAATTGGGAGATCCGGGTTCAAGTCCCGATCCCGTCAGACTTTTTTCATGTCAACTCTCCTTGAGATGCCTCTTCTTGGCTCATGACTCCAGGGAAAAATATTAAATTTCCAAATGTCAAGAATCCTATCCAAATTTGTCTGAGCTCCTTTCACTATTTTCCAAAATTAAATGCATTTCAAAGTGTTTATATCCCTCTTAACATTTTACTCGGCGACAAAAAACTTTACATTTCTATCGTGACAGTTTTCACATTTTTGTTGCATATTTTGACATTTTTTGGTGCAATCGCCTACGTCAAGAATTCAGTTGCAAGTTTATTTCGTTAAAGTTCCGGAATGAATTCATGAATACTTATTTAATTAACGTGGCAATTCTCGTATCAACGGGTAACGGTTGGGAATGAAAGTTTAAAATGGACAGAAATATTCGCACATGGATGACCAGCTTAAACTCTTAAACGGCAGACTGGATTAGAATGAATATTTGATGAACTTTTCTGAATGAATTTCCCCATCAACGAATCTCCTAATTAGATCACTAGTCGTCGCTAACAATATGAGACCACACTCACTAAGTCCATAAAATCTCTTGTTTGGAGTTCTGTTTATCTCATAATTTTCGCAGAGTCACAACAACCTTTCGCTAAAGAATTAAATAAACCTCTTTTTATGGCCTCCCATAAATTCTTACGTCCATCAACTATCTTTGTTGAAATTAGTTGAATTTTGGGAACAAGTTTGAACAACTTCGTTGAAAAATTTGAACGCTACAGGCCAGACGTAAATAGATAACAGGCTGAATCCGAGACTTAAAAGGATTTCGTGTGACACTCTCGCGTTTGATACTATAAAAAGATTAACGTCTCTGAAATTCCATTCAAATAGAACTGCCCATGTTTGTTTGCCATAAATTTATTTCTCTCTAATGAAAACATAATGCATTGGTATTATATGTTTGCAAGTGATGTATAATTTTAGAAAATGGATGTTCTCGTATACACCAAGCCGCATACCTCTGTCCATCTGGTTATGACCCTTTTCCGAAAAAAATATTCACGTGCCACTGCGACCGATAACATCAAAATACGTTGTCGGAAGTTCCGAGAAATTTCTCGAGTACCGCCAGTAAAACATCCTGGTTCACGCGTCAAAAGTATGCTGTAGAGTAAAAATTACGATTCCTTCCGCTTGAGCGAGCTTTGGTCCACCGCATCGATCGCGAATGATCATCAATCACGGGCGTGATTGACATCGATATCGATTTTCGCGATTTAGGTCAGCGACTGCCCAAAGAGCTTTTATTTTCCTCCTCTTATCGCGGGGGCAGTGATCCGGCCCTTTGGGAGTTGCGAATTTAAGCCCCCCTCAACCGAATACCCTTCCATTTTGCTGCACCAGCACTCGCAGCCATCGATCCTCAAGGCTTTGACGGTGGTCCGGAGATAAAACGCATCCGAGCGACGGAGGAGAGCTTATACCAGGTGCTCTAAAACACCTGACATACCGTCAAAAATCTCCTTGTCAAAAAACTTACAATGCTCGTCGGTCGGATGGAGAAAGCCCGTTCAATTCGTCGACTGGTTTCTTTAAATGATACTTTTAATTGGTTAAGGTTTGTCTCACTTGAACTGAATTTTGAGATCGATCATTAGTATCTGAAATTGAAATCTGTAGGTTTCAATTCGGGAGTGGAGGATGCGGATTGAGGGTGGCGGCGACAGCGATCGCTCAGCCTGAGGGCCTCTCCCGAAATTAAAACGGTCCATAGCCCACGATGCATAAATCATGCAAACGGCTACTTCGTTTGCTTTTCGAAAACACTTGTAATTTTACCTTTCAATATGGGTGAGCTTACTTTCAATTTCAAAAGTTGAGTTTAAGCTTCAATCATGTTTACCCACTGCTTACGCGTTCGCCCATATTTAAACTAAAATTGATAACTTCGTAGTGCATCCAATCGAATAAAATACGGCTCTTTCTCGGGGGACCTCCAAGATGATGGATGAGAATTGGTATATTATTAATTGTAAGTTATGGTAAGTAAATTATATCTGATAAGATATATCCTATGGCAAGAAAATAAGCAGCCACAGAATATCTCAATAACAATAATTAAAATGTATTACGCTCTTGGTAGATTCCCATGGAGCAGCCATAGGCTCTTGAAAATTTTAACTTCAGATTTTTATTAATATAGAGAAATATTTGAGCAACGTTATTAATCAATGTATCACGTATTACTGGAAATTTTACAGAGAAAGAATACTAAAGGCCTTTTTTCTTATGTGTATGTTTCTAATTCCGTAAATAAATTTAGCTTATCCATATATATTTAAAATCGGCGAAATAAAATCATTTGTTCCATCGCGTTTAATCATCCAAAATTCAGCGTCTGAATCATGGAGATTGGATATCCTGGTTACATAATACTCGAGTGGAACGTATTTCTCTAGAAAATGTTAAGCAACCATCGTATCCATGGTTTCTAAAATAAAAATCTGTTCCGAATTACATATTGTGCAAAATTATACTCTTGATATACGAGTAGTCGTCACGGTGAAAAACTAAAATGCTATGCTTAGGTCATCCATGCATGACATCATACTACGAAAGGAAATTGTTTTAAAAAAGCTTGAAATGGATTATGTTAAAATGATTTGACACGGTGTAAAGAGCGTGGACAACAATTTTAATTTATTGCATAACGTTAGTTATGGAGGTCTACAAGCTCCAGAGCGTTGAAAACTATTTAACTGATTGCGAAAACTTGTAGAGAAGTTTCTGTAAACGCTTTGTTTTTCTTATTAAGTTATATTGCTAGAAATTTGTGTAAATTTCAACCAAGATCTGTACTGAAAGCTTAAACTTTCCCTTAACGTTAGCTTAACATAAAAGATGCTATATAAGTATGTCTAACTAAATCTTTATCTTCAGAAAACTAATTATAGTATTTAGGAATTTGTATAAGTATGTACGTGAATACATCTAGTATTCAGTTGTCTCAAGTAGTAGTAGTCCTAGGTTATATTAGTAAGTCCTAATTAATAAGGTATTTGATACCGATTGTCATTAGACTCAGGTCATCTCCTTTTACAGTCTTCGAAGCTCATCTTTTTTATATTTTTCTCTTAATATTTTTGCGTCAGTACATGGCATTCCTTCTCATGAAAAAATGAGTCGTTCTTTATGAGAACTTAACCCTTTTTCTCCTGTCGGATTTAAAGCACAAAACCTAGCATGGAATAATTTTAGTACCACCCACGAGAGAAATGAGTCATATAGCGTTGATAGTGACATCACTCCGAGCTTTCAACACATTTATATCTTCACGGATACATGACCCTTATTTCTTACATGCATTTCTGTTCTTAGGGAACGTTCATGACATTAGAAAAAAAGGATTTTCAAATACGATGAATGGAATTAACTACCACGGTGCAGTAAGCGAGCGCGAAGTAGAATAAAATATCTTGATAGAGAAAAAAAACGTCGATAGCTTACATCATTTCCCTTACTAATAGCTTGTATTTTCTTTCTCCTATGTGTGATTACGGATTTCCCTAAATGAAATGGGGACGCGATACACATACCTCAGCGAGCCTTCACAGAGAATAACTTAATTTATATCTTTCATTTTATCAGATATAGTGGCATTTTTATAAAAATAAATATACGTTTGAAACGAAAACTTCAAACCTTGTGATTAAATACACGGACGAGAGATAGATCAAGCACCATATTTTTACGCTGTCAGTAATTGCGGGTAGGTAAAGCAACTGCAGCGATGTGAATTAATAGAGCCTTGAGAAAGGGCGTATATGATTTACTGTCCTTGTATCGCTTACATTACATTAGATTGCTTTGATAAAATAAGACGACGAAACTTTTTAAGGTAAAAACATCTGGTGTGTAATCAATAACTCATTGAGTTTGATAATGAAGCAACTTTCTCCCCTTCGGAATTGATTCCGTACTATTTTAAAAAGTAATTCTCACAGCATCTCACAATATCAATGGCAAAATTTCAAATAAAAATGAAATTACATGAATAATCATGTGTATCGATGTAATATGTATGTGAGGAAACTTACACAACACTAGCCATCACAGTGATATTAAAAAAGAAACACTTTCCTTGTCAATAATCAAAGAAAGAAACCGTTGCGAAATCTTTGAGGAAACATCAGAGGACCGCAATATGCGTATTTCCATTTGGATACAGATTCCCGATTTTTTCAGAAAAACAATTCATCGTATTCGGAGAACGTAAAGAACGAGCGGAGAGAATCGGAGCCCAAGAAGGATAATGCTTGCAATAGGGTTAGCGTAGGTGTATAATCCGAGCAAGGAGAGAGAAATGGCCAGAGAGCTTTCAAAACGCGGCTGCAGCCATTTGCGGAATCTCCAACACGCGGCAAACAGACAGACAAACAAAAGAAGAGTGAGCTAATCGCGATGACAAAACTCCGTGATGCGGAACTAACGGATAAGCTAACTGTTGGCGATTTTTCCCGACTGAAGCTAAGTTTTTCAGATGAAAAATAGCAACAGTTATAGTTGAGTTGTAACTGTGCATGGATAGAGAATATGTCTCAGGTACAATTCTGAATTAGTTTTGCAACAAACGTTTCAACATCGATCCGGGTTACCTCATTTCTGCACACGTGGATTCAAATGACTCAAGCGTGCGTAATCAAACGAGTGATTTGTTCTTTTCTCAATTATCAGAATGAATGCAACGAATATCCTTTTCAGAATGACAGACGTGAATTGCAAAATTTAGGTTTTAATATCTTCAGTGAAGCATGTTTTCCGAATCCCGTATCCCAAATCAGGGAAATCTCTTATACTCATAATTCGTTATGATCAAAATAATAGTAATGAAAATAAATGCTGAATATAAAAATAAAATATGACGTGGAAAGACGTAAGAACTACATTAATTCACCCTTAGAACCCAAAATCACTACCCTTGATTACCGAAAAATATTAAATTTAGTTTAAAAGAGCATTTAGTGAAATTTATTCTCCATGGAACTGCTTCATAATCTTTCCATTTTTTCTTCAGCTTTTCACCAGTGTCTTTGAGTGTTCTCAGGGGATTGCGAATTATTCATTTCAGGAACGCTTCTAATTTTATTTATCTTCATACAGGGAAAATTGTCTTAATCATCCTTATTATCGTATATCATCTACTTTCTTCTATTGGATCGGAAAGATTGCACTTAGAATTCTATCCTTCGAAGCCCTTACTCGATAGAGAGTACTCGGAAGAGAGTCGATGCAACGATGTCACGCGAGCTTTTGTAATGCATATACTTTTCAAGAAGGCACGATTCTTTATTTTCTTGTGATTAATTCCATCGGTGTGTTTCGTAAGTCCTCTTGATGGTGCGCTCTTCGCAATGGATCCATTTATCAAGCGCAGTTCCTTGTTTACACGCCACTCTTGACTGGAGGAGTTCCAAAGACATTCGGTCGCTCATTCCGCCATTTTAAGTTTCTCCTGCGGTGCACGAAAACTCTGTGAGACTCTTCCAGCAATTAAAATCGGTCCCGTTTCCTAAGAGAGCGTATTCTGGAGCGATCCGATTGGCTGGAAGGCGAAATTTATCTTCGAAGTCTTTTCACAATGGACTCTTCGAAATGATGAATGGAGCTTCTTCTACCCTCCGGGGGGTTGGGATGGGTATGTACAAAAAGCACCTCGCGAGGAATCCGACAATGTGTTGCGTAACAAATACATCTAATCATCCATCTTTTCTTCTCTCGGATAACCCCGTCGTTTGACCCGATCCCGAGTGTTAAAGAGATACGTTCCTTTCCTATGCGAAAGAAGGGTAGCGATTGCAAATCTTCGCACAAATCCGTTAGTTGGATGGCGTTTTTCGCGGCGGATGCTTTATTATTTTGCGATCCCCAGCAATCGGTTGGAACAATCGATCGTTAAAATTCCCCACGTTAGTCCCTCAGCACGTTGCTTCCGATTGCGCTATTATAGTGAATTTAATGTTGCATTTCTCGGTGGCTTTGTCTTCGATGACGATTTCCTTTCGCCCGATTGTAGCGGACAGTAGTTGATAAACAGCTTCGAGGAGTTTGACAGGTTTCAGTAATTTTGTTTTTATTAGGAAGTGGCAGCGGATGCCGTCCTGGGGACTAAATTGCGAAAAAGAGAAAATCTGATCGTAACTTCCGTTGACTTGTGGATTATGATGGCTTGGTGTGATCCCGTTTCCTTTTACCAGGGAATAAGATTGACAGCCTTTTAAAATTAATGAAAATTGCAACTAATGGAGCTTGCCGGATAGCCAATTAGAGAAAGTTGTCCTGGGTTTGATTCCCGGATGGGGATCATATGAGCGAAATTAACCGAGCTATCTAAGTGCTTTTAGAGATAATAGTACAACTTATGTACAAAGAATACCCTATACTACCCTATATTCCCGTAGATAAGACGATAGTTGTTGAATCATAAAAAGGCTCCCAAAATCCGGGGTCATCTTATAGGACTGATACAAAAATAATCAGTGCGAATATTTGCAGCAATCGCAAGAGCGCTCTCAGTCAAAAAAATAAAATTTGTTCGTTCGAAAAATTACGATTAGGCCTCAACTCTACATACTCTGTACAGTATTAATACCTAG
Source organism: Sympetrum striolatum (assembly GCA_947579665.1). Taxonomy (NCBI): domain Eukaryota; kingdom Metazoa; phylum Arthropoda; class Insecta; order Odonata; family Libellulidae; genus Sympetrum; species Sympetrum striolatum. The sequence goes on from OX388346.1 coordinate 82,783,822, forward strand.
ATGATGACCGCTGATCAAAACTAAATTCATAGGCCGTTGAAGGTTCGGGGGTCGTCTTGTTGGATAGATATATGCTAAAATTAGAAAACTTTGAGAAAAATGTATACCTCGTCTTACCTTCGCAAATATACAGTAATATGTTGGAATTGTACAGCGTATCGCTAACTAATGAAAGTTCTAGTAAATGGAGAGATTCAATCCGTTTTTTTCAACCGAAGCCCTCTAATGCCTCTCAGCAGAGGTCAATGTACAAGAATTCACGTTCTACTTTGAATAAGTTATTCAGGAAACGAAAACATAAGAGATAACTTCTTTAACATCCAAGCAACTCTTTCCAACCTAACTTAGCCATTTAATTCAGACGAATTATATTATCAGCAGAGGGGAAACAAAGAAGGAATGATTGATCCCGAATTCTTTATCGCGAGATAATCATCTTCCGGGACTTTTTTCATTAGCATTTCGGGTACAATTTCCTTATGTGGAACGAATGGAGAACGTGGAATGAAAGATGTGGGGAGGAAGAACTCTTCGCTCGTCGAAGAAGACCAGAAGCTTATAAATATTTATTGCACCCCTTCGACGGCTCTGGAGGTACCAGCGTGCTATCAATCATAAAACCAATTAAGAAGTCATAATCCCTCGGATCATTTTAACCCCACTTCCCCATCTCTGCAGGGATCGAATAAGAACGTTTTTCTCTCTCATTCATGAATAGAAAGGTGTGCAAATCATTTCTCTTCTCTTTCATCGATATCGGAATATAAAGGAATCGCTTTCTAGGTTCATTTCTCAGTATTTTCTTAGGCCGATTGGAAATAATCCTAGAAGAAATATCCTTCCTATATCGATAGAATGGAAGAAAAATGATGTGCTAACTTGCGAGCCTTGACGTAATCTATCGGAGATGGCAAAAATAAGGGAACTCATTTTGTTCAAGATGAAACGTTTGTAACAGTGTCAACGCTGTCACAAAGGCAATCATCGATCAACAACAGAATGTTGACCAGATCGCTATGTGGTCATCTGAATTAAAAAATATATATATACATTCAAAAATGTTTTCCTGGATTCCCAGAATTAAGCGACTCGCAGAAGAATGTGGTTCATATTTTGAATGTCAAGTACGGTAATGGTGAAAATTTAATTATAATTTCTTAAGTTAATAACAATCTATTTGTTAGTAATAACTAATGAAAATTACTGTTAATCGACTTAATATCAGGAGTAAAGTAGGTAATATTTTCAAACACAGGAAAATAAAATAAATTTATACAGAATGATTTTCAACTCATTCAAAGAGGCTTTACATATATATCAATACCTTACAAGACTGCAGACTTCTCTGCCTGCGGCTTTTAGGACGATGGCATTAATAAATAAGCTATTCAAATTTCACACACTGATTTAGCATCCAAGAAATAAATTGGTTGTATAACGTTATAGATATTTCAAGACTAAATGGCATTTTAACCTCTATTAGATCAATTGGAAAATAGGACGAGAAATAGATTTCCTCTGGCGCAAGAAATAACCACATCTTGGAGTCGCGGCAGTTCCATCCCTCCCCGATAGACCGTTGAGTTGACGTCGAAGAGGAAAATCATTTTTAATTTTCAAAATGCCAAAGGCGAGGCTTGAACCTCTGACCCCGAAGTCTAATGCCATACACTCATCCCACACGTCCACCGAAGGGCGGAGACTGAATTAATGGCTGCGCAAGGGAATCCAACGGTGGAGGAAGGGGAAGATACAGTATCTTGAATGCCATCCATTCAATATCTCCATCACTAGAATTTTTTTATCATCCTAAAGTCATCTCTCCCCGCCTCACCCACAACTATCCCCCCTATCTGTCTTCTACGGTAAGACCGTAATCTCTCCGAGACATCATCATCACCATCTTATTCATCTCGTCTGCTCGTTGAGATCCGACTCGGGTTGCAGACGTAAAAGATACGAGGGCAAACGGAACGGGCAGCAATTGGGTTGGTGCCTCAGAGAGGTTTATAGCAGGAAGGAAAAGAAGGATGTGAGAGAATGAGAAACTCTTTTTCCCTCTAATATGCCCACGTACATCGACGCAAGCACCCACGCAAGCATTCGTAAGCGAAAGATTTCACTTCTTGCTGTTTTCACCGCTGGAGGCGCGAAATTCGCAGGTTATGGACGTTTTTTCAATAAAGCTTAAGGTAATTTCTCGTTGTAAATCAGCGTTTGCTTCGGTAACGCGAGTAGAAAAGAGAGGTTATTGTGATTTTATCGCAATTCGAAACTGTCCCCTAATTTTCAAAAGCGTTGAACTCACTATAGTAAATATTGGAGCCCTAATCTTTTAGATGAATGCACGAATATCTTGAAGAATAATATCGTAAGTGTATCTTGGGAGATGAAATTCATTATCGGTAATAGTTTTCAATTTTTTTGTGGATAAAACTACATTTGTAGGAGCATATAATTACGTTTCAGAGATTAATCTTATACGTACAAATTATTATCTTTGGACTTTGATTCAAGATTTTGATGAAGCTATGAAACAAAATTCAATATCACGTTAAAGGATATCTAGTAGATGAATAGACAAATTCTAGGGATTGGACTTATGTATGCAGCACTCACCGCTTTGTCAATATAATTCGGGTACTGAGTATTTACTGACAAATCATCCACTGTCTACTTTATAAAGTGATGATCAATTCTCAATTTATTTATACGTTCAGAATTTGTAATTAATTTCATTGGAATGAACTACATAGCTCAAGTAGAGTTTTCTTAAATTCCATATTAGCTCGTCTCGGCGCAATGAATCATTCCCTAGATTTTTGTTTAATTCTTCAAAGGACGAGTAAAGTTGACGGCTCATAAAACCGCCACAAATAAGAACCTATTTAAACTGCACGCGATTGATTCTGTTTGCAAAGTTATCCAAAAGCCTTCTCTCACTTGCTTGATCCCCCATTTTTCACGTAGTTACACAACTGCAACGTCCACTCCTTCCACTTTGTACGATGTCCGCTTTATGTGGAACAGAAATTCAATAAAGGCAAACGGGAAGGTCACTGCGTTTATCCCGCGTTGCTCCTAGCTCGTATAGCATGTGATGGAGGAGAAGGAACGAAAGATTTTTTCTCCTCTTTTCCCTCAGCCCGTCCAGCCTCACCAAAGTGAGAAGACAATAGCTCTCTTGAAAGACATGGAAAAAGAAAAAGACGTTTTTGGGGTAAAAAAAATTGACAACCGTTCCTTGCTTGAGAACAAGTCCCCGACTCTAATAATTGCGACAAGGGAGTGAAGACGAATAAAACAGAAAGAATTCCGAGGAATTTGGACGAATGTATTATCCCAACGAAAGGGGGTTGGAATTCTTGGCTTATAAAGTCAGCTACTGAAAGAGGACGTGACATCTCGTCCCGCGGTTCTGGCTGCAGATTGTCAGCTGCTGTGAACACCTTTATCCACTTTGTTACATAGAGAAATAAAACAAAATATGCTCCAATGTAATATCCATATAAGAAATAAGAAATGAGACGGGAATGGATAAAATTTCCTCCTGCAAATGATCTTACCGATCTTTGTATGTTACCCTTAAATAAACGAAGGCTGTGTAGCAAGTTACGATCGACGGGCGAAATCTCTTGCTCGAGCATGAAATCCTGAGTATTAGTAGAAGCATTGCTAAAAGTACTTCGATTACTGAGATCGTTTCGCTCCCAAATTTCGGTCATCAGCTCCTAATGGGAATCGAACCTGGAACCACTTTCATCGAATTCGGACGCACTTGGTTATCCAGGAGCCTGCTAAGTATCGAGAAAGGAGATCACATGAAGAAACAATTGTCTCGTAAGCATATCATTGCCGGTATCTAACTTACCTTCTTCCTTAACTTATCTACTGATTTCCCTACCCTTCGGCAGTATCGAAAAAGATCCTCTTTCTATTTCGTCAATGGAAAAAGCAAACAGTTAGGAGAGAAAGAAATATCCACGGAAGAATTGAATACTAAATCACTGCTACCTCACAGCCAACTTTCATCACCTCCAAGATAATTCATCGCTATCTGCTGCACATATCAGTCACAACTCCTGTTTAGAGAGGAATATTAATATCAGACGGTTGGGCAGAGTCGTTCTGCAAACTCATCTTAGACTCCCACTGCAGCATTCTTCGGCATTATTAAAATAGCCTGCCTCTCTTCTCGTCTCAAGTTTCAAAGAATCATTCTCATTTGATCAATTGTATTACCTCTGATGTTAGAAAAACCTAGTCTGTGATTTATAACGTATTATTCTCATTTGAGATAAATTTGCACGTAACCTGGTGTAAAATCTAGCTATGTCTTTAACGGAATCATAGATTCATAATTATACACGGATAAATAACAAGGAAAAATGAAAAAGCTACATGAGATTAAAAAGTCAACAGCATCCGTTTATAATCAATCCTTAAGAAAACATGTCGGCCATGGGCGGGTCTCTTTATATGGTATCTGCAAATTGACAAATAATAACGCCTGCCCACCTATCGTTGAAGTCGGCGAGTCAAAGGCGTTGAAAACTTCAGTTATTGTAATCTAGACCGTGAAGGAAGAGGGAGAATTTCCTGTCGCTAATAAATACATATCTACAAAAAGAAACAAAAACCGGTAATCTGAATCGCCCTCTGGCAATTTCGAGCTCTCCTGCCGAGGTTGACTAAAAACCCTCTTCCTCCTAGGTTCATCCCCTGAAAGCGGATTGCCTTTCGTTTCACGCACTGCGCCTTAAATAAATAATATCGCCTTGTTTTACATGACCGTTAGCAGGTGCTCCTTTCCCTGGTCGGCAGTTATGCCCGTCTGTCCGCTGTCTTCGTAATTAATCATTTCGCTCGCTTTATTTTTTGGCAATCATCTCGACGACAAGCCGAATAACAAGAAGAAACATAAATCGAGGCGGCGAGACAAGTATTAGAGATACAACTACAAAGATACTTATAATCTGTGCTGAAGTGTGCAGCTCGATTTTTTATAACTGAATATGTAAATGGCGTTATTTTTAGACGAAGATCTTGCCCAATTGTATACAGTAATTGATTTTAATTTAAGATAAAGAGACTGCCTATATGAATATGAGATTTAAATCAATCTCGGTTCCGCGATATTTCCGTTTTCTCTAGTATTTTTTAGGTAAAACGAATCGGATACTAAGCTGAATTTCCATTAAGAAGTTTAAAAAATCATGTAGTTTGCAGGATACTCATTGCTAGTGAAAAAAAACTGGTATGACATTAGCATATCATTTTATAATTTTAAAACGAGTATGGTGATAAAATAATTTTCAATGAGAGGCAGCCATTTCCAAAATTACAGCATATAGAATCCTCTGCAACGAAAATCAGTCTCGACTAGATTTTCCCGCGAAGACTAATAATGGGAATAAAAAAATAATAACCCCGAATTAGTAAGAGAATTTAGAAGCTCATTGAAATGGTTTTCCCTCCCAAAAAACAATCGACAAATTGCGGTCGGCAAAAATTCAATCGAAGCTTTTTCATCCGCCGTGCTAATTACATTTTTCTGCGCACTCACACTGAGCCGGAAAATGAGTAAGCGGAATCCGAATTACACTCAAGATACAATCTAGAAATTAATTATGCGGCATGAACAAAAGTCAAACATGGGATGTCAATGAAAAAGAAGCTTCTTAGGAGTGAAAATGTCCCGTAAGTTATATATTAACACAAATTAAATTGAAAATTAGAGAACAAAAAATAAACGGAAAATCGCAGAAAGTAAAAATTAACTTAAACTTAAACTTAAATTAAAGTTATCTAAGACGCCTACAATGAAATTACAAAAAATATGAAATATTATTATGGTAAGCTCTACGGTAAGGCAATCGTTGTAATATAAGTTTGCTATTCAAAAAGAAATGCTTTTTAAGAAGCAATTCAGAGTCTCTAACTGAAGTATATTTTCCAATACTGGTATCTCATGCATTTCAGGAAGAAAAGTCGTATCGATTCCTGAGGGACAAATGGCTGAAAAATACCGATCTCAATAACATCGAAAGCATTCCTCAAGATAAAGTATAGATTAAAGGCAGAAAATCAACTGAGTGGCATAGAGCATAGCATCGGACATATACCTGTTACATAGACATCCGGCCCAAAAGTGTCACGTTAGCTACCCAAGTCACGAGCACTCTTTTCGAATTGTTAAGTTCCATCCACTAAATTGCCGAGGAACAAAACAGGAACGCCGCTTTCTGTGATCCGAGGAAAATGTGCCAACAGGTTTGTACACCTAAGAGAGTGTGTGCGGAATGTGTATGATACTCGCAATAACCTTTTTTCAATTCGACTCCAAACCAATTTCCTATCGAAGCGATTCCCTTTCCAAGCGTGACTAGAATGTTCCGATCAGAGGGAAGGATCTCCTCCGGACCGGACACGACAGACACACACTCGCTAACACTGCAGTCACGCACGAATTCGAGAAAGGCACGCGAAGATACTTTCAGCGGAGACATCTATGCGTGAAGGGAGGGGAGGGGCTGAAATTTCTGCCGACGAGTAATGTTAATGCGCCTTTGGAACCCAGCCTCTCCTAAATGATTGGAGAGATTTCCCATACAGATTCTCAAGGGTCATATCCCGTAGTCCTTGTTTAAACAACGCGCTAAAGAGATCGCGGTATTCAACGAGGGTTGACTGGTTACTTAAAGAAGCATGCTACGCCCATGTTTGCTCGCCAAATATTTACGTATCGCCATTGAAAACGAATATAAAACGTAAGATTCATTGATTCCGGAGTCGAGCACTGATGAGTGGCAAACGGCTACCGGATTTGCTTAATCATTAGAAACGCTATACTCGCAACTTTGAATTAATCCGAGGCACCATTCAATGACTAGAGTTAATCTGAATTCTAGAAGATTCCACTATGACTTTCTATTTTAATAGAAAACAGAACGTCCGCGAAAATTCCCGAAAAATGGTCTCAAGAATCTAATAAATAATTTCCCTCCCGAGATCCCTATTTAAAGAGGAATGATGCAAAAGAAAACATAAAGTGGAAAGGGAAATCTACTTATTTCAGATTGCACAAACTCTCATGATCTCAGCCCGTGGCCTAGTCTCATTGATTAGTCACGCTTTGATACCGATCGCGGATCATGAGAGCGTCAGGGATGGTAAATTAGTCAGGCGGAAAATGAGAGTTCTTTGGAAAAGATAGAAACGAAAGGCAGAGTGAGCATATTTAACTCCTTGAGGCCTTCCTGCATACATAAATCTAGATGAAAAGTGAAAAAGCTTGAAAAGGGCATACTTTGTTAGTTAATGTTTTGCAATTAAATGTCATTGGGAAACTGCATGCCTAGTTTGAGGAGAAAATTATTCGTATTCCGCGTAATTAGCAGAGAATTTGAATAGATCGATGAAATTGAAAAGTCTTCCGGTTATGATTTGCTCTATATTAAAAGCCGTGAAGGTCAACCGGGGACGCTGAAAAATGTTGGATGACCACCTTTTAGTTATTTAAAACTGTATTTATAACATAAAGATATGATTAAGAATATGAAGAATTTTATAGTTCTATTTGAAAATAGTGATATGATGATTTATATTCTCTCCTTAACGGAAAGTAATAAACTTCTTTACAATTATTATCGCTATTAATTAATAATTTCATGGATTAATTCATTGTGATGAAAATTTTTAATCACCTATTGTTTAATTATTTTAACACGTTTATCGATGTAAATGCCTTATTATTGTTATTTTCAAATTAATTATATTTACTTTATTATGTGATTAGTTACCACCATACTTTAGCCTAACAGAGGCGAACTTTGTAAATAAGTAAATTTTTACTGAGAGCAAATAAAAGAGAATATTTTCTTAGCAAATATAAACAAGTTTGAAATAATCAGAAAAAGAATCATCTTATCCTATTCTATTAAATCATACTCATTTACAAAGAAATCCGAACGAATTAAATTTCTTTTCAATGGGAATTGTTTCCCAGAAATCGGAAAATGAGATCCCTTTCCGAAAATTAAACATAATTATAACCCCTAAGTAATTCCGTAAATACTCTTAAAAACGCATTTACTGATAATTTGGAATAATTTGGAGCGAAGGATTCCTGCACTCACCAGCCATCCAATCTCCTCTTATGTCACAAAAATCAATTAATTCCCATTAACTTTCCAATCTATTTCCGCATTGCTGCCTTACAAGCAATTTCTTTAGCGTGCCATTGTCCTCTTGCATTCAGCGGCAGTTTCCTTGATGATTTTCCTCCATTGTGAAACAATATTTTTTATTTGACCACTTTCACCATGGAATTGCATTTTCGTTCTTCGAGTACATCATCAAAGGGAAAAATGACGCCCATTAACCACTTGTTTACCGTTAGAAGTTTTATAATCCGTCAAACCAAACGGCGTTGTTAGCCTTGCGATAATTTTCGGATTATCGCTTGATTCGACATGAATTACGGTTTTCTCCGTTGGAATACAAAAATCATCTTATCATTCTCCTTAATAAGGAGAAACCATACATGGGTTAGATGGAAGAGGAGACTTTTAGTCTCAATCTCGCCCGAATAAAGCCGTTTTATTATTATTATTAATAAGCACTAAATATTGATTTTTCAGAGAGGTATTGATTGACTTTGATTGAATTTTAGTTGCAGGTGCCTCTTTCCACACTTAGCTCCAGGGAAATGTGAGGCAACTTCAGATGAAGTCAGCCAATATAAGGCGGAATTCTTAAACCACCCTTAATTCGCGGGAAGGAGGCGGATCTTTCCCATGTTACAGATTCTGTTTACAGCCTGAGATGGCAATAAAGATCTTGAATGTATAAAATCACTTTGACTGCCCCTTTCTCTTCCATCATCGTGCAATGTATACTTTATTCCTCTTTCACGAAAATTTTATTTCATACTCCTCGCAAAAACAAAGTATTATTCTGTATATCCTTTGTCATGTCACATTAAAATCATCACCTAATTTCTGTAAATCACAATGCCATTGACCTTTATCCTCATGTGTAAATTTAGTTAACGCTAATCCCTAATTCCACTACAATTTAATAGAAGAATAAAGTTTTAATAGTCAAAGATAGAGAAAATTACAAAATAAAAACTATTAAAACCCTGAATTAATAAAAAGGTATCCAAAACGTATATATTATTAATAAGGGAATTTATTTGGCGAAATATGTAAGGAAAGCTATATCTGGGATCTTAAAAATCCACATGCATATATCATGCACATTTTAAGTAGCTTCCCTTTGGTGAAAGCGGTCCCGGGTTCGAATCCCGGTGGGAGCCAATGTGCGAAATGACCTAAGCTGTCGAAGCACTTTTAACAATACTACTACTACTAAGTAGCTTCATTTTTTCTTCATATAGATACTTCCTCTAAAATCGATTATTTGAAATTTTCGGTACGGTTTTCTTTCGGTTCTAAAAATTACGACCTGAGAAGATGATAAATACTTGAATGAACGTGAAATGTTCTACACTTGAACCAAAAATTAGATTTTATTATAGAAATGAAGGCGTTCGCAAAGATATGCTTGGCTTTAAGTGAAATGTGATGTTATATAACGTAGAAGTACGAGAACGGAGAATTTTCGAGAGGGAAATAAGGAAGAGGAACAAAGCGTATACAGCAGCTCTTAAAGGACTTAACGGCGTCATAAAATACATTTCGCATCCCCAGGAATAATGGAAATAAACGTGCAACTGAATTAATTACTGGAAATGAATAAAGTGGATATGAGTAGTAGCGACAACCGTGGGATGGGATGATTGTAAATTTTCCTGCCACATTTCTTCCCTGTAAGGAATATACTCGAGACATAACGGTTCGCAAGCGTTAATTTTTCCATTCCTCAGCCGGTCGCTCCCATTTTAATGACGCACAGAGACAGAGTAAACGACATTGAATGCGTCCTCCTAAGCATCCGATGGCAAGAGAAATGATTCACAAAAAATAAACAGAAGTAAGAGCGGTCAGAAAACCTTGAAGTTTCTTTTATAGCTATTGTTTTTCGCAGGAGAAAACATCCCTTTTTCCATATAGCGGTTTATGCAATAAACTCTATTGCGCACACTTTCTCGATTTCTGTAAATGGAGACTATTATTCCAGAAAGTCTATCAGTGAACATGAAGCTCAATATCGTATCTATAATGTATATTTTTAATTGCGCAATTTTTCCGTAATCCATTCAGTGATGACAAAGCGATTTATTGACAGATTTCTCTTGATAAAATTATTAAAATGAAGCACATTGCCATATCATTTACGTACATTTTATTGAATTCTTTTTGATCACTTTTAACGTAAAAAATTCAAGAATAAATACAGCGATGGTGAGTAGATTAATGGATGAATTTCCTACAGTAAAATATAATCCTCTGGGAGAGGTTTATAAATAAATCTTCAGAACTAAAACTATGTTCTTCTTGGGTCTGATTTGAATGGAATTTGAATCATATAACATTTGCGAACATGTATTTTAAACATTGAGTAGTAAATCTAGTTGCTAAACAAGCGTTTATGTTTCCGTGTGATATTGAGTGAAATATGAATGGTAAAGGAGGCAAATACGTAATATATTTTCACGTTTATACTGATGTTTCTCTTTTTGTTTCTTTCAGGTGAGCCAAAAAATTCACTTACTACGGACAGATTGATTGGAGTATATTGAAACCAGTCACGCTTCAGCAGTCTGTTTATAGTCACGGAGGTGATCTAAGGAAAGGGAAACGTGCAGAGTAAAAAGGACACCCAAGCTCAGTCGGTATGCGTTTGACGTAAGTAAAAGAGCTGTTTTACAACTCACAAGAAACGATGGGAAATTGCGACGAAAAATATTTTCCTTTAAATGTTCACCAATGGTTTACTTTAACTCCATGAAGTGTTTAGATGAGATATCTGATTCGATATTTATCGCAACAATGGCATTTATCTAAAATCACCTTCCAAAGTATCCGCCTCCTTTGAAAATGAGTTGTCTGCATGAAAATGTTAAGTCCCGAAGCGCGTAACTCCGACTATTTTATGCCGATCCGCCTCGAAAATCGTGTGCATTCCCGACTACTTGTCCATTTCCCACGAGATTAATTGCTCCCCCGTTTCTTCTTACCTTTTGTTCTACTCATTCCGCTCAGTAGCATTTATTTCGCCTTCGCTTGAAATCTCCATTCTGCCGACTCTCGAGGAATTCGAGGAAAGAATGCAAGAATCCATCGAATTAATTGTTTTGTTTAGCACGGAAAAATTCGCCACAGCTTCCACGAAATTCGAGAGACATTTACGCGATCGTGGTGCTAGATATTCGGACTATATAGCGGCCTCTTCCAAAGCAGTTCGCAGAAACTAAGATGTTCCACCAACCTGTCTAAGCAGAAAACTAACGGTAAAATTATTTTCAAAACCCACTTCTTGTTCAATATTCGATCATATTCGATTAGGTAATGGTTATGAGCCGTTTGTATAAGTTTTTCATTTTTGTATGAATTAATCCATGACAGCAATATAGGATTGGACTTATACGTCAGAAACAGCCACTGAATCCCTTATGTTATAACTATGCTATTCATATTGAGACTACTATTAATTCCATATAAATTTAAGAATTCTCATTTTGCGCCACTGATGAAGAAACGAAATCTTGCCTAACATTCTAATTTGTCTCATGCAGGCCACAGTTATGCCATTACAAATACTCCTACAAGAACTCTAGAGCTAAAAGACAATGGCAAAGCTGTACAAAGAAGATTGGCAAAGAAAGAATACGGAAAAGATATTCTATCTAATTTTTTCGCTCTTCTCGAAGGGAAGTTATATCCTGACATGTAGACAAACGCCTTACACGCGATAGGACTCGATCTGCGTTGGCCGCTCTTAATATATTATCCGGATAAAAATTGCGGTGCATAAATGAATCACGGATCAAGCTAGAGAAAGGAGGAGATGAAAGTACAAGAAAATTGATCGCTTTCATTGAAGCACACAATTTGCATGGAAGTTTAACATGAAGTAGAAGCAAAGAATTCGCACTTTGCACGCTCGCCTTCCTCTAAACATCTTCTGATTAGCAAAAACACAATTGCAAAGCTTTACATTGTCACGATTTTCTGTATTCCGCGACTGCAATACGGATAGGGTTGTCAGACCTGCAAACATACGCATGTCTTTTTGCAAAGTACTCAGCCCGAAGGCCTGGGTTGGTACCTCACCCCTTCTAACATTAGCTACCAAGATCTGGTAAGGGGTAATGAGGATTACTAGGCAGGATGAGGAGTGAATCAGTACGCTCTGGCTATCCTTACCAAAGAAGAACCGCATAAGCGGAAAATTTCCATTTAAACGAAGCACAATGATTCTACGAGGAAACTTTTCTTACATTTTAGATTTAAATACTCCGCGGTCTACCAATGGCCTATGTAGCAACATCCTTACATAATTTACTTTATTACCTTCTATAATAGACTGCGGATAGAACGACCAGAAGCAACTATCTGTTTTTGCGATTACTTCCTCATAACCTTTTGCCGATGCTTCTCGGATATCGCGTTCGTTCTCCATTGGAAATAAAATCTCGCTTACTTCGTCTAAAAATAAAGTCATTAAAATTCACAGCCATGATCAAGACTGTGACAAGAGTAGACAAAGTATACTTTTTCTCTATCCTGCATCAAATGACTAATGAAAAATATTCCATTCAGCAGGATATGGTGGCAGGAACGCTTAAAGGGCAATCCTTCCGCAAAGACGTAGCTCCCTGCGGAGAGCGGAGGACGGAAAGACTTGAGAATCGCTCGGAGATGGGAAAAAATAGTCAGACACGACAGTTTTACTCTCAATCTACTACATAGGAAGCGCCTCGCGGAATAAGCAAACAGCCGGGTTAACCTTTTCCGTTCTCCGTGTTGCGTCGCCATGGAAACTGTGGGCGCGGCAGAAGCACGATGCCGCTTCACGGCGGGTGATGTCACTTGGGTGGGGATCACGACGCAACCCCGAGGCTCCGGTCGGCCTTCACCGAATTCCTCCCTCGTAAAACAACCGCCGCGGATTCTCACCGTGGTTATAAAAGAAAGAAAGCCCTTGCGAAGACTGGGAAGGAAAACGATGAGGATCTCCTGCGAAGTGCGTCGACGACAACCCCCTGCTGGCGCCATCCATCGGTCGACGCCCGAGTTAAGCAGTCGAGATGATCATATTAAACCTTTGAGGAAATGTTTTCCTGCAATATTTGGTGCAGAATATCTCCATGGAAACGAGACGCTTTAATCCTGCGTCGATCTCAATGTTTCATCGATATCGTATGACGAATTCTATAAATCAGATTTAATAGAGGAGCAATTAATAATCAAATGTGAAATTATTATATATATATACTGGTGAATTATTTTCCGGAGCAATTATTTATGAATATGTTATTTATAAACAATTGCTTAAATTAATAGCTAAAACAACTGTTTTGCAGATAATCTTAATAATTGCCAGCAGGAGGACTTGCTGACGTGATTCAGCATATGCCATCGTCTTCCCATAAGCCTAGGAAAGCCATTACTATAGAATTGTCTCCCAAAGTATATCAACCTAAAATATATCACCCTTTCTTCAAAGAAATATTTTCGGCCAACAATTAGTTCTGTACCTACGAAGTATGTTTTCCTGCCTTCATTCAGACTTTAACCTAAAGGTCCTATTCGTCACTTTCGATTTCAGAAAATTCTGTAATGATTGAGGAAAAAAGTATGCGAATTCGCGCGTGAGTCATCATTCTTGCGGTTTCGCCATGGATCATTTTTTGATGCATTTAAATGGCGTAAACCTTCGTGAACCAGCCCGTGTCATTACAAACATAAAACTATAGTATCTGCCGTTAATAGCAGCTATTTACGGATATTGGGTGCTTGTACCTGAAAAGCCTGGCTGGGTTTATTAGCCTAACGGAATTCAAACCCTGTCATTACATGTTCTTCGCATACCTGAAACAACAAGTCCTTATAACAACTAACAATAAGAGAAAATGAATAGCGCAAGAGCTGCATATTCAGTAACCTTTAGCTGGGAGTAACAAAACCTTGGCTAGGTGAACAAATTCGGAAATAACTACTAGCAAACACTTCCTAGTAAGAAACAGAAATAAATAGTTGAAAGAAACACTCCCTTGTTTTCCAATAATACGAAGTCTTTCTAATTGGCGATTGCTCTCCGCGAAGTTTCACCTTCCACTATCGATTTCAATAACCCAATACTTAGATTTTCCTACGTATTAATTATTTCGCTGAAATAGAGCTTAAAAAAATATTTTCCTTGTTCCGAAAATTGGAACTAATACTCAATATATACTAATTTTTGAGATTCTTATAAGATACTTTGAAGCTCAAAATATTTAATGTACAGTTGAGTTTGTATAACACATAAATCTGTCCGATATAACTTTAAGGGCAAAACTTTGAGTAGTATCGTATAAGCAGGCATTATTCTACTTTATTTAGGAACAGGAGGAGAGCAGCAGTGAGTTTTGAAATTGAAATCGCTGATTTTATCGAAAATAGTTGTAAAAACATATGAATACCAATTCGTATTCGTGGCTTTCCACGATTCAGCTCCTCGAAAGATCATTCCGATGGAATTATGTCAATTTAAGTGAAGAAATTGGATGATTTACGAGCAACTTAAAATGTGAATGGAACAGCGATAGGGAAATTTGATTGAAGAGCGGGTAAGTGGGCAATGCTCCAAAAGGGGACTGAAACAAGTGAGGATCGAAGGGAAAAAATCGTCACAGATGAAGGAGGGAGAGCGCTTAATACATCACGGCGAGGAATCCCTCCTCAGGAGATAAGTGGATGCTATTTATAACTGAGTCCTTATGCGTCTCTACCCAGTCTCAGTAGCGTCATTTATCTCCTAGGTAATGGACAAAAAACAAGTGAGCCCGGTTTCTTTACGGAGAGAAATCGATCGCGCCAGCTTCTAGCCTTGTCAAAGAGTACAACGAGAGACGATAAAATTCGATTCCGTGCATAATGCGACCAAGAGGTCGGTAAATCACGTCCGAAATCAATCCATTTAACATTAACATTGGATTAGGAAATAAAAGGAGGGTTTGATTCGAGTGCGGAAGAATGAAACCTAACGGTGACTTAATTTTTCTAATTAAAAGATGAGATAAAATTTACGCTGGCTCTATGTTTATAAATCCCGAATTTTTCTCAGTTCGCAGAAAATAGGAAAATCTCAACTTCTTCCTGCGTTTATATTTACACGTGGATGGACCGACCTGCTCTAATAGTATACACGTAGTTGTTGTGTTGTAAAAATTGCTTCGACGATTGATTGCTTAGGTCATTTCGCACATGAGCTCCCATCGAGAATCGATCCCGGGACCGTTTTCATGAAAACCAAACGCGCTGCCCACATAGCTATCTGGAAGCCCGCTAATGGAATATCGTAAAATAATAATATATCATAATCGTCGGAAGAAACCCCGCTGGGGCTTTCGGATTACCTTTCCATGCATGGGTACATGTTGTATTCATCTTCTGATATTAACCTAAAGCGGAGAATTGGTCGCCACTAAATCTACGACATTCATCATCAAGCACGCAAGGTGTACATCTGATAACCTGCACAAGGTTCGACAGCAGATCCCTCCTCTACCGGGAGATATACTGCGATAGGTACAGGCGCGCTCCCCAATAATAACCCAGGAGATAATTCACGTTTGCGTGAAGTATCCTGGAGGATAGATGAGACGGAAGGGGAAAAGAGCACGCGAGTGGCGTTGCCAAGGGGATAAAATGTAATAGGGAGAGCTGGTACTGAATGCGAGTGGGCTAGATGTGAAAACACGGTCGGCAAATCCGCCGTGATTTAGCGTCTTCGCCATAAAGGGCTGTCGATGCTACCAGACCCCGCGTTGAGGAAGGGTTTCAAAAGGAAGCGAATCGATAACCAAACGGGACTTGGACGCATTAACGATTTAGATTTAATAATTGCACCCTTTCAGTGGTGATTGCGGTAACGGAGAAATCGGAAAAGACTCGCGCTGCGGTAGCATTGGGACCATAGTATCCCCTGCAATAGATGATGTATGGACGGTAATAACAGGTGGCCGGTGGCGAGAAATTTGCTTATGAGATGAAATAATTTGTCTGGTGTGGGTCGGTAAATGGAGAGAGGGGCGTGAAATAGGAGTGCGGGTTACTTCAACCAACGCACCTGACACTCACTGCGCAAGGTAGAATTTCGCTCTACGTTCCGCATTTATTGGTTTCTGCAAGAAAGCGGTCAAGAATATATTTGACCTATAGGTCACAAATGCATTTTTTTATAAAAGTATTCAATTTTATTCCCAACTTCAGTTTCTCTGTGTTATACTTCTTTTCTCATCGACAGAAGATCTTAAATTATCTAATAATTTATTTTGTAGCTATTTAAAATTTTACCATAATAAAGAAAACATTATTTAATTTCATCAAAAATATTTAACATTAATTAATCCATTGATTTATTCATTAATACCATTTTGGGTAAGCGATTGAGGGTGTGCTGTACTTGAAGCATTTTTTTTACATATGAGCTTTTCCCATTTTCATTTCGCAAGAGTAATGGCACGTAGGTGAAATGAAATGGCCTTTCGGAAACCATGAGATACTGGAATAGTTTAAACGATATGAATTCTTCATTCTAATTGAAATGATTTACTTTATATACATTCTATAGCATTCATGCATTAAATGTACCTTTACTTTAATAATAATTCTTTGAAATATGACTCAGCTGCTATTATATTCCATTAGAGTATATAATAAGGATATAAAAGATTCTATCGAAAGTAATATTAGCAAAATCGTACAAAGGATACAAAGGTAAAGGATAATACCCTACCTTAAAATATTACATAACCTAAATGCTACCTAAATATATGATAACCTAAATTCCTCTGAAAAAATATGCGACGCATTACTATAATATAAATACGTCCTATGCTCTAAATACGGAGGTGATATGTACACATTTATAAGTTTCCTCTTTCAGATTTAACGCTTTCAAATCACTTGAACGGATTCCTCCGGTTCGACGTTCTGCTTTTATTAGATGTTTGCTTCTGAGGAAGTGTAGATTCGCCACATAAATTATCTGTCTCCCACTTCCCACGCTTCTGCAATCCGAGCTTTCTAAGAGAATCCTATGAAAAAAGATAAGAATTACCATCGTGCGAGTTTGAATAAATTAATGCGTATCTGGAAAATGATCACGGAAATATCAAGCAATTAAATGTATTTACTCGCGATAGAGTCGCTATCCGCAGAACTATAATTACTGCTTCAAATAATCTGAGGCGCGCAACACACCGAGACATTGATTTAATTATTAAGCACTTGATCATTGCCAGACAAACTGATGACTGACTCAAAGGACTCCATGAGTCAATAACAAACGATGCTTGAATCAATGATATGTCAATATTTGATGTTGGTTATCACTCGCTGAAACAGGTCTTGTACTAATAAATTTCCGAAGACAGTTCACTTCCTTGTTCATTTTACGTAATGTATTTTCTAAAACGCCATTTTAAGTGTATTTTATTACTGCTGATGATCAACGTACGGCATATTTCTTTCAAGTCCATAACGGAATTAATCGAAAATTTGAAATTAAATTATCGTTCTCCGACGATCCTTATTGCAGTCTACTGTCCCAGTCTGATCTGGTCCCAGATAAGTACAAAGAATTTTTGTAATAGTACTTACTTTAACTTAGTTAATCATAAATATCATTCCGTTGACTTGATTAATCACACACATCTATTTTGTACCGCGTTTTAATTTTTTAAGATTATTCATTGCGGTCAAAATGTGCTATTTATCAATTTAAGTAACTACTCTTATACAGGATAGTAACTTTAATTGGATTCTTAAAGGAGAAATAGTTTCTGAGCTGTAATGGTGGGAGAGCTCACCATGGGGCGGAGTATTAGACTTCTATGCTTAAAACACGTCCTAAAAAGGAATAAACACTACTTATGTTTCAATAAATCATTACAAAGATAAGCCATAACGATTCCTTATAGAAAATGTTTACCTAAGAGTAAGCTTCGTGGTAAGCTTCGTGGTCTTACTTAAGAGTAAGCTTCGTGGTAAGTCACCTGAAGATGACTCCATGAGTCGAAACCATGGTCGTTCCTGAATAAAATTATATGTGGTGTGTAAAAGTTAATCTTTCATTTGTTCACGAGAAACGTTTTTTCAGAAATGAATAATCCATATCGAAATTTCATTGAATTGGCTTCATTGCTATTCCATTTAAAGCATCACTTCAAAGACTAATTTCCCTGGAGGACTGCAACTGATCGTGCGCGCGATGAAGATTTTTTCAGTCGCCTCTCATCAATCACGTCAATTATATCTTCACGACTTCCAATCAGCAGGAAATAGAAGCGAATCACAGCCATAATCACACGGAAATCAATCACTCTTGACTAAAATAAATCTTCCACCTTTCTCTTTCTTTCGTTCATTCACGGAAGGAACACCATTTACCACGAAAAGGAAAACAAAAAATTAATAACTACGCCTCGGAATATACCGCTAGTCTGGTCACACCTACGGTTGCCCCTTGTCAGGTTAGCAAAAGAACAGCCAGCAGAAACAATCTTTCATTCCCTGATTCTCAGAACGACGACTCAGAAAATGTTTGCCACTATTATGGCTAACTCGCATAAGCAAAAAATATTTCCAGTTATGTTCAAGCAGCTTCCACCTTATGAATGAGCCAGAAGTAGGTTATTTGAATGAAAGATTGCACGCCGAAATTCTGCCCATTGGACTTTACAATTAAGATAAAATAGAACATACGGATTAGGAATGCTAAATTCTGGAGCATTAAATATTACAACAAACATCTAAACTACTCAAAATTACGTGTTTTAATTCAAGAGTTAAGAGTGAGAACTTCACTGAACCAGCCGCAGTGACTGGAGTTGCTTATGTTCAAGTGAAATTACGTTGCGGAAGAATCATTATTAAGTCCTGCAGTTTGTAATGCTTTTACCACTTTTCATGCTACACATTTCAGATGCGATTAGATGTTTGGCTGGAGAAATATCAATATGGTCTCTAGATAAACCACATATTCACTCATACTTCTACCTAAATTCAAATTTTTCGCTAGTAAGTTATAGTAACCCAGAATTCAAACTCTCCTGACTGAATCTAA
This sequence comes from Sympetrum striolatum, assembly GCA_947579665.1. Lineage (NCBI taxonomy): Eukaryota > Metazoa > Arthropoda > Insecta > Odonata > Libellulidae > Sympetrum > Sympetrum striolatum. The sequence goes on from OX388346.1 coordinate 82,803,067, forward strand.
AAATATTGAAAGTTACCTCCATATAACTGCATACTCGCGTTAATTCAATTTTGTTCCCACATATAATCAGAGGCATTCCTGCAAGATCTAATAAAAGATACAGAACTTAAATACCATACTAATCCTAACGAAGTATCAATATATTTATGTGTGTGAAATAAGAAAGTACTCATACTCTAATGGAGATTTATCTATTGAAATCCATGTTTCTCAAAAGGAGGTTTGACCGCGTCCCAGAAAGAAAGTGGAAACTGTGGAAGACCCTAAGGATAAAAGTATCTTCCCGTCAGAAAGCATTATTCAGTCACACTCCAATAAACATCGGGGCAGTAAAACCGAAGTTAATCCCAGAATGCCGGAAAGCTAACACGAACTTTGCCCAATCGGTTTTTTCACCCGCGGACCAGAAAAAGAGAACATCTCCCCAGAAATCCGGACAATTGAAGCTTTTTTCACGACCCCGCAATCACAAACCGATCGATCTCTCCCGCCGTGCGAATCATTACTTTCCCAAACTCAAGTGCACGCTCCGGCCTTATCTCCAGAAGCCATCGGAGCGTAATGCACTTCGCCACCTGACTCGGGCCTCGCCCCGGCGGATGCCCCCACAACCACCCACGATCACGCAGGAGGGGGTCGATTCACATATGCGATACCAGAGGAGATGCGGAAGAATATGACCCACTATCCGCTCCACTTCCAATTCAATCGAAGCATTGTGTTCTCCCATGGGAGTGGGGAAGTGCACCGCGGTGAAGAAGCCTCCAATGATACCTCCCCACGGCGGAAGCATGAAAGGAAGTGGGGCCGTATGCATGAGGCGTACGGGTATCCAAGAGGAAGGAACAAAAGAAGGAAGACACTTCTTTTTATTCGGATTCCCAGGGACGCTCCCATATGTATGCGGGCAAATGACACCTCGAAGCTAACTTTCCAAAATCAGATAATCGTGCGATCCCAAATTAAACGAAAGCTTCCCATCAAACACACAATTGAATGAGTGCGGAATGTTGTTTCGTTAATTTCCAAAAAACAATCATAGTTGGTGAGAGAGATTTACACATAATCACCAGGCCTCCATGATGGATTGAAGACATCTACGTAGCTATTTTCAGAAACAAATGGAACATATCTAATAGAAGACATATGTGAGGTGGCAAAGAAGAACCTTTCCGAAAAGATCAGTCTTTAAGCTGTAAATTTGCTGTTAAAATACGGTAACAGTTCGTAAAAGCATGGCGAGAAAAATGTTCTCTCTTACAAACTGTAGTTATATAAAGTAATGGAAAGAATTTAAAACAATTATTTGCAAGTTTTCTACTTAAAAATGTTTCTTCGGTTGAAATAATGGTCCTTCACACAATACAAGATATAAAATTCTTATACATTATCATGGTATCAATTAAAGAAGGTGAATTCACGCATTTTTATCCTGTTTCATTCTATGAAAGTTCTTTCAGTCTCAGTTCTATTAAATTTCGAATGGGCGACGATTTCCATCCAAATTGTCTTAAAACTCCTCCATCACAAACACGTCTATGGCTGCCAATAACTCAGGAATTTGCGAACTGAAAATTCATCAGCATCGATGATCAAAAACCAACCGCCACTAAAGTCGATTTAATTTGACATAAAAGCTTCGCAGAACTCTTTCTGGAAACAGAAACCTGAATTCGCGATCATCAGCTCCACTTCTCTCCGAACAGGATGAATGATTGTATTTTCATTCCTGTTTTTCCATTAGGCGAACGTTTTGGATCCGCGCAAAAAAAAGAAGAAAATTCCTCCCCACTTTTACGAATAATGACCGTTTAGCTTTGCTAATTAGTCCTCCGTGTTCGCACGCCGCTTTCTTTATAATCGAGCGAGACCGTTTTTGCCCGCTTCATTAAAAGGAGCGGTGCAGGGATACCTAGAGAGAGCAGCGAGTGTTTCATTAATTAGTACTCGAGCTTCTTTCAAAACACCGTGTCCGAGCGGTGTTTTTCCCACCCGAGAGGAAAAAACTCAAATAAAATGCTCCCACCCACAAATTAAGGAAGGCAAGAAAAAAGGGTGGATAATGGAATCCGAACGATTCTTTCCGGAATTCCGCATCGGAAAGAAAATAACCCCGATCCGTGGGTGGGATCTTTTCTTAATTCGTTCTCTAGGATAAGCATTTTTTGAGATGGCATTTAAAACTCTTAATAAAGAGCTTCTAGCCCTATTTAGCATTTAATCTTTAATGAATTGTTTCATACGGCCGTAGGTATTCATTAAGTCCTTTCTTTGGTGTTTCAAATTACCGGTTCTATGAAGCTAATGAATTTCTCTAATCTTGCTCCATTTATCAATGTTTTATGTGAGAAAGTTGTCATGCATTATGTCTACGACGGCCAGATTTATTGTTTACGGCGGTGTGTGCTTTTCCTTAGTTTCCAGAAATTCCACATAATAATGTGTAAAAGGAATAATTCCATGCCTCCTGGATACACTGTCCAAAAGGGCAGAATTGTGATTTAAGTTAAAAACATAAACTTCAACTAAATACCGTGGATAGAAGTTTGCATCTTCAAATAAAATGCAGAGATGCTAAACTGAATTCTGAGCAACAACAAGAGTAGCAATTAAAATATGATTAAGCTATTAGTCGATTTTATTAAATTATTGGAATCATTTAAATTGCACCGATAATAGTGTTAATACGATATAGGCTGCTTTTCCTACCTTTCTTTCTAGACTGTCGAATTTAGTTAAGTATACAAAATAAATGAGGCAAAAACTTCAGAAAATTGCTAAAATATCCTCATTTCCTGTTTCTTGGAAACATGCTGCGTCGTTAACTCTCGAATAAGCTCAAGTTACCAGCAATGGGAGAGGAGCGACACGTTTCCAATATGGTTGCCGAGCAACCAGCCAGACATTTCGGTCTATTCATATAACCTGAGAGATAGTTTCGCGGAAAAGTCTACTCATCCAATCCTACTCCCACCCATACACAGAAGAGACGCTTTTCTCAGTATAGCGCGCGCACAAGGTCGTCGAGAATTTAATATACATTTATTTCCAACTTACTCCATGCTTCATTAAGAATTTTCATTTACCTCCGATTTATTTCTCCACTTCATTTCTCCGAAATTGACTATGACTAAGTAAATGAAGGATTCCTTCAAGTTCATCCATAAATGGTTACTACAACTCATTTTGAGAGATTTCTTAAATTTTAAGCAGCAATTCCTTCATTGGGATCTAATTTTCTAATCAGCCAGTTATCATAGAAGCTACGGAGGTGGCCGAGATATTGTGAAAATCCATAACATAATAAGGATATAGTATACAGTTTTTCACAGTATTTCATTAACAGCCGGTTTTGGCATCAGAAATTCATCATCAGGTTACTAGAATAAAAATACTACCCTTACTAGAATACAGTCAGTTATCATAAACATGTTACTGCAATTCTGTAATACCTTCAATTGGCTGTGTAATTACCATCCAAACTCATTTTAGTTAAGTTTTTGTTCTATGCTTCAGCGGTTCTAATTTGCAATGAATCTAAATGAGACTTAGACATCTTAGTCTTTCCAAATGGAAAGGAATGGAAAAACGTAATTTTTTTCTACGAACATTAGAAAACAAGTAAGCTTTTTTATTCTCTGTAAAATGTGTTTACCTTCAACAAAGCATAGTATTTTTTGTGATTTAATTCCAAATGAACTGCACTTCGGCCTTCTCCGTAGATTATGATTCTATTTAATGCTCTCATGATGCGGTCTTGTATCTCTCATGAAGTTTACTCGTGTTTGAGTATGATTTCGACGAGAAGCACGTTAAAATCACGTGTTAAAAAGATGCCCTATTACCTTTTATATTTTATGAAAAAAGTGATTTTCTCATTGAATTTGAAAAGGAAAGCCGGTGAGTTGATTCTTCCGAGAATCCTTTCATATCTGAGATTGGTTTAATAGACTACTTCATCCATTGATCGGGGAATAAGATATTAGGTTTCGTCGAAAAACTAGATAAGGTAAGCCATCTAGAAGTTACACCCACATAAGATAGAGTGCTTACCAAGTTTTGTTGAATAATAAATGCTAAATGACAAAAGAAAGGAGGAGGAGGTATTATTCATTAGTTACCGTAGAGCATCTTCTATTCTTTAGTCACCAATAGAGATTTTCTTATACTTAGCGTCACATATGGAAGAAGAAGGTGATCGTCAAGTAACACCCAATACCTTTAGCAGATCGTAAAACTCACGTGTAGGATTTTTTTACGTTTTTCGATGTAATAAAATTATAAGCACCGCTGCGCCTCTAACCAGGGAGAAAGTGTAGCAAGCGAAAGGAATAACCATTGAATCGCACGTAACCAAAACAGCTCCGATTTCCATTTCTTTGCATCCATTAATTCGCCTTTTCAAATCACTCCGGAAGGGGCCAAGTTAATCCTTACAAGATTTTTCTCTTAGAGTAAACTCATAATCGCAATAAAAATAAATATTTTCAGGAAATTCCGCTTTCTATATTTGACATGCATGAGCTTTCACTCCAAAAGTACTTAGAGACCAAATATAGAGGCTAAATAACATACAAATTCTAGTTTATGATGTAGGCTCCAAAACGACACCTCTAACTTAGAAGCAGAAAATCGTTTCAAAATGTCAGGTTTCCCTGATTCGGAATTATTATTTGACGTATCAACTCCTATGCAAATCATGGGTAGTAAAGCATAATAATTCATTTTATTGATGTGAATGCACATCTTTTGGGGAAATGAGTTTCAATTTCTTAGCAGAACAAGCCGCACGCAAAAAATATGCGTAGAATAGAGAGTCTAAAATCAATCTAAATAATATTTTTTTAGAAATATAACTTGAGAATTAATTGCGATTTCCTCGACCATTTGCGATTTACTCAACTTTAAATGTGATAAAACGCATGCCGGTAGTTTAAACATGAATGTGAGAGCATAAAATAGTAAATACGACAAAATAGTAAAACTGTGATGGAAATTTAAAATGAGGCAATATAAAAATGAACTAGATGTCATGATTTTTCATTTACAGAAGACTATATTTTCCAAATTTGTTAGCTATATTGAATAACCTAAAGTATTATTTAAACTGAAGGCTTTCTCTTGATAAATTTGATAAAAAAATTCTTGAAAAATGCTTAAATTGGAAAAAATATCAAAGACTTGGCAGCAATGAGTTTCCCTCAAAAATTGCTTTAAAAAGTCCCTGCCTTTACGGGCATTGTTCATGTTGCAATAACGTTTCCTCAGAATATAAAGCCATCATAAAAAGGCTGCTTTCCCTCTTTTGGCAAAGTATTTCCTCTTCACGGTGTATTAAATAGCAAGTATTTAAGGGCGTGGGACTTGATAAAAAAAATGAGTTGTTGTTCCCTTTCATTTATCTTTCTTCTTTTCATTTGCACGGATGCTAATTAAAATCCAGCGCTACATGAAATGATCTTACGGTAACATGAACTTTTGTCAGAAACTGCTTTTATGTAAAAATACATTAAGTTGGGTACACCGTTATTTCACTTCCAAAAAGTTCTTTTTCACCTTCTGTGTGTAAGAAGTTGACAAATACACGAGTAACATTACGAAATTTCGAGTTTTCTTCACAGAATCATTGCCTTAATTATCTCACATATCATACTGCGATTAAAACGTTGACGGCATAAAGGAGCTGAAGATACTCGATATTTAAAATTAATAATATACATGTGTAGAAAAATGTTGTCCTTTCTTCAATATAATTCATGAAATAGAAACGGTAGTGAGAGAGAAATGATCAAAACTAAAATTAAATTTGTTCAATATCATCAAGAATAATAAGCTTTCGAAAGATGGAGTGGATTAATTTAGGTCCAAACTTGACAGTTATAAATTGTAAGAAAAACCTGGGAAATAGATACTGGAACTAGCAGCTTCAGAAATTAATTTATCCGATAACGATACATGACTATAGCCGACTATATGAATCAGAGCCAGTGGCATGCTGAAAGGCAGTCTTAAGACTGAAAGATACATAAATAAATCCATTCATATACTGAATCCATTCAGTAAAGACTGTATCACAGTTGATGTCTAATGACGATAACCATAAATATAAAAGTCGTTGACCAATGCTAATATATTTCTCCTAACAACTTAAGCAAAAACCCAAAACGTATACAAATCATAATAAAATCCTATGTTAAACCTATTTTTTTGAAACAAGAAATGGATCATTCGCATACCTAAGCCACTTTAAGGATTAGGTTCAATGATTTCATTCCATCATTCATATTTGTAATCCTAGAGATTAGAGACATACTCTTGACCAGAAGTTAACCTTATTGACTCTTAATGTTTACGGAATTGTATCGATTTAAAACAAACTTTACATATTTACACAGGTATGTAGGAACATGCAAACATACTGCCGCTGAAGAAACAGCTTTTTCATTTATTTTCTTCCGTTTTGTTTGCCCTACCACGCCCATTTGCATCGCTTCCGAACAGAAACCGCTGTTTGTCCGATCCTCACCCCCGCCGCCGCGTCCTAAAACTCAACAATGGAATCCTCTGGAGGAAAATGCAGAATTCCCGCAGAAGCTATGCGCTAGCGATCCTCCAAAGTGGTATACAGTAGCTGACAGAGTGTTCATTAGGGGGTATACCTTGCAAAGCTGAGTGGAAGAAGAGGAAACCCCTTTATCATGTTTCATAAGAGTGGATCAGGATGGAGATAGAGAGGAGAATAGGAAAACTGAAAAATTTCCAGTTTCGAAGAGAAATGGGAATCTCGTAGATTCCTAAAGAGAGGGCAAGCGGTGGATGCCTCCATGAGAAGTGCTCTTTATTCCATCTTCTCCCTCGCTCCAGGAGGTAAGATTCCTGTGCGAGATAGTCGCGTGCTCCAATGGTGCGGTTATTGATTGGCCGTTTGCGGTGCGATAGAATATTGTCGAATCGGGTTGCAAATCGATTCCCAGGTAATGCGGTTCACGGCGAGGATTTTACTCGGGGATGCATGTACAAATTGCGTCAGAACAAAACCTGTTCGATTTCTCCTTATTACCTCCTTCGCAAAGAGAATTGCAAGAAACTCTGTGACGTCTACCACCGTTTCGTCCATTCATAATTGCTTGTCTTGGATGGAAACATGTTTTCTCACGAGTGCAGGACTGAGAGTCGGATATTTAATCGATTAAATGCTAAATCGTATAAGAATATTAATAAATAAATATATGATAAAATAGAATTTCTTCAAGAATAGAGGGAAAAGATTATTAAATATATTCAAAGCTAAAATTTTACAAGAGGATTTATAAAGAAATCAACTCTCTTTCTGACAATCTTTTCCAAGTTTCAACTTCCAATATTTATAGTTTTCTTACCTAACATATTTCTCGTTATCAATTTCAATTATTTGGATAATTTATAACATAGGAGTAATGATATAAAATGAAAATGTTTTGATCAGTATTAAATCTGTTGGTGTTTGTTAAACCAGCATGAAATATATTTCACGTTTTTCAAATTTATATTTTCCTCTACGATTTATTTCCGAAGAATTGACTAAGTAATTTATAAATCAGTCTCGAGGAAAATTCCTAATATTTCACTTACCAAGTGCTTCCAAAAAAATGCTGTCGATTTCAAAGCTCCCTATCGATAACTCAAGCTGCAATAAGAAAAAAACTACGATAAAAATTGGAATCTTGGAACTATTGCGCATAAAAGTGGCTTTGAAATAAACTATGCATTTAATCGAATGACCAGAAAGGTGATCAAACAGAGTTGAATTTATGGCAGCGTTAAATTTCTAAATTATCCTCATGAGCCACTCAGAAAATACCACTAAAATCATTCGAAATAAAAAATCCCTCCCTCAACAGTCAAGTTGTTTCACTTGGAACCCGTTTGCTAAGCATTACAATAAATTTTTATGCTCTTTGCCAACTCTGAACTTTCATTCTTTAATACAAATAATAATATAATTTAAATCAAATCTTACCTTAGTGTCGTAATAATTCATGGAGAGAAGGGCCTAGCACATAGCACGAGAATATTTTACTAAGATTGAAATCTTAAATAACTTTAGAACATGCGGAGAAAATAGTAATATTGGAATAAATAAAAATTCGCATTTCTTTGACGCTATTTACAAGAAAATCATATAAAAATACACATTTTTCATTGTTTCTTGCTACGGACTACCTTGAAGTTTCGGTGTGATATTCTTTTTCGCATGTCAAATGAGAGATTTCTTAGAAACTACAGCAGGTGGAACTCATATAGTTTTGAATTCCTTCCACGTATCAATGGCATCCGTTTGAAATCCCATGGACTAGTTCCACTACCGCGAAATAGTCGAATAACATTTCCACTATAATACAATTATGCATGGATTTTTTAAAGAATTTTCCCGTCCCAAATTGCAGCCGACGTATTCCAACGCTCACCCGTCATTTCTAGTATTTCTCAACTGAAACGAAACTATCCCCTTCCAGGAGGTCAAACAACGGGAGGCACGGAAAAGATACCTTTCAGCACTTGAAAATCTGTCACGGCCAATAGAACGTAACGTTCTGTCTTCCGAAGAAAAATAATATCTAGAAAAATTCCCTGAAGACCTTAGCCGATCTAACGTGGATGAAAAGGAGAAATAGAAGATAACTTCCAATCCTGACGAATAGGATCGCGATTTATCTCTCAGACTCTTTCAGCTCCCTCCTTCATGGCTAGTTACTGAATGTGGTTCACCTTAATAATCGCTCCCACAATTTTCTTTGCCTACTTTTTCATTTATTATCACAAATTCCTTTATGCTGCAGCTCCGACAGATTCACGTCATTTCGTGAAAAGATTATCTTTGACAAGATAAAGAGAATTGATTGTAGCATTGGAAATACGGCCACTACCACTGTTACTACTGTAATAGATCGAAGAAAAAATCTCAGAATTGCACCTTACTTCTCGCTGCACGCCAAAGAGTATTTTGTTTACTTCATGAATTAATGTTCTTCCGTGTTCTTTCCTTTGTATTTAGAAAAGTGTTTACAGCAAAGAATGATTTGATACTTCTTCCATCCCACCCAGTAGCATGCCAATAAGCAGGTGACCCTAAACATCTATACAGCTACAATCCTAAATCTAGGAAGTTTCACTCTGGGCCTATTATATCATCCTTGTACTCTAAGCATGAAGTAATTACTTACACCAAATAAATGATAAAAAGTTAAAATAATCACGTCTTCACACCATCTGAGTTTTACCGTTTGACCTCCAAGTCATTGTTGATGTTCCCTATATCTCCGTAAATACATGTAACCGATGAAATTGCTTATTCATAGAATTTCCTCTTTAAAATGACAATAATTACTCTCCTAACTATAATGCAACAGATAGTAAGTTTTGTTATTTCGGAGAATGTTACGATTGGTTAACTGACAATCACAGTTATAACTTTTTTTCTTCTGCTTTTGTGCTAAGAAGATGCCGAGACAAGCCTAAGAGTCTCAGAATACAGTTTGATAAATTCTGATATTTCCGGAAATTTATAACAAGTGAAAATTCTTCTCCGATTGTGAATTTCGACTGTAAACTAATTAAATAATTATAGCGAGGTTCACTGAACTAAAAGCGTAAATGTAGTTGGTAGGTCATCATTACTAGATGGCTGAGAAATAATTCGTATTAAAGTAACTCTTAAAAAAAAATAAGCAAGTAATCGGGTCCTTAAACATAAAATGTACAAATTATTTATTCCCTTGAATCTATGGGCTAAATATTCCCTATGTAGATTTTCAGCAAGGGAGCAAAATCCGCCACATCAGCCTAAGGCAGTAAAAGGGTTAAAGCGCTCATTTCCTTGCGCCTACCGAAGATGCAAGCTACGAAAAAATCCGAAATACGTAGGATGGAAAAAAATTCTGGATTTCCTCCTCTAGGTAAGACGCTTCGCTACTCTTCACGCCACCTGTCTCACAGCGGACTAAGCTCCCCATTCTTCCCAAAAAAATAAATAAGCGATAAAATAAAAGGCTTTTACCTAGCCGGGAGGACCACTTCCTGTTCCTCTTCCACTCTCACGCTCTCTGGCCGGTTCCACTGACCACTTAGAGATCATCCTTTTTTATGCTCCATCTGTCACTTCTTGGTGGTTGAAAATAAAGAGTTTCTTGATGTGATTTTTACCGTGACGACTAGAAAGCGGGTGTGAAAATTTTTCTCCTGGCCTTATTATTTTGAACACCCAATCTTCAGCACGAAATTGTGATTATTACAGGAGAAAGATTGAATGGAATGTAATGCTGAAAAATAAGCGATTCATCCACTGCTGCACGCGGCGATGATGCTTTTAATGCGAAGAAGAATAATGACTTCATTATAGGGTAGTGTTATTTAGAATTTTTGTGTTGATTATATGCAAATGATAGGTAATGTCACATACGAAAAAGAAAAAAGTATGAGAAAATATTTGTAGACCTTTCCATTAGACAAATACAGATTTGTAAGGATTTATAGTAAATAAAACTAAATAGAATTTTAGGGAAAATTCTTTGAATGAAGTTTGGAGTTCAAATATATATCAAATTCATCGTAAAGTAATGGTAGTAGTAATATTGCTAAAGTTCTTCGAAAGCTTAGGTCATTTCGGGCATCGGCTCCCAACGGGAATCGAACCCAGGATCGATTTCGCTGAAACCGAACGCGCTGCCCACATGGCTATCCGGGAGCCCATAAAAGTTAATAACTATTATATTTTTATATCATGAAATTTTATCTATAAGTATCATCTTAGGTTGAGCTTGCTATCTATGGTATAGACAAGATCAAACCATAAGCCACTGACCCAAATTTCTGGAATAACAACTTCATTTAGTTAATATATATTATACACATTAATATTATATACAGTAAAATTAAATAAATACTTGGAAGTTTCTACTTTTTAGGGTCAGGCTTTTCCTCAAAAGGAACACAAACGCCTCTATATCCGCTAACTTTAAAATTAGATCGTCGGAAGTGGTGATAACAACGAAATGTTTATGGCTTCGGCGGAAGATAGGCGGAAATTTCGTAAAATGATCGCTTCATAAATCGCGCCTGATGTAATAATTGTGCGATATCTCCATAATTGGAATTGCTCTGTTTGCTGAATGGAGGGGCCATTTGCATGATAATCAAATTCGAATTTTGGTGGGAAATGAGAACTCTATTGCCAAATATCCGTTGAAACGAGTCAACGAATTTCAATACCCAGGGCAACTTTCTCCAGCGGACGCGAAATTCTTCACGATTTCTTGACCGACGTTTTTGACGGTCACGTTTCAAAAGCGAGCGCACGACGTTTCTTCCGTCCAACTTTTTAATTAACTTTTGCGACAGCCACAGGAAATGACCGAACGCTGCGACCGGAGCCACAGATAAGAGGGAATATCTTCATTGAGGAGCTGTGCTGCGAACCATGAGAATTGTCCGACTTTGAAAAAAAATGTATTCCCTCCACGTTCCATGAATAGTTTGTTTGCGGAAGTATCGCGTGGGAAAGAATGGGGTGGAGGGAGGAGCGAATTCATACGGTGTGGTCCGGAAAAAAATCTATAATGCATAATAATGAGGAATGAACAGTTATGACGATAGCGAGTAATTTACTCTCCCAGTCGCTTAATTGTTAGGATACCAAAACTCCTTAAATATCGGGCATTGCCTCAGTAATGATAACCTCAGTGGGTTGAATCACTTAGAGGAAATACGGCGTATCAAATGTTCAGCTACCATAACTTTTTCTACATCAAATTATAATGCAACGCCTCCTTTTTGCCGGTTATGTTAAACATCTTACATAAATCAGCCGAAGAAGAAGTAGATTGGAACACGTGATAAATAAATAAATAAGCTCAAAAAGTTGGCCTAGTTCACATTCAAACTGAAATAAAAGAATTAAACCAAAAATTCCGGAGCGACGGAGCATGTATTTCCTACTACTTAATTACCATTACGCATTACCATTTTACTCATTAAAGTTGAAAATCACGAATAGTTTTCATATATAATGGAATCGTTGTAATCGCAGCTATAGCATTTCATTAAAGTTTCATAGTTCGTACACAATGACCTTTAACAGTGTCATAAAGTTTATGGGAATGTGATCAAACAGCGTTATTATTCCTTGTCTAAATTAACTGTAATTAGAGGAGCTCCTACTTACCAAGGAATGTTCAACCATTTTTTCCACGTTCTTCAATCATCCTTTGTGACGAGCCTAAAATTAAATGAAGAACGGATACTAAGAAGGACATCGTCTATAAAAGCATAATTGATAATATGTTTAATTAACAGCTATTAATATTCTAGACATATCCATACAATTAATAAACTTTCGACACCTCTTAACTTACGAATTTAAATATATATGTTAGGACGAATCAAATCTTCATCAAGTAAGTTGTAATCAAATCAAATAATAAACATTAATTAAGTATATATTTGACAAATAGACGCGTAAATAGTGGATTATACCGTCTAAATGGTTCCTTGACATTTCCGTTTTACCCGAAATCAATCAAACTGAATTAAAAGACAGAGTTAATTATAAAGCCCCAATTATACAAGGCTAACTGTTTAATTCCGACAGAGATAAGGTGCTAATGTCCAAGAAAGATTCGCCTTTCTTTTTTCTCAGAGAACAAACTGTAGGAAAAAATTCATTTCTGAAATTCCCCTCTCCTTTTGTTTACTTCAGAATCCATTTGCCGTCCGACGCTGTCGTCTACGTCGGCGATCCAATTTATAAAACTCCAAATTATAGGCCGTCAACGAAAAAAGTCGACAAACCATCATCCGGAAGTCAATTTATTCGTCCTGCGTCCGAAACACCAGCGAAGGAACCTCTTGGGTTTCATTATACCGGCTGATTAATGCAACCTGTATGCGATCCCCTGTGAATGAGCAGCTGCCGGGAACGTAAAAAGTGGACCACTTCCTCATGAGTAGTCACTCGAGGACGCCCGCAGGTATTTCACCCCCTTCAATTAGGAATAGGTGCGGGAAAAAGGGGATAAGTTAGGAAAAGGAGAAATGTAATGGAGGCGACTTAGGAGGAGAGGATAGAATGTTTTCTGTGATTAAACCGACACGTTCGTTTCGCTCTGACGACTCCGCTAAAGCCAACCGCATTGTCCCACGCACACAATGGGCGTTTTGTTTCCCTGCGTCCGAGCAGCCTAACCCTTCTCCAGCGGCCCACATCACACCGGGATGCTACCTTCCAATGCCCTTTCCTCTGCACCTCCCTTCTTCTCCTTCCTCATGCCCTCAACCTTTGCTTATCCTTCTTATCTAATCTTGTAATCTGTACGCTCGCAATTCATCCTTCCGAGTCCAACCGCGTTCTCTCCCCCTTGTCTTCATCTATTACCTTCCTACAAAGACGTTTTATTTATTTTTTCTTTGTTTTCCTCTTCTTTCCTTTGTTCTTCCCCCCAACCAACTCTTTGGTCGTTTTTCCTCGAAAATGTTTTTCCTCTTGTATCCGTCTTTTTATCTCGATGGCTTATTTATCTGCTCTTTCCTTCCATTTTCTCCAATCCTGAGTTGTGTAACGTTTTCATACTCGGCCAAGAGGACTCCCACCTGCACCTTTTCCGTCCATTTTACCGTCAGATATTCAAACAAAGGAATTCGCTTACGTGGAAAATATGTATTAACAGTTACACATCAGCATCTATTGGAAAAGGAAACATCTCAAGATAGAAATGTGTGTGCATTGCAGAAATTTTGCACAAAAGTATATTTATAAGTATAGGATGTAAATATTGATGGTGTAGGACAGGATGCAAGAATATTTTAAATTTTCTAGTGCCGCTACTACATCAGAAAATTGACAAACCACTAATCATTATGTTTACTAGTTATCATTAATTTAACGAAATTTTACTCGCTAAATAAGACGTATAAAAACAACTATTCTTCAAAGTAAAGAGCTATGGTTACGCGCAAGGAACCAAAATAGCGATATTTAAAACTTTGGAAGGCGAACCAAATCTCTATATCCATCATAGCTGCGATACACAAATACCATACTTCAATATCAATTAAAGGGATAAATAAACGGTTATGAATATTCAAAAATAACTCTAAATGATGTATGGACGGTTTTAGCGTCTGAAAGGATTTAAAAAGATTCTCAACTCCCTAATCTGCAATCTCTCATCTTCGAATCCCCAACCAGATTGAATTCTACCACCCGTAGATACAATCAAACGAAGGTAATACATCTCTTTCTTTCGGTCTTCATTCAGGCTAAAAATTACATACGATTTTAAACATCATCATTTAACTCGCCATAACTTTCACCTGCTAAATGATAAACTGACTGCCCAATTAAAAATGCGGAGAGGATGAAAGCTCTGGAGAAAGCAAAGCTAGAAAGCTTATACGAGGGTGGAGACATGGGAGGCAACGAGAAAGGGTGAGAAGGCGCTGGGAATGAAAACTGGAAATGGCTTGAAAATTGGGGAGGGAATCTTTATTGAATTAGTTCCGCTTGGAGAATATAAGCTTCTTATGCACCGTGAAATAATGTCGCCTACTTTCATCAATAGAATAATTTAACGCTCTGAAGCTCACAAGAAAAGATTTGAAGATACCCCTATCTTTTTTCGCGAAATGTCTCTCTACCATCACCATACTTAAAATATTTACAAGTGTTGCTCTTACGTTCCTAATAGTCGTAGGGCCAACTACAAATCTAAAGCTAGTGTCGTGATATTACATTCAGGTAGAATGCAGTGTTTCACTATCCAAAAACAAACTCAAAAATATTAATTGAAAATATTTTTTTAAACAAAATCAAATTTTGAAAAACAATGGTGCATATATTATTGAACGATTGGAATTAAAAGCAAGCACGCACTACTCATTTCCTTGTAAAAGTCATAAATTACCACAGATGAAGAATGATTTGCGATTTGAAAAGTATAGAACCGAGAATAAAGAGAAGTATTGAGACAGTTAGATACACGCGGAATCTAAAATCTGACTGATTTTTCTAATTCACTTTACTACACTTTTTTCCTCAACTCTATGGGTTTTAAGTTTTCTGACTCTTGCCAAACGGTTACTATATTCCTTGTGCAAATATTTCAGTATAAAACTAGATCGACCATTGATTACTTTTGAGAAATTGGGTTTAGCAAGCAATTTGACAAAAATATCTTTTCGTAAATCACCACCGTAAGCTCAGATTCATATGATTATTCATATTCATACTTATAGATTGATATCCTGAAAACGTATTAGAAAATCTAACTCAGCGCATTAACTTTATAAATTTTAAATAACTTTCTTTATCTTCCATTGACGAGATAAACTCTCACGATGATATCTTTCACAAAACAAAATTGACATATGGATGAACTTCAAAGTAAACCTGACCTTTATAATAACTGATAACCTGAATTTAAGGTTTTAAGTAACTAAGAAAATTATCTCTGCAAGGCCACTCTGTTTTTACATCCTATTTTCTTACATTTTTGGTGATTGTATTCAATGAACACTAATTATCTATCCCAGCTATAAATGGAGATGATATCAATAGCATGTTAGAAAATCGTGCTTTTCTATTAAAAAAACAGCGAAGGAGAGGTACATTCTAGGAATGCAATAGATGTCTCCGTTGAAAAATTAAAATGTCTTTCGCTGATTTATGCAGACAACCAGCGCCAATATCAGAAGGAATGTATGAGTCGCATAGCACAACCGAGGGCAGTGGGACAGTGATTCGGACTGATCCAAGCCTTCGACACCTAACTGGACAAGAGGGTGAATTGGCGCGAACGAATGAGGTTTTCCAGCTTCCCCGAGGGCCTCACTTCTCACAATGCCTCTCGTTACTACAAGGAGGCCAATTTCTAGAGACTTTTGTACCCGTCTGCAAAGGGATGACGCCGATATGCAAGCGGCACCATTGGAGAATTTGGCACGGTCACCGAGGGAAGGGCAAATGTACATTTGCACTGTATACAGGACTTTCAAAAGGATTCTTTCTCATCGCGATTCCTTTGTGCAGCGCTTTCTCCCAAGAAGATATCTCCCGAGGGAATCGAAGAAATAACATTTGCCGCTTTTGTCAGGATATTGAAAGGGATTAGAGGGGAGGCCTGGTGACAAGCTGCTCTTTGCTCTCGGAGATCACTAAAAGAAATCAACCGATTGTGAATCTTGGTCAATTAATTTTTTCTAGATATCCACACTGATTGAAGAAATGCACACAATAGCACATTGGCACAATTTTAGGCCTGTTAAAGCATTTCAACCGGAAATGAATAGGGAGCTCCCTTGTCACATCTCAATATCTCGTGGCGGTGTCAGCAGAACCAATCACGTGCCACTTTCAAAGCTAGACAATGATAGGATATTTTCTGCATGTAAATCTCCACAACATGCCTAGACTAAAGCCTTTAACTCCGCGCCTATAATTATTGTGATTATTTTCACAGTATTCTTACTAACCCAGAATCCTTTCTTAGAAGTAATATTTACATTAAAGCAAAGAGACAATAAAGAGAAATTTTGTAATGTTACATCATTATCGCAATCAAGATTATAATAGCTCTTATTATAATATATTTACCATTTGATAATGTATATATTTATAATTGCAAAAGTTCATTAAACTATTAAGAGGATAGTAAAAAATAACGTTATCTTCCTACCTCCAATAAAATATTACGATTCATTAGAATTAGTATTGATAATTTTTTAAAATCATTATCACTGATAGAATCACTAAAATGACGTGACAAAAATCGATATTTTACACCCGTTGCCATTCACCATTACAAATTTACAAATGTAATGCAAATGCTTCCTGCAAAATGACGGCAGTATAGCATATCAACGCTAATAACTGGATCTGCTATCCTAAATTTTACTATTCTGGCGTAATATGACGCACATTCTTGTAAGTGTCGATGATTCCGAAACCAGTTCTATCTTGGAAGTTGATTCCTTTCAAGAGATGCATAATAGGACAGGAGAGAGGTCCATTCCGGAAGCCAAGAGAACGAGTTCCATGTTTTCTACGTCTTCTCGGAAAGCGTGCCGTTTCATGAGGATTTTACGGTTCTGAAGCCTACCTAACGAAACGCTTAGTATCGAAAATTACCATATCATACGGTCGCATAAATTTCAAAGCCATATCGAATGTCTAATGGCACGCCATAGTCATAATAGCCGGGTTCATTATAAATCTCCTTAGCAGTTCAAAGCAAATTACACCTTCAGTAGCATTTAAGTAAGGAAATACATTCGAGTAAGAAATAGTAACATTTGCGGATTGAGCGTAATTTGATATAAAGTCTCCATATGATATATCTTCCTGGGGTTAACATTCCGAAATATTCCGCTACACTATGACGTCCACAAACAGATGAGCATATTACATCATAAATCCTCCGGCAAAAAAAATCGAATAAAAGGCAATTTATGGTTGCAACCAAAATACACCGTGACTTCCTGCGATCTCAAACAGGACGGAACGCAAGTGAGTACATTAATCAGTGGCAGGCATCTCTACCAAGCTCCGCCGAGATCACATACCGCCCTGAGAGGAGGACATATTATGTAAATGGCCCAACCGTGAGGCCCAAAGAACGAAATAGCGCCGTCGGAACAAGAACTGGTGGGCGCATTAAAAAACGAAATAAAACTATGCAAGGGAGGAAGCCTCCCACGAAATTCAGAGTATGCCATTTTTTCAGAGCAACATTCAAGTGAAAATACTTAGCATCCCGAGGAAAAACAAAAATAACCTTTATTCGGGAGCATTCTACCATGGTATGCCTCAATTAAAACAGAGACTTGAAAGAAAGGGCGCTCGAATCTCCTTCCTGTTCTTAGAGAATGCAGTGCATGGAATACGTCCGAATACTTTCTTTGGTATTTTGGGAAACCATTCCAGAACTTCATATATATTCACGTGATTGCTCACCATCCCCCCTCTGAACTTTTATAGGGCCTTGCATCAGAGTGCAAGTTTTTTCCTTGACCGAGAAAATCGTTCTGGAATCGAGATGCATATAATTTGCGCCACGTCCCACGTTGCAGCGCAACCGCTATAACAAGTCCTGCACAAAATGCTTGAGGAGCAGGTGCAGACGCCCTTATTTCTCGAAGCGAATCGCTGCTCTATGATTAATTGACCGAGGATAATTTGACAGAGTCGGAAGAGGCTCGGGATATGAATAACCAGATAGGTATGCTGGAAAAAAAATCGAAGGGTGATGGTCTCCAGAGGCTCCTCTCCTATTTTAGAAGGTAATGCGAGAACTTCTTCACGAAAATAGAAATGCGCTAGTTAAGTGCATTATCAATTAGTATTAGAAAATCTATAAGAATCTAAGAATTACTTAGAGATAGTTAATATTTGAGATCAATACTGAACATTTAGTAACTCGATGATTAATAATTATTAATGCGATCCTTGGTAAAATGTACTTTTCATAAGAATAATAAAGATAAATTCAACAACGCAGATGGAATGCTCGAAGTGAGTAAGGTGAAATCAATTTCAAGGCATTCACGACAAAGTTGGTAGAAATAAAATGATGAAGCTATAAAATAATAATTAACAAAAATATATTTTCAATTTAGTTTCTTGACTGCAATAATATGAGATGAAGGTGATAAAATGAGCACGGAAATGAAATGACCAAGGAATATAACTTATGCCCCATTTCTAGAGGGTGCCGTATCCAGATTTCGATGAAAATCTTACATTCCAACACAATTTTCATGTATAATAGCAATCGTAATCCTTGAGTATCAAGATGATTCCGAGCAACAACTTATATAGCTAATCTAATATTTAGTTCGAATTGCGGTCACAATTCGTTTCAAAATGATGTTGATCTTTCAGGTCTTTGAGTTAAAAGAGTCCTTCAGTTACCTCTATGTAGTTAGAATAAATCCTTTTGGGTGACGATACGTCACTCGTTTCACTTGGAAGTTTGTATATTAGAGGCCATTCCTTCAGAACCCCTTTCCTTCAGAATCCGTAGAGACGTATATAATCAGTTCTCTATTAATGTTGAAGTAAAAAATTCCATTTACTTCACTTGCCATTTCCATCCAACATTATGATGAGACATGGGCATTCTATTAGAGCCAGAGCATCACTCCGGTACCCGATAAAAACGAGGGAGCTCGAGCAGTAGCCGCAAACGAATAGCGGCGTGACCGTCACGACGTAAGATGCGGTGATTTCAATGACCGAATGAGAACGGAGATTTCAACAGACGAATGGGCGAGGAAAGTGGCGTAAAATTCCGCCAGTCTTCGATGCCATCGGCATGAAGTGTAATGTGGTTTAATTGACTACGAGCTAGCCTTCTCCTATCTTCCGCATTCCAGTTCGTCTTGCATTAGATCCCCCTTCGAGAAGGATCAATGCTTTCTCTCTCTCATACACTTCACCTGTCATACGATTTTTTGATCTCTCAAGGGCTTCCACAGTAGCGCATGTTTTCTAATCCATGTCAGACATCTCAGCAACAGTGCCGTCGCGTGGCAGCACATTACAAATCGGACTCGAGCTAAAGGACGAATTCCGCAAATGCTAATAATCGGTAGACTGAGAAAAGAAACTTTCTTTCCGGTTTTATTGATGGCGCTGCATTAGATGCTAAATGACAGTCTGACGAGTATATATGTAAAACAGGCACTATCGTACTTCCATGTAATCTCTTGAAATCTTTGGTATAAGTTTCATAAATTAGTATGCTAATGGATATTACGGAATAGGAAACCTTAATCCCATGCGGAGAAAGAGGAAAGGAGGTAATACGCGATTGGAACATTTAAACAAGAATTTACTGAAAGGCGCTTCAATTGAGGAAAGCAATCAGCTTACTTGAGGGCGAATCTGTTATACGTTTCGGATTTGCAGATTAAAGAGATCTAAGATCGCGATAGGAAAATCCGCTCCATAATTTCTGTTTATTGAGGCATGATTTTACTTCGATCCAGTGCAAACGTAACTATGAATTGCAAATTCAAAAGATTGAGTTCATTACTTTTTCTTTCTGTCATATATGAAACTTAAAATAAGAAATGCAAGGTAATCTAGGTAATGGATTTTCACGGCAAGCCATTTGTGCATGCAGTTTTTTAGATATTTGAGATTAAATCAACCCATTATCCGATCTACTAAGTGCTAAATTTCACAGGTTTCCTAGCATATAAGAAGGCATACAGTGAGATTTTATAGAATTAGTATCAATCAAAGTTGAGACTCAAATGATGGCCATGATATATTTTTGGGAATGATAATTTCACAAGGAAAGGGTTAAGGTACTTTGCACATAAGGGCGTGCACCCTGGAAAAATCCCAAAAATGTTTTTGCCGGGTGGCCTAGATGGGTAAGGCAACCTCCCGGATGGAGGAAGATCCCCGGTTCGATTCCCGGCCCCGTCAGACTTTTTTAAAGTCCGTTTTTCCTTGGAATGATAATTTCTTAATTATTTTATCTTATTCTATAGGCAGAGAGAAATTTAAGCATTATAAAATTATGATCAAGGGTGAATTCTCACGTAAATTAATTAAAGGATGTGCATACGGAATTTCCGCCTCTACGCAAATGAAATCGAAAAAACGTTTAATTCACCTCCTTCCAAACGAGATAAATGTCGCTTGGTTTGAAACCATAAAACAAAGCAGACGATTTCGGGTCCGCCCCTCTGGTCAGAGGAGAAAGTGGAACCACTTTATCGTACCATAAAATTATCTTTCATCCAACCACTCTCCCCTTAATCAAACCTATCACATTAGGAGTAAACGAAAATATTCCAAGATTATTCAAGTAGAAGTGCAAAATTCTAATGAACCGATATTATTTTAAATACACATACTTTTGTTGTATTTTGGAATTCAAGATACGAAATTAATAATATATGATGTAATGAGACATGATATTCGACAAAAGGTCAACATTAGAAAGATATATTTCGTGACCACAATAGGTTGTTGAAACATGCCATTTTAACTTTCTCAAAGTAAATTTAATTTCGAAAAGTCAAAGAAAAAATGTCTTAATTTCCTGTCCCATAACAAAATATGAAAAAGTTACATCTAGTGGAATGTTTCAACTGAAAAAACGTCATTAGAAACAGCAAAAACATGTGATACCTAAGAACTCTGTGCTCATTAACATACTTTAGTCAATCAAATCAGCAAAACGTGACCAAATGAAATCCTACCGCAATTCAGTATCAATTGAGTACGACTGTACCTTTCAATTAAGTAGAGAATTAGCTAAAAGTAGGGAGAATATGGGAGTAATATTGCAATTCCTTCATTATTAAAATGAAAAACAAATTTACATCTGAAACAGACTTTTTAAATTATTAAAAGGAACGCCAAGATTTTGAATTATAAAGTTAATCGGCGAACAGGGGCGTTTCAGAAATAGCATTCACAACCACACTCCGAATATCTTCGACAGCTCTCTGAATGGTAAAAATGGACTCCCTCACCCCAAGAAAGTCAGAAGGGAGGATCTTGTCTTGGTAAGAGGTCGGAAGCAGGAAGAGCAGCAACGAAATAAAAGGCGAAAAATGGGCCAAGGAGGAACAGGCCCATCCAGATTTTTAAGCAGCTGATGAATGGCCGTGCTCTCCTCCGTGGGCCGCGAATCGCCTCTTCCCTTTTCTCGCGTTAGTCAGGGGCATAAATCAACCCAACTGCTTGCTCCGCAAATGAGCTGCTCAATTAAATGCCCTGCCGTGCCTGGAAGAGTGGAGATATGCGAGTGGGAAGGGTCTTAGTACAGCGGTCGCCATTAGAAGTGGGCATAAATCCACAGGTCAAACGGGCACTCTCTACCGAGCGCCATCTCCTACTGGTGCTATCGAACGCCATTTCTGTGAGAAACCCTTCGATTTTCACGTCACGTCTGCGAAGGCTGATTTCCTCATTCTATCCCTAAGCCATCCCCGTAGATTAAGTCTCCAGCCTTTAATTCAAATCAATGAAAGCCTGTACTATTGGTACCGTCTTAAAAATATCAAGGTATCTAGAGAAAGTAAGGTCAAAACGTAATCCTTGAATTCTAAAACTTATTCAGTATTGCTCCGTTAATGAAAAGAACATCAAATGTAAATTTGACCTAATTCCTTCTCTCTGGTTATCAAATATTTAGAAGCCATTGCAATACGTCAGCAGAACGATGAGCTGCGATGAAAACAAGCAAAAATCCTTGAACTCCTTTATATTCAATGATTCATTGAATGCACTAGCTTAACTAGCTAGAAAAACGGGTGAAATTGAATTCAGAGTAGTTATTATGTAGTATCTATTGCGCACATAGGTGTTGAAATAACACCCACTAGTTTTTTTCTAAAATTATAATTTAATGCGATTCAAATGAAGAAATCTTGATTAAAGGACAGAATTTACTAGTACTCTGAACTTAAGGATGGTATGTTGGTGTTTCTTTACTCCGCTGAGGGCTCGCTAAGTTCTAATTCGGTTTGAATTTTATCAAACTCCGTTCATGTTTCTTTTAGACGCGAAAGTCTCGACTTAATTGGTTTTGAGGAATACGGTATAGAAAAAACTTTAAAATGTACCTTAATCTCGCTAGGCGAAATTTGACTAACCCTCCCTTCTGAATCAAACGCCTTGTTTCGGTAGTTTCCACGATAGATCAAGAATTCATCCCAATTCTACTAAAGGAAGTGGGAGCAAGGACAACGCGTTTGAGTTAGGAAAGCAAGATTCCAAAGACTCCACTCACCAGTCAATTCGATGGGGAATAAACCCGTTGGCGCGTCCTTCTGAAGTGCCGAATATAGATGCACGTGAGTTATTGCCGTGAAGACGCCAGTGCTGGTCGATGGGTCAGGATAACCACAGTCGCTATCGCCATCAGTCGCCAATTTTTCGGGATTTAAACATATAATTAAATGCAATACAGAAGCAAAACTCAGTTCAAGGGCAGAATTCAATAGTGTGAACTTAAGGATAGTGTGTTAGTTTTCTTCCTTACCCCACTGACGCCTGGGTGAGAAAGAATGCGAGAGAGGGACTGGCCAGCCGTGGCCGATAGTGGCAGGACGAGTCCATAATTTGATGTCCTATTTATTTTTTTATTTGCTGGTGTAAGAGCCACCTTTTTCTGGATATTTCAGCCTAAATAGTGTCTTTCATATATACATAAACATGAAGATTATAAAAATTCACATTATAGTCATATGATTTATATATACTAGTAAAAAAACACGAAATGTATGTAACGCCTTGTCGTCACCCTAGGCTCTTTTACGTGTCCTTAATCCTTTAATTTGCTATAGCAAAACTCAATCTTATATCCTTAAAGCATAAAGAAGGAAAAAAATCGATTGCTTGTCTTCTATCGAAGCCAAAAGTAATATATTTACGACCAAACATTTCTACCCTTAAAGTTCGTTGTCGATTAGAGAAAGCAGGAAACAACGACTCTTCAAGTGGAGTCAAGATGGTCCTTCTTCGAGAATAAGCGAAAGCCTTGGACATATTTTTTCTGCAATGGATAAAGCAAATAATATAAGACAGTACGCGGAATCCGAAATGAAAGTTCCGCCCTTCCTTATTTACCCTCTCCTTATAAAGGGAGGGAGAGACACCCGTAAAACAGCATCCACGTCTGGATGTAGCCCTTTCGTCATTCAACGCCGCGCATTCTTTTCCTCGATCAGAAGGCAAACCAATTTGTCAAAGAGGAGGATGAGTTTGGAATGTACAAGAGGACGATATCGAGCAGTAAAAACTCAATCAAAAAAGCCTCCTTCTTCATTAAGCGATGAAGAAATGAAAAAATCAAGCAGCGCCAATGCTTTAATGAAGTGCCTCTTATCAGCTATTCCGATTACTCGTTCGTTAGGCTTATCAATCCGATAAGAGCGCTCTGCGAATCGCTCACGTTCCGCATTCGGTTAATATAAACCCAAAGGGAAAACCAGTTCATAAGTATAGAAATGTAAATGGAAACCCGGATGTAGAAATACCTCCGCCTTAATTTTCTCGGTCACGAGATTTGGGTAATTAAGTCATCAACCGACCTTTATCAAGTTACAGAGGGAGTACTTTGGGTTTTGAAATATGTAGCGTATAAGATCAGATATATATTTGAAACTTTTCGGAATTTCAGCTGGTGGGTTTTCCATTCTACTAATAATTAACGGGAGAAGCGAATGTTTCATTTAATTTATGTATTGGTCAAAAGGAACCGTAAAATAATCTCTTCTTTGTAAATAGAGGCGTAAAGGTTTCAAGAGAAACCGACAATTTTTTGTAAGATAAAAAATTGCTCGCACTGCCTGGATTCGTGATTCTCAAGAACTCTTCAAAATAGGTAAAACAAAACAATGGGAATAATTTCTGATTCTGTATTATATTATAACACCAGCATGTTTCAGTAAAATAATAGAAGCTTAAAATAGCATCCAATTTTAATTTACTCCAAATACTCTTATCTGAATGTCTTCATGATACAATCAGCATCGTATTTTGAAGGATTCGATTCGACTCTGATGCAATAAGGTGAAAAGCTACATATCCTTATTACTTATTCGTATTAGATAGACTCTTCCAGCTGTTTGCATCTTTGTTAAACTATTTGATAGTCATATTTTCATATTTACTACACTGTGCATCACTAGTTATTTACCACGAGATAATTCGCTCGATTAAATTTTTTGGGTTCAATTTTCAAAGTCAAAAGTTTAGGAGAATCTGCTCAATTTTCTTCAAATTTTTGTAGCTATACTTTTAATGATATAAGAATATTGTGTCGCTTTTATTTTATCACTTCATAAATTTAAAAAAATTACCCTGATTAGATGATTTCACAAAGTTAACAAAGGTAATAATCAAGGGTATTTTTTTAATCCTATACAACCGCTGATAATTGCTGGTATGCAAATAAAAATAATAACAGCCACCTCACAACCGTAATTCTTCACACAGCTAATTCGATCTATATAATTTGACGAAATTCTTTCATTTCCATTCCCTGACCTACAGAGGTATTGTTCGAGGAAGAGAGCAAATTCCTTCCGCACTTCTCTTTCGAGATGTTTTCCAATAGACTCCCGGTCTCCTAAGAGAATTGAATGACCCAACTAAGTTGCCCGTATAATTGGATCACACCGTTTGTGTTTGCTACAGTGTCATTAAGTGTCACGCAGTAATTGTCTCCTTTGTTCATTTCTCCCACCACTTTCGCACCATTATCCTTCCTCACCTTTCAGCACTATCTTTCCCTTCAAATCCCACAGTCATTAAATCCTTTTTTTACAAACGCTGTAAAAAATGGAATCCGTTGTTCTTTTGTCAGCCATCCTCCGCATGTTTGTGATCCGATTTTTCAATGCCGCAACTTCTTTGGTTTCTCATGGAAAACGCCCATTCATTTTATTAAACGACTTACGACGGTCATCCGCGAAGTGCTTTCCGTTAAGTTTACGTTTCAAAGGGAATCATAACTCAGTTATCAAATGGATGGAGAACGTTCTTTACGATACAGTATAACAATGTGGTGGTCACACTTTATTGAATAATGGCTTCGTATTACTAATTATTTTACAAATTAAAAAACGTCTTTCCATTAGAAATTGTATGAATTATCAAGATACGCATACATTTTCTTTGAAAGGTACTTAAATATTCCTCGAGCTTATTTAGTTGATACCTCATTTCCTTCTCAATTTAATCAGTATAATAGTAGTGTGCCCGTTCCTTGATAGCTGAGCTCATTTGGTATAGATGAGTCTACGCCGGGAATCGAACCTGGTCCCGCTTTCACTCAAGGTGAGCTCGCTAACCGCTTGGTTATCCTGTATACCCTTTAATCAGTATGCTATATTATTTCGCGATCACGATTTCTTATACAATTTCTCATAAAGAAAATATAGCCGGGTAAAACATGATTAGAAAATGTTTCTTTAAATTACTTTTGATTTTTATCGAAAATCGACCTCAATCTGGGACAAAAATTGTGAAATCATCATCCTATGATTTAATACGGAAGGCTTCGAAATTTACCATTCAATATATTGAATTAGCATCCAGCCTTTTGCTGCTAATTTTTAATTTAAAACATAATTTTACATATATTTCCTCTCGCAGCACGGTAACCAGCTAACTGAATCTCCATCAGTTCCAGAATTCAATTTCCGAAAGCGATTAAATCAATCTGCTTGCTAAACCTCGGGACGGAAACTAATTTCTCCGCGATGTAAGCACGCTCTATCTGCAGACATTTTCAAAGGCCAGCCTATTAAAGGCACCTTAAACGGCAATCAGAACGGCGCCGTTTGAAGGCCTCAAAAGCAGATGATTGAAAAAGTGTATTATTCTTTGTCTCGTCCGAGTGTTGGACTACACATTATTACATTCCCTCATCTCATTAAATCCATCAAGGAATCGTTTCTGAGTAAACTTATTTCCTCGTTGGGAAGATGGAGGTACAAAAGCAATTACAAACCCAACGCCTTTTGGGCGACCTCCACGTTGTAAAAGCGGAGGTCTCGAATGCTAAGGCCTCATTCGTCCACACGCCGAGATTTATCTGGTATTAGCGTGGGAGGCGTCAACGGGCAGCCCATCCTTCTCTTCGCCTTTCTCCCCGCCAACGCCCCTCTTTTATCTTTGAACTTCGCCACTTTTCCATATTAGGAATAGAAAGGGCCGATTTTTTTACGTAGATAGTCCTAGCATAAGAAAAAGGCACCAGAAGAAATTTCAGCCATCTCGTAGATATATGGTAAATTTTCTCAAGCATAAAAAATAGGCCTAAAACAGCATCATTATTACAGCAAGTCACGATGGAACTCAACTCAGAGGGATATTTTAGACGATGCAGATCCAAAGTAGATAAAGAGATGAATGTTCATTTCCAGAAATACAGCTTAAACATGGCAAAGGTTAGGAAATCTCTTCAAAATCATTTCCCAAAATGCTATAATTTTCTCCAACCGCGAATCTTGTTTCCAAATTCTCTTGGACCTTATTGTTATGATTCTAGATTTAAGTTCGCGTCATTGTGAAGAAAAGTTACAAAGCCAGGGAAAATTCTATAAGGTAGAGCAATAGTTTTGTAGTAATTAATAACTAAATAACTGACTAGGTATAGATTGAAACTCTCATTGACTAGTACCCAATCATTGCTGAAAATATATCATTCATTTTGGCAAGATTCGACATAAATTTCAAGCATACAATATTATATAATGTAAATTGAAAGATAGCAAGTCAAAATGAGATTGAAATATCTCCCCTACAAGAGCCTTTCATCTTCAGCATGAAACTAATATTTTGGGTATCTCCCCTATCAAACATAATTTCTATCTTCGGGAACTCTATTTTTCAATAGATCGGATACTTCTAATGTCTCACAGCATGGAAATAGAGCGCCCGGATGTGCGATTTCTTTTACGCCAAAATGAATTTCAGACCGCGTCTCACGAATAGCTTTCTGAGTACATAATCTGACCCGAGTCGGAGGACCACCTTTATCTTTTATCTTCCTCTCTCATTTTATCTCCATCCCTTTAGCAGACGTGAGGGAGGGGGCGGGGCAGGGCTTCCTACTCTCGATCGCCGTCTGAATAGTGGTCATCGGTGAGTTCAGACGAAGGCAAAAGAAAGAAAAATCGAGGGACCGGAGGGGAGAGAAGGGAAGGGTGAAAGCAGGGAAGGGTGAAAGCAGGGAAGGAGGACCAGAGAGGAATTGTTTGGGGGACTGAAACTTGAATGGACAGACTCGATGGAGATAATGATCTGAAAGGAAATGGAGGAATTTGGAGATGGAATAAAAGAGGGCTGAAAGATTAGGTGTATAGAGGAACTGAAGGGAATGGAGGTGGCAAAGGGGTGATTAATTAGATGAGACGTGAAGATGTGTTGGGGTGTTTGGGACGAGGGCATCTAAACAGGGTCCGCTAATTTTTTTCCACCCTCGTTGAATCAGAAGGGCAATTGCACGAGTTTATCAATAAGAAATTACATAAAAAAATTTACTGAGAAAATAAACCTAAAAGGTCTGCAATTCAAGAAATATAATTTTGCTAAGCATGTGCTTCGGTAATGGATCATGAAATATGAGTTTTTTTTTCCTTTTGAAACTTTAACAGTTTTTATTCAGCGCTGACAGATTGAGCTATCGTACAAGCGAGAACTTATCATTCCATTATGTGTTCAACAGTTATGAATGAATTAGTAGTTCTTCGAAGTTGAGAATAACATTATGCACATTTCACCGAATAACATGTAAGGCTGTCTCATATTTTTAATCATTGCTGGTGCATGCAAAATAAATGATAAATGACATCATGGTTCAAAAGGTATAAAAAACAGAGATAAGAATTTAAAAAGTAGTGAGAATTTATTTATATTAATCAGCAGCGTATAGAAATGCAAAGGAGATTTTGACGTACTACATCGGAAAAAGAGCTCGCCTTTATCATTTCATACAGAAATTATATTTTCATTAGATACTAAATATATTAAAGAAAGTAAAACAATAAATAATTCTAGGAATGAATTGATTTAAAATGACCATAAAAAAACTAGGATAAGTGGGAACTCATATTTAAAAATGTATAAAATTACCTAAGCTGTCGAATCACTGCAACAAAAATTTTCTATGTTTATTAAATATATAAATTGTGGTTTTATTTTTACTCTTCAATTCATTTTAATAAAAAATTACCAAATGGTATGATCAAATAAAACTTTTAATTAGAATGATTTCAGACAAAAAATGAAGCAACATTATTAAATTCAATTCAAATTAAGTTGAGATTTACAACAGCATTGACTTTTGCAAGAAACAGGCCAGAGATAAAAGAATTCATTCCGCATTAGATTTAATAAATGTATAAAATTCAATTCAGAAATTTACTCAACTAAGTCGTATCCCTTATCGAATCTCGAAATATTTCATCAAACATTAATTAAGTCCGTACATGCCATGCCCAGAAAATTAAGCTCAGGTACGGAAAATGTATGGGGCTTATACTTTCAAAGGGTCGAAGATAAATCAGTGAATTCAAGCGGAATGTAAGGCAAAATTAGAAGCAAACGAAAGATGAAAGACGAGATATTCATAGAGGGGGAAGAGTAATTTTAATTGCGGCCCACTTTCCGATAGCATCAAAGTTTCCCTTTTAGGATAAAGAGAATAAAAGGAACGAGAAAGAGCGGGAATAATTAAGAAATCTCCGCGAGAGAAGGATAGAGGTATTAATTTAAAGCGACGTAGAAAAGGAATGTAGAGAGGAAAAGACGAGGTAAGGCGTGAAAGAGGCGTTAGCAAGGGGTCAATGAAAACTACAAGCGGGGAACTGAATTCTCGACCGAATGAACCTTCTTCATCCCAACTCCTTTCTGACCCATGTACTATGCCCACTCCACGTGATTCCCTCCGACCACAAATCGAGTGCGCCCACACTGTTGCAAGGCCTTCCACATCACCTCTTTCACCACCACTACCAACCCTCCTATCACCTCTTACCTCTTTCTTTATTTCTACGACACGCAATCTGTATTCTCACCAACCGCTTCTTAGTTTTCCCTATCAATGGGGAACAGAAAAACCGCACTTTGATTTCCAAGGTATGAAAAATATAATAGAGAAAATTCTTAATTTCCCCACTTCAATTTTTGTAGTTTTCTGACATTTTCTTTCTCCGTCAATATATCCGGTTAGCCTGTTTCCGGGGGTTTTCTGACATGGGTATTACAAGGAGGTTTCAAGAATCACACTTTTCCTTGTAATATTATTTTTTTACCATTTAAATATAACTTCTTCGGTTTAATTCTCTGTCTTCGAGTACGATCTCATCTAGCATTGCTTACATATCATTTCCCTTCATTTTTGCTTCCACTTCCCAAAACTCTCTCGATTGTGTATCAAGAGTGACTTATAGGTTCCTACGTACAACGATCACAGTGCATTTGCATGTCAATGTTCTCTTTTCTCTGTTTAAAGTATATGATTTCCTACGATCATTTATATTTTTTCATCTTCCGTCTCCCACGCATTTTATCTTAGATTCATTTTCCAGACCATTAAATCTCAATGCAATTATAAAAACATCAACGCAATCTTCAACAGAGATAGCCTTAAGATGATTTCTTTCTCTCCCTTGGATATCTATTTTAAACCTTAATTGTGTATAAAGTACACGTTTAAATTTTTCACAATGGGGCTAAATGTTTACAATATCCTCTTCTATTTATCAGCTAATGAATACCCTCTGAAATATATTCTTAGTGATTTTCTGTAATCCATAACCCTCATCTAAATCCTTTTTAAATAAAACAAAATGAAAATGATAACGTAAGTAACCATCGGCGAAAAATCTTCCAAATTATTGAAATCATAATCATCAATCTGTAATTTACCTCCACCTCATAAAACAGTCTTATTCCATGAAAGTAAGTAAATTAAACTCTAGCTATTCGTCCAAAAACCAATAATATTAAAGGATGTTAAAAAGCTATAAGAGAGTAAGCGACAAACGACATCGCTCCACTACCGATATTATTTCCTATTTGAAATAATTATTTTCCTATTGTAATGATTCAACCTCCCGTTTTTTTCCTCTTTATTCCGCCTTTTGATGTATTCAGTCGCCTGCCTATTTATCTCCTCTTCCACCTCCTCCATTCTCTTTACACACCCCATCCCCTTTCTCTCACTTAACGCCTCTCTACCTCCCGCCACCAGAAGGGCCTTCAACCGCCACCTTCCACACCATACTCTTCCTTCCACCCCATACTCTTCCTTCTCCACCTGTCGAACGAGTAGCGCCGGCCTTTTTTCTCTCAATCCATTCCGCTATCGCTCTTCCAGCTTCCTCCTCTCCGATCTTTCCATTCGCCCACTCTTTTCCCCGCGCCATACGTTAAGAGTTGACTGGTGCCCGTGGCAACGGTGTTGAGGCAGTTGCTTTCTTCAGCCTTGCCCTTAACTCTTTTTTACAGTTTTGAATACCGAGCTTGTGAGGGAGGCACTATTTCTTGCCTTGAAGCACACGTCAAAAGAAATAATCAAAATGTTCGTTTCCTTATTTCTTTTGTTTCGCTCGGGGTTCGGTCCGAAGTGAGGGTTTTCATTAGAGGCCGGATTCGGCTGTCTTTTTGTAAGAGTGTGTGAGAGGTTTAATTGCCCCGAATTATTCTCCTTATGCATATAATAAGTCAATGAAGGTGGTTGTCCATTATTTTTACGGAGTTAATAAATAATTGGCTATTAATACACGGCTTTTTAGTGGTATGTGGTTATATAACTACTAATATATTTATATACGGCCTTTATTCTGGCGTATTTCTGTTCTGAAATAGAATTATTTCCGGCGAATATAGTTATATACAGTTTATATTTTATATTATTATAAAATTATTATATTTTAGTTTTATTTATATATATATATATATATATATATATATATATATATATATATATATATATATATATATATATATATATATGGTCTGGTACATACAAGCTCAGTATAGAGAAAATTGGAAAGCACTTGGGGAGGCTTACATCCGACATCGTACTGATGGTGATAAAGCATACAAACGTTTTCATTGACCGAAGGTGGTACTAAGAATTCACATCTTTTATTTAAACTTTGTGAAATACAAAACCAAAAATGTACCCAACAATATTAAAGATTTCTTAACAAAAATGTGGGAATAAAGAGGAAATATGGAAAGACGGAATGGCTTTGTAGAGTAAATAATAATTGGTGATAATTTGCCACTGATATTTAGTTTCTAAAACATCTTTTCATTCTAATCATAACCGCCTTTTCATTTTTAAGACGGCACGGAAAATAAATATGATGAAGTAAGAAGAAGATGCGACATGGGCATTTTTATTCTTCCTTTCACTACGAGGAAGACGTTGACCTTATGTAAGTTTTCAATGGCGGGCCTCCGGGCTACAACCTCCCCAATCCGAAAGGGATGCGATTGGAGTATCAGATTCAATCGCCGATGGAATGTTATCGGAACATCTCTCGCATGAAAGATGGAATAATGGACTTATTTTCGCGGAAGACGTCTTCATCGACTCGGGTGAATTAAATTCTCAAAATTCAGAATCTTCGGGGCACGGAAAAAGAAACTTCGGCTCAACTTCAGAGGCAAAACCCAGTTCGAAATACGTTTCCCCCATTTATGGCATCAAATCATTTGTAAGAATCGGTAATTCTAGAGAAACGAAGCTGACATTTCTCCAGGAGCCCGAACTTCCGCTACGTAGTATGAAACCGAAATGATGAATCGGTCCCGTTCAATACAAGAGGGACGGAGATCATACGACTTCGTAGGACCAGAGGCAGTCACGTCTTCCGTGAAACTAACGAGGTTGGCATTTATTGGTTTTATTCGAATCGCCCTTGCTTCACTGCTCTTCAAACGTCAAAATAAAGGCGGTTCATTAGGTAAATATCCTTTTTATTTCCTAAAATATTCTCTATAATTTTTGATTTCATTATCGAAGGCAAACTAGAATTACCATTTATAATCATGTCATTGAAGGAATATTTGTAAGTCATCAGCCCAATGGCTGATCCTTCGCCATTAGCTACAAAAAGCTTTGGAAAGCGGGCGATGTGACTTGGCAAAATGAGGAGTTGTCCCGAAAGACGAATTATGATATTCCAATCATTAGTAAAGGGTTCTTATAATTTTAGGAAGTATGGTACTACAGCTATTATTTAATACAGTAGTGGAGCTTAGCAAATTTATGAATATGGCAATGATCACTAAAATGATATAAAGTACAGCATTTTATTTTTGGATAAAGAGAATTATTAGAGGTTTAAGAAATCTTTCGGAAACGACGGGAGGCCTGAACTTTAGAAGGTCAGAAATCCAGGCCCTCTGTTGTTTCCGGATTCGGTAGATATGCGGCACGGAGCACTGACAAAGACGAGATTTCTGAGACCACTAATTCATTAACAATCGTGTTTCAATTCCTTTCCATACATAAAGGAAATATATAAAATGGGTAGGAAGGATATATAAACAGAGCGAAAAATACCCTCAGTATGATGGTTTTCGAAATTGACCACAGAAACTGCCAAGGTGCATTAGGCCTCACCTCTGATTACAAACGTCATGTTTTCAAACGTAAAGTATTCATAGCAAGTACCTTCGTAAAACCCAAATCTATGGCTATTTATAATTACTTTGATTTTACTGAGAAGAGAATTCTGATTAAACGACTAGAAATAGATATCAATAAAAAATACAAACGATAAGAAGTGTAGTTATTTAGGAATTTTATGAGAAAATGTTCCGGGGAATATTTTTCAGCTCTTGAATTACAGCAATATTGAATAACGTAAATATTACAGCGAAATGATAAACTCCGCCAATTTATTACCAGTCAACGCTGAAAGAAATTTACGGTTTCTTTTCGTAATATCCATATTTATCTCACACATAAAGGTAAAAATTCCTTCATACAATGCAAATAAATTCAGAAGGCCATTCGTATGAAATATTTCATTAATCTCACTTCAAAAAAAATGGCATGGAATTAACGATGAATAGAAATGGTGAGGACCTAATTGTATGTAGATTGCGAAGAATACGATGCATGGGATGCTCTTGCAGAATTAATAACACCTTAGCGTTTAATTGATTCCGCCATGAGTGTTTACCAAGAAAGACACGAGTCAACAGAGCCAGAGATCAATTGCCGAAGATGATTAATACAACCGAAGGAAACATTAAGCCAAAAATGAATTCGTGGTCCAACCTCTCAGAAAACGATTAAGATTGTTTATTACGGAAGCTGTCCGCGCAAAATAAATATAACATAAAAGGAGTAAAGATTTGCGAATTTATATTCTAAAGTTGGTCAGAGAGAGAACCTCAAGTCTAAAATTATTTAAATTCTAAGATCGTCGCAATCAGATAAGAAACCCTCGATGCCTCATTGGATAGAAAATTTGCATACGCAAGTTAGGACTACGCTGAAAAAAGTCTTGTTTGTTTTTCTGATCCCTCCCGCTCCGCCCAGGAATGATGTGTTGCCGCCCAGACTTATGAATTTAACTGCCCAATTACCAATGTTTTGAATTCAACATCATGAAACCGCTGGCAGAGAAAGTCAGGTACAACCTTATCAAAGTATGAGATAAATGTGTATGGAAATTCACTTATAAATAAATCAATGCTTATAGAATAAAGTAATTAAGAGGATTGATATCATGTTGATTAAGAAAATACCTTAAACCTTGACCCGGTACGAATGTCAGAGAAAGTTTTCATGCTCTTTCTTGAAACTGTTAAAAGTTCAACCACGAAAAAATTATGTAAACTATTTTATAAAACTTTTCAGCGAATTTAAATTTCATAAATATGTACAACGAATATTTCCGAAAATATGAGCGACAAATTTCAATACTTTTATATCATCGAAATACATGCGTAGGCTCTTCAAAACTCTTCACATTCTGGGCACATTAGCAATTAATGATTTCATGAGGAGAAATGTCGAAGAATTCCCGTATTCCGGAGAGATGATTTTTGTTTCATATTCATTATCATGGGCGAGATTGTATACATCTTAAAGATTGTTCTCAGAAGTAGCGGAAAGCGGAAAAAAGAAACTCGGGGTGTTTTCAATCTAACCGAGCGCTGAAGTAGATGGAGAGGACGGCTCTAAGAGGTACATCTCTCCATTAGAAGGTTCATCCATTCCTAGACCGATCCCTTGCATTACACTACCCACAATCCCAATCCAACTCACGGAATACTTCTCCCACTTACGAGCGGCAGAAGTAGGTTAATTGCACAGTAGTGGAAACGCTACTTTTCGCGAAAGCGTTACAATCCAGGAGAGAATGAAGGAGGAGGAAAGATCATTATTTCTGCATTTTTTGCCTCTCGCCCTCTCTCTTTCGGTGTAAATCCATCAGCGAAAGCGGGGAGCTCGGCAATCAGGCCTACGACAAATTCGAGAGAGGAAGGACCTTTGAAAAGATTTTGGAAAAAAACGCGAGATGGGACAGCGTGGGTATGAATCATCATCATCGGAGATAGGCGAGGTTTTTTGCTGCCCTAAGACGAAATGAAACGAGGAGGGGAGAAATACTTGACAGGCGGCAAGTGCGGCGATCGGTTATTAACGGAGCTGCAGATCCCGAGAAGAGAAAACTGTGGGTGGGGAAGGGTCAGACACATTATTCTAACTACCGCCTCGTATTCCCCGCGAGAATAAGTAATCCGCGAGTGTGACTGATGTTCGAGATCTCGCCAGATCCCATCTCGGATCGCGCTCGTTTCTTCCGATGCAGTTATCATTATCGATACACTCGCTCTCTTGGAGGAATTCCCGCAAAAAAAGCGCGCCTTTATGACCCACTTCCATGAAGGAATGATGAAAATACTGGCTCGGTACGCCATCCATTTGATCTCAATACTGCTTTAAAACGTTCGCGTGACTTAGGTAACCGTTTTTTCCTCTCTCGATGCTCGGTAATTGCGTCAAACGTTCCGAGCTCCAAGGATGCGATTGCAATGCGTTTATAAAATTTCACCCAAGATTATCACGAACGTTACGCGGTTTGTCGGCGAAATCCATATCATTATAATGAATTTTACACTCGAACGAGTTTTCCTACCATGAATCCGAACGGATTCAAATGCGGCAAATTTCTTGGCGAAAGATTAAACTTTTTATTGGATCGTTGATCCGCCTCGCTTTTTCTATTTCGCAAATTTTCATTAATTCGCTTTCTAGAACGATCAATTCCAGATCGAGAGATTGCCACATCTTCGTCTTTTGCTATCTATTAATGCCTTTTGTTTCGTAAGGGCAATCATCGCTCCTTGTATAGAAGGAGCGTGACTACCAATTGTGAAAATTAACTTATCTTCACCGCGATATTAACTCTAATCCGACCTATTTTGCGTGCATTAATCGATCGGATAACGAAATCGGAGCAATTATGCGTCATCCAGTAAATCCGAGGAAAAATAAAACTTTACAAACTATTCGCGAAATGTTTTGAGTCAAATAAAACCAGCTTTCTCTTTCAAAGTAGAAGTTTTTGAGCGCTGCTCCTTCATCCTGACTTTATTCAATTTCATTTGAGGAATTTTATGGTAAACATATTCTGCTGTAAAGATGTTTAATTTCGCTAATTTTTCTCACTGGGTTCTAATGGTACTTAATAAATTTTTCTCTGCAGTCAGCTAATGCTCCATAGTCAAAAATCCAAAATCAAAAAAATATTTTCAGCTTCGGAAATACTCCCTAATAATTCTCCCGCACTATATTCACCAGGCTTTAGCGAATTAAGAGTATTAATACTCAAATTTACAATCCAATGTGAAGCGGTTAACTGTTTTACATGGATTCAATCCTATCTTTGTATTTCAAAACGTGCTCAAGGGTAATCTCTATGTTGCTGGTTAATCCATTTCGTTGACAATCTGCCAGAATCGCCCCGTTGTTGGTGCTTTGAAACCTGGACGGCCATCACCTTAATCGCTGAAAATTCTGAAGCTTATGGAATTAAATTCACCTACTGTCATCTGTTACTGTCACGCATGGAACTAAGCACTGCCTTCATGCTGTAAAACCCATTGAAATAGAATTTAGCGGAAACCGTTGCCCATAACGCACCCAGCTAGCAAGAAACCAGGTACGATCAAAACCATGTAACCGGGTATTCTCCCTTAACCGGTCCATGCGAGCGAAATCCCGGTAATCGGACACCCACTTGCGTCCTTCCGCCTTAAACAACGCATTCACGACCGAGACGCGGAAATATAAAAGACTGGAAGAAGGTAAAGACGGCACAGAGCGCCAGGGGGAGGCGGAAAGAATAGTCCGTCGAGGTGAGAGTACCGCCATCAAAGCCCGCCGCCTGCACTCGTTCGGAATACACCGGCGGCTTGACACAATCTCCGTCGGTCTTTCCATTCCTCCGCCCCTCCAACAATGTAACCCCTCTCCATCGGAATTCCTGAGCCACTTTCCCCCGGACGAAGACCCTCATCCCCCGCGGAGTCGTGCGTGGGACGCTAGGTGGTGTGTGTGGTCGCGAGGGTTCATCATCGTTGCTGATGTTATTCCCCACTCCCCGCTACACGAGAAGAATGGCGTTTCCTCGTATGCGAGCATACGCCC
The DNA here is from genome assembly GCA_947579665.1 of Sympetrum striolatum. NCBI lineage: Eukaryota > Metazoa > Arthropoda > Insecta > Odonata > Libellulidae > Sympetrum > Sympetrum striolatum. The sequence goes on from OX388346.1 coordinate 82,840,266, forward strand.
CTGCATAACCCTCCAACGGTCACGATTTTCCAGAAAGAGCGCCGTGGAGTCGTCATACGCCGATGGAAGTAATATTCCCGCGGGGCGCAGATTGGGTAGGTGATGGGTAGAGGGCGTGATTTTTTCGACAAAAGTTTAGTTATTGCGATGCTATCCCCGGATTGATGGCCGGGATGACTTTGCCCCTTCGATCGGCGTGGGCGTGCCGCGCCTCGGTATCCCGGATGGAAAATTTGTTAAGAGGAATCCGATTCTTTTTATTCTTCGAATGTAGGAGAGCGAGGTCTCGCGGGGTTAATTGACGCCGGTGCTGGGAATCTCTTAAGACCCGGAAAGGAAATGGGATTCGAACCGCGGAGCTGCGATGGAGAAAGGAATCAATTTATGAGGTTACCGAGGAAGAGTAGCGCTAAAAATTTCAATGGACAGCTATCTTGCAAAAAATATGCATGTCATCCGTTTCGTAAATTTTAACGATAAATTTAATTTTCTCATCCAAACGATGGAAGAAAATCAGAAGTACGAAAGTACCACTTGCTTCTATTACAAAAATCTTTTCTTCGGTAATTTAATAGTGGATCCAGTCCTATCTTTTCCATCAGACCATCATCACAATATTTCTCAGATAGGGACGGTTTCTCAATTTCTCGAAATAAACTTTCTAAAGCAATTCCTTATGATTACTAGTATTTCTTATTTTTTATGGCAACTGTTTTAAAACTAAGCAAGTTTAATTTTGTTAGGATATATACTTAGTCGTCTTCATTCCAAGTTATCATACATGGATACAGTTCTTTCACATTTATTCTCAAAACGGAGAAAATTCGACTTTGGTTCCAAACCAAGAACTACGGTTAGGGAAGGCAGTTTGAGACCCAAAATGCCAAATCAAGTAGTTAACACTTTTTAATTTTTCAAAATATGCAGTCAGATCTGGAACACAAAAGAGAAATTTTTAGAATATACTATAGATATTGGAATAAAATTTAGTACACCTTTAGCATATTAAAAACTGATTTGAATCGGTGTTTTCGTTCACTAAAGTTGGCATACATTCTTAGGACACACTTAATATTTGTCCTACCGCTGTGGTTGAGGATTAATATCCCAACGAACGAGTGATAATGCTCGTGTTCTTTTATATCACCGATATAACGGGCACGTTTTTCTGCGTGGCGACGCAGTTAATTGCCCGATCAAATATAATTGGAAATATTTCAAGAGTAATTCGGACATCGACTTCTTAATAGAGCCGATATAAAGTCGGGAAATAATTCAGAGGAATCGGTCCAGGTCGAGAAGCACCGGTTTTAAGGGAGCAACCTGTCACGGAAATATTCAAATTTTCCGTCAGAAGTCATCATTATCGTTTGAAAAGGAAGCAATTATTTTAGACCAGTCGACCGAAACGTCAAATCGACATCCTTTTATTATCGAACTATGCCGATTTCGATATCTTTTTCTTCGTTTCGTTCGTCCCGTTCGCCGCTTTCACCAGAATTTACATCCTTCCTGGAACATTCCGATGATTGGAAACGACTATTTACTCAAATGCTTGGACTTAGTTAGAGTTAGTGACTTCATTATTCTTTGTCAATTATAAGCTTCTGGCCCAGTTTCTTCCCACTGATGCTTATCTTATACAACTACGGAAAAAGATCGCTATTACACTTCCCGGAATGATGCTCAATTAGAATCCGCTCGTAGGCCTCCGGGAAAAGTACTTTATAGAGTCCTCTCAATAATACTCGCATTGCATGTCAATTAGAATCAACGGTTTCCCCTCCAAACAGCTAAATTTATTTAGAGAAACAGAGCGGTTGCTTAAATGCGACAAAAAATACTTTCACAGATCTAATCGCGATACAGAAGAAGCGTTAGTTACGAGCTTTCTTTACACCTTTTCCAATTAAAACCATCAAGGCCTGTGAGCAGCAACAATCCATCTGCCGAGATATGGTGGAGAATGGGCTCGCGGAGACGTTAGATTGGCAGTTTTTGTGCGATAGAAAGTTCCTCGAGTGTGAAGCGAAAATACTTAATTTATCCCTGTTACGTAAAGGGAATGTCCTTGGGAAGCTCTTTCTATGCGTCTACCTTTATTACGAAGTTGCAGAAATGAAGGAAGTAGAGAGTAATCCTGAAACGGATCATATAACATTTACAAACAACAGTAAAGGAGTCGAAAGTGGGAGCCAGTGATGGAAGTAGTAGTAGCACCAATATCGTTAAGAGTGCTTTGACAGGTTGGACCATTTCCCACGCAGGTTCCAATCTGGAATCGAATCCGAAACCTCTTTTACCAAAGCAGAACACGCAGCCCACTTGGTCATCTGGAAGCCTCAAAACGTGAGCCGAAAAATACATCTAGACTGTCCGCTTAGTTTCGAATAATTACGGCAATGTAACATAGTAGGCTTTATATTTGAGAAAATATTAGATGACCCTAAAAAAATACGTATATTGTAAAAATTTTCAAGGTAAATGTTCTTTATAATCCAACACTACTACTGAGAAGCTTTTCCCTAAACTCAGCTATTGAGATTTTCCTTACAAAAAATACATCCCAGAATCTTCTTCTCAAACTTAACTGTTAAGCTTATCTCATCGACTTCAATCGATGACCGATTTTTAATTATTTGGAACTCTTCAAACTTTATCAGCATCTTAACACTTCCATGACCGTGGGCTACTCCTTTCTAAAATTCAGTCATATATTACTTAGGTAATATTCGCAATAAATATAAAGACGCAAGACGCCTTCCTCCCATTACAAAATTCTTTTGAAATAATAATAACTTTGAATAGCTACCCAATAGAGTTAACTATATATGAGTGGATGTATACTATGAACAATCAAACTTGAGAAGCGAGAAAAGAAGAAAAGGCGAGCCATGTTTCAACTCCCCCTCTAGCGCCGAATGCAGGAAACATTTGACAACGGGGGCTTCTTCTGGGCGCGGTTACATCCAAAATTTGGGATAGCCCGGGGGCCAAAACAGGGGGTGTGTCGGAGAGATGGCGAAGGAAGAGATAGAAGGCTGTGGAAAGGACAGAGAGAATGGGTAGTCCTCAACGTGAAGCGCCCATAAAAAACTGCGATGAAATGGGATTTATAACCTTGGTCACAAGAAACTTGTGTGTGAACTGGTTCTTCGGGATTTAAGTTAAGAGTGATCGTAAAACCTCCAACAAGGGCTTTTCTACGTTAGCGGATCTCTCGCAGCGCATTTAAAAATGGGGACGATCCTCCTCTTTTATGTTTTTATGAAAGTGACAGATCTTCTATTTTTCACCAGATTTTATTGGCAAGTTATTCGCAAGAGGATAGGGTAAATCCAAGAGAGTCAGTAAAATAATCGGTTTTTGGCATTAAAAGACTTCCGAAGATAAGTACAGAATATACTTAAAAAAGATAGAGCAAGAGAAAAAATTGATGCATATTGAAAATCAATGAAAACACACACATCGAAATTTTGGTGTTTTGAGAACCACTTCGAATATACCGAATCTTACTGCAGCGTTAACCGCAAATTTTGTTTTTGAACCATTTTGATAAAACCATATTCAACTCACTCAAACTATAGGATAAACTTCGAAACGATATGAAACCAGTATCAGACATATGATTACTATAAAGCCTCAATACAGAGGGGAAAATCAAAATAAATATAGGCCATGAGTCGTAAATCCCAAATTTTCAGAGAAAACGAAGATGGAAAACCATATAAAAAAGAATGATGCATTAGCCTCCTTGGAAGTGAAATTCGTCGTGGTTAGGTGTACCGCAATAAATGGGAAAATAAGAAGGCTCTCAAAACTGAGCTGTATTTTTAAAACTGAAATTAAAAAAACATTTGAGGGATCTTTGAGATTGGGAAATAATATTCTGCAACTTTTTAGCGTACTTCACAAAAGATATTCTATAAAATTCCCGAATTATATTAAATACTCGGCCTCAAAATTTAATGACCTGTTATCAGGAGAAACTAAATACGAGAATTCGTGGAGAAAAAATGAGTACAATGAACGATGATAACAAATAATAGGGTAAAAATTGGTATTTCTTGACGTTGATAAGTGCGATTTAAATTTTCAAACTTTCTTTACGCAATTTACAGTGAAATAAAACAAATGACGTTTTCTATAAAGAGAGAAGAATACAAGAGCCAAAATTTGAGCCAATGTAATAACTGTAAATTGAGTAATAGGTATTTGAAATGTTCTATCACGAGCTTATCTATGTCACGGCATTACTAAATCTTACCCTACACAGCTTTGATATCAATAAAGGAACAAATAAAAAAGCGAGCAAGAATTAATCGCAGAGCATGTTTATATTATTTGATGACCGTAACATAGTAATAGTAAGAAATATTCCATCTTTAGGAATAATTGCAATATTCAAATACCATATTATTATGTATAATAACCTACATTATCAACTCGTGATTATTCTGCTTTCCGAGGAATTTAGGATGGGAAAAGAATCCAACCTGAAAATAAGAAGAGGTGTTTCCCCATAATATATATAAAAGAGGTCATCTTGATAAAAAATCTGATGCGATTCCATTTTTTTCCCTCCCATGTATCCCCCACAGGTAAAATTATATGCTATCCTTATAAATTCCGCATTCTCCGCTTTGAAGTCCTAAAGCGTGAAGCAAAGGCGATTCGAGAACGGTGAAATTCTTTAATCACGTTCGTAACGCTTGAGTAATTGGGGGTAAGTAATGGCGCGTGGAGAGGTCGTTCACCTTGGAAATGAAAACGAACGGGCTTTGGGTTCGAACCCCAACAGATGGACAGCTCCCAAAAAAATGTGACGAGGAAAGAAAAGCCGCTGGAGATTTTGACGGTTGGACGAAAAGGCGAGACGTCAATTTCTCAGAAATTTTCTTTTTCTTCCTCGGAGAACGTTCTCTCGAGCACTTTGGTAGCCGCTCACATTCAAGCCAATATTTATTAGCCCCAAATAAATCTGTCCAAGTTGAGAATTTAAAAAATAATCGGCTGCCATTCATAAGAGTATGTAATACCTCAAAAAGACTTCCTTGACGTCGACGTTAATTCAATAACCGAGAAAGTCTCCCTATATTACAATACAATTTACGAAATTCCTGCGTAAAATAGCTCGAACTTTACACCGTAATAAACAGACATCTTGAAAAAAGAGCCAATTTGTAAGTTCTACTATTATTTTAAACAAGTTTTCTGTTACATAAATAATTGTGAAGCTTACAAAGTTGTTCTTCTCTCAAAAAAATCATTATTTAGTGGAGACAGCTATTCAAGAGAAATGTTATTACTTATCAATGTTTGTAGGCAGTGTGGCATTAGTAGATTTCTGTTTAAAACTATGAGTGTTTTCTATGAATCATGATGTTATTTATGCGACAGTGGAACCCTGCGTATATGTGACTGCTGTTAAACTATTTATTTTTCCAAAACGAAGAAAAATGTATACAATAATAATAATAATGAAAATTTATAAATTACATATGTCTTAACATCCTAAACATGTGTCTAAGCAGATGGTATATACGATCTGATCCCCTTACAAGCGGTCCTTACTGAATGGTAAAACTGGAAAGTAGTAAAGTCTCTCCAGCGCATATATTCGGTCAAGAAAGGATTCGCAAAGCTCCGCTAAAACTCAGCTTCATTAAGGATGAAATCCTCGCGGAAGTAAAATGGTCTTGATATATATCCAGACCAACTTCAACGAACCAATTCAGCAAGGAAATACTTGTACGACTGCGCCAATAATTTTAAACTTGTATGCTCATCAGCCATAACCATCCACTTTCTCTTTCGGTCATCGAAAGATGTTTTGAGCCAGTTAAAAGCTAATAAATCCTTAGACATCCTTTCTTCTCTGTATAATTACCTAGCTCCTCTGTTTTCCGCACCTATTCCTTCAGCCGTCCATTTAATGAGGGACAAAGGCACCGATTATCTTTTCCCATCCCGTTATATTTTCCCCGTATCCCAACTTAAGGATACAAGTAGCACATAACATCGCAGGCCAATAACCTCTTCGGACCAACGAAATCGAAATTCAACGCGAACGCTCAAAGCGATGTACGGAATTCGGGCTTCTTTTTTTCTCGTCACGCAACGCCTTTGGGCGCATTCGAAATTTTTATTTTCGTAACAATTTCCCAACGAGCTCCTCCCTTCTAGACCAGTGGGACTATCCGGCATCAACCTGCCGTGTCAGGGTACAACGGTGAGCAGGAAATATTAATGAGCCTTTAATGATGGGTTTCGGAAGGAGGAGGTGAAACATGGTGTGTTTTTTATAACATTGGCCGGAAGGTATGCGTGAAAGATGGCTACCAAATTTACTTTTCAAATGAGAAGCCGAATGCTGAGCATAGTGTCCTATTATTTTCCTCTAGAGGCAGGGAGATTGATATCGATGGATGACTTATGACGAAAATGGTGCCTAGGATTGGGAAGATAAAGTATGCATAGGAGACAGCTATTCCTAAGTTCCATCATCGATCTATTTAATGGGCTTATGTGAAGGATCGCTTATGGTTGCGGGATGTCTGTTTTAAGAGGGTCAGTACTCACTTTTTGCGGTCGTTATATTTTCTAATGTCTTTTCACAGATGAAAGTGCGATACTTAAATTTCCGCTCTTCAACTTGTTAATATATTCATCGACACCCAGTTTTTATGTTATTCTCGGAATGACCTGCAGCGTTTCCTATGAAAATAAATTAACGAAACCCATTTTATATTTGACATCAAAAAGCGAAAGCATCCCTAAATTCAAAATCTGCAAAGAAACATCCGTTAATATGCTTTGATTCAGTTTTACAGTACCACTACGATATAGATTAGAATCAGCATCAGCATGGAAATCTGTTCTGAATAAATTTTAGTTGTTATAAGGGAAAAGCGAAAAGGGGCGTTTTCACTGGAACAAAATGTATTGAGCCCATTCAAAAAGCACAACGGACATAACATTTTTTTCTCTTTTTCGAAATACGCTAAAACATGTTTTTTATGAGAAAATCAGAAAAAAACTCTAATTTTAAAAAGTATCAGATCCTGTTCCTCTGGCTCTCGTTTGGGAGGAAAAGAGATACACACATTCAGAACTAATGAAATAACAATCAATGGGTGTGGAACCGTGGATAAAAATTCAGAAAAGTCTCAGTTAGAGCTGTTACAAAGAGAAAATAAAACTCTGAGTATAGCTGAAGAATACGAAAACAGTAACTCACAACATAAAAATATATTGGAAACTTAAACAAGCTACTTCATTAACGCACCAAGCTAGCAATGCGTAATGTAATTCTCTTCTAAGGACCTTTGAGAGAACAATTTAAGTCACGAGTAATGGCAATGTATTAGAAGAAAATCAGGAATTCTCCGCCAATAAAATTTTAAAGGCGTACGAACCTCAACTTAGGACGTAAAATATTTAAATCGCCGAGTGCTGGCGTCGTAAACACACCTTGGGACGAACAATTATCGGTGGAGTAAAATTTCATTTCCGGACATAAAAACTAGTCATCTTTGCGCGAATAAGCCAAGCATCCTACCGGTAAGAAACCTATGCACCCCATTCAATTAGGGCTGAAAACGTAATCGAAGGGGACGAAGGTAGAGAGGGAAGTGACAGATGGGGAAGGAGGAAGCTGCGAGATGTTGGACCCGAGGATAGAGATACGGAGGCTGGGGATAGAGTTGGGATGGGAAGGCAACAGAGATGGAAAAATACGTGAGGGCATTAAAAAAAATAAAACCTGAACGGGATGTAGGCTAATAGCACGCCCCCGAGGCAAAGCGGAGAAAGTTGTGGCGGCGAAGGATCGTGCACTGTGGGAAGGAAGCTGCGAGGCGCAGTTGCGAGATGGGAGGGGTTGCGAAGGAGGAGGAAGAGGGTTCGCGGATATACCGATAGAGGGAGAGGAATCGACGTTTTCCTCCACTGCCGCTCTTGCGGTCTCCGTCATATCGAGCCATTCCGAGGAAAATGATATCTCCCGCCCGCTCTCGACGTGTGATGTTACCGACTAAACCGAGCCATTTTCGACTAATCGAGGCATTAAAAGGGGATGAAACAAGAGGCCGCCCTCGATCTCCTCTGCGGCTTTCCATCGCCATCCTTTTGTCTCGCTTTTTATGCCCCCGGGAGACGCGTCTTAAGGAGCGATCATCGACGGGCATTTGTGTGACTCCGCGGAAAAAAGCGGGTGCTTTCTTTTCCGATTCCGAGTGAAAGACGTTTCGTATGCTTGATCGATGGCTCGCTGTTGCGGTCGAGAATAAACGCGAACGACGAATGACAAATAATAAGGGGTTCTGAGCAAATCCGACAGAAATGAACATTTGAGCCAGAATAGAGGGAGAACGGTCCGACTGCAATTCAATGATAAAATTAATGTATCTTTTTATACGGTTTCAGCTTCCTTTTTAATTTTATAACGCAAACAATGCAGAAATATAGGGGAAGAAATGTATAAATAGTTATATGTGTTAGCTCATAATTGAATATGGTTAACATAACATTTAATATTCGTAATTTTAATGGAGTATTTTTATCAAGGTGAATACAGAACAATTTTGATTTTCTAAGTATCCGTGAATAAGTAAATAGGTAACACTAAATGGTTATATTTGGCAGAAAGTGGCATTCAATATAGAAAATTAATATTCAGTACATATGTTGTCTACATATATAGTGTGTGATATTTAATGTTTAATCATGTAAATATTTTGAAATGTAAAATAATTTATGTAAAGGGATTAACAATGCCACCTGATTGTCTTGCTGCAATATCAATTACAATATGGAATAAAATAAATAAAGGTAAACAAGCAAAGTAAAATTTGACATGCTATTCTACCAACTCAGGCAATGCAAGCAGTGGAAACAATTCTTCCTTATCCACGTGCAATAATTAGCTTTTGAAAAATATTTTTAATAATTGCTCTATTAGGTATCTTAGAAAATAACAAATGCGATGTTTTGTGTCTTTTAGTTGAGTAAAATTGATCGAAAAACATCTCTAATTTACTCTCCAAATCGCCAATCAACGAAGTTTGCCTAATCGGCGATGTTTACTTCCCGTAGGAGGCAATTATCATGGAAATCGAAAAATTCAATTTTCTAACTTGTAACAGAATGTTATTACCTCCTTCTCGAAGCTTCTTTTTCATTAACAAACGTATAATTACGAAGAGCGGAAACAAGCTACTAAGTGGCCATTAATGCCGCATTCTTTACGCGAATTTCAAGGGTCCATAATATTTCCGAAACCAAATGAAGAGTCCGTTGCTTTTCTCATTCGACCTTAATAACGGCATACTTCGAACCATACTAAAACTGTTGGCGTCTATGGATGGCGCTATCTATAGAATCTCATAAAATTCAACTTAACCATAACCTAGCATCTGACAGGGTTTTAACTAACTTCCTCGAAAAACATAAGTTATCACCAGACATAAAACTGGTTTTCTGAGGACTACTAACTCTTCTTTTGCCTTGGGAACGGGCCATAATGTTACGGTCAGATAGAACATAATACCGCAGGAAACAGCATAGCATCAATAGCATCAATCTCGTAAATTATTTCGGCAATTGCAAGCCTGTTAGCCTGTAAAGGGTAGGGATTGAATGAAAGATCAAATTTCTTACAGGCAATAGAGAAAAATAGGAATACCATGTTTCTTTTCCAACTTTCGTTAAGATTGCTGCAGTATAAATGGCACGATTAATGTGGGAAAATGCCACGAATAGATTTAATTGACTTTTGATGTCAAAAAAAAGATATGACTAAAAAGCAAGGAATAGTATGAGATATGACCACTGTACGAACGTCTTTGATATAATTCAAAGTAACTAGCTGTCTTTCTACATATTACTGCGAGAAAATATACACAGAAAATTCATTATTTTAAATTAAATAAATTACCTAGCTAAATTTAGTTTTTGAAATAGCAAAGAAAATGGAATGTTTACTAATTAGGTAATCTTTACTAAAAGTTAACTTTTCTTTGTTGTTTATAAACTGAATTTACACAGAAAATTCTCATAATCAAAATTCCGCTAATTGACGGCCTTCTTCGAAAATTTAATTCCATCAAAAGCTAAGTTATCCGTATTAATTTTTTATTTAATTAGAACAATAGACTAACCTAACTACTTAGCCAGTAATTTTTCGGGCAGAATAAAACGAAAATTGTTCACACAATATAACTCAATCATCTGATCTCCCTTTGTTTTGAACGTTTGAACTGAACACAATAGAAAAAAATCAATTAAAATTTACTTATAGTTGCTCAGTCTCTATGGGTTAACAGTTACGGTTTCATCCCTTTCAGACCCCTCGCATTTCCGCAACCGAGAGTCGAAAGAAGTCGAACTCCACCGCAACAAATGAGAGATCCTCGAGGAAGATGCGAGTGCATACGCTCATCCCGCTCGATTCCTGCAATCTTCCCAAAAGATAAAAAGACTTCGAACCGCTGAAGGAGAGCGGAGTATTTTTCAAAAATGGTCCGCATGGCTTCTTACGCTCCTCTGGGGCAAACGTGAGAGGAGAGTGGAAACGGCCACGAAAAACAAATTCATCAATCTCTGACCCTTCGTTTTTAAAGGTTTCGCCCGTCGAAAAGGCCCAATTTTCGTGCGGCCGTGCGTGCGCGAGGATGAACAGCGTGCGGACCCATCGGACGCAAGAGAATGGAAGTTTAACAAACCGTGACTTCCGATTTGTTGCCTTTTCTTATTTATTGATTCGGAATAGACTTCCGTGAGCTTTTCCGAGATGTTTGTTGGCGAAACAAGGTCGTTTCGGTTAGACTGGTCGGAAGATGTTAGTAATTCACCGAGATTGACGGAAATCTCTGGGCTCTGAGCTTTAATGCCACCGATCGAAATGATAAAAAGAAAGATATACGAGATCTCTCTAGGACTACGAGAAAGCTACCGAAATAAATTAAACTAGAAACAATCTAGACGTCGTCGAGTGATCAGTTGTACCCACAGTGATCACAGCTACCAACCAAAGGCACAAGAAGGAGAAACACAGAACAGAATGTAAAATTCAACGCATTAAATTGAGAAATAAATAGCTGTGTTAAGTTTCTAATATATATAATGCAAGATTAACACTGCCACTTATCAAATTTCCATCTCAGTTTAACACAATCTCTTATTCTTAAATCATCAGAAGTAATTAATTAATATTTATTATTTAAAATACCGCAACTATTTGTCTCATCGAATTTTCAATTCTTAAAGCTTTGATTTTAATTTGTAAATATCAAACTTATGCTCCCCTCTTTAACATGAATACAGAAGTATTAAGTTTTCATATTAAATTCGAATAAAATAAGTATTTACCATCATTTCTCCTAAATTGATTCTATTCCAATAAAGTAAAACGCCGATTGACAATTCTTTCCAATAAATTTCATATTTCCTTTATCTTCTTAACTATTACTATTTAATGATTTTAAGCTTATTTCAGCAATAAATAATTCGTTATTCCGCTCTTTTACTTGCAAGGGAAATACATTGGCATAAGTCTTATTTTTTATGTAATACTCGTCCATGTAAAAAGATTGTATTTACAATAAAATTATCACGAATATAATTATACGTTCTAATGAAATTCTGAACCATCTGATTATTATTCTTCTTTTCCCTGTAAGCATGAATCACAAATTATCACCTTAAAAGTAATTTCAGATAAAGGAATAATAGCTTATGCCAATCATCGCTTCGAGATGGAGCACTCTGTAATTAGTAAACAAAGAAGGAATTTCTAATATTATCCGTATTTGATAGATTATCCTTATTATATCTTTATATCTTATTGTAGATAGCCAGATTACTAGACAGAATTGTCATCCAATTGGTTCAAGTTATTCCACAGAAAAAAGTGGTTACGTATCTACCAGTCGCAATATTATTCTACTACAGAGATAAAACTCCTGGGATATTCTCAATCCTATCCATTTCTTTTTCCTCTACAGATACATACCCAACTCAAAGCTATTCGGAGGCAAAAAATAAGTGCTTAGGGCGATCGTTGCAATCTCTACCGTGATGAATGGGTCCGTTTGCCGGTGTCCGCGAGGCCATTGCATGCCACCGCGCCCCCCAAAGTCCGCGATCTCCCGACTAATCAAAAGAAGCGCCCGACTGTAAAAAGAGAAATCACTTTATATCGCAGAGATAAAGTCATGGTCGCAGGAGAAATGGCTGTCTAGAGGTAAAACATTATAAAGACTTCTTTTCTGACTATTAAACCTACGTCGTCTTTCCTCTTGGTTATGGCAATGTGGCATAGTTTTCGAATTTTTACGACCGGAGACATAAAATAGTCAAAAATCTAGGTGAAAACCAGGATACCTTCCGAATAAATTGATTGTCATTCCTCGGCCTGGACGAAATGGCAAACCGCATAATATTTTAATAAATAATATTTAAATATTTTCATCTTGGAAGAAGAACACACTTAGTAAGCTCCTTTATGTTCTTAGTATATTGTTATATATTCCACTAAGTAAGGCTTGAACATATTAATGTTGGGTAAAATATTGTATTTGAGTGTACAGAATTGTGTCGTTTGTATTCATACGTGAGGTATGCCTTCTATGTTTGGAGTTTAATTCAAGCTTGAAAAACCTATTCCGTGATTATTTTAAGAGTTATTATATTAAGAGTAAATACATAAAATATATTATATAGATATTACAAATTAAACGGAGCAAAGATTAAGCTTGGAACGTTTCCTATCATGAAAAAGCAAGAAGACACTAACATGCTACTGCTGCATAATAGATTTAAACAACACAGTCTAGTATTTCACTAAAACTATCAAGCATTACATTGTCAATAAAACCGCTTATCCTTGATGTGCTTGCTCTATAATCATATCTTGAATTACTTTTAAAAACTTGCATTAACATGTAATGAATTACGTTTAAATACCTTCCTGAGATATAATATGATTGTGTTACATTTCAAATTATAGGTATCATCACTTCATTCAGTATCGTTTGGAAAATCTGAAAAAAATGCTGTTTTGGAAAGCAGAATGGAAAAAAATGGGGGATGCGAAATGCAAGCAGATAATAATATTTCGGTCCAACTAATTCATCGTCATATTTCAGGTAATAACTCTATTCGAGTATAAAGGAGATTTCGAGATATATTTAATAAACACGATATAAGGAAATAAACATTTCGTTTCACGTAGTGTAATTATCCCGTCCGTTGAAGATTCCATCTCCCGCTCTTAGCACCTACGAGCGTATTGTTCTCGGAGAGCTCATCCACGCTACCTTTGAATTCTTTTGTATTCCATGGGATATCCATTTCCCGCTCCGTTTGCAGCGCAAAGAAATCGCCGCGAACAAAAGACTTATTCTCCCTTGGAAGTGAATTATCCTCCCTATTCTTTACACCCATCCTGTCTTTACCTGCTAATCTCTGGAAATTATCCGCTAAGAAAGTGTTACATCTCAAAGAGTCGTGGTATCACACATCAATATTTAATAGCCTGGATACCTTGATAAATAAAGAAAGAGGCACTGCAAGAGATGCAACACTCTTGGATTGGCCTAAGGATAAACAGTTATGATAAATATCCTCATGACTGGGACTCAAATCCAGATCTCCACTTTCCAGGCAGGTATTCTAACCGCTAAACTACTATTCCGCGTCAATTCCATTTCTGCTAACGGGAAATTTTTAGTAGTTAGAATACCTGTTCCGAAAGTGAGATGACCTGGGTTCGAGTCTCAGTCACGAGGATATTTTCCCCCTCAGTTTATCCTTGGGTTTTTTCTGATAAAAATTGCAAAGATTCTTCGTTTCCCTCACCCTATCAATTGTTTCAGGCACGGCTATGTGGTAGGACTACATAACTTGAAGATAGGAGTAGATTAAAACTTCTACCTGTACCACTGAAATATTTTTTTAGAAAATAGTAAAAGGAATATTACGGTGGAGAAACATTTTATTTTTTTCATTTATCATAAATATCTCAGCGATGCGGGTAAAAGATTTTATCTTATTACTATTTTATCTATTATACATTCATATTATTTCTATTTACATTACGTACTCTTAATATTTCTAGTAACCCTCTGTCCCATAGCTTCTATCTCCCCAAAAAGGCAACCACATTAAAAGCATTTTCATTCTTAACGCCAGTTCTTTTTGCTTACACTTTCCCTTTCCAACCGAGGAAACAGACCACGGAGAAAGACAAAATTAGCGAAACTTCCGAACGCGTCGCTTTCTTGTAACTTCCCCTTCTTTCTTGCACCGACTTCTGACCACAAAGCCAAACCACATCAATAGAGCACCGCAAACTTTTCAGATTGAATAACGGAATCGTAAAAAATAACGAAATGGAACGAAAATAGAAGCGCCTTTCTTCAGGTCCCCATAACAGACGGCAAAGACCCTATTTCGCTTTGGCCTCTGAGAAAAGTTTTCATCCAGACTAGGCAACCCTTTCCACACCTCCCTACAACTCATTCGTTAGAGGGGACAGTTGAAAGGCGCCGACCGTACGAGACATGCGGAAAAGTTCCGTAGTCCATCAATGAATGCCTTACGAGGAGAGACGGCGTAAAAGGGAAGGTGGAGAAGAATGGAGATTTAAAAATAGGAAATGTAAATAGTACGGACTTCTCAGTAAGAGATTACGTCTTGAAACGGACAAAGGGACGCAATGCTACCCAATTAGAAACATAACCCAATTAAAACGATTCCCGTGATAAATTGAAGGCAGTGTTTCACAAGATTTGAACAAAACATAATTTCATTTGATTCATGATTTTTCGTCTAAGCTGGCCACCGAATTATATTGATTAAATTCATTTCTAAATGACTATACATTGGACAGATAATTTTTACAAAATCAATCTTTTGCGTACAATTTATTTTATAAACACCTCTTTGCCAATACGTTGGATGCTAGTTTTCATGTTTAAGCAGCATGTAAAATAAACTAAAGGATTTTTATCGCGATAAAAATAAATATTGTAAAAGTTTTTAAGTTTCATCGTTCGAAATTTTGGAACTCAATTTTTATACTAAAATTGCATTTTTTTCTATACGAGTGCACCATTTTTGGTTGATTTCATATTTACTAAAAACGATCTTAACGAAAAATACTTATTCATTTAGACTAGATTAAATGTGTGGATACCCATTAAATTCTTTATATTGGATAAATATGATTTCTAAAAATAAAGCAGGGCGACATAAAAAACGAGCTTCGAAAAAGGTTTTTTCCAATTTAATGATCCTGGAAAATTTGACGTATTGATAAAATCAGCTCTATGGCTAAAATAATTTTATATTTTACATTATATACAATCGACAACAAATGTTTGGCATATATTCAATGATTTAGGTGAATCTGATCTCGGAATTACGTTTTGAAATTTGAATAAAATTTCCAATAACTTTCCTTATTTCATCTGAGCCTCATAGTATGGAAATTTTTAGAATCATGTCATCACAACCATAAGTCATAATATCCTAAAATCGCCATCAAATACATTCTTGAATGAAGCCTCATATGATCTACGAACAGGTGCGCACGGCAACTCATGAAGCATACACTCCTCACGCATGTAATCGTACGAGTAGATGAAAAACGAGATAAGATTTCTGAGGAATAAAGAAAAGAATTTAAGGAGGAGAGGAAATGGAAAGAAATGCTATGGAAGCGGGAGAAAAGAAGGGAATAATTTACGATCAGCGCCCCGCAAAACTCGAACGACAGGTCCGCCCAAGAGAGAGAATGAGGAAGGACAATTCTCTGTGAGGAAGCTTCCCTTCCTATAAAGTCCACTACAGCGTTGTTAGAAGAAAGCAGTCGACGGAGGGATTCCACTCAATTGTTAAGGACATTCTCCAGATGCGATTTTCAAAACAACTGCGCGCCAGAGCGGCTAGATGTAGTTTCGGAAGATGGCCAGAAACTGATTCGTTAGAAAAGTTTGATGGATGATGGAGAACCGTTTACAATCACGCAGGTCCGGCTCAAAACAAGGTTCTAACCTCATTCACATCTGCCATAGCCCTATTCCCAGCTTTCCATTTGTGTTGATTTCTATTAATTTTCAATAGTGAGAAAAATTTTAAGTAAAACGGGAAAGCCTCCATTTTTTTAATACAACAATGAATATTACTTATAAATTTAACTACTTCATAGCATGAAACCTATTCAACTTTCAAGAATATTTATCAAGTCATCATTGAGGATAATAAGCTAAAATGATTGGAAATTCTTAGTGAAATCATAACGATGTTTCTGCTAAATACGTAAGGGCAAAATAATGAATTAACATCAACTAACCTCACAGGCATGGATATGGATAGCCTTGTAACATCTGAGGAAAATAAAAATGTACAAATTTGATAAAGAGAAGTATTAGTGCAATTTTCGACTAAATTACATCCGATTAGATATCTTGATGCACGTTTTCCTCCAGAATTAGAACCATTAGCTTATAAAAAGATTTGGTGATTAAATTATCTCAGTCCTAACCCGCACGCAATAAAATCTGAGCGCGATAACTCTGATTTCTTATCAAAGAGAATTCGGATGTTAAAAATTATACATTTTGGACGGACGTTATAGGTCCATATCGCTATCTAGGTCCCCAGGTGCTAAGAGTCTTCTATTACTATGGAGCATATAAAACGGGGGGATTCATTCCGGGATCAGAGAGAGATGGTATCGTTAAGACCCCCTTATACGGCATGCACGAAAAGTGTGAATAAGGCAAGAGGGCTCCGAACTGTCCGTTTGGAACGCGATCGAAATAGCGCCGGTACAAATCTCTTCGGCCAGGTTACGATCCTTTAACGCCTATCTCTAGACAAGCAGGAACTACCGGGAATATAAAAGAAAACATGCCGAAACGTAGGAAAAGGTGAGAACAATTGGAAGCTGTCCCGTTCTGAAGGATGCTATGCGGGAAAGGAACAGATACCCATCGACGTTTTCGGCCTTTTATGAGAAAGGAGGTTTGCTCAAAAGTACAGAGAAGCCTTTTTGGGGCGGAGGATGCATCGGCGCTGGAAAAAGAGAGGTTTTCCGAGAGGAGATTCATATCTTTTGGAAAAAGAAAAGAAGTCGCGTTTTTCAAAGTGCGCAATCTTTTTGAAGAAGTAGGTACAAGCGGTGACTCACAGGCGCGGAAATGAGATTTCCTTCTCCCCGATTTGAAATGAGTCGTGCATTTCCACCATTTCTCTCTTCCCGAATAACTAAGCGTTCCTAGATACTTTCTCTGATGACAATCTTTCCCACTGCAATTGCGGTTTCAATCGCCATAAAAGGAACGGAATCATTGTCTTATTTTGATGATGCATACATTCTGATTTTACGTGTAAGAAATTTATTCAATTTCCACCAAATGATATCCTTTCAATTGGATTTTGACTCGATCGGGATAATGTAAGTAATATGCGAAGCCATCATAAATCGTTATTACCAACGTGACTTCGTGGAATGACATAGTACGCTAGAAACAAAACTTAGTATTTTCCATAGCATTTCCTTTCTATTTTCTCGGAAATCGCATCTTCAGGGAAAATACTAAGTTCTATTATTACAGCGGATGAATCCATGAAGAAATGCGTTGTATGAAAAAAGGCATTTTATGAAGAATAGCTTCAATAAATTAGTCCACGATTTTCAGATGGTTCTTGTCACGAATTTTGCATCGTTACAGGAAAAATGATTAAACTTAAGTTAAACGAATTGAAATCCATTACATTGCATACATATATTACAGGACGAATTATGTATTGTGCATCCCCACTGATTCACTCAATTAAAAGATACTGTGAGAAAAATCAGGAATATGGAAGTTCGGACCGGTGATTCGTAAGTCTTTCCAGTAACAAAGAGACACCGTCGCAGACTTGAAAGACAGTTTGATAGAATCGTTCATTCCCTGACATTAAAAGAATGAGTGTAGCGATGTAAATTTTTGGATGTAAATATGGTTACCATTTACCATAAAACTAAATGTTTGGGCTTTGCTCAGAAAACTAATAATTAATATTAAAATAGTGATGGACCTTTTTAGATATTGAAACCGTGCACCATATTAAGTTTCCCACTTTTTGTATCGAAAATCAGATATACTAATTTGACAGTCTGAGAAAGCACCTAAAATAGAGATCTATATCTTCCTCAAAAAGACAGGCAGCTTCGTTTTAATTTTGAAAGAAGAACTCATCTTTTATCCACTTTATAGTACTTCAATGGAATTTTATTTTACAAAATAACCTGTTTTTCCTGGTATATTGCCTAATCCCGATCTCTTTCCTCTCTGTTCCCTTTCCGGCCATTTTTTCTAAATGTATCCTTTTATACATTTGTAGACGAATTCATAAATAAGCGTTCTCTTACAAATTCATAACTAGCGCTCCATTCTCCCTGCAGTCCGAATCCTGAGCCCGAAAGTAGCGAAGGATGGAATTCCCAGCGAAATACACTTATCAAGGGGCTTAGCGTCCGACCTATGTCACCTGGTCGACTAATGAGGCGGAGGTCGAGAGAAATAAGAACAGAAAAGAGATTCCGGATTCGCTGGGCCCCTAAAAAAAAGTTGCGCAAACAGCCGTAAATCAGAATGCCCGAGAAAGGGAATAGGAAGTGGGATAAATGAAGAAAAAACCAAAGGCCTAAATCGTTTAAGTCACGGCAAAGGCGTCAGGTGAATTTTATTGATACTTTCTTACCGGGCCGAATGGATTAATCGCAAGTCGGTAGATTAAAGTGAATTCGAATTTTGCTTTTCCATCTTTGAGGATATAAATACTACTACTAAAACCTACTATAAATCAATCTAATCAAATTGTCTTCATCTTGAAACCTCGATACTATGCATCAGAAAAATTACCAAAGATATTGATCGTGTACCTAATACTTACAATTCTTTGATTTTCTTCATAAAATGAACGCCATTCTAGCAATCAAATCCTGAATCAATAACTGAACCATCCACTCGCGGCTCAAGAAATACTTTTCCTATTTTCTAAAGATCCAAAACCTTGCTTTATGACTTATACAAGCTTCATCATTACACATCATAGAATTAATGAGATAAATCTTTCATGAATGATTCGAAGGTTGAATTGATAGAGATCAATCGGTAAACGCAACAATCATGGAAATAAAAGCAAGCATTAAAATTTTAAATACGTATAATACTTCTAAAAATTAACGGAAACGTGCTACGAAAAGATCCAAGGTGCCAAGCATCGAAATTTTTCTCAATTTAAGCACCTCTTTCACCTAATTTCAACGCTTGTTAAGTAAACGTTTAATAGAAATGTGCTTTTTGAAAGATATGCACATCGCCTCGGGGTATTTACGGATCGAGTTTTCCATGACCAAAGCAAACAAACCACGTCTTCCTCATAAATACATATCAGAAGCATATCATCTCCGTCATCTCAAAGCAGAAAGACCCTCGGGAAGTTCTTAATTCGAATCAGAGACGGATCGTGTTTCTTCCTGATTCACTCGTCTGATTCCTGTAGTGTAATCTGGTATGACACCCGTTATTTAATCCCTCGCGATTATGATTGTGTAAAAATCATAATAATTGCGTGGCAACGGGTGATTTCATTCTAACGGTATACCCCGCTCTGCTGTAAATTTCACGAAGACCCGATGAGCTTCCTCCATCAGTTTCCGAATTCCAGCACGACTGCCGGGTGAAGCTGACCAAAAAATCCTCCTCCGTGGAAGACCGCATCGTTATGTGGTCAGAAAAGCTTCCTTCCCAACCTCGCTTCTTTCCCGGCGTGTTTTCTTTGTCGTAGCCTGTCACGTGCTCCACGCACCCAATTACTACCCTCTGAGCAGCCAACAACATCGATTTGTATCGAAGATATTAAATGGTAGCCTCCAGCGGTAGTTAGATAATATGCTTGCTGGAAGATAATCTTAATCGTAAGCTTTCCTCATAGATAAGGATCCGGAGGGAAGGGACCTTGGATTATCTCACCGCAGCACATCTTTACCATCGCATCATCACTAACGACTGATTAAATCTTGTTATTAAAACCATATCGGAAGCATAGGAAGATTACATTTGTTGCTCTTAACTACCTAACCGATCATAGTCTTCTTATATTCGGAAAGATAAAAGAAACATTATTTTTTTAATAACAAACTACTTTCATGCTAGCGAACTAAATAATGTTGCAGGTTATTTTAATTTCTTTAATGAATAATCCTGATCCTTAAATATAAGATAATTTTCTCCGGCTATGAAATGAACCAATACCGCAATATTTCTTTTGAAAATTGATGAAGCACAAATACCAATTATCTTAGTAATGCCTCAATAAGAATTTAACGCCTCCAAAATGCGATTCGAAGAATTTTATAATTCAATAAGGTGACGCGTTTTACACTTAATATAAATAGTTTTTGAAGTTCAATGATTAGCGCTAAGTCGATGCGATACTACAGAATTTCTCACATAGACCATCACATGCACCTTCATATTCAAATGTAACGGTGATAATAACCTAAACTTCTCTAAAAAAATTCAATAATAACTCATCCACCGATCAAATTACTAGAAACGTACTTCTCCTCCTAATTAACGAACAAACTGTATTCCAAGAAACACCGCAAGAGATGTACCGCGAAGTCCCTTCTTTTTGGTCACCTACCGTTACGGACTGTATCAACCGCTACTCACCGGACCCGAATTAGAGAAAATGAGATTCATGTCAAGCTTTAAAGGTCAAAGGAAAAAAAGAATCTGGGAGACAACGTGACCACCAAAGAAGAATTCTTTAATTAGGACGGAATCCTATCCAACACCTGTGAAACGCCCTCTCCGAAGGATCATCTCGCCCATTTCCACGGTATCTCTTTCTCTGAACCGCTCTCTAATCTGAGGTCGTCTCAAAGAAGAGGCAAGTGGTAGCCAAATTCGGTAGATGAAGCAGAAACGTGCTGGGCCAACTTTTGATGAAACTCAATTCCTTCTTCGTAATTTTTAATTACGGAATTCATACCTTCGTTTCGCAGCTCACGCTCTACACCACTGCGCCTGATTCCTTTAAGAACCGTTGAAGGAGCCCTCTTTACATTCATGAGTGTTCTACATTACATTTAGTTCAGGCGCCTCAATATACTCTATACAATGTCTTTTATTTGGTTTATTGGTAACAAACTCAACTCTTTATTTTATCTAACATTGTTTGCCTTTCCTAATTCTATTTCCTAGCATTCTACTCACAAATACTTTCCTAGGCAATACCTCTCGTCGAAATATATGGCCCACTTTTACTGCCATGTACTCACACAAGCTCATTACATGTACTTCCATTAAAAACTTTGTCTTCCCCAAAAATCTCTAGTAACTCCGTATTTGTTTTCCTGTTAATCTAACTTAATTTTTCTATCCTATGTTACATATATCATTTCTCGAAGGCCTTCAATCTTTTGATTTTCTCTTTCCTTATGGTTGACGTTTCAGTAGTTCCTTTAAATAGGCAAAACATTAATAAATGGATATTTCCTAGTGTTTACTGTCCAGCCAAACAATGACCTCGAACCGGAACTGAAGCAAGACAACAACAACGAATATGGGAATTTATTTTTAATTAGTTAATTGAACCGCTTAACAAATTTCACCTGTGCTGAAACCGGGAAACCGAATAAATCCACATGATTTATTTGGAATTGAAATGGAACGGAACCCGAAAACGAAAAACGAAAAACAATTTATATTTGGAGGACTAATAGTTGAACATGCACCGACGATAAACACGGTTTGATATGCAGACCTAAGTATCAGTAAATTATCCTTCAATCGACAAATAATAAAAAAGTGCAATATGCAATCAATGTGGGTTGACCAGGTTCCGTGGAACAGCACTTGTAAGTAAAAACTACGTATATCTTGAACTTTTAAGAAAATTAGTCTTTTGGAATATATGACGTTCTGTTTGTATTTATTATTAATTAAATATAATATGTTTCTGATTATGAATCACGAATTAACTGAATGGATTATGGTTTAATTATTCCCATCAAAAAACTACATTAGGCTGAAAAGTGAGAATATTTTTCATTGATTCTCGCTGACAATTGCCACTTTCTGCCTGAATGATAGTGAAACAGAGTGATGTTAAAACGAACTAGAATTTCCTGTTTCCTCTTTACAAAAATCCATGTTAATATTTCATCGGATGAAGTTCGAACGGGAGTTGATTATATACTCGTTTCTATATCTGAATACTAACGAGCGTTCCACATGACCCCTGTCCTAAACCTTCCTGTTCGCTGTTTTTTCTCGCCCAAATTTGGCTATGTGAATGGACGAAGTTATGAATTCACTTGAAGTGACCGAACTAAGTAAGTTGAGAAATTCGCTTTGTAATTTTACACTTTTATAAAGCGTCTTCGCAATTTACTCACAACCAAAGCTGTAATTCTTTAAATGGCCAATTTCTTTTTCTATTGATTACATTTACGTTCAAATCCAACCAAATCGTCTTACTCGTATACACACTCAGAATAATAATTTTCTCTTAAAATATGCTGGTATTGTAGCGATGTAAGTCGGCTGTATTAAACCGGTTTTCACGTGAAAAGCAATAACTTAAGATTCTTGTTTCATAGCTTCCAAAGCCATAGTTATTTTCTTCCATTTCGGGCAATAAACTGGAGTTCGCCAAATGTGATCTCGAATTCTTATCATCCATTTCACCACTTGCGGATGCATTAATAGCTGGGAAAATAAACACAAATTGGGGCAATTATACCGCTACAGGTTTGTTTTGCCGGACAACAAGTTTCCCTATATTCTTTTTTACGGTAAGCACAGATTATTAATTAGTCAGCGACTCCCTTTTAGGAATTACAAGAAATTGGTCCTATGATTTTAAACAAACAAATTAAGCAAATGAGAGCTAAGCAATGTGTAAATTAGATATTGGGAGTACAGTTAAGAATGAAAATCCTAAAATCAATTCAGTTGCATTATGATGTGACTGTAAACTTATTCCGTATGCCCACATCAGCTATTAAATATTTTCATCATTCATAACGCTAAGGGATATTTTTTTACTTATCTAATATTATATGAATTCATTTCCTACTCCAAAAATATTAAAACCAATTCTCAAGGCGGGGATTTTCTATTGATAGCTTTAATCTTGAAGTCTAAAAGAAAAAGTCTCACTTAACCATGAAACACTTACGCAGTAAAAAAAAGATCTAACGCAATCGGTGCGAAAAAAGCTCGCAGGAAAGTTTCTGATAGGCAATTCGTTTTAAAGCCAGATTTTAGGTGCTCGGGCCTTCGGGGAAACACCCTTATAAGGAGTGAAATTCTCAAGAAATAGAGCAACGATTTTCGTGAGAAAAACCGGCACTGAAATGGTTCCGAAACTTTACTTTTTGGCGATTGGCGATAAACCATAAACACTGGCAGGTGAAGAGAAGGAAACTACGATCGCAGCGGAGGTTGGTGACCGATAGAAGTTGAAACGGCCAGAGCGAATTCTCATCGTTGCCAGTTGTTGCTTTTTCCTTCTTTTTCACCTAAAACAACCTCCCTGAGTCCAACTGAAATACAGGTCTTAGTTGCTGCAACAAGAACATGAATTTATGGCTGGAAATGCGCATACAGCTAATGTATGGGCACACTAGGCTAGCAAAACACGCAACCAATTAATCTTAATCTGTTCAAGTGGAATTTATAAGGCTATATTGTGCATGGCGACCGAAGTGTTTATGACACAATAAAATTCCAGAAAATAGTACAGGAGCAATTAATTCCTTTTCGTTTTGCGATATCAGCCGCGAGATATCCCGCAACAAGATCTATAATAAATTAATGGGAAAATATGTAAATAGCTTGGCAGTGGAGTTTCCCTCTTCAGTTCTAGATTAGTACTGCACCTTTACATTAAATTTGAAATCCAATTAATTATTTCCAATGAACAAATCTGTAAAACTATTTCATCTCAAGTTTTTAATTAGAAAGGAAACACTGAGTCCATAACAGTCGAGTAGTTTCCTCCGCCTTCATGAAGACAAAATATCAAATACTGACTCGTAATTGAAACGAGATGTCATCACATCCTTGAATACTAACAAGCACGTAATTCTGAAGTAATATAAAAAGCAGCGGGAGTTGTCATGGATGTCGTAGCTTCTCCCCATTTCATTTTCATAGGTGAGTATTAATTATCCGAGAAAAATGTCACCTTTACAAATAGAAACAGGCAGAATTTCGATTGGAATCTGATGATAACTTTAACCTTTAATCTAACCCTGTTTCGTGACATCACAAGATAGCAGAGGATGAGGAGAGATCACCACAAAATAGTTTTTGCTCTTATTCAGGCTGAAAATTGTAAATCTTTGTTCACAAATCTGTCAAATTGTCATCTCCATAGAGTAAATCAGTACTATTTTTTTAACCTATTCTGTATTTCGCAAACAATATAGCGTCGACGAAGAAAAGAGCTCCTCGAAAGCAAAGGATAAACAAAGTCCTCTTTTATCACAGAACTAACTATTATCGTAATTTCAATGCGAATACAAATTTTAAGTTTGACATAGATGTAAAATATATAACTTTTTAAAAGAAAACAGCAGGCTGGTACCGAAACTTTGGAATTAGGAATGGAAAAGGATATTTGAAAAATACATACACTTTTGTTGCATTTTTTTTCATCTCGGTCTTATCCACCTATGCGGAAAGCGATTAATAATCACTGCAGAGGACCTCGGCTGACCCTTCCCACTTACATTTTCCCATTGCTCCGGGCCGAGTGGGCAGCGCTCCTTTTTCAACGCATGAAAAAGGAAAGCTATCTCCAACGCCGGCCTGAGACTAGCCAGCCGCGTTGTCAAGGAAAAGAAGATAATGAGAAAGAGAAGAAAAGAAAAGGCGAGAAAAAGAAGAACGAATCGGGACATTGAGAAGGACAAGGAGATGAGACACAGGATAGCCGGGGAGCTAAACTTATTTTCCTCACCCACAATCGTTTGCCTGTGTAGGCCTTGTTTTTCTAATCAGTGTGTAAAATTGCAAGTGAACCGTGACGTTGATTGTAAGCTTTATTTTTTTTATAAAATATCGGTGTATTCCATGAATAGACCAAGAATATATTTAACAAAATAATCATTTCCATGCCATTATAATTAAGCTACGTGAGAAAAGATAGTACCACGCTGTTTGATGCGCCAAGCGATTAAACTGAATTCATTTTATCACTTCGCATAACACTCGCATTTCCGTTATCTTTCGATATAACGGCAAATATCTCAATATTATGACAATATGACAATGACAATACATGACAACCATGTTAACATCAACAATGACCATCAACGAACTAATTTATTTCAGTCACATTAATTTCTTTTCCCCTTATTCCTGCTGCAGGTGAATGCTTTGACGGCTGCAAACTACCGGCTTTGACTACTAAAAGGAAATAATAGTCCAATTGAAATTTATGAAAAATTCTGAAAGTGGTTGCTATAATTATGCGTATAATTACCTTGGATTGGTCCTTTGATGAACCAAATCTTCCATGCTGGTTTGAAGAAATGTCCATATCCTTTGAATAAAAGTGGTTAAATTATTACCTAGTTGTTAGTAAGATATTAGTAACAAAGGAAATTGGCACCGCACAAAATAAACACGCTCGCTAAAAGAAGTTTACATAACTTATGATAATACGAAAAAGGCCAAAATTTCCAAATGGAAAATATTTACCGTTTCCTACAGCCGATAGAGCATGTTTCTTTTTTACGATAAGCAATACGCATTTGATGACATAAAACTTCAGAACTCCCTACCTAACGCGCCTATCTTTGGAATCGTGAACTTAAACAAAAGCTAAGTAAACAAGAAATATAATCAAGCATTGGTGTCATCACATGTTTATCGGGACGACCTCGATGTATAATAAATTCCAAATGTTCCTCAAAATTACGAAAATTTCCTGAGTGATGACAACAATGAGTGATTTTTAAATGATTTTAGTCAAGACTGTTAGTCTGCGGAAGACGTCCTCGTACCTTTCGATAGGGATCTTCATCCATCCGGTTGGAGCGCCATCTGCGAAGGATTATCACTGACCTTCCGAATTATAAATCCATCGGCGGGTGACTCCATTGGCGAATCATCGGAGTCCAGCACCTCCAGAGAGACTTATTCTACGTCCTAGCTTAGGTCGACGTCCTCTTCTCGGGTTCAGTTTGTCCTCTTGTAAACATCTCGAATAAAATCCATCGATGTAAGGAAAATACAAGTCCAATTTCTGGAACTGGAAAAATAATAGGTTCAAAGAGGACCATGATCTACAACAACAAATGAGTTAATTACTGGGAAATAGGATAATCTGATTTATCATCCTAGACATAGGAAAACATTAGTTGAATATTGTTCGCAGTACTATATTGGTAGAAAAATGTAAAATAAGCTGACCATTAATATGAGACCGATTAGTATTCTGGATAATTTTAAAATATTTTTGATAAATAAATTTGAATAATCTGTAAAGGAATTCTTTGAATATCTCACTGTGAATATGTAATGTGAAATATATACCTCCTTGAATGATGATTTTGACGTCTAAAAGTATACTTTCCATTTTGTTATAATTATACTTTTACAAATTATGTTATGCATAATCTCACTTGGATAAAAATTTTAATATCCAATCTAAATAGGCAAATTAAAATATCTTATATGATTGTCATAAAGTAATGGTTTTACGGTAATCATATGTTTTAAAGAAGCAGTAATAGACAAAATACGAATTTGCAAACAGTTTCGTTGTTAGTTCTGTTAGTGTTGGAATGAATATTCTATTCTAAAAATACATTCTCATCGTGATTTATAAATTAATGATCAGTTCCTCAAGATTAAAACTGAACTGAAATATGATTTCTGAGAAAGAAAGGGTATTTAATTTTAATTTTTAATTATTAAGGAATCACTTCAAAAAAATTCATGAGCTATTCGTATTAACTGCTAAACAAGATAAAATTTGAAAGGAAAATATTGCCATGTTGTTCGGGATTTTTTTTGTTGGTATGAAAATTAGTGCCACACTCATTAGAAAGATATTCATGGTTTTCTTTATTGTGAAAAAGTACAATAAAACAAATCCTTTCCACAAAAAAATAGGTATCACAGATTTAAATTACTGGGAAGTTAAGTTAAAGCTGGGATGATTGACAGGATATGAATGGTAAATATTTTCTTCTTTACCTGGGACAATTTTACGCGAGCTGATTTAAAAGAAGATACCATATTGTAAAAGAAGAAATAGATGGGCGAAATAACAAATAGAATTAATCTAAAATATTAATAGGATATAGGAATGAGATAATGGGAAAAGTATTGATACGAGAACGATATGACGTTATGTTTCGATATGTAACGCAACTCCTTTTGGTGAAGAGAGGGCTATGAAAAATTACAAAAGCTTATTATCAGGCAAAGATCGCACGCAGTAGATTGATCGAAATAAATTTGGGTAGCTCTCCCGAAATATAATGGCATGTCGTAATAGATCTTCCGGGAGTGATGGAGTGGAGAAACAGTGAAAATCTCCGATCGTATCACGAAATCTCATCTCACGAAATTGTTTCCTCGAGATCGTTTCGAAGGAAACTACAGCTTAAGAGGTCAGCATCATTTTCACCTGAATTTTTTCTGAAATGAAACGGCTATGTGACCTCAACCCCAACTTTTTTCGACGAAAGCTCGAAGAAGCGCCTTAACGACCGAAGAGGGGTCAATTTAGCGCAAAGGAATTCAGCACGTAAGAGCTGATCCGTTCATAAATTCAAGAGCAGTGGCTCTCGGAATCCTATGTCCAGCCTTCTTAGAACATGTGACATTTATTGTTAAAGGCTTTAGAAGGCTCGTTAGAGGAAAAAGATCAGTTCCTTGCAGTTAATACTTTTGTCAGAGTCTGGCTTCTCCCTTTATGGAAGAAATTCCAGCTAATATTATGTGTCATCTGAGGGTATAAAATATTTTATAATTCCGACGTTCCAAAGAAGGAAAACTTCGAAATCTTTGTAATGTATGTACTTTGACTTGATCTTGCTAACGTCGCCAAAATTGTAATTTGGATCCTTTTGGTTTACTTATTTATCGTGATATTTTAGTAGCTGTTGTAACATTTCCAGAAGTTCTATATGGTTATAAAAATTATCATAGAGCTTTAAACAATATTCGAGGTCTGCATAATTGATAGAGTACTCCACCGTTGACAGATAGGTGACAAAAATCTAAGCATCAGTTAATCTAAAAAAGCCCACCATTTTCAGCGGGCTTCGACTTTTGAATTGCAATCTCCCGAGATAACAGCTTTCAAATTCAGTCAGTTGATGACATACCAAATAGTTTCTGAATTGAAGAATGAATTTATTATAATTGAAATGGAATGGAAGGATTCCTCTACTGACAAATGGCAAGGAAACCACTTATGGATATTATTAGAAAGGCTAAATCTTCAAACCCTCCACTTACTTGAAACGTGAACAAGGATTCCACGGAATGGAAAAGACTGGCAATCGATGATCCCGTCATTTTTGGATCTCGAATAATTGCCAGTAGTTGGCTGAAAGTGTCTTAATCGGAAGATGCACGAACATAAAAAATGTATAACTTACTTGACGTATCTGTCTAAAAATATATTATTACAAGAGCACCATCTACCTAACCTTCTGCACCTTTTAATTGCCAGGAATATTTTCAATGAATAAAAAAGTCCATTATCAGAAGACTTCACTTGAATAGAATAAATTAGCTAAATTTAGCTAAATTAGGTTTAAATTATAAATTAAATTTAGCGATACGATACATACACGATAATAGATTTTGATGAATCCTGAGAACATCTAACTTGACCTTCAAACCTGTTTTGATTTCTAGTGACTTTACAAGATAGATGCCATACTGTCATTTTGTCCTTTTAGTCCATTGTGTTGCTCTTTTACTCCACGAAAGAAATCTATGGACTACAATTGGTTCCCCTATTTTTTCTACTTCTGATGAATGCCTCATTGATTCCATAAAGAAGAATCAAAAACGCCAGTAAATATCGCAAAAACGACTCTTCTATCATCCTCTTTTCATAAAAATTCCTCCTCTGAACGAGCTCTTCTTGTCAACAAGAATTGTTCTGACTGACTATAAATTGTTTGGCGCAAAATGCTCTAGGTTCTCCATAGTAGTCGTGTTGATAGTGAGATAAACGCACAGAATTACGATATTCTGAGAGCACGCAAAACGGAGAAATGCACGCCCTCTTACGACAGGACGCTTTAACGCCTCTGATACGATGGAATCCATTCGTAAGCAAAGACCCCCTCCTTGACGTTACACCAGTTTGCTCGCTTGGCCGAATCCGTATAAAAGAAACATTCCGTTACTCTTGGCCTCGGCTATTCAGGCATACACTTTCAAAGATTATCTCCGGTTAAGAGACAACACGTAGGCAAATAATACGAGTATATATAAAATAAATCTTTGTTTTTGTTACGGCTAACTCAATGAAGAAAAGTTGAACAATGATGATAAAAATTTTCAAACTTAGCTCTTTTAAGTTAGACTAGAAGCTTTCATTTTGAGTACTCAGTGTCTTGGAACATCACTTAATTTCTACTATTGCAACTCAAAAATAAATTTAGTACTTTCCAAATATGTAATTTCTATAGTATGCTTCAACAGTTTTCCGTCGTTTAAAAGCTACGATTGTTAGAATTAAGAGTAATTGCAGCAATGAAGTCAAACTTCACAGAACAAAGCATAAATATTAGAATAATCCGCGAAACATTTTAACAAAAGATATTATTATATCTATTTTTACACTGATATTATTATTTCTGAGATATTAAGTCTGTAATCAAATAAAGATTCCACTGACTTACTTCGGAAGACATTTGATATTGGAAACTATCAACTGAAAATCTACCACCCAATCCAAAATCACATCCTCACATTGTGATTTTCCAAATTTTTTCGAAATGTTTTTGCAAAAACCCAAAACTAAATCTCTCATTTATAAAATTAATATATAAAATAAGTAAATTTATGCAAATTCTTTATACTTCACACACCTGGATTTTCAGATACAGCGAAAAAGAGGCCTTCGCCAACGAAGCAATTCTACGCCTCAGAACTCCTATTAAATCCATCCGTTTTTTGCATCCTTGCACTGGTAAAAAGTTCGCGGCAAATATTTTAACCGAGACAGAAATATTTCCCTTGGTCACCGCGTTACATTTCGAAACGATATACAGTTAACGATGGCGTTACAGAAGCAAGAATGTTAGCGCAGTAAGAAAACGGAGCCATTTCAGGTACACCCGAAGGCGCTCAGGTGATTCAGATTTTTTCTACGAATCCAGTTGAAGAAATTTACGAAACTAAAGGAAATTACCACTTGAAGAAATATCTCTTTACGACTAAAGCTAAGAAAAGTATACCCGAGAGAAACCGATGTACTTCCTGACGGTTTTTATCTCCAATAATTGCGAGTGAATTCCATACCCCTTTTCAGGGCACAAATCACCTTAAAACTATAAAGGACTGATAAACTGGTCGCAAGTAATTAGACGCAAAAATTCGAACCAGTGCTATGAGAATGAATTATCCACTCCGTTAAAAAATTATCGGAAAGTTTATTATGAATAATCATAATAATGAAACAAATTCAGCACCCGACTGCGTACTTTAAAATAATATACAGACATTTTTGTAACGCTACAATTATGACTTTTCCTTCGTGAAGCACGATGGAAAGGAATAAAATTTACTCAAATTATAATTTAAAATTACCTCAAATGCTCGTATTGATGGTAAAGGAAATTAGCTTAATAAATAAAATTTGCAATAAGTTTTTTAGCCTTATTCTATTTTTGTTTATAAATAAGCCTTCTCTCATAAATAAGTTTCCAAAGAATTGTTCTCCTGCATTTGTTTCTATTAGGTATAATATTATAATACGCTATATTTTCAATAAATTTTATGATACTATAAATATAATTAATTTATAATTGGTCACTTAGTATCAATTTTTTCTATATTAAAACGGAAATAAATAGAATATTTGCTCATTAATTACACCCGTTAAGTGCCCACTTTCTTAACGCAACAAAAGATTTCCGAAATTTTTATTCTTGGCATAAAAAACTTCCGGACTCATCCTTGTAAGCCAAGGACGTATTTACTAGAGTACTTACATAAAGATGGCTTCACGAGAACATTTTTCTTAAAACCGGCCACGAATGAAATATGGACTGCGGAATACGATATTTTGGTTGCATTAGGAATTAGAGGAAGTAAATTACAAACAAACACAACCTCGTTTTTCGGATCGTTGGGTACGACGAGCGGAAATATTCCGGTCCGATACATTTCGCAGGAATTTCCATTTCCTTCCTCATGCTACAGCGCTCGCATCTCTGCGGGGTGCTGCGATTAGCACCGTGACTCTCTGCCTTTTGGGAAGTCGACCCCGCAAGGAACTTGCTCCAGCCAGTCGTGGATCCCAGTAACAAAGGTGTTGCGACACCCGATTTGTTACACTCGAGCGGTACTTTCTAAAAATGTTATAAAAAGGAAGGAATTTGGTCGTGAATTCATCTCTGGACAGCTACAGGGGTCGAAGAGTAAATCCTACTTATATAAAACGCTAAGAATGGCTATTAAGCCGACATAGTCGAGTTGGAAAGACGTGAAATTTATTTCCGACCATACATTATGTTTCGCTTTCAGATATTTGTAAGAATGCGGATAATCCCTTGTAATTTTCGTAATATAGGTCCTACATTGTGTTAAAATTAAATTCTTCATTTCCGAATGCTTCCTCAAACAGGAAATTGAGCATAAAAATGTTAATCGTATTTATGAATGTGATTAATATATTCACATTGATATATGAATATATATATTCATCGTCTTTGATCAAAAAATTTATCTACTAAAACTCTCCATCTAAAATGAGCCAAGCTTAATCTTCTAGGACATGCTTTAGCAAAAACACTTCTTCCTATTTTTGCAAAAAAGTTTGCTTGAACTGGTTATGGTAAAGGTGATAAGTAATTAGGCGAACTTTCAACTCACTCTTATTTAATATGGTCGTGCCACATTCGATGGATTTATATTTTGTAGATGTGGACAGTACTAAGCTTTGAGATTACACTAATCGCAATTCAGCTGAACATATTTTTGCTGAAACTAACTTCTTAAAATTTAAAAATTATTCCTCGATAAAGTATTGACTTCACTTACACCATTATAAATAAATATGTTGCTAATTTAACATTAACCTCTTGGATAGCTAGTT
The DNA here is from genome assembly GCA_947579665.1 of Sympetrum striolatum. NCBI lineage: Eukaryota > Metazoa > Arthropoda > Insecta > Odonata > Libellulidae > Sympetrum > Sympetrum striolatum. The sequence goes on from OX388346.1 coordinate 82,872,648, forward strand.
AAATTTATCGTCAAAATAATAGAGCCAACCAACTGGCGGAATGGTTGTTATGCTAATCAACCAGCGCTCAAGGTTCAGCATTCGTCTCTCGGTTAACCTGATATTTTCTAACTCAGATTTAGAGAATGGGTGAGCAAGCTCGAAATATTTACTCCATTTAGTAATGTAAATCAACGAACGTTCTTGTTTTGGGTGAAATCTAGTAATAAACCATTGAAAAATGGCTTAAAACGTTTTCAAGATAAAATTCGAATCTCCGAATTATCTATGAACGATGAAAATCATCGAGCATTTGAATAATTTTATTTTTTATCTGTTTGAGACGTACTTCGGTGGGATGGGTCGATGGCCCTTCAGTCCTGAACGGAAGCGCCAGATACACCCCTAAGGCAACTCTATCCTTCCGCTAGCTACCGTCATCCACCGCCAGTATCTGCAGGGGTCTGCGCTTCAGCCTCATGCGATGGCCTCCAGCACCCTTCGCCAGGGGAATAGAGGCGAAGGCAGATATTGCGCGTCTTCTATACCCGACGGGATATTTGGAAAACGTTTCTCCGGAGCACCTACGTGTCAGACAGAGGAGAACTCAACGCAACGTGTTTGTATAGCTTCAGGGAACGCGATGGGGTCCTGTCAAGTACCGAACGAACGTTGACAGAAGAGGCTGGATGAAATCTCAGAGCGCATGCAACGGTATTAGATTTTTCCTGCCTTCGAGCAGATTTTTTCAAATAAGGAAAAGATAAGAATGCGAGCGGCAAAAAAGGAAGGTTTGCGATTTGGGCGTGTAGTAAGAAGTAAATGCGGCAAAGTCGGTCGTAATCGTGCCAACAGATTTAAAGCTTTATCGCTTCCCTTCATCTGTTCTTTATTATGAAACGGGTTCACGAGAACGGCGAATACGCCAAAGTTGCTAACTTCGCCTTCTTTTGAGTTTACTATAAAATCCTTTCGCCCGAGAAAACAGTAATGTGCAAAAAATTTAATTAATCAGTTTGCGTCGTGTTCTAGAGTTGGCAAATGCGAGTTCTAAAAAATGCAATTACGACTACGTTACTAGCGCATGTGGATATCACTATGAGTAAGTGATTTCCATCTATAGTTCATCCGGTTCATTTCCATATGATGAGAAAATATCATTTTATGAAGGTAAAATTTTCCCTTGATTGAAAATCCTTGAGGCATCTTGAAAGGATTTCAATTCATCATTAAAAAAATAAGAGCAACGAGTTTTAACGGTAAATTTAAATAATATCGTATAATAATAATAACCTCCAAATTTAATAACCCTGGTATCATTTCGAAAGAGTAGAATAAGTCACGAAGGCAAGATGTCGGGGATCTGTGTAAAAACCAAGAGATAAAATTCATTAAATTTTATTCTTAAAAGCAATGAATATTATTTTTTAGATGTAATACTCAAAAGTAAGGCCTATTATCCACAAATCTATTATGATTTCTTCTTATTCTATATTTTCTACTTTCTGCTAAAACTCTTTGAAAATAAGGTGATAGTGCATCACGGGTAGATAGCAATTACGTTTAATAACGCGGTTCAATGACTTGAGAAAACCTATGGACTTATTTCCCACCATAAGCGACGCTAGGGGCGAAAGCAGCGTATGAGATCGCCACGCAATTGTCAGCAGCCTGAAATGGCTTAACATTCAGAACTGCGTGGAAAAGAAATCATCGATAATCCGATTTCGCAACTGCCTTTTTATTTAGGGAAAAAAGGGCTTAAAGAACCAAGCATAATGATGTGCCGGTTCTTTAGCCCGAAATATTTCAGCAGTCGATTTCCCTTTGGCTTTAAAATCGCCGTGACAAGTCCTGGATCAATGAACGCTTAAATTAATTACTTGCGATGATTCCGCAATAAATTTCACAATAACCGCATTTCAACGCGGTTTATATAATGTTTTCGGAAAGCGAGTCAGTAATGAAACCAAGCCAATAGCTCGTTAAGGTGATAGCTCATAGACGAATACTTAGATAACATAAATGCTAAGTATTACAACTATATTATCATGATGTATGGAAGAATTTCTAGTTAGAGCTCTCTTCGAAGAACTTTGCGCGTATCAATTGGTATCGTAAGTCCCAATCGCAAGGAAATACAGTCTAAAACACCTAAATAGCTAAAGTAACTATATCCTGATTTTTCGGCAAATTACTTGAAATTAACACGCTGGTTTGGTGCTTTCCGTTTGATTATTCGACGTACTAAAAAATTGTTTTATAAACTTATGAGAGATTTCTATTCTAAGTGGATTATTTTTAACAGAAAGAATTCATCATCTCTTTACATTTTCGAATTATAATCTAAGATTGATTTCCTTGATAACTACAAATGTTTGATAGTACCGATGGATACTGAAGTAGATAATATCAGTAGAAATACCAGACGTCATTGATGGGTAGAGTCAAAGCTGGGTAAGTTTGGGTCGAAAATATTCCTTGAAACCAGTTCCGTTTTCGTTGATAAGATAAAAGTACAGGTTATAGAGAGCTTAATATCAAAGAAGGATAATTGATATCTTCTGAGAATCATTTATCATAAAATAGTTCTAAAAGAATAAAAATCTTGATAGTGAAATTTCTTTGTACTTTTGAGCTTCGAAGAAATTCCTCCCACCCCTCTCTACAAATTGATCTTACTTATACAGAGGTGCGAATGTTAAGCGTTGTTTTACAGGTCGACAATAAGGAACCCAATTATAAATTCGATCACATGTAAGATAAACTGTTTTACGTGGTTTATCGAGTGATAAGTCTGAATGGACATACTCTCTTCTTAATACGGGAAAATAAATGTGGATGTTTGCAGACCGTGTATATCCCGGCGCGGTAAGGGGACTGCTGTTTAGGTGCCCTTATTAAAGAGTCTGGAACCTTATGAACTCCGCCTTCAAATGAGGTGGAGAGTTTAGATCGACCGGGAATCAAAGGGTTGCGGGCGTTAATTCCCTCCCGTATAATTGCTTGTTTGAGAAATAGCCTCTATAATTTAAGATTCTCCTTAAAGATATGCTTACGATCTTTCCAATGCAAACTAAATAAATTTTAAATAATCGTTTCCTGAAATATATATTATATAAATATTATATATATATATATATATATATATATATATATATATATATATATATATATATATATATATATATATATATATATATATTCGCTGAGAAAAATAATTATTTATTGTTATCAATTTATTTGAAAGTACATACTTAAATATTTCTATCAACAATTAATGGATAAAAAATTGCAATAAATGAGCAGGAACTGATGCACTAATGGCAACATAGATTTGCTATGAACTTTAATTTTAATCATGGAAAATGTATTATATTTATAATAAATCGGCTTTTTATAATTTATTTAGTAATTATTTGAAATCGAAAATTCAAACAAAAGAATATTTTTTAAAGTATTCTCTACCCAGTTTCCACTGAAACAAAATAACCTGCCGTTGGCTGCAATTAAATCAGTAGTTTTTAAATCGGAATATTAGGCTTATTCGGCACAATATTAGCGGTTATTCGGTGAAACCAGTCTATCATACAAACAAAGAAACTCAATTCCAACCTAGAACTCTGGATAAATAACCACCGAAAGATATCAAACTGATAATATTAGAGCACTATAAATATGGACGAAAAATTATAAATACCATGTTATTTCATTCACAATCTATTACTGCTTACTAATAATTATTTCTATATTTTACAGGTAAATACTGCAGCAGAGGCAGATGGAGATAAATAAGAAAAGCAACGACATAAATCTCAAGCAACAGATCTTCCATTTGAAAATTTAGTAAGAGGTGAGACGAGTTCATTATCATTTTCAATCAACATCAAATACTTTATAAGTAGAATGTATATAATTTGAGAAACGACCACGAACGAAGTTTAAGTGTCATTCAATTAGCTATGAAACATCATCATAAAACTTCACTCCTGAATAAATAAAATATTGACTCGATTCCATTTGATTATTTTTTATGTAATTTCGGATTGCTATGCACTACTTATCAAATTATCTCATCTCCCATAAAATCAATATTCGAATAGCAATGAAAATATAAATGCCGTTTGAAAACATTCGTATTGGTAAATTAGAAATACTAAAATCAGTTCACTAAAGTTAGCCCATCTTAAAACCATGATTCACAAAAAAGTCGACGAAGCAAGATTTAGAAACCCAGCGCGCAAGTGAATGATTGAAGCATAAAAGTCTTAAAGGCGATTGTCAAGAATTGAACGAACCCATTACTTTTCTTCATTCGCAATCTTTGAAAAAGAGAATCTTTTCCATTGCTGTCAACACAAACCTCGACCGACTGCGCCAGAGTATACCCAGAGGGCAGAGAGAGAAAATATAAAACCGTTTGCAAGTGAATACCTTAAATTAAAATATAAAGAAAATAACATCCCGAAAACATACCAGTGTAGAATCTCCGCGCAAAAAAACAGGCGGATGACCTTTAATGGGACTTCTTCTTATGAGGCAACATTTCTTATCATACGAGAGAGATGGGTGTTGATTTGGGGCCTGGAAATAAATAGAAAGGTTAGAGGGGGTGAAAAGGCCATCGGACACGAAGACCTTATCAAAGAAATATCCAAAAATGATGATAGTCTCCGGAGATGACAAGGAATGAGTGAATTTTTACGTAGAAATTTACACGCTAGACTTCCTCCGGGCGACAGAAAGTGACTTGCGGCAAAGAACTTTAAGTGTGGAGGGAGTAAGTGGACAGGTATCATTCGTAAAAACCTCGCTAAAAAGTTATCTACTCATCTCGACTATCCAGAGCCTCATGACATCGAAAAATTAGCAGAACGGTCCGCATCCCGAAACACAGGAACATTTTTAGTTTTCTCCTCGCAATTAAGCTTCTAAAAATATATGTTTTTTGCTCTGCTGGTGAGTGAAGTTGGGTTATTTTTCAAAAAGCTTTCATGGAGAAATCTTGTGATATCGTGCGGACAGTCGGAGGAAAAACTTCTTTAATTTCGGACACATTTCTTTTAAGAAGAAATATTTTCGTGTCTTGGTAATAAATTTTTAGCTTTACTTCGTAAGAAATTCTTTTAAGATTTCCCTGGACTTCCAAATAACAGTCACTTTAATATTATCGTACAGCTCCCACACAGAAAATCTGAAAAACTTTGAGACTCATTGCCTATATTTTAGGAGTTACTAAGTTTTGAGACTCCATCTACGGCAACTTAACAAAACAAAAACTAAAAATTTGATTTACAAATTTTAGTGGAAAGAATTACCAAGTCTCAAGGCTAATATGAAACCTATTGAGGCATTCAGGGCTAAATGCCTCAATAGGTTTCATTCAGCCGAATTTAGCCGTTGAAACAAGTGCAAAACGCAATAACGGTAAACGCAAACTAAGCCACGTACTCGTATATGAATAATGGAGATGCAGGATCAAATATTTATAAATAACTCCTTGATATATAAAGAGACTATCAAGTAATATAGTAACTTGAAGGACTTCATCCAACCAGTCTATTGACTAATTACGATTATTATCATCCACTGTACGATACCTCAGCGGGAAATCAACTGATAAAAATGAAGGGAAAGAACTTGTTCGCAACCGCAGCCAAGCGAAGAGCTTCCAGAATTACGAAGATGTGTTTAATAAAAACTGTATTTCATAGACGAGAAAAGTGCTGCCGTCCATTAGAACTTCGGTACAACTCGAACTTTCCCATGTTAATCCCATAAAACAAGGTTTGGGGCCCACATTTTATGTCTGAAATCAAGACGACTTCCTACTTTTAAATTCGTAGTTTCAAATCGGTAATTTGGCGCTGAAAACGATCTAAATTTTCGGACTTATTAGTTATTTTCATTCGCCTTGCACTTTTCTTGCCTCTTTAAGCATAAACCGACTCCCGTATATCTTCTGGAAACAGTGCTATTCTTGCACTCCGTCGTTTCCACCCTCGTAAAAACTCCAGCTGACAACCGTAACGGACACTCCATTATTCCTGCCGTGATAATATTTTACGCCTTCTTAGAATCGTCCTCATTATGGTTCTCTCCACGGGAATGATAATCTTAGAAAATATTCTCGTTAGGAAAGAGGGAATTAATTACTTGCCGATATATATATCTTTGAAAATGCGTAAATCCATACGCTCAAGTAGTCAAAGCGTAAATCACAAGCCACAGTAAGAAAGCCTTTTAAGAAGTTGACCCAAACAAAACCAGACGGTTATATAGGATACCATAATTTCCTTAAGAGGGAAAAGGAGGATGTCTAACATGGAAATAACCAGTTTTTGCACAATGATAATAATTTCACCTTTATTTATTAGGCGTATTTTACGTCGAGAATGGCCATTCCCACCCTTTATGAACATACACAAACAACTATTCCCTAACCAGGATTCGTAACCGTGAGCTCAGCAAAACAAGTCTAGCGTGTTAACCACTATGGCAACGAGACCTTCCAACGAATTAGCCAGTAGATAAGGCATGCATTTGAGCTAAATGATTTCATTATATCAAGGTAAAATAGAAAAATGATAAGTCAAAACCCGGTGATAAGAAATAACTGGAAGTTCTATATCAATTAATCATTCTTGCCTCGAGTCTTATAAAAGATGTCCGAAGTAGATATCGAAAGCATTAACTTAGGAATTTATTATACCTTATGATGAAAATACCTGAAAAATGTCAACCATTCCTCTTAAATTCATTAAGTCTTATATGAAAGAATCTTGTACAATTCTTGGAGAGAAATTTCGGAAGGACGACACCACCGGTTTCGAGATGACCCCATTATCAGGCGAGTCTCACTAGTGAATTCGTGTTTATTTTTAAAAAGCTCTTCTTCCTTGGAATTAATAAATTACGAAAAAATTCAGAGCGTACTTTGACACACTTCTCTCGAATAACCATCGAATGGACAGAAAATATCTCTGAAACTATTTATAAATTTTCCCACTCTTAAAATACCCCACTTAATAGCCCCATTCTCTCTTCCCCGTCAAACGTCCGGTCCTAAAATCCATAACGGACAAACAGCAGGTTTTTCGTGTCCAAACTAGCGCCGTCACGTCCTCCCCGGTCCCACAGATAGAAATAAAAGAGAATTCGAACGGAAAAACTTCCGCTCGTGCGTCATCGGCCGTCAAGATCTCCGAGAGACCTCCACGCTTCCTCGCCTTCCTCCAATCGACACGGACGCACGGGCGCACAAAAATCTTCGAAAATATCCACACGCTTGAACATTTGCACGCTCCATCGCTCTCCATGACCTTTCTCACACGGCGGAAGTCGAGGACTTCGAGGAGAGAAAGGGTACGGAATGGAAGCGAGTATTTCCCGCGGAGAAGAAAAAGGAATCGTTTGAGGATGGCAGTCGCCAGGGAAACCGAAAAGTCTCTTTGATTCTTTTTGTGTTTTGTTAATTTCCATCCTTGGACTCCATCGCCACCTCGCTACTCGAGCGGAGAAAAAAGTATTCTGGTGTCAATCAGGAGACCCGGGAAGCGGAAAGTGGCTCCGAGTAACCCATCCCAAGTGTCCTCGGCGAGAGCTAGCGGGGGGCCTAGAGGAGATGTATGGCTAAATGATCGATTGAAAATTTCGTGGTCGTGCGGCGCGATGCGGAACTTACCGGAACTAATGGTACACAAACAAAAAGTCGCAGAATATATCCTTCGTCTTCCTTAAACGATCAAGATAAACTTTTCGGTAATAAGTTCCCAACGGGGGCCTATAATGCACAACTAATCGTCGTATATTACTTGAATGTTCTTTATTGTCCTCATCAAAGCCCACAGATTTCGCGAACATCTTTAATTCGGGAAACGCCGATTGAACCTGTTTAAAGTTTAATTTAGAAATTCATTATGAGCTCTTGGCAATTAGAGAGAAGAGTGGGAACTATTTCATTGGAGCACCGGTTAAGTGCTTGAAGTGGCAGGACACTTGTTTAGGAAATAAAGAAATGGCTAAAATTGAATGTTTCTCTTATCTGATAAGGTGAATATAAGTTTTCTAGCGTAGCCATAACTTTCTGGGCGAAAATTATAGAGTGCGAAAAATTATTTGTTTATTAACACAACGTCGCTCTTCGATTTTCGTTTTCTCAATTGTCCTTGAAGTCAGTTATTACGAAAAATCAAACAAATCCATCCTTCTTCCAGGAAGAATCTATCAAAAGAAATTTTCAACCTTATTCGAGCCTTGGTAAATGTCTCTTGGACAGTAACAAGAGTCTTGCTCTCCCAAAGGGGAATTATTTCCCCTTATGATCACTTCTGTCAGTGACGCTAACACTGGGTACTTCCAAACTTTCCATTAGATTTTTTTATGGATGACTTCGCTGGAAATTTTCGATCGAAATATTTATGCACCGCTGATCGCATTCTGTCCATCGCATTAGGTCCGGACTGTGGGAAGAGGCTTCCGCTAGCGCCACAGCAAAAACGGCTTTCTATCTATTCTTCCCTAGAGGAGACCGTAAGAAATTAAACGGCCTCTGGAGTAAAATTCCTTAATCTTGGTAGAATCGCAGGTTCTTTGGCGATCGACCGTTGATAAAATCCGCATCGTTCACTCACAAAGTGACTTATCTTCGTGGAAAGTGATCCGGAGGAATCGAAGAGAGTGAAAAAGAGATCTCAGATTCGCTATGTGAGATTTTGCTTTTCCATCCATTGCAACAAAGATTCGTTGAGTGAAGAACCGATCTTGTTGAACGAAACCTTCTAACTAAATTATGTAAGTGATAAGAGATAGAGTTAATCTTTAGGACTTTTGCACAGTTTTTATGGAGAAAAGTTGAGGAAATTCAGATATTTGGAAGTACAACTTTAAAATTTTCGTTTTTCAATTGTTAACGTACACACATAATTGCAAAACTTCAAAAAATACCCACTATCAACGGAAAAAAATATTTCTCCACCGGTTTTGCCATATTCACGTAATGTGTTTAATTTGCGGACGATACAATTTTGTGTTTGAATTCTTGCGTTATAATTCGATATAATTTTATTACCTACGACAGGAAGAAATCCCTGAAGATCTTTAGTACGAGGATAACTTTATTTGGACACAAAATGAGTTAATGGCAATAGAATTGATTCTTATGACTTATATTACCATAAATACCAAAACCATAAAATATTGCAAAAAATAAATATTGAATTTATATAAATAATATATAATGAGCACTGAAAATGGTGTCTAATGTATTGGACACGGGTCTGAAAGGGTTAAGTAAAGTGATACAATTAGGTGTACTGACATGCGGCCATGACAAAATAATTTAGTTTATGATTTTATGATGAAAATAAAGGGAGAAAACTATGGATGAATATGCAGAATAAAAAATAAAGCAACGGAGGTTAAATCTCTTTGCAGAGATATAAAGAATAGGGTATTATGGTGATCCATTACAACTATTTGAGGGATTAAAAACAATCATTTTAAAATTGCTACTTTCCGAACCTTCTTTTGCTAGTTATCTCCTTCATATACTGTAAGGGCGTCTTAATTGTTAAGTCCCACTCCAATTGACACCTATTTTCCCCCCCTTAATTATACGCGAGATCCGTGAGATATTTGTATCCAAATACATTTCAACTAATCGGCAGCAACTCTAGGACGTTGAAGGATGCCTTTAAAATAGCCAAGGTCTGAAAATTGAATTTATCGCTGTCAACAATAAGCATTTTCCGAGCCTTCTGAAAGCCGAGAGTTTTTCCCCGCGATATGCTTGCCTGCTCGAGTAAAATTCTCATCGTGGTTTCCGTTCTATTCTGTTCTGCTAAATTAGCGTGGAAGAGGGCAGAGAGAATGATGATGAATCAGCGTTTGCAAAAATTAGCTCAGCCAAATGATTCACTCTCATAATCTCTTTCCAGATGTTTTTCCGCACAAAAGAGAAATATCACGGAAAGATTAGATTTAACAAAGCGACGAATTATCTTGCCATTTTTATTCTGCGGTATCCTTTTCGAACAATAATGAACAGAGAGAGAAATATACCATATAAGTTATTTTTTCGTTAAATATAAAGTTATCGTGATTAAATTAGCGTCAAAACTGCGGAACTTTTGTTTTTCCTCGTGACCACCTTACCAAAACCGTATTTACTAACTAGTATTACCTAAGCAAACTAGAATTTACTCAAATTTCATTTTCGTGATTCTTCTTTTAAATATTGTTTATAATAATGCTGCAATTAAATTTTATAGAATCTAAGTAAAACATTAACAGAAACAAACTAGCGAAAATAAAACTTCAATCTAATGATAGCCACAGTCAAAATGGAAGGCCATAGAGTCTGATATTTTGATTTGCATCCACACTTATAAGGAACCGGTGATATGAGGAAAGAAAATTGCTGTCTTCTAGTTCTCGAACTTGGTCATTGCCTTTCCTATGTACTTGAAAGAATGAGAGACAGGATTAGCTTCCTATCAAAGCTATAATTTCCCTGAAAAGTTGAAGATCTGTCACGCAACTACAAAAGATTACAGCAATACCTCTGTCGTCCTCTTTGCATTCTGTGTAATTGACCCTGCTCAAATACCCTAACAATAATCTTCAGTGAAAATCAATGCCATCTGTAACCAGCCTTGAAACCGTCATGAGGCTTAGCCGCCTTGCATGTCTAACCAAATCATACCGTGGATATTTTCTCCCATGCGAGTCGTAAATTTCTTACACGGCGCGCCCAGACCAACTCACGTAGCTCTCCTACACGGATGATTTTTTTTAACAGCGGTTCTTTAAAAAGGAAGTCTAAACCACGGTAAGGTAAGCAGGTATCCCATTCACACCCTCGACACATGTATGAGTGGGCGATGCGAGGGCGGCCGGTGAGAGATGCAGCGAACGACCTCAGGTCCGTCGATATCGACACAACATTTCCCAAAGAAAAGAATCGCAGAATAAGATCATTTCAGGATGTGCATCTGGCTATTGACGTATATCATTTGGTAATAAATATACGTAAATTAAGGATGTTTCTTATAAATATCTTAAATCTTACTCTTAAAAACTTATTCTCATGAACCCCGAAAAATCCAGTAAAGTAGTTACATATCATGTTTTGCATGAATTAATTAGGTAAATATTATATTTGTATGTAAGAAAATTATAATTCTATAGGAGTTGTCAGTTTATCATATATGTTACATTTTGTATATTAATGTTGTTCATAACTTGTATATGTGTAGGTAAAAACTGCCACTAAGCTTACACTCAACCAGCAGTTAATAGCCAACAACAATAGTATAAATAAATTTAATTCAATTTTGTTTCTCTTAGTGTAGACCGAATTTTTAGGCGAGAAAGAATATCTTAACAGATTCAGTTAACCATGAACATTGCAAATAATTGTTTCCTTGGAATCGATCGGAGTTTGTTTTATACAATGATAACAACTTAGCTCGAGCTAACTGATTGATGGACCTTACTTAAATGTAAATCTTCGAAGGTGAAACTTAGTGGAACTCTATTTCCAAAAAAACATACCGGAATTTAAATTATATTTTTCCACGATGAGGACGAAAAAATACTCTAACTATTTTATAAATATCGTGGAGAATCAGAAATTTTAACACTTATCTTCTTTGGATCTCGCATTATTTTTCCAAGAGCACAATTTGAACTAATGCAATCCATAGCGGGAAAACGGGCAATCATCAATAAGGTTCCTCTAGCACCCCAGGCACCTGCAATTGCCAAATCGAACAAATATTTTCCCATCTTCTATTCGAACTTTCAAATATGGATGTAAAAAATTCGTTCCCGAAGTATGAAATCGTACATTTGAGAGACATCGAACACAAATCGTGAAACCGACGAGAGAAACAATTTGTTCTTCGAAGGCTAAAGATCTTGATTGAATTTCCCATAACGGGAAACGTGAGTCGGAACTCGCAAGGAATAAACTTTATATCCAGATAATTCCCTATAAAACAAGTCCGAGGGATATGAATGACGAAACGGCCGCCAAGTTTCCACCCAAATACATTTCTTGCCGAAACATTCGTGAAGTCAGCCTTGTGGAACAGACCGCGTACAAACATCCCCGCAAGATCTCCACGTTCGGGAAAAGCTTTTATCAATCCCCACCCCATCTCTAATTTCTCCAAAACCACAGTTCCCAGACAAAACAAATGAGGACCTCGTGAGTCCCCATTACGCCATCAGATGCCCCTAAATTTCTCACTCCCTTTTTTTGCGGATTGCGCGATATATTCAAACATTCCGGGCGCTTTCCTGTTTTACGCATGGGCGGGGACGTTAAGAAACGACACTGCAAAGAGCATTCCGTTTCGATAACGGTCCGAAATACGGAAAAAATACGAGAGCCGCCACCGCTCTGACGATGCTATTCATTGGTTCAATAACACCTGAGTAACATTTAATGACCGAATGGCCGTTGTAAAACCCGGCAAGACTTATAGCGGTCAATATAAGCGGCGATTTCGTGGAAATTTGGCATCGCTACCATTTCGTAAATTTGACACGTTGTAAAAAGTGGGCATTTTCCCGCAAAAGGAATCAAAAATTATCTCCGAAACGCATTTTCCTCTCATTAATAGCTCACATGACAGCACGCTCCGAGATATTCCGGAAATTCTTAAAAGATTCTCTTGCTTTTTTAACCGATTCGTCTTCCGGCACTCATCGAGGTAATGCATTCATTTTTTATCAAGAATTGAAATTCCCCGAACATTTTACAACAATAAAATTACTGCTGAGATGTGCAAAAAGTCTTATTCTATTTTTTCAAAGCTTCTAGCGATAATTTGCGGTACTCAAAAGGTCTGAAATTCGGGTACACTGAATAAAATACATTTCGTCCAACAGAAACAGGTTTGAACGCGCAGTGCGTAATTTAGTAGTTCAATAAAAGGTAGCGTCTTTTTGAAAAGGAAGTATCGGCCAAGTCTATCATCAAACCCTACAATTGCCTCATTTACACTAGACAGAATGAGCACCGCAGACCCTCTCTAAGTAATGTTTATAACGGATCATACCTTCGCTGGAATATTTTCCAATCGGAACTGGAAAACCTACTTTGAAATTGGTGTATTACCTGACTATAAGTTGCGCATTGCATTCAGAGGGAAATTAATTCCTCACTCAATTAAAATATATACTAATAAATTCCAATAATTACACATACACAATTACCTACCGATGAAATCCAGCACATTTACTCCAGTTAATATATTTTAAGGTACTTCATAATGATATAAATGGCATATCACAGAATATAGTTTTGACAGCGCATACCAAATAAAAATAGCGTAATAAAATATAACGTAAGAAAGTGCGTGAGTTGGATACGTTAGAAAAATTCCATATGACTCACCAATACCTTAATTTCCATTCCAGTTTTTTAATTCATCTCAGTAATGAATCTGTTTTGTAACTCATTTCTGAAAATAATCAATAACCAGTCTTTTTCCTTCATCGTTTTCTCGCTCATACCTCAAAACCCAAGAACATTGTTTCACTTCAAATTGCAACCTTTTTTCCCCCTAATATGTTTATTTAAGCTAAGTTATTAGTAGCTCATGAAAGTGTACCCAAAACAGAAACTATGGTCGTTCTTAATAAATTTCTCTTGGACAGCATATTTTCTTAATGTAATTCAGTACATCGAATCCCATATTTTTAACCTTTGTCATTTCACAGATTACTTAAGAACCCAATTCCATTAATACCGCACAAATCCTTCCTTGGTTGTCAAATAGAGATACACCCATAGTCGATGGTGCAATTATCTACCACAAGGCGGGGGAAGGAGACCGATCTGCTATGATTCTTCCGCAGTGTCTCTCGGGTGAAGAGAAAACTGAGTAATTCCTCTTTCAACTCCTGCGTAACAAAAAGGCAATTGTCGCCGCATTCATTACGCGCGCCGATGAATAATAAGGTCAGCAGGTTCAGCAAATAACCGTGTGGAGGGAACATTTCTTCCTTCCTATTGAGGAAAAGAGCGTCGGAGAAAAATGAAAGAGACAGTCATTCATTCGCGTACGGCGAAGCGCCAAACAATAGTCCACAGGTGCCCCAAACAGTACCGAAGATGGCTCGCGCCATTTTGAGACGAATAAAAATAACGATGGCTTCAGAGACGCAAACGTCCGCGTTCATGATCATCATTCAACTTTCCTTTCTCGATCTCTTCTCTTTTCCCCCCGTAACTCTCTTTCTCTCAATCTTCTTAACCTTTAGCCTTAGTTTTCTACTCTTAAACTCTCCTAACGACTCCTTTTGCCTTTTCAAAGTCACTTCTTTATGGAGTGTTGAGAAGAAGTTGCAGCTCGGCTCACTTGAATGAACCGAGCGGCGGCACCAGACGCTCTCGCCATCAATTTGCCCGGAAGAAAAAGATCTCGACGACGGACTGAAGCGGAATGAACTTCTGCGGGATAGAGTTCCTACAGAGATAGAATTGTGCGACAAAATCAGAAATGATAGACTGTGTGTGTGATGATTCTGTCGCGAGAACAAATCGCGGAAGGTGAGCGAGAATTAACGGAGAGAAAATTTGAAAGAACGAGAGGCAAAGGTTGACTAGGAAGCAGTAATATTTCCCAACTACAATTCCTATTTTACTCACTGTTGGCTGACATTTTACAGAACGCAAGTTCACTTGGTTTATTCACTAGAGCAATTCGGTTCTCCATTTATGGAGAATAAAACGATTGGTTTTGATTGGAAGTTTATATAGAACAACGAAGTTGAGACCATAGTTACTCATTAATTTTCGTTTATAAACTCGCAATTCATTGATCTCAAGGGAAAACTTTCTTTTGTATTCTCTGAGAATACTACTCCATATTGTAAAAGAAAGTAAAAACCTGATGAACAAAACTATAAAACAAGAAGAGTAAGAAGAGCGCAATAAACAAACGGGTATCTTTGGCTTTTTACAGATAATTTTTTTCTGGAATTTCTTCTCCATCCCACGTATCCTAAATTATTATTTCTGCCTGTATCGAAAGCTTGAGAAAACGTTTTAAAATATTCATGCTTAACTGGATTGAAATTAAGGAGTTGTCAAGTCGTAAATTTTTACGTGGGTCAAGTCGTAATTTTTTTC
The DNA here is from genome assembly GCA_947579665.1 of Sympetrum striolatum. Classification (NCBI taxonomy): domain Eukaryota; kingdom Metazoa; phylum Arthropoda; class Insecta; order Odonata; family Libellulidae; genus Sympetrum; species Sympetrum striolatum. The sequence goes on from OX388346.1 coordinate 82,887,775, forward strand.
TGGGCTCTGATAAAGTATGTAGTTTATATTCATTCTTGAATAAAAAGCATTAATAAAACCATAAATGGAAGAAATTGGGTTTCTTAGGTATACTGATTGAAAATTTTGAATCGCAAAATCGTTTAAATCACCACGATTTTAGGGATGGCCGCAGGAGTATTAAGGTTGTTGCTGGAGAGCCGTGGGGAAGAAGAGAATATCTCCCTACAGGAGAGTCTTCCTGAGAGTTAATTTATTTATCTTTGGTATTTCTCTTATTCTAATGTTCTATCCCCCGCACTTTCCTCTTTCGCACTAATCTCGATTCCTTTTCAAATCAAATATGACAAATTGTGAGAATATAATCACTTTACTAAGTACTGAGAATATTTTCGCAATTTTAACGGAACAGAAAAGATAAAATGTCTGTCCGTAATGTTGAACTCCTTGGATAATAGCTTTAAGCTTTGAATGCTATGATTGTAGAAAATGTTTGGTTTCAGCGCAAGAATTATTTTACCGGTCGGTTACCGATAAATTCCTCGTGAGTGCAGTTCCCAAATTTGTCTTTTCGCTAGATCCTTTTTACACTTCACTACTCATATATTACGATGCTCTGTGTTTCGAAAGGCATCTTTTAATATCAATTCCAGGGGAAGAGAATCGATTTTAGGTCAAATATTTCGAAAAATAGGAAAGAAGAATTCCCCTCCAACTTCAGAGCAATCGAGTTTTTAATGGATAATCTTGATTGCAGTACAGCATAAATACAGCATACGATGTAGAGAATTCCTAGCCAAAGATGAATATTAGGACAGAGATAGGTAGATATAACGGGGAAAGTCTAGGTAAAAGACAATGGAAGAGAAAATGGAAACGGTCAAATGCATCAGAAAATTCCATTTGGATAAGGAAGGAATGGGAAAGAGAGGGGAAGAAATTGGAAGCGATCAACGACGGCAAGGAAGGGAACGAAGTGAAGTAGTGAGGGTGCGGGAGGAAGGCCTGCATGAAGAACCGTCGAGGTCGTTATGCAAATACTTGCCCGTATGCTAATGAAATGGAGCAGTCAGGATGCGAAAAACCTGCTCAGATCGCGCGCTCCATATCCGAATGACGAGCTCTCTTCCGAATCCGCCAACTCGGTCGGGATTTCCGGAGCACCCCCCCCTTGCCCTTTGCCCCATTCGCTCCCCTCAAATTTCCCAATTACGCCCCTTCGCGTTCCCATGGCAATCACAACTCTATGTTCATTACCAGCAGACCTCATTTTCAGAAATCGCTGCGAATGTATCCTGGCTCAGGGGTGGAATTTCGGGTCGCCCACCCGTATGTTGCTCGTGCTGAGATTCACCGATGGTATCGAATGAGTAAGCAGGATAATAGTTTAACTGAGAATCTATCAAAGATAGATTTCAGATACTTTCAAATCATATACTCTGGGAATAACGAAAGTGGGTGTTATAAAATAAATATAGTAGCTCAGATATTATCTCCATGAAAAATCGAGTGTGATATCTAAAGTCGATGCATTGTTGTAAAACAGAGCAATCATGTTTAGGGATTACGAGCTAAAGCCCTAAGAAATATAATCTGCGCGTAGTGTAGTCAGCTCAAATTGAAAGATAAATTCACAATGATGCACAAACATTTTTAATAGCCTAAGATAATTTCATTAATCGATTGATTGATTGTAGAGAGTAGAAAAGAACTATTTCAAAGATTCACATTACTGAAATATAGATCATAACTTTCGAGTCCAAACTATATAACTTCAGCAAGGCATCCGTAATATAAGACCTGAAACCTGTATTCTTCTGAATCCTTTACGTTTTCATAGATGAGTAATTTAAAACGATTTCTTGCAACTCGAGGCTAATAGTTATATATGAAAAAGAAGATGAGTCCTCGAAAAATTTTGCTTAAGGGTGAATTCATTTCTATTACATTTGCAATAACACGCCAAGAACAAGTGAACAAGGAATATGAAAAAAAAACAAAAACAATAATGTTAACGAAAACGATAATTGTAGTTTACCCTGCGCCGTCGTCATCTACTATTAAAGACCTGATTTACTTTTTAATTCCGAAGATGAATATTATTGGTTCCTTTTCTGCTGGCGTTACCCAATGATTAAAAAGAACGGATCGCCATAAACCAACCACCAACAATAATTTTATTGTTTCTTCCGTATCAATTTAATCGACCTTACGAATCGAAAGTTTATCGCCGTGCAAAACAAAACATCGCCGCAGTTCGTTGACCTCGCTAGACCGTCACCGTACTAATCAAGTACCGTACATATCGAGGGATAGGAGTATCCTCCGAGGAAAAAACGAATTTACCCGGAACTGCAAGAGGTTTGCAAGCGCCCCGTCGGCGCTCCGACACCATGGCCGCCCATAAGGGTGCGCTCGTGCAACAGGTTGATGCTGCATCGCTGCGGCAATGGCATTGCCATCTGTGGATAAAATCCCGAATTACTAGACAAGCGGAAACTCTCCCGGTAGGATAGCACGGGAACAGCGCGGCGAGACGACCCCCCCCCCCCCCCCCCCCCCCCCGCCCCGCCCACCGCACCACCGAAATCCCAGTCCGTGACGACCATGTGAATATACAACAAACGCAAAATTTTGGGATTCAGAACGCAGAGAATGCGGCGGGCTGCGGGTTGGGCAATGCGCATGCCCGGAATCTTATGGAAGGAAGACCCAGCAGCGATTTCGGTAGCAGATATGTAAATCCGAGGGGGGTGAGGACGCCCTACATCCCTCGTACATCCCCCCCCCCTAGTTGCACCTATCTTTCGTCCTTCCTCTTTCGGTGTATTCCGAGGCGTCGCCCAATGGGGACCATCTCTCATGTTTTGCGGAGTTATTCACGTTGCGTAGCGCTGGAAAGGCTCGCTTTATATTTTTTGGGATCACGCTCGCGGGAGCCGAAGAGTAGTGATTCACCGAAAGGACGGGTGACTCAAAAAGTTGCATCCGGATTAAAAAAAAGAAAGGCGACTCCCCTTTGAGTGCGTATGAATATTCGGCCGAAATAACTTTTTCGGTAAATGTGAACGGCGCCCGGGTAATTTGCGACGGGAAACCATCAAGATTTTGGCGGGGAACTCTTAATATTCTTAATTTCCAACCACATTAACTTCCTCATTGATGATATTAAAATGATTCTGCGGATTTACCACGCCTAACCGATAATTTCGTATTAGTAGTACTAAAAAGAACTTGATAAAGCGTAATTTTCTTGAATTCCATTTAAAAAATAATATAAAACACACAATGAAGATCAATCCACGCACACATATAAATATTGTATATATGAGTAAAAATAATGTTTGTAGATTTTACCTGTATCGTACGTTTAATCTGACAACGTAGACATTTCGCAAGTTTAAATCCCATCGGGAATCGAACCCGGGACTGCTTTTCCCACGGAAAAACCCGCTAAACTTTTGGCTATCTGGAAGTCACTTCTTTTGCTCCTTGTTTCTTGCAATCTTACAACAAAACGAAGAAAATTGTAATTTTAAATCTGTACAAAAGTCGATGCTGATGTATTGTTAGTATTCCGTAAACACACTTTCTAAAGACAAAGCATATAATTCATACTTCTATGTTACTTCATTACAATTACATTACATTCTATGCCATCCGCAGCGTGTAGGTTAGATTGATGTCTTTTAACACTTAAGTTCCGGGTTCGAATTGTTATTGAGCATGGTTGTTTGTGAGCATGACTTGAAAAAGGTTAATTGTAGGAGTCTTTTAAGGTCTCCTAAGACTAAAATTCGCCTAGTAAGTCACAATAACTACTATTATACTTGATAAAGGTATCTAGTAGCTTATTGCGTTTTGAGCAGGCTTCTACAATATAAAGTAACATCAAACGGTCATTGTCAGAAAAATATAAAGTTAATTTAATAGATACCACAAGAAAGTTCTACTCCAAAAATATTGATGGACTGAATAATTCTTGGAATTTCCTAAAATGTTCCATAAAATTTCTCGTAGATTCAGAGTGTCAACATGCTATCTTTCCGTGAACCGACGTTCGATTTTGGCGAAAACTGATTTATAAAAGATTCGCCGTTTTCACTGCTGGTTATTCGCGGAAACAAAATATGAGTCCAATATGTTTTTTTAATTGCTCTGACTCTTGTCTGCTTTTTATTCGAAAATCGAGAGACGACGATTTAATTCCCGTCTGTTGTCAAACACACATGTAGGAGTATAAGAAAATCAATAGCGCACAACTTTCACTGCGCATTGTATTATTGCCCCTTAAAGGTTATCTGAAATGGGTCATAAGCCTTAAAGTATGATCACGAGAAGAAACCCTTAAGAATTATCAAGAGAACATCATCTTTACCTGAATAAACGGTCTGACTTGGGAAAGGTTAACGGCGGAAACCGTTTTATTTCTATCCGCCCAATATTTACTGCATGTGGATATCTGCTGAATGAGATTCCCCACAGTTGTCGCATTAGTCACATAGCATTAATATTCTGCACTATTTATTGAATTAATTACGAATTGTGATTTATTTTTTATGCAACTATCTCTAAATTACCGACTATTCTCACTCGGAATTCACATTGTGAGGTGAAAAATACACACAAAGAAATTTTGACTTTGATTTATTCGCAGCTTGCGAGTACTCTTATAATTTATTAACTATCTAAATATTCATAAATAATTAATAATTAACAAATATTCATAAAGTAATTCATCGAAATACTCAAAGATAATAAATGAATAATAATTTTGAAAGGATTTATCTAGAATTCTGTTTCGCTGTGTCAACTAGCAATAAAAATGTTCAATTTAACAGATCGATGACAAAATTTTGAAAAATAAAAGGAAATGTAATTTCACTGCTAATGTAAAAACGACCCACCTTTCCGATGTTTTTGGCATATTGGAAGATATATTGTGAAACTTGTTAGCTTCTATCAATGGAAATTGACAGGATGGCTAATTAATTAACCGGTTCAGCGGAAGTCGTAGTCTGACAAAAAGTATTAACGTGAAGTAAGCTAGACTGACTCTATTGTTTTCTATCAGTTTTTATTCCAAAGGAGAAAGTAATTGTCGAGGTATCCTACACGCTAACTCAATAAAAGTTGGATTGCTGCCAACGAATTTTTTTACATAGAGTTCATTTATCTCCACAAAAAACGCGATACCTGCCAATCCCTCAAATAAAAAAAAACTAATATTATTCTACATCGCGAGCAGTTCTAGAAGTAAAATCTATATATTACTGTATCTATATATACGACTGTAAAATCTATATATTTAATACGTAATATTATATTAAGTTTTCTTGAGCTAATACAAACTTGTAAAATAATAAAAGAGCTCAAATGATGCAATTGATTAACAGATTAAATAACTTCCAAAACATTGTATTCGATCTTCAAATTCTATCAGGTTAACCAACTTTAACATAAGTTTACTTTCAAATGTATACGGATGATGAGCCGCGCATAAAACCTTTGGTAAATCCAATGCCTGATTTGTTCCAGATTAGGATTACAGGCGAACGCATGAGGAATGATTGTTTATTTTGAAATGAAATCCAGCAATGGATTCCGTGACGAATCGAAATGAAGAAAATATTACTCTCAGGCTTTAGAACCAAATGTTTTTTTTTTATAAGACTATTAGTTCATGATCGTACAATGCAGTACTAACATAACCGTATGAAATTTGCATATCATATTGTAATTAACGTAAGACGATATTGACAAGGAAACGTATTAGATGATTATAATTGCCGAATGAAATACTACCTTCACTGAAGAACAGTTGTGCGATAAATAAAGATAGATTAAATAATGAGAGTTTCTGTCGATCTGCATATCTCAATAATTTCCGTGGGTTAGTTTATCACTCAGCAGAGCTATTAATCACCCATCATATGGTCATATCAATAGAAACCATTCTCATTAGAATTTTCCGCTCAAATGGAAAGACAGCAGGCGGCACGATAAAGCCTATAACATTCCCGGAGACATATCTAGCGGTTATTGTCCCGTCCATTTTCATTTCGGCCAATAAATCTCGACCAACGCATTACGTCTTATCTACAGCAGCGTAACAACGAGCGCTCATTAGCGATTTCCCCACCTGCGTGCAAGTATCCTCGCGCCTATCGATGGAGACCATGCTCTCATTAAAAACACCCGTTAATTTTTTCGCGCTTATCTCGCCGCAACGGAGAGCAACCCCGCCGCTTTTAGTATCCCTTTTTTTCCTGGCGTGAACTCAAAATCGCCGAAAGCTCCTCTTTTACGCGAAACCGCTTTTCCAAAGGGCCGGCGAGAGCAGAGCCGAACAGGATCTCCCACGATGTCCGCAAGCCATCGAAGCCGTAACCCACGGAAGATCACCGCATCGTTGACTGAGCAGCGTTTGTTTTGCGCTGTGCTGGCAAATGCCGGGCGGGAAGCAGTCGGTATCTGGGAAAAAGGGACCGCCACTCACGGGGTTTCGACGCACTCGGACAGAAAGGCACGCCGCGGCTAGCGAGACTGACAGGCCCCCAGATGAAAGGAGTTCGGGGGAGATCGGCCGAAAAACTGAATGGAAAACGATGAAGCTCAGGAAAACCTATATTCGCATTGGATCCGCTATATGAATTATACCGTTAAGCGCAGTTCTGTTTATCCTGGTATCCCTGATGCATAACTCAATTTATTCCAGTTAAAACTTTCAGGCAGAAATTTCAGTAAGACCTTTTAGGTTCCTACTGGAAATCGCTTAAGTTTTGGCTATTGATTTTTTCGATTTCTGTTGTTGTTCATTGGCTTATAATTGTTCATAATGATTGTAGCGCCTTTATTGGAAGTTAAATTAACACGGTTTTGTATATGATAAGAAAAAGAACTATAAAATTTGGATGAGATACACATTACTATTAATACTTAACGCTCTATAAATTTTCACAAACCACACTCTTGTTAAAAAAAAGCATTTAAAACCTGTTTTTGCGTCGTACGTGCGCAAACAGCCGTCATGTTTTGCGCATGCGTATAGTTACTTCAAACTTGAAGATATATCATTGTCGATAGACCGCATTTGTTGGATGTTAGAAATAAACTGCACACAACTTTCACGATATTTCAAAACCTACTAACTTGCCTCTAAAATAAATACCTCAAAATTTCTGATTCTGATTCTTTGCTAAAACCCTCGGAAAAAATAATCGAAGGATAGGATGAAGAAAGACTTTTCAAAACTCGCATTTATTCGCATCCTAATTGGATACTGAGATCATGATAATACCTAAATTGTTTTTTGTTTGTACCTACCGGCAATTTTGAGTAATTTAATGTTTTAAATACTTTAGTTTTTATATTTAGTCCACACATTTATTTCCGCACCTGTATATACGAATAATTAACATTCATGTCATAAATGGTAAATTTCTGTAAAAAAAATCCTTATGCATGCTTTTCGAGGAATCCTTTCCATTTACGTTAATTATTTATAAATATCGGCAAATTATTCACTCTCAACACAAAACTGAAATTGTGATATTTCTGCAGCAACTAATTTAAAGAACTCTCGACTAGTATTTTCTTCGATTTATCTATTTGACATCGCCCTAAATGCAAAAAAAACGTAAGCCATGCCCAACATTCCTTTTCTGAATCGAGTAACCTTTACTCTTGGCAAGATATTCCTCATAACATTTCCAAAGCAAATCTAGAGCGTGGATCTCGAATTTTTTTGAATAAACAAAAACCACCAATTACATTTCGTAAACATTTAATAAATTTACTATCCCACCTCGATAAATAGAGCATGTTTTAAAATCCATAGCGGGAAGTCAACTTTTATCCTTGCATCGATAAATTTATCGATCTCTAAGAATTAGTTTAATTCTTTTTCCTCTTCCGTAGCACTGGAGCGTATAGCGAAGAAACTTCGTTCACATTTGACCAGCACCTCATATTAATCCATCCGTAACAATGCTATGAATTTTACACCGGATTAATTACTCCCAAATCAAATGGGCCTCTGTTGTCTTAATTAAGTTGGATTATTTATGGCGCATATAAAACTGCTCCTCTTAAGGGAAACCGATAACTTGGACCGTTGAAAGAAATCATTTCCAGTCAATCTGTTCTTCCGTATTTTTCTTGTCCAGCAACACACGCATGTGATAAAAGAGCGGTGGACGGAGGCGGAGTCCTCCTTGGACCACCGCCAGGTACTTCGTCACCTGTCTTCAATGATTCGTTCCGAAAAATCTCCTTCCCCCGACAGTATGTAATTACAATCCCGGGGGCGAGGGTTATTGTGGGTCCCCTTTTCCTGCCCCCAATGCCTCCTCCTCTACAGTCCGCCCCCCGTGGTAAAACGGGGCGTGGCGGCCTCGGAGTCAATTCCCGTCGTGTGCTCGTAGTTCCCGTGGGGGCGTCGCCTCCCTTAAGGTCCGGAAAAAACGACGAGTAGGTGTCTTTTAAAATGGTATCGGGGAACCTAAACAGATGTGCGATGCAAGTAGGAGAGAAAGAGGTTCTTGAAGATTGACGACTGCCCACGGAGCGGAGTCTTTTTTGTTTCTTCGCGTGTGGGAATGAGTGCCCGCGTAAAGAGTGCCGTGATCCGATGCTTGTGGAGGAATAGTACGTGGGACTGAAGTTCGGTTGGTAAACATCGGCACGGTCAAGGAACTTTGGCAGGGGGAAATTAATACATAAACATGAGAAAACCCGCTCCTTCGATATTTATTGGATGCTTCAGAACGAACAGCGTTTGGATATAAATAAATGTTTACCTGCGTATTCTCATCATTTTCGTCCTCTTTGATAGAACCAACAAATGTTATTGATCACAATTAAGCAACCCAAGTATCACGACACGTTGGAAGTTACGCGACCTTTGCTTCTAATGCACAATTTATGGATTGCCAAGTTATTACGCATGCAAATAATTATGTGTATAATGACGAGACTACCTCGATCGATATTTTTATTGAATATTTGTCGTGGATTAATACATGATAAACCAAATTATACAGAGAGGTATATATTATATAGATAGAGTAGTCGTACATCATTATCGGAAATGAGAGAGAGGGCAACTAAATCGAGGATCGCCATCTTTGTACTTTACCTTTCTCTAACATCCGATCCACCGAGGAAATGTCACTTCCACAGTTCTGTTTTAGGTTCGAAATGCCATTTTATGCTTCAGAGGGGAAAATAACATTCCCAGATTTAGTCAAAGGATAGGAAAAAATTTCATACACTAAGGACCCAAAAGAAAAAAGAAACTAGATGAGATTTCATTACATGTCGCGCGCATTCCTCTTAAAAAAGGCGAGCGATGCATAAAATAGATTTCTTTGGAGGCAATCGGAGAAAAATCAAAAATCTGACAGTAATAAAAAATCTCCTTCGTCGGCGAAAAATCAATCATTACTTTGACAGTCCGAACAAAGTCTCCGAAAAATACCCATACGCGAAATTGAAACATAGAAGTGAGAAACATACTTCGTGACGTTGATGAAACGTTAATTTCACCTTTGCCCTTTGCCCTTTTCGATAAGCAGACTCCAATCACGAGATGTAGAGAAGGGGGAAAACAAATAAATAGCGCACAGCGGAGAAACACGTTCGGGTTTCGCTCAAAGAACGGGAGATTCCATTTCCTCCGATCGCATATTCCTTTTTTCCGCTTCACAAGGACTGGCGGAAGCAATGAGGAAGAGGAAAGAGAGTGAAGATATTTAGAAGGGGAAATATTCGAGGAAGAAAGGATAACAGTAGACGTCTCTAAAAACCGCTCGAGGCTCGCCAAACTCTTAGTCTAGTCCGACGGATTCATAATTCCTTATTTTTTTCCTTTAAAATTCTCCTTCTTTTCCCCCATCCGAGTTTTTCCGTGCTATTATAGCTTCAAACATCGGACGTGATGAGATTGGATGCCCCGAACATTGTGGGAAAGGACTCGGTTTGTGCGACGAAGACCCATAAATCTGAATATGCGGACATGCATCCTCAAAATGTTTTATACAAAGGAAAACCTTGGGCGAATCGTTACAAATTGCTGCTTCGATGCATATAGAGTGATTTTGGCGAATGCAGACGAAGAAAGAAATTTTGGGAATTCCTTCCCCCGGAGGAAAGATGGACGTAGTGAAACGCTTAAGCAAAGGAACGCGTTAGGAATGAAGATAAGCAAACGGAGTATTTCTGCGTGAGAGACATGGTATGGTTCCGAAAAAAAAGGGTATATACCACTGGATAAAAATTTTATAAGTTTTAAATAACACTTAAAATCTGTGATCGCAGTCGACATGTGGTACCATATCTTACAACTAATTACCGTGATGCTATATTTTATACCAATTTATTGTTCGATAGTTTCGCAATACCCTACTACCAGGAGCATTTCATTCCATTTATAACTCCGAATTACACGTTTGATGCATTCCTCTCCACTTTGTTCTAAATATTAATCATTTGTTTTCTGCCGCAGTCAGACAGAAGTCTAGAGCTTTCTCGGATACTTATGTTAAACTTCTCTGAGAGGTTTAACTGATTTCTGAGGATCCAGGGTAAGTGAATAAATTTAGAATACTGCCTTTCCGTATCGCACACTAATTCATTTCAAATCGCTTTGACAAATTATTCATCACATGCGATATATATGAGCGCTTACCGATCGGTTGCTTCATTTCCCTTAAAAATACCCTTTCAAACGAAATTTCCTGCGTTTCTCGTTAACTTACTCCACCCTTTATGCCATCTAACATCCTCTGCCTTTGTCTTTTCTTCTGTTTTCCCTTGCATCCTACCCTCAATTGCTTCCTTTTGCAACACCTCTCCTCTCAATATTTGACCCAACCCTTTCCTCAGACAAATTATCAAAGAGTTATAATCTACATTTTGTTCAATCCTTTGGAAAAATAAATTAAAAAACAACGAAATAATTTATTTCTCATTTTCGTAGGATATGTAGTACTGGTTTACTTCCGATAGCATTTTATGCTAAAAAATTTAATACTCTAGTATTTTACTCGGCTGTTAAATACTCGTGCTTGAGTTCGACTAAATTCAGCACTATAGAGACAAAATAAGGCGGATTGCCGCAGGATGTTTGGCACGAATTCATCTAATGCGAATGTTTAATACATCGCTGAACACGCCTCGTAGGATTATTTTATAAATATTTCCCGAGCACCGCAAGGTTACGTCACTATGAAAGCCAGATAATTCCAGGTTGACAGAAAAATCAAAACCGTACAGCGTCAAATCACGGCTGGAGAAGTAACCCTAGACTAGATTACCTTGATTTAGCTGCAAACCAAAGTGGAATGCGCAAACCTCGCATTACAGCAACCCATCGATTTAAATTTACGTCATTCAATCTACGTCCGCTTGATGAGCATTGTCTTTCCCTGAATAAATCAAAACGGAATCAACCGCCGCCTGCAACAATGTAACTTGAAGGGAAATTGATCATCGCATTGAAGGGATTGAACGGGGCAGGATAATATCGAATTTAATGAAGAATATTCATAACCTACAGTAAACAATGGAAACTTTAATAGTACAGGACGATTACAACAGAATTTTAATTTCATGACCTTCCGTTGCTTGACAGTCTTCAATCCTACGTCCAGTAATTCATTTTCATTAAATCTAAAGATATAAGTGGAAAATTCGTTTGTAAACGCTCCTCGAAAAAAAATCCAAAAACAGTACATTAATCACCAAGCATAAATAATATCTTTCGGCCCCTCCTTGAAGATTGTTTAACCATTCTCTAAAAATTGTGTTTTCATGTGATAATTTATAAGATCATTCATGTTTTTACGAATAATTGGATTAATAAACTGTTTTATAGTCTTGAAAAGTTTTCAAACTGCAGTTTCCAGAATTTGTGTGAGCCGATTTTTATGTTAGTTACCTTCGTTGTACACAGCATCATATTTGTTCTAATTAGTACGAATTCAGATAATATAACTATACAAAAAGGATTTGGCTTTAAGTTTTCTATCAGCATCATATTTTCCTAATCAGTATAAATTCAAGCAATATATAAATACAACAAAAATCTGGTTTTTAAGTCATTACACCTCCCGAGAATCCTTTCGCAATACTATCACTCAACCGCTCCCTCCTTCTCTAAGCGTATCTTGATCATAAATATCAATAATCATAATTATAGTGACTTTCACAGATTTCGTTGCATTGTTTAAAAATCAAATACCATTGCCACTATTCTGGAGCTTAATGCGAATATTCCCGGAAGCCCTCCTTCTAAATCGAACCCGTCCAAAAATGAGATGTGTTTCTCAACGTCGAAAGAGTTACCGTACTCGGGCGAAATAAATATCCCGAAATTAAACGTCGTCGATCATAAAGTGCGGGCAAACAAACACAACCGTTCTCCTACCGCTTTGCATGTACGTTTTGGACTCTAGTCGACGTCCTTCGGTGAGTTTTCATCCGGAGAAACCCCCCGCCGGCCCTAAGCGCCTGATATATCATTCTCAGCACCAACGCTACGTACGTCCTAGAGAAACCGGTAACGAATAAAAACCGCAACGAGACTGTGAGATCGCCAAAGGCTCTCTTCTCGTTGTTTTTTCGCTCTCTTTTTCATCCTGGTAAGCGTACGGAGAGTGGAAGAGGAGGAAGTTATGCAACAATTCGAAGCCCGAGGAGAACTCTTACGTGGCTGGAAAAAGACACGTAAAAAAACGAGGGACGACTTTTGCTCAAGGTACGGAAAGCGATGATTTGCGAGCGCGGATGACCGACCACACCTGTCCGTCAAAATGCGAGAGCTACGAGCACGGATACGTGGAATATTTTCTATCCTACGTAAAGTATGAACGGGAAACTAGAACATCAATCAACCTCTCAGCGGGGAAGTATTCTCTCGTGCACGGTGAGCGGCGGAGATCATAATTAAAATGTATATGATAATACATAATTAATCGACAACTGACTATCGGGAAATGTTGAGAAATAAGTTGGATGATTTTTATTCCTGGCGGAGAATTACTCATCGAGTCTTATTCGTTCTACTTTGTTGGAGGCTCTCGGAGAAAATAAATGCGTCTGAGTTATGACATCTCATATTCCGTGAGTAGCTCATGTATTTCGATGGATACTGGCAATACGTTACAAAATCGATTTATTAACGAAAAATGTGGAATGCTTGAAGATAAGAGGCTATCTAACGCATATGGCAGAATTTGTCAGGCATCAACGAGTACATTTATTCATCGAAATTATTTACTAAGCACAGCAAGAGCCCACGCAACAAATGAAATTAAATCAGTAACTGATCTAAAGATATCGAAATGACACTCAAAAGGCGCACTGATGCGAATACTGGAGGTATTTTCATTGAGCTAATAATAAGTTAGAATAAATAGTTAGGTTTCAGCAAACGCTACTTTCATCTTACTCTGAGAAGGAGAACATACTCGTAATAAGAACATTTTCAGGCCCTGTGAAAGTCAAAGACTTAATTTGTGAGAAATCACTAGAGATCAAAATCATTTGCGTTGTAGGAAGGAAATTAGTTTACAAAACAGTCATTGTCTTTATGGCATTTCCCAAGTCAATTTATTTTGCTATCGTATTTAATTAAATTTATTTACGCACCGAATAGCTGACTTGGAAAAACATTAGACGAGATTTTTAGAGATCTATTTCCTCTCTTCCTATCCCTTCACTCAGTATTAAATTCCTGTTTGTTCAGCTAATAGCTTCTTAAATAGTCCTGTGTTGGTATAGCCTTTACACAGTAATATCTAAGAAACACAACCTTCTACTATTTTCCTTATTACGATGTGAAATTTTCAAATGTGTAACTTGTTTACTGCACTACAGCCAGTGAGTACACGCATTTTAACTCCGCTAATCGCTTTTATTGGGAATAATTGGCCTGAAAAACGAGTTACCTTACGTCTTTTAGCAAATACTCGAAGTCTATGAGCATTTAAGTAGCAATTAAAAAGATTTTGAAGGATAAATAATCGAATCCACCTCACAGATAGCGACAATTATTTCATCACCATTGTATTGCGTTATAAAATGACCTTTTTTAAAACGGCACATTCATCGATCAGCCACGAGTAGCTTGGTTAAACGACCGGAAACAGAAATGAATGTGAAAAATAGAAGATGACTTGCGCAATAATTGAGCAGAACAAGAATTAATTGTCCGCCATTAGCGGCCATCGTCTTGTATTAGCATTCTCTTCGAAATCTCTTTAGAGAAGATAAATCACTGGAATCAGTGCCCTCCATAACGTGTGTCGCAACAAAACAAACTTAGCGAAACCCAGCTGTCCATTTCCATTCTTCGTTCGCTTAAACATCCGGAGTCGAAGATTTTTAACATGTTTTCCGAGCGATACTCCAAATTAATCATACACTCGGCGCCAAAACCGGATTGTAATTCTCTGGAAATGGCTTCATGCGGATTAACTCCTTGTTTGAAATGTGATCCGGCGAACGATTGAGAGAATTTATGCGCGTTTTTCCCTGAGAAGGAAGATTGCAAAATCCTTCTAGAATCGCGGTACTGACCGGAGATCGAATGCGAAAAAGAATAAAAAGCGGTTCTTCAGTATTTATGCTCCCAATAGAGCCCCCTTATCCCGCCATATTTACGATACTTGCGTGATGTGAATAATTTCCCGAGTTATCTGAATGCCTCCTCAAGATTTCCTACATATTTCATCGTGGTTCGCATTAAAATCGTCACGCGACTACTTATAACTGTAAGGTTCTTAGAGAAAAAAATTTAGGGTACATTAAAAAATGCATTAGAATTTCTGGAAGCCCTTTCAACGGATTAAAAATATAATTGCAAAACTAGACCTATTTAAAATTCCCCGCAAATCTTTATGCCACTGTTATTATTGTTCTTTAAGTTTATAATAAATTAAAAAGACAATGTAGGGTGAAAATCAGTGCTCAATGCCCCAAAAAATTTCCTGCTCACTAATTATATTTTCGGAGCGTTTAATTATAAAGTAATGCACGATTAAAAGAAAATTAGTGCAGCAGGCTCCATGAAATTTGATAAAAATGATTCATATTTGCGGATAATTCAATATTTGCTTATTAAATACGGGTCTTTTTATTTAAATTGTAATTTACCCTACTAATTGATTACGAAGTAATAACCGTACGTCCTATCGTCAAAATTTGTAATAAATGTACGTTGATACATAATCATGCACATCAAAGCATAGATACGAAGATTGAATATGTTATTGACGGCAATCATCCAAACGGAAATATACGCCACATTAGGATCAGAGTAGTATTGTATTACTATCAACTATTACTATTGTTTATTGATTAGATTAGCATTGTATTGATATCTCAGACTTCGCGGCATCATCTCACAGTTAAGCAGGTATAGTTGGAGAGAGGAAAAACTTGAGTGAACGTCCACAACTTCCAGAAGACACATTACCAGCCGCCGATCACACCATAAAGAAATACAACGTATGGAAGGCGAACGAGAGGTGGAGGTCGATTGGAAAGGACGTTCGTTCGAAGAAAAATAAGCGAGCAACGTTCCTGGCATTGTCTTTTTAAATGAAAACGATAAATATCGTCCTTCCCCCTCCCGCAATCTATCTCGCGCAAGAAAATAAAAGCAAACAAATGGTAGGGAGATAAAACCACTGAGACCGGATGTCGTACTAGAAGTAACCCAGACGAGGAGCGAGCCTAAGCTATAAGTCACAGCACTACTCCTTTTGCAAGCCTCCGGGGGCTGTTTGGCAGTGCATTTGCAAAAGAACGAGGTCGACCGGTTTTCATATAGTCAACGGTTTCCTCCTCAAGGAGGCTATACACGCTATGATGAGCTTCGAAATGCCGCAATCATAGCATCCTTAACAACCGCACTACTTAAGCCATCCGAACGTGATTAGCCTCGCTAAAGGGTAACGAAATTATTGAGTTAAGCAGTCAAGCTTTATTTTGCATCATTTTCTTCTCTCCTTTTACCGAGCATGGATCTGGAAACTATTTGTAAATCTTGTTTTATTACCGATACCGTACTACTTGAAGAAGGCAACAGTTACTACGATGCGGAGGTCGGAATCTTTCATGATCTGTTTCCGTGGTTACTATCTTTGCTAAAACGTAAACGGTAATCACAGTGGTCTCTTAGGTCCTGTATGTTTATAAAAAACACAAAAATTATCAATTTCCCGCATAAAGTTAATCTAATACAGTTACTGAATTATAAGTGAAAGTTATTGTGCAACTATCAGACACCACACTTTTGAATCCTAAGTTGGTACGGTAACACGATTCAAAGGAGTTCAGAGCCAAGTATTTCTCTTAGATTTAGACTCTCCGACTACCAAAAGCAAGCACTTCACAAAAGAATTTATCAAGAATGGAAGGTGGAATAGAATAAATTTAATATCTCGAATAAACGATTGCAGAAGAGAATAAAAACAATGATTTTCCCGTATTTGGCAACAAGAGGCAATTTTCGTTTCTTCAGGGAAAATTAATAAATTTTGCATATGTGCAACTATTCTCATGATTTGGGAATTTGCGAAAAAATTGAAACCTTTCTTATTCACGTGCTTCAAATACCCAAGGTTCACTTTGCCGCAGGTAGATCTAATATTCGGATTTTATATCAAATATAAACAAAAGAATTGTAAAATAAAACTTTGTTTCGATTCTTCTATTCTTTTTATTATTCGATTATGTCGAGATTCTTTCGATTATGTCGAGGTTCCACAAAATTTCACCCACCTCCGTGAATTTTTAAATATTAAACTCTTTATGTCTTTCATATTTGCCTCCTTTCAAAACTTCATTAAAAGGGGCAGTTCTTTGATAAGTTTTTCAATACCCACCTGAGAGAGAGAAGCACGATCGTTATCCTTTACCGGGTTTATGCGACAACCTTCAGTAAATGAATGATTGATACTTAATTCCATTCGAGCTTTAGTCCTGAAGCATCTACTTATAGCCATCATCATAAAACCCTAGCCACCCATACAACTTTACGATTTCTCTCGCCTATTTCATACTCAGACAAGACATTCGCACTATCTTTGCATATCACTTTCTTTTCTCCCATCACCATGCCATGAGGTTTCCCAACATATTAAAAGCTTAGGGTTTGATTGTAGAATCTAAGTGAGAAACCATACTGAGGCAATTTCATTTGAATAATTCCTTCTTAAAAGAAAAGAAAACGCTGAATCCCTATAAAGCAACGATTCATTTACATACGGTATCACAACCCGCTTGAAAGTTATTGAATTTTCATAATAGTCCGCAGAAAGTTGCGGAAAATATGTTAAGATCATAAGAAGATATAATGATAAAATAGTAGAAATCGGGCTTCGCTTCATTATTAAAACAGCAAAGGATGTATTGAAATGCCATGACGCAAAGTCTCCTCTGTGAATACCAACATAATTAAGTATTTAAGCACAAAAAATATTTCCGAAATTTCGAGAGGCACGAATTCATTTGCGTCTTTTTTCTTCGTTAAGGAAAAACATGCATTCGGTGAATGTGAATGCGTAACAAGTCGTTCTGTAATTACGATTCCCGCTACCACTGCCGCCCACGAAAATAACACAAAGGAAAACAAGGAGAGAGCCGCCGACGTACCTCCAACGCATGTCCATTCTTCGGCCTTTGTAAGAGCTTTTATCCTAATTCAAGATTAAAAACAACCGCGGTCCTTACATCAACTTTTGTAAGCATGTTGAATCATCATCTTGCGGGAGCATACAACTTTTTCCAAAATGGATACTTCGAAAGCAAGTTATTCTAGAACGAATTCTTCGAATGACAAACGATAATAGATACCACTCTAATGAAAATCATCTGGATTTACCCTAAAGTTACATTAAAACTGATTCGGAGTTTTTGCCAAATAAAGTACATTTGTTATTTTTATTATTATTCGGAGTTGATATATAATCAGTAAAGCTATGAATCTCCTTGAAGCTAGGATTGGGTATACACAGATTTTAGGATTGTAGGAAGGTAGGATTGGCATTACACAGAGTATTTTTTCGAAGAAGGTTTTATTAGAAAAAATTATTCGTTCGAAAAATTCGTTTTTTTAAAATGAGTTTTCTTCCGAAGAATTCGTTTTTAAGTGTTCTTTATCTAAGAATTTGCCTGCCACGTTATCTGGCCACTCTCAGGTCATCTTTTTACCAGATGATCATCAAAGAGAATATTTTACTTCGAAATATTGAACGCTCAACTATTTCCTTCTTTTTTTCATTTTTCCCTTCATATTCAGATTGGATTTATTGAATTCCGATACCAATTTTTCCTCGGTTTATTGAATAAACACTGGAAATATCGTCACAGCAAAGTTTTTCGTAGCAACGGCTACACCGGAATATATTTTGCCTACCCTTTACCCCTAACTCAGCCAGCATGGATGAACTGATCCTAAGAATTTCCCATGGAGCCGTTAGGTGACAGTAAGGGGAGCCCCGTTATGAAAATACTGCCTCCCAAATATTGCGAACCTTTTTCTCACCTTTCAGTCCCAGCCTTCATAAAAAATAACCAAAATATTTCCCTCTCATTTTTTTCTTAGAACTGCCAAAAACATACATCCCCAAAACCCTTCTAACATCTTCCTTACCTTATACTTGCTGTCTTTCAAAGCAAACCTTTCTTTGAACACATACCAAATTTTGTAATATCTCGTGGAATAGCATATGAAAACGCAGGCAAGCGGAAATATACAACAAGAATACGTAGTTCCACAAAAGAAATAGTTTCCTCGGATATGGAATGAGTAGAGTATTGAAATCATGACAAATCAAACAACCATGCCTAAATTCGAAGGCAGATGAAGAAAGTTCTTTATAGAAACTGTTCGATGGAAACTACTACTGAAGTTAAATCAGCTACAAAATTTCCAGAGGAGAAAAATTATTTACGAATAAATATAATATCAGAAAACTTTCAATTCTTTCAATAGAATAAATTAAGTCAATTTGCGCAACGATTTCGTCAAATTTCTTGATCAATTAATTCCATCAGGTTCTCCGATTTTGGATCAGTAAACACGCAGAACCACGATGTCAGTCTATATCTGAATAATCATACAAGACAAACGAACATCTCCATTTTCGATAGGATTAACTCAATTCCTACGTAACATTCTATCGAATTAGATCATTGCATCAAAAAGGTAGAAAGGATTTCCAAAAACGCGAAAGAAAATATGAAGTATCTAATCTCGAAGAAAAAACCAATCCTTTCTCTCATTTCATTAGGAAACGTCACCATTTTTTTTCTCGATGGCAAACAGTTTCCCGGACACCTTTTCCTCTCTTACTGACGACTTAATCCCTTGTTTTTCATGTTTCCTCCAGCTTGAGGAAACCTCCTGCTTTGGTATACGCTCCCGATTGGGAACCGGTCGTAAAGTTCTCAATAAGACGATAGCACGGACGCATACCTCCGCAGAAAGTGCACACACGCACGCTTTCTATCACTTTTTCCCTCATCTCGAGCACTTTATTTATTCTCCAAGGAAACGGAATATGTTTCCTTGCGTCGGCGGCGGTGTCGACCGCGGCGCCTGCTTAATATTTGCCCGCATTAGCGAATCGTAACGATGCAAATCTGCGTGCGATTTTTTCCTCATACGGCTCATCGTTCCCACTCTCCCATTATACACCGCGGCACTCCTCTCTTTCCCGAGAGAAAACATTTTAATACCCTACTTGGATTCCCGCTCGACCAGCCCATTCATCCCGCTCTACATCATAAGTGCCGACTCCGCTTTATGCGTACTACCGTAAGTACTGAAGACTTAGATGTGAACAAGACGAGAAGCTTTACCTATTGCACTCATGTAACCCTTAGGCTGGCACTTGCAGACCTCCGATGACCCGGAGATGCCGTAAAATCTGACCTGAAAACACGCTGCTCTAATCTGAATAAAATTAGATTTTTCCCACTATTTATTCAAAAACAGCGTCTTTTATACTAAAGGGAGTTGTGACATTACTATTCCGTCCAGAAAAATTAAACTTAGACCCGTTATTATAATATATAGTTAAATTTTGTTTAAATGTAATCTTCAATTTAACAAACCGTATTATGGTCGCGAGTGAAACCTTCGGTGGTAATTAAAATGTAATTAACGTAAGAATTGATAAGTACTACATTGAAGTCCTATATGATGTCTAATAAATTCTGCTAATCAATCAAATCTGAAGATTACGTGTGACTACAATTTAGCGGCATAGAGTGTATTGTAATTAAGCATAATTTTATTATATAAAATTCACTCAATCTAATTCTTATGTTAAGCATCATTTTTAACACCAGTGAAGGTTTAACAATCGATTGTAATGAAGTTAATGAAATTTAAAGCGAAAACTAAATCAAACCTCACTTTAGGCATTTATTATAGTATAGGACATTAATCTATGGTTCAAACAAACCGATCGAATAAAGTTTGAATTAAAAATCAAAACGGAACAAGTTCACCGAAGATCACTTGAACTCATCAAACCGTTTATCAACCCCCATTTCTTCGGATAAACTTCCAACTCATTTGAGTATGACCTTAGCAATCACCTTCAAGAAACACACTTTGAAATGATGTTTGGATGAGGAAGAGGGAAAAAAGAATGCCTAGATTATTTCGGAGAAAGTGGAGCGGTACCAGGGATCTGGAATTCTTTCCCACAGCAATTAGGAAAGAGAAAATCTCCCTCGTCTGGAATAACATTTACATTCAGTGCCTCATAATGCTTCCAGGTAATGAATTTTTAATTTTGGCATGTCCTATTAAATAGCCATAGATAGGAGAATGAAAATGAAACATTTATGTTTCATAGAGAACTGTCTCTAATGAAGTCTGTTCCACGGACTAATGACTTCGCTTTTCAATTACTGTGTGTATGACGCGCCGTTTTTGCGTTACTTTTTTAGACTTCTTCCGACTTCTTCCGAGCTCCCGACAAATTGGTGCGTCTTATACTTGATAATCTATAGTTTTCCAAATTTTAAACATCAACATGAAAGTTTTACGACAAATTTAAATAGAAAAATACAATATACAAAATAAAGCTAACGACAGTTTTCTCAATAAGACTCTAGAAGTAATTTAAAATCTCTTTCGTTGTAATTAAAGACAGAGATTCTCACGATGTCCCGACTGATGTTTACAAAGGCAGTAAATGTTGTTCAACAATTAACAGTTGACGTTAAAAGCTTTCTAGGATGAATGAATTTTAAAATATAGTTTTTAGAATCATAAATTTTTCTACCATAATATCACCTTATTAATTAATGAAGGTGAATGAGTTCATGCGGATTGGTGAAGAAGAATACTAGGAAATCTAGAATTTTGTTGGAATATATTTGACTAACATCGAATTATGATTCTTCTTTGAAACTTCGTGTTGAGTCCATATACTCTAAATAGAAGCTAAGCCTAGTAATAATCCCTGAAAATCCACTTAAATATGTTTTGATTTTAATTATATTCACTCAAGAACAGCTACCCATGCTTATAGATTCTATAAATGAAGAAGGCGAGGTAAGATCTAAAAATAAGCGAAATTTTGCAACTTTTTATTTTCCAATATCTTAAATCTATGAGTTATACGATATCTAGTTATTGAATACAACTCGTAATAATGTTCAACAATAATTTTCTTTATTAACTTTACATGTAAGATAATGAAAAATTGATCCGTGTACATGCATACGCTATCTTCAAAAAAATCAATTTTATGGTGAGAAAAACTTATTTCATCGGGAATATTTCTATTTTCCCTCATCCAACATTACTAGTGTGTCTTCCACTTTTAGATGCCAACAGTATAACTGTTGAAAATCTTTATGGGAAAATGACGCACGGGTTGTAAAAGGCGTAAATGTTTGTGAAGCGACCTGCAGTGTTGAATTATAACCCTCGTAGAGTCTTAGGTTTTGTTCCCACTGAGGTTCCCACCTTCCATCCGTTTTAATGCTCATATTTTGACGCATATTTCATAGCGCTCATGATACAAATTAGTACTTGCAGGGTGAGACAAAAAGTCTCTCCCATGTTTAATGTTTTTAAAAAGGTACATCAGAGTAAAATTATGGGTATTGAAATCTTAAGTTAACTGCCCTTTCTTGTATATTCTAAAGACATAAACGGCCCAATAAGTTATAAATAAAAAATATTTGATCCTGTAGCAATTGGATTCCTTTATCTTCTGATTCTGAAAATAGGCAGCAATGGTAAAAATTCGATATAGTAAAATAATGATGCCTACCTATGAGATAAGAACTTTTTCAAAAATATATGATGTAGTGTTTTCTTGATAGATGCTCAGACTTTAAGCGGATTTTTATCTCATGAATCTTAATTTGTTTGCTTTTGAAGGAAACTGAATTTCATACATTACTTTAGCATTTGAAAAATTTGATTAAATTACTAAAAGTGTATATATTCAATAAGATGACTTTCGAAACCATAAAAAATAAGCTTAATTTATTGCGGGTCCAACAAGTAACGGCCATTTTTATTTAGAGAAAAACTCATTTAAGAGGATATCGACAAAATGAGTCAACAGCAAATGGTATGAGATGTTGAAACAAAAATCCTGGCGAAGAACTATAAAGCTACGGAGAATCTATCTATTTCCTCATTCGCAATATATCTGATAGATATATTGCGAATGAGGAAAATGGCTTGATACAAATCATGAAAACCATTCGAATACAATTCTTTCCTACCCATAATTGGGAGTGAAAGTTTAAGTCCCTTACGTAATCATTCCGACTACTCTCTAATCCAGGAGGTGACAGAACTCCTACTTTATTTAATCGTGCTGATTACTCTAATTAATTTGGTAAACAGTCATTTAGCCTCAACATTTTCACGTTGAGACGGAAACATACGCTTCGACTTAGATCGCCTCCTATTAAATCAAACCGAGCTCTTACGCGTGGACTGAGCGGTAACTGATGCCGACAGTAGACAACAACTCGGATCAGCGCAGTTACCTGCCTCACGCGGAAAAAAAGGATGACAGGACAAAACCGCGGTTAAAAATCTCCGACTGGCCTTGATTTTCTCACTTTAAAGAAACAGGAGTAAAAGGTGAACTAGATAGAGAAGAAAGCGTACGCGATCCGTGCTTGCAATGTTTATGTTAATAAAGAGCGGGATCTTTATCTTGAACGTATCGACAGATTTGAGCCAACGTTGTTGTTCTGTTAAACCTGCCTTACGACGAATCCCAAAGGACCGAGTAAATATTCCATCCTTGGTATGCTTACACAAAATACAACTATCGAGAATTACTGTTTCAATAAATGGAAAACACAAATAAATATAAAGGTACTGAAATAAATGCGATAAATTCATTGGATTGTAATCAAATTTCTGTTTATAAACAAGTGACCAACTAGCGGAATAAATTAAAACAAGAATGCTTAGCCAGATGAGTGTGGGAACACCAGAGGCGAGATAAGCTCATATGAAGACCACAAGCGTAAACTATCAAATAGTCTTCTATAATGAGTCTTCTTAGAACTCTTAATTTTAGAATCAACTGTTTGTTCATTCCTTCGAGACGGTAAATTAACTTGGAAGAGGTTTCACGGGTTCGAATACAAGTTTCTCATATGCAAGGTTGAAAGAATATATATTTTCGTCCGAGTTTTGTAGGTTCCACCTTACAGAAGACCTTTTCTGTGAAAAACCTCGTGTATGTGCAGTAATATTATTATTCCTGGCTTAAGTAAGTTTCCAACTTATACAGGTTTTACTGTATTATGGTACAAGTTGAGATCCTAAGCGATGCAGAACGCTTGTAGTTTCAAAGATTCAACTAATAGCCTGGTGAGCCAGAAACAATTCTCCATCCAGAATTTTACGCATCATTCATTATCGACATCCTCCAACACCAAAGGGTCCATAGCATGGACCACTTCCGCGTCCTTCCAACTCCGGATGTCCTTATGCCATCTCCCCGAGGAGATCTTCCCGCGCATCCTATGCTCATGCCCCATCTGAGACAAAAGAATAACGGAAACCGGTCCATTTTTACTCGCCATCTCCGAGTAAAGATGGAGAGGTTTCTTTTCCGAGCAAAAAAGGATTTAAAACGCCGCTCCGAGGAGTCGGTGTGGGAAGACAGGCAGTTTCTAACGCTGTGAAAGAAAGAGAGAGGGAAGATAGGAATAGATGCAACGTACCTAGATTGGCGTTATCGAAGGCGTGCATCTGCAAGGTGCTTTCCAATGCATCCAGCCTCTTTGAGAGACACGTAGGGTTTAATGAAGCTCCAGCTTTTTCTCATCTGTTCCTTTCCCAACGCTCGTGGAGCACAGGCTGACTTAGAGTGAGAAGATAAGGGAAGGCGCCTCTTTCGAAGTTGGGTTCGTGGTGAAAGGATTGCAGGAAATGGTAGCCTGAAAATAAAGTTTGTGATGACAGTTAGGTGCACACCTCTGTTTGACAGCAGTTTATTTACAAAAAAATCTTTAAAAAGGCTCATATGTCCATCAAATGAGGTGTAATATTATGACAGACGCATTTCAGAAACGTTACATTCTCATAAGAAGGATCAATAAGAAGAAAATTTTATTTTTAGGGAATTAAACGCTTTTGGGAACATGAATTGAAAGTAAAGCAACAAACCAGTAAGTGTAAGGAAACATTTATTACATAAGGAAGTCCTCATCAATTTAGTTTCGATATAGGTAGAACTTATAATCAAAGAGGGGATACGACCATATTTAAAAGAGAATGAATATCTCGTACCTTTTAATCAGGGTTAACTATTTTTTCAATAAAAATTACTAAAAAACCTCAGCTCTCCGATTAATCGATTGCCATTTTATTTTTGATTCCATTTATAAAGAAGTAGTCTATGTTCAAAATAAATTATTAGAGTTCGATTCTCGGTGGGAGCCAATGTGCGAATTGGCCTAAGCTGTCGAAGCACTTTTGACAATACTTCTACAATAGAGAATCAGAATATTTTACAATCTATACTGTACACATCAATCACTAATTTGCATGGTAATAATGAACAATATTGAATAATTCGAGAATACTCGGTTACATGAGCAACAAAGTACTCCGACTCCTAGCCAAAATCCAGCAATCTCAAATCCGTGAATACGTTGCATTTACATAAATAAAATAAAGCAAAGGAGAAATTTTGTCTCTTATAGAAATTTTAATTAACGATAAATATGGTCATATTGTGAACATAAACGTTTGTTGCGAAACCATTTCCAGATCGTACATGATTGCCGAAAAGATGGAAAACATGCATTTTGATTGCGCTTAACGTAGGGCGAATGCTACTAAAACACTTTGAATGGGACTTGGTAATTTGATAAAGGGAATGGGAAATCATTTGGGACATATTTGAAAACCTGAATCTGGGAAAGGAGGATTTGACTCAATCCGAAGATGACTCGAACGATAACATTTGCTTCAGACGTAGATTTCGATCGAAGTTCGCATGAATAATGAATTTTGAAATCACGAAAGCAAATCAATCGCCTCCCACTCCCCAAATGCAATAAAAACAGCCTCGATATTGCAGCGCACAATGACATCTCGGCAAGATTAAATTCTGACATTTCTTAAATATCGCTCCGTCGCAAGAATCTGGAAAGAATTCTATGACTTGATACGGTGTGAAGTGTTTCTCCATCCTAGGATATTAATGTTTTGATGAAACAAAACCACTTTAGCGATATTTAATTCATGTTGAGGAAATCCTTGATTGTCAACAATAATAGAGTTTAGAAAAATTATAGTCCACTGAGTTCATTCATTATTCATGTAATTAAGTTATCTTCATCGTACAAAGTTATGACAACATTGTTTATGCACTAATTAATTCCAAAACTGAACGGAAAGTTGTCGATAATAAATTCCTCTTTTACATAAATTTATATTACATTATCAAATTAAAATAAGACCAGTAAAACATTTTATAAGATATTGACGACAAAAAAGTATTTTGTTCTTTTTTACTCGTATCAGTAATCTTTTTGATGACTAATAAACTATTTTGGCGATAATGGTTGAGTCTTAGTTTCCGAACCAGCAATAGTTTCCATCATTCCATGAGAACCAATGCTGTTGATTCTCACATACCTCTCGCAATTAGGTATCCTGTTAGTGCGCAACCATGCACCTTAACCTTTAGCAAAAGGTTCCGTGAATATCGTGGGGAAAGCTAATGATTTCCGTGAAACTGGTATGCAATAATATTCTGTATCTGCTGAAAGATGCGATACTTGAGGAAGCAAGCAGTTTAAGACGACGCAAGTATAGAAATAAAGAAAATAACGTAAACAGGAGAAAATAATATTCATCAAGGTAGTCTCCACCAGTGTCACCAAAGAATCATTTTTAAAATTCAATCAACCGTTAATATTTCTACTTCCATTTTATACAAGGATCCACAAGTCAATATCTAGCAAGGAAATGATAATTTAACCGTATATCTTAATTTTCATTTTAAAAATTCTCTAATTGTTGGATATTTCGCAAAATATCACCTCTTCTAATTTTAAATTCGCAATTTTCGCTAAAAACAAAATAAAACTTAAAACAAGAGCACACACAGAGCAAATGAGAGGTGCCTTCCTTATTTTTCTTTTAATATATCAATATTTTCTCCTTCTAACTCATATTCAAGCAAACTTATATAGATGCCTGCTTTAAAATTTTTCGACACCAGGGAAGTTCCGGCGAGGTATCCATAACCTCCCATGCTAACTTCGATCAATGAAGGGTTATCAATGAGTTCCTCCAAGAAAAATATCATACTCATCACCGATATCATTAAATCATTCGGAGAAGAAACGTTCGAGAAAAATTGTTGATAGCTACAATGCAGATCGAGCGTGGTTTTGAATCGCGTAGAGAATCGGTCGAAGAAACAAGCCAAAGGAAAAAGGTAACCTCCTCGGGGTTCGCTACCGAGATTTATTCTCAAGCTCGCAGCGGGCTAATCCAACGCTGATCACATAGTCTTACTCATCCCATTTTTCATTCGCCTCAAATGAATTTCGAAATCCAGGGACGAAATATTGCGTAACTCGTGCAGACGGAGATACACCGCTGAAAAATGAAGAGGGTTACCCTGCGTTTTTTCAACCCACGAAACGGAATTATTTAGAATCGAAGGGAGGAAAAGCCAGCGGCGCGACTCCACACTGATCGTCTTTTTTACCGCTAAAGTCGAACGGATGTGAACGAGGTCTTGCACAGCTGCAAGACAGAGAAGAATGGAGCAAGATAATGATCTGCCTCAACTGGCTCCTCGCGCCAATATCTCCAACATCTCGAGTCATCCTCGTGGCTCAACACGTGCTACTATCCTCCCATTTGACCACGGACTCTTCCCCTTTCGCCGGAGGTACTTTCTATTCCGAGTTGTCCCATTCGACCCTCTGCACCGTTAACCGCAACCGAGGCCCCCTTTCGGTTACCACCAATGCTTGCCCATTTCCCCGGAAACACGACTGAACAATTACGATCCCTTCATAACGGCGGAAGGGTAAATGCACTGTTTTTTTCCTTCCTTTGGTAGTCCACTGTTCCTGTTGAGGAGAGCGACCACTGCATTCAAAATTTGGACTCTCCGAAAGATGTGCCCACAAATGTCATTTAGAGCTATTCCCTTACCTTGACCACAGCTCGAAATTTTAATTCCGATACCCAAGGATTTTTGTAAAAAAAACTACCGGCTGGGATCACAAGTTTCATGATTTAACTGCTTCAAAAACAAAGAGCATAGGTTATGAACTGACGATAAAAGATTTTTGCAAAGAGAATGCGAGTTGTTTTTCTTGAGAAACTCAGCATGAATTTTTCTTCAGTTCTCTCCATTTTAATGCAAGGGATAAAGAGTTAGGAAACGACTAAAATTTACAATTCGTCCAAAAAGAGAATAAATGGGCATAATTAAGCTGCAGTTTAAGATAATGAGCAATATTAAAACCCTGCTCTATCATAGGTGACATTAAAATAGATAAGATTACTAGCAAAACAGATTCATTAGAAAACCGGAAATTTCACATACTTTTTCATGGTTAGTAAATATTATCCTTTAATTACCGGGTTCCTTAAAATGAGAACATGCTGACTTTAAGGAATATTGATACAAATAAAATCGGAGTTGAACAAATGAGGTAGGAACTGACAATTACATGTTAAATACGCCGAAATATATATCTACCAAAAAAGCAAAATATTACTGTTACCTCTGTGAAAAAGGAAGAAATTTCAGAGAAAACCAATCAACCTAAAAGAGAAACTGATTCCCCCAATGATCTCAAATGATAGACCAAAATACAATTAGAATTAAAAAATATGTTTCCATCCTGGTTTATGCCAGACTCAAGAGATAAATTGAATGCTGTGTCAATGAGAATATGTTCAACTGAAGACACTTGAATGCTCTTCCTCAATTAAACGGAAACAAGCAGCTACAAGACTCGAACTCAAGTCTCGTAGGAATCGTCAAAATCAATAGGGATGGAGTCGACAGCGTGTGTGAGGGAAGGGGACAATGACCTTACCTCGCGAATTTGATAATAAGACTTGTCGCTTAACACGAGTTACTTCACTGGAATATTTGTGGTTTATCTAGAGTGATGTAATTAGATTTTTTTATTTTGTAATTAGGCTTATTTAATTATTCCGAACTAATTCCATCAAAAAAATTGGAAATTAACCAATGATGAACACGCACGAACACATCAAACATAGTTTCTTCATATTAAAACAGTCTTCAGATGTGATGTATAATATTTAAATTAAAACTAACCTCTTGGTATAGAAATATAAAAAGACAGGACACTGATTATCAAAAAACAAAAATATCAGATAAAAATTAGGATCTGCAGCAAAATCAATGGTTTTCCGTCAAATTCCAAATTTTACGTTAGGTATCAGTAATAAAGCATAGTAAATAGTATGACAGCTTAAAAAAAGGTCTACAGAAAATACTTTGCTATTTATATTCTCTCTTATAGAGTGTAGTAATTAGAGTGCACCAAAAGATAATTAATCACTCAACCTCAGGTAAATAACATGTCCAATGAAACATTTCCGTTATTCCAAATTCCTCAGAAACGCTTTTTAAAATTGAGCAACGAATTTTCCTCGCGGAGAAATATTCCTCAATCGACATTTTCACTTTCATCGCATTTTAAAAATCTAATTAATTACGTGGAAGGAATGCGATCTCGATCACTTTGGAAAGGATTCACCTCATGAGTTTGGGCAATTAATTAACTTGATTATGATTTCCGAGAGAAAAATCTTCTGGGCAAAATGATAATTTCTCATTTTCGACTTGCGCTTCTTCATATTGAATCTATCTTGTCTTTTTTTCTGGAGAGCTTCAAAATCTATTCCTCCTCTTTAAACTTCTCTTATGTCCGTCTTATCTTTACTCTGACTTTCTCTGCGATTGAACGAGTAAATACGTATGCAATTTTGAAAAATTCCTTTTCAATAAACATAGTATCAATATTATGTCATCAAAACTGACAATATTATCTCAGTATTCCAAACTTGTTTTTAAATCGATAATAAAATGTTGGTAAAAATTCTTCTTGGTCATATTTCACCGAAGTTCGCAATTCTTCTTGCTCTGTTAAACGCAAGAACATCGATATTGACTTCATCAGATTGGAAATATCTCCGATGATGAATGGAAGGCATCTTTGATAAGTAAGGCATTTCTCCCAAGTATTTGCCTCGCTGATTCCGTGTACTCGGCGGGTCGATATGGGAAACCGGAAGCCTTACTCTCACCCAAACACTTAGGAGATCAAAAAAACGCATCCTGGGGAACGCACATCGATTCTGCCTCTCCAATCCTAATTAGATCAGTGTTTGGCACAGTATTTGCCACCCTAGGAAAAAATAGGTGAATCGAAGACATTGAATAGACCCGTATCATAGCTTTTCTAAAACGGTAGGAAATACTCTCATGTAATTACAGAAGATTTCAGACCCAAGAAATATCGAGTTTGCGTTCATATTTTTTTCACCATTACGCACAAATAAAGACGTAACATTATTATTAAATTATAATATAACAAAAAGTAGGCTCTCCTCAATTTTTTATACATGTCAGGAATCGCGATAATCTATGACAGCGTTCACCCTTGAATAAAAACAAAGCCGCTTAAAGAAACCAAAGTTTCCCACGCGAAAAAAGGCGGCTGAATCATTCAGAAGGGTTACCTAGTGAGAACGAAAGTGAAGGAGAAATTTTAAAGGATGTGACCGAGTCCGATTTTCACTCTCGTAGTCGAGGTGAAATAGGGTTTCCCCCGCTGAAACTTAGGTGCACCTCCCCGATAGATAGCGGGGAAGCTCTGCCAAATTTCCCACCGTGAAAACAACTTCTTAACCAAGAAATGTACGCTTCACCGGACTGGGAAGCCTTCGCGCGATCCCCACATCTCTTTTTTAACATCACCAGCACTCGCTCGCAGCTCTGGAAACAAAAGCGGGAGCTGAAATGGAAGCATAATTCGCGATACACGAGTGCGATCTCGGAGGAAAAAAAACACGCAAACGCCTCCATTTTTTAATCCCCGTTCATCCCAATACCGCCATTACGTTGGCCCCCAAAACTCCATTCTTCCAACCCCCTTTCTGTTTCAGAACCTGTTGCCACCCCGCCAAACAAAATGTCCCCCTTACTCTCTCTTCTCTAGGGCGGAGGCGTATATATACGAGGGTAAACATAGGCGTGCGCACTGTCCCTCTCTCCCCACCTCCATCCCATTTTACTCCAAATCCCTTCCCGCCCCGCCCCGCCCCCCTACCGCTACCCTCTTCCGCATGAGGGTTAAGCAGGGGCGGGGAGAAGGGCGCGGGGGAAGGACGCGAGGGGTGCGTCCGTCTACTAAAGAGGGGAACCCTGAAAAGGTTACCCCAGAAAACCCTACCCACCTTGGAGAATTTCTATTTTTTTCCATACGCCACGTTGGGATCCCCATGTTCCCAGTGTCTTCATCAACGGGCTCAGACGCTCGCCACTCAACAGAGCAACGCTTCGGGTCTCCGCGGGAGCAAGGTCTGGATCGATAGACTCCTCTCCCCGTCCCCCGCCGTCCCCCTTCGTGAAGCAGTGAAAGCGAAATTTCTGCGACTACTGT
Source organism: Sympetrum striolatum (assembly GCA_947579665.1). Classification (NCBI taxonomy): domain Eukaryota; kingdom Metazoa; phylum Arthropoda; class Insecta; order Odonata; family Libellulidae; genus Sympetrum; species Sympetrum striolatum. The sequence goes on from OX388346.1 coordinate 82,918,957, forward strand.
CGGAGCGCGGGAGTTTTATTTTTTTTGGCAGACGTGCACGGTAGATTTGGGTCGGAAATAAACCCTCGTTAGAGGGGGGCGGGGGAGGATTATGCGTGGAGAGGATGATAACGAAAGCGTTCGATAGGTAAACTGTTCGGGGACGGTTATGGGATATCGCTCCTTAATTGGGGGGCAAATCGATGCGTCGAGGGGGGAGGAGGATATTTGAAGGAAAAAATAAAAGTTGCGTCTGATTGAGCGAACGTGTTAATTACTAATTAAGGGGGAGAGGGGCCGACGCGTGTGTGCTTCTTCTCCTGGTTGTCCATAATTATTCCGCTCCTCTTCAACCCCCTAAAGTCTCTCTCCCCCCCGCGTAGCCTTGCGTCTTGCGAACCCAGAGCATGCAATCGATACCAGCATGCGTTTCGAAACTTATGGCCAATGTTAATTACCAATTAAGGACCGGAGATGGGGCGGCTCCAGCTCCCTAACGTTAATTCCTCAAATCCTCCCTCTCTATTAAAACCGAATGCGTGAAATCGATGAAACTCTCTCCAAGTTTTTTCGGCGTTTCGGAAGCTTCCTTCGGAGGAAAACATTCCTTTAAACTTCCGGTTTTCTTAGCTGAGCTGCACATGAATGGTGAAATAGCATTCGACCCCGTGCCCTTCAGTCTCTCACGTAATTTAACTCGAAAGAACCTCCCAGTTCGCTAAGCAGTCAAATAACATTTTCTCAATAATCCCTAATTTTCCAATATCGCGTCGCATATAACCTCCGAAACATATTGAATCGCCAACACATCAAATCGCGAAAAATCACACCGCGAAAACGCGATGTTTTGGGAATTTCCGAAATCGCTTTCCCTTTCACAGAAACGAAAGTGGCGAAGACGCGTCCCAGAAAAGCGATGTCTCTCGCGGAGAAAAAATATTCGGGAACCGCTGATGAAGCACAATTAAGGTCCAGCAATTAAAAACGACGAGCTCCGAAGAACACTGCGTTAATAAATGCATTACGAGAGCAAATTGCGAGGCTCCTCAGATTAAAGAGATACGAGCGAGCCCGCTCACGGAGGGTGGCCAGATCGATAATACAGTTCGAGGCTTTAAAAAACAGTTTGTGTGACAACCCGTAAACTCCGCCACGTTTTCTTACTTTCCCGCTTCGTCGAATGGCCCCCGCTGGCCCAAACGGCGACCGTGCCTCCTTTATGCTCCTCCTCATAATATCCGACGCCTTCCACTTTCTTTCCTCGAGTTGATAACATAGGTGTAGCAAATTCAAACCGGACTCGACCGAAACTGCAACGAGCAAGCCCGCCACCTAACGGCCGCCGGGCCAACTAATATTTCGTGCGGCATCCCCCTCTTGCTTTCTATTGAAACTGGAATAAGGGAACCGTCGTCGTCTGCTTTCCTACTCTTACGGAATTATCTGTCTGCCCCAGCTCTGCGAATTGTGCGACTGAAATCCTCGTGTAAGTGTTACTGTTCGTCGTGAGTGGCTTTTTACCGGATGCGGCGTGCAGTATAGATTCGTGAATGAGTGTGACTTTCCCTGTCAAAAGTCCATGACCTCCGCGAGCCGGAAGCGATGCACTTGAACCAATTGTCGACTGCTTTCACTTTCGACCGTGCACTCTCCACTACGGGAGGCTATTAGTGGCGTACCCTGGCAGATCGATGCGGAGTACTTTATACGCTCGGAGTACTAATTTAACAACCGTGATCACACCCAAGAGCATTTGTTGTGGTGATTTTCCGTAAAAGGTGACATTGTGACCCGATTCTGGGGATATATTTCCCAGATCGGATGAATTTCGCCGTTCGTTAGGATCATTTCAAAATTATTTCCGGAGTTTATTATTCTGTAGTCAGGGGTGTTTGACGTTCAAATGGTATTGTGCGGATCGTTAAATGGCTTCACGTACTCGGACGACCATTTTCGACGCCCTGTGTAAACGCATGCTGTCTCCAAGGTGAATCGAAGTGCACGCATCGACAACTGCAGTGTCAATAACATTCGGACAGTTTTCAAAATTATTACTGAATTAGGTGTCTAGTGATTTTTTTCATTGACCGGATATTATTTTTTGATAAAAAGTTTTATTTTATTTTGTTATCGTATATTTCGGTTTCTTTTCGTGGATTATGAATGAGTAGTGAGTTTTTTGTGGACGTGTAGGATTTTTCTCTTTGTTTACATCCGTTTGCGAATTTTTATCAAGATGTAGTTATCGCTTAAAAGAATTCCTAGTCTTTTTTTAATAGTTTTCGTCTCTATTCTAAGGCTTGAGAGTGATAAAACGACAGTCGAATTCGATTTGTTTACTATTTTCTACGTATTGAAATTTATTAACGGGATCGACTCGTATCGAGTTTTGACTCGTCGTTGAACCGGCGATTATTTTAATTTTTTATTCCGTCTAAATCAAATTGAAATTGGTATAACAGGGTCAACGTAAAGCAGTGGATTCCCGGAATATACATTCCCTCTTTTCGCGAGATCCCTGCAGTTCTTCCGCGAACAGCGACGCCCTCTGGAATCCCGTTTAGCGAAAGGCGCAGAAGAAAGCGAAAGTGTTCTAGGTAGTGAAAAAATCCTCCCGCCGGCGACCTTCGCCGTGCATCCCTAAAACAAAAAAGTCCTTTCCCCGCTCCCCGTTTTCGCATCGCAAACATTGCAATGGGGAGCCCGAGTCGTGACATAATCAATAACCGCACACACACGACTTCCATCGATGGAACGTGGCCGAAACATTTTAGCGCTCAGACCCTATCCCCGACGAAAGTGAATCTCGTGTCTCGGTGCCAGTTCGGTGCAACCTTCGCGGCGGGGCTTTGTCTCGGACAATGTAAATAATTTCGAAAAACATGCTCGATAGACGGGCCTGCATCGGGGTGAGCCTGTGTCGTTGACTGCATCCTTTTTTTATCCATTGCAGGAGCATCGCGTGACGCTGGGGACAGACAGATGGAGCTGAGTGAAAGTCTGCACGAGCGACACCTGTTGAGCAGAGTGGCGAACTACAACAACTAAGATGCGGAATCGTCCGCCTCCACCTCTGCCACCACCAGGTCAGCTGTTCGGTCGAAATCACCTCGCACCGCTACGTTTCCAGCAAGTGAAAACATAAATTAGGGGTAGAGGAAAATAAGGGAGAGGGATATTTGCCTAGAAGGAGAAAAGTATAAACATAAAGGGAATTCACTTTCGAAACATCCGAAGGGGAATTATATTTTTTTGTTTTTCGGAAACCCTGAGTAGGATTTTTGTACGTGTTAAAACTCCAGAAGAGTTCTTTTTTGTGTCTTCCTTTGAAAATCGGATTTGCTTAAAAAGTGAGAGTGTGGTTGTATCTTGCTCCTCTCTCGCTAAGTTCTTGCTAGAGCAAGCCGAATCACGGGGGGCAATAAGTACCTTAAAAACGGGCTTAAAAGAAATTTTTCTTTTTCGTTCGAGTCCCTCGTGTGGTCGCTTAAGGAATTGGACATGCTTCAAGAAGACATTGCAACCTCGAAAGTGCTCAACTTTGTTATCAGTGTTGGTTATACTGCAGAGATTGCGAGTTTACATGTGAACACGACTTCATACACACCCACGCGTTTACCGTTCAAAATAACAAGGGGTATTGGTTCTAACCGGTTCGAACCCGATGTAGCTCTCAAAGAAAATTTAATTGGTTTGCATCGCTAAGAGCCGAGAATTCGCGGAAAATGCTGGGATAGCCGGTTTTCCTCGTAGTGTCACTTTTGCGAAATTCTCGTAGTTTTCGCCAAATCGAAAATATCCCAACCGAGCGGGGCATTCGACACCCAAGAGAAAACAACCGAGGCTACCCTTCCTTGCAAAAAGAGGGGGAAACCTCCCGAGAAAAATATTTGACAGACATGGACTTGGTTGAGGCTCTCCGTGGGGAGGACATCTCCAAGACGGATTTCTTCGATTTCGTCTCTTGTCCAGATTCCGTCAGCAACCGGGAGTCGACGGCGGTAGTGGCGTCGACGGGCGGAGGTGTGGAGGGAAGGCACAGAGGGGGAGGCGGCGCTGGTAACCACTGCCTCCAGTCGCCGGGTTCTACTGTCATCATGGGAGAAGGAGACGGGGGCGGCAGCGTCATCGGACCCGCCGGAGGTTTCCAATACGTCAAGGAAGCCAACAACAACCACGTGGTCAACTCGCAGGGGGGCGTGGCGGGGAACGGAACCCACTCTGGAACCCCATCACCGAACCAGACGGGTGAGCGGGGGAGCGGGGAAAGGGGGGGAGGCGTCGACCCGGCGTTGTCATGGAGACGGAACGAAAGTGAAATTTGTAGGTCCGCCTGGGAGACGCGGGAGGCTTTCCTCGCTGGCTAGCGCGTTTCAAGGGAATGTGCCCAAATCGGACGATCGGGGATGCGCCTTTAAAAAGGCACGTACACCCTTTCCTCGCGGATTTCGCGTGCTTTTTGGCTCCCGACGCGGTGGTGCGCGTTTCAGAAAGTCGATCGTTGCGTAAGATCCTCGCGTTCCCTACCTCGATCCTTCGTTTCGACCGTTTTCGCAAAATTTTTCGCGAAATCGGTTTTCGCGAGTTATGGCCGTAAAGTGAAAAAGTTCGGTCAAGGGTTTCGATCCAGGGTTGCTGTTTTCTTACGTGCATAAATAGCGATGGGATGGATCGATTGTGCAAACGGCTTCAATTATTCGGATACGCAAGATTTTCCTCGCTATCGGAAATCGTTCAAGAGGCCTTATGCACCGTCACCCATGTTCCGCCCAGTGAGAATCAACTACTGTGGTGCAAAAATAGTGATCGCCGAAATTTCCAAGAAAATAGTGTCTCGCCGTGATTTTCTCCTCTCTCTCTCGAGTGAATCTTCGTTAATTAACGCTTATTATCAATCGTGTGTTTACTACAGATTAAAATGAATGTTGCAAATTACTTCCAGTTTTGTAATACTGCAAGTTTTCGCTAAAATCGTCTTTCATTTCCGATTCCTGTAAGTTTATCCAAAGTACAATATTCGATCGTTGTTAATTATTTTTACAATTTCACCGCGAATCGTTAACATTGTATTGTCACTGCGAATTGGTTTAAAGCCGAATCTTCAATCAAACAAAAAAGAGAACGTTGCTTCTTTTCAGAACAGATCTAGATTTTATTTATTTTTTAACCAATAAAAACAGTTCATAACATCACGAATTTAAATGCAGGGCAAGATTAAGAATAGCTCCATACACACTTTTATCACCAGAATTTTCGGTGTAGAAGTTTCTCTATTTTAACAGAATTAAATTATTATTAACTATTTCGACGGATTTTTAATTTTCCAAGCATAATTAAGTAATATCTTAAGATTATCAGGAAGAGGTGACATTATATCAATCTTACTTTCTTTTGGTAATACATAGCAGTATTTCGTTTGATATTGATCGGATTTTAAACTATGAAGGACTCCGGAGTAAACTTAGGACGACGTTCACAATGCATCAATAGATTATTGACGTCATACATTACTTATTACGGTAATTGATTGTTGATTCTCATCTTTTGCTGCGAATTTTCCTTATTTAACGACAGTTTTCGAGTGCACTCCGTAGGTTATGCGATGAGAGCGTAGTAATTTATTTAACACAACGTGAGCCCCACCCATTACTAAGTCATAGAACGGAGACTACGATACGGCGCTTACTTCCTCGTAAAGTGCTGAATTCGGTGACACTGCTTGAGGAAGGAGACATTTTCAACATAGTCTATTCATAAATGCTGGTATGTGAAGGTGATAACGTCAGGTTAAAAAAAAACGTAGGACAAATACTACTTCTGAATAAGCAGAATAGAAGTAATATCCTAGATATCTAAACGAAAAGAATATTTCACAAGTATACCAAATTAAGTAATAGTGCCCATCATTTGTATTTTCCGTGAATAGATTAAATTGTAAATCTTTAAACCTGAGTGATTAACTATGTTGAGAAATTATTTGAAGGAAATTATTATTTAAGACATTTTATTTTTAGATTGAATGTAATGTGAATTAATATTTGGAGAAATAATCGGTTCTTAAAAACATTAGTTAAATTATTCCGATTTTATGATGGTTCAGATTTTATAGACTTTATAAGACTTTATAGTTAGCTTGATTCAGATTTTAAATAGCTTATATTTAAAAACTATGCCAAGAAAAACTCTATATTTATGGAAAGTACAAGCTAAAATACGAATTTAAGAAAAGATTATCATTAAGAGGCTAAATTTTATAAATATATTTCTATGATAAAGGTCCGTAAACATGTCTCTCGGATATAGGCTTTAATTTATCGAAAAATGAACTAACTAATCTTTATCAGTTTTTCATAGTTTTCTCGGATGAATTAAGCATTCGTTTAAAATAGAATTCCGAATTATTTTTTTAAGTCAGAATGATATCATAAAAGTTCGGTTATTTCTACCACTTTAATATCAACATTCTGAAAATGAATCTCCTCATTGTTCTGCGGTGTATGTAGAAATTAATCGACGCAAATACCATGAAATAATACACGGTTTCGGAAGAAAACAGTAATTCTCACTTTTTTAAGGATTTATGACAAATATTAGGTTATTGGCAAAATATATATGCGAGAGAGAAGGAAATTACGATTATTCTTCACTGATTCTTGGAGACAGTGTATGAGTGAAATGGGTAGCTTTAGTATTGACATCTCAGAGTAGATTTTCCTCGAAACATTTGTAGAGTAAGCGATAATTTCTGGAGAACTGCTGTGAATCAGCAAATGAAACGCAGTGCCTACATAAATCATCATAACATAAATCTCATCGATTGTCTGCACTCGATCGAAAACTCTCTCAGTCGGTTGAAGTAGTTATTTCTTCTTGGGTGATAATACTTAATTATGCTCTAATTAAAATAACATTAAAAAATGCAATGTCTCGCTTAGCAAATAGTAAAATCAATAAAAACAGTAATATGATTTTGTTATAAAAGGCTAAATTTTGTAACTTTTGGGATAACCTAGCCATCCATCAACTAGTTCTCTTTACTTCAATTATACTCATACCCTAATTGAGAATTTAACGCTAAATAATATCTAAGTAGAGAAACAGTCAAACATTATTTTGTTTAAGGTAGAAAATTCCGAGGAAAAATAATCATTGTGCTTTAGCCAATATTTCGCTAACATAAACTATATTTTGTAAGAAATCAGCCCCGCACTTATGTCGTTCTTTCAAAATACAGGAGGCGCCCTTGCAAATGTGTAGCCAGCAGAAAAACTTCCAAAATTTTCGTTCCGCAAAACGTATTGAGTTGAATAATCTTATGATTTACCAAGGTATATGGTAGTGTTACATTATTTTGTGCCTGCGATACATATATACCACATTTATGTAGTACATTACTACATTTTCCTGCCATTGTGAAATAACGTAGAAATTTTTTTTTAATTATTCACTCCTTATTTTAACGCTCTAATAAAGCTTCTGAATTCACAAGCTTAAATCAAAAATTACTATAAGAGTACTAATTAAATCAATTTTATGACAAATATATTTTACTTAATTTTGATTAATAGAAACGAAACTTTTGTGATACAACAGAATTATGTCATAAATTTTCACACCTGAGAAAGATATTGTACCTCGAAACTTGAATTTTTGCCGAGTTTATGACTAGAATTGTTTAGTTTCGTTTCTAGAAATCATGATAAAATTCCTCTTAGTATCGCATGGCATACTCATTTTCTGGGTCAGCACTTAAAAATATTATGCAATACATAATAAAGGTGAAAATTTATTGGCTGTAATTATGGATGAAAGTAATTTCCCAAATTTTTGCTCAAATTAATCAGAGTTTATATTGGTGAACATTTCTGCTTTCATTTATAACTTTTATCTCCCCTTCTTGAAATTTTACTTCATTACGCTTCACAGTAACCATAGCGGTGAACTGAATGTTAAAAAATGTCACATGCAGATAATAAATTCCGAAACTTACGAAAAGAGGAATGTGGAAAAGTACCGGAACTGGCTTGAGGGCAATAGGTTAGTCACTGCTGTGAGAGTAAACAATGGCTTTACATCGCTTATTGTTTTTTCGTGACTAGGGGCACATCATAGACCGCAAGAACTTCCACCACAAACTCAGGAGGGCCTCGCCGGAGTCTTTGATACACAGTTCTGGTCAAGTGGAGAGGGCAATAAAGAAGCTGCAGCTGCCATATTTGATGATCTCAATCGCTTTTGGGGATTGCCCCAACAAATTCACCAGCAACATAGCACCGTAGTGGGCGACGCAACGACGACGTCAACAGTACTGCCACCTCCCCGTCAAAGGGCGAGGAATCATTACCATCAATCAAGCATAGGTAAGTTTCCATAGTATCGTCCCTTGTATCAATCAAGTATAGTAAATTTCCATAGGATTTCAAATAGTTCTCTCCTCCTTAATCATAGTGTCAGGAAGCTTGAAAAGATTTTTCTAATCGTCTTTACGATAATTTTATGTTCATTCACTCTAATTTCTTTAAAGATTCACTCCGTTTTCAGATCTGAAATTCATAGTTTTAAAAATACTCGAATACAAAATCGGTACAATTAAAAGTATTGATTGAATACTAATAAATTGGAACCGAGGTTCTGAAAATTGTCTGTATTCGACGAGATCGTGAGTAACCTTTAAGGAAACTGCGAAAAAACTAAAGATGTAATTTATCAAACAACCAATTTGTGTCCTTCAATACTCTTTAATATTTTTCAGCCACATTTAAGAGTATTAAACCGACTTTTTCGGAAAACAAAGATTGATTGAAACTGCCAACTTGAAGTTAATAGTAATAATAATTCAGTACTAGTAGCTAATAACATAAAATCCCGTTCTAATTTCATATAATTGAGCTAAAAGAGATTTTAGCGAATTAATAAATATCATACATTTTTTCTCAGATCTAAATTCAGTTGTAAATAAACGTTTGATATATTTACCTGAAAAATGTGGGGAGTCTTTGAAGAAATTGTGTTAAAAAAACAAAGGAAAACCGTTATCAGAGTAGCACTTGGCAGCCGAACATGAATTCTAGAGGATTAATTTTACATTCATTTCCATTAACGTATTATTCACGTAACGTATCACTATGAAATGCTAGTAATCAGTTGGAGGTAAATCCGGGATTCTATCCTGTCCTTTTTATGTCCTGCTTTTTTCCCGCAACTTGGACCTTTTTCTTAGTTCACTTTAAAATTATTTCGAATTATTTTCTTTAATCTTTCACTTTCCTTTTCTCCTTCTGTAATGTCTTAAATATAAGTAAATTTGATATAAGAGGCAAGTTGGACTTGGAGGCCCAATCAAAATAATGGTTTATCTAATTGTACCCACTCATAATTACATCCGATTTTGAAAACAGAAGTAACGCATAAATCTTCAAGAAGCATTAGTTTTCTTCCTCACGAAATCAATCACGAATTATTTAGTTATATTTTTTTAACAGTACAAACAGTATACAATACTAATTGTTGGTGAAAACCTCTGTAGTCACTTTAAATGTCTTTTTCGCAATTACAATTACCTGCGTTCTACTTTTTTAATATGGAGGATATTTCCTGAATATTTTTACTAAAGAATATTACAGCGGTCGACATCAGGAAACACGGAAGCAAAGAATCTTTGGAAATGATACCTAGTGTCGCTTCAATATTTACCATTCATAAAATTTGATCAAAATTGCAAAAGTAGAAAAATACTAAGACAACGTAAAAATTGGTAAAACAAGGAGAGATAAGCAGTGCTAGTCCTTTAGATTACGTAAAATTGAGAGATATTGAAGAATGATGAGTAGCAATCGATTTAGCAGACAGTGGTTTTGTGGTAACTAGAGAAATACACGGTTTTTAAGACAATTTAGAAACAAAATGGAAAAATTACAAATATTTGAATCCACCTTTACACATAGGAATACGCAAAATAATCACATTCATTCATTTTCAGTTTACCTTATTTATTGAACGATACTCGACAGCGAAATACGGATTTAGCCTGATGATGTGTAAAAATGGATTAATTACTCGAAGAGGCTTTCTTGCTACGATATTACATATGTTTCAATGTTACATTAAGAACTAATAGTGTTTCTTCGTAATACAATTAAATATTCCCAGTTAAAAATTTCAGCGTTAAAGTATATTTGCTACAGGAGCCTTTAGGATGCATTTAGATTACTGAAACATTTAGAATACATGTATATTCAGAACCCTTCAAAACCCTGAGTAATTTGAAAATCGCACTTCTTTTTCCCTGATGAAAGATACGAGTAGCTTTTTTACTTAGAGACATTAATTTACTGTAGGGAGCAGCGACGCCAATGGGAATAACACAGATGGAGCCATTTACACCCTCACCGTCCTCAACGGCGAGACTTCGACGTGGTTCAGAGGGGAAGAGGATGAAGAAGACCAAGGAATCGTTAGGGACATCCGCTCCACAGGGCCTCCGCCGCCTCCGGCAACCAACGGCCATACCCTGATTCGCTCCACATCCCTTCCCAACGCAGAAGTTCCCGTCCACACCACCCCGACCACCAACTCCACTTCTTCTTCCTCCTCAACTTCATCCCTTTCCTCCACAGCATCTTCGCTCTCTTCCGCCTCATCCACTTCCTCCGTTCCTCCAGTTCCCTCGTCAGCGCAGCCTATGGATCTCGATTCGTTCCTCAACATCATCACCACCACCACCTCAACACCAGGCGCGCCAACAGACGCCGTGGTGGTAAACGGAGGTTACCATCATCATCACAGCTACGATGCTGGTCGAGAGGAAAATCGCATTCATCCTGCATCCCCCGTTCTCGGCCCTCACCAACACCACCACCAAGGCAGTGCGGGAGAGTTGCAGATGGAGCGGCACCCGTCCGATATGGTGGTGGACAACCATATTGTTTCCAGCATCTCCAACGGATGCATACCAGCTGGCCACCACCATCCGCACCACTACGATTCCGTGATGGGAGGGGCTGCCAGCGATTCTTCAGGGTCTGCGCCCTCACCAGCGCTGACCCTCGCTTCACTCCCGGAAGAGGCCATTCATGCCAGGGAGTGCCACACTGTGATGCCGTCGGGAGAGTATGACTGGAAACAGCCACTCCATCATCATACTCCCGATTCCTTGCTGAGGAGCGCTCTCCAGGGGAAAACTTCCTTCCTGGCGCGGTACTCCGGGAGGAAAGGGGAGGAGGACGATAGGGGTGAAGGCGAGGCAGACATGGCAAGGGTCATCTCTACTCCTGTATCACCCGACGTGGCTCCACCTTTAACCCTTCACACTTACGACGGTCACACTCTCTCACATCATCACGAAGCCATATTCCACAGCCATCGTGGTCTGGAAGGAGGTGGGCATCAAAGCATGGACGACTTGCTTTTAGACGCATTTCCCGAGGACTACGAAAAGCTACGCCGCATCGAAAACGAGGTGGCAGAATCAGTAAGGCAGTATTACGATGTCGGAGGAGGGGCCATGGCACCGACGGGAGCTCCACTTTACGCTCAAAAGGCTCCGCCTCATCCTCCTCAAGACCCATCAGCACCACCACCTCCGGTAAAACCTCCAAAAAAATACAACAGGAGGGCAGGAGCCGGAAGGCGAGGTGCTAATGGAACGAATGGTGGTGGAGCTGGAGGGGGAGGCGAAAGGGTAGGAGGGGTGCGGAAGGAACGGTCCCTCCACTACTGCAGTATCTGCAGCAAGGGGTTCAAGGACAAGTACTCTGTGAACGTACATATCCGTACGCATACCGGAGAGAAACCGTTTACTTGTTCCCTTTGCGGGAAGAGCTTCCGCCAGAAGGCACATCTAGCGAAGCACTACCAGACCCACGCGCAGAAGACTGCAGCAGCCGCAGCAGCGGCAGCAGCAGCGGCGGCAGCGGCGGCGACCGGCGACGTCCCCGACGCGACACCGCTGACGACGCAACCGACGAAGGCATCAAAAAGGTAACCCACAACGCATAGAGGGAAGAGCGGAACTCCTAAAGTTAAACACTTTGTGGAGTATCTTCCTCCGCTGACCAGTATTTTGACCAGAGATCGCGAGTTCGGTTCCAGTTGGCTACATGGCTCTCTGCACACCGACGATAGGAACAATGTTCAATGGACGCATTATACACATGGGTCCTTCGGTGAGTTACACCCCAATCAGTATCGCCCTGTTGATATTAGAACCTGCGTTTGTGAAGCTTGCTTTCAGGATGTTACATAGTCGCAGCCAAAAGTATAAAACGTTAGTTAGGCAAGAGAGGAGAGAGGTTTCATCAGGTTTTGTATGAACAGAAAAAGGACAATCCTGAGTGCAATGTAGAGCAGGGGGAACAGTAAATTCTCTATTAACTTAATGAAAGAGGAAATACATACGAAATGCTGATACGATAATTCTCAATCCCTAATCCATTTTCAAGGATTTGAAACATGTTGACTGTGTAAAAGGGATGAATATAAAGAGACAGTTTCATTAAATGGTTGCATTTCATTAAGAATGTTTGTTACAAGTGAAAACTATGTTTGTTGTTTTTAAATGAGGGAGATGGTCAATTATGTGGAGGCCAGATTTCATTTCTCTTACTGGGGTCCAAGTGAAAAAAGATGGTCTTTTGAAATCAATAATGTAATATTGACTAAACTTTTGACAGGGTTAACATTTTTGAGATAATTCAGATTATTAGGGGCCCTTGTTGATTTTAGTGGAATCTTAGTACAACCATGCTCAGAGGAGGTTCAGTTGAACTTCATCAGTAGCACAGGCCATTATCAAACTGCTCATGAATTTAGAATAATATCTAAAGGAAACCCAGTCAAAATCCAAGCCAATTTTTAACACTGAGGTTCTTTGTTGAATTTATCTGTGTGTTTTGCAGATGAATCTTCAATATGCAATTGTTATAAGAAGTGGCACGAAAGTATTTTAAATGACTCAAAAGCCCCAGATTGAAATAAATGGCAAGGAGCTGTGATGAATTAGTGAATGAATTGTGAGTCGTATGTGAGAGTGATTTTCAAGAAGATAGAAGTTAACAAAGAGCTTCATGTATGTGCTTCTTCCTTTCTTGAAAGAATTTGCAAGTGAAGCAAAAGTGATTCTTAATGGTGCATTTTTGGTTAGGAGTGTGTTTAATTACGATAGAACTGAAACAGGGGTTACATTGTGAAATAAATATTAAGGCTGGTCATGTTACATCTTTGTTGAAAAAAGTCATTTAAACACATCTGCTCCCCTGCTTTAGGCTTTGAATATATAAGCTGTTGGGCTGTAGATGGCTGTTTTATGACAGATTTCTACTGTGTGCAATAAACTGTATATTGTATACATATGAATTTGTGCAAATATTTTATAGTTGATCCTATGCTCTTGTTTTACACATGAGTACAAATTGTTTTTTATTTTCAGAACTTGAATTTAGTGAGTATTTTTAATTTGAATAAGTTTTCAGTTTTGCATTTCCACTGTTTAATGTGAATTGCTTAACCCAGTTTTCACTGTTTTCCTACTCTAAAATATATTTATTCAATGTTTTCATAAAGCCTTAAGTTAACTGGATGATTTCTAAAACATGATACTTGGCCAAAAATTCAACTACAATTGGTGATTCAAGAAATACGTCTTCTGCTTACTATTCTTGACAAAAGTTCTTTCCATAAAAATGCCTACCTTATATGAAAATTTTTACCAGGTAGGATAAAGAAGTTCTTTACAGAATCTAAAATGTGATGTTCCTTTGCTCAATTGTTTTGAAAATTTTTCAGCAAAAATGTTTGCTGGTAAATAAGGACTAAAATAAAATTCGAGGAAAATGAAATGCGGGAATGAGGGTTAGAAAATTTTCAGTTAAACCAAGGCTTTTTCATTTTCTCATGTAAAAAGTATAAACATTGCCAATGCATTTGGAATTTAAATGTATAAGTGTGCCAAGGAGAGCAGATGTAAAAATATACTATTTTATACTTGTGTGTGATATGTAATGTAAATGTAATATTCTATATATTTTCCGTAGATAAGCTGAAGAGAATATAAATGAGATGGCGGAGAGCTAGGTGCAGGGCAGCTTGGGTATTTACATTACACTTTTAGTTACCAACTCAAGGAAGGAGTCAGATTGTACTATAGTTTACTTCTCTGTTGTAAATTGTTTGATGAAGATTCGATTTACGATAGGGAAACCATGGGGTGGTTGTGTAAAAGCAAAACGTTTGTTTTTCATGACCAGAAACACACAAAATATACTTGGCATGTTTTTGTGTGTCAGTGCTATGAAAGGATGAATTATCAGCAAAAAAACCTTCTTTCCTCCAAACCTAAAGATATTGCCTGGTCTGATAGGCTGTTCACGGTAGTAGGTGTTCAGTACTAGAAAATGAGACTTATCAATATATCAGATCTCATGAATTTTTAGCAACAAGCTGGAATTCACTGGAGAATTATTGTACATGAAGCGATGGAAGCTATAATTTAAAACAAACACAGGTCTTTCTAAGCTCACATTAAACACAGGTTGCAAATGACCTGCCAAGTTAACAAGCACCCTAGCTATAATATAAATCAACATAGATGCTCTTTTTTATGGAATGGCTAACAGGTCTCTCAGATACAATTTACTGAAACAAAGGCCAAAAAGAATGACATATGGCTTTCATAAATTTAGGGCCTACTACCTAATCAATTACTGTCAACTTCTACAGTTAATTATAGCTCTTTACCTTTTTAATCTTAGAAAAATAGATGGAAAACATTTTTTACACAAAATACATGGCATTAGCAGTTTCTGGCATCACAAGCCAGGTGGAGTTACTCAACCACAGGACTTGGCTAGAAAAAGCATTAATTCCTACTATAATCTATCTCGTTAAACCTTAACTGTTTTTACAGTACACCTGATAATCCTATCATTACTTTTAAGAAATGTTTTGATGGATAACTTTTGAGGTAAATATTAGAAATATTATTGCAATCATGGCAATGGTCTTCTAAATCTAAGAAAAGGACATTTGCATACTAATATTATTGCCTGTCTATGAATTCAAACCTGCAACAAATCTATTGTTCATGTTTATCCTGCTAATTAATTAAATGCTTTCTATCTCTGATTAAGTAGTGAAACAGAATTCCCAGGTACAAACTCCAAACTGTTCTTCCCTTCTTGTTAAATATTAAGTTTCTGTGAAATGGATATTTTACGACAGAATAAGAAATTGAACTATTTTATAGAATGTCATAACTGTTCCATAGTATCAATCAAATCTCAGGAGGGAGCTTATTACCTGATCTCTTTTTTAAGAGAACCAAAGAATCTACTAAAGCAAAAAATAACTATTTCAGGATCCTGTCATACAGCTGTTGATGTTTACCTGATTTCAAAGCCTCTTGTACAAAATAGTTTGTTGTTTCATGAAAGAGTAAATATTATATAAATTGCCCATCTCCTTCTCTCACTCCTTGCATACAGACAAAATGGTCACATTTAATTTGGTGGCATATCCCAAAAATATGCACAAATATTTTCCATCTCATGTTACCCCTCACTCCCTTATATAATTAGGGAGCATTGCATGTAAGGAGATTTCCATTCCGAATATGCATGAATCTAGGTAGGGTCACTATCATTTATGTACTGACTACTCATCTTCAGGATACAAATATAATCATTGCAAATGATGCATAAAAACCATCTAACCGTTAAGTAATTTTACATAAATTGCACATTGAAAATACTAAGGTGTACAAAGTTGTTTCTGCTAAACACAAAGCAGCCTACCCTAAAAAATGCAGTTCTTGTTGCAGTTAAAATGATGAATACATAGTTTCTTTGTTGAATGTTAAACGTTTTTTGGAAATATTTCTTCAAATCAAACCAGGTACAAGGAATAAAGATGCCTTCCGAAAGAGAAACCAAGATTCTGAACAAGTATACTCGACATAACTATAATATCATTTTGCAGACATATTTTTGGTTTTCCATACTTCGATAAAGTATATAAATAAACACCTCAAACTTATGCACTTGAAGGGCCAGAATTTCAATTTAAGCAGTTAAGGAAAGAGGCGATATAAAGCATATAAGTTTAAGGAAAAGATGAGTTTCTGAGTGAAAGCTACTGAATGAACAGATGTTATTACCTATCAATAAAACAGAGTGGGGTTTGGATAACAAGAAAACAATTTTAAAAAGGGACTTTTAATAAATAAAAAGTCACTTGAGCAGGCTCTGTGATGAAAAATAGTAGTTTTTTTGGAGCAGGCTTCAAAAAACCTTCTCCAGGAAAAGTTGGCAGATGGAAGGTAGGAAGTTAATAGTGTGAATAGCAATAGATACAAAAAAGGCTGATGTGATGGCTGTTCTATCAGGATCTTGCCAAATGTGTGGTTAGTTAAGAAAATAAAGGTCAAGTTCAAGAGGGATAGAGAAGGACAACCAGGTGGCCAACCTTCATATGTGCATGGAAGGATATTACCAATACTTATATTTTTGTTGCCAGAGTTTTGAGATTTTTATAATTTTTTTATACATGTAAAATAAGAGTTTTATTATAATTATCATTATTTATATTTATGAGCATTTCTAACTTTGTAGAATAGTTCAAAAAGGTTGTTAACTGTCTGTTCAACATAGTATTAAAAATTACCCCTTGACTGAAATAAAGTTTAATGTATTTTGGCAGCGAAAGAAGATTCTGTATGATTTTTTTTCAACCTGACCCTTTCTTTAATATGTTTGCTTTTACTGGATCAATCAAGGTATCATCAAAGTGGTGTCAATTCTTTTGAAAATAAAATTGGAAAATATTTCCATTCATAATGACTTACTTCTACTTTTAATTGGTTTCTTCTTAGAATATAAAAGATAGTGAATGATCAAATAAAAAACTAGCATTCAATGGCAACTTCATTTCTGCTTCCTCTTTTTTTCACTATCTGTAAGTTTTTCATCTTAAGAGGAGAATTTATAGAAAGCAAAATAATCTGAATTCTTAAGATCAAATGCTTGGCTTGGAACTCCAAAATCTTTTAATTAGATAGTCAAAGGAAAGACTGCAGAAAGCCATCATCAGAAAGGAAGGCTTTGTAATCTTCCACAGGAATTTTAATTGGAACTGATTTCACAATGATACTTGTATCTTCAAGAACCACCTGAACATGCAAGCATTATTTGCCAAAAATATTATGTCAATTGTGATTGCAGTTGTTTAATTGAATTAAATCAAGGGAAAATATTTGTCTAAAAATGTGAAGATATACTTATACTCTACTAATAAGAATACATTTCAGAACACATGAAAAAGATAAAAAGACCTAAAAGACAACTGGAGCAGTCAAGCACTAATTATAGCAAAGGAGGTTATTGGGGTGATTTTCTCATTACTTGTCACTGGAACTCAAATATAAGGACATTCACTAAAGACTAAAAAGCATCTTAAGATATTTCTTTCATAAAATAAAATCATGAATTTTGATCCATCTGTTTAATAAAGTTGCCATAATCTCATCTTTCGGCATATATTATATTTGTTAATTCTTAGAATTCTTGAAATTTCTACATTAAATTTATCAATTCCATTCAACATAATCTATTTATTATTAGAAAATACTTGGATTTGAATAGTTAACATGGCTAAAAGTTAAACTTCTTCCAGGTATATGTTTGTAAATAGTAAACAAAAATGTCAGAAACTTCAAGTAGCTAAGTTATTTCTATCTTCCAGCAACCAATAGCTCCTTGAAAACAACTAGAAGAAGAAGGGTGTTGGGGTAACTCGATTATCTAATTCCTTATCCACAATTCTTCAAACTAGAGAAAGAAGTAAAATAATGTAATACAATGATCTTTTTAATTGATTCCATTAAATAATTCGTGTAGTATAGTGCATAACAAATTGAATGTAATATTTCGAATAACTATATAGTTATGCATATAACTATTATAGTTAATTGCCGTCTTTGCTCATCATTTAACAACTTAGCGTTTTGCTTTTCACTTGATTGAATGCTATGAAAGTATGCACGAAAATATACACAAATACAAAATCGTGATAAAACCCCCCATTACAAAATCAAAGAAAATTATTAATCGGATAATTGGTAAGTAGTAAGTATTAGCACCATGAATCCAGATTTACCATTTAATTTCATTTTTCGTGTAGTATTAAGTGAGACTGAAATAAGCAGTGATTCGCATCTTTTAGGAGTAACGGCAAAGATTTTACGGCTTTCCCAAACTTCCAAAATGGCATACTAAACAAGTTTAAAAGACAATTTTTAAAAAGATTGCAAAGATTCCGTTAATTCCCATAATCCCCCTGGTTGGTATACTACTTGCAACACAATCGGAGCTGCTAAAATCACTTTCATGCGTAATTAATGCACTAATAGCTGAATATTGAATGCAATTTTTTACTTCAAGCACATCTATCCGCTTATAAATATCATTTTCAAACATTCGGAAGTTTGGCCAGCCTTAGTATTCTTCATTTATTTCGTTTCTTGGTAACTTATCTCACTCATTTAGTCATCCAATAACGTATGTCATTCTATCAGTTTATTCCCTTTTCCTCACAATATTTGATCCATCTATTTCCTCTTTCAATAATACTAATTAATGATTCACTCAATTAATTTGTCAAAACTAAGTCATTATGTGGAAACTTTAAATTTTAGTCAAAGTCTATCTACATGTCTAGATGAAAAATGAACTACAGCTTTCAAAAATATTCTAGATAGTACAAAAGGATGAGAAGTTTGCAATATCCAAAGAGTATTCTAATTTAGCATTTAATTCAATCAATTCAATGATAGATACTGCAATATTCATATAAAGGTGTTAGAATATTTAATGCCTAGAATTATGAAACTAAAACATAGGTTCTTTAATGGGCTGATTATAGGTCTTGAACCGATATAGTTATGCATGCAAAAAATGGATAAAAACTTCGTTGAATGAGGTTATGAGAGATCACCTTGTCGATTTCCATTCCAAGCAAATGTGGCAGAAAAATAAATTACTTGGTATTGAGAAAATATTAAGCATGACATTATTGGGTTATGAGTAATGGCATAATTATTCTTGGTCGTCATTTCAAGGTAAGTAAGACAGGGAAACTAAGGTAGTATCTGTAATGGATATACGATTCATAGGAGGATGCATCAAGAAATAATAGAACACCAGATGCATAACATAAGACAGTCTCTCATGTTTTTAGTTTCCTTCCACATTTATTTGCGTCAAAATGGGTTAAAATTACATATTATAGGCTATAACAACATCATTCAATATAAAAATAGCTGTACCCAAATTAATCCCTTTCATTACTAAGGTTTAATGCTGAGACATAAATGAAGAAAGAAACATTTACAGATGGGAAATAAATGTTTAAGCAAGATCCCCCAACATCCCTGAAACATCAAAGCAAGTAAACCAAAGGTAACCAAATTACTATCTGACAGCAACAGAAATAAAGGCTAGGTGAGTAAAGATTGTAGTCATTTTAGTTTATATTCATACATATGATCACGATGAAGAGTTAGAACTAGCAATGAGCTGATAGAAGTTGATGGTAGGGTAAACAACCTCGTAGTATTGGAAGATAAGAATAAAGCTGAAGGAGAAAGTAAAGATGAGGGGGAAAGAGAAGGTCCCAATAAAGAATGATGAATGCACATGAAAATACACAAATTTAAAGTTGCATAAATACAGCATAGAGGTTTAAAAAAAGTACATTTTTATTCACAAATTTCCCTAGAGAAATAAATGAAATTTGAAATATTTTTTTAGTTTCTTTAAAGTGTACACGTGAAACACAGTTCAACAAGTTACATAAATTGATTATGCTTCAACAAAAGGAATGAAATGTGAACATTTCTTAGATGCCACCTTTCACTGGTTTTGGAGAAACACAAACTTTCACGGGTTTACATAAATCTATCACACACAAGTCCTCAGCTCTTGGGGCTCCACTAGGATTCAACGAAGGGCCAATAGCTGATGCTCCTTTACGCATGGGCATGCCCAAGCCACCTTCAACCTCTGTAACATCCACAGCTAGGCTTACTTCAACATGGCAAGCCTCTGTCCATATACCATGGGAAACTAAAACAGTAGTCAAAAGACGAAAATCTGGATTTTCCCCAAAGGAAGTGGGTTGAGAATGCATTTGCCCCTGAGAGACCTAAGTGATCAAAGAAACGGAAGGCAATTATAAATATATTTATAATGATTTATTGAGAAAAACACAGTAAAAATTTAAAAATTGCACAAGTTCTACAGACTAATTATTGAAATTATAAATAACTTTAAGCTTTGGATCAGCTACAATATGAATGAATTGGACCAGGATTTAGACAAGGCAAACAAAATAGTGTTGAGGATGAAAAAGCATGAAAAATTAAATAAGCATCCCTAAAATAAAAATTGATCGATTCATATAAAATTCACCTTTTTGTCTATACATTGAAATTATTCAGTAACATAAAGTTTGAAATTTGTCATTCTATGTGGTATATTGAGAATTTGTTCTATATTAACATAGAGAAATAATCACCAATCTATCTAAACAGTTATCTTATATGTATATAAACATTAATGCAATATATACATTATAGAATATATAAAGAACATAAGAATTAATACAACATCAACAGTAGTAGAAAAGGGTATTTAACAACAGCATGCCACTTGAAAACTGAAAGGTTAAAAGATGTGCAGTAAGTGGATTTGAGAGAAACCCAGGATATTTAACACCCATGACCCTATTCTTTTGTGTTTTTCTAAATCTCGGTAAGAAGAGCTGTGGCTATACCAAGTAGAGCCAGCTCCAGAAGTCCTTGATGCAAAATCACAATAATATTTTCGGCTTGGCATCAAAAAATATATTCACAATTCCATATTAATGTTGCAAGCATTTCTTTATGGATTTTCCACAGTTAATGAGAAAATAAGCACTTAACTATAGCATTTCAGAATGAACAAAAACATCTTGAATATCAGCATGAAAATTGCAAGGACAGCACATAGGTTTCTATGCTGTCCAACAAGCTCTATTAAAACTACTTCAAACAGAAAGAGAATAACAATATGTAATCTTTAGTTGAAAATAATGCACCATCGAATATTATGCATACCCCAAAATTCAAGCCTAGAATATTGAAAAATCATTAGCCCACGATTCCAAAGCGCACCTTAAGACATGCACTCACGCCATTCACAGTCCTGTATATGTGTTTTCTATACCCACATATGGTGCTCTATATGTGTATTTATACGCATTATATTATGAAATGCTAGTCGTCTTTTTCACCAAAAGTCCTAAGTAACAACACAGATTAACCTATTCAAAATCAGTCACTTAAAAAGTTTGATGGGCTCCCTGATTCCCTTTCAATTAAAAACTATCAGCCGTGAGTTTAGTCTGTAGTCTTTGGGGGCCCTTTCAGTGAAAATGTCAATAGTGCATTGGTCGAATGTTGGACAAGTTACATGGAACCAGGATGAGCCGAGAATCTGGCCAGCCCTACAATTCCAGACATTTGCATGAGTAGTTTTGTGCCCGACACTAGTGTGCCGTTGATTCTAATGCGCACCCTGATTTTGAGCCAAAAAGACCTAAAAGGGTGTTATTTACAAGTAAACATAGAAGTTGATATAGGAAGAGCTGTTAGAAAGAATCAATGGCAAATCCTTGTCAATGATTATCTCTTATTTTTATATTTGCCTTCTAAGAGAGGAAATAAATAATTTGTACAGAAACTCACACATATAACCAAAATAAGCTCGTCGTAAGCTCACTCATGGGATTTTTAGATAGAAATGAATTCCTCGACGCAAACCAGCATGGTTTTCGAAAGTCCCGATCATGTGAAACCCAACTTGCTCTATTTGTACACGATATCTTAAAGTCTGCCAAATGTAAAAAGCAAGTGGACGCTATTTTCCTAGATTTCAAAAAAGCATTCGATAGAGTCCCCCACTACAAACTAATTTACAAACTAAAACTAGCGGGCATTAACAAGGAAGTAGTCGACTGGGTTAAGGATTTTCTCTACGAGAGGGAACAACAAGTTGTACTGGATGGCGTTAGCTCAAATAGAGTCAAAGTTACCTCTGGCGTACCTCAAGGCAGTGTAATTGGATCTCTTCTTTTCCTTATTTATATCAATGACTTGAGTGACGATATTTGCGGATGACTCGGTTATATATAGGGAAATAACAAAGAGGAAGACCGGACATCTCTCTCAAACGATTTAGTCCTCATCCAAAGGTGGTGCGAAAAATGGGAATTAGATATTAACGTAAGTAAATGCTCCGTAGTTAATTTCTTCGAAAAGAAAAAAATGCGTCCAAATCACCCATACAAAATTAATGGAATTAGTATCAAAGTAGTAGATTCAGTTAAATATCTCGGGATCAACATTACTAATAACTTAAATTGGAGCACGCATATTCGAAAAATCTGCGGCAAAGCAAGTAAAAGACTTGGTTTTGTAAAGCGCATTGTCGGTAAATGCGATGAAAAGGTGAGAGAGCGATGTTATTTTACCTTGGTCAGACCCGTTCTGGAATATGTGGCAAGTATATGGGATCCAGCGGATGAAACGTGTACTCACGAACTCG
Organism: Sympetrum striolatum; assembly: GCA_947579665.1. Lineage (NCBI taxonomy): Eukaryota > Metazoa > Arthropoda > Insecta > Odonata > Libellulidae > Sympetrum > Sympetrum striolatum. The sequence goes on from OX388346.1 coordinate 82,941,570, forward strand.
AGAAAGGGCAGCGTAAAGCGGTTCGTTTTGTTAAGAAATGCTACGATAAAAAAGCAAGCGTTACAAAAATGCTCTCAGACGTAGGTTGGGAATCCTTGAAAGAAAGGAGATTGGAAGCTAGGCTGCGATTGCTTAATAAATTCAGGGAAACTACATTTTCCGAAGATACAATCGGTATCATGCAACCCCCCTGCTACGTCAGTCGATCCGATAATGACCGTAAGTTAAGAGAAATAGATGCTAGGACGAATCGTTTTAAAAATTCATTCTTTCCGCGAACGATACGTGACAATAACCGAATAAGGAAGTAGTTTAGATTCAACTGGTGTTTACACCCCCTGCCACACGCCGAAAGGCGGCTTGTAGGGTATTAATGTAGATGTAGATGAAAATGAGCTCTTTAACATCTTGTGTTCTCATCTATTCCTATAGTGTCAGTCTCATATTATTTCAAATAATATGAGACCGTTCTGTCTCCTGATATCCTCATCATCCTCTCCTGGTTGAGGTTTTAACCTCTAAAAAAATTCCCTGTAACACCACAGCTTCTAGTTCTAAAGTACTAGACAAGCATACATTAACATGAACTTACTACATAAATCATATTAAGATTTACCTGGCCTTGCACCATAGGTTGGGCAGATGATGCACATGATGGGCGAAGGTCTTTCTTTGGGGGGACTATAAGTCGAGTTTGCTGATCAGGGTACTTCACTTTAACACGCAGTGTTGATGGTGCACTCAAGTTGCTGATATCTGCCTCAAAGGGAACTGCTAAAACCAAGCCAGCAGTAAACTTCAAAACATTATCTCCTTCACCGGTAGGTTCAATGATGACAGCTTTTGACATACGGATCTACGGATCCAAAAGATTTTTAGTGAGAAATCATCTGTACAAGTAACAAAACATAACAATGTATGAGCAAAAAAAGAAGTTCAAATCTTACATTAGTGTTGGGGCGGGGAGGTGCCGAGGGCGCTAGCAGGAAGATAGGAAGGAGACATCTTGCCACAGGTCCTGGCTTGGTATCCTCAAGTTGAGATAATTCTTTCAATAAAGATGTAGTGAATACATCAGGATCCAAAGACCACTCACTCAAATAGCTGAAAGATATTTCGCAAAGTTAAAGAGCTGAAGTCCACTCAAAACTATACTCTATAAATACTGGACTATAATCAAAAACATTATGAAAGGAAAAGGGAAGCCTAAAATTATTTCATGGGAAGCCAAATTTTTTAAGCTTTGCATATTTAATAAAACACAGGAAGTAATATGAACTTATAAATAAGAATTGAGAATTTTCAGAAACCAAAGAGCATCAAATAAATAAATCTGAATAAATTAATCTGATAAAAATCATTACTCATTCAACTAGTCAAAAAGAGATCCTTTACAATCTTTTGCAATTTGTTTATTAACATAAATAACTAAAATTACGGCAATTAGATTGCAATAAATATCCAAACCATAATTTTGGAAATTTTACACAATGCATAAGATTATGTATTAAATTATTTGATCAAGAATAAAAAATTAAGCGTAATGAATAAAAGGGAAAAAACATAAAATTTTCCATTGGGAAGATAATACCATAGAGCACCCCTTCTGGAATATCAGTAGTACTTCAAGCATACCAATGGCATTAAAAATGTAGATACCATGGTATTTACCTGCATTTACGAACATTTAGAAAAATATCTACTGCATTGGTGCTGTTCCTATCCTTATTGTTATAAGTATTAACAAAGACAACTTAAAATGAAAATAAATAAGTTTGAGAAATTATAAGAGAGCAATTTTTGAAAAACCAAAATTACCTTTGTAGAGAATCCACTTGTTCGAGGAAATGATCACACAAAGCAAGTGCAGAAGCATTACTTCCAAGGACTACATGAACCAAATGTAAAGCTAGTGCTCTGACTTTCAGTTGTCTAACTGCTCCTATTTCTGCTTCTCCAAGTCCAACAAAAAGATGCTGTAACCTGTCAAAGAAGAAAAAATAAGACATTGTACATCTTGTGTAGCTTAATGAATCAAAGTTAAACTATTCCATATGTTTCTCAGCATTATTGTGTGGCATTTTCACCATTTATTTTATTTTCGACTAAACTATTTTGCAATTCAACAATCAAATTTGAAACAAAAAAGTTTCATTAACTAAAGGGTTTTGGGCGATTATCAAAAAATGTCCATGAAACATCAACAAAAGACAAATACTCTGTAATCTAAAAACTAATGTAAAGATAAAAGGAAATTTATTATTACTCAATTTGAATATTCAAAATAAATGTATATTTCAATAGGAATAATATTGCTACAAGTTACTGATTGGATATTTATAACTGAGTAAAATGAAACGCCCTTAAAACATTAATAGTAAAATTTCATCAAATATGTATGAATAACATGTTTTAAACAATTCAGTAACATACAACAGCCTGTAATACATGCACAGAAATTACAATGTCCAACAATTTAAGAAGTACTTACTCACTTGAAATTGCAGTAGTTATACATATTTAAAATTCAGGCCATCATTAATTCTGAACTGATGGCTGCAATGACAAATAAACAGTTTTTGCATACAATATTTACAAGAATTAAGCAATAAATGGTAACATACTTGAGACACTGCTGAAGTAACTGGTTTATCGAATTTCTGACAATATTTCCTTGATGAGAAGCTGCAGCTGCTGGACTGGCCCACATTTTATTTGACACCACCTAAGTAAAACAATTTCATGATTGTAAGCCTTGTTCAGCTAAATTTCTATGAACTGGAATCTAATATTGAAAAAGCTAAAAGGAATCTAATGTTGCAATAAGTTATAACTTATCAATGTCGTGGGAAAATCAAGCTGTAATATCAAAATAACCAAATTTAGATTTGCTTCCAAAACTAAATCTTGATTTTCTCAGTATATTTATTCAAACATACCATGAGAACAAAATTGGAATTAGCAAAACAAATTTTAACATTGTAAATACTCATTCAAGTTGCACAGATTTATTAATTCACTAAATTCTGATATTGTCAGACGGAGGGGTTAAACAGAAAGTTTAAGTGACCTGATTCCACAGTCTTAGCTGATTGTGAGAAATGGTTTCATAAATTTTCTTTTGAATAAAGACAAGAATTACCATATTTACTCGAAAATAACGCACCATCAAATGTAATGCATACCCCAAAATTTCAGTGTCAGAAATAGAAAAATCATTTGCCGGCAAATTTAATGCGCAGCTTGAGACATGCGATAAAATTGGTCATTTAAAAAGTTTGATGGGCTAGCCAATTTCATTTCAGGAACAGTTTGGCCGAAAGTTTAGTCTGTAGCACAGGGGTAGCATAACCTATCTCCCTCTAGCGACCAAAAGTGAAGTCAGGGGTAAAGCGGCAAATTGCGCATTTCGCCATGCTGGTGAGAACTTTTCGTACCTCCCTATGCTAATACATTGTTTTTTCGTGATTTTGCGGCTTTGATACAGAGTTATCAAGGTTTGATTGAGTGATTCGAACGTTTTGGAACACAAAATGTAGTTGGAGCAATGTGTAACACGAAGTAATTTTGTTATTTTTGCGTTTCTAAAGGTGTAATAGGTAAATAAGTAGGGGCTTGTTTCTGCCATCAATATGACCAATTGCAGTGCATTTGGCTGTAAGAACAGATTCGTCATTTTGACAACTTTTACTGCATTGAGCCCCAATTATGAATTAGAACAAACATTTGCAGAAGCGGAAAATCTCTAATTACCCTGATGAGCTATTATAATGTATGATAGAGTAGCTTTATCTCATTGCGGTAAACGATTATTAAGGAATTTTTATGCCATACTTGGTATTGATCGAATAAAAACTAAGTCGGATTAATGCATTACAATGTACATAAAATTAACATTATAATAATCAACGAGGTTTTAATACAGTTTGCGGAAGTTTGGCAGATAATTCGTTTTTTATATCGCTCTAGCAGACGACACTGGCATCCGAGAAATTTACATTGCAGGCATGTTTTATTTTCCATGATGAAAAGAATCAAGAGGACTTAGAGAAAAAAATCGAACATGATCGTTAAGTAAAAGGTTCATTTAAACTATCTGCTTCCATTTCATAGGATAGACAAGCTCCTGACTCCTGTATGAGAGGAAAATAAAACCCCAAAAATACATGTAGTTAAAGGGGAGCTGGCGAAAAGTTCTCACCAGTGCTCTGCGGGTTGCGTTTTTTTTTTTTTTTTTTGTTTTTTTTTTTTTCACTTTCCCAACGTTAGACTCGCCCTGTGGTCTGTAGTCTGAAGGGGCTCTTAAAGTCAAAACATTGATAGCTCATCAGTGGAATGTTTGTAAAGCTACATAGTATCAAGGCGAGCCAAGGATTTGGCCTACGGCAGATCTCTGTTACCGTGCTAAGGGAAAAGTACACAAGTAGTAATGCACCCAAATCTAGTGCACTGTCGATTCTAACAGGCAATTTTGGAGCCAATAAAGGACCCAAAATGGTGCGTATTATTTTCAAGTAAATAAGGTAATTATTACAACTGTTATTGCATGTAATTCCTCACATAGGGCAGAATTTAATCCAACTACCAGAAACATTGTTTAATTGGTTCTTCAGAAAATTACTACAACATGGATGTGCAATAGAGCATTGACAAATTTACCTTTTCTAGCAAAATTTGACTGCTTATATACAGGGACGCAAAACTTGCAGCACCAGCAACAGTAGAGTCTATCTCCGCAAGCCTTGAGAGATCTCTCTGTGCTGCTTCTTGAAGTTCTTGCTGTATCCTAATTCCAGCCATGTTGGGAGGAGCTGGAGAAGATCCAGAGGGTGATGGAGCTGAAGATGTGGATGGGCTGGTAGCAGGAGCTGCCATAAAACGAGCCAATCTTCCAAGTACTTGATTCATGAAACGAACAGAGCCAGTGGCTACTGGTACCAATTCCCTTGAACTGGATATCCCTGGCAGCTAAAGCATGGGAAATACCAAAAGAGAAATTAATCTAAATCAAGTCTTTGTTAGGTTTAGCTCATTCCCAATCTTGCGCCCAACACACCAAGGCTGAATAGCCATATAACTGAATACAGTAGAACCCCGATCCATCGTTCCCGCATTTGTCGTTTTCCTGGATTTATCGTTTATTTTCTATAGTCCCGACTTAGGCCCATAAGGAGACATGTAAAGTAATACCGTATTCATCGTTCATCGAAATATTATTTTCCCACATCCATCGTTCAGATTTTTGGCCCAATCGAGGAAGAAAGACAAAGTATTAGGAATTGCGACAAAAATTTTCTTTGAGAGCTTGGCATGAACTGTTTTTAAAGCTGTCGTAGCACTTGCTCAAAACGGCCGATTTTTTTAAACACATCCTGGGCTGTTTTAATACATTGTATCCTATTGGAGAGCTTTCACATGGGTGCGCGTACGAGCCCTGTTTGTCCATCTCAGTTTACTGGCATATTTCACCCTGTTTGCACATACCGTCTCTAGGAGTTCAGTACATTTTTTTTTCGAAATATTTAGGGGTTTTCTTTGGATAAACTTTCGTTATGCACATATTTTAATAGTGTGAGCTGAGCCTACATTTCCCGTTTTGATCGTTTTCCCGCATTCATCGTCTTTTTCTCTCGCTCTCCTTCAAAAACGATAGATCGAGGTTCTACTGTAATGCATGAGAAAATGGAAGTAGCACTTGATGAGAGGGGAGCTATGCACAAACAGCATTCCCACAGTGAAATAAGTACAGTGAAATTAGCAGAACATCATTGGACTCAAGATCACAAATGGAGAAGCATAATCAATGGAAAAAATAAATTTTCTTCAGAATTTTCGATATTCGGAAGAATATCCTCAATATGATACACTATCAACCACCAGAATTTTACATTTCTCCTTCTCTGCGCTTTTGCATGAAAAAATAAACTTGAACTATTGATACAAGTAGTATGTTGATCTTGTACATCATAAGTGATTCTCTAATCCCTATGATGAAAAGTAACTTATAATAAAGGAGTTTAGAAAATACTTATTTTGTTATGGATATTGATATGGATAAATCATTGACCAGACGATTACATGAGTTAGAGAAACATGAGTTATTAACAATTAAATTGTCAACATTTAAATCAATTAAAGAACTATCAAATATGACAACAACCAAAATTGATAGCATTAACTTACCCTCAGTGGTGGAACTAATGATGGCATTGTGTCCCTCAAATAAGAATAGTGCTTTAATGTGTGCTCTTCAAAAAGCTGTAGCATTGTAGGACAATGACATGCAGAATTAAAAACCAGGATCAGAATACATATATCTAAGTCTCAAGTTAAAGAAGAAATACTTAAATGGATAACCCGCAAAAGCAAATTACAAAAATAAAAACAATTTCGTAGTCTCAACACCATAGTTGATGACATATTTATAATACCAGGTCAAAACTTGAATACTAACAGAGGATATGAATTTGGTGGCTAATTCCTAATAAAATATAATAAATCATAATTGAATGGCTTTTAGAGATGGTTGAATGATACCCTTGATGGCTTCATGAACCCTTATTGATGCAATGTAAATGGCATGAACACTCAAAAATAAAATACAAAGACAGGTATTACCATTTCCCATTTTTTTTAATTATTGTAAATAGTAATTGATTTTTTCTTGTACATACAGATAAATGAATAAATTCAACTCATGCAAACATTAAAAGAAATTTAGGTTGGTATCTACACATAAATGATAAAATTTTTAAAGAAAAACTTGAATGAAACTGAAGAATGATATAAAAATCATCAAATCCAACCCAGAGCTTGGTCAAACTTGAAAATAATAGCACTCATATAATTATATCAGGAAAAAAAGACAACCACATAATATTATTTCTAAGGTTGTATTAAATCTTTCTCATAATCTTGGCTGTGACTGTACTGATCAAACAAAAACAACAGATTAATGCACGCATCATAATGAAGGATACATGCTGGGTCTTCCACATCTGGCTCGGGCATATCAAAAAACGGATGAATTGACAGAAATTCTGGAACAAGGGGAAGCGTGAGCTCAGGATGTCGTTCACCAATGCTCTTTAAGCAGTGCCAGGTTGATCTTCGATCCTAAAAGAAGAAAGATAGTCATGGACATGGACAATGATAAGAATATAAAGCCGACTTTGTTTTCCCTATTGATTAAAAACTAAGTTTGAAAAGTGAGATAATTGCAAAGAAGTAATCAAATCTTAATCCGGTTACATACCTGTGGGTATTTCTTCAGGTTTTCCAACAGACTTACAACACACATTTGCAAGCAGCCTTTGGTTGAAAGGCGACATGCAGCCAACATCCTGTGAAGTCCTTCTCGTACATCAAGAGAAAAATCCTAAAAATAAAAAGATATAAAAATAATTTCTATATCTAAGCGCAAATATTTTCAACTGCATAAAATAACTAGCTTCTTGGGTTAGGACATAGGTTCTCAAAGTGGTCCATGTAAGGAAGGAAAAAAATTAGGGAGCCAAGATTTTTTTTCAATTTTGGATTGTTTTAGAGTTATTGGATGCAAAAGATCCAATTTAAAAGATAACATAATCAAATGGAAACCAGATATACCTTTATAACAGAAAAAATCAATATTAAGCAGGAGAGGTCCATGGAAAATTTAAAGGGGTCCACAGGAAAAAAACTTTGGAAACCTATGTGTTAGATCAATTTAAGAATAAAAAGGTCTGCAAACAGAGACTGATAAAGTCCTTCTATTACACTTGAAATAAAAGACCTTAATTTTTCAAAACCTTCTCATTGAATCTTAATTGTTAAAATATTTCATGGATTGACAAAGCAAAGATCAGCACAAATATTTTATTTAAATTTTCTTAAATAGATAAGCAAGAAAAATTTCCAAGGTTTAAGATAAATAAGGGCTCAATAATAATCATTCACAAGATATGTATAATAATAGTATTAAGAACTTTCATTGATGATTCTGATCAATAGGTTTCAATACAAATCAACTCTTCTGACTTCCTTACCTCCAGTGCACCAAGAATAGTCTCCAACTGATCCTCTCGAAGAACAATATGATGGCTTATGCGAGTAAGACTATCAATTGCTTTGAGTCGAACATCCTCAATTTCATCATTGAACATGTCAACAAGGAAATCCAGAGAGAGAGTGGCAAATTGTGGGTTATTAAGAGACAACCAACAAATGGAATCCACAGATGCACTCCGAACCTCTAAGGCAAATGAAATCCAAAATTTTATGAGTAACATTTGGCAAAATAAAGCAGAAGATACAATGATCTAAACTTGCAGTTTTATTATTACATCATTTTGAGATAAAGAAAGCAATATTTTAGGGTTATAGCAATGAAAATTAGACTTTTGATAATAAAAAATATCCCAATGCCATCAATGAACAAGTCTAGTCTGATATGAAAACTTTCTAACTTACAAAATAAAACCTTAGATAATTTGAACATTTCTTTTTCAAACCATGAAAAAAGTAGTATTGATAAAATATAAAATGAGTTCCTCAAAACCACTTTTATTATTTATTTAACAGACTCATAAATAAATAATAAAAAATCACTCATAACAACTCTTATCTAATCACATAGAATGAAATGTTAAGGTTATTAATAGACTGTATAATTAAGAATAACAATAGAAAATTTTTAAATTGCTAAATGAGAAAGGATTTAGTCAATATCAGAAATGTGCATTACTTATTTGATAATTCATTACATTAAATTAGTCGGAAAATTTTTAATTGGATATAAAAAATCACAACAATGGATATTAGAAACTAAAGAATACCTTGAAGTAACACTATAGAAGTTGTATTTTCAATTAATTTTTCATGTAACAATATTCTGTTTCGGTGATTCCATTCAGCTAATGTTCAATTTTTAACTACAAAATAAAATCAACCAAAATAATTTACTAAGTCCATACCAGCAAGCACATACTCATAAGTAAATAAATAATTGCATTTTTTAAGCCATACTCATCAACGGAGTAACAAGATGTTCAGCGAAAAAAAGGAAGTTGAGCTTTCGAACACGAAGAATAATTACAATGAATTATTGACAATGTTTCCATTACATTTCACTTTTTTGTCTTAGGATACAATTTTCTGAGAAGAAATTAATTTTGTCAAACTGTTCGAAGCATTTAGCAGGCGATATGTTAGACAACCTGGTTCTAAAAGAATTACATTAACTTACCAAGAAACTCATCCTCCAATCCATGAACAAAAGCTCCACATGCGCCACTACTGCCAAGTAAATTAACAGAGTCAGCATCAACAAGCTCTCTAGGAATATCATCAGCCCATCTTTTCCCAGTTGACCACTCTCCTGATGTCACCGACTCCCACTGTCTTTCATGAGCACTGCGCTTTTTCTACCAAAATAAAAGTAATCAATTAATAGAATCAGGTTGACCCTGTTATTCGTTTTAAAAACAAAGGACTGACAAGTCAATGAAGAGTTACAAACAGAAGTTGTGATTAATTTAAATTACTTACCCTCATATTAGACATAAGCTTTTTGTCTAAAGTCTGCTGTAAAAATTTGGGGCTAACATGAGCCATCGATCCAAGAAGACTTGCTGCCTGTGTTCTCACTTTCATGGAAAGGTCGTTGATTGTATTGCAAATTTTGCCAAAAGCATCGTCAACCAGACGAATTTCTTCTTCGCTATTTGGAAGTACTATTATGCTGAAAACAAATGTGATTTTGCAGGTAAAATTAGGCATGAAGAATATCAAAGATTTGACACAGCTAATAACCAGAAAATCCTCCATCAAAATATAATAATTTTAGTTATTCACATAATGTAGATTTTTTAAATAAAATTTATTTAAAAAACGATTCATGAAATCACAGAGCAATATTTATCATATTTGACAGCATATATGATACACCTTCTTTTTCTAAAATTATGGCTCAAGAAAATCAACCAGCATCCAGTGATGGGATGCAACAAAGTAAAAGTTATCAGAGTACTTGTAATGATTACATTTTTGATAATTTCTACTTGTAATCGTTACATCAAAAAAATTAATTTGTACTTGTAATCTACTTCAAAGGTCGTATGAGTAATCGTTACATTTGAGTAATTGAAAGTGAACATTTGAATTCCTCGCCTGCTGATCGCATAGAGAGGCAGTTCTAACTACATTGTTTGTTCACCCTGAAACCAAACTTTTCTTCTCTTGGCAGGGAAGGGGCGAAGGAAAGGAGGAATGGCTGTTGACTTTGCTACAAAGTATTGTTGAAATATTTGTGCAGCGCTGGAGATATATAAATGAATTTCCTACGAGGACTGAACGCGGTAGGTCCTTCTTCGGAAGAATAACTACAGATGTATTTGAGCAGTCTCCAGGCTAAGCTGGCCAAAAAGATTATCGTACCCAGGTAATGAAGCCATTAGTTGTTGCCCTAACAATTTTGCAGAGAAGAATATGTTTATTGGGTTTCTTCAGCCAACCATCTAAGGATTATTACGTGAACTCGATAAGAGAGCCCTTGAATATGCCCTTGTGCACTGTAGGTCACTGGCAAGAGCGTTGCTTCAGGGAGTTGAATCAAGATTTTGCAACGTACTAAAGGAAAATAAACTAACCATTGCAGCCGGGGGGCTGATACCTTCTTTAAAGTTCACGTGGCTTAAGGGAGAGGTAAAAGAAGAGGCTTTACGTATTTTTAAAGAAGAAATCGTGTCAAATGAAGTCTCCTGTACATAAACATGAGACTCGTGTGATACAAGCGAAGAGGAAGGTATATTTTTAAATATTGTGAAAAGAGGGGAAGTTTCCCAAGCTTCTGATGAAGTGAATAAGTACTTGCTCTGCACCTCGAAGGAAATAGAGTCAATTAACCAATTCCCAATTATTCCTTAAATCAAATGTTTCCCTAACCTCCAGTGCTCCTGTGGAGTGGCTGTTTAGCATAAGCAAAGATATTTTAAAATGCAATTTTATTGCAAATTGAATTAGCATATTTAATTTTTTTTCTTAAATATATTTCTCATATTTTGAGAGCTTTCTACTTTTTGCATGCTGTTTAATTTAGATACCATCTTCATCTGCAAATGTAAATTTAAGTAGAACATAAATAGTTAGGCACGCTAATTACTGTAGTAATCATAATTTGAATTAAACTTTAATGCTATGGCATTAAATTCAAATGTTAGATTGCCTGTTAGTACTCCCTGTTTGAATAAAATGTTGACTGAGATTGCATAATCTACAGAAACAAAATAAAAAGTGATTGCAATTGTAATCCTACTGATTACTTGTTCAAAAGTGATTTGTAATTGTAACTGATTATAAATTTGACAGAGTAATTGTAATTGAGCACAATTAAATTTTTTTTCAGTACTTTTCCCATCACTGCCAGCATCTTATGTGTGAAAGTTAACCCTCCAAGGGTTAACGTTCAATACTGAATATTATTTTTACCCCAAATTATCAATACTCCCTATTTTGACTCCATTATGTTTATGTCAATTGTATTTACTAAAATATATTGTGTTTATCATTCAATTGAAGAATTTTGTAGCTTTGAAAGTAACTATTAAGCTCCTTTGATATTGTGGGATGTGATGAACTTGTTTTTGCAATGCTGAAGGAGGTGCAAGCAACATATCAAACAAACTTGATCATGTTTTTTTTAAACTGATCATAATAAAAACAGTATGCTCTTCTTGGTGACTGGAACTATTTGCTTAAAAAATTACCCTCAGAAAGGGTACAAGATACTACTATGCTTTACAATTGCATGTAATCTAAGAGTGTTGCTCTATGCTTTGTGCAACGTGGCTTTGAAATTGATTAAAGTCTTGTTTCATGATAAGGAATGCATTGTTTCATTTCTGAGTTTCAAAACAAATAATACGCATTTTTTGTATTACATCAATGACCCTAATTTTGTCACACAGGCAGTTATAACTTTTCAAATTACCAAGTTATTGGTATTTATTATTGGTGCCACGTGCACCTCCACCAATGTCTGCACAAGGAAAGCCACACTCTATAGGAGACCCCTCTTTTTTATTCTCTGCCGGCCAATATGTTTGATGCCAAGGAAACTTAAAAGAAGCGAGCCTCCTGAGAGTTCCCATCGGCAGGATTGGCTTGGGTTGGGTTGGGTTGGGTTGGCTTGGGTTGGCTTGGGTTGGGTTGGGTTGGGTTGGGTTGGGTTGGGCTGGGTTGGGTTGGGTTGGGTTGGGTTGGGTAGGGTTGGGTTGGGCTGGGTTGGGTTGGGTTGGGTTGGGTTGGGCTGGGTTGGGTTGGGTTGGGTTGGGTTGGGTTGGGTTGGGTTGGGTTGGGTTGGGTTGGGTTGGGCTGGGTTGGGTTGGGTTGGGTTGGGTTGGGTTGGGTTGGGTTGGCAGGTGGCACCAAACCACTAAGTGGCTTTTATTCTCAAGTATGCAGGTTTAGTACAATTTCCTTACAAAATTATTGATGAGTACAATACCTTGCCTCTTACAGAGGGAGAACAACGCGATATTAGAATCGGTGTACATGTTAAGAACATAGTTCAATAATTTCAAGTCATCAAGGGTTTTCAATACAAATTTCAAGACTAACAAGCAAGCGAAAGTTTTTACAATTTTTATCCAATACAGGTTTTGAAAACGATATGCTTCTGTAATTCCCCACTCCAGGATGACCCACGCAACTGACCCTGGGGTCGCATCAGAATAGAAATTGAGCTCATTTTCAATATTACCTAACACCTTGCGAACAAGTACATTTCTATCTTTCAACAGGAAATTAAGCCATACTCCCGTAGGAACATATCTTCAACTAAAAATTATTGTAATCTACAAATAAATAATATCCAAGATAAAAGTCTCCCAAAGCATTGTAAATTTTTAACACCAAGCCTTGGCAAAAAATCAACACATTTTAACACACATACTTTCATTGCTTTTTTAATTCGCAATGACATCCTACTGAAATGAGAGTAAGATGTGTGTTAAAAAAATAATGGGAATTTTAATTTATTGGAACGAATTTCATTTCTCACCAGCAATTTTATTCTCAACAAAATAGTCCCCATTAGATATCATACACTTATGTCAGTGCTTCTTCCAATCCACAAAACACTTCTGGGTAACTTTCAGTTCCCGCAGTGATGCATTTTTAATTTCCTCTATTCTTGCAAAATGATAGCCATAAAAAAGTGTCTGAAAGTATAATGTATGACCTATCACTTACTTTTCAGGGTAAGTCTGCGCAAGAACCCATATCAATTTCAGAGCAGCTTGCCGCACAATCTCATAGTCATCCTTCAAAGCTTTACAAACTTCTGAATAAACAGCAGCGTCCAATTCCAGGCCTCGTTCATGGAGAGTCAGCTAAAAATATAATAAAGATATAAGTAAGATAATTACGTGAACAATAATATATATTGCTGATCATTCCACACTCAGAATACACTTTTAATTTATTTTTCCTTACTATGTCAGTTGATAAATACTCTGATGTTTGATGGGCTATACAAAAATTTTAAAAGTAGACAAACGTTAGCTTTTTCAAATTTTTCTCTTCACTCTTTCTCGCTCATATTTTTCCAAAAATGTTAATATTCTGTGCATAGTAATGTATCTGTTAGTCATTTCATCTTAAACATTAAATTAATGAAAACTTGTTTATTTAATTTATAATTTTGATTATTTAATATTATATAATAATTTTTTAATGTAAAAAAATTATGACTGTGTATCTGATGTTCATACCACTAAAGAAATGTATGCTCAACTTGCTATGTCAACAAACACTTTTTTCTGCTAATTATTTTATCTGTCAATACCTTTTGAAATGCGAATTATCTTTTTGTTGTCAATGTAGAATAATGAATAAAATATATATTTTATTACATAATGCAGAATAGCTAAATGTAAAAAAATGCTGATTGTTTACTAACCATAGCCCTAAAAGCAGCACTGCGCACTCTGGGCTCTTGACTATTTGTGTAATCTCCCACAAGGCGTATTGTAGACTGAGAAACATCAGCAGGTCCACTAACAGGGAGCAGTGCTCCAATTAACTCAAGACATTTACATTTGACTGAATGGCTAGTATCCGTCAAGTACTGTAGAAGAAAATAAAGGAGTTATTAAAGGAGAAGAAAATCACAATTTCCATCATATTTTAAATTGCAGTTGACACACTCGATGGCAAATTGTTAAGCTCCCTTTAAATATTTTAAATTGAGATAGAAGAAGCGTGGCTAAGATTAATGCACAGGAGCTATAGAATTATTATAATAAAGACCAGCATTAAAATGCCAAATAAATTTAAATAGATGACACCAAGCACTCAAATAAAATTCATATACATATTCTATTAATAGCTAATAAGACCTGACTTGACCTGAAAATAGAATTAAATTTTTAGTAGTCATAATAATTTCTAAATAAGAGATGGAGTAAGTAATATGATATAATGAAATAATGTGGAAGATAAAATAATTTATGACACATAATGCTATTTCTGAAGTACCATATATAAGTCAACCCCTAAAATTTTGAGGGGAATTTCAGGTTTTAACCTATGTTCAGCTTATAAGTGGACCCAAAAAATAAGGCAACACCACTTCCCCAGCTTTATTTTATGGGAAGAAAAACTACAGTATCCATAAATGTACGATAGCTTAAGGAATATTTACCGCATAAGATTAAAACACAAGAATTGTTTCTTTCAACTGCAATATCAACTTCTCGCCTCTGCATAACTATTACACAAGTTTCATTCGTTGGTATCACTCAGGCTTTACAAAAAAATGCATTACAAAACAGAAGCACAATGGTATTAAAACTTTTTTATAGAAATAATGGTAACATAGCATGGTAATATCAACCCACGACACTGCTACAACAACTTCCATTAACTCCTAACGACAAGTCCAATCATAACGATTATATAAACAAAAACAAACCATGAAGTGCTTATTGATCTTCATTGGTAAAAAGAAAACATCGAAATATAGATTAAATTTTTGTAAAATAAAAATACACGTGTAGAAATAAATATAATTTGCAAAGAATAAATATGCGTCAAATTTATTTTAAAGATATGAAAATGATTTATTAATTTAACTCTTTTATGATTGAAACATATCATAAAATAACATACTTATGACCACAATTGTATTTCATGATGAACTTTGTTTTATATGATATCTATGTTAATTACTTTCCAAAAATTAGTTTCAGTAAGAAATAATTGTGGAGAGTTGCGAGAGTTTGTGTACAACAAGTGTAAAGCAGGCAGTATCACCTATTTACCCATCAGTGGTAAAGGGTTAAATTTTATGCTCGGCATATAAGTCAACCACCGGTTTTTGAGTGATTTTTTTTAGGTTACAAAGGTCGATTTATAAGGCGGCATATACGGTATATAGAAAATTTGATTGAAGACGAAGGTGTTTATTTCCTTACAATAGCATCTACTGTACTTTAGTATATTGCAGATTGAAGCTCATGATACTTTAATTTTGTGATGAAAGCAACAGAATTTTTATATATTTATTGCAAAAACACAGCTCAAAGAAAATTCAAATATTTATAAGAACCATAAAAAGAGCAAGCAGGTCGATAATTTGCAATGAAACAGACAAGGAAAAATAACAATTCTACTGAATGTTGAGATAATCATACAATTAGCCTAATATATCACACTACAAAAGTAAGTACTTCTAAGGGTCCTGAATAGTTACATTGAGGAAAAAATTGAAGGGCAAATTGGAGAATAGGTTAGGTTTTCAGAAAGGGAAAGGAACAAGGGATGCAACTGGGGTGATGAGAGTACTTGCAGAACGAAGCCTAGGATTTAATAAGCATTTATGTGTTTGTTTTTAGATTTTGAAAAGGCTTTTGATATAGTCCAGTGGCCAAAACTGATGAGGATATTAAATAACTTTAGGTTAGACTGGAAAGATAGGTGATTGGTTCAGAAATTGTATCTGAATCAAAGAGCCTGCATAAGGATAGCTGATGGAGAACTGAATTGGGCTAAATTGGTAGGGGGGTAAGATAAGGGTGTCCTATGTCACCAACACCTTTTAATAGATATGCAGATGAAATGGCGAAAAAAGCCTGGAAAGAAATGGACAAGAGAGTAAAGGTTGGTGGGGAAGTAGTCTGTAAGGTAAGCAGACAATATAGCTAATGTGTGTGATTCCGTTAAGGGTAAGCAAATATTAGTAAATGCTCTTAACAATAAAACAAGAGAGTTTGAAATATAAAATAATGTAAGTAAAACTAAGTAATGAGGTTCACTAATGGAAAGAAAGCTAAGTTAACGATAAGGGTAGATGGGGAAAAACTAGAGCAAATAAATAAATTTTCTTACTTGGGAAGCACTCTTTCGTGGTATGGAAGATGCAAGGATGAGATTAAAAAAAGAATAGCCTTGGCCAAGGAAGCCTTTATGAAGCTAAGAGAATTGAAGACCAAATGTCTTGATAAAGGATAGGGAAAATTTTGATGATCCTCTGTTTGGACCACATCCTTGGTTTGGAGTGTCTTGCTTTATGGGTGCGAAACGTAAACATAAAGAAGGGATGAAGTCAAATGTTTGGAGGCCTTTGAAATGTGAGTATGGCGTAGAATGGAAAAAGTAAGTTGGGTTGTTAAGAAAACAAACACGGAGGTGTTGGAGATGGTTGGAGATGATAGGGCTATAATTGAAGCCATTCAACATTGACAATGGAAATGGATGGCCCAAATATTGAGAGTGGAGTGGCAGCTAAAGAATGCTATTGAGGGTAGAATTCAAGGAAACAACAAAAGACAATAGCAAAAGATGTTGTATGACTTAAAGGGTGGGATTAACTACCAGGAAGTTAAAGAGATGGCGTTAAATAAGAATTTTTAATTTTGATCCGCATGAACCTACCGAAAAGAAAAAAAACCTCATTCATTTTTGTAAACAGATCACAAGAGCATAACTCTGAAAAATAATTATGATGTGCTAAGCTAATCAATTACCTCTAATTGCAACTAATTGTCCCTAAATTCATATACATAAATATAAACTTCGCTCGCAAGAAAATATTCATTCAAGTGGCATTGATCTCATATTAAAAAAAGAAGTTGATGTGAAAACCTAAATCATAAACATGATATAAATTAATGTTTTAAGTAAAGGATTTTTAAACAGCTGTCAATAGACAGCTTCGCTGTTTGTCTATAATATTTTCACCTGATGGTGTAGCTTCACTAAGAAACCTGGGTCATGTATATTTTATTGAGATGCAAGGTAAATAGCCTTGTCATGAAGCAGTTTTGTCTACAGAAATAATCTATACATAGTTCAAAATGACAACTTAAAATAATTTATTACACATAAACCTGTATTACCTGTTTAGCAATCACTATGAGCTTTTGGTGGGCAGGAAAGTTGTCAGCCATTAATTTTCCAAGCTTTGTTAACGATGTAATTCCTTGAGCTTTTACTTTATGTGATTCTTCACTCTTCATCTTCATGAGTTGAATGATCTCTTCTATTATATTCTGCAATTGATGTTAGTTGTAATCATTTACAGAAACAGTATTTTCCAATTACACATATTTCATTATAGTGATTACCTGAACATCAGCTCCTGGTTCACTTCCAATAGCACTTAAAAGATATAATATTTTTGCCAAGACTACAGGATCTGACTCTACCCTAAAGTGAGCGACTAGCTTCTTTATTGCTTCAGGCAAATCCTCCTCCTGAAATGTACCAACACTACCTTATCACCCTCATTCATTCCTCAACATACGAATCATTATTAAATCTACAATTTTCACCTGAAATTGAAGTGTATCTGATATTCGAAGAAGAACATCCAAAGCTTCATTTTTTGTTTTGGCTTTTCCAAGAAGTCCCACAAATGGAGCAGCAGAATCACCACTCCATTGCTTTTTCACTAGCCTCAATTTCTTAAGAGGCTTAGGCTGCTCCTATAACAGTAAATTTTAATGTGAAAGTATATCTAAACTTACAACTATTATCGTTCATTCTTTCTTCAGTTACCTGTATCACTTGGCTGTACTCAGCGAGAGCACGTTTTTTAAGCAAGGCTGCCATTTTCACAATAGGATATGACAATACAATCCTTCACGAAGAATACTACTATATTCTTTTAGTAAATCACTCATTAACTTTTGCTATCATGGCCAACCTTAAGTAAGAAAAATCTGTCAATGAATCAATTTAGGGATACGCGAAGTGACATATTCAAACATCGCGTTTTAAAACAACAATCTAAATCTTCAATTCTTTACGGCGAATTAAATCCAAACATCTACCTTATTCATTAAAAACAAACACCAAAATATCAAACGCATATATCCACCGATGACATCCTGCAACAGTCTGAAGCTAGCTGAAGATGATCACAATGATTTACAAAACTTTTTCAAGATGGTCATGATGGAATTTTCTTACATTCAAGTGTATGTAGTAAACTCAGAAATACTTGCATAAGTAATTCGTTTAATAACATACGCAAACATTCAATAACTATTATCATTAGAACTGTTACATCTTCCCAAAAGGCCCAAAAAACCCTACAAACGTAGTATATTACCTTTATTATATTGGCAGAAACTGGCAGCAACGGTGAACTGTTCGATTTGGCGCGAAATACCAGTTTTCGTTTTTATTACTCCGGAATTAAAGGAATATATGTATGATATGTATCATCATAAAAATAAGAAAGAATAATACTATTTCCATCCTTTGTGTTTTAAATTAAAGAGAACTTAACCAACCAGGCACATTAACTATAAAATTAATGTAGTCAATCCTAACTAGGAATTTATTGGAAACGAAATTAAAACAAAAATATTTCGTAATTTCCACAATACTTAGGCAGGTCGCCCACTGAAGAAATGGATTTCATGAAACCAATTACGTGAAACGTGAAACATTGGTTTCAAGAAACCATTTAATTCAAATACTGAGAAGTTCGCCCACTGCGTTTCTAAACCGTTTGGTTGCGCAACCGGCATTTCTAGAAACACATCGGAATGGTTTCATGTAGCTCATTTCATGAAACGGGTTTATCACAAAACGTGTGTTCGAGCCCCGCAGACTGGCAGAAGCGAAACTCAACTTTTCCGCTTTGCCACCTCTACAATTAACCTTTAAATTGAATTTTCTGATATAAAAGACGCTTAACAGATTTTAAAAATCACATGCTCCAATGCTCGGAGCCTAATAAAAGCGTCGCTGATAGAATGGTCGGCAAGTTTAAGCGACGCATATGCGATTCAATTCTAATTATATCTGATTAACCAGATAGTTGGCTGGGTTGGCTGTCTTTTTATTTGAAAGGAAATCGGCTCGCCCATCAAACTTTCTAATCATAATAATTATTTACATACAGCACAGTCCGTGGAACATCGGTTTAATTAACATATAATGTACATATAACAGATCGTATAAAAGTTGGAACCGGGGGTATAACTTACGTACAACTAGGGTATAATTTGGGGTATCATGTCCGCGCTGTGGCGTATAAAATACGTATAACCCCTCAGGAATGCTGACGGTAGTGACATCTGTTGGCAGATTTCACTGCTATAACTCGGCCACCGCTGTAAGTTACCATGGCTACCACTAGATCATGGTGAGGCATCTACTGGTTAATATCTCGGTAGGCTGTTTCTCATCCCCTCCACCTTTTTTTCCCAGCTCCTGGAAGTTATGCTAGGCACCGCCGCTAGCGCTACTGGCGTAGTAGTTCATCCTCATGCTGTAGCGATGGCGCTACAGGCAGATTGCGGTCAAGGCCCTCTATATAGAAGGTTCAGACAACTTGCGGAGGGCGGCCATATTGGGGCCTGCAGTAGATAAACTGTATTCTGCTTCAGTAACATAGCATTTTTTTTGAGAAGTTATAAAATTACTAAATTTCTTGATAATCATGCAAATGATTGCAAAAAATATTGTCTTTATTTTACATTAAACAAAAAAGGGATAATTCTATTGCTGGAATGAAAATAAATTATTCAACAGATTATTTGATGAATTTTTTAACACTTAATTCCACTCGGGTTATTTTTCCTTAGTTATCAGACCCCTCTTAAAATACATAGAATTTAAGATTATAAACATTATTAATAAACTGATGGTTTAGTGTAAAAGAAAGCAACACCACTATGCATGGGTTAGATGGAAGAAGAGACTTTTAAGTCTCAATCTCGCCCAAATAAAGACAATTTATTATTAATATTATCATATGATAAGATACATACCCAGTATGATGACTGAGAAGTCATGTTATTGTTCTATAAGTAAGATGGATATACTGGAAGAAAATAATGAAGTAACACAAGAGATATCACAAATAATGTCAGTTTTATTTTACAATTTTTCTCATGTATACACTGAGACTTGCATATCCAGAAGACACACTGGTGTTTTTTCCATTCTGTGATAGAGTCTTGGCATAAAACTCTATGCGCAACAAAAAGAATTTTTTTAAAAACAATTGTTCCACATTATGGCACCTAATCATTAAATTATCATTGCACATTTTCCCAAAAAGCAATTCTAAGATGTCACTTTTTATATCTGGAAGAGAAGTTTTGTAGGACTGAAATAAAGTCTCAGCCTCCAAGGCAAGTTCCCAACAATACTTAGTGCACTTTGTTAGCTCTCTTTGTTCCTTTAAATGCAGCAATTCTTTATCTGCATCACCTATATCACTTCCATCTCTTCTTAACAAATTTTCACAATCATCACACCTCAGTCTCTTCAACACTTGTCTAACAACATAGCCACAAAAATAATACAGAGAACTTCTGTCTATCTCATCTGTATCATCCAGGTCGACATCTGTAGTAACAGATTCCTCCACATCATCTACATCTTCTCCTACATTCAGCCTTGTAATGTCAAGAAATTCTGCCAGTAAATGTCCTTCGTCAGGATCACAGTTGCCTTTAGAGGGAATCAGCATGAATTGTGTAATACTAATTATTTTTATTGCATTCTTAAATTGAACAGGAGATGGAATGGGATTCTTAACCCTAACAGTAGAAAATAAATTTTCGAGAGAGTCCTGACAGAACCTAGAAGTTAGTAAATATCCAAATGAACATTTATCAATGAAAAAATCTTGTAAATCCAGGATTGTTTTGGTATTCAATGTCACTGCAGTTTGGACTGGTTTCCATCTGCCATCCCCAATTTTTAATGGCTCAAAAAACTCTATAAATTCTTTTAAGAAACAAATTGTTTTCTCGTATACATCAGTATTTAGTTTACTGATGGCCTTAACTGGATGCCTGGAACACATCAAGGAGAACCACTTATCAACCTTCTCAAAAAATAAGGCAGTAGCAAGATAGCCAGAATCCCACCCTAGACTTTTTACACAGTATCTTATACCAGCAGCTACATCACTGCTCATGACATCCCTAGCAAGATGAACCCTCATTCTTTGGAATTGCTTTACAAAAACATGGTCATTTGTCAATTTAGGGACAATTTTCAAATCTCGGTCTGCTTGAATTGACAGAAGTTTCTTCACTGGCTCAAAAGAAACTTTAGCTGAACTCAAGGAATTTTCCAACACAAAATTATCGGATAAATAGATGTACTTTTCATCTAGGAGGTGGTTTCGAATATTTTTCAAAACATGGCTAACATCTGCCATAAAAACCATTTAATATCTGGTCTGCATGGATGGAGAATAGAATTAACAGTCCTGGAGAATTTACCACAGTTTATGCCAAGCTGCTTCCATACAGCTCGATTGCAACTCCCCATATCACAAGTTATACAAATAACTGTAAGGCCTATTTCATTAGACCTCTTTACTATTTCTAGGATAATATTTTTTACATCCAGGCTCGGAAATGAATTACCTGTGAAATGATACCCAACTACCTGTTTCCATCTTGTTGACACACCAGCTAGCATAAACACTAAAGCATGTGTTGCTATGCAATCAGTCGTAGGCAATGTGGTGTAGCCAAAAAGGGTTTTAGATCCCCTATCCAACTCAATCTTCTCCTCAATTGCCATTTCGTCCAATAGCAACACACAATACCTTTCTTCTTCATGCATGGCTTGCCCTTTCAACTTGAGAAAATCAAACACTTCCCCAAGAATACCTGGAGAGAATTTAAACTCTTCCAATCTTCTACTCAGAGTTCTATCACTAGGTAAAGGATAGCCTAAGCTTAACAAGTTATTGTAACCTTTGATTCCACAAGTGAAACGAATTTGGAGAGCTTTTCTTACTGTTATGTTTGACCATCTTTGTCCTTTATTAGATTTCTTCCCCAAAGACTCAAGCTGATCTTGGTTAAGGAAGGTTTTCAATGCCTCTGTGGTCACTTCCAAAGATTCTTCTAATTTCTGTATCCTCTTATACAATGCAGAGACCTGAGACCTAAGCTTCCTAATAGTTTCATCTTTGTCCTCTTCACTCCTACTTGTCTCCATACAATCTTCTGCAACATCCTCATTCTCAGCAGTACAATCCATTAGATTGTTTGAGTAAATTCCCTCAGTGTTAAAGACAGTTTGTTTACCTGAAATATATAAATCTAAAATAAGTACTTTTGGTATAGCAAGCAGTCTGATCTATATTGTAGAGATATAAACGATACATATAGTTTTGTCATTTATGGAGCACTATTAGAAAAAATTCTTGAGTAATAAAAGCAGAACTGTAAGTGTCAATCCTAAACAATCAAGAACAATGTTCTTTAAGAGTGAAATAACGAGAGATTCAAATATAAAATTCTAAAAACCGTCTTTGTGAAACACCAACCTGTATTCACTGCAGCAATCTCTCGTCTAGCTGGTAGTTTTCTAGGCGATTTTACTGCACGATGTGGAAAAACCTCCGGAATAGCAAACAGTTTAAGTAATCTCCGACCATCCACTCTATTGCTCTCAAATTGCGTTGAGTCAAAATGCACCTAAGAAAACGTACATTTATTCTGAATTACACACATTTTTATACTTTTTCCAACGGAAAAGAATAAAATTCAATTATTTGTTCAAGTATATAAATAATCAGTTTACATACCTCACACAGTTTGCTGTGAGCAGTGGGCATCCACACATCACGACGTAATTTTGCTAACCAAATCTTCTTCCTGTTGGAATCTGCTGGAAAGCGAAACATTCTAAATCCTTGTTCTGCTCGATTCTTGCATCCTACTGCACAGCAGCACGGCATTATGCCTATTCGCCAATAAACTTACGCACAATGCAGCGTGGGAACACACAGAAAGAAGTTCTAAAAAGAACTGATAATGATGAAGAATGATTGTTCTGAAAAGAACACTTAATAGAAAAATTATTCCGTGAATGAATGCAATGAATGTTCTGAAAAGAATTGATTCTTAAATTGAATAAATGAAGAGGAAAGTTCGGCAAACGCTCAGTAAACAAGTACTAGCTAACACCAGACTAGGCCCCAATATGGCGGAAAAAATCACGTGACTACGTTCGACCAATACCGTTGCAGGTTTGTCGGCAAGAGCGATTATAAAGAGTGTCCGAACCTTCTATATAGAGGGCCTTGATTGCGGTATCTATACGGTGGTATTATCGATAATATTGTTGTAAATAATAAGTTACTGGAATTTTAATTTAATCGTAAATAAGAATTTAATTTCTATAAATTACAATTTTAATTTGTTATTCATGAAAAACTTCATACCTTGACTCCATGGTTTCTTCAGGCACCTCACAAATACTGATAGCCAGTGGGATATGGGTAGAAACAAAAATATACACGCATATTTAGTTTTTGTATATTTATTGCAAGTATACTTCCAATACTTACAGTCAAATGTTATGACAATGACAAATGGATAGCACATAACAAGGAAAATATAAGTCTAAACATCAATTCCAAATATAACATATCTTAATGGTATTTACGAGCAGCTTCTGTAAGAAAAATTCTGTAAAAAATATTTTTTTTAGATTTGCTGATTATTCCACTACCACCCAGGAGGTTATCAGAAAGGTAGCGTTTCTCTTTTTATTTAGGCTTCATAAACCTAAGTGGTTAAGAGATTCCCCAGGAGGCATATGAGAAACCACTAATATAAAAAACAGTTTAGCAGGAGAATATGAAGTACAAGCGTCCTTAAATGCACCTGAAGTAAAAGCAGTAGCAGCCAGCCACATTGATTTAAGATATATATATCAGTGGCGCAGCGAGGGGGGGGTTTTAGGGGTTCAAACCCCCCCCAAGAGTCAAGTCCTATGACACGCTTTGTACTTTTATTTCTGCTGAAGAGTACAAAACCCCCCCCTCGCTGAGGGAGGGTTATCACGCAAATCATACAGATACACTGCTTGTCATGTGTTTGCTTGATAAATTCAGCGAAAGCTTCGCGTACCCGTAAATATGGCTCCGATTTCAGTTAAGGTGATGCTTTCGGTAGCAGAGTAGACATCGATATCAATGGGGCGCAATGATACGAGTGTTTCGCACACTATGTTCAACGCGTGCACTTCTTAAGCCTATCCTTTAGTTAGATAACTCACGCCATAAGATAAGATTCCCATGAGAAAAATTCGAAAGTGCTGATTTGTTTACTCCTCGAAAAAACACAAGGGAACATTCGAGAAGTAATTCTAAACTTGCACCCTGAAAAAAGAGATTTAGATTACGTTTGAGAAACAAACAGAATGATAAAACGCTCAGTTAGATCTTTTGCTTGTGACTGATTCAAGGGTGTAAATTCAAAGATAGGCTCGTGAGTAGTGCTTTCGAAAAATTCACAACAGTTCGAAGGAGAGTTTAGTTTGGATTTAATTCAGATGGACATCCAAAAATTCCTTTCACAGTCCGCTAACAGCTCGAGGCCACTATCGGAAAAAAACGTAAGTTAATGGCTATGTGATTTTTTGTGAAATAACCATTATTAGATGCATAAATTAGGATTTTCTTATTTTAGGGCTGTTATCAAAGGACACATCTCAAGATGAGTTTAGCGACAATTGAAAAGCTACTTTTTCCTTTATTAAGCATTCTAGACGATTAAAAGTCTGCACACAGTTGACTCTTCATTACTCGGGATAATAGAAAATATACTGATCTTTATTTTATGATTGCCTGTTAATTTGATGTATATTTAATAAAAATTTTCGCTAACCAAATTTCCGTAAACATTTGAAAAAGTATTGGAGCAATGAAAGATTTCAGTAAAAATTAATCTGCGATGATATTATTAATAATATACCATTTTCGAAGCAAATCTGTCAGCTGAAAGGTATTGTGCTCGTAAGTTACGCACATATTTATCGGAACTGTGACTTGATGACTTGAATTATACTTGATAAACTGTTAAAACTGTGAATTAAATTCTTCAGCTTCCTTTTCAATGCAGCCAATTTTTTCTCTGGTGATAGAATCCCACGAAATGCATGACTTACCCTGTTAACCACTTGGTCATGCAATGCCCATTCTAAATTTCAATTCATGGAAAATATTTGTTTTCCTTGAACACTCAGTGCGTAAGACTGGGTTTGCATCAGCTCTTTGCTGGTTAAACCACCTATTACTAAGTCTATATAATTGTAAGTTGACGCGTTCATTTTTTTTTCCCTTGGTGTGTTACTTTAATACTGCAAGTTCAATTATAATATCAGCTATAATCAAGAGTCTATTGTATTTTTTAATGCAGCCGAATTTTTAATTTTCGTTATGAGACGCATTCAATGAAATACTTAGCTAATACATAAATAACAAAATCAGGCTTAATTGTAAGCCTGGCAGAACATTTCATCTGATAAAAATGATTTTTTGTTTCTTGTACAAATCTTGTGCAATAAGCTGTATATATACTTAATATCATTATTTTTATAGATTGATGGCGTTTTCTTGACATGCGATATTTCAATTAAATTCCAAAATCTGCTGATGAAATAACGAAAGATAATGAAATAAGCATGGGCGCGCCAATGTGGGGGAACAAATGAGTGGATGTTACGTTTTATATTGCTTGCCAAATAACCGTAGCTATTTTTTTCCTTCCCACGCTTTGCAACCTCTAGGAAGAAAGAACTCTCAAAGACTCGGAAAGTTTACATCTAAATCATTAAAAAGCTTCAGCATAGAAAAAATGAGTTTTTAATAGATATTGGACGTATCCAAACCAGAAATCCAAAGAACACACTTGTTAAGTTTCCAAATGTTCGCTTATGTAAACTACTATCTTGCAAAGTGTAATAAGTTGGCCACATAAGCGTTAAACTCCTCTAGTTTTGAATCTATTTAGTTTTTGAAAGAATTGACATATATTGTAGTAAGTAGCGGGCATGAATATACTAGCCCCTGTAAAGTAGGCATTTTTCATTTCCTCAGACCCCCCCCATTGGTAAATCCTGGCTGCGCCACTGATATATATATATGATTTACTTGACACATCAAAACTTTAAAGAAGCACGTATAATCTATTAAAACATTTCTCAAAGAAATCTGAAGTTTAAACGAAATGGTCACAAAATCACTTATCTTGTATAGAACTCAAGACAAGAACAAAATACGAGGCGTGAATATTATATGGCAAACAAAATGATGAAAGAACAACTGAGCCCATAATATTTCTCATGATAAATAGAAATCCTCAAAGCCATAAAAAACTATATGATGCGGTCAAAATGTTAACAACGAACCACAGAAATATTCGCTGATGCATAAAATGCCGATTAAGCATATAGCAAAATAAAGTATTCTTGTTTCATAACCCGAATAAACAAAATCGATAATGAAATTGAGTTATAGGTATCAGCGACGTTAACAATGATTGGATGTAAATAGAGCGGCTTATAGATAATACTTTGAAATTGCAGATCATAGCAGTGAAAAGATGTTTCCTCAGCGAAAATCACACAATGTACACCATGAATCATTGAACACAGTATTCTTCTAAAATTTTTACTGAGAAAACAGCAACTAACCGTCACACTGTAACGGTTAGTGACTATTTATTCAGCTGTGATGCTGTGCATATTTTGTTCTGTTAATGTTATTAAATAAATAAATTTATTGAAAATTTAGTCAATGTTTCTCATGCATTTATTTTCCCATCCATATCTCAACTATTCGTTTACGTTCCGTCATTTCTTAATAATAATGAATGTAATTATAATGTATAACTAATTAAGAGTAATACGAAGCTAGTATATATAATAGCTAATACGAACTACCGCCAAGCGATAGAAATACTATTTAGTAATGCCATCTAGTGGTAGCCATGGTAACTTACAGCGGTGGCCGAGTCGTAGCACTCCTGAGGGGTTATACGCATTTTATACGCCACAGCGCGGACATGACACCCCAAATTATACACTAGTTGTACGTAAGTTATACCCACGGAACCATCTTTTATACGATCTGTTATACGTACAAGATATGTTAATTAAACCGATGTCCCACGGACTGTGCTCTTTGGGATAATAGCTAATACGAAGTACCGCCAAGCCACAGGGCGATTCTAACGTTGGGAAAGTGAAGAAAAGAAAAAAAAAAACGCAACCCGCAGAGCACTGGTGAGAACTTTTCGCCAGCTCCCCTTTAACTACATGTATTTTTGGGGTTTTATTTTAATCTCATATGGGACTCAGGAGCTTGTCTATCCTATGACATGGACTCAGATAGTTTAAATGAACCTTTTGCTTAACGATCATGTTCGATTTTTTTCTCAAAGTCCTCTTAATTCCTTTTATCATGGAAAATAACGCATGCCTGCAATGTAAACTTCTCGGATACCGGTGTCGTCTGCTAGCGCGATATAGAAAACGAATCATCTGCCAACCTCCCGCAAACTCTATTAAAACCTCGTTGATTAATTCTAATGTCAATTTTATGTATATTCTAATGCATTAGTCCGTCTCAGTTTTTAATTGACCAATACCAAGTATAGCATAAAATTCCTTAATAGTCGTTTACCGCAATGAAATAAAGCTACTCTATAGTGCATTATAATAGCTTATCAGGGTAATTAGAGATTTTCCGCTTGTGCAAATTTTTGTACTAATTCATAATTGGGACTTAATGCAGTTAAAAGTTGTCAAAATGACGAATACGAGAACTTGTATACCATGCAAGACCTGCAGGTGCAGCCGAGAGCACAATGAAATGTTCATTAAAACGCCGTGGATTAATACTGACTTTCGTTCTGCTTCATAGAGTTTAGACAATGAATGAAATAATAAAATTAAGGAAGATGAATAGATTCTAGTTTCTATACATTTTGTGGTGGCAGCTGTTCTGATGCACAGCAATTGACCATGCTGCAGGCAGAAACAAGCCACTGCTTATTTACCTATAAAACCTTTAGAAATGCAAAAATAACAAAATTGCTTCGTGTTACACATTGCTCAAAATACATTTTGTGTTCCAAAACGTTCGACTTACTCGATCAAACCTTGATAAATCTGTATCAAATCCGCAAAATCACGAAAAAACAATGTATTTGTATAGGGAGATACGAAAAGTGCAACCCAGCATGGCTAAAAGCGCAATCTGCCCTTTTTTTTGGCTTCACTTTTGGGCGCTAGATATAGCAATACTACCCTTGTGTGGCTGCCTGATTGAGGGTACATAATGAAGGTAAAATAACTGCAGGTTATGACAATAAAACAAATACTTTACTGCAAGAAAGAAAAGCGATGAGGAAGTTATACTTTTAAATATTGTGAAAAGAGGGAAAGTTTCCCCAGCTTCTGATGAATTTCTGAAATCTGATTTGTAATTGCAACTGATTACAAATTTGACAGATTAATTATAATAGAGCCCAATTACATTTTATCAGTACTTTTCCTTATAAGCGGCTAAGATAGTAAAAACAAAAGTTCCAATTTTCCTCAAGAGATGGCATTAGTGGTGTAGTTTATAAACAAAAGTTCCAATTTCCCTCAAGAGATGGCATTTGTGTAGAAGTTTATAAACAAAAGTTCCAATTTTCCTCAAGAGATGGCATTAGTGGCGAAGTTTATAAACAAAAGTTCCAATTTTCCTCAAGAGATGGCATTAGTGTCGAAGTGGAAATGGAATGGAAAAAACACGGAGACATGACAAGATCGTGAGAGATCGTGACAATTTGACTTTATTTGAGATTTGACAATAGAGAAAAAAGATATAAAGATTCCCTTGATAGAAAGAGGAGATATAATAATTCTAATATATTAATAATTGCTTCTTGTCTGTCAATGGCGTATGACTTAGTGGGAGCATCAGAGACGATAACAGGAATGAGGGATGTCGGTGTGTTCTTTTTTACACACCAATTCCGGTTTATAAAGCCGATGCATTAAATGTAAAAATGATCATCAAAAAAATTGCGCATTGCTGGAAAAAATTACTCATGTATAAAGGGTAGATTATGATACAATTTAATGTAAATATCATTGCCACAAGTTGCAATGTATTGGAGAAATTAGATGATTAAATACAATGTGACGTCTCCATTCTGCTGGTTGCGTACTCAATTTTCGTTTTGCATCGCTGCAAGTGCAATTGAAAAGACTTGGAAGAAATAAATAAATAGGAAGTTAGTGCATAAAATTGACTACAAACTCTGTTAAAAACCATGTTTCTACGTAGCAAAGTTACGAAGAAAAAAATTAATATAGTTCTCCATCGCTGAAGTACGCATTTGATAATATCGACATAATTCATACGTTTCCTTTTTAAATAAAAAAAGTTATTTGTATTACATTATTTACTTTTATCAATTAATTGTTATATTGTTTATTGATATTTTATTAATTATTGATATATTTTAGAAGTAAACGTCTCGAAAAAGATTCGATTCCCATGAATAAATCGAAAATGGCAAAGGTCTATTTACTGATCGAACTTTTTAGATTAAACTTTTACATTAACGCTATATTTTAAAACTTACGAGGAAAATTGGAACTTATTTACAAATTTCGACACTAAAGGCCGCCATACACGGGCAAATTTTTTCGAAAATATTTGGTAACATGGCCGACCCTCTTTCCTGATTGGTTGAAAATAGAACATGTTCTATTTTGAAAATATTTTCAGTCGGCCATGTTACCAAATATTTGACTATTCTGCCACCTTGTCGTCAGCATGGAGAACTTGTTGAATTTGTATAAATTCATAGTAATGTATCGAGCATTCCCATTGGCCACTGTCGACTTTCGTCTAGAATACACCAATGGGGAAGGATAGGGATGCTGTCATCTGCTTTGTTTACCTTTGGAGGTGTTTGTTGCTTTCCAGCTTTCAGTTTAGCTCTCGATCCAAATCACATGGACAAGTTTGCAAAAAGTAAAATCGACTAATGGATATGTAATCAACGGTATGTAGATATGAAAACCGCTTATGATAATAAATGAAATCAATCGAGATTGACCATCATCGTAAAAGGAGATATTGAAAATGAGCACTATCGATGGAATAAAACTTTTTACTACCTATTGTATACTGTAAAAGTAAAACAGAGTAGACGTAATACTGGCAAAAGAACTATTTAATGCATATTATTCTTACTAGTAAGTTTACACAGTTTAACCTTTGAAAATTGTTCACGAGAATCGTACTCACGTGTGACAAGAATTAAGAATATTTTTATCACATTTTGGACCATTTATATTTACTAGTGATAGCCCAGTGTTCAAAATTCAACCGTAATTCATTGAATTTTTAAGTCTGAACTTTACTGAGGTTCTTTCGTCAAAGAGTATACCTATATAATCATTGCTTATATTTTTTCATTTCTTTTCTATTACGTCAGCTGTGAGCGTGTACAAATACGTTATTTGGGTGTGTTGTTAGCCTTAATTCCCGTCGATACCTACGAAATTTAAAATTTTAATGTAAGTAACAATAAAAAAGACAATTACAGCTTCTAGCTTCATTAATTTTTTTATACAATTCATTGTCAGTTTTAATTTTGTAGATTGATTTCCAAAAAACTCTGTAAAATCGCCGTAATTTTATCCCTATTATTTATGAAGCAGTTAGCATATGTTGGCATCTCAGTTAATTGCCATATTTTCAAAATGAGAAAAGATTTTCTAATGAGAAAACGCATACGCTCGGTTTCAACAATCGCCTTGGTCGTCAGGGGGACTGGTTTATTTACTACGAAGAAATTTCACACAATTTTCGTTCATTTTGCCCTAATTCTCGTTATTTCGACACGAACACTATATTCTACGAACAAAATGAGAGACTCTATTCAATTTACTTTCTTTTGGTACTTATCACTATTTCGTACGACCATTATTTCTGATTTAATTCTGCAAAAGAAAAAATGTCTGTAATTGATCAAAATGAACTTGGGGTGCATTTCTTATGAGAGACGATTATACTGGTCCAGAGTCGAACCAAGGATATTTGGACAAAGATTTTAGCATTCTGCACTCCTTCTGCATATAAACTTCAACTATGCCAAATCTCAAACTCCTTCGTTCGCGCAATATCCTCAAAAAGGGATCCAAAGTTTTCTCTTCACGTATTAATATATAGATGATTCCTCTACTTAAGGATTTATAAAGCATTTTTATTTCTATTCTATCATTTTAATTCTCTTGGTATGATATAAAGAAGCTTTATCCAATGATAGTTATCCATATTTCTGGATAAAGAACTTTTTCAATCACAATTTACTTAGGCGGCATTTAAATTGCGTTTAATTTCCCTGAAGCGCTCGAAAAAGGTCTCTCTCAGTATGGGCTAGAGTTAATCATTCAATAAGTTACTCATTTTGCCTTAGCAAGATACGAAGGACGCGAAGGAAAGACCAAGCAAGCCCGCTATGCTCTTTTATCTTCAAAACAACCGCGCGATCTTTCGTGAATCAGGAATCGCGGATCCGCCATGTTAGCAAATAATTTTCAAAATAATTTTCAAAAGTATTTGCCCGTGTATGGCCGATCCGCCATGTTGAATATTTTGAAAATCATTTTCACAATTATTTTCGAAAAAATTTGCCCGTGTATGGCGGCCTTAATGCCATCTCTTGAGGGAAATTGGAACTTTTGTTTATAAACTTCGCCACTAATGCCATCTCTTCAGGAAAATTGGAACTTTGGTTTATAATCTTCGTCAATAATGCCATCTCTTGAGGAAATTTGGAACTTTTGTTTTTGAATATATCACCACATTGGTGAACCCATCCTTATTTGAACATCTTAGGAATGACTTCATCCGTTGCTTTTAAAATTACCTCCTCTTCTAAGAAACAAAAAATCATTTATATCAGATGAAATTTTCTGGTAGGCTCACATTTAAGCCTGATTTCCTTATTTATGTATTAGCCAAGTATTCAATTGAATGCGTCACATACCGGAGAGTACAAATTCGGCTGAATTAAAATATTCTGTAGACTCTTGATTATAGTTGATATTATAATTAAATTTGCAGAAATCAAGTTATATACCAAGGTGGAAAAAATGAAGACGTCAACTTACAAGTATTTAGACTAAGTGATAGGTGGTTTAACCAGCAGAGAGATGATACAAAACCCAGTCTTACGCACTGAGTGTTCAAAGGAAACAAAAATTTTCCACGAATTGAAATTTTGAATGGGCATTGCATAACCAGATATGAGATTCGTGGGATTCTATCGCAAGAGAAAAACTTGACTGCATCGAAAAGGAAGCTGAAGAATTTAAGTCACAGTTTTAACCCTTTCGATACTGTTGTCGTCTATTGGCGACGGTGATATTCCTACCCTAAAGAACTGATGTCGTCTATGGACGACGGTGGTTTTCCAACGCAAACGAACTATCGTCGTCCAGAGACGACGGAAGTATATATCGTGAGGGGATGCAGATTCAGAGGATTGGGGTGTAATAACCAAACCTTTCTGACCCTTTTCTAGGGGATTTCTGACCTGGCCTCATAAACGGCAGCAAGGAAACTCGGCCCTTGGGTTAATTCAATGACCCTTCGCAGCATGGGGCTACGGTAAACTGAATGTTTTTGCAATCATTTTCCGAAAACGTTATTTGTAGTGGTAGGGGAACTCGGGGCAGAACGGGATAGCGGGGTAGGACGGGATAGGGCCTTTATATCGAATGGAGAGAAACAAAGAACGGCAGAGAGACGTTGAACTATTCCTACATACTGTCGAGAAGAAGCGGCAGCAATTTTGACCACTTTGGACAGTGCCTTCTGAGTGTACCGACTACACGTGGTGCTCAGGTATGGTGTTTTGTAATTTTTCGCAGATTTCTGTGCAAGGTAAGCTTTTAACCGTTACTTTAATGTTGTTATGTGTTATCTACAGTCATAGTGCTTGTAATTAGCTACAAGACACGCGTGTAATACTATAAATATGTCAGCTTTTTGGCTCGGTGTACTCTCATTATCTAAAACGTGCTCTCGGGGCGGAACGGGACGGGGCAGAACGGGATAGTATCCCGTTCTGCCCCGTCATATCTTGACGAGAAAAGGTTTGTAAGCAATGATTATTTTAAATTTCCGACGGTTCGAACGTACGTTAGGAAGACTTATAGACAAACATAGGATATCGGAGCGATGGAATTGGCTGTTGAAGCGGTTTTTCTATCGTCTAAAATGGTGTATTTGAAGGCTTCTAGACAATTCAACGTGCCAAAGACCACTACCGAAAGATACATGAAGAAAGCCAAGAGCAATCCGCAGTATAAAGTTAGTACATCGGGTGGAAAATATAAAAATGTATTCACGACAGAAAAAGAAGAAGAATTGGTACCATATCTGAAGAATATGGAGAACAGGCTTTTTGGACTAACTACAAAAGATCTTAGATCATTAGCGTATGAGTAAGGGAAAAAGGCAAGTGGGAGCTATTGTATCTGCTGAACGCGGAGAAACAGTGACGGCAGAGGTTGGCATGTCAGCTTCTGGATTGTACATGCCACCGATGCTCATCTTTCCTAGGATTTACAAAAGGCAAGAATTTGAGCTTGGTTTACCCCCGGAGGATGGAGTGAAGTTCACCCTTCCGGGTTGGATTACTGCTGAAATATTTCTAGTCTGGTTTGGTAAGTTTATCGACTTTTCAAAAGCCACAAAATAATCCCCTATTCTGCTCATTGTGGATGGACATTCCAGCCATACTAAAAACCTGAAGCTGCTTGAAATAGCAAGAGAAAATTGTGTAATTCTTCTTTGTTTACCTCCACACACTTCCCACAAGTTGCAGCCCTTAGATGTAACGTTTTTCAAGCCTCTCAGTCTCTACTAGGGTGATGAGGTTAGAAAGTGGCTAAGAAGCCATCCAGGAAAAGTCATCATTCTTTTCCAGATATCGACAATCTTTGGTGCGGCATATTTACATGCTGCCACAATGCCAACCGCCATAAAAGGTTTTAGGAAAACAGGGATATGGTCATTAGATCTAAAGGTTTTTTTAGAAATAGACTTCCTGCCTTCTGCGACTACTGACATTCAGGAATACAATTAATGTTCCGCAGAAAAGACTACCGATGGTAATAATCTTGATTCGACAACTGACTCATTAGGGTGCACTGAGTAACAGAACAAGAAGACGAATATCCAAGGTAACTCCAGCAACGAATCAAAACCTGGATGTTCATGGGAGCAATATTCTCCGAGCATTTGCTCAAATTCGCAGGCAAAGTCAGCTTTTCGGACATCTCCTGAAGCTCTGATATCAATTCCAGTAATCAAGAGAAATACAAGGCGAACTTCAAGGAAAAAAGAAAAAACCATCATATTAACAGATTCTCCTTACGAGAATGAGTTGTAGGATTCTATTGCCAAGAAAAACAAAAATTAAAAAGTGAAATAGAGTAAAACAGTGAAAAGATATCGATAACTGCTACTAAAGATAAGTCAGTTAAGAAAAACTTGTTCAAGAAGTCAAAGTGCTCAAATAAATCAGAGAAGATGAGCGTGGAGGCTAGTGAAACACACATAGAAGATGATGAGTGTATTTACTGTAGGGAATGTTACTCCATTTCAAATGAAGGTTGGGTTGCCTGCCAAAAATGTTTTAAGTGGGCGCACAACTCATGTGCCGGTATAGGCAGCGAAGAAGACGAGGAAATTTGAATTTGTGAACTTTGCCAGGACAAGTAGTGTACTTTTTTATGAATATACTAAAAAAAAAATTTCCACTTCAAACATGGCTATGGGTTTTATTCTTAATAATTTTACCTATGATTTTTCATATTTTTTATTAACTATCGAAGAAAAGATATCGTTTTTAAGGTTTAAGGCGATAATTCCAATTGTTTTTCAATGTTTTTAGTGATAGAATTCAATAAAAAACTCTATCCCGTTCTGCCCCGTACGTGGGGCGGAACGGGAAATATGTAGACTTTCTTTAAAAATGCATAAAAATAAACTAAATGTATAATTATAAGTGCCTCTCTTGTCACAATTGTTATTTAACATTATATAGTTATGTTTTATGCATTCATTAGGTGTTTATTTTATTTACCTGCTTTTTTAAAAATGGTTAAACAAAAAATATCCCGTTCCGCCCCGCCTTCCCCTAATGGTCAATATTACCTTGGAAATGAAAATCTTATAATTTTCTGATTATGTTAAACTTTTAAACGAAATTATTCCGTTAATATTAAGGTATTTAGTATACAATTTGTTTAACACTAGAAGGACGGCGGCGGTCATTTTGACCGTTTTCAGAGTTTAACTTCAAAAATTTCCAACAAAATTTTTTTTATTTTTTGAAACTCTTTGACTTTGTTCAATTTCATCCCAAATTTGCTGAGATATAATGAAAATTTTGTTAATGCTTATGAGTTAGATTTTACACAAAGTTATACCTAGAAGGACGGCGGCGGTCATTTTGACCACCAACTTTTAAAATTCGTAATTAAATACTTTTTTAAGTCGCAAAGACGTATATTTTGCAGAAATGCATAATGTGACTTTTTTGCAAGTGCTGATAAGATGCTTTACCTCATAATTTGTTTAAATTTTAATTAATTAAACAAAACGCGGGCCGATGTCCTAAATATGCAGAGTTTTATACTCTGCAATATTTTTCTTACTCAAACTAGGCAACTGAAACTCATATTTTCGGAATAAGTGGTAGAAGGTCCGAATTGTTGATAAAAGTCAGTCGTGTTACGCCAAAATTGTTATGCCATCTGACGGAAAGCATATAAAACCACTCGTTCGCGCCTCGGGAAAAACCTCCAGCGAATACGATAGCGGAAGAATTTTTCGAATTATGTCGTGAAAAATTCCAACCTGGGGTTTTCGTCCAGGCAAAATCGTTTTATAACATTTAAAAATACATAAAACCACTTTCAGCAGGGTTACCAACATATAAGTTTTTATCATTATAAAATCTTCTTCCAATTATTTTCTTAGATAAATATCAAACTTATATCTCAAATTTACATTCA
This sequence comes from Sympetrum striolatum, assembly GCA_947579665.1. Taxonomy (NCBI): domain Eukaryota; kingdom Metazoa; phylum Arthropoda; class Insecta; order Odonata; family Libellulidae; genus Sympetrum; species Sympetrum striolatum. The sequence goes on from OX388346.1 coordinate 82,977,933, forward strand.
GTTACCTTCCATGAAAAATAAGAATTCATTTGAGGAAGCACTTTATGAAACAGGGCTGCCAACCGTCAGACCGGATCTCCAACACTAGAACTAATGATGGTGTAATTTGACTCCTTGCGATTTTAATTTCTCTGCCCTGACTAAATTTTTTTGAATTACGGCTTGAGATTCATTGATTTTTACTTATTTTTGACACAAAAGAATGCTTTGCGATGAAAACAGTTTTTGATGAAAAAAATACATATTTTTCAAAATTTACCTCTGACTACCAAACAGTCATTTTGACTCCCTACTGTATTTTGCTTGTCTTTTCACCAAATAGTGATATTTGTTCAAGTTTTTATTTTTTTATGTCTATAATTGTATGAAGCAATTGTTGGCTAAAATCCATAATTATTATTCTTTTTGGTAAACTTTTGCGAGATATTTGAAGGCATTTCGTATTTTACGGGTCCGCGTTTGGAACTACAAACAATGTGAATGTACTGATATTATTTTACCTTGCGGTAATGCGGTGAATATGCAATTCATATGAAACATGAAACGCTTTCAAATTCGTGTGTTTGGGAGCCGTCGTGTCTGCTTTGCTCCCAATCCCCCTCCATTCTCGTCACCCATCAGTCTTGCTGCAGCGCAATACTACCTAACATGCTCCATTGATTCAGCCTTGATTATATGGAAGTTGATTTTCAAACGTGAAAAAGTAACTTTGTATCCTTCCATTGATATAATGATGTGACAGAAAGATAAATCAGTCAGTAAATACCAGGCCGTGCGCCGCACATGACAATCGTGCGCTGCCCTTGATTTGCATCAGTGAATCCAGTGAACTCTCGAGTGGACTGTACAACTCCTGTGAAGTACGACCTTCATTTTTCCTGACTGGCAATACGACTAGTAAAATTAGGCTAAAGCCTGATAATCCTTTCTATTTTGCATTCAATACCAGAAGGTGAATCGGAATGGTAAACGGAAGATCATTTCGACTCTGACGGTGAAGAAGATTTTACTCCGTAAAACATTTACAGTGAGTCTGAAGATTCAGACAAAACCAGCAATCCTCCAGGCCGAGTACAAAAGCAATCAACAAAACAAGGCAAAATTGCCTCCTCGACAGATGACTGCGGAGGAAAGAAAGAAGACAATGGAGGAAATACAACCACAATAGGCGATGATGACTCTCCAGGAACGCTTGTGTCAGCTGATGGATTCCAATAAAAACTGCCGAAGATTGGAGAACACTTACCTGGTAGGCGTACAAACCAAAATATACTTAGAGAAGCGCCTGGACCTACAAGACACGCGAGAAGAAATATAGCTAGTGATAGTCCTATTAGTGCGTAGCGATTATTTATCGACTCGTTTATACTGACTCACATAAAGCGATGTTTTAGTGGAGGAAACACGCAGGCAAAATGATGAAGATTTTTCTCTTTCCGTTGAAGAGCTAGATTCATGTATTGCCATATTTTACGCCCGCAGAATATCAGGCAAGAATGATCACTATATTATAAGTGTTTGGTCAAACGACTGGCGAACAAAATTTTGTAAAACGACGATGTCTAGGAACCGTTTTGTAAACATTTTGCAATATCTAAGATTTGATGAGATGTCTAATCGATCCCAGCGACTCAAAACTAACAATTTTGCTCTCTTTTCAACAGTGTGGGATAGATTCATTGATAATTATATAGCTTGCTACAAACCCGGTCCGTAAATTACGGTTGATGAACAACTTTTTCCCAGCAAAACTCATACGGCCATAAATATTGGCTAGCTGTTGAAAAGGATAGCAAATATCTTGCAAATGGCTTTCCTTATGTTGGAAAGGATAATTTACGCCATGCTGATTGCCATTTGCTGACCACGTAGTACTGAAATTAATGCAGCCATTTCTAAATAAAGTGCAAAATATTACCGTTGATAATTATTTTACTTGAGTCAAACTCGCTGAAAAGCTAAAATGCCAAGGTACTACTGCACTCAGGCAATATTGTAGGAACGGTGAATAAAAAAAGACGAGAAGTACCAAATGAGATCAAATCAATGAAAGAAAAATTGTATGACTCTAAACTTTTTAGAAAAAATAATGATTTCACACTTACTGTATATCAAGGTAAACCAAACAAGAATGTCATAATTCTTAGTTTCGTCCATCCCGATTTCGGCGTTCCTAGTGATTCCGCTAAGAATACTCCTGAAACGGTGAAGCTTTAGAATGAAGCTAAATACGGAGTAGATAACGTAGGCCAAATGCCACGTAAATATACCACAACAACATATACTAGGGGATGGCCTATCCACTCGTTTGAAAATACGACTTAGCGGGTATAAATTATAAAATTAACATTAATAAAAAATACGTCTGTTTTTGTAAATAACATGTTTTAAGAATTACAATAATAAAGAAAACTGATAAAATAAAGCAATGTACCGATAAAAGCAGAGATAAACTGCAAATATGAACAATAATAAGGTAGGAGTCAAAATGACTCCATTTGGTAGCTCTAAGAGGGGTGACAAGTCCGGTATTCCTAGTGCTAAACAGAGAGTTATGCGTTTGCAGTATAAATATCTAAAGAGATATTTTGAGCATAGATTTGCTTCATGTAATACGTTGAAACTCTTTGGGATCCCGAATTAGTTTATAAACTATAAGAAAGCAGGGTGACCAATATCTTCGGCTGTAAAGTCAAGGTACAGAATAAAATATGTGCAAAATATGGCCATTTTCGATAAATGCCTGATAAATTGATAGGTTTTTCATGAAGATCTGATCGCTACCTTGACTTTACAGTCAAAGATGTTAGTCACCCTGCTTCCTATTGTTTATAAACTAGTTCGGGATCCCAAAGAAATTCAACGAATCACATGAAACAAATCAGAGCTCAAAATATCTCTTTAGTTATTTATACTGCAAACACATAACTCTCTGTTTAGAGATCCGTTTCGACGGTTGGCAGCCCTGTTTCATAAAGTGTTTCATCAAATGAATTCTAATTATTCAAGAAAGGTAACTGAATTTAAATTTGAGATATAAGTTTGATATTTATCTGAGAAAATAATTGGAAGAAGATTTTATAATGATAAAAACTTATATGTTGGTAACCCTCTGAAAGTGGTTTTATGTATTTTTAAATGTTATAAAACGATTTTGCGTGGACGAAAACCCCAGGTTGGAATTTTTCAGGGCATAATTCGAAAAAATTCTTCCGCTATCGTATTCGCTAGAGGTTTTTCCCGAAGCGCGAACGAGTGGTTTTATATGCTTTCCGTCAGATGGCATAGCAATGTTGGCGTAAAGCGACTGACTTTTATCAACAATTCGGACCTTCTACCACTTATTTCGAAAATATGAGTTTCATTGGTCTAGTATGAGTAAGAAAAATATTGTAGAGTATAAAACTCTGCAGATTTAGGACATCGGTCCGCGTTTTGTTTAATTAATTAAAATTTAAACAAATTATGAGGTAAAGCATCTTATCAGCACTTGCACAAAAGTCACATTATGTAGTTCTGCAAAATATACGTCTTTGTGACTTAAACAAGTATTTAATTACGAATTTTAAAAGTAGGCCTTCAAAACCGCCGACGTCCTTCTAGGTAGGGCGAAAATCCCGTCCTCCTAGTGTTAATCGATGTATCCCCATATCAATATTCTAAATTCCCCAAACGTAAACTTTGTTTGAAATACTTAGTTAATCCCTTCGGAGTTTTAAAATTTTTAATGACCAGGTAATAATGGTTAAATTACTTTCTCAATTATCCCTGTAATACACGAATAAATATGGAATAGTGATGGAAGTTTCCGAAGAGGAAAACTGTTAATACCTTTATGTTCAATGAGGACAACTCTTAAAACCCACTGAGAAAGTCCAACTACAAACTGTGACGCCAACTAATGATCGAATCCACCTAAGTGGAAAACAAATTCTCATCATGCTCTATTCGCGGTTTTTCATACCTAAACAGAAATTGGGTACTCCTGGAAATTTCGACTCCGTACGGTCCCATTCTGCGTGTTTGCAATATTGCCAAAAATGTTAAACTAGAACGTAGAAAGGAGGAGTACGTATTATTAGCTATACATTGGTCACGGCAACGCTGTCATCGAACCGTTTCTTCCTTTCAGGGGAATTATTACTGAACTGACACGGAGCGAAAAACAAGAGTCATGGTTAGAAATTTAGTAAAAGAGAGTAAAATATCTATTTTCCAGGATACCAGACAAAATCATCGAGTACTCCTGAAGAATTCCCTGAGATTTTCAGGTTGGCGGACAATCTGCAATGTTTAAAACCCTTTTGACATTGTTTATGACTCATGCACATTGCTATTTCTGGCAGTAGGCTTAGCTTCATTTGGAAAACTAAATTAGAAATAATTGTCCGACGAAATTGTGCCTTCAAGCGGTAATAGAAATACGTGCATTCTTATAGAAATATTTCCGAAACGTCTAAAGAAGAATATACGACATTTTTGGCATAAAAATAAATGTAATGTGGTGCGAAAAATAGGAATTAGATATTAACGTAGGTAAATGCTCCGTAGTTACTTTCTTCGAAAAGAAAAAAATGCGTCCAAATCACCCGTTCAAAATAAATGGAATGAATATAAAAGTAGTAGATTCAGTTGAATATCTCGGGATCAACATTACTAATAACTTAAATTGGAGCACGCATATTCGAAAGATCTGCGGCAAAGCAAGTAAAAGGCTTGGCTTTGTAAAGCGTATTGTCGGTAAATGAGATGAAAAGGTGAGGGAGCGATGTTATTTTACCTTGGATTCTGGAATATGCGGCAAGTATGTGGGATCCAGTGGATGAAACTTGTACTCGAGAAAGTGCAGCGTAAAGAGGTTCGTTTTGTTAAGAAATGCTACGATAAAAAAAGCAAGCGTTACAAAAATGTTCTCAGACGTAGGTTGGGAATCCTTGAAAGAAAGGAGATTGGAAGCTAGGCTGAGATTGCTTAATAAATTCAGGGAAACTACATTTGCGGAAGATACAATAGGAATCATGCAACCCCCCCTGCTACCTCGGTCGATCCGATCATGAGCGAAAGTTAAGAGAAATAGATGCAAGAACGAATCGTTTTAAAAATTCATTCTTTCCGCGAACGATACGCGACAATAACCGATTAAGGAAGTAGTTTAGATTCCACTGGTGTTTACACACCCTGCCACACGCCGAAAGGCGGCTTGTAGGGTAATGTAGATGTAATAGACCACTGACCCTCTTATAGAATTCGAAATTTCTACAACAACGGGATAATTACGAAATTATTTTTTAATTGTGCATGCTTTTCTTACGGAACATTACTAACAAAGGATAAACAATTATATATAAATCCATACACCAGAAGCGCGTCTGCAACCCCTGTCATAGACCAGAATATTTAGAGGCGCATGTCCACTTACCACAGCACTCTTGGAATTCGATCAAAGAGTAGCATAGTATCCGAAATGCGTTAGCTGCGACTGAAGCGGACATTTAATGATTACTTAACCTCCTTAACGTCTTCGAATGGCAATTTCTACGTCGCATTATCTTGAATCATTATTTCATCTTATTCAACTACCTGCTATTCAGTTGGCGTTCTTTTTCGGTAATAATATAACGCTGGTATCTAAATATCTTATACTCTAATTCACAATGTTTTTTTAAGTATGCAATTCACTAAGAACATTTAATTATATTTTATGGCAGTCTCAAAGGGAGTTTCATTTATCAAGAATTGCTTCCCAAAAATTTCAATTTGTATTCTTCTCTGGGTGATAATGTTACTTGCCCCTCATATTCAATATATGCTTTAAAGTTATCATCAGACCTTCATTACAAAGGCAAATCCCATCTCACTCCCGACTTTCCACAATTATCTTATTATGACACCATTATATACGACTTCCATTCAATCCATGATAAAACCCTTTACAGGTTTTCAAAACAACACAATTTCTTATACAGGTTATTACAACATATCTTTGATCAGATGCTCACGAGCGGGATTCGGTCATGTAAAAACTCCTTGATATAAAGGCGAAATTCGTTTTCATGTTATAAGAGAATCGCCTTTTCACCTACGATTTTTAATAAAACGACCAGGCTGATTTTATTCCAATTTTGCACTAGCCTCCCATCTTTCCAGTCCAACGCAATTTTCCTTTTTATTCCCACCAGTTTTGGCAATTGACTATCGCAAATCTTTTCAAAATCGAAAAAACCTTCCCGTATATACTCAAATCCTAGGATTCCTTCGGCAAGAACCCGTATTACCGCTATCGTACCTCTTATTCCCTTACCCATCTGAAAATCGAGAGGGTTTTTTTTTTTATTTAATTAATTCTTTAACCCGACCATTAATGCCCATTAGAAACCCTTTTGCCGCGTGAGATATTAATTTAATTGAACGATAATCCCGACGTTCATCTTGTATTGAAGTGGATTGCAGTCTTTTGGATGATATTTATCATAAGAGTACTGAAAACTCAAAAATTATCTGCAGTGAGAACATTTTGTGAAAGCCGGTTTCTTGCACTGACAGGCTCTAACGATTCGTTTTCTCCAGTAAAGCAAAATCATTCACTTCTAAAAAGAATTCCCTATTAACAGTCCGGCGAAAGTTAATAGATAACGCAAATAATATGTCATTCCTCCCTCTACCCTCATCCCCTCCCTCTGCCCTCATCCCCTTCATTTATTTATTATTACCATTACAAAAATATCACAATTGGACTAATCGTCCGATGGCAACACATATCACATATATTATACATACATACATATATCCTGTCTGTACATAATTTTAATACAAAAATGTATCATATAAATAATACAAGTTTTTTCAGGGTTCCCAGTAGGTCTTCACGGCCTCCGTAGCTGTCCCAGGGACAAGTCCCCGCCATACATCACCCTACGAGGCAATCCCATGCTCCAACTGTACTCGTCAACGTAAAGCTCACTCGTCCTTAATATTTTTACCCAATCTTTTTACAAACTCCCTATGAAGTTTTGGGAAGGGCTCCAAGACTCCTGCCGGCAAATCATTCCAATCTGTAAATAGAAAGATTTAGAAAGGAGATTTTACAAACGTTTGTTCGCTGTTTTATTAATTTAAATTTATGTCTAAGGTCTTTTCTGCCACACATTTTGCCATAGTGACTATGTTTGATAATTCCTCAAGCGAATTAACTCCTGTGTATACTTTAAAAAATATAGCTAGCCTTTTCTTTAATCTCCGCTCCTCTAAACTTTCCCAACCTAATTCTCCTAGCATCTGAGTAACGCTAATATTGCATACCTGCCTAGGACGAATCTTGCCGTCTTTCTCTGTACCTTTTCTATTTTTCGCTTTAAACCTACCTCATGCGGGTCCCATAGGCATTCCCCATATTCCAAGATTGGAGCAAATGATTCGTACGCAGCCTCCTTAACATTCTTATTTGATTTCCTAAGCGTACGCACTAGGAAGTTTAATACTTTGTTGACTTTCAAAATTATTTGCTATGTTTGTTCCATTTACATCTGAATGTTAATCAACCTTATGAAAAAATTGAAAATAAAAATCTCCATTCAATGTTCGATAATCTGAGGGAAAGGTGGTAGGAAATTAAATAACTATAAACAAAAAAAATGAATTGAAATGAAATAAATTCATTGGATTAACATTGGTTTTGAAGATAACAAATAAAAAATTGAAATCATAATAAAAAACAATGAAAATATACAAATTAAAATCATAAATTGAAAAAATTTAAAAATATATTTATCAAAAAAGAACATAAATAGTAATAAAAGCATGAAATGGTGTGTAATGGTAAAAATATGAAATAAAATATAAAAATAAGAGATAAACGAAAAGGACAAAGCAGATGAAGGGCTTCATCTCATCAAAGTTTTAATTAAAAAACTTAATACTCCCTCTTCATTGTCTGGAGATGTTTGGGCAGGGGGTGTAGTCACAACACTTAAATTTACACCAGTTAACAACATTTTCCTGTTCTACTACTGCCTTCAATTATAAATCTTTGATGTTATGTTTTATGTTCTTCCCGGACAAATGCTCAACATATTCTTTCTAACGTCACCTTATGCTGGCTGGATAAGTGATTTCTCTTTTTAACTTTTGCCATTGTCTATGTCTATGTCTATGTAAGAACCCTGCAAGCCGCCTTTCGGCGTGTGGCAGCAGGTGCAAGCACCTTGACTCTATTTTCCTAAACGGTTGCTTTCGCGTATACTTCGCGGAAAAAATGAATTTTTGAAACGATTCGTTTTAGCATCTATTTCCCTAATCTTTCGGGCAGTATCAGCACGGCCCATAAAACAGGGGGGTCGCATTATATCGGTTACATCATCTGAAAACGTAATTTCTCTGAACTTATTTAATAAATTTATCCTTTGAATTTTTCTTCTATCTTCTAATGATTCCCATCCCGCATCCTGTAACATCTGAGTGACACTCGCTGTTTTATCGTAGCAATTCTTTACAAATCGTATCGCCTTTCGTTGTACTTTTTCTAAATCCCGAATATGACATTTCTCGGCGGGGTCCCATACACTACATGCATACTCAAGGTGAGGCCTAACTAACGCTAAGTAATATCGCTCGCGAACCATTTCTTCGCTCCTACCGACTATTCTTTTAACGAAGCCGAGTTTCTTAAGTGCTTTTCCACATATATTTCGGATGTGGGCACTCCATGATAGATTATTCGTGAGAGTTACTCCAAGATACTTTACCGATTCTACTGTCATTAGGTTTACCCCTCGGAGACTATAAGAATAATCATTTATTATAGATTTACTTTCGAAGAAGTTAACTACCGAACACTTTTCTACATTAAGCTCTAATTGCTAATCATCGCGCCAATTCATAATTCTATCTAAGTCGTTCGAAAGGGTTAATCTATCCTCTGAACTAACTATTTCCCTGTAAATGACTGTGTCGTCTGCGAATATCCTAGCATTGCTTTCAATGTGATTGCTGCGGTCGTTGATGTATACTAAAAATAATAACGATCCAATTACACTGCCCTGAGGGACGCCCGAGGTCACCTTAACCAAGTTGGAACTAATACCATCGAGTACTACTCGTTGCTCTCTATCGGTGAGAAAGTCTTTTATCCAGTTAATAACTTGTGCATTGATACCCGCAACTTCTAATTTGTACAGCAATTTATGATGGGGTACCTTATCGAAAGCCTTCCGAAAATCTAAAAATATCGCATCGACTTGCTTATGTTTTTCTGCAGAGTTTAGAACATCGTGTACTAATAAAGCCAGCTGAGACTCGCAAGAACGAGTCTTACGAAAACCGTGTTGATTCCTAATTATGAAATTGGACGTTTCAAGAAAACCCATTAAATAGCTAGCTATCATATGTTCCATAATTTTACCGCTCAGTGATGTTAAAGATATAGGCCTGTAATTAGCTGGATCGTCCTTAGAGCCACTTTTAAATATTGGCGTGACATTCGCAATTTTCCAATCTTTCGGGACCTTTCCTTCGCTCATACTCTTGTCAAATATAACTTTAAGAAAAGGTGCTACGCTCTCCGCAACTTCCTTGAACACTCGAGCCGGTATGTCTTCAGGACCCGGAGCTTTATTCGGTTTAATCTGTTGCAATAGTTTAATGATGCCGTCTTCTCTGAAGGTGATTTTCGACATTGATTCAGGTTTATCAACATTCGGGAGAGTATTTGATGTATCGTCAGACGTGAAAACGCTTCGAAAAAAATCATTCAAGATATTAGCTTTGCCTTTAGCTTCGTTTACTATATTACCGCAAGTATCCTTTAATGAACCAACAGTTTGCTCTTTACCTTGGACCTCACGAACGTACGACCAAAACGCTTTTGGGTCCTCTTCCAAGTGTTCGCATAAAATCTTCTTTTTATATTGACGGAGGGCATCTCGCATAGTTCGTTTAGTTTCCGACTTTGCTTCCTTATGCTCGCTCTCTACTCGATCTATGTTGATACTATTCGGTTGCCTCGCAGCGGCTTTTAATTTGGAATGCAAACGCCTCTGTTTCTTTAGTGCTCTCCTAGTCTCCTTATTATAGCATCTAGGTTCATTAATTTGATTTGAAAGTTTTGAGGGTACAAATTTATCCATTAGGTCACGCATTGTTCTTACAAAGAGATTCCACGTGTCCTCAGTATTTAAACATATCGCGCGCGTTTTATACTCCAGAAATTCGTACATGAGTTTACTACGATATCCTTCGAAATCGGCTCGCGGGTAAAGATAAACTCTGCGCTTAGGTTTTCTGTGCTTTACCAAGTTAAGGTCGAAATCTATAATTATGGCTTTGTGATCGGATATTCCATCGCAAACAGATGTGTTAGATACTCGCTCGGGAGTATTCGTAAGAAAAAGATCTAAAATGGTTAATTCCCTGGTAGGCTTTTTGACTAGCTGGTGTAATGAATTTTTTTGTATTAAATTTAACAAGGTCCTACAAGAGTCATTGTCCCGAGCTCTTTTCTTGACTACGTGCTTTTGCCAATCGATGTCTGGAAGATTAAAATCTCCTCCAATTATCATTATGCTATTGTTGTTTTTACGCGAGTAAAAATTTATTTCATCGTTTAGGTTCCGCAAAACATGACGAGAAGAGTTGGGCGGCCGGTAAAAAGCACATACATGTAGATTGGGTTTATTTGGCTGACTAATGGTACACCATACGCTCTCGATGCAACTGTTAGGATACGTATGTGAACTACTCCGCAAAGAACTTTTAACCGCTATAAATACTCCTCCACCCACTTTATCCTGACGGTCCTTACGATAAATCTTAAAATCTTTAGGAAATACTTCGTAGTCATTAATATCGTCTGTTAGCCAGCTTTCGGTGCCTATAATTATGTCGGAGTCGTTACTTCGGATAAGATATTCAAGATCGGCTACTTTGTTTTTAATGCTTCTACAATTAATAATGGCAATCGATAGTTCATTTACAATGGGAGAAGCCCGGGAAACGCGTTGTTGCTCATCTTCAACTTGCTCAGTAATTTTTAAGGTATTCGATTGTTTATTAACTTTATTTCCTATATCGGAGCCACTTAAATTAGAAGCATTCCCACAAATTCCCTTTAGCCTAAAAAAAAACCTACAATTCCATCGCTAATTTCTTTCCCGGTCAATTGCTTCACCTTTCTACATAATAGGTCTTACTCCATCTTTCATTACTTTAACGACATAATTCCGGTGTCTGGTATAGGCAGGCACACGGATCACTACTTTGTTCTATAGCGGAATCGTCAATCGGAGGAGGTTTTGAGAATTTATTCCTTGTTAACGAATTTAGGAAACGGCGGCTTTACTCCTCTGTTGTCATTTTCATTGTTTCAAAATGAGTTTCTGATGTAAAAAATTAAGAAAGACACATTCAGAAATTTATATGAATCTATAAACAAGCGAACCTCCTCCTTTCGCACACTATTTCAAATTATACTTTCTTGACTGACGATTGGGATCTTAAATATAATATCTTTAGCCATCCGTGATTTAACTATGGAGATGACCGATACTTCAATTCATAAATCACTGCAGAATCTTATCTTTGCTCCAATCCTTCTGTCCCCTCATCTCGATTTGAGAAGCTGAGGACGTTACCAAACCCAACTCACCACTCTTTCGCTGGCTGCAGATGCTTCGAGGTACTTCGTGGAGGTCCATTTCTTTAAGGTCCACTGGTCTTTAGGCAGTTGTGGATGCTGCAGTAGAGACTGAATGTCTAGCTAATTGTTCTGTGTGTGCCCGGATACAGGTTTGAAGATTTATCTCAAACCTAAGCAAACCATCCTGCTAATCTTGGGGGTTAACATATTCTCAGAAAATGATTAGATGAAAAACTTAGCGATTCCATCAAAATGAACGTTGATAATGTAAGTGGAAGCCAGTGACGTGCAGCAGCCGAGATTGTTCCTGCAAGGAAATTGCGGATGTCAAAGAATTTCCGTCATCTACATCCAGTTTACGGCTTCTAACATACTTGTTCAAGGAAAGACATTTAAAATTGGAATAATAATTTTTTTAAATAATATAATGAGCAAATTGCGAATTGCTGTTGTTTTTGAGGAAAGATAGAGCACGTAGCCCTAAATTTAACATTCCTACTTGTTTACCCGATGTACATTGTTTCACAGTCCCCACAAACCAACCATACCTACCAGAGTTTGAGTCTGGGGGTGAAACATCTTTACTGTTAGAGAAAATATTTCCAATGTGTTTTGGGATATAAAGAGCAAGCTTCAGTTTGAACTTATGGAGAACAATTCTATTACTTAATGGACGTAAGGATGGTTACTAAAAGTTAACTTAAAAGGTTACTGATTTGAATAAAGATAAAGGCAATGGGGGGAATGGAAAAGATTAGAGAGAGCGCCATTTTCCGATTCTTATTATTTAGGAAGGAATCGATCATTTTAGATGAGAATCCGTTTTCCACTGCAATTTGTTTAATTACGTTTAGTTCGTTTAAATATTGATGCTGTTTCGATGGGAAGTTAAGGTGAACTAGATGGCAAACACGAAATTCAATATTGCTATTATTCATAGAAAGGGTGAGGTCCAAATAAATTAAGCAGCTATTTTGTTCGTGTTCGATGACGAATCTGAAGGAGGAATGAAATGAGCTGAAGAACATTTACTGAGTTCCAAATGCAAAATATATCATCAGCAGCACATCTTACCCGTGTTCCAATATTCTTCAATCACCCGGCTGAAACAGTTCCAAGCTGACCCATAAATGTTTCTGCAAGGAGTGGGAAAGAGGAGAACCTTTCACCAGGCCAAAAGGTTGGGTAGAAAAACTATAATTAAACAAGAAGTGATTCTGGGCCAAACAAACTTCGATCAATTTCAAGCAAAGAGTTCATTTTCCATGTAATTACCGCACAGCAAATCCTTCACCTACGAAAAAAAACATTTCCTGCGGAAATCAAAATACTTCGGGTTATTTATTCATCATGAATACAAACCTCTACCCTTCCTGCAGTAGTAGTTTACCAAGTGGGATATCAATTGGCTGATTTATGTCCTGCAAATATAGAATTTAATAAATAAAGGACGGTTTTCCGGGTAAACGGTAGATTTGCTAATCCCAAAAGGAGGGTGATTCTTGAATGTTGCATTGGGAACTATGTCCCAGCCAAATTTCAATCAGAACTGAGGTTAAGCTACCGTGTGAACAAATTGAAGCAGGTTCCGCTTATCATTTCAGTAATAAAATCCCTCTGGAGATGAATATCGCGAGGTATTCGATTAGAGGAAAGATCCCTTAATGATATGCACTATTCCGGACTCAAACTCTAAAAGTAAATTTACGATATTATTTTTACATTCCAGCCCAAATGCTATACCAACCATTACGGGTACCTCTAAAATGTATCGCCCAATACTTAAGATCATCGCCCATTTCAAGACATCATGTGGCGCCATGTTCACACGCTTGCCGTGAGACAGTATCAACTTAAAAACCCCTAAATATAACCATTATTTGTATCCTTCATTGCACCGTAAATTTTAACCTTAATTAATCATTACGCAAACCCCTTATGTACCCTTAAATCTAACCATAATTGTACCCTAAATAAAACCCATAATTGCCTTAATAAAACCCTTAATTTTAATCTCTATGTAGCCTTGGAAAACCCTTACTTTTACCCTTAATTTTACCGCAAATTTTACTCTGAAACGAAATGGCCAATAAATCACATAGAAAAACCCTTAATGGATTCTTAAATATACCCCTAATTATACCTTAATAAAACACAAAATTATATCCTTTGCGCACTTATTGAACCCTTTATAAAACCCTTATTGGAACCATCAATTGTATCCTTAAATTTACCCTAAATGAAAGACAGTAACACTCGTTGAATAAAACCCTTAATATTATACTTATTAAACTCTTAATGTTCCCTTTATGAAACCCATATTTGTACCCTTTTATATAACCTTTATTTTTACCCTTAATTGAACTCTCAATGGAACCCTTAGTAAGCTCTCTTACGCGTCGCATAAAAGAGATACTCACTCATCGGAAATTTCGTATTTCCGTCAGAGCTTGGATTGACACAACCATCGCTCCGTCATGGGTGAGTATTTCTCCTCATCTACTCAAGACTTCTGTTGCGAACAGAGTTGTGGAAATTTAGACATTCTGCCCCTTCCTTCGTGGAATAATGTTCCTACTGACATAAAACCAGCCGATCCTGGATCGAGGGGGGTGCTGCTCCCCTTCGAAATATTGAATGGTCGATTCCTAAAGGGACCGACTTTCTTCACAGTCACCGAAAGTAATTGGCCTTCAGGACAATCTTGTCCCCATGTTAGCCCAATCACACCGGAGAAGAAATCGCCCCTAGCGACTACTACAGGAATGGTCAAATGATTCAGAGCCCAAAGTAATGCATCGAGACCCTTTCTTCATTCATTTGTGTTACTAATGGTGTAAACATCAGGCTCAGCAATTTTGAATCTGAGTTCCAAGGCTCACGGTTTGTCTTCCGCCGGATTGTTTTTTTTTGCAACCCCATACTTTGCTTTTCGGATTTAGATAACCAAACGAAGCGGATTCAGCGATTTTTTTGCAATTTTGAAGAAGTCCATCTTTGACAGGATGTTACATGGTGAATGTAATGCTTTGAAATTGAATATGTTATGCTCACCGCAGTTCTTAACGAAAACCACTTTAACTTGGCAAGCTTGGGAATTTTAGCTTATTTATTATTATTTCCAGTTAAATTTCAAAGCACAAATATGAATGTGAAGATTAGCTACTCGGTTTCAACCTTTAAAAACATGTAGCAATGAGCAATACCCGCTCCTCGAACAAAAGCTCAAGTTAATCAGTGGCATGAGATTAGAATTAGTAAGCATCTACAGATATTTAGGTGTCCTCATCAGTAGGCCCGTGCGCCCGGGGGGGGGGGGGGTTGGGGGTTCGAACCCCCCCATGAGGATCCTTCATTCAAAAAGTTCCACGAATGATGTATTGAAGATAGGATAAAGTGAAATTATTTTTCTTCATCATGAATCTTCCCTTTAACAGGAGTGGAAGTGTGGTGGCATGGTAGTTTAGTGGTTAGAACAACTGCCCGGAAAGTGGGAGACCTTGGTTCGAGTCCCAGTCATGTCACAATTTTTCTCTCCTTGTTCAACCTTGAAATTATTTTATTTAATGTTTTATTTCGTAAACTTTTTCTTCCAAAATTTAGTGCCTCTTTCAACTTTCATGTTAACCTCTGTCAGGACTCCTTTCGTCTCGGTGAGTCTCACTCTCGCGCTAATCAGAAATCAAGTTTCACGAACTAAAGGGCCTAAAAGCCCACGCTACCAGCGCGCACCTGACTGAAAAACCCCTCCAACGAGCAAATCCTGCGCACGACCCTGCTCATCAGAAGTGATTTTTCGTTTAAAATGCACATCCATGACGTAGTTGGGTCTGCTATGGGGTTGTGTAACCGCATCCTCCGAGGTAATTCAATCGAGAGTAAAAGAGGTACCTTGTTTTTCTCTTGGAGCGAGTAAAACAAGATTTAGCTGTTAGTTACGTTAAAAGAGACTCCAGGTTTGATAACAGTGAGTTCGAAATTATCAGAGCACCCGATTGGGAACCTCATAAGACTGCAAGAACTGATAGACAAAAATTACTCGAGAAATTTTAAAGCAGTGATTAACACACCGAAATACGCGATGCTGTGGTTCCCCCTCTCTTCGAACGTGATTCTCGCAGACAATGAGATTTTTCGAGATTATAGCGAAAATATATGGCCTATATTGGTCTCTCTTTCGGGGAAATCTGTAAATTAAGCTAGTTTGGTGTTTCACACTCCCTGCGGAGCATTAATGCAAATGTAGAAACCCTCCCATGAGCTCGGAATCGTCCTTCCTCATATAATCGCGAATCGCTTTCTCAGATTTAAGATCAATAACGGAAACAAAGGCTACGTATATTTTGGTTATCAAATGCTTGCTGAATTGGAGCTCGATTTTAGAATTCCATTTGCGTTCCACTCCATATTTTTTATCCATTTAATTGTGAAGATAGGATTTCGATGTTTCCTAAACATCATTATGAAAAGTCGCTTCCGTAACGGTGTTGCCAGTGAGCAAGGGCGCTTGATTTACATTTTCTCCCTCTGGTCTATCTGCTTTGGTGCGGTTCCCGGTGGCATTGCAATTTGTTCCCCTGGACTTTCTCGATTTCCACGGGGTTATCAGCAATTCGCGGAGAAGAAATCTTGTTGGTTTTAAATGGCGGTGAAGTTATTTTCCTCTAATACGAAACCTCTTTCCGGTGCGCGAAATTTGTCAGGATTGAGACGAAGTCACGCTTTCTCTTTCAAAATATATTATTATCAAGAGCGATTTCGGACAACCGCGGTCTCCGAATGGTTGCGTTTTCAATTCGCATGTTTCGCTTGTACACTCCATGGAGAGAATCCAAGGTGTCACCGGATGCACTTAGCCTGACATGCCTTATCTACATTTCCGTATTGCTGGCAGTGGTGACATTGGTTGGGGGAGGGGGTTCAGATTTGTCTGTCATTATTTTAAAACCACAAAGTTTTCGAATCATAAAAACTTCTCCCCTGCTGGTTATCAGCAAGTTCAACTCGAAACGAAGGGATTGGCCTCGATGGGTCAAATTCAATCCACTTTGCGATTTTGGATTTAGTCGGACGAGTGGTTTTGAGTTGGAAGACTTTGACCTTGATTAGGGGCCTCTAGAAATTCGATGTTGCTGACCAAAATTGTTAGGTTCCCTGACGATAAAATTAGCGTTTTAACGTACATTAATTTTGCCGTAAACTAAAATCTCGTTCACAATTAGAAATTCCTTAGCGGAACTACAGTTTAAATTAATATTTCCCCTACCATTTATGCTATGGAGGGCATGCGTTGCAGAGCTATCCAAACAAAGGAACCCAATTTACAGCATTTTCCAAATAGGGATTTTCTGAACTTTGCTGCAATCAGCAAATCATGATCAGATAATCAGCATTATCACAACTTGCTCGACGAGCGGAAGAGACGGAGGGGAAAGCGGAGAGAGTCCCGGGTTACCACTGGTGATGTCGCCGAGGGAGCATTTCCCGTGTGGCACGGGGTTCATCTGAAGATCGCGCTGCTCCGTCCCACGCGGAGCGGCGAAATTCCCAATAGCTGCCAGGCACCACAGGACATCAATCGCTCGCACCGGGGCGGTTCATCTGCCTCAAATCGACATTCTGTCGGCCTGGGGTCGATCTGAAAGATCTCCCTGCGACGCCCGTTGAGGCGGAACGTACTTAATGGCAGCCGCACCTCGTTTGAGACGTTGATGATCACCGGGGCCTATCATAGGCGGGAGTCCAACTGTGTGAAACTCATCATGCGCCAGTCCGCTGCGTTTATCTGGGTTAAGATGGTCGCTCGGCATCAACCTCTGACCACCCGAGGAACTCCCTCGCACTAATCCCATTCCACATCCAAGTGTGACAGTTAGTTAATTTATTTACAGCAGATTCATAGCTCTCTCCTCACCCTTTTCTACTTAGTTATTGAAGATCGGGTCTTTTTATATGCATCGCTACTTTGTGGTTTGGTAAGCCTATTTCATTCTTGGTGATTTGTTTCGCCAAAACTATGACTGAACAGAGCGAAAAATTTGAACTGGAAGGAACTTTGGGCTAATTAACGTTACCACTCGTCTTATGATTTGAAGGGAAGGATTGTCACCACTAACAACATTACGGAAAATTTCGATCTCGATTTCCCGAGTTACAAGGCCCCCCTTTGAGCTACACGGGTTGCCGCTATTACTTTTCTCTTTATCAGCGACATTTTTCATTTGGTTGTTCAAAAATTGGAAAGCGTTATGGAATTATACCGGCACTTCAAGATCAAGGCCGTCTAACCCTAGGGCTACGATTGTCTCTTTGGTTCTGTACATTTGTAATGTTAGCGTGACTCATTATGACCCAAAGATCGCATTCGTGGACATTGACGGGTCTCCGATAGCGATTAATGGCAATTAAAAAGAGACGAAACTAATGCTTCGTTTACTAACGATCCACCACCTGCAAAAACTATGTGTATTGCCACAAAACAGACAGTAGACAAAAATAAAAGCGCGTAAGGCACAAAACAGAAGTGGAACTTGATTTGAAATCCGAAAAAAGAACTCGATGTGAGGACGTAGCTAGAGACAGTATAGTTTAAAGAGGGAGATAGGCACTTGAAAGGAAACGTTTCTCTTTGAATAATCGATGGAGTGGGCACATCTGGATTCAAGGGAATCTTCAAACAGATAAAAAGAAAACAATTTGCTCCCCAAAACTACTCCATCTTAACCAACCAACAAGTGATTATGAGAAAGTCTTCGAAGGACACAGCCGACTTGGCTACGAACCTTAAACAGCAATCACTCAAACAGGCTTAAGGTAAGAAATAATGTTAATTGATTTGGTTGCCGTTAACAACTTACGCTTATTATATTTAACTAGTAAACTCCCCCGTCATGTAATGCAGGTCTTGATTCTAATTTTAATTAATATGAAACATTCAAGAATAGATATCTTAATATATAAACTTATAATATATAATTTATATAACCTTAATTGTTTTAATAAATACTAATCAGGAAAGAATTTTATCTAAAATATTTGCGAGATTCCGAAAAATTACATTTCGATTCCATTGAAAATTTTTTCAGTTCGTGAGAATAACACAAACGCACTGCTTTAAAATTTCTGCTATAAAATCTAGTTTGAGTTAAGATTCTGTCTCTCAAAAATCTTCCCCTTTCTCGACGTAATATTTCTTTGTCATCTTGATCACTACAAAAGAAGGTATAAACGTACTTTTGTAAATCGGTTTGATGAACTCCAAAATGTCCGTAATTTTGTTCCTACTATTTAAATATCATAGTTTGCATTCGCGGAAATCTCAGTTAGATGCCTCCTCTTCATGAATTCTGACATTAGTTCCAGCCATTAATTCTGCATGGACTTAAAATCCTCGTGTATTACTGTGGGAAAATGAATGTATCGGATTCAACAATCATCCTGGTCGTCAGGGGGACTAGTTGTTTACTACGGCGAAATTTTACAAAATCTTCGTTTATTTTGTCATAGTTCTCGTAATTTCGATTCAAAAAGTGTATTTACGACAACGATAAGAGTCTTTATTTAATTCATCTTCGTTTCATACTTTTCTTGACTTCTTGGGACCATTATTTCCAATTTAATTCTGTAAAAATAACAAAGCCTGCAAGGTACAAAAACGAACTTTACGTGCATTCCATATGGAAACGTATAGTGGGGTCCAGAGTTCGAACCCGCATAGAGATGAGAATAGTTTTCGAGGGGCTTTTAGCTTATTTGAATTATTAAAAATTTAAGGAAAACAAAAAATTTACGAGAGGATCTGAGTAAGCTATACAGTGAAATTGAACGAATTAATCGATACGAATTCCTCAGCAATCAATCGTATCCTCTCTAAATTCTTGTCACGTTCTGAGTGTATTAGATTAGACACTCCGCACCTCAAAATGTATCTTTGAAAACACGTAATGGGTTGCGTTGTGATAGCGTGGTATCGTGAGCAGACCACACATTTTACCATATCAGAACGGAACTGCTCTCGACGAAATGATCTGCCCGATATGCAAGTGCCTAAACCGATGTAAGTCCCACGTAATAGGAAAATGCTTTTCATCAGGTAAAATGACCTGTTTGGAAGCACATTGAGGCATTAATGCAAACGACCACAGACTCTGATAAGGATGTACGAATCTATATTGGAGGCGAGACGGAAAATTTGTGGGCCTGCGGTCTCCTTATAATGAATCTATTAAATCAGAAAAATGAGCCATTTGAACCAGTTATATAATGCATGTCAGCGCGACAATCCATTTCTTCGAAGTAGCGCTATCGTCTGCAAGCAGCTACTTATCTTAACATACTAGCAGTAAGACGAACGAACGAGAAAAGGCCTCGATACATTCTTCTCGGCTCTCAATCATTCGGACCATTCCTTCAGCAGTCACCTGCAATTCCTCTCCGGTGTGGCTGAGCCATCACGGAGACCATATTGTCCCGAAGACCAACTTTCGGTGAGTATGAAGAAAGTAGAGCCCTTTAAAAATCGACCATTCGAAGGGGAGCTGCACCCCCCTCGATCCAGGATAGGCTGCTTTTATATCAGTAGGAACAACACGAGGGAAGGGCTAGAATGTCAAAAATTTCCAGAACCCTGCACGCAACGAAAGTCTCAAGTAGATGAAAAGAAATACTCACCCATGACGGAGCGATGGTTGTATCAGTCAAAGCTGCGACTGACGCACGAAATTTCCGATTAATGAGTAACTCTCATACGCGACGCATAAGCTTCGTAAGAGAGCGTATTCAGTTGGTCCCCCCTCTACGCTGGAATGGAATTATGATCCCTTATGATGAGTTGATCCGGGCCATAAGGCACTGGACGGTACATTTTAGAGATATCCGTATTGGCTGCTGTGGCATTCTTTCTTCTACCTAACCGATCGTCATTAATTATAGAATAATTAAATTAAAGAGAATTGAATGAGAAAAAATTAGAATAATTGTGGAAGTAAAAAAAGCTACGAGATTATTAGGAAAAAAGAATTGTCCACAGCAGGAATACGCTCACAAAGATGGGGGATGTGAAAAACCTGCGCAAATCTATCGATAAGAATAATTAAACGATGAGAAAAGAATAAATAACATAATATAGAAATACACTACCAGTTAGCACGCGCATGCGATGAATAAATTAGAATAGTCAGTTAAAATTTAAATAAATGATGTCAATAAAATGACATAAAACAAAAAATAAGAGATGAAGAAAAAATGCATGAATTGGCATCAATATTGTACAAGAATTACCATTAAACTAAAATCGATACCATGCATTCAGTAAATATTAGTCAATATTGCATAAAAAATAACATTAAGGAACCTCTACATTGGAATAAGCATGATGAGACAAGCGTAAGCTACTTCAATGGACACGTGACAACTCTTTCTTAATAGAGTGAGCGTAATTAGGTTTTAGATCTCCATTAAGACCCAAATTCGACCACCGTGACTCGGAGCGGAGGAAATTGCTAAAAATTATGGGTTCAATTCGGCGCATGCGCAGTGAGGTTTTTGGAATATTTGGCGAAGTGCGCCTGCTAAAAATCTATTACTTTTGAATATTCTAACATAATCTAATATTTCGGACTAGAAATCAGCCCAACACATAATTCAAGGCTGCAAATTTCATGCGTAATTCAAGTAATTTAGCTGAAACCGATAACTTAAGGCAAATAGAAGATTTTTCGCAACCTGATATCCGCAAATTATGCCAAGGTAATGACGGCAATAGGTGTTAACCATAGAAGATTAGTGAAAACTATTAGTTTGCAGAAGTCGTCCCCTTACTTTATGAAGAGGAACTTGCTTACCTCCGGTGGATGCGCCATCTGCGAAGATTTATCACTGACCTTTCGATCACTCAATCCATCGGCGGACGATTCCTCTTGGAATCGATGTCCTCCCAATCCCGATAGCTGCTTTTCCAGCGTCGCCTTTGGATTCCCTCGTTTCTCCAGAATATCCTCTTCCACACGACTGCGACACGAATCCATCACAAGTCAGAAGCAAAGATCTTTCCATACGGAGACTATCTAATAGATGAGTAAAATGAACGGAAAATATTTTAGACTACTATTGTGTTGCCTATTAAATTATAATTATTTCTGTTAAAATGCAATCGGTTAACCTGATTTTGTGCTTCCTCCCTAATCAATTTTAGGAGCCCGTACAACTATCGATTTCTCCAAATTCTTGGTTAATAGACCGACTGACAAACGGGATTACTAAAAGTAAAGAAATTATTCTGAAAAATTAACCTTTCAACCTCATAAAATTAGCATAAAAAGTAAAAGAGCAACCACTGCACACCATAAAAAAACTAACATACAAAACATACACAACACTTTTAATCGAACGAATCGATGATTAAATAACCTAACACCGCAAACCATTACACAGGCAAACCGGAGGTAACAACAAGCATAATTACACCTATTCAAGCCTAAAATAATTCATCTGCAATTATTCTCTCTGTATTTACCTCACTTAATTTACCGCTGAATCTACTATTTATTTATTTATTATTCAAGACTACAAATTGGCACAAGGCCAGGTGGTAGTCATATCGTGGGAGGGAAGAAATTACATAATCTGCTTGGTATTCATCCTAGTCAGGAGGAAAATACCCCAAAATCTCCCGAAGGCAGTATGTAATACATATACTTATAAAATATACAAAATTCTTCAAAATTTACAACAATCAAACAATATTTAAAATATTACAATATTATAAAAATCACAACATTACAACAAAATCGCTTAACCCTTTTAATTTTGTTGATAAATATATTATAAGAAGGGGGAAATGGTTCTGAAACTTCTCCAGGTAAATTGTTCCATTCTACTGTTCCCCGATTTGGAAATGAATAATTACAAACATCTGTTCTCTGTTTTAGGGTAGCGACTTCGTGATTGTGGTCGTTTCTCCCGAGGTAATCCGGTTTCTTGAGTCTATTGTTTAATTTTTTCAACGAAGGCTTTCCAGTAATAATTTTGTATATATTCCCTAACCTTTTTACTTGACGTCTGTATTCTAATTTTTCCCAGCCAAGTTCTCCAACCATTGCAGTGACGCTATCTGTCTTCCCATATCAACACGAATCTTACTGCTCTCCTTTGCACATTCTCTAATTTGTCTGTTAATCCTTTTTAGTGTGATTACGATTACGAAATTACGAGATATACGAAATCATGTGAGATTACGAAATGAAGGGTTCTGTTCTCTATGTTCTCTACATTCTCCTCACCTATCCAATTTTTTCATTAAGCCCGTCATACACGGTACAATCTAAAATAAAATATTGTGTGTCATGGCCGCCGTCTTCTTCCTGATTGGCTGATTTTTGAGAATCTCTCAGATTTTCGAACATGTTCTATTCTAAAATTATTGCGAATCGGCCATTTTCACAATTTAGACTATCCTGTCACCTAGGTGTCAGGAAGATGAACTCGTTGAGTTTGAGAATGTCAAGGATGATGTATCAGGTTTTCCCATTGGCCACAGTCGATTTCCGCCACTTGCAACACTGTCTGACGCGCTCTTTTAACTTCCCCATTGCCTTGTTTACCTTTTGAAATTGCTGCTTTCTAGATTTCTTGTGGGGAAAAAGTTCTTTTAAAAACTCATACCCGTTTACTTTAGTAGTTAATAGATTAGTTACTTTAGTTTAGTTTAGTTTTATACGTTGTTTAAGAGTTAATCTACATATTAATACGTGAAGAGAAAACTTTGGATCCCTTTTTAAGGATATTGCGCGAACGGAGGAGTTTGAGATTTGGCATAGTTAAAGTTTATATGGAGAAAGAGTGCAGAGAGCTAAAATCTATGTCCATCCATGTAATATCCTTAGTTTGACTCTGGACCAGTATAATCGTCTCTCATAAGAAATACACACAAAGTTAATTTTGATCGATATCAGGCATTTTTTATTTTGAAGAATTAGATCAGAAATATTGGTCGCACCAAATCGAGATTAATACCAAAAGAAAGAAAATTGAATAAAGATTCTTGTTTTGGTCGTAGAATATCGCATTCGAGTCGAAATTGAGAGAATTCAGACAGAAATGGTGAAAATTCTGTGGGCATAAACAATTCCCTAACGACAAAGGTGATTGTTGGACTCAGCTCTCATACGAATCAATGCGAAAGATATGCCCATAAGAAATTAATTGAGAAGAAGAGCCGAAATTTTATGGCAATAAAACCATACGTTAACTTTTGAAATTGAATCGATTGAAGCTATATATTTTTATGAATAATATCACCTTCTATAATGCAGATTAACATTTTCGGCTTTGTAGATAAAACTTCAAACGATGTATGTTTACGTTCTAAAAACAGGGAAAATTTTGTCGTCGAAATCATCCGAAAGGCAGCAATATATACAAACGTGATTCCTGCAACCAAATAAACGAATACTCTATTATAAAATAGTTAACAAGCACTATTTGTGTCAACGGAAAATACGCGTATCTTCACAAAAATGAAATCAATTCCAAATGCAATATATCTTATACCTCATGAATATCAAGTCTCATTTATATTAGCATTAATTTGATTCAATAATAATATGAACAATTAAAGTAACATTGAATTGAAACAAACAATAAATTAAACTACAAGCCGTAATTGTGTTTCTTTTATTGTTACTAACATTTAAATTTAAATTCCATTGGTATTGCAGGGAATTAAGGCAAACAACACGCAACCTAAAGGCGTGTTTGTATACGCTCGCAGCTGACGTAATAGAACAAACTTCAAAAACATATTAAGCAATAATCATATAGTTATAATCATTGATTAAAGATCCTTAAAATTGTGGTATTTTCTTTGTTTGTGGATTATTCCAGGATGGTTTGGTCGAGGAGTCAGACCGAGAGATTCATTTCCATTGTAAGTGAGCGAGTTTTGTATCTATTTACATATGTGGAACTGTTTCTATCCCGTTTTGTTTTAGGTAGCCAACTACCACACAATTAGCATTATATTCTATGAAAAATCTCCTTTGTTCAGCCCTTCCCTGCGTATTTAAGCCGAGATCCTTCCCTTTCATTCTAACGAGAATCAGGTTTCGCAGATCCGCCATGTTGGATTTAAAAAACAGAATATTTTATTTTAGATTGTATCGTTTATGAGGGCTCTCGGAGATGAAGTGAAAAATCAAATATTGTCGACAATATTTTATTTTAGATTGTACCGTGTATGACGGGCTTTAGTCGGTGACGCCACTATGATTCGTTACGTTTTCATCACCTTCCCTGCCATCAGTATCACCGCCAATGAATGCTCCTAAAAAAGCAACCTTAGGCTACGTTTTTGCACAGTAACACCGAAAAGCATGTGTTTAAAGATGAGTTGGAAAAAGCATCTGACTGCGTAAAAGAGATACTTCAATGAAAATTTTAAAGGAAAAAGGTGTAAATTGGAGAGAGCAGTGATTGATAGAAAACTAATACTTAAAGCAAAATGCACAAATGAAAATACGGAACTGAAAATCAGAATGGTATGAACTGGGAAGAGGAATGAGTCTAGGATGTTACTTATTACCGACTTTTCAATATGTACATCGAAGAAATTATAAATTCCCGTTTTAGATACACGATAGGAAAATTAATTGTATACAATGAGAAGTTCTGATACAAAAATTGCAGAAAACAGTGTAAATGTATGGATTGAAAATAAATAGCAAGAAAACAAAAGTAATTAATAGAAATATATTAATATTAAAATTAAAATTTAAAATTAATAATTAACGTACAGAATAAGCAAAGGAATTCACACATCTTGGTTGTTGAAGAATGGAAAAGTGAGAGAGAAATCAGTTCCAAAATAGCAATGGCAAAGGAAGCATTCATGAGTAAAAAGAATTTATTACAAGAAAAGATGCATTTAGAACTAAGAAAGAGACTAGTTAAGTGCTGTTTGCAGTGTTTTACTAAATCTTTGTGAATCTAGGGGATATTTTTTACCCTTAGAACCAAACAAATCTATAAATTAATTGATAGAATTTCCATTATCTTGAATTTCGTTTTAATTAAGATGAATCCATTGCAAGTCGGAACCGAAGAGCCATGCCATTTTATGCCACAATTATCTAGTCAATTGCATATTGATTAATTTTTATCTAAGATCCAGTATTTTTTATTGAATTCTGTTTCCGAATTAATCAATATTTAGAGCACAAGCCAATATTGATGTCTCCAAATTCTTATAAAATAGTTCCTGTATATTATAAATTTAGAAAAGAATAGCAAAGGAAATTGGACAAACAAAACAACAATACAAACAAACAACAAAAACAACAACAACAGGAATCAATAAATAATCATTGATGAAATCTATCTTAAATAGATGTAAAGATAACCGATATGACCCGATAAGCAAGGCAGTTGTAGATGAAATGTAAATTTAGCCTACATCTTATATATAGTTGAGCCATTTAAATTTTTCCACATATCATTGCAGTTACCGCAACAAAAATGTTAATTACCAACACAAGTGACCATTTAAGGGTGAGGCTAATTCAGGTAACTGTACCACCGCTCCATTCTGGATGCAGTGCGATGCGTCTGTTAATTGAGCGACAAAACAAAAATCTTCAAACATCATAAATGAATTTGCTAGCCATGGATTTCAACTCAAGAGGAATAGGAAATTCGACCCAAATAACGGAATTTAAAATACGAACCTCTAAGCGAGAGCCATGCTCGCTGCCAGACCTCGGCGTGAAATTTGAACTAAACGTAGACCGGTGGAGTGCCATATCGGTTTCCTCAGCTGCGGACCTCATCGAGGGTACAAAACGACGAAAGTAACAGGACAAGGAGGCTCGTGATTGGAGGCGAATCATTTTTGAAGGAATTTCACAAGCAGTCTATCATCGGACGTGTTCATCACTGGACTACGAGGAGTTATGTGCTAACCAGTCTTTTGCTAGAAGAAGGATGTTCTAATATTTAAGTGGTGCCGTGCTTTGGTGCAATCAGAGGATAAAATAAGGGAATTATCTCAAATATTTATTCCCGAGCTAACCACAATGGATTGATATTTCTCCCATTATATGTATGCCTCACCGATATTCCATCCATTTCTTCGTTCCCGGTGATTGTGCTTCTGTGCCTGAGTGGCTCGCTCTCTTCTATTCGTACGTCTTATTCCTTGAAGTAGTGAGTGTAAATGCGAACGTTATCTATAATTTGCAGTGCTACCCTTTTAAAAGTGAATAAAATCGTGTTGAGTGCAAGATAAATACTGACCCCTTACAGTGGCGGAGGGATAGCGGATATTGACCAAGCGGTATAAAAGGTAAGCAGATATTTTTCACATACATGTTTCATTCATTTCATTTCATGATTACCTTGTTGTCTGAGGTGCTTCAAATTCTGGCCGTGGCGCTTAGTTGGCGCTATAGAAGTTTCATGGTAAGCGCTGATTTTCGTAAGTTTAACTGCATCGTAATTTAAGATTTATAATTAATTCCTAGTAAATGGATCCAAATAAATTAAAAATATAATATATTGCTTCAATAAGAATAAAAATGAATACTCAAGGGCTGTATTTTATAACTTACGCGAGTTATTACCACTTGTAGTCAGCATCCGAAATTTACTTTAGTGCGACTGTCATGGCGGATCTTCTTAACAAGTTTTATCAAACGGAAGACGGCTATTACAAAAATATATTATCTTAACTTCATCAATACTTAATAAAACTTATTCAAAACATTAATATGGCAATACTATAACTTACCGTAATAATTTTAGTATAATATCTTTTAGATATTTTCAAAAAATCAGTAAAATTTGTTGTTCCGTAATCTACGATGTAGATACACGTCAACATGGCGGCTTCGTCTGTCATAAAAAGATTGATGCGAGTGGGATTTGCGGTGGGTGGCGGGTAGTTCATTTTTATTGGCTTAAACAATTCAAATCATCCAATGAACTAGCTCTTATCAAATCGAGCAGCCAATCATATTTATCGTTGCTAGGAATGATTTTTATGCAATGGCATCCATGATAGCGTTTAAGAAATGAAAATTAAATATAATTCCGTTTTGTATTTTTCATTAATGTTTAATCATGTATGGTGAAATTTTGGATTATATAATGGGAAATCATTGCTCCGCCTCTGTGTTTATTTATAGGCCAGAAAATTCAAAAACTATTCATTTATTATTTAAACTTTCATGTTTAGATTTTATTCTCTATTAAAATTTATTTTTTGTATTGATTTAATTGGCTGTACTTCTTTTGATACTCAATCATATGAGAAGCGAGGCTTTAAGCAAAAAATAGTTTAGATTGGTTCCATATCTGTCGGTGACAGGAAAAATAAATTTGAATCAGATCTCAATATTTTGATATGAGTTTTAATATAAATATATCTGATTATAACTCACTCTTACCATGTACCATGAGTCTAGTATTCTTTGACATGGTTAAATAATTATCAATTAGCAATAATGTGGATTATGTCCGTTCTATGATGCAGTAAAACTTAAGATATTATCAATACTGTCATTCCATCCCATTTTTGGTAATTTAGTTCCCTTTCCGATAATGCAGACTCGCCTCAAACAATCACAATGATATCGACTGTGTAAAAAATAACTTTTGTAGTTATATAGTTTACATAGCTTTTAATTTTCATTATTTGGGTTTACCTAGAGTACTAATTGACAAAGATTGGAGTTAAAAAACAATGAAAGTCGGGAGATAGAAATACAAAGCCAAATAAAACGATATTATTTACATCTTTCAAAATATAGTATGTATAAAAACTTGAAGAAGAAGTTAATAAGGGTGTTTCCGTTGAAATTAATACAACATTTTAATCTATTCTTTCGTCTTTCATTATCAATTCATTTTTAGTTCAGATAGTATTACCAATGGCCAACAAATTATCTGGTAGAATGCATTCACTTTATTTTGCCACGATCTTGCTATCTTCGTTCCTTATTATGCTTGTTTTTACGAAAAAGTATCTATCAACTTATCAATAATGTTATTCCATTCCTGATTTCACCAGTAACTTATTTTTTTGTTCAAAAGTAAACCACACAGTAAATCACTTCGATTTTATTGCATATAATTTATAAGCTTATTTTTTAATGAATTTCTCAAATATAGACAGAATTAATTTAAAGTTCTTCATCTTTTTATCAAATAATCGCTATTTCATCGAGAGTAATTTAGCATGCTAACTTTTTTACCTTTTTTATACTTCCTCTTTTGTCATTTCACATTATTTATAAACAACGTAAATCGTTCACTATTTTTAATACAATTAGATTTCACGAATTGAGATAGCATAACAATCAAGGCAAAATGAATTAATTACAACGTACAATTTGCTTGTCTTTTCATCGTGAGGATTTAGGAATTAGAGGTATCCATAAATATTAATACTAAAGGCATTTGCAAACGCTTTTTTGACAGAACCTTTCCTCAGTTTTATCTATGTATTTAAAAAAAAATTAAGTTAACTTTTTTGTGTATTTTCCTTTAATTGAAGTCCACACTGTGTCAAACTTTGCATATGTATTATCCAGGATCAGAAACGAAATAATTTTGCATTTTCATTCGATAATTTTGCTGGGTTCGAACTAAGATTGCTTAGATAGATTTCCATAAGATATACAAGTAAACTCCACTTTTACCGATGACTTTATTTATTTTGAATAATTAAATTGGAATAAAATGCAGAGTCGAGATAAGCATCAAAAGAACGAAAATTGAATTAATTTTTATTTTGTTTGTGAAATCTTGTTTTCGAATCGAAATTTCAAGAATTTTGAAAAAACACACTAACAATTTCAAAGAATTTGAGGTTGTAAGCAACCGGTCTCCGTGACAACCTGAAAACCAATGCGATTGTTGGATCCGAGCTCATGCATTTTCACATAAGAATGCATTGATAATTTCACATTTCAAAGTAAAGTCTGTATTAATTACGAACTATGCTAAGAATAGGTCGTTAGATAGATTGATTTTAGATTGACTTAGAATTTAGCATTTGCAGAGACAACTCGCAGTAACGATCATACTACCATTTCAGAATTTTCCTTAATTAACACAGAATATGCTTTGGAGCATCTTAGAAATATATGTAAAGCTCATTGTAATGTTGTTTAGGCTCTAATAGTAAAATTTATTTATTAATAATATTAATTTAAAGACAATGATTGCTCAGACTAGGAAAAGATCTAAAATATTCTATAAAGGTTCTCATTCTCATTGTCAACATTAGACTTCAGATCTAAGTTATGAAAAGTTGTAAAGATTGAAAATTTTGGTTTTTGGTCACTTGTTACATACTATTGAATTGAGCTTTTATGAGGGATTCGACATTCTCTTTCTCACAAATACGGCAGATATATTTAATCATGCTTCCACTTTTCCCGTTGACAATCAACGGGCACTTCAACTAGTTGCTTATATGAAAATTAAATCGTTAACTGGTTTTTACTATTTTACAACTTTCATGGCAAAATGAATTAATTACAAGATACCATTCTCCAGTTTTTTTCATCGGGGGAATTTTGTTTTTTGATGTATCCATTAATATTATTTCTGATTGCTTTCGCTAACGCTTTTTTTGGCAGAACTTTTTCTCTTTCTTATCCAAATAAAACCTATTAATTTTAAATTTGACAAATACTTTCGATTTTCATTAATTTAATTCGTAGTATTAGTGTACTTTTTGACACTGATTTCAATATTATGAAATATACTTTTTTTTATTTTTTATCTTTTGCAGTAGTTTGGGAATCTTTATGTATTTACATTATATAAAAAATAATTATTATAGTAATATGTTTGTAATTGAGGTTTTTTTCTAGTCATTGAACTAATAATATTGATATTGCAGTGCTGATTTAATTAATTATGTTTTGTAGTAAAACATGTTAATTTAAATTTAAAATTGATATTATTGATGTAATTAATGAAGCTGATATTTAGATTGCCATGTTTTATTTTTTTATTTGTTTTATATACACCTTTACAATAGAAAAAGGGCATTTTTTTATGCCTATTTAATAAATCTAACCTAATATAAATCATTTCCGAAAATATCCAATTTATAATCTGAGTAATCACGTTCTTAATTTTCGAACCCGTAGAGAAGTTCGTAAAAACATTTCCTTGACGGAATCGTGCACAAGTTTGGAGAAGTGACAACTCCGAAGGTCTATTTCGGCCTCGTTTCTTTTCCCTTACTTCTCTCTTCTCCGATTCCTTCAACATCTGCAGCTCCTAATTCCCATCTTCTACGGGCGATTCTTCTCTCTCTCCATCCACTCCCTGCCATCGGTTGAATGGCGGCCTTAAAGACCTATTAAATTTAACGCCCAAAAGTTGGACGGATGCGGAAAGACGGTCCCTAATGATTTTCCTTAGCTCGGGAAAGGTGTAGAGGAAAAGAATTAACTGTGCTGAGTGAAAATTTAAAGAGTATCCTTCTTCTTGTGATGGAGAGACAGATAATAGAAAAACTGCTTCCGTTGGAGATGGGAAAGGAAATTTCCCCATTGCCGAGATAATTAAAAATGAAAGAGGCAACGTGCGAAGAATTCCTTGGGGAGACTGCGGAATATATACTCATCGGGAAAAGATGAATATCACGAGATGGGAATGGGTACTACAATTAGCATTTCTCTTCACATTGAGATTGCTGTTACGGACTTCTTAGTGTTGCGCACAAAAGAAATATCGTTCAGTTTTCGGCAGGAATACTTCATAAATCTGAACTGCTTTTTTTACGACCACAAGTTAAATTGTCATTTAAACTGTGTAATGTAGTAATTGAGGAGAGGATACCCGTGAAAATTCCTCATTCTTTTCCTACTTCATTACTTTGTCTCATAGAGATTTTTCGTTAGATTCTTCCTCAGTAAGGTTGCAGCAACTCCTCCAATCCTCTTTTGAAAATCAAGCTACGGTCCATTTTTGGTCCACGTTAATCACAAAATCTGACAAATTTGTGGCCATATCACCGATTTTGTTGACATTGGCCAAAGTAATTTCTGATGAAGGTTGCTCTTCTTCGTACTCTTCCTCAGCCTCGTCCTGCTTGTCGATGAGCTGCTCCAGATCCTCCTCACTCAACTCTTCATTGCTTGAATTTAAAAGTTCTTCAACATATTTTAGCTGCTTGTCTTCTAGCCCTTCCCCTTTCAGTCGCCTTCCACGTGATCCGATAAGATTTATTTCATCGACAAGTTCAAGGAATTCTTTAAAATCAATGAATTCAGTGTCGATGGTTTAATCTCGTCTGGTGATTCTTTAATTATGTTTATGCTGTCGGCAATATTGAATTTTTTCCAAGAATCAGTTACAGCGAGAGAGTTGTTTTTCTCTATCATTTCTAACAAGAAAAAGAAGGTACGCCGAATATAATAACTCTTGAAGGTAGCAATGTTACCCTGATCTAGAGGCTGGAGGAGTGATGTGGTGTTAGGTGGGAGGAAGTGGGAGGTTGAGTGAGCAGATTTAAGTTCCTGAGGATGGCCTGGGGCCTTTATCCAAAACGAGAAGGCATTTCTTTTGATGATATATATTTCTTAACTTCGGGAACAAAACAATAGTTAAACCAGTCCATGAAGATATTTCGACTCACACAAGCCTTTCGGTTGGACCGCCAAAACACTGGAAGATTATTTTTAATTGTCCCTGACAGAGCTCGCGGGTTCTGCCATCGGTGAATTAGCATAGGCTTCACTTTGAAATCGCCTGCTGCATTGGAGCATAGAAGAAGCGTGATTCGGTCTTTGCTAACCTTAAATCCAAGTATTTCTCTCATTGTCAGACTTGGAGATAAAAGTCCGGGGAGGCAATCTCTCCCAGAAGGGTCCGGTTTCATTGGCATTAAACACTTCTCTTTAATAAACTGCATAAACAAATTGGGAAACTCTTTCGCAGCTTTGTGGTCCGCAGATGCAATTTCACCGGAAATCTTCACAATATGTAGGTTATGTCTTTTTCTTAAAATTCTCAAACCAGCCCTTACATTCGGTGAATTTTTTTTCGGCACTGCTTTCACCCGAAGAAGCGAAATGTCTATACCTATAATCGCAAGGCTTATTCTCGGATACTTAAGGTACAAAACTGCACTCTGTTTTGTGTCTGTGATTCAACCCATATATTCAGAGCCTTATCTGTTTTTTGACGTTACTATTTCGTGGCACGCAGGACACTTTAACGCTTGCGCTTGTTCCACTCTGAGTACTAGTTCTGATTGAAGACTCACTCTTTTTAATTTTCCTAATAATGGACTCATTCACTTCCATCGATCTGGCAACTGATGCATAGGATTCTCCGCGGGCAAGTTTGTTGAGAACTTCTAAATTCTTATGGAGTGTCATTACTCGTCTTGCACGTTTGGAGACACTACTTTTCCCCTATCTCGATTTACGCTTCGGATCCATCACAGCTCATACAAAAAGGAAAATTCGCCAAAAATTGAGACGTCTTCAGTACATACAACTAAACTTCTCCGACAACTCAACTAATCTAAGTTCGAATTAGGGTTTGCTCTAGAGATAACACAGACAGGAAAAAATGACAATGTAATCATTTTCCAAAGACTCGGCTGTCCACACTGTTGAAGAGAACAGTCAGCCCTTATTAGACTCCTCAAACCCCGATGAGATTTCTTTTAATTACCCTCCCATGATGACCGATGAGATAGACGTATATGAAGCCCTTTTCAGGAAAAACATCATAAACCTTTCTAAAAAGCTGAGGATATACAGAGCGAAGACATTTCAAAGAAGTGCCTCTGTGTATGAAGTAACTCCCTCAAGATGCAAACGACTCGCTTCAGCTGTATAGGAATACGAGTAAAATGTAGCTTGCTTACTGCAAGCAGATCGACAACACTAATTTCATATCGGCATTATATCGGGACGGTCCTCAAAAGAAAAAAAAAAGGAATGAAATTTTTCTTAAAATTCGCTGAAATTTCATCGTCTGGCATCGAACCCGGGTCTTCCTGGTGAAATTACTATGCAGCACAAAAGAAGATCACCATCTCTAACTATGTGTGAAAATTCAAGCAGAAAAATTGGCTACAATTGCCTCAAAAGACGTTCTAATTTTCACGAATGTAAATGGCTCTCTGGATTCGAACCAAGGACGATCTTGGAAATCTAAAATTTGTTTCTGAAACCTATATATGATATCTATCTATATACCGAATTTCAAGTTTCTATATTATTGGAAAAGGTTTCAAAATAATTCCTAAAAATCGGATTAATTTCTGATTGCAGAGACACCTGGTATCGAAGCCAGGGAATATTGTAAGCTGTGAATGCAAAGTTTGATTTGTAAGGACTGGCTTTTCTATCATGCAAAGTTTGATGTCGATAGCATGCCGGGAAGTACCTTAATTTTGTTTCCGTTATCTCCGTAAGAAATGCATTGAGAAGTGCAAATGGCCCTCTGGGATCGAACCAAGGACCATCAGCGAACATCTAAAATTTGATTATGAAATATATTCATGATATCTATTTACATGCCGAGTTTCAAGTATCCTTCTTATCGGAAAAGGATCAAAAAAAATTCTTAAAAATCGCTGCAATGCATTTTAAACGGCCGATTTTTGCACCGACCTAGCATCGAACCATGGAAAAAATGCGAAGTTGTCTTTTTGATTTTCGTTGGATATGCACGGCTTCTAGCGGTCCCTCGAATTTTAATTCTCTCCTTTTCCGGGAAGGGCCTCAAAAAAATTTTGGAAAATCCCCGCCATGTATTCTTATGGGGAAAATCGCGACTTTGGGGCCTTCTGGAATCGAACCCATGGCACCGAGGTTCAAAATCACATATTTTCTGGCGGTTACACGTTATGGCCAATACGTCGTAAAAATTTCAAGTCAATCACGCTTGTGGTTTAGGCTGTGAATTAGTATCCTATCTATCTATCTATCTAGGTATATACATGAATGAATCCGGAGAAGCATCTATATATAATAGATATCCGTTCCGTTTATGGAAACTTTTGGTTCCCAGTAGAAACCTAATTGAAATGAAAACACCTAAGCTAATGTATTTTATCATAAAATACTATTAATGAAAGGAAATTCTGTAATATCTCCGATTATTTATCGAGTCGTTTATACTGACTCACATAAAGCGATTTTCAATTTAGGAAGCACGCAGGCAAAATGATGAAGATTTTTCTCTTTCCAATGAAGAACTAAATGCATGTATTGCCATATTTTACGCACGCAGAATATCGGGCAAGAATGATCACCCTATTACAAGTATTTGGTCAAACCACTGGGGAACACAATTTTGTAAAAAGACGATGTCTAGGAACCGTTTTGTAAACATTTTGCAATATCTAAGATTTGATGAGAAGTCTAATCGATTCCAACGACTCAAAACTGACAATTTTGCTCTCTTTTCAACAGTGTGGGATAGATTCATTGATAATTACATGGCTTGTTACAAACCCGGTCCGTAAATTACGGTTGATGAACAACTTTTCCCCAGCAAAACTCATACGGCCATAAATATTGGCTAGCTGTTGAAAAGGATAGCAAATATCTTGCAAATGGCTTTCCTTATGTTGGAAAGGATAATTTACGCCATGCTGATTGCCGTTTGCTGACCACGTAGTACTGAAATTAATGCAGCCATTACTGAAAAAAGGCAAAATATTACCGTTGATAATTATTTTACTTCAGTCAAACTCACTGAACATGCCAAGGTGTTATTGTACTCAGGCAACATTGTGGGAACGGTGAATAAAAAAAAGACGAGAAGTACCAAAAGAGATAAAATCAATGAAAGAAAAATTGTATGACTCTAAACTTTTTAGAAACAATGATGATTTCACACTTACTGTATATCAAGGTAAACCAAACAAGAATGTCATAATTCTTAGTTTCGTCCATCCCAATTTCGGCGTTCCTAGTGATTCCGCTAAGAATACTCCTGAAACGGTGAAGCTTTAGAATGAAACTAAATACTGAGTAGATAACGTAGGCCAAATGCCACGTAAATATACCACAACAACATATACTAGGGGATGGCCTATCCACTCGTTTGAAAATACGACTTAGCGGGTATAAATTATAAAATTAACATCAATAAAAAATACATCATTTTTTGTAAATAACATGTTTTAAGAATTACAATAATAAAGAAAAATGATAAAATAAAGCAATGTATCGATAAAAGCAGAGATAAACTGCAAAAATGAACAATAATAAGGTAGGAGTCAAAATGACTCCATTTGGTAGTTCTAAGGCCGCTTTCAGACGGGACGACTTTTCGCCGTCCGCCGTCTACGGCACGGTGCAGTGCTTTCAAAAAGTCGTCTCGTCTGAAAGCAGCCTAGCACCGCGCCGTGGACGGCGGCCGGCGAAAAGTCGTCCCGTCTGAAAGGGGCCTAAGAGGGGTAAAAGTGAAATGACATTAGAAAATGGCTATTTTTGTTGCTACTTATGTTTTGGTTGTTAACATTGCGTCAATGCGTAGGTTAGCAAATAATAATCCATTCCCGTTAAATGGATGATAAATTATTACGTTTTTCATGAAGCTCTGATCGCTACCTTGACTTTAAAGCCGAAGATGTTGGTCACCCTGCTTCTTTATAGTTTATAAACTAATTCGGGATCCCAAAGAGTTTCGACTAATCACGTAAATCATATCTGTACTCAGAATATCTCATTAGTTATTTATAATGCAAACGCATAACTCTCTGTTTAGAGATCCGGTCTGACGGTTGGCAGCCCTGCTTCACAAAGTGCTTCCTGAAATGAATTCTTATTTTACATGGAAGGTAACTGAATGTAAATTTGAGATATAAGTTTGATATAATTTATCTGAGAAAATAATTGGAAGAAGATTTTATAATGATAAAAACTATTAGGTTGGTAACCCTACTGAAAGTGGATTTATGCATTTGTAAATGTTATAAAACGATTTTGTATGGACGAAAACCCCAGGTTGGAATTTTTCACGACACAATTCGAAAAATTCTTCCGCTATCGTATTCGCTGGAGGTTTTTCCCGAAGCGCGAACGAGTGGTTTTATATGCTTTCCGTCATATGGCATAGCAATCTTGGCGTAACGTGACTGACTTTTATCAACAATTCAAATCTTCTACCACTTATTCCGAAAATATTAGTTTCAGTGGTCTAGTTTGAGTAAGAAAAATATTGCAGAGTATAAAACACTGCAGAATTAGGACATCGGTCCGCGCTTTGTTTAATTAATCAAAATTAAAACAAATTATGAGGTAAAACATCTTATCAGCACTTGCACAAAAGTCATATTATGAAGTTCTGCAAAATATATGACTTTACGACTTATAAAAGTATTTAATTACGAATTTTAAAAGTAGGCGGTCAAAATGACCGCCGCCGTCCTTCTAGGTAGGGCGAAACTCCCGTCCTCCTAGTGTTAATGTAATGAAGTAATCATTTATTTTTCTAATGACTGCAAATAATACTTCTCATCCTTCTTTTTCATCCAGGCTTTGAATCGGCATCGGCGAAGTTAAAATGTTTTGTTTTTAATTTATGGAAACCATGTGGAAATACAGTAAATACGTAAATATTAACGCTAGAACTTCGTTTAAAAGTTGTACATCTTTAGCGCAAGACATTGCTTTCATTCTCCATGTCAGGTTGACAAAATTTACAACAAATAATCATTTGCCAAAACGTGTGCAAAAACATTCAGTTACGGACAATTCCTCGGACTCCCGGTCGCAGCCGGATGTTAGCCCCCCACGGGGTTTATGACGATAGGGTCTGAAATCCTGGGGCTGAGAACTCTAAAATGGTTAAATCTAATACCTGAGGGCAGCAATGCTAAAACAGGTCTCCGTATCGCAGGAAAGAATTTCTGCTAGAGTCCTCCGACATACGGTAGAGTCTTTCCGCTTAGCTCGCCGTCTCGAAAGGGTTAAAAGTTTCTCAAATTTATTCAAGTCATCAAGTCACAGTTACGATAAATCTGTGCGTAACTTACGCGCAAAATACCTTTCAGCTGACTGATTTGCTTCCAAAATGGTATATTATTAATAATATCATCGAAAATTAATTTTTACTGATATCTTGTATTGCTTCAATACTTTTACAAATTTCTACGGAAACCCGGTTATTGAATTATTTTCGTAACTATACAGCAAATTTTCGGGTAATTATAAAATATGGATCGGTATATTTTATATCATCCCGAGTAATGAAGAGCCTACTGTACAGACTTTTAATCGTCCAGAATGCTTAATAAAGGAACAAGTAACTTTGCAATTGCCGCTAACTCATCTTGAGATGTGCCCTCCGATAACAGCCCTAAAATAATACAATCCCAATTTATGCAACTAATAATGGTCATTTTACAAAAAACAACATAGACATAAACTTACGTTTTCCCGATAGAGGCCTCGAGCTATTAGCGGACTGTGAAAAATATTTTCGGATGTCCTTCTGTACCTTATGAAATCCAAGCTAAACTCTCCTTCGAACTGTTCCCTGTGAATTTCTCAAAAGTACTATTCAAGAGCCTAGCTTTGCATTCACACCCTCAAAACAGTCACATGCAGAAGATCTAACTGAGCGTTTTATCAACCTGTTTGTCCCTCAAACGTAATCTTAATCTCTGTTTTCAGGGTGTAAGTTTCGAATTACTTCTCGAATGTTCCCTTGTGTTTTTGCGAGGAGTAAACGAATCAGCACATTCGAATTCTTCTCATGGGAATCTTATCTTATGGTGTGAGTCATCTAACAAAAGGAAATGGTTAAGAAGTGCATTCGTTGAACATTGTGTGCGAAACACTCGTAGCGTCCCATTGATATCGATGTCGGCTCTAGGCCTGCTACCGAAAACAACAACTTAGCTACTGGCATGCAAAGCTAGTCATAGGACTTCTTGGGGGGGGGGGGTTCGAACCCCTAAACTTCCCCCCCTCGCTGCGCCACTGCTTGGGCCTATTTGCAAAATACTCACCGCAAAACTTTCTTATGTCCATTTTGAAGGGAAACCAAAAAATAACTGAATCCTTTGTCTTCTGCGGGCGATTGTCGGACGATACTCAAGGAAGTTTGAGAGAGAGGACGTAATCGCATAACCTCGCGCTCTGATCGCATCGAGAGGCAGTTCTAACTAAATTGTTCACCCTGAAACTGAACTTTTCTTCTCTTGGGAGGGAAGGGGCGAAGGACTCTACTACAAAGTATTGTTGAAATATTTTTGCTGCGCTGGAGGTATAAATGAATTTCCTACGAGGAAGTACTTTTCCCATCACTGGTGTTTACACGAGCCAACACTTGACTTTGTTTTGTCTAAATTCTTTTCAAATACGCTCGTGCCTGAAAATTGTTTCTACAACACATCCCGAACCAAAATACGAATGGGTGTCCAGGGGGGGGCAGCTGCCCCCCCCCCGGCGACGCCCTTGCTCTGGAATCATTAATTACTAACAAAAGTGTGCTGCAACAGATAGCGATTGATGCGAATCCTAAGAATCCATCCCTGAGGCTTCGTCACGACACAAAAAACGTGTTCTGTCCGAAAATTAACTTTTGGATTTTTTTAAATAATCTGCATGACGTTCTGAAATCATTTAAAGCTTACATAATCGACATGGCAAATGATGAGCCACAGCTTAGCAAAGTCTGCTGCATTTTCCTAGATCCCTTTGGAAGAGTAAAACATTTTTGTACGATCACAACTTAAATTACTGATGGTCGCAGTTGTAAAATAATAAATTTAATTAAAAAGAGAAGAGATTTGGCCGTGACGAAGCCCCATTTGCCAGCTAATTTTTTTGACACTTCAAGAAAAGCTTCGAGCTTAGAACCATCAAAAATTTCTGATGTTTTTAAATTTGTTGATATTCTCGCAAAATCAGATCCCACCTTCAGTGAAGAGAATACAGCTGAAATTCATTCCGAGATGGCAAACAACGTGGCTGACGATGGTAAGTGGAAGACACTATACGTCATTTCAGTATCTAAAAAACTTTCGTCTCTAATTTTTTGGAAGGGAATATGCTCCAAGACAAAAGTCTATTGAGTTGCCGTAAAGATTTTTCACTTCCATCCGCATCCTCGGCGACGGAAAGAAGTTTTAGCAAGCACGGAAATATTCACAACCTAAGAAGAAACCGCAGGACTAATGAAAGAGCTTTGAAACCTATTTTAATCAAGCACAACTTGAAATTACTAGAAACCGAAAGAGCTAAAATTTCAAGCGATAATCTCTCGAAAATTGGATGGAGAGGAAGGAGAGGAAGTTGTAACACTTGCGGGTGTAGATGAGAACAATTCTTCACTCATTCCCAGCTAGGAATCAGATCTAGATGGCTTTGTGGAGGAATTTGAAGACACAGGTACAGATTAATCCAATCCAAAACATATGGCCACTTTGGTTCTTTTGCTTTTGTATCGAGTTGTATGCATCTTTAGAGTTGTGCCCTACTAACTATAATTTATTTGCAACTAATACAGACTATAATTTAACTACAAATAATATAATTATGGCTGTAATTAATACCATGTAAGATGATATAGTCCATGATTAAAAAAAATATGTAAAAATATATCCTTCTTATTTATAATTACCTACGAACTCTTTCACTCATTTATTTCAAGCATTCTAAGATACGAAACGGAATTGTTAAAACAAAACATGTGTCATCATAATTAGATTGGAATATCAAACAAAAATGTTGCTGCTGTTTGTTTTTAATTTTACGGTTTTTAAGCCTAAATTAATCCCCTATACTATTAGATAAAAAAAAACACTATCGATATACTGAAAAGATATAATCATTCTTCGAAGATGTTTCTGCTATTCGAAGATGTTTCTGCTAAGTCGTATCAATATTATAAATAATTTATTTATTATTTATATTAACTCCGCCCTTACCGTGCGAAAACTGGAGGATTCCTCGGCATTTATATCCAATTGAATATTTTCCTTTAAAATTCAGAACCTGTTAAAGGTGGCTGAAATAATTTAATATCTAATACTAATTAATATACTTATCATAACTATTATAATACTTTTTCCATTTGGTTCCTTTACTGGCTCTTTAATATTACAAGTAAGAAAGATTTGCGTGTTTGAGATCATCGAGTATTTAAATGTGATTTTCAGCGCATCATTGTGCATAATCTATATATATAAAGCAGAAATTCTGTGGGTTTGTGTGTTTGTGGGTTTGTTTGTTTGTCTTGGATTGGAGTCTACACCGTTTGCCCAATTTGTCTCAAACTTTGCATACGTGTCCTCTGACATCAGGAAGGAAGTACTGTCGCATTTTTATTCAACAATTTTGCTGGGTTCGAACCAAGATCGCTCAGATAGATTTTCATAAGGAATACACGTAAGCTTCACTTTTATCGGTTGCAGGCTTTATTTCTTTTGAAGAATTAAATTAGAAGGAATAGTCGTACAGAGTCGAGAGAAACACCGAAAGAAAGAAAATTGAATAAAAATTTTTATATTGGTCGTGGAATCTTACTTTCGATTAGAATTTCCGAGAATATCGGTGAAATATACGAAAATTATGAGAATATTGGAGGTTGTAAACAACTCATCCCCCTGACGACCGATCCCATTGTTGAATCCGAGCTCATGTTTTATCCCGTAAAAATACTCGTAGACTTTAGGCTCATAAAGGTGATGATTGAAGAGGACGATATATTACATGGATAACAAGAAATTTTCTGTAAGAAGGTAACCAGCAATTGCAGGTACCTAATTGCAGTCAGGAGATTACCAGCTCATGAATGAGGGAAGTTAGTTGTCTTGTATGATGTAAAGCAAATATTCTGTGGGTTTGTACGTTTGTTTGTATGTTGTGTATCTTCGATTTTAGTACAAACCGTTTGCCAGATTCGCGTCAAAACTTTGCGTACGTGTTTTCTGGGACCAGGAAAGACGTACTGTCTCAATTTTATTCGATAATTTTGCTGTTTTGATCGTGGAATATTTTTTCCGAATCAAAATTTCGAGAATTTCGACAAAATTCGCGTGAATTTTCCAAAATTGTTGAGGTTGTAAACAACAAATCCTCCTGACGATCAATGCGATTGTTGAGCCGAGATCATGCATTTTCCTGTATAGTAAGAATAGCTTGGAATTTAAGACTATTCTAAAGGTAATTTACGCATTGCACGACCGGCAACTTGAATTTAATCTACTTCTATATTCCCCGTTGAGAATCAACGGGCGCTTCAGCTAGTCTATCTATATATATAAAGCAGAAATTCTGTGGGTTTGTTTGTAGGTTTGTTTGTTTGTCTTGGATTGGGGTCCACACCGTTTGCCCGATTTGTCTCAAACTTTGCATACGTGTCCTCTGATATCAGGAAGGAAGTACTGTCGCATTTTTATTCAAGAATTTTGCTGGGTTCGAACCAGGATCGCTCAGACAGATTTTCATAAGGAATACACGTAAGCTTCACTTTTATCGGTTGCAGGCTTTATTTCTTTTGAAGAATTAAATTAGAAGGAATAGTTGTACAGAGTCAAGACAAACACCAAAAGAAAGAAAATTAAATGAACATTCTTATTTTGGTCGTGGAATCTTACTTTCGATTAGAATTTGCGAGAATATTGGTAAAATATACAAAAATTTCGTGAAAATTCGAGGCTATAAACAACTCATCCCCCTGACGACCGATCCCATTGTTGAATCCGAGCTCATGTTTTATCCCGTAAAAATACTCGTGGACTTTAGGCCCATAAAGCTGATGATTGGAGAGGACGATATATTACATGGATAACGAGACATTTTCTGTAAGAAGGTAACCAGCAATTGCAGGTACGTAATTACAGTCAGGCGATTGTGTGTCTTCGATTTTAGTACAAACCGTTTGCCTGATTCGCGTCAAACTTTGTGTACGTGTTTTCTGGGACCAGGAAGGACGTATTGTCTCAATTTTATTCGATAATTTTGCTGGCTTCGAACCAAGATCGAACGTATTACTCTTAATTAGTCATACATTATAATTACATTCATTATTATTAAGAAATGACGGAACGTAAACGAATAGTTGAGATATGGATGGGAAAATAAATGCATGAGAAACATTGACTAAATTTTCAATAAATTTATTTATTTAATAACATTAACAGAACAAAATATGCACAGCATCACAGCTGCATAAGATGGGCAGCAATTCCTCCGCTCTAGAAACAAGAAAACTTCATGATAATCTTAAATCAAAGCAATTAATCAAGGAGAAACTACAACTTCACTTCACTCAACTTCATTATCCATAGTGTTTCATTCAAATAAATATAGAGTACACGAGGAAAATGAATTTTTAAAAAAATAAGAAAAATTCATGAAAATCTTAAATCAAAGCAAATAATAAAGGAGAAATCACTGTAGTCCTACCTTGCCAGATGATAGGGAGGTTTCGTCCAACACTTAATTCCTGCTAGCACTATCAGTTCTCAATGGCCTGGAAACAAGATCAA
The DNA here is from genome assembly GCA_947579665.1 of Sympetrum striolatum. Lineage (NCBI taxonomy): Eukaryota > Metazoa > Arthropoda > Insecta > Odonata > Libellulidae > Sympetrum > Sympetrum striolatum. Next base: position 83,021,051 of record OX388346.1, read on the forward strand.
AGAAAACGAAATCAATGAAAGAAAGCATTAAATATTATGCATTAATTTGAAGATTGATACAAACCAGCAATAGAATAAATGTAAATGATATATAAAGATGAAGTATGATACGAACCTGCAACGTGAAATCTACTGCACCGTCCAAGATCACCAACCAAGGAAATAGAGATACACACGACGCTGTGCTGTCTGGGTAGTTTCTTCAGTGGGCGACCTGCCTTAATAATAATAACATAGTATGTATTTTCTAAGTTACGAAATATTTTTATTTTAAGACATCAACGATGAATTTCAAGTGATAACCTTTATATAAATGAATGCTTATAAGAAAATATTAATTGATTTATAGATAAACTCGAATTAATTTAGGTAATGTATTCTCTGCAGGTTATCTTTTTGCATGGCCAATTTCATGGCTTGATAGGCGCTATAAGCCTCAAAATTGTGGTGAAAGCTTTAGATACTTCTGACGCTTTCATTGGCCATTCTTGCATATCTGTCATGAAATACTAACATGGAAGGAGGAGTTGCTCCTCCTTCTTCTATATGTTTCTGAACAACCTTTCATTAATTTTCCTTGCAACTTTGATTCAGAGATATATAATAGGAATTAGGCAGGGTTTCGCAAGTCTAATAGCCTAGGGACACTTTCAACTTAAATCTGGATCAACCCAAGAGTAAACTATTTGTACCTTTGCAGCCATTATTTTGAAAAATAATAACATTAAGCTAATTTATACAAAAAATTTAGGTATTCAAGGTTTAATAGGATTAAATACTTTATCAATTATTATGTAGTGAAATTGTTTAATAAAGTATTTCAGAATTTCAATTTCTTCGCAATTCTTCAGAAATATAATGATTTTTTATATTACCTGTGTTTAACCCATTATCGGCCGGAACTGCTCGCCATCGATGAATTTTGATGTTATTTAAATTTTTAGACGTTATGGGGCTGTTTAATACATAGATGCCCTGAAAAATCCAAATTTTTTGCGTTATCTTAGTTTTTGGACGTGTTCGAAATTTCGTACGGTGGCCGTAAGGGGGTAAAATATATGAATTAAACGTCATGATGTTTATTATCATTTTTATTACAGTAAACTTTAAAAACTTCTTTTTTAAAAAACTATAAATGGTAGTAAAACAGAATATCTTTTTATAAATCAGCAGAAAAGTCCATTCTGCGAGTTTTACATAATCATATCTTAAGGATTTCAAGCGCATTTCGCTATAATACTTACTAAGTAATCAAGTACAATAAACTCACATTGTTGTCAATTTTCAAATCACATTGCTTATCATTTTCAAATCACATTGTTAATCATTTTCTCATGATCGGCCGAAGGTTATCTCGAGATCGCAGTCCCCTAACTTCAATAGGCTGTGCTCCCTTCCCAATATCGCGAATACTGGTGACGTCATCTGGCCCTGCTTCACTATGTGCATCGTCTTGATCAGAGTCATTGCAGTCAATAGGTGGGAATAAAACGAACTCAAGCGCGTCCATTTCGGAAATATCCTTGGCCAGCTCATCCTCTTCGTCAAGTTGCTCCAATATATTAACAATGGCCTCGCCATCCGTGTTCAAATTGTACCTGCAAACAATACCACATTTTTTACCCCCTTCCGGCCACCGTACGAAATTTCGAACAGTCAACAAAAACCACATGCCTGACTGACATTATTATAACCTTTTATCAAATGACCACTCATACATGTAGTTTATGGTCTACACAAGCCAGTGACACACTCAGGAACAGAATTCAGATTAGTTTTACCAATAAAAAATAAACAAATACTCACCGGCGTGGGATTTTGCGTCGCGCGCCAACCTAGACGAAATCTGACCGCGTGGGAAATGGAGGGAAAGTGGCGCAGCCCCAAGCCAGGCGGCACGGGTGAATGTTTGAACCTTTCCCTCAAAAATAATAAGCTAGCGAACTCGATGCAATGACACATCGCGTCACGGCACCGATTTGTTTACCTCCTTGTTTAGCGTACGAAATTTCGTACGGTGGCCAGTAATGGGTTAAGTAGAGTTAATCTGATGTCTAGGGCATTCAAAGTATCCATGTCAATATATTTTAGTTCACCATTGACACTACCTATTCTAACAGTGAAAAATATTTACATTCTCTTGAAATTTTCATATCAAATCTTTGCACTACCTATATGTCATAATATTTATTTTTCCCTTCTTCAACACTATAGTATCACTATTCCATCTTTACTGAGGTGTGGAAAATTTTCACATGTAATTTCTCCTACTTAATAATTGCATAATTTGTATTTATCATCCCTTTCTTCATATATATTAACTGTTGCAAAAAATATAAATATTCAATAAAATTCATTAGCTAATTAAGCTCTGAAATTTTAAAAAACTTATCCATATATATAAATTTAAAGGTAATTATAAGGTACATTTTCATTGGATGAATTTTTAAACAATTCCTAGTAACTTATTCTTATAAAAACATTACATTTTTTATATTTTTCCCTTTCTTGCTAGAAATGTCATTGTAAATTTGAATCACTATTGCAGAAAGAATAAAATTTAAATTGGAAATTAATTAAGCTAATTCATCTACACTGTAGTAGTTTGCTGTTGTGATGCATTTAGGGACTCAGAGAAACATTCTTTGATATTCAGCCTTTTTGGGAGGCAGCATAATACCAGAGATAATATTTTCTACTACTAAACTAGTTATTTGTACCTATTCTTTATGTCACCTAACATCTCCTTTGTCTTCCCCTTGAATTACTTTTGATACCCTAAATTACTTTCTTTAGCAGTCCTTCCCCTTTAAAAATTAACCCTTGTAACAAGGATATGCTGGGTTGTTGTGAGGAAAAGATAGAAAATGATTCTCTCTTCAGGAAACTTTTACTATGCAGAATGATAAAATGTACAGTGTTCTCAGTCTCTGCGCAGAGGCTCTACACACTGAACTGCCCTCTGCGCTTATCCCTCTTGCGTAATGCGTAAACTATGAAGAGCTTGCAGAGAGAAAAGAGGCTCACTAGGCTGGGGTGAGGAGCAAGGTAGTTGAAATGTGGGAATGGTATAGAATGGAAAAAGTAAGTTGGGTGAATAGGAAAACAAACACGGAGGTGCTGGAGATATTTGGGAAGGAAAGGGCTTTAATAATAATATTTATTAGGTCCAAAGATCTACAATTGTAATATAGGTCAAGTCGTGTTAATATAATGTCATATATATTATAAAAATACAATTTATTGAAGTGATTTAGCATCAACAGAGGAAATGGGTGAGTCAAATATGGAGAGGAGAAGAGCTTTCAAAGAAAATAATTTAGGATAAAATTCAGGGGAAAATACTGATGGAAGACCTAGACGAAAGATGTTGGATGACTTAAACGATGACTTATACACACCAAAAGTTTTGTTAAGATAATACATATCGTAAAACGGAGAATAATAAATAATACAAAAATGATCAAATGTAATAGAAGTACTATGAAAAATTTTGAGTAAGATAAAAGCATCCGTCAGGCAGTAAAAAAGGGTGGGCCTGTCCGGGATTTGAACCCGGGACCTCTCGCACCCAAAGCGAGAATCATACCCCTAGACCAACAGGCCGAGTAACAAATGAGGTGCTTATATAGAATTCATTTATACAATACTAATTTATTCCTTTGATTCTAAGACGGTTGTTATTGTTTTAAATGTAAATAAAATATTGGCGGATGCAAATTACCACTTTACTCTACGGAATGAAATGGAAATTCTTGGCAGGATTGTTATTGTGCGATGCGCCCCATCAGTTTCTTTCTCTAACTTCTCGCTATAAACAGATGAGGTATCCTACTCGCCGAAGATGCACGTGTTGTTGTGAAAACCTTGTGTGAATTTTATGTTCTTTCGTGTTAAATAATTTTTAGGGGTAAGTGAAAATGGGCAAAGCAAAGAAATTTAAAGGAGGAGTTCCGAAAACAAAGATACCTTTGGACGTGCAGTTGGAAGATGACCAGTTCGCCAAACCTTCCGGTAGAACGAAAATAAGATTGCGGAAAGACGAGGAAGAGGTGAATTAAATTAATTCAAGTATTTAAGTATTTGTAAAAGAAACAACTAATGAAAATCTTTCAATATTTGTTTGCATTTTAGTTTGTCGATGCTCAGTTATCAAAGAAGATTCTTCAGCAAGCTAAACGTCAACAGCAGGAACTTGAAGATGACTTCGGAATATCAAAACCTACTTCATTATCTAAGCCTTCTTCTAGTCTGGGGAATAAAACTGCAGATTCCGATGACGATGAAGAAGAGGATGAGGAATTTGATACGATTGGATATGAGTCTTCGGTATGACAATTTGGATTTTGATGGTAGGCATTGAATTAAAAAAACCAACGGTATAATGTTGAATTATATTTGCCAGTTGCAGCAAATAAATCCGGAGGATGAGAAGGCAATTGAAAGGTTTATGAGTAAAAATCCTGAAACCCGGAGAACTTTAGCTGACATCATTGCTGAAAAGATTACAGAGAAGAAAACAGAGTTAGCATCACAGCTTTCAGATGCAGGAGGTAAATTTGTCTGATTCTTAGTATGCTTTTGTGTAGGTATAGTTTCAAATGTTATTTATCATTTGGTATTCATGTATTTTATTGGTTATCAGAATTACAGTTGGAGGAGATTGATCCACGAGTTAAAGAAATGTATGAAGGAGTTCGAGATGTATTATCCAAATATCGTAGTGGTAAAGTACCTAAAGCTTTCAAAATCGTCCCGCGTCTCAAAAATTGGGAGCAGATTTTGTACATCACAGGTGAGCATCATCGTCCCCGTATGTCCACACGGAATTCTTACTTATTTGAAGTCGCATGTGAAAAATCATGTGCTCATTGAACATAGTAACCTATGATATTGATCTATTTTATACATATATCCTTAAATACTTTTGAAAAAGCTATCGGAAGAAAACTGTCTAATAACTTAATTCTGATAAGTTTTGCATATTTAAAGCTTTAGTATACTTACGTAGTTATTGAATGTGATTAATTTTATTAATGCTCTTACAATAAACTTAGTTTTTATTTGTACTTTGGTTTGCTATTATTAGGCCATAGTATAATGTCCTACGCTACTATTTTTTCTCAAGAAAGTGTATTTCTGCCAGAAATTATATTATTATTATCAATCATTTTTGTTATGAATAGTTAATGAATCTCTTGTCATGTTCTCCATCGTTTCCTCTTACCTGGTACTCTATTTAGAGCCTGATTACTTTCTCTATGCTGTATGAGCTCATGTATCATTTGGTGTCACTTATATTGTTATCATTGCCTATTTTCTGAGTCCTCCAAATAATAATAAGTGGGTTCGTTTGATTGGTTTGTTTGTGCGAATGTTGCTGGAAATTGTGAAAGTTGCGTTTCCTTACTAAGAATTATATTGTGGAAATTCTGAAGGACCAAGGGAAATGTGGATGGACTTTATCAAAAACATATTGGAAAACTTCTGCAGCAAAGAAAACTCCAACAACAAGATCATTGTTAGTATATGATTAATTGAAATTCCTTTAAAGTCTACTGTTTTCACTCATTTGCATTGGTTAATGGAATATTTGAGAGCACAGGTAGTGAACCCAACAAGCAGTCTGATCAAGAAATTTATTGAAGAATTACATTGGAAGCTTCCCTGGTAGCCCTGGCTTCAGTACCAGTGCTAAACTAGTCACATTTATTCATTGCTTATTGTTATTAGAATTTTTATTAGATTTTCATTTTAAATACTTCTGAATGTTTGACTATCAATTACTGGACAGTTTGTTAGAAACAAAATGAATATGACTATCAAACCCATACTAACTATATACTCATTATAACACCAGGCTGTAGTGTCATTGTGTATAGATAATTCCTATTTTTGTTAGGTTTATTTTTTAAACTAGATATTACATTTTAAGCTTCACATTACCAATTACCTTTTTCTTTGGTGATATTTAAAGAAATAAACATCAGAAACACTATAAAGGAAAGAATGCTAAATATTAGAAGTTAAAATTTCCAATAGCAGTCTTTGTCAGGGTGCCTTCCCTCATTCACCGATGTTCAGAGAAACCAGGAAAGGAATGCACCCTTTTAAGAATACCCAGTGTACGTTTTGAATGCGATGCTTCCTTCTTCCGGGGTCATTAATTAATAAATGAACCCTGAAGAAGGAGTGAGGGGTTGCACACCAACAAAGAAAGCTGTTGCAGATTTTAAACCTCTAATTCATTAACAGCCATCTTCTTCCTTTACAATGGTCAATATGTTTGATATTCCAATAATAAATTATTAAAAATCTTAATTAGTCTATGTCTTTTAACTGTTGGCATTATTTTAATTTAGATCCTCCATCATGGAGTGCTGCAGCAATGTACATGGCAACACGAATATTCGCATCGAACCTGAAGGAAAAAATGGCACAGAGATTTTATAACTTAGTGCTACTACCTAGAATACGGGATGATATTGCAGAGTACAAGAAAATCAACTTTCACTTATTTCAAGCAATGAGGAAAGCTCTTTACAAACCAGGTGCTTTTATGAAGGGTTTCTTACTACCCCTTTGTGAGGTAAGTACATACAAAGTTTGACATTTGATTGTTTAGAATAGGTTTGTATTTATTTCACAGCAAATTCACTTCAGAAAACATTTAACAAATGAAGGAATTGGGGAAGAGTTGCATAAAAATGGTGCCTCGAAAACGAAGATTATATGCACTGATGAAGGAATTATTGTATCCTTAGTATTACTATGTCAGAAGCTATTCTAGTGCTTTTTCTGCTGGATGCACTTCAGTGATTTATTTAATTTCATTCAATTTAAGATTAGCAATATTTAGAAATTTTGAGTAAAATATATGATTCTAATTTACAAACTTCTAAACCTTCTTTCATTATTGTGTAAATATGCAATGTAATGTATCAACCTTGTGCTCACAAGTATTTGAATAAATTGTTAATTTATTATGTATTGAGTTTAGCAAAAGTTATTGTACTAACATGTGATACATTTTTTAAAATTACATTTTCAGAGTGGGAACTGTACGCTGAGGGAAGCAATAATAGTCGGAAGTGTCATTGCCCGTAACTCCATCCCAATGCTTCATTCTTCAGCTGCAATTTTAAAAATTGCAGAAATGGATTACAATGGAGCAAACTCAATCTTCCTTAGAATTTTCTTTGATAAGAAGTATGCTTTGCCGTATAGAGTTGTTGATGCTGTTGTGTTTCATTTCTTGAGGTGAGGAAGTTACTCAAAGTAAATTTTTCTTTTGGTAATAATCCTTGGTGCATGATGGAGGTTTTGCATAGCCAGCTGAAGTTGCTTATTGTTAGAAAAATCCTTACAATTAATCCCAGAGTGTTAGATTTTTGTCGTGGACTTTCGAATAATAATATGTTTATCTTAATTATAACAATTGCTTCCTGTTCTTTCTTCTTTAGGTTTGAGCGAGATCGAAGGGAGCTTCCTGTTTTGTGGCATCAAGCACTGTTAACTTTTGTTCAGCGTTACAAAGGAGATGTGAGTTCAGAACAGCGAGAAGCATTGTTTAGACTATTGCGGTACAAATCTCATCCAAAAATAACCCCAGAAGTCAGGAGAGAGCTCCAAAGTGCTAAATGCAGAGATGAAGAAGCAACTGAGCCAGAACCTCAATTGGATGAGCAAATGTCTTCACTTGATTAGCAAAATATATATTTGAATACTTACCTGACGTTTTTTGATTAACCATAATTCAACAGAATATTAAATATTGTTTTTGAAATTCCCGTTGTATATGTAACGTCTTCCTTTTGTTTCTTGGTATGTCAACTGAACCTAGGCACATTTGAAAAGGATGATTTTGTTTGCATTGTCTCAAAGTCAAATATTCTCCATGCTTTAGAAATCGTAATGTATTTAGGTATTAATATCTCAAATTATTCAGTAATCTACGGTTAATATCTTGAACAGATGAATACATGGTTGAAGGGAAGTGCCTATCTCTTGCAATATTTTCTTAGCTGACATATTAAAGGCTGCTAACTTGGCTTCGGAAAAATGTAACCTTGGTGTATGAAAGATACTTATAGTGCCTTGCGTACATAAATCAAGGATAGTCATTATTTGCCATAGATGCTGCAAAACAGATGCAGTATTTAGTAGCTGAAGAGATTTTTTCTTAGATTCTAACCTCTGAAATTAGGAGATTTTGAGGCAAAGGATCAATGTAGAGCCTGCTGTTGCAAATGCAGTAATGACTGCATTTATATTACTGTGTATTTATAATCCACATATATGAAATCGATGCATAATTGCTGTCCTTCCATAACCAACAATTAATGGAGTACATACCATGGTACTACAACTTAGGGCAAAATTTTCAACCATTTGACTTTAGCTGTGGCTAAGCATTGGTTACCTTATATCTAATGCTAAATATATGTTTTAAGGAAATGTCTTAATCCCACATGAGAGCCCATCATCTCTTGGAGCCTTGTTCGGAGAGAGGCCTGCACAGGAATAGCTCTGCAACTTGGAATACAGTCAACCCTATCTGGCAAGGATCATCCTCGTAAGAATCATATTTTGCATTATGCTAAATGCATATTATAGCTTGTTGTGACTTAGTGAATTTCACCCTTTACAAAATCGATGTCTTCCTTAACATCATGTAATAATCAGGATATGCAACTGCTCTTACGAATGTCTATGCAAGTTTTCTCCATTTCAGTTTGCTCAAGCAGTATTTTCCCTCACTCTATGAGTTTTTAGTATAGGGTTCATGACAGGTAAGGTAAATTGTCTCTGTTAAGTGGTAATTAGTTTGTCTTGTTTGTATTTCATTGTATTCCTCAAGTACCTCCATGATTCTGACAGGAAATAAGACTTCTCATTTAGATCAACTTATCCTTAGCCTCTTTCCCTCATTAATATGCAGTAATACATGAAATAAGCGATGCAATCAAGAGAAGGTAATGATGAATCATATGCGAGATAGTAATGATGAATCTTCAAAGTGAGATGATCTTAACTCAGGTTGAATTTTCCAGCAAGTTCAAATTAGAAACATAAACAAGAAAGTAGATACTATTATGCATCCATCCTTTTAATCAGGCCTATTAGATACCAACAGGGACGGATCCAGGGGGGTGGTCCTGGGGGTCCGGACCCCCCCCGAAATATCACTTGTGCCTATTTTTCGAAAATGAAACTCAAATAACGCAAATAAACACACAATTTAATAAGCAATCACTAGCGAAAATATTCGAATTTGTCTAACACAATTCTAACGTCACGTTTGTGAAAGCCTAAATGTCTTTTATTTAAAAAAGTTTTGATCGGACCCCCCCCCAAAATTTTTCTCTAGATCCGTTCCTGGATACCAAGATAAAAATAAGGGAAATTGATGGTATAAACAGAGCTGTTCTAAAGATTTTACAGAGAAAGATAAGTGTTAGTTATGATTTATGGAAAATAACTAAATAGTGAATGCTTGCATAAAGAAAGACCCAAGTGATAGCAAGCAAGTTATAGCAGTAGATGACATATAAAGATTTGCATTATATCTCCTTTAAAGATACTGACATAGCTTTCTAACTGAAGAACTTGATTTTTCATGGCACAAGATAATCTTCTAAATAAAATCATCTGTATATTACTGAGCTGAATTCACTAAAATACATAATTTACTTTAATTACCCTACCTATATTTCTGTATTATCACTTCAAAATAAAAATGTAAGAAAACTTGTGTGATGTGGCCAGCAAGAATCTTACCAGTACCATTAAATGGTCCATTGCTTGTATGAGTTTGACATGGCTGTACTAGAACAATGAGTTGAGGTTTTATTTCAGAGATAAATTTATTTGGCAGAGAGATATAGAAACATTAAATGCAATACCAGGATGAGATAATGTAAAACTTTTACCAGATGTATAGATATACCAAGTGGTTCATCAAAAGGTTTTATTCAAATTCTCACAATTTTATTGAAAAAAGAGGCAATAATACAAAAACTGCTAAAAACCTTGGCTCGATTCCACATACATGTTTAATTGTGTGTTAATGTGTTTTAGAGGAAAAATTCCCAGTAAGGAATTATAATTCTGTAATCTTACATCATCATCAAACTCTTTCAAAACAAAACTTACAAAACTGCTTCTCAAACAATGAACAAATGTGACTAGCACCTCAGGAAAACTTCTTAAAAATGTATTAATTCGACTATAATTTATGCAAAATTAAAGAAATACACTTTCCAAAACAGTTTCCCCTCTTAAAATTACTCAATACCTATATCATTACTAATATAAGTTGAAGCATATGAATACATTGATGGCTATACTCCTAGAAGTTACAGGATTTTCTTTCCTTGGACATATTTAAGTGAAAATAGTGAAGAATAAACCCACTACACACAAAAATTAACTTGGGCATTAACATGTAAACTGAAACCACCACTTGCAAGCAAAGTTGAATTTTCCCATTGATAACTTCATAGGCTCACGTACTTGTCATGTTAAAGCTTCATTATTTACAAAATGCATCATGTCATACATGCACGTATACCTCTTCAAAATTTGAAAATATTTTGGTTACAATTTTCTGGTAACTAATCAGTAGCAGTTTCCAGTAAAGGCTTATGAGGTGAAAATTGGAGTGCATAAAATTGTTAGTATGATTAATGGGGGGAATATAACTCTCCTCGATTATTCAACCACAACATTACCCAGACTGATCTGATCCTAGCTTTTAGAATTCTTGAAACATTTTAGTAAAATACAAGCTATGATCAATATACCCAGCAACAATAACAACATTCTACAATGTAAATACTAAACTTTGATCTTCCCTGCAAGACTATCTACAGTACCCATCTCATTATATTCATCACTTCCAAACATCCAGAAAAATAAATTAATAACTACAAGATTAAAAATGATATCAACTTTGCGACATCCACAATCTTCTGCTACCAAAAATGTGCAAATATATGCATGAAAGTGCTTAAGAAGTCACATTTCACAGCACCACAACAAAGACATGTGAATTTGGATCACAGCTAAAGAAAAATTTGGCACCATATTGTAAATGTTCAATCAACGAGTATAATCATCACAACCATTAAGACATATTGGCTGTGTCATAATGACTTTTGAACAAAACATTAATCAATCAAGAAATTGATCAGAAAAAATTAACTGATTTATTCATATTCCATGATTAGGATTGACAGGCCATAGTGTATTGGATGAATCTTTACAATCTCATCTAGTACGAATAAAAGCTTTATCTCAAAGTTCATCAGAAAGATTCAAAGGTGAACCAGTATCAAACAATCTACCTATCAGGGGATAATATAGTCAGCAACCCAAAGAAGGACTATGAATATAGGAGATCAGTTTATATTGTGGTACAAATTATAAATTGATAGTAAATGACTTCGCTTAGAAGTACTACATAATCAAAACGATATTTTAAATCGGTGTTGGTCTACATTTTCTTTCCTCTCACATCACAGTATTCTCTAATTTGATTGAAGAACAAGTAAGACATTCTACATGGTTTCATAAAATGAACTCATCCTAAGATGTAAAAAAAACAATATTTACAATAAGAAAATCTTGCCTTTGCAATAACCAGTCTTCTACAAAGTACTCAACATACCATTCACAGTTTTCCGCCAGCTCCCCATGCATGCGCCAAAGGAAGATGAAACTGTTACAGGTAGTCAACATTATAACTTGCATAGAGGTTTTTGTAGGTAAAACTGAGCACGTCAAATAACAAGGTACAAAAGCTCTTCAAGAGGATCGATAAAGCCACATGAGAGCTTTAATAACAAAATAAGCCACCCCAACGGTGCGGACTAAAGTTTCACGCTGCTGTCTTTGTTGATTATCCATCTCTATGCTCATAATACGCCTGTGAAGTTTTGCAACCTGCCGTCGAAGATGAAATACTTCCTCCGCCAATGACAGACCCTCTGTAGCAGCTGGAGTTAGCTCCCTGAAAAAAATTCAAATTGAAATTTTCATTAAAACATTCACTAAAACAATGTTTTATCAAATCGAAAACATGATCCACTAGTGAATCCCATACTTACACGAAATTCATAAATTAACATTTTTCTTGAATAAGTTATTATCCTGACAAAACCCAATTCCCAAAGTCTCTTTTATGTCCACATATTTTCAAAATAACATATTAAAACTTGTCACATTTTGTTGAAAAATGGCATACTTATCTGGGTCACAATCTCAAGGATAACATTACGAACAAATAAAATTTATATTTGATACTGTAACTCTTAACTAATTTGGAAGAAGCCAAGTGGGTGAACAAATGATATTGTGTCTTAGCAGTCTATCTTAGAAGACCTCTTTCATTAGCTATTACATATCTCTCACATTAATCAATGTTAAACATAAATAGATTCAATCAAGTCATATCTAATTATTTCATTTGTGTATAAAAGCCATCTGTTTTGAAAAGTAATTGAAAATAAACTGACACGGTCATAAGGAATATTAGAGGACCTATTTCATTAGCAATTACTTATCTCTTATATACTTAGTCAGAAATAAAAAAGAATTTATAATAATAAACATCTTATTTTCACTTCCATATTGCGTGAATATGTTCCATCAATTTTGTGATACCATACTGCTCTCACAGGAGACATTCTTGGCTAGATGATGATGTAATGCAAGGGAAGGATAAACGTTATCTCTTTCACTGTTTAAAACGGGTAATTCAGAGTAAAAGTTATTTTCCTTTTATCTCTTAGCTTTAAGTTCGGAGGTATCAATAGTTTTGTAAGCATATTTTTCACTTCAACATACATTTAACTTTAGAAGAAAATAGAAAACAAAATAAGCTGATTTTAATTTTGGATGGCAAATGGCAACACTATTAAACAAGCCAATATAACTAAAAGGTTACACCACCTTGATAAATCACAACCACTGATTGTACAGCGAAAAGAACACCATTTTGAAGAGAGAATGAAGAATAGTATTAAATTTCTAGATATACCTGATACCAGGTCGAAATGAATGACGAGGACTCCTTCCCATTGGACGACTAGGAGTAACAACTATTTCATGATCTTCATGTTGTGGGTAACCATTGTAATAGTTATTATTACCACCGAAGGTTTGTGGTTGTACTTCATCCGAGGAGCTGAAATGCTCTTCCAATGTTATCGTACGTGGAGGAGTCTGTAAATATTTTAAATAAAATTACAAGAAGGTTAATTTGATATGACACTCTTTTCCATCAAAAGTTTCATAATTTATTTAAGAATTAGAACCAAAATTTAATCATTAAATAAAACTTTGATTAGAATTATGTTCCACTAATAATGACACAAGTTATAGAAGAAATTCTTCTAGAGGAATTCATCACGCATAGCACTGCAACACAACTAAAAACTATTTACAAATTTTCTAATATATTATAAAATAAACACAAAATTTTACAAAAGTTAAACAATCAAAGTTTATTGATTATAAAGAGCGATATAAAAATTAGTATGAATCTTTAATCTACCAAAACATGCCAAAAGGCAGCTCGTATGGTACATATGAAGATCAAGATAAAACATAAAAAGAACCATTTACTCTCAGAGATCATATCATCAATAATTGAATCTTCTTAGCGATGATAAGGAAAGATACAGCTCCTGATGAGAAGAAAAATGAATTCATAAAGAGAAAACTTAGTAACTACTTCATTTGTGATTATCCAACAAGGCCTTTCTTTTATTGAAAACTCATTTTCTTACATTCTATGAAATTCTTGAGACAGTTAATTAAATCCTTTCAAACCATAATAAAATAGGTTCTTGGTGTAGAGAAGCCAGTACAATGCGTACAGAAACCTAAAGTAGTGTAAGAGATCCATAATGAACCCATATAAAATAGAGTGAATGAAGGGATTAACCCAGAAACAAGAAAACCTAAGACGGTGATGAACTATGACAATTAGGCGCTCCTAGAAGTTAATGACGAATTGAATTTTCAATAATCCTACCTGACTCCATTAAATAAAATGGCTTGTTACATTGCTGTTTACCATTAATCTACAAATTGTAATCGTGAATATATCACATGTGAACACTCAACCAAAAACACAAACCATAAATTGAACAATTTCAATGAATTTCTTAAAACATTTACACTCTTTCATGAAACTTCTTTCCTCTAAGTCAATCCAAACAGGTCAATTGTTGGAATCCTTATTGGACGCTTCACGTATCAAAACCTACATCTCTCTAATTCTAAGTGCTGTTAATTTGTTTAAACAGAATCGTCATCAACGCCTTTAAGGTCTTCGTAAGGCGAGTTAGCTACTTCAATCTACTGGAGAAAATTATGAAACAGTCACACACTTTCTTAGGGGGAAAGCAAGCTGATGGTCCCTATGTTTGAAATCTCGCACATTCTTTCTTTCCTTGAAAACCTATGCCACAGAAATATCGAGATAATGATAATCCTTCAATGAGATTGATAACTTTTTCGTTCTTTAATTACTCTAATATCGGCGAGACATGAATCCAATATAGTTGATGAAAACTCGCAAATTTAAAGAAACTACAGTTTTTTTAGATCGTTTCAATAATATTGCTCTTTTAAATTCGGAGAAATGTGCAGTTTACTTATAATATGATTTCCTTGGATGCTTTTATTAGTCAAAAGTAATCTAAAACTACAGACATACAAACTGAATTTTTCGGAACTCCAATTAATACCTTGACTCTTATCGTTCCAGGGTCATGCTGCATAACAGCTTTTTCCAGTTTCATCTCTCGTAAAGGTTCATTTAACCCTATGTGCTTGTCCTCTCCTTCATTAGGGAATCCAACACGAAATGATAATTTTGGTTTGCGAACGGCAGATTTTGGTGACATAGTCAAGTAAAGAAAAACCACAAATTTTAAAGGCCGTAAAAAGAAAATATTATTAGCATTCATGGTTTCCTTGGATACATCATTATATTTAGTTGAATACGCATATGGTAAAATTTCGTTTATAAATTTTACCACGCATATTATCTACTTACCTGCGACTAAAATCTTGTCGGGAACGAACATATTTAAAGCCTCATAGCCAACATTAGTCATCCAATTCACATCCGTGTCGTAATTTGTTGTTTCCTCTACGTTTCCTACACGAAAATTTATTCATTAATTTAAATCAATTTAAACTTTAATTAAGTCCGTAAATAATAAAACAATGGTTGACACCAGAGATGTGCAAATAGAACTTTATGATTACCTCCGACTCTTATGCTTCTAGGAACTTGCATTTTTCTGCTAATGTCGTTATCATGATCACCGTTAAAAGAGGGTTCTCCGCTCGAAGACATTCCACTCGACGCGTTTCTGTTAGCCATCTAAGTTCAAACAGTAAAATATGAATAAAGTTGACAGGCTAAAATTCAAAATGTGTTAAGAAGTACTCTAAATTTCTCGGAGCCAAATGAAATTGTCAGCTGAGAAGGTAAATAAACATATAGCTGCTGGGACCGAGAATAGATTCAACGACAAGAATAAACATTGACAATCACATCAAGAATAGAATGGTATCTTATAGTTTGATAACTAAGGCAATAAATAAATTACCTTCACAGGTCCATATATAATAACTGATTCCAAAAGTCGTTGGACTTCAATCGTAATCAGCCGAAACGAAACTGACTACGATATAATCGATATTATTAGGGTTTACGAGAGTATCGAATGCTTACTATTTCGACTTATACCGCGATATAACCGGAAGTTCACTACTCGTTCAGTGAAGAACCGAGCAAAGACGTGGTGCTTGTTCTCGTTGGAGCTAAGGCCATATCGGCGACTTGCACCGAATATTCTTTGCATCCTTTAATTAAAATAACTTTATTTTAAAGATGACGTCCAAAGCTGAGCTCGCTTGTGTTTATTCGGCTCTCATCCTTGTTGATGATGATGTCGCAGTAACGGTAAGCATTGCATCCACGAGCCATGTGTCCAACGTTGCTGATTTTACGTATGTACTGTATTGTTAATATTATTCACCTAAGGGAGAAAAAATTCAGACCATCCTTAAGGCTGCCAACGTAGATGTCGAACCCTACTGGCCTGGTTTATTTGCCAAAGCCGTCGAAGGAATCAACGTTAAGGATCTCATCACCAACGTTGGTTCAGGAGTAGGAGCAGCTCCAGCAGGAGGTGCGGGTAAGTTTTCGATCCGAATTTCATTTTCATTCGTTCTACAATTTGCCTCAATTTATTGTGTATTATCCATAATATTATTCTATTTTTAAGATAGAATTTGACTCTATTGGTGCATTCGTCATTGGTGGTGCCTCGTACGAAACCGAACGGGTTAAATTTCGAGAGGAATTTTGTGTAAAGTTTACTGTGATGCTGTGTCAAACTCTTGTTCAATATTTCTACTTGTTATTGCGGTTTTGTGACATTTGGAGGCGTTGGCGCCAACTGGGCCTGTTACGTAGATCACTTTTTTGCATTGTATAGAGACACGTGTAATTATTTTGAGTTTTGGAAATAACACTGGTTATACGTTATCGTTTCTGTATTTAATTTATTTTTCTTATGGATTTGTAAATCCACTTACCTGTTAGACTTGGTACTCAATTTGGATAACTTTTTTAGCGATTTAAAAGATAGCTCTCGTAGTTACGTATTACTCGTTCATGTTCGGTTTACCTAACTCTATAGTGCTGTATTTATTCTGTTATTTTGATAGTGTGAGTAGGTAGGGAAGTTAGTTTTGAAATATATGTGTTAGTGAATCTTTAAGCTGGAGTTTTAAGGCAATTCTTATATCTTTATCTTTAATCGTTCAGGGTAATATTAATGTGATTGGGCCATTTTGCCTGTTTTTGACAGTTTACCTTTTCATAGGATTTCTTTTGTCAGGATCCTGATTGTATTAAGTCTAGACTTATTTTCATAAGTTTTACTTCGACTAAATATATCATATAAATTCCAGCTCCAGCCGCTGCTGTTGCGGACGCAGCCAAGCCTGCCGAAAAGAAGGAAGAAGCTAAGAAAGAAGAGCCTGAAGAGGAGTCTGATGATGACATGGGCTTCGGTAAGAGTTATTCCTGTTTAGAATGTGCTAAATTTACAATGATTACATGTATTAGCTACTGTATTATGATGACAAAAATTTGATGAGTTTGCTGTTTCAACATTTTTTAAAAATTCATTAGTCTGAGCATTTTCTCAATCATCCTTTTCCATTCCAGGTCTGTTTGACTAATCTTTTGCTGCGCAACAGGACAAATTGGACTATTCTTTTGTAAAGAGCCAATAAAAAATTTTCCAATAAATCTTTGCCTTTGAATTTATTCACATTGTCGTGTTAACCATACCTTAATTTTTAGTTTTAATGGTTCAATACGTAGTTGCTAGTTAAATAGCATCTCTTCTATCAGTTTGAAAGCATTTGAATTTATTACATTGTCTTCTGCTGCGATTTTAAATTTGGTGGTAATTTAATAGCTTTATACAGACTACACTTGGTCTTAAATAGAAAGGTGGAAAGATTTTTTGTGATGGGATTATGGATGTATCCAATCAATGTAAGGATTTAAATCTTAGGCTATGTTAATCAGATTAAAGAATCAAGGGAGTTATTATTGAACAGTATCGTGAACTTTAGTTAACTTTCGAAGTGTAATTAGTTATTAGAAGTTTCTAGACCTTAATTTGTATATTTTTTTCTGGCCAAGTGCAAGATTTAACTACTAGTTTATTAGATTAGATCTCATGCCCATGGAAAATCGACCATTCAGTAGATACTTTCTAAAGGTATGCCAGATTAGGATATTTAATTATCCATCGGAAATACCCACAAAAGGATATTTATGATGTTAGAAGGCTGCTTTTTTCACACTTGGGCACTGTTGCAATGAAGTAAATTTCTATTGAAGCTTGAAGAGTTTGGTTGATTTTAATCTGAATCAAAATTGATGGATGTGAAAAAAATGTTAATTCTGCTGATTTTATATATTATTGATCTGTGGAATTACTTGTGTGTTTTCATGATGGAATTCCACTTAGTGGCCAACATATTTTAAATCGTTTGACGATTCTTTGTGCATGTTGGAGTATTCATAAAGATGAATACTTATGTTGAAAATTTAGGAGTAGAAGTTACCCCATCATCCTTGACTTAATTACCAACCCTGATTTCTCATCATTTCAAGCAATAGTTTTCTTCTTTGTTGAAAGTGATAGTTTGGTTAATATTTCCGATTAGTGACTTGTCAAGCTCTCTCTGTGCTTCTGTCAATAAAGGTTTTGTGAACTCTTTCTTATTTTTACTTGTGGAATGATTATTGGGAAGTTATTTTCTCAGTCTTGAGGTTTGGAACTTAGGTAAAATTTATGATAAATATAATGATTAATGTAACATCAATCATAGATCCTATGCATTCCTCGAGTGTTCCTAATGCTTGACCCTGAGTCGCAAGTTGGTATTGGTGTTCATACCAATGAATGAGGCAGCTTTGGAACCTCCTCAAATTTGGCATAAAATATATTCTAATTTTTCATGTTAAGTGCCACTCTAAGAAGTAAATAACCTTGTGAAAGTGAAATTTTACCAAAGTAGAAAACTACTAGAAAAAATATATAACTATATATAAGAAATGTATAACAATATAATATATAACTGGACCGACACAACTGTAGAGTTGGGAGTATGATTTATATGTGGATTTAATTTTATGACCAAAGGTAAAATGAGAAGAGGTTTGCTTTATGGTCTGAATTTACTCTAACCTTCGACGATATCTGATAAATATTTATTTACAGGTTTTAACAAAAGGGATTTTTGGCTTTGGTCTACATCCCAATTCTTTCATTAGAATCGTTTCAATAGGAGATAAATAACAGAATTTAGGTAAATTTCTAGAAGAGTCCATTTACCTGAATTTAAAATTGAGCCCTTTGGAAGACGGATAATTATTTATAATGAATTTTTAATTAAACAGGCAGTTTCGTTAGAAATTCCCAGCGATTAGCAGAGTTTCTGCGAATTTTAATACAGAAATTTGGTAGATATATTGAGGGTAAAAGAGGTAATATACTTTCGATTAATCAATTGTACACATTTTTAGTTCCAAAAAGCTTCAGCCTGTAGCAAAACTATCACGTTTTGATAAATACAAGTAATGAAAATTAACTCAGTACGTGGCGTGCATTGTGCTGACATCTTATGGCCAAAGCTGTAACTCGAATTTAACTTCGGTATTTATATCAACAAGTGCGCGCTTCTTTTCAAATAGCCCATCCTTAGAACAACACGATTTTTATCCTAATTTAATAGCTTGTTTCTTCGAGGAAGACCTTAATAATAGGAATCCAACTTTCTGTACACTTCCACAGTTGAGGGGAATATCACCCTGCAACATCTTTGCTTGCATCATACACTATTAATATAACTTTTTCTGATGATACTAGCGAGCACACACATCATATGTTGCATTCAAAAATTTACTTTTACTGAGGAAGTGTATGAAGAGTTTTATTCCCATTAATATAATGTCATATTCACTGGAAATGGGAAAGGAAATTCTATTTGATAGGTAACAGTAAATAGCAGTGATTCTCTAAAACAACTTCAAAGTCTGCACTTCTTTATAGTCAATCCCCAAATGATATACAATTTTTACATAATAACGAATGTGATAGGTAAAAGTAAAGTTTCCCTATATTGTTGAGGTTCAGCTGAAAAAAGAAATTTGGCACAATAGTTTAATACTGACAGAATTAAATATACGTTTGAATGCATTGTGCAGAATTCAACCAACAATATTTTCTAAATGGAGAGTCTATAAGAGTCACCTTATAAAGAAAACAATATATTTAATAGTCACCTATTTTACTCGGAGAATTTGAAAGAAAAGAAAATACACTGGTTTCCTCATGCAACAACTTGCAGAGCTTAATTCCAGTGTTTTTAGTCTATTAATGCAATCTGTAAAACTCAACAGGGGCAGATAAATGATGTGTATATGCATATAATGAATTTATGTTCCCTAAAACAGAACTTCGAAGGATATAAATTATTAATTGTTGAAAAAACCCTTCCTGAAGTTGTTTGCTTTCCCTTCTCAAAATAGTCGTGAATTTTATTTTCAACTCAATACAGAACACTACCATTAACAGCATCATCATCACTTACAAAATTTATTTCTCTCAGCTCATAAGAAAATATAATGCTTGAGGAAAATCAAGAGTAGTGGCATTACATAGATAATTCATCAACTTTTGGTTTTTCTTTTAGAGGTCGCCACCTTGAACATCACTATTCAAGCTGTCAATTTTTGCTTGGTGAAATTGCACAGTTATAATTTCCTATATTACATGCAAAATAATACCAGTACATCTTCACAGGTGTTATATCTTAAATGCACTGATCATGGACATTTTTGTTAGAATAACCATCCAGAATTTTACACTTAGAAAATTTATGTAGAAAGACCAATTTTCTATTCATGAAATTGTGCCTTCTGGTGATACATCCATATTTTGACACGAGATTATGTAAAATAAATATAATTTTTTTATGCTAGGAAATGCTAGAAGATTGCTAATTGAATGAATGTCTAAATAAAATGCTGCAAAATTTATTGAAATTATTTATTTTCTTTTGTTTTCCAAAGTTCTATTTCCTTGATTTAACAAAATATTGCTCTGGCAATCATTTTCATCAATATCCAAAAGCAATTTAGTTCTGCAACTCATCAATTTAGAATGAAAGTATGCTTAGCAAAAGAAAGATAATTCTGAACATTATAAAAATTAAATAAACTGAGCATTATTACAACAGACATATTATTAATGAAATAGTTTCCATAGCTTTCTGGCATCTAGGGTTCAAATGGCATCATTGTGACAGCATTGGCCTTTTAACCTAAATGGAATATGATGATAAGGAATCTAGAAGAGCCAAACCCATCCATCACTTGCAAATTGTTGAAGGAAAATATAAGATGAATCCAACCAAAGAAATGAAGGAGAGGGAGCAGAAAGAAAACAATTGTCTCTTGTTGGGAGTAGATCAGCTCATGAGCAAATCTTTTGGGAAAAATGCTATTTAAAATTTGATGATCAATGCAGGAATTAATGGTGGTGAATAAATTACAGCAAGGAAAACCAATTATTTTCCTCTAATTGTAAGAGTTTAAAATTTAGACCAGCACTTATGTTACTGTTCTGTCATTTTACAAATACAATTTCATTCTGAAATACTATTGAAGAATTTGGT
The DNA here is from genome assembly GCA_947579665.1 of Sympetrum striolatum. Classification (NCBI taxonomy): domain Eukaryota; kingdom Metazoa; phylum Arthropoda; class Insecta; order Odonata; family Libellulidae; genus Sympetrum; species Sympetrum striolatum. The sequence continues at coordinate 83,042,345 of OX388346.1, forward strand.
GGACTTTAAAACAATAGTAAAAAACAACTATGGTCTATTATACATATATATTTATCAACACCATGACATGAAAAGGAAAAGAGATCTACATTTACCAAGATCTCTCAATAAAGTCCATGCAAGAGTCCCAAATGTGATGGGCATAATTATATATAATAAACTACCATCCAAATTAAGGAGATTAGTAATTTAAAGACATTTAAGCATACTGCTCACAAGTATTTAATTGAAAAATGTTTTTGTTCTGTACAGGAATACTTAAGAGTGATTTAGAATATGAGTTTTACCTTGACTTATCCTGTACGTAACTTGTATTGTCTTTGGATTAATAAAGATTATTATTATCTTCATGGTTGACAAGGAAACATTGCCATACTGATTTCAAGAATCTCTATGAGATCTTTTTTACCTAAAAGTAGATGATATAAGTAATAAGTATCAATCTGGGTTAATACTCTTGGTATTGGTCTGGGTTTTAGAGAAAATAAGGTACAAGGATATACTATCAATGTAATAGTTTAAGCTTTGGATGTAAGTTAGCTTACTACCAAGATTTGACTAGCTGTAACATAGTTGACTTGTAATGATAAGGTTGCTGGTTCATCATCACTCTGTATCATTTTCTTTAGCAATCACACTTAATCTTTTGAAAAAAATCGTATTGGAGTAGCAGTACCAGATATCCTCGTGGGGATTGACTGTTCTTCACATGAGGACTTATTCCAGAGAGCCGAGTAAAAACGGAAACTTTGTAGAATTCCACTGTTTTATTTTCTCAACCAGCCTACAATAATGCAGTCTCTTGACTGTTGACCCACACTCTCTCAACTATGTCCCCTTTTCCCACAATGTAAACACCCAACAACGTGTGAGTAGAAGGAGCAAGAAAAATAGTTGGGAAACAGGGAGGGAGACCAATCAAAGATGAGGATATTAAAACAACTTACCTTTGAATTTGATGGCACTCATTATAGGTCTGCAAGAAATCACCATTCCTCAAATCTGCATTGCAGTGTGCAATATATATTGCTTTTATTTCCTTCTAAAATAACATAATAGTAAATTTTCTTAAGCTTTCGAATAATCTTCTAAGATCCAATCAACTCCAAACAATGATAATAATGGAAGGCCGCTGGTGGTTGAAATATAGTTATCGAAGCACCGAAAACCATTACTCGTTCTTTGATTTTGGAGATACTGAGAGATTCACAAGGGTGACTGTCTCTGAATTAAAATCCATCATTCATTTTAATTTACGCGCCAATTGTAGGGCTCCCTGTGTCCTAAAAGACTTCATTTTTCTTGCTCCTCTGCCATGAAGATTTATTTAATAGATCTTAGTAACTGTTCATGAGTTATGGATTGTATATAACTATGCTAAGGCCATATAGTGTTAGTTCTGCTGTTATGGTTTTCCTCAAACAACTTAGAATGTCATTCATCAGCAGAAAGTTATGTTCTCTCTGTGGTCTGATTAGAAAGGTGTTATGTTTTCATGCTCTTACCAAGTAACCGAACAATCAATCTAAATGTATATTTTTGGACACATGACAGTTTGAATGAATCAATCAAATAGAAACATCCAAATCACATTCACTGAAAAGGAGCGGTGTTTCATTGCGATTAGTGAGACCGTGGACAAGTTTGGAGACCATCAACAATTACTGGTGATAACATAGTCATCACACCCACTATACTTGATTGACCACATACTTCCACTTGTTTTAAACTCTTCAAAAATCTTGCATGATATGACATTAATCATTCAGTTTTATAGCAATAAATAGAGGTCCTATGAAAAAGAAGTTATAAAGCTCACACTAAGATGGCAAAATTAGTTGAATTTCTTATCAAACAATATAACTTAGATTTATATATGAAATTTACAAAAATAAATGAACTTGAAAAGGGGAAAAAATGTATGACTTATAATGTATAACATTTCCTACAACCCAATAGGTAGGAATAGTGTTATCTGCATTTCCAAACAGAACTGTACTGGTGATCAAAAGAAGATAGAATCTTATAAGAATAGCATATTAGTTTACATGAATGAAAGGATAACAAGGTTGAGGTAATATATCTGCCTAGTAATAACAGAGGGAAATAATGTTGAAAACAAGGTATACTCTGTAGAACATAACTAAATATTTTGTGAAATTTGGTCACTTATCCTGTCAAATGTTGATGTTAATATTATTCAAGGAAATATTTATTTTAACAAACATGTAAGAGTTTCATTTACAAGGAGAATAAATAAACCAAAACCTTGTTAATCTTTTTAGCAGGAAAGGTATTTTTAATGTATTCCAATATTAAAATCAAAAAATCTATAAGAGTGCTGTACAAATATTTATTTATTATTCTAAGTTACAAATCATTCAACCAAGCCAGAAAAGCATTCAAAGTAGTAGGAATTTCATTCATAACACAAGATGAAAACAAAAGGCACATCTTCAAATATCCTTTGAATTAAGCAAGCAGAGTATAAATATCACAAACATGTCATTTCTATGGCAAATATTCTTCCAGTCACTCAATTTCTGCTGCACTTGGAATATCTTCCTGAACACTATCTTGCTTGGGAATTCTTATTTTTTGAATCCTAAAGTTTAAGTAAACAATTCACCACATAGCTCTTTGAACTCCAGAAAGTTTATTATAATCAGCCAGATGGCGAAAAACAATTCGACTAAGACGCCACTTATGCACAACACCGCGTGGACGTGATGTAATAGCACATCTTGGCACTAGTCTAAATCTTGAAGCATCCCTTGGTTGAGCTGCAATTTCTTTATCTGCGATCTCCTGAAAGAGAAAAGAAAGAGTAAGAAATGAGAAAAGCACAGAAGAAAAAATAAACTCCTATCCATGCAACATGGATAGTTAATACACTTTAAAATTTTCCGTTGGTAAAGTGGCCCTGATTTTGAATACAGTAGGTTTACTCAGAATCAGAAAAATATAGGGAACTGCCTGCATTTACAGGTTTAGGCCACTTGTTCCTACATTTAATAGCACCAAAATCATTAAGGCAATATGTCAATAAATGTGTAGTTCACTTATGGCCAAATATGAATCCAGCCTACCAAAATCAATGTTTTAGATTGGCTGTTGTGACATGGTTTTAATTTATTACAGGTTGTTTTTCTTGCGTATTAGAGAAGGCTAATAGCACTCCAGGTTAGATAGGGATGTCAGTGTTTTACACCCCCAGCCATGCACCACCGGCAGATTGTAGGGTTTAAATGTAAATGTATTGAATTCATTCAATATATATATAAGTGTATAAGAAGGGCTTTCTGATTGTGAGAAGCTACGCAATTTTTAAGCCTTTACTGGCTGACAAAATCTGAGCTTGATAAGAAAAATCTAAAACATATTCCAACTTCATTCATTAGTCTTCCAATGCATAGATTATCTTTAGGTACATGATGAATATTTTAAAGGTGACATTAAATCTCCCTTTAAGTGAATTCTAAAACTAATAATCAATAGAAGGTTGATCTTGTAAGATAACATAATCCAAACTGGGCTAACAGGTAGCCTGTTGGATTGGACTGGAAATTATTATAATTTCACCTACACTCATAGAGAATATCCAGGTGTTTATTGCATAAAGATAACAATCAGTAGATTTTTTTCTTTACATGACTATTTTCCTTCAGAGTAATTACTGAACAAATTGGGTTATATGCAGGAAGCTGCTCTAAGAATACAATTTCATAATCAAACAGTGATATAGACTGGACTATCTTAAACAGTTCTTACCAACTCCAGAATATTATAATGTAATAATTTTATGACTATTGGATCTCCTAATATATTAATTAGATATCAAGAAGGCAACAGAGGTCTTATCTCATCAGATAGTTCTAACTCATCTTCACAAGATTACAATAGTTTTTATAAGTTTTTATGCTAGGGTGGAGCGTTTTGACACTTTTCTTCTGATCGAAATGTAATACCCGGCAAAAGTGGACCACCCAAATGGACATTAAAATTTTTTCGAAATAAAAATACATCTTCTGTGAGAATTTTTGCCTCGAAGTTTAGAAATTTTGAAAAAACATAAAAATTGTCAAATTTTTTTTGGTGAAAACAACCATATTTTTGCATAAAATATGTCACTTGCAAAGAAACTGATAATCAAGCCTCAATATGGCATTTATATGCCTTTAGAAGTTGTTGAGATGCCTTCTATGGGACCAGAAAAGGAGGAAAATTCAGTAAAATTGAGCTGTTTTATATTACCCTCTGTTCTTGTCAATTATTTTGCATGGTGGCTTGTAGGGGTAGCTAAAAATTGCTGTTTCGCACCTATACATAACATTTAATATCTCAATTATTTCATAAATATTGCTATTATATTTCTGATTGCATAATGACTCAACTTAAAGGAGATGAGATTGATATTCTTGGTAGGAAGGAAGTGAAACTAATACTGGTTGGAAGGATGATATCCTCTGAATATTCGAGGAATTTTTGAGAAAAATATTAGGGCATATAAGAAAGAAAGGGCATCATGATAAAATAAAGGAGATGAGTGAAAATGGAAAAGTTGATCTATCATAGAGGAAGGAAAGACACTTGATTGTGAAAAATCAACATTAACAATACCTATTTAAAGATATTAAGGGAAACATATAATTGGATACAGGCATAGTAATAATGAAAACATTTGGATGATCTATTTGTGAAGAAAACAAAGTTTGTTAACATAAGAATTGAAGAAGTGTACAAGAGTGAATTTTTTATTGGTTTTGAAAAGGAAAGAAGACAAAAATATTTGACATGTGCTAATACCTTATCACTATTCATTCTATGATTAACATATGCAATTAAAATTATGATAAAATCAGTATTTGAAGGTGTGACTTCATGGAATGCATCACAGAATGTTACACTTGGTAAATTTCCATAGGATTATCTCATTCAAAAAATATGGTTATAAAGTCACTAATGATGCTATCTTAAATCAAATGGTGCAGAATCAGGGCCCAGAATGGGCTTCAAAAACATCCGGAAAATATAGGTAAAATCTTAAGAAAAGAGAGATTTATCTGCATGGATCTTAAATGGCTTATGAAATATAGATATTTGTAGACTGGGGTTTAAAAGATGTGAGCACATCATAGAAGTGAGAAACTAAGTTGGTGGATGGAAAAGATATGCTGGAGATGAAGAAAGTGAAGAGGTTTTAAGATAAATAAAAAAGATGAAGAAATGTGTAAGAGTTGCTAAAAAAGGGAGACAAAAGTGCTGGCTTTAATAAATGAGTTAAATTGAGTAGGGAATTCAAAGGTACATACAAAAATCAATCCAAAGGTAGAAGGTCCAATTATGCATCCGTTCTGCACAGGTCTTAAACCCTACTACTACGATTTATTTTCTGAATATCCTGCCACTATAAACTACTTAATTTTTTTTGGATTTTTTCCATGGAATGGTTAGTAATGATATGATCTTGTTCCGCTTGCAATCAACATAGAACAACGAAATAAAATATAATGATGAGTGTAATTCGTCATGGTGCAGCTTGGCATCGGAAGTTCACAACGAACTAGACTCGTCATTTCAGAGCAAGGGATTACGGGCAGAATCAAATCTATAGTGATACAGGAGAGGGGCTCTAGGCCATTCACACAAGAAGAAGTATCAACATAAGGGAATTCTAAAAAAAATTTAATACTCAAATTAAGTTATTCGATGAAATGAAAAACATTTTTTCTGGTGGTGCTCACAATAAGGTTCCACTTACATACACAAATATAAAATAGGAAGTGCTAGTATTCAAGGCCTTCCCCCCACTTATAACTGTCCTGGCTCAACTTTTATGGGTCTTAGTGTCCTAGTATTTTAGAAAGATTTGAAATAATGTCATTCCACCATTTTCATAATGGAAATTATACTGTGAAGAAAGTAACACACGTTTGAATGCAGAACTAAAATTGACCAAAAAATAACTGAAAGATTTAGATAAACGTCTATACCAAAACACCAGTGGTGTACGGCAGGAAGGAAAGATTAACTTGACTTGTAATACATTCAAATGTGGCAATCTGTAAGTTGAGCATAGGATTTATAATTGTGTAGCAAAGAAGGAAACTTTGGAATTAAAGATAACATTTCTCCTGCAACCATTCCAGGAAAGAGAAGTAAAATTTCAAATAACTAAAAGCTTTTATGATTCCTATGCCATCCGTGCTGGATAACAAGAATTATCCATATGCTTAATAAATGAAGAGGAATCATTTCGTCATCAAGTCGCATCCCTCTTGCTCGCTATGAATGGAGATAATAATACCTCGCACTTACTCATTCAAGCGACACTGAGCGTGATAATAAAACTCTCGCCTACATTGGTACCCTTTCAATAATGCTCTCCTGATTTTCTATGACTGTCAATTCGGAGCAGCAACAATCGCCTGACGTGCATCCGAAAATTGGGTCACAAGCACGCTGTGTCTTTTATACTTCGACTTTAAAGTCGTACTACCAAGACTTCTTAACTGCGCAGTAATATTAGAGTAGCGGTAAATGGTGAGTTGCGGGCTATGACGTCGTTATTAGGTTGAATATGCATTCGAATTGCGTCATTGAAATCGATACTCAAAATTTTTTAGCGAGCTTCAACCTCATTTTTTCTTCTTGAGAATTCACCTGTTTTCTGACGTCGAAAAAAATCAGGATTCACATCAGTTTCTGAAAGGTCACTTGTTGCCGGAAAAGCGACTGATTTTCCCGGGGATGATAGAGGAGACGATAACCTTCTCCATTTCGGAACTTTAAAATACCCTCACCGCCGAAGGAAAAGATAATAACTTCCTCTAACAATTTGAAGGGATTTAGATAATGGAAAATTCGAGAAAACGAGCTGATAGAAAGAATTTTTAGAGCAAACCAAATTCAGAGCCGATTGAACCACGTGGTCAATGGAACGAGCTCGCAGTAAGGGAGTCTTGCACGATGACTCAAAGAGAGTGACGTGGCCAACGTTCCCGCGATGAGAGAATATCAAAGGGGAAAACATTACGGCTGGAAATGAGGAAAGAATGACATAATGCTCAACAAAGTTGCGAAAATAAGTTATCCCTCATGAACTAACATTCTCATTTCCGCGAGTATACGAAATGATCCTTATAAAATAGCCCGCTAAGCGTGGGAAGACTGGCATGGCACCAAAGACCACCCTCGACAGCGTGGGTACCTCGAAAAGTCCCCAAAATCCTCCCACCACCCCCGCGTTAACTTCTCAATCCTTCCTAGAATTCCGCTAAAGGAGTCGACCATTCTCAAACGGAACCCCACCGCGGATCGATCGGCAGACGTGGCCGATGCATACTTTCCCACCGGAGGCACGACGCGAAACCTGCACTAACCTATCTCTTGGGCCAAGGGGAGACAAAGGTCGCTCCGGGGGTGCAATCCCCTCGATTCTAAAGAGTCCCAGACGAGCTACTCATTCGATTCCAGCATTCCCGAGCGAGACGATTATCTCCCCACCATCGAATACACACGTACAAACCCATTAACCCCCTCCGGTCACATAGTTCCCTCCCCGTTCCGCTCTTGCGACTCCCTTGGCATGGAGAAAGGAGACAAAATCCTTCCTCTCGCTTTCATCGCATGGGACGTATAAGTGTAACGTGAGTTAAGGTGGAGAAGGAACCAAAACCACGAGGCTAGGCTTCGCTGGGTCAAGTCTGCAGGCACCTGGTGGGCGAGCGGATCTTGACCCCGACCTTCGCTCGGTCCCGTTCATTTCGCCGTCTAAAGATGAGAGCAATAAGAAGAGAAAGCGAACAGACGCTGCGGATCGCTGGGGAGAGATGCATCTGTATCAACGCTGCGAAGGCGCTCGACTGCCATGAAAAATGCATTCGATGCCACTCTATTCACGTTCTGACTCATCCCGGAAGCTCGGGCCTCGTGATCTAGAATTCCGCGTCCGGTGGAGATGTTGGGCGAAAGAAAGGTTTTGGACTCGAAAGATTAAAAAATTCGTTTCGATCGATTGCTCGCTAAACCTAGTCGGATTTCGATCCGTTGGAGGGCATAACGTCATTCGAAAGAGTTGACCTGAAATGATTTATAGCGGAAACAAAACGAGCGAGAACTTGAAAGGAAATTCGAAAATAGCGACTAACCGCTAAAGTGCGAAATGCACTGTCGGTATGAAAACCATTCAATGATACCTGCAACCAAAAGAGGAGCGAAGCGAATACCTTTGCTCTTCTCTCGGAAAATCCCGTTACTCGGGCGTGATCATCAGAATGCTTTCCAAGTGGACCCGAGATTTTGAACGACTTAACGCGGTTGGAATGAAAATTCTTCTACAGTTAAATCTCGATTCACGAACCGCTCTATATATGTAACTTTTCTATTACTCCAATTTAACCTCAACATACCAGCTTAATTTCGAAAGGCGAACTGAAAATACCTTAAAGATAAAACGGAAAAAGGGGTTTCCAGACATGAACTTTTATAGCGGCATGTATGCACATTTGAACAGGAAAGAATTACGCTCGAAGTCGAGGTGCCGCTTTCCGGGAAGTCTTTTTACTGAAAAATAATGTTATTGCTATTTTTAATTACGGAACATTAAATTGAAAGTTTAAAAAGACGACAACTCGGATGGAAGCCAAAGGAGGAGAAAGTAACTAGCAATTTTATTCGCAATCATGAGCTCCTTAATTCGAAGGCATTTATTGGTTTTTAACTCGTAAAATGGACGTAAGTTTTGCTCATGCACTTTCATGGCCATGCTGGATATCCGCAGTAGTCACTTCCATCAAGTCGCGTGACGTTCGGATTAAAAAATGTATTTCCTGTTTTGGTATTGATAAGTAGACGACCGGCCTAATATGAACACAAACATATTACTCTACTAAAATATAGATAAATTTTCGATTCGCTGCTTACAGTCTATCGGAGTGCCGATAAAACGTCAATCAATATCGGACAACGTATCTGGGTCTAGCACCATTCGCATATCCTCGTAAAAGATCAGGCTGTCTTAGATCTTACTCATTCATAACCTTTAACCTTCGAGTTCTCAATCACATCTGCGTAACTACCCTGTAAGCCATATTTCCGCGTTTGGCAGGAATAAATTAGATAAGAAATTAGCTACGGTAATTCGAATGAAAAAGGTCTAAATATAAAAAAACATTTTAATTCGATAAAAATATAGCCTCGATATCACATCTCGTTCATGATTCTAACTGGTGACATTCACGTACCCTAATAAAATGTTTCCGAGCCTAGATCCTTCATCCAACGTGCTCCGAGTTTCTCCTTAGTAAAATAGGTTATCGAACCTGACCAAAGGGAGTCCCAAACGGCGCTGCAGTATTCGAGTAACGGTTGAACAGCCGAATAATTCGCTACTTCCGTGCTTTTCAGTCGACATTCTCCCAGAATTCTATCCCTTGCCCTTCCATTCGTTTACAACGCTCCAGTTTTATTACGAACGTGTTTTTTTGGAAATTGAAACGACTGATCGTTGATAACGCTAATCTTAGCACACTGCCACAAGATTCCACATTGGAAGAGAAGGAATTACCTCGAAATCAGGGAATATGTCTCCCGACTGTAATTTCATTAGACGAAAATGCTAGTGATTACTTAATTCGAAATTCCATCTCCATCCAAAGTCTCATTACGAAATTAGTCTCTCACATTCGAACGTAGAAGGGCCACTTGAAAATACTCGATTGCGTGGGAGGTAATGACCGCTAAATTTCGTAATCTAGGGAAGTAAATTTGATATATTTAAAGAATTACGATGTAAAGAAATGATTATCGAGAACTTGATGAAGTAACAACATAATATTTTGACAATATCGGAAAATTCTTCACAACCTTAAGACCGTGACTGACAATAATGATAGGTGTGACCACGAGGCAACTTTTCCTATGATTAAAAGGTATTTTTTAAGACGAAATTTTGGATCCATTTAACCCGTAGTCAATAGTATTAATAAATACATAAATAATATATAGCTGAATAGAGATGGAATGAAAAACTTTAGAAGGAGAGGATGTAAAAAAACCTAATCTAAAATCTTTGGGAAAAAATCCATTGCAGGAAAACACCCGGAAAGAAGGGGGTGTGAAAAATCTGTGCAAACTCCTAATCATTGCTTGAACAAGCTAAAGATGAAAAGGAAGGCTGTGTATAACATGGGAATCAAAAGAACAGCGCCATGACAGAAATTACAGAAAATTAAATCAATAATTGGAAGCATTGCAATCATTCAATATGAGAAAACAATATCGATAACCAGGTAAACATAAAGACTTAATTAAATAAGCCAAATAACCGTGGGACAACTAAAGGCAATGCAATTTCTTCCAAATTTTAAAGCTTGACGAGGAGTTTTTAAATGATATAATTATTTACATAGCATAATCACCCCTCAAAATTGCCAGTATGGCAGTGGTTGAATTGACGGCATCGCCACTTTTAGCTTAAGCTTGTTTGATTCACAAATAATTTGCGGAAATAACCATCAACAATCGTTTTCTATAGTTTATATATTTTGGCGATTATTTCCTTGCGTTGCTTTGTCGATTTCTCTTGGAGTTCGTCTTCGTTAGAATGAATATATATATAAATCACTTATATTAAGCAGTATTTCTTAACCCTGACTCCTTACTATACACATGTCAAGGATTCCATAACAATTAATGGAACAGTATAAAAGAGGTTTCCAATTATGAACTACTTATATCTAAGTTAAAATTTTTGTATTAGACAAAACGTAAGGCTGGGAGAAGTGAGCCATTAAAAATATTTTTGAGCTGTTTAAACGCGACGACAGGAGCTTCACCATTAGGAACATCGTATTCTAAGACAATTATGCACGCTTAGGGAGGGAAACACGCATTCTCCAAGAAAATAACATTCTCAAATTTTACTGAAGGGCAACAAGCCAAAATATTTGCATGAAAATAATGAGAAGACACTTCTACAGGAGTCTTTCAAAGGCTTTACCGTCTATTTCAGAAACCATGGGTTTTTTCCAAGCATATCGTAAATAATTTCACGCAAGCATGCTTCAAGACCTTCAACATCGTATAATCGACCTTGAGGGAAACAACGCTTTTGAGGGAGTTTAACCAGACTGGAGAATATATATTAGTAGAACATCACTTATTCTCGGGGGAAGTAACACATTAGAAAACCATAGGAATTAGTAAAATCTGTTGAACTTAAAACATATAAATCTGACAAATCAGACGAATTAATTTAACAGAAAGCATATTTTTGTATAAGACGCTAGAGATATTTTTCTAGAGCGAATGAGACTCGTACATTCATCAATAAAGAAGAGAGAATTGATATTCAATTCAATATATTCGAGGTTTAAATTCAATTTCATTCTGACCCGCTATAGGTTTAGAGCGGGTAGTGATCAATTAAAAATTATGTCTTCTACCATTCGATTACAATAAAATAATTGTTGCATGATTCGTACGAATTTCTAGATAAAGGATCCTGCTTCCGAAGAAGTTGGGGAAAACTACGTGTGAAAATCAACGATATAAGCAGCTATTAATGTGATAATTTCAAAAGGAAACGATTAATGCCGTAGAAACCGGATACGAGGAAAATTTTACGACTTTTATTAAAATATTTTAAGATGTATGTCAGATCATTGATGAGGTAAGAAATGTTATGCCTTCGATGAAATTCCAGCAAAAAGCAAATTTTACGATATGCAAGTGTAAAAATCTGATGTGGCCAGCACATGACTTTCTCCATATATAATATTTAAATATTTCTCTACGACAGTATTTTCGAACTCTAGATTCAATCTAAACTTGAAAGATACATACAAATACATTTTTTGTAATTTTTGTAGATAACTGTATATACCTAAACATCAGATTAATGGAGGAATTTTACAAAATCGGGAACGAGCTTCAAATAATAAAGCTCGACTTCTAGTTAACCGATTTACTCCAAAAACTAATCAACTCTAACAAAACCAACCAAAATGTTATAAATGAAATTCGGTGTTGATACGACAAATAGTTTTTATTTTAGAGCGCCCACAAAGTACATAGTCAGCAACTTCCGGTTTATCAGTATTTCACAAATAACTCCTAAACAATCAGTGATACAAAAATATGTTGCACACAAAAGTTATAGTAAATTACATTTTCTAAAACTTTTATTAATAATAGTATATACCTAAATATCATATTTATGGAGATATTTTGCAAAAACGGAAATTTGCTTCGAAGAATAAAGCTAGACTTCCGGTAAACCGATTTACTCCAAAAACTAATCAACTCTGACAGCACCCACCAAAATTCAATATATGAAGTTTGGTATTGATACGATTAAAAGTTTTTACGTTAGAGCGCCCACTATCACACACACACACACATACACACAGACATCATTCCGAAAATGGTCAAAACGTATTCTAGGGACCCCAAAACGTGAATTTCCGTTGAAATCTCGAAGTCGATTTTTTTCATGAAAACAATACTTTCTCTATACTACGTATATGGAGAAAGTAAAAAAGGGCTATTTGTATAAAGTTTATTCGAAGGAGTGTTATTTTCTAAGTTGATAGGAGTTTGGAAAAAGAAAGTTTCGTTACGCTTTTTGGAAACTTCTTGTGTAATCATTACGCAGCGGAAGTATTGAAATTACGTCGGAGGAAAAACGGAGAAAATAAGAAATCCACAGGAATTACCCGTTCACATTCAGAGGAAATCAGATAACAGACAAAATCTAACTTTATGAGTTTGAAAGAAATATATAGACAAGGGTGGGACCGGATTCTGCCTCCCACTGCAATGGGTGGAGTCAAGCGTTGATGCATGGATATACAAATGAGAGATAGAATATGAAATGGCTTCGTTGGGTTATGCTTTGGATTAGTACGGGCACCTACCCCATTCACTCGAAGTCCCTCTTTCTGAAAACCTCATTACTGTACCCATTTCTTCCCGCCGTCTACCTTAGCCTTTCCTAGTAAAATATTCCTGGGTATTCAGGAAAGCCCTTTGTCAAAAACGTTTAATCCCTTCTTTGTACCCCATTCTTTCACCATTCCCATAACGGCTTTAAGCGTACCCTTTCCCATTCAATTTCTCAGTACCTAATTCCATCCTCGAATCAATACTTCTTACTATGTCCCTTCACGAACATCCCAGAATAGAATAACGGAGTCAGCAAAGCGCTGTTCTGAGAAGATAGGGAAATCTAAAGGGGCAGAATTACAAACATTTTTATAAATGAAGTCAGTGCTATCGACGAAGCCAATTGCCAATAAATATTTCTGGGAATAAAAGGTTATTCCTTTTCTTTTACTGTAGCCCTTTCCATAACGTAGAACTTAATCATGTCAAATTTATTTTTATGAAATCTGTTTTCCTCTTTAATTAACTCTTAGCTCCTACTAAATATATACTACTAATCTACTAGAATTGATAAAGTAAGGAATACTTATATAAGAGATGAACTAGGTGTCCAGGCAATTACTGATAGATTAGAGGGGTACAAAAATAGATGGAAAGAACATTTATTACGAATGCCAAATGGGAGAATTCCAAAACAGGTGATGGAATATCAATCTATAGGCAAAAGAAGTGTCAGAAGACCGAGAAAAAATGGTAAAGTTCCATGGAACAAGTGAAGCCGGAACAGGCATAATGCCTAACCCTGGAAGGAAGACGATGACAACGATTTTCTAATATACTACTAATATTTGCTTTATCCTTTACTGATTTAACTTTGCAGTTTCAAGGAAATGTTACGCTGATATTACTATAAATGATACAAAAACTTAGTTCCTTGACTAAAATAGAAATGAGCCATAGAGAGTCATTTAGGAAATTCTGTTTCCGCCTATCTTTAATCGGGAGATTTATGGACACTGCGTAGAAATAACCCAAAAGTAATCGTAAAAAACTGCTAATATTATTAGCAATATAACATAAATATAGATTCAGACTTGGAGTAACTTCAACTTCATAAAAACTGGTCTTGGAAGACATTTTCTGTGAGTTGTTTTTGACTTGGAAAAGTAAACCGTATGATGATTGATGTTTTAACAAATCTACTCCTTGATTTTAATCATTATTGTCAAAGTAAATTCACTGTAGTGACAGAATCTATTTACCTACACAGGAGTGTAACTTTTTACGTTTGTAATTTAGGTTAGAAGAAGATGAACGATTTAACAATCAAACGAAATTCTAAGTAGACAATTACTTTCCAATCATTCAAGTGGATTTTGACAAGCGATGAATACCTATTACTCCAAGTATGGAAAATACGAAATACTTTTAATTTGATTTCAAGTAATTTTAGTAAGTAAAACCATGTAAAACTATAATTACTGACAATTAATCACGGCTCATGCTAACTTTATTCACCCCCAAGTCATCGAAGATGAAACCGCTTCACCGGAAAATTCATTTTCCAAACCGTAAAATAGGAGAAAAAGCCGAAAATATATGCTTCCAATATAATTCTCGTCGTTCTTCATTCGACTCCACAACGAAAAAGCCTTAACTCCTGAACGTTTCCAGACGGTTAAAATCCTTTTAAAATCCCCTTCATATCAACCATTCGATAAAAAATTCTTTCCTCGAGATTGTGAAAAAGTTTCCGTAATTTAGAATAAAGTTAGATGTTCGTGGAAAATTCCGTCTGAGGTATCCGAAAGAGAATTCTGTCTTGATATGGGGTTGGCCGTATTTCTTGTCTTAAGGTCGCCTACCCGACGGAGTTAAAGATGATGCAGCGTTACGGGATTCGCTTGAGATGACCGTAAATTCCGGGGAGAAAAAGCACATCGCTTTCTTGTGGGTGGATGTAATCCTGTTTGATACCTCAGATCACCAGTTGTTTTCTTTGCAGTAGGTTTGCGGCACTGCCTCGTTCAAATAACTAAGAATTATTAACTATAAAAGTAAATGTTTTCTTTAAATTAACTCGAAAAGTTCATCTGTATCAACTTATAGGCGAAGTAAATGAAATTGTAGTGCCAGTGAAGAGCGAACGCAATCTCCGATAAGCATCGAATAAACGTTACACGGAAGTAATCGCAAAAACAGATAATCACTTTTGATGGTTTTATCTCCAAGCTATTAGAGGGGTTAATAGGATAGATTAAGTAATGATGGTGTTATTACACCCCCTGCCATATGCCTCAGGCAGTTCGCAGGGTATATATATCTAAATCTGAATCAAATATGATTCATCATATCTGCATCTGTATATATCTCATATCATCATATCTGCGGCAAATAAATCCTAAAATATGGCTAAGATATTTTGTGATTTAAACAACAAGTTTCGGAAACTCATTTATTCTCTCGACAGCGACTACCACAGAGAGAAATTATCAGCATTTCAATTTAAATACAAACGGAAAGAAAATTTTCTTACAAACACCTTAAAAGTTCCTTTTAAACTATTTCCTTAACCTAAAAATCAATCTGGAAAGCTTTCACTGTGTGGAACTCCATCCTAGTAAATGGGTGGGAAATAACTTAACAAAACTCCAGTTTAAAAATTTAATATCTGCGACCGGTTTCGGACGTTATATAGTCCATTATCAAGCACATAAAGTTTGTCAGGAGTTCACATATATACATATAAAATTTTTAAACAGTGGAATTTTGTTAAGCTTTTTCTCACCCATTTACTATTTTCTTAATGCTAGGTTCTGACATTAACCAAGAGTCTCCCAGATAATCAGAAAAAGCGACATAACTGGGACTCAAACCTAGGTCTCTCACTATTAAGGCAGGTATTATAACCACTAAACTAACATTCCGTTGCTCTATCCTTGATTATTATACGGTGAATGCATATAAGGCAAAAATACTACCTTTCCCTCACCCTTATTATCCAAAAATACTAACAAAAAATAATCGAATATAAATCCATTGTCCAAAACTGACATGATGAGGATTAAATGCATCCTAATGATACTGCAAGGAAGATTAGGGAAATAGATGCTAGAACGAATCGTTTCAAAAATTAAGTTCTTCCGCAAACAATACGCGAGAGCAATCGATTGGGAAAATAGAGTCAAGGTGCCTGCACCCCGTCACAGGCAGAAAGGCGGATTGCAGGGTTCCTACATAGACATAATAATAGATTCAGCTTACATATAAATAAGGCAAAAACAGGATTGACAATAATAATATGAGGACACCTTGTGATTAATGATGATTTAAATTGAAGAGTTAATGAAGAGATATGTCTACGAGAAACATTGATTAAAAAAGAGAAAATTTAAACTCGTTAATATTCGATACTCTCTTGAACTGAATGACATGGAGGAAGGAAAGGTCAGACAGCTAATTAGAGAGTACGGTGTTTTCACACCCTCTGAAATATGCCACAAGCATTAATGCAATGTAAATGAAGGAATTATTTAGGAAGGTCTACATAGAATGACGAGAGGCAGTTGATGATGAGCGTCGAATTCAGTAATTAGGAGATAATGAAGCGACAGGACTTAGAGACAGATGACCGGTGATGATGACGTAGGCAATTTGCAAATACTTACTCCTACAAAACAGAAAATATGATGGGCTAGATGCGAATTTCGAAAACATTTGTGCCGTGCGGGAAAATGTTATCTTAGCGCGAAAATTTTGTTAGAAAATAGACTGAGTTGATGCTCGTTCGATCACTTGACGCTTGCGCCCACTATGACGCTCGGTACGGCAGCATCCCGGTGCAGCTTATGTAAGTGCGATGCGAGTAACGGCAACGTTGCAGAATATTGTCACGCGTTCCCGAACGCTCCACCTAACACTTCACCTTGCGATTATTCACTGAAGCAATTAGAAGAATGCATAAATGCGAGTGAAGATTGGGAGCTGATCCCCGAAGTGTGCATTCTATCGAACTCCAGCACATTACGAGAACATACTTTGATTTGAATGCGCATTTCATCCGAGGCATCTCAACTCTTGATCGACTCTAGCTTTCAGAAAACTCGATCCAATTTTTTCTGGATTGTTAACCGTCCGTGAGAGAGATTTCACTCGAGAATTCTAATTAACATTAGAAATTAAGTCGACTGGAGAAAAAACCTAGAATGGAATAATTTTGAATATCACAGGTTTTAATCGCTATAAGAGGAAAGAAAATTCTATCTAGGGGAAAATAAGAAAGTGCTCTCTTCTCTCAGAACCAAAAGAATAGAATTAGAAAAAGCATTACATCGCAGGCAAACGTCGGAATATTTCTATAATTAAAATGTTCTCTAAAATTGTTCACGTAATAATAGTATATCAAAATTCAAATGCTTTTCAAAGAGGTACCAACATTAGTTAGAACATTAAATGCTAAATTAAAACGATACTCTGAATTGGCTAATGAATTTTATTATTCGAACTATAAAAAAGGAATCACTTCAATTTAAGACAAGAATAAAGTCTCTGAACTCGAGAGATTTGCATACAAGAGCTTCAATTTCCTTTCAAAGTAAATTCAATTACGTAATTACATAATTTAATAAGTGTAATTCCTCTAATTAATACTTTGGATAGCGAGGGAAAATATTAAAACTTGTTCTCCTGATGAGGATTAAAATGTTATCAATTCTATGAAAATAATAAAAAATAAAAAAGGGGTGTGTGTCTACAACTCCTAAGTCACGTTCATTACAAGAGTAAGGTATTCGTTATCTGTTGATGAGAATGGTCGATAAATATACATTTTCGTTTTCACTATTTCATCATGGGCTATTTTTATTGTTTTATTCACGAGAAGTCACGAGGAAAATGTGCAATTTTACACGATGATGAAGTGCAATTTGAGCAAAATTACTCCCCTCGTACTTTCCTACGCCGCAGTTCACCCAACAAGGCGCCCCGAGTCGTAATAAAATCCCTAAGTAATTTCTTTGCAATTTATCAACGCAGGTAAAAATACCATGAAAAATTGTACGTCTTTCCTCTCTCAATCATGAGATGCAATAAAGGATATAACGGCATTCCATGTAAACTCAACACAGTTTAAAAGGAAATTTTTCCTCAGCATCTCAGATTTTCTTAAAATTTTGTATACTTATACTACTTGATAATAATAATAATGCCAATTTTTTAAATTTTCATCTCAAACCGTTTCCAAGATATGGCTATGTAAAATTTCAAAACTTCGCCAAAAAGACGTGAACGTTCATTTTTTTTAAATCCCTCTAGAATCTGTTCTAGTTCATCCATAGAGCTGGAAGAGGTGTCATTTTACAGCATTTGAAATGCCCTTTCAAATTATATGCAACATGACAAGGGTATTAATGAAAAATATTTTTTTATCCATATAAACAATTTGTTTATTTTTTTTCAAAAAGTACATAATTAAAAATTCTCAAAATATTAGTATAAATACTTAGTACTGTAGTGAATCGTATAGTAAAATATAAAAGTGGGGTCTTAATGGGTACACTGTTAAAAAAAAGTATTTCTGATGCTGGTTTTTCACTTTTCTCAATTTTGACAATATACGTTTAACACTCAGGTAATTTTTATCAGACATTTTTCCAACTTGGCTGTGTTTTAGAAAAAAACGAAGACGAACGTCTGATAAAAATTACCTGATTGTTAAAGGTATATTGTCAAAATTGGGAAAAGTGAAAAACCAGCATCAGAAATACTTTTTTTGTAACAGACCCTGATCTCAACCATAAACAACTGCACGTGCAACTCTAAAGAGCTTAGAATCGATATTTAAGCGCACATTATGAGTTAGTTCATGTACGTGCATGTTTAAAAAATGACGATAGAAATAAATAACTAAAACTCAATTTCTTTCTGTGGGTTTATAAATTTCACTTTAAATTTTTCCCAAGATATTAAGATGCCGGAATCTAAGATCTTAGGTGATAAAGAAAGTAACAGAAAGAAAAATAAACATTATCAAGAACAGTGGTAAAAAAGTAAGAACTAGCACACCAGTTCAAAATAAATGGTATTCTAAGCCTTCCATAATTATATATCCAATACATCGTTCAAAATTTGACGAATACAGCCTCAAGCCCATGCAAATAAAATTCGTAACAATTTATCTATTGAACTTATGGAAAAGTTTAATGTGAATTCTCACGTTATTTTAGAATTATTGAGAAAAATGTCGCTTGAAAAATGCTAATTTTATAATGAAGCTTTAGATTAGTCTCGCTTCTCTATTTTATAGTTAATGAACTGTCAATATTACATAAATAAATATCTGTTTTGTGTATCAAGTTGTGCAGTTGGGTGAGAATAATTGTGTATTGTAATATCCTTTATATTAAGAATTTTAAATATGAGATATTTATATATTTATATTTGACGAGGCATTCAGACGAGTTCACTTTCAGTGTTTTTGTATTTTCTGTAAATAATTGTGCATGCTTTCTGTCAATAAATTACTATAATCCAAGAGACAAATTAATTAATAACTTTTATTATGATCCAAAGATAAGGTACGCAGTAAAATACGTACGAATGCTGTGGTACTTTCGACGCAAAGATAGCAGGAAAAATATAAATTCAGGGAAAATAAACCGACTGGAAAAAGAGAAACTTAGGAGGAAACGGTGCGTTTAAACAATAGGTCAGCAGCGAAATATTTTAAGCGTTGGATTTAAACTTGTTTTCTAGAGTACTGAATTACACAAACTGCATTCCAAGAAGTATGGAAACACTGACAGATATAGTTTTAATGCATTTTAAGCATAATTGTGTTCTACTGTTTTCCCTGTTTGGCCAATTATGATCGTTAGCTTACGCTGCCATATTTTGATGGATGGAAAAATTTTGTTAGGTTTTTCGTAGGAGATGGTGGAAAATGAACCTTTCATATACTTTCACCTCAGGCTCGTTTAAGGCTGAGATAATATGAAAGCTACTGTGAGAAAGGTGTGAGTGGTGCTAAATAAAGGCATTGATTTTGGTCACTCCTTATCGAATTCTATCAGAGTTGCTCATTGGGTCGTCCTACTGCATTGCGTAAAGTTTTCCGCTAATGGAAATCTTTGGGCCGATGACTGCACACTCTCTTTAACATTGACATGATCCTCGCTCCCACGACTAAAAACGACAGTCAAATAACAAAGAACATAATGCATCATCAAAAAACACGTACGAAAATAGCAACGCGAGAATAAAAGCATAAATTGCATCTCGCGCTCGTATACTCACCGCGACATCCCCCGCAAAATCTCTACGGAAAGCGTAGGCGGAAGAAAGAAATTTTTTTCGTTGCAACGAAACCCGCTTTGGGTGAGACGCGGAGTATCGCATCGGAGATGAAATACAGCGCTTTTGTGAGCTAAACAGAGCGGACGAACTACGCGGTGGCAAGTGTCACTGACACCTCATACAATCCCTTGAATTACTACTTTTAAATTTCCGCCGCCTTTTCATCTGCTCCTCAAAATCTTGCTGCCACGAGACTACGGCAAAGGAAACCGTGTACCTGTTTATGATAATTTCCTTTTGCTCCCACATCCGACGCCATCATTCAAACCGGGTAAATTCATTGATGCACCTCGAGGAGGGTGACACTTCACATTAAATTTCGCTCTCTGCTCGACCTGCAGCCTCGTTAATTAAAACTTTGAGGGATTTTATTCACACAAGCTGAGGGCTAATTTAGGATAAAAGAGCGATGAAAAGACCATCGCAAACCTTAGAACACGCTCCACATTTGACATGAATTGACGTGTAATCATTAAAATCCGGAGATTTAATCTTGTGATAACTCCACATATGGTGAAGGTAAACCGTGCCATTACACGTGGTCAGTTTTTTACCACGTGCACCATCATGGAACCGAACTCGCTACGTACGCAACCAAGCGGCGACTATTCACGGGCAATTTGCACTCGACTTTTTGAGGCATCTCGGAGTCGAAGTGAAAGTGATTAAACCGAAAATAACCTACGCTCTTCCAGGAAAGTATCTCGATCGCGCTTCCCTTTCTGTGGGTCGCAAACCCGGAAGTCTAAGGCAATATCAAGTGCAACGATACCGAAATGTGGAGGGAAAGGAAGAATGCTAGTCAAGGATGAATGCATGCGACGTAAACAGTGGGATTCCGAGGGAAGGGCGCACAAGTCGAAGAAATCGATAAATTTCGGTGGCTGCCGTCTCAAAACAAAATTCGCCGAAGAAATAAAAGGCGGCCGAAAACCGCTGGGCATAGGGAACCGAAAATAATCGACGAATCGCTCGAAAGGTGATTCGGAGCTTTTCTCTGAAAATGGGAACACTTTGATGGCACATGATGCAGTCTTCACGAAAAGTGACCAAAACAAAGGCTTCGCCTATCCTGGACGTTTTAATGAGATGTATCATCTTCGACATCTTCCACAACCTCTCTTTGAAGTTTCTCCAGAACCATTAAAAATCTTCCGAAAATCAATAAAAGTTAAAGAGAGCTACATCGAAAACTGTCAACCATCTTTAATCGAACAAAAAAAATAATGCGCTTATTTATACTTTTCACGCTGATAATATAGAACAGCACAATTAATGTAACCAGTCTAGTGGTACCGGGTTCGAATCCTGGTTAGGACATTCTTGCTTGTGTTCGTGACATGAAAATGGTTTATTGTGAAAGTGAACTCTTCGCCCAAAAATGCACGTAATAAGTTGGCCGTCATTATCATTATTAGATGGCCTATTATCCAACAGTTTAAGACTAAAACACGAATAATCTTAATTACGAAATTACATTAAAACGAATGTAAAGGCGCCCATTATATTAATTACCTTAACCAACGAGGCGTAAGTTTCTACTGCTTAAGAGTCTGCCAAAATCAGCTATTCCATTCTATTTAGACTAACTTCCTTGGGCATTAACTTCTTGGATAATGCTAAATGCATGATTTACGGAACCGCCATACAAATATATCAATAACTTTGATGACAAACGATTCGTTTAAGTAAATAGTAGCGGAAGACAAACAAGACTCACCAAAATCTGATCCACTCCAAAGATTATATGAAATCTGGTCGCAAACATACTCAAGCGCAACAAAGTAAAGAGATAAAAGCAAAAATATATTTAAAACCATTTAATACAGGATAAATCCTCCCTGAGTAACCGTAATACCTCAGGGTATTAAATTATTCATTTATGTTATCCGTATACCGCGATAGTTAAAAGAAAGGAAACGAATTTAAACTATTTTCAGCAGTCGAAAAAACGATTTCAAATGAACTCCTTTTGATGAACTTTATCTTTGCGTAACAGAGATTTGCGAGAAAAAGTAATTACAGTAAGCATTCAAATGTACATATCTATTATAAGGTCATTCTAGAGAACGATAAACAACCGGGTACTCTCCAATTATAGCGAAGTTGATTCGGTGGAGAGGTGTGAATGTACATCACCAAACATGTCACAGGGTTTGAAAGGGTAAACCACATTTCTACCACACGTTTCGTCGATATTCATATGAGAAAAGCAGGCCCGTGGAAATAATCCGAAGCATCATTTGCGGTGATGGTCGGGAATTTTCACAGCTTGGCGAGGAAATGACAGTTATTGCGTCTGAGCTTTCGAGTCGCTCTTCGATCTCTTAACGATGTTTTCACAGAGCCTCTTCACACCCTTTATGTCAAATTCTCAAGTAATAATTCCAAAATCAGACGGTTCATCATTGTGCTACGATCACCAAAGAAATGATCTTGATTCAAACTTCATCTTTCATTAATTACAATTTCATCCAACTTCTGCTCGTGAAAAATAGAGTATGCCTCCCTTTAAGATATAATCTATACATAAATGTCTTTTTTTAGATAAGATTGCGATGTAGGAAAATTCTTCCGAAGTAAATTAGAGGGCAACCATAATTTATGATTAACTTACTAATTAATATCAATAATAAATAATAACGAGTGTGGCTTCCTCATCAAGATAGCATCATCAGGTTAGATACAGACAATTTAAATACAATAAACGCAAACTTTTTCCTTTAAATGTTAGGAAATATTGTCTGTAGGATGAGCATGCTGAGATTGTCTTGGTGGCTAAACCCCTGTTACCATATATTATCGCGGATATTATGAAAATAATATTATCATATTATTGTTCCGGGATTTAACCATCTTTTTTAGGAATGCAGTAACTGAGATGCCAATTCTAAAATGGAAAACTAAGGATAAGTATTTATTATACGACCGTACATTAACTGTATCTCCTAGAAATTACGCCTAGGTTTGAGAGCCACGTATCTCTCGGAGAAAATCAATAGCATAGGTACATACCCCTTAAAATGGTCTTGCCGCAATAAAAGTGAAATTAAAGCGGTACTTTGATAAAACGCGACAACGGATACTAAGAAAAGACAACACGAGAACTGACATATTCAATACTATATAAACTAATAAGAATTTACTAATCAATGGGAGAGTTAAATGTATCGCCTGAATGCGCCAAAACGTTCGATACGATGGCCAAATTGCTGGAAGAGCCTATAGTAAGAGTAAACGTCATTGAAAACATCCTCAATTTCTCTTTTAATGTGATTTTCGAGTATCTTAATTTTTGAGTTTCTCCAATGGTGATTAAATTTGGTAGCGTTTTAATGATCGGGGGGATCTCCACAACGCCGGTTACGAAATCATAAATGAATGAACATGGGAATAGACCCCGAAAACGAAAATTCCGACCATAAAAAGATACGCTCATCGATCAAACCACAACCCTGAAGAAGAGAAAAATTCGACAATGGCTATCTTCGAGCGAAAACGAGCGCCTGAATTACTCAACCGTTCGAAGGCGGAGGAATCGCCTCGAATATTTGCACTGTTCCTCGCAATTATTCCGATTCGTCAATCACACCGAAGGCCGTTCCTCCAGACACCACGTCCATAGAGAGAATCGAACGAAATCTGCAACTCGCACGGGGGCGAATCGTACCAGAGACGCAATACCCGCTCCAACAATTTCGAACGTGAGATCTGCTGCTAATTTAAATCCCTTTTGCGCAACCTTCCATTCGGAATCCTACATAATCACCCACGAAACGTGTGCTCATGTCATCTTACATAAGAGAAGGAAAGGAAGAGGGCGAGGAGACCGACTTGGTCTCCATCCCCGGAAAGATTGACAAAGGAGCCAGCATCATCCGGACACCCATCGGATCCATTTATAAAATCACCTCCGCCATTTCCTCCCAAATTTGAGGGTTTGATGACCCTTGCAACAACGCTCCAGAACACCTCCCACCCACCTCACCCTGTCAACTCCCGTCCCTGCGAAAGGCTTTGGTTCCTTACCGCAGCCGGGCCCTACGACGACGGGATCAATAAATGCCGTCTGCGCCACGCCCGACGCGAAAATCACCCGTAACCGATGCTCATGTTCAATGCGCCTCGAATGAAGACTCGACCTTCCCCACACAACTCCTTACAAGAGCCTCTTAACTTCTTCAAATCCTCAACACACTACACCCTCGGGTCATCCTAAGCGCATTATACACGTTACGCAAAAGCTAAAATGGGAGCCGCTACTTACTTCCGTAAACCATCTCGTATGCGTGGTTTCTCTGTGTTCCAGTCCGGACCGAAATCGCTATTTGTTTTCTAGCCCCACTTACCCTCATACAGCAGCTATGTGGATGCTGTAGCGTCCCTACCAACACAATACGGCAACGGGTGAACCCCCGGAATTATCTACAATATTAACTCCAGCCGAAAAGAAAACCGGAAACAAAACTATGATTAATCTCCACTAGAACCATAATCATTTAGAATCACGACAGGAAAAATACCATCTTGTGAGAAGGTGTAACTTAATGGAAAGCCATAGAAT
This sequence comes from Sympetrum striolatum, assembly GCA_947579665.1. NCBI lineage: Eukaryota > Metazoa > Arthropoda > Insecta > Odonata > Libellulidae > Sympetrum > Sympetrum striolatum. The sequence goes on from OX388346.1 coordinate 83,067,150, forward strand.
AAAAAAGTCAACTTAGTAATTTCCGCACTAAATTTATTCAACCACGACCGGTCGTACTTAAATAAATTTAGCGCTGAAATTACTGTTGCCTTATTTATTTTATTATGTCATCTTGATATTGCCAGAACGGGAAATACGCAATGGCAGTCATCGAATCGATGTTCTCCACGGACAATCAGCGAATGAGTTCCTCCAGAGGAAATCGAAATATAATTCAGTTGGCATGGTTTCAATTTGATAAATAGATACCTCTGGTCTTTCCGCAGAGCGTTATTGAAGCTAGGGATACTTTTGTTGATACAAACTACTGCCTTTGGCGGCAGTTGGGGTAAAAATTTAAATGCGATAATTCCTCTAAAAGACGAAGACATCGGGGAATAGCGTGCGAATTACGGTACGGCAAACATCCTACTCTAACCACAAGTTGCATGAAGGTAATTTCGTTTTTCAACGCTGCTTGAGAAAACCTTGGTCGCTAACAACGATCACGTTTACCAACCTGTTTCATGTTACCCTTACACGAAGGTGTATCCAAAGGAGCGTTGCGCCCCTTCATTCTGGATTCTTTTGATCTTTGAAAATTCCGACTAAGAAGCAAAAGCGACCTTGAAGGGGGGTAACATTACTCTGCATCTGCGTTAGAAACTAAAGGAAAAACAAGACGTCTAAAAATTCATCTCCAAACCACTTCTGAAAAATTTTTCATCTATGCTTCTCATTAGTGGCAAAGACGCACGAATTTTCTTTTGGCCCTTCTACACAAAGATACTTAAATGACTAAATCTAGTCAACATTAAGGTGTTTTATGACATAAATATTATCAGATACGAGGTTTATCAAAGAGGCGAAACAGGAAAATTTTATCAGAAAACTTTCTCTGAATACTCAAAAGGTTAGGAGAAAACAATACAAACCCTAGCTAGTTAAAATACGTTGGGACGTAATCTTAACTAATAAGATTAAATCAACAACTCGGAATTAATACAATAAAAGTGAATAATTTACGTAAGTTATTTCCAAAAAGTAAACACTGATCCAACCTTTTTACTTTTGATATTGCACATACTCATTTCCTTAGCTACCCAGCTTTTTCCTAAAAATAAGAATTCCTCAATATTTCAAAGATATATTCCTAATTACTTAAACTTTCAGATAGACCTATCTCAAAATCAATATAATTGTCCATGCTCAACACAAAAGAAAGAATTTTTATATAAGACTTTAAATGTTATGGTAAATAAAAGGTATTTCCGAAATCTTTGAAATTAAAATAGGTTCCAAAGATTTAAATGTTGTCAATAAAAAATTGACTTGATAAGTTCAAATTGGGATTTTTTAATGTAATTAAGAGCAAAAAAAACATTGAAAAAGAGCTTTCTCATGGAGAAACGATAGAGACTTCTTGTTGTAAACAAGATGTCAATTTTGAAAAAAGTTAAACAAACATTTATGTAAAAAGGAAATCAGGAAGCTAACATTTTTTAAGGATTATAAAACCTACCAAAATGTATCCAAAATATAGATTAAAAGTCTCAAGTGATTTGTTTAACCAGTGGCCATTTTGCCTAAAATCTTTTGTTCTTACAAATACTGTTGACAATCCTCATTGATATAAAATAATTATTTATAGACACCTAAGTAACAACACTTCTTTTCTCAGTAAATTAAAGAGATAACTGATATGAAAGTCTTGACCTTATTTCCTATCAAGAAAAATTAGGGCCAGTTATGGCTCCATAACAAATACAGTTAACAACAATAAGCCAACAGCTCTCCAGAACAAAATTCTCGTCTTTCCAACATCAAAGGAAAACTCTTTACAAAAAATAGATAACTATTTCAGTAAAAGTAAGAAACAGTAAATTGTAAGGTAATAGCTCTATGTCTTCTAAGACATAATACATTGACGTGCATGGTGACTTACATATGCAATAGAAAATATACTATGGTATTTTGCAACCGAGTACTATAAAATAACTTCATTCAAGAAATAAACATGAGCTAGTATCATGATTGACCGCATCCGTTTCTAAACCCCCTTAATTTGTAGCTTAAATGACGCAAACATTAAAATAAATAAGTTTAATACCACAGGTTTCTACATTTACTAATCTAGGTCATTGAAAGAATTGTAAAACTACAGAGAAATGTTACTTATATCCTGCATATTTCATGAAAAATTAGAAAATGATACTTTTCATTTAAAGCCAGAATAAGAGGATATTGAAATATGTATGATCCATAAGAGTTTATAAATACAACTGAAATTATTAGTCATATGTATTTATGAAAGAGAACCTGACTCAAAATCTAACGTTTTGTGCATCTTATGCACAAAAAAAATTGCTGCCTACCTTAGATATAAAATAATAACATCTAGTCCCCGTCCCAAAAAAATAAACAGAACTCAAAGAGCAAAGAAAGAAAACATTTTTCTTTGTAAACATTTCTAATGAATGAGCACAGCAAGTTTTCAGCCATACAATTAACGACATAATAAATACAAAGACAATTAAATTAGCAGATATCCAAGATCTTTCCCAATAAAGGGTAATTTAAATATTCATTGGTTTAACAGAACTGAGATTAGGTATCTAACATTCCTGTAATTGGATGATACTGAAGAAGTGATGATTAATTTCAATTCGTTCATATTTACTGAAAGAATCAACCTAAGCTTCTTTAAATAGAGCAATTTCCTATTGCAACCTTCATCAAGACTAATCAACTGAAGATGGATTATATTCATCCATCATATATTGACCCCTTTACTTTTATTTGTAAGAAAGCAACACATGGCAAAACAAATCATAAAATATGTCTAGTACTGAGTTCTATACCGCTATCCAATTTTTCCAGTACTTTTCCTTACTTCTTATATATGTAGCTTCCAATGTTGCCTATGAATCATAATATTATTCACTTGATCAGGGAGCTTTGAGTGAAGGCAGCCTGATGTAAAACTATTTTTGCAGCATGAAGAAAAATGTGGAAGAATCTTCCTCTTACAAGCCATCATTCCTGACTCAAAAAACTGGAGCAGGGTATAAAAAGCCTTGAACATTAGAAGAGTAACTTCTAATATAAATACCTCACATATACTCGAAAAAATGTGGTATTGTATATAATCCATTATTGTGATCTACTGAGCTAGCCATGTTTTTCTTCGTTAGATTCTGAGGATAACTTTGAGATTTCTTCAGCTCATTTGTCTATGAATATTGCTTTCTATTTGCATTCTCTAGGATCTCAACTTGCTTAAAATTAGAAATAAATTAATCTGTTTCTATTGCTATAAAGCAAATATTATATCCCTTGTTTTTCAGAGATTTTTCATGGACTAAATATTAAATAAAAACCACCTGATTAGAAGAATTAGAAATATACATCTAAACGAGAGCAACTTATTGAAGTTCCGAAAGTCGTTTTACTATACTACAAGATATTAATTAAATTCATCCTGAATGGAATTATATTGAATTAAAAATTTCTCCTCATGATTGAGAACACTGAAAGATCTAATTTCATCATTACAACTCTCCTGTTAACCTGTAAGCGGATGAACCAGCTACGCCAGTTGCATCAATATAAACAGTATCTTCATATTTAAGATATGTGAAGACAATTGAAATTTAGGACTTCCTAAATTCTGAAATTAGAGGAAATCAGAGTAACTAATGTAATATTGCTCCAATTTCTTCTACAAAGAAAATATTCTCTTCCACATATTTTTCCTCTGAAGAGTATTATTATCTCTCTCTCATATGTTATATAAATCTTATAAACAAACATACCTCTCTTGTAAGTATATAGCAATGAAGATGACTGCATTTAAAGTTTCAATCAAAGTTGAAATAAAAAATAATGACTTATAATAAACAATGCTAAGTATTTTGCGGCAGAAAAATAATTTTAATGCCGAAAAGTAGAATTGATCAAGTAAATGATAATGATGAAATTGAAATGCTATTTTTTCATTATTAACTTTTATCAGCTTCTTATATGAGTTATAAAATTACTAATATTAAGCTGTTTTCATTTAGAGTCCCAAACGACAACTATCTTCTCCAATGCTATGGCATTTAAACATTACCTTACACTAAAAATCATGTATGAAATTGATAAATAAAATCCAAAGTTGATATTTTAGTAATAAATCATTATAAAATCTTAACATGACAAATGCTTATTAGAAACTAATGTTAAGTGTGTCTACACATTATTGCGAAATGAAATTCCCTTCGAGAAAAGAATTGTGTTTACTTAGAATTAAATCCTAAGAATAAAAACAATAAGTCCTCTCATAAAAAGAACAAATGGAAAAGGATATTATATGAGGGACCATGTGGCATAACCAAGTCAATTTTAATGGGAAATTTCGATCGGCAATGTGAAATTATAATAGATCATCGAAAGTTTAGATATTTTACTATCATGAGAAACATTCTGTATGGACTCACTCTTATTTCTGCCGGTAAAACATCTGTTTTTCGTACGCCCTGTATTCTCAGTCTTTCAACAGCATATTGATTCACCACCTTTCTTCGCTTAACATCTTTAATCATTCTCCAATCAGCATACTTAGTCCTTATTTGCTGAAACTGTTTGAAAAATTTTATTTTAAAATTAATTTTTTAAACTTTTAAATTATATTGAAATTATGAATCACGAATTGACCGGCTTAAAGAAAGATTTAATTAGAAAAAAATAAGATAAGGGACTGAAAAATTTCTTGATTGAACAAATTTTAATTATTTAATTATAATCACCCCAAATCCAAATAAACCTAAAGGTTGAGAAAGTGGAGCACAGAAACTTTTAATTCTTAAAGCCATAGCAGACATGTTTCGGACTCAGCCATATTGAAACATAAGACTTCATGATATGTTAAGTTTAAAATATATGAATGCAAAAGAGTTTGTAATTAAAAAATACGATTTTAATAATTATAAATGATCCATTAAAAATTAATTTCCTAATTTATAAACTAGTAGAATTAATTTTAAAGGGGGGGACAGATAGTTCCTGGAACAGCCACCAATTCTTTGACCCCCCTAGGACCTCATACGCATCCCCTACAACGCATGTCACTTCTTCCGTCCCTCTCTTTCTGTCGTGGCATCGGGAGGTGAGTAGCTCAGCTCGCACTCTGGTTACAATCTCTGAATATACCTGTCTATTTCTCGCCATCCGTACTTGTACCTACTCGTAAGTCTCAAATTATCCCTCAAGTTTCTTAGACGGATGCTTAGTTTTCGTTAGCAATCCGTTAGTTTTTAATATTAGGAGATAACTTCACCCGGCATTACCGGCTGCCATAACAGCATGCGAGCTGTCGACTCAAGTCGAAATTATTTCCCAAGCCTTTTCAGTTCGGGTTTATATTTGTCTACTGTTATCCTGTTTTCCTCTTTTCTCCAGTTTTATGGCATAAATAGTTCAATCTGTTAATAATTGACAACGTGGTTGCAGTTAGTCGGCCATTGTGAGGATCAATCATCTCGGGATTTTCCCAAGATCAACATCATTTTATGTGGCATTTTAATAAGTGGTTTTGAGTTTTAATTGTCAAATTTGTTATTTTCTACTATAATGCTAAGTATTTTAGTATTTTTAAACCGGTTTGGTAGTGCTTCGTTGTCATTTAATTTTCTCATCTATGTGATAGTTATCTCTTTCTCGGTAGCTTCTCTTTGTTAAATTGAATGAAATTTTGTAATTCCACAGTGACTACTATTGATTTTTGACGAAAATTCAGTTAGATTTGAAGTTGCGCTTAAACAAGATGGCGTCCTGATGACGGAAGTGTTACCTTTTACAGCATATCGACCACGTGGACTAATCTAAGGATCTTTTATTTCCAGTTAACCAGCTTAAGTAACCCGCGCTACTTAATCAACCAAAATGGGAAAGGAAAAGGTTCATATTAACATTGTGGTCATCGGCCACGTAGACTCCGGTAAATCCACCACTACCGGCCATCTCATCTACAAATGCGGTGGTATTGATAAGAGAACCATTGAAAAGTTCGAGAAGGAAGCTCAGGAGGCAAGTTTTATGTTATTTTTAAGTTTATTTTTTCTAAATTTATTCTCCTTAGTAGGATTTTTTCTAACCTATTTTATTTTTCACAGATGGGCAAAGGTTCCTTCAAGTACGCATGGGTGTTGGACAAGCTCAAGGCCGAGCGTGAGCGTGGTATCACAATCGATATTGCCCTTTGGAAATTCGAAACTGCCAAGTACTACATTACCATCATTGATGCTCCCGGACACAGAGATTTCATCAAGAACATGATTACCGGAACATCTCAGGTAATGAGAAATTTCAGTCAACTTAGTTAAATTTACTTTGCTCCTTGGAGATGATACTAATATTTTACTGTATGATTAGGCTGATTGTGCTGTGCTCATTGTCGCCGCTGGTACCGGAGAATTCGAAGCTGGTATCTCCAAGAACGGTCAAACCCGAGAGCATGCACTGCTCGCTTTCACTCTTGGAGTGAAGCAGCTCATTGTTGGTGTTAACAAAATGGACTCAACTGAGCCTGCATACAGTGAACCTCGTTTCGAGGAAATCAAGAAGGAAGTTGGTAACTACATTAAGAAGATCGGATACAATCCCGCCGCTGTTGCATTTGTGCCGATCTCCGGCTGGCACGGAGATAACATGCTCGAACCCTCTGACAAGATGCCATGGTTCAAGGGGTGGAAGGTGGAGCGTAAGGAAGGAAACGCTGACGGAAAGTGCCTCATCGAGGCTCTCGATGCCATTCTTCCACCTAGCCGCCCAACTGAGAAACCTCTTAGGCTTCCCCTTCAGGTATATATCCATTTCCTTGTGAACATTTTTGGTTATTTATTTTATGGTTGTTAAGTCTAATTATCCATCTACCCTCTAGGACGTCTACAAAATTGGTGGTATTGGAACAGTGCCAGTTGGTCGTGTGGAAACTGGTGTTCTGAAACCTGGTATGCTGGTCACCTTTGCCCCTGCTAACATTACCACTGAAGTTAAGTCTGTTGAAATGCATCACGAAGCTCTCCAAGAAGCCCTTCCTGGTGACAACGTTGGTTTCAACGTGAAGAACGTGTCAGTCAAGGAGTTGCGACGTGGTTATGTCTGTGGTGACAGCAAGAGCAACCCACCCAAGGCAGCATCCGACTTCACTGCACAGGTAACGTGATCTTTGTCTTGGATATTCCAATTTCTGTGAAGTGTTATCAAGGTAAATTGTCATAATTATGGTGTTATTGGGTCATACTAAATACTTCCTTTTTAGGTCATCGTGCTTAACCACCCTGGCCAGATTGCCAACGGCTACACCCCTGTGCTTGATTGTCACACTGCCCATATCGCCTGCAAATTCGCAGAGATCAAGGAGAAGTGCGACCGTCGTACCGGTAAGACCACTGAAGAAAACCCTAAGTCCATCAAGTCTGGCGATGCGGCTATCGTCAACTTGGTTCCCAGCAAGCCCATGTGCGTGGAATCCTTCCAGGAGTTCCCACCTCTGGGACGTTTTGCCGTGCGTGACATGAGGCAGACCGTTGCTGTAGGAGTCATTAAGGTAAGATATCGGTGGAATTAATTGTGTATCTTAAATAATAAGCCATCCTTTTGACGTTTACTTATATTATTTTCTTTATTCAATTGCAGAGTGTTAACCACAAGGAGGTGACGACTGGTAAGGTCACCAAGGCCGCCGAGAAGGCCCAAAAGAAGAAATAACTAGCTGTGTTCCTGGGTGATGGTGTGCAGTGCAGCCGTGGTCACAAATCCAAACATCGTAACTTGGCCGCGATTGCACTGGGAAATGGCCCTGCTAAGGGGCGTGGCAGGTGCCCTCACCTGCCCGGGGAGATGGATACAATGGCCCGACGACATGGAGGAGAGGTCCTCAAGGGTCTACATCGACTTTTGCTTTTGTTTCTTTCTAAGTGGCTGCTGAAGCATTGTTGCCACCGCAAAGAATTTCGAAGGAAAAAGGCAGGATTACCCCTAGCCCAGCTGTTTTAATTTTATTATGTTAACTTGTGGATAGGAGGCAGTTTTCAAAATGTTTCAGGGGAACGAACTTTTATTTTAATTTTCATTCCTTTTGTTCAATGTGGCATAACGTTCAATATCTACAGTGCAACAGCTTCTGTAAATAACTTATGGTTGAAAAAACGAAGGGCCAATAAAGAAGCTTTGAACCATGGAACTCATGTCTTGTTATTCAGTTTCACCTGTAATGAATGTCCATCCTTAAGAGTGAAGTTCGAATTGAGTCGTTCGTGAGGTGTATCAAAAGGTTTTTTAAACAAGGAGTTGGATTTATCTTAAATTCTTACAATGTTTGAAGGAATATACTTTCTCCTCTAAAGCTAAATTTTGTCATCTGATGACATGGCATTCCTCGTGGCTGCTGAGTTTGAATATGGTCAACTTCCTAAGTATTTTACCGATTAAATTTTACTTGTGCTGATTGCTACCTTTCTGAGATTCCACATGTCTTAAGATTTTAAGTTATCTCATGAAAAATTCTAAGAATTCTTCTAGAGGCAAGATAGTTTAATGTAGTTTTTGTATTCCCATAGGCTACCCAATTCATTCCTATCAGTGTATTTTCTGGTTGATGTCCTTAAAATAAATTCTTTTATCTTTATCCATTCTCTTATTTAAATAGACTAAATTTTCCTGTTAAGTCCCTTTTTCCAGGGAAAATGGTGCATGCTCTTAAAGGACAGAGTAGGTAGTGGATTTTAACAAAGAAAATTCAGTATTACTCAGTTGATTAGTAACTTGGAGATAGTTTTTCATTTAGTGTTACAGAATTTAGTTTGAATGGAGGCAATGTCAAAATCGACTTATGGGTAGGTAGTTAGAAGCAAATTATTAAAGATTAATAAAAAATTTCAGAATAAGTAAAATCTTATGAACTGTTAAACTGAAATTGAATTACATACAGCTAATCTAGGGATATATTAACCCCATTTAAAGCTAAAGTATGCTGTTATTGAAATCGATTGAAACTTTGATAACTGAATAAGTCTTATAGCCAATTCCATTTTTATAATATTCTCGTTTTTGTTAAATTCAACTTAAGCAACAGTACAAAACCACTAATTTTTCTCACTGGAGAGGTATTGATTTACTTAAGCTACTTGGATTAATCTTTAAAATATCTACTTGCATAGCTTCCATTAGTTAATTTGATACCATCTTCATGCCCTTATCATGTTTTAGAAGAGGTGCTTCATTGCAATTATTTAGAATGTTTTCCCTTTAAATTCACTACTTAATTTCCTGTAGTGTTATAGTCATTGCATGGTAAAATGCATCTCTTAACCTGCCCCTTGTTGAGGTCACAGCAAGTCGTCATAGTATAGTATGTAGTAGTATAATGTTGACTGTAGAAGAGGAATGACATGAAACCTGTCTCATGATGCAGGTAGAAGATTTATAGAGAGCTTTTTGGTAAAGAAGTCTTATGTTACTTGTTCCGTCTTCAATCCTGATTGTAACATTCTATTTTGACCCACCATAAAAGTAATTGTGATGACCATAGAATGGCTTGTTTATTATTGTACATTGAATCTTGAAAGTGAAGAAAAGATCATTTAGTATCTACTACAGAGAGTATTTTATCTAATATTTTCTGGAAAGTATGCTCTCCATTTGGACGACCCCCAATGTAAAACTATCAACACTTCACTGTCATGTACTTTGAGAAATTGACATTATCCTTCTATAATGAAAAGTTATGCTTCCTAAAGACAATTTTGACTAAAAAGTTACTTCTTTTTGTCATTGGTGAAAAATATTTTTATCACTGTTTGTTTGAGAACTTTCTATCAGTATTTCAGCTTATTTTTGTATGTAACCAGCTAAATAACATTATTAAGGTTACTGTTGTATCTTTAGAAACATTGTAATCACATTCACTAACAATATTCATAGGCTTATCTTGAATTACAGTTCCTTCTTTCCATTCCAGTATTATCAGATATGGATAAGGTAGCAGTTAACTTAATTGGTCAGTTATTGCAAGTATAAAATATTTGACCCTTATTGCTGACCGCCACATTTTAACAACTGATGGGCTAGGAAAATGTAGACAGCAGTTAGAGTGAGCAAAATAGTTATAAATGAAATCAGAATAATACACTGTTGCAGCTATTTCTTCAGATGACTTTAAACAAACATAATATGATTTTGGAATTATTTGGAAATTTTATTTCATTTTTAACATTTTCTGATGTAGCAGATATGTTGGATCAACTTATTAATTATTTTGATGTCTCCTTTAAAGAAAAATAACGGGACTTTTTATAATACCAGTAAATCATGCCCCATTCTGCATCAACGACATAATGGATTGTGATAATGAATGAGTTTTTATGGCTAGGATACGCTGTTTAATAATCACGTAGTTAAATTTCTCATTGCCAAAGAATTTGATTTTTCATATGTATTGATTTTATACTTCAAAATGCAGGGATTGGAATGAGGCTGAGTATTTATTTTTAGTTCTTACAAAAATTTTACTTCCATAGAACTTTTATTTATCTTATAATTTCTGCAAGTAACCTAAATCTCACCAGTTCACAAAAACTTAACACGTCCACTCAAATTCCACAAATATATCTACAACATATTGGTGCTATTCAGTATTAACTGTCACAAAAAGCTACACTGAACAAAATTTTTATAAGAGTTTCCTGAAATTTGATGATCTTAAATGTCTTTCAACACTTTTTTACAATTTCCATGACTAAATTGATCACAATTCGAGAATATCGCTGAGTAGAAATCACAAGGAAATTAATATTTCGGTTTTTTTAATTTTCCTTTACTAAGTGAAAGATATGTATTCTTACTAAATTCTGCTCAAAATCAGTTGGATTTTTTCTTTGAGTCACTTTCGTCACTTGAATAAGGTTCAAATGTTTCTTGTAAATACTCTTCCTCTAGAATTTTAATAGATTTTGTAGTTTTTGCATTTGGCCGCTTATTATTTGTACGTTTTTTCAGATCTATTTTGGCCCTTGGTGTTCTAACTGATGGAATGGGTTTTACTTTCTTGATATCTGTTTTATTCTCTTGTTTTGAATCATTTGCTGTATCAGGTGGAACTGTTTGATCAATGACAGCACCTGCAACTTCCTCAGTATTTTGTTGTGGATTCTCAAAGATCAAATGATCTGATTTCTTGCCTGATGATCTTACATAGCCTATAGTATAAGGAACAGAAAGGGAAGGTTCACTCTTCTGAAGTAATGGACTTCCCCTCTGCTTCTTTCCCTGAAATTTAAGAAATGACGAGGTGTAAATAAAATAATGAACCTAAGATTACCAAATTTGATATAAAACTTAAGGAGGTGGCATTGTTTTTAAAGGAATTTATGATTATATAATATGAATATGAATTTGTAATATTTCAGTTATTTCCTGGATGAATCATTTTTCAGTAAATCCACTCCAAAAACCACTTAACTTTGAAGTGTTGAATTTTCTTAAAATGATTTTTTAGAAGAATTAGTCAAACTACCTATTTGATCTCATATTCTACAGCTTAATTAACCATCACATTGTAACTTGTACACTAAATTGTAATTTTTATTTTTTTCTTTCTTTAAAAGTGAAACTTATGTATATTGAGCTTGTTCACATTTGTTATTTTCATGTGAATATCATGAATTTTATAGCTTATTTAATCCACTCCATTCAAGCCAGCAGTACCTACTTTTATTTTCATGTTGCCCTATCATCAGTCTCTAGTTATGTAATAATGCCCATTACATTAATTTGCTCAAAACTTTTTTCAGTATTTTTGGTACAATCAACTAGGTTCTCACTTTGAGGATTCAATTAGTACATATTTGTCAACCATAATCATTGCCTAATTTTCGTCTTGTATATGAGGAATGTAAGCAATATGGGTATCACTTGGATTGTAAATTTTTGGCAAACACTGAATCATGTTATGTTATACTGTTGAATTCTACAGGAAGTTCTATATTCTTGTTGATGCAAACGTTATCTCCTCATGAAAGATTGTTAATTTAATCAGTCCTTACCCAAGATGCCAGAATCTCTTAACACTGATAGTATTTAATATGTAGCTAATGTATTTACTATCTAATATATTTATCATATGATTGATTATTGAAATGAATGATGAATGAAAATTAATCATTGAAGGTTTTAGAAAGATCTTTTACAAGTTTGTTCCTACTTTTAGTGATGACTTGCATGTTGCCTATAGTTTGCCAATTCTTATACTTGCTTACTATAGTTTGCCGTGCCCCAAAATTCATATTAAATGTCATCAATGATGGACTTGGTTAGGAAGATATCATCAATTCTAAGATTATGATAATTATACTCACCCAATCCCATCTTGCACATGGACGTGATATTACTTTGCCTCTTCTCTTCTTCATATGGGCTTTTTTGCACCTTTTCTTGACAGAAGACTTTGATTTTCTATTACTTTTTATTCCGAATAGAAATTCTTTATTATTTTCCTTTCTTGCTCCATGATCTGATGAATATAATCTACGATTCTGTGGTGTTTTTGGCTTGTACTTATATAAAAATATGATATTATTTATACCCCTTGCTTTTCTCATATATATTTTCTCATTTTGCAATTCATACCAAGAAACTATTTCTTTAACTGGAACCTCAGTAATATTTTCCTCAACCTCTTCATCTGTTGAACATTCTGACAGTATTTCTTCCTCCTCAACCTTAGCTGGACTACTTATATATTTATCATCATCAGTTTGTGATGCTGCTTCTTTGATACTTATTTTCTTTGCAGTTTTATCAGATGTATCCACTGTATTTGCTTCAGTGCTAGCATCCTTAACACTAACGGATGAATGCTCTCTCTGAGATAAAGGGAAACAGCCACAGCAAGACTTACATTTTCTTTTTCTCTTCCCTTCCTTAAATTCTTCAAATTCACCTTCAGTTTGCATTTCTGATTCTCTCAGGCTCGATTTCCTTGCAGTGTCAACAGAATTATCCATTGTGTTTGCTTCTGTGCTGGCATCCTTGACACTATATAATGATTCTTTTCCTTTGGGCGATGGGAAGCACACACAGCAAGGCCTTTTAGATTTTCTTTTCCTTTTCCTATCCTGTGATTCTTCATAATCACCTTCAGTTTGCATCTCTGCCTCCTTAAGACTCAATTTTCTTGCAGTTTCACCAGGACTATCCCCAGGAATTGTTTCTGTGCTTGCATCCTTAACACTAAATGATGAATCTTCTCTCTTGGATAATGGAAAGCATGCGCAGCAAGGCCTCCTAGTTTTTCCTCTCCTTTTCCATTCCTTAGATTTTTTGCCATCATTTTGTACTTCTTCCTCTTTGGCACTCATTTTCTTCAGAGCACAATTAGAGCAAACTCTATGGCAAGTATTTAGATGAGCATCCACAAGACATACTTGTGAATCATCTTTCTGCGGAGAAGTTGTTTGGGTAGCTTTAACCTCATCAAATTTTTTTGAAGGTATTTTAGTCTGGTGTACCATCTCAGAAGCTTGTGGTGCATCATCAGTTAAAGATAATGCTTTTTTTAAACTAATCTTCTTCTTGCCATGATCGCATTCTGTAGGGGATTCTTCTTGATGATGCAATAGGTAACAGTCGCAGCAAGATACCACTGCATGAAATTCTGAGTTTCCATTGTCTTGTGTTTCTTCTGCAGTTGATGGATCTTGTGAAAGTGGCAATTCCTGTGATAGTTTATTCTCACAGCTCAATTCATCTGATTCATTGTCTTTTCGGAAAACAATTGTAGTTGAATAATGCACAACACTATGGTGGCTTGATCCAGATTTTGGTTCTATCAGTCCATGGCAGGAATGAGTTACTATTTCTTCAATGGGACTTGGCATTTCATCTTCTAGCTCCCCTCTTAGTACTTCGAAATTTTCTTCCATGGTCAAATTATTTTCCCGTTCATTTTTATGAACTTGTGGTTCTGTTGGATGAGTCATCTCATCTCTGGGACATAAACCCTCACATTCAGATAATTGGTCCATGAAATTCATATCTTTGTTTGTGTTACTGTGATTTATTGAAGTGCTGCTTTTGCGGCACAATGGGAAACAAAGCCAGTTATCGGTTCTTGACTGAGACTCTTTTTTCTCACTCGGTTTCTCATCAGCTGGTAGGATATTTATATCATCAATGCTTATTTTTCGTGCATATAATGGTCTCTTTACTTGGTGCCTTGAAATTCCAGCAGAATTTTCCTCTTTTCCATTGGTGTTTTCACATGTTTCAGGTTTATATTCTATTGTTTTTCTATCAATTATATCTTTTGATTCCATATTGTATTTGCCTACCTCAGTATTGTCATAAATTTCTGCCATGTAGTCTTCTTGATATACTGCCATTTTATCATCTAAGGATGACTTATCTTTGTGATGACATTCATGATTTTTGTAGCATAATTGCCTAGAAGAAAGTATTTCCTCTAGACCTTTACACTTATGATCTTGATCTCTATTTACTTCTTCATGACGACTTGTCCTTATATATGTTGGTTTAATCTTTCCTTCTTTGTTCCTTAACATTTTGCCTTCTGCATTATTCTTTTTCCTGTTTTTTTCTACATTTGACGGTTTTGTTGAAGATCTCTGTGTATCGTTTCCCCCCATTGTCTCTTCATCATCGCTTGAGCTTTCCATCTGATCACATTCAGAATCTGAAGAGCATACACTCAAGTGTCTGAGAGAAGAAAAACAACAAAAGCTATAAAACACTTAAAATATAGGGAAAAATCACTTAATGATCCAGTTATGAATTTATTTTATTCTTAATTATCGCAAAATAGTAGAAATCTTTTTCAGTTACCCCAAACAAGTGCTGTTATGATGAATTTTAGGAGCCATTTCTGTTTTTTTATAAGGGCCTTTTTGAAACTTTTCCATTCTTGAAACAGCTACGTAGATGTCTCCATGTTGGATATGGCATGGAATATGGACTGCTTCTCCATTTATTGTAAAGAAGCTGTTATATTCAAAATAATTTATATGAAATTCTGCACAATTACAAGCATATGAATAATTATTTAGATACCATTTGTATCAGCAAAATTCTTTAATTCCACCAAAAGAAGGTACAAAATGAGAGAGAACAATGAAAAGTATTCACCAAAAATTCTAGCAAACACAAAAGAAAAGTTCTAATAGTTATCCTCAAATTTTATGATATTATACAATTTAAAGGAGAGATGTTCACAATTTATTAATTCATCATTCTCTGACTCACCCCCTGATGCTTGACATCTGTAGTTTGGATGCAATCGACTGCATTGTTGGTCCCCACCAATACAAGCTTGTTCGGTCTTTTTCACTTAAAACGAAACGTACTGGTCGATTATCGAAATCTCCATTTTTGTGAACAAATATTGTTATTGTACCTCTCCTACGCCTTTCAGCATCTTCCAAGTATTTTGATTGAACATTTGAATATCTTTCTCTTAATGATTTTCCATTCTCAGGCCTGTAAATCTGCATGAAATTATATGAATACACGTATTCACACATTTTTAAATTACTAATCCGTTGGATCATTCAATAGTATTACATTTAATTTATAATGAGGGAGGTATTGATTTTAAGCAAGTATTTATTTTGAATTTCTATCATCATCTATAATGTTGCTGCCTAGCCAGAAGGCCAACTTGCTACATAAACTTAAATAAATAAATTATTCGTAATACAAAATTTTTGGGAATCTTTAATTTTCCTCCAATGATGAGTGATGAAATAACCTAATTCTCCCCAAAAGATTGTCCCTACTCACCTCACCTATTTCAGATACTACTTGCTTCCATATTATATACTTCTGTCATTTTTATTCAAAGCTTTCAAATGCATGCCCAAGGCTGGTTAAGAGGGGGGTTTCAGTGGATACTTATATCCAGACTCTCATTATGAACATGTTGAGTGTGGAGGACCACTTGAGTAGCCAGCAGGGTTCAAACTGGTGGTGCAAGGCTGCTCAAGCGCTCTTTTCTGCATTGGTTTTAATTCAGGGAGAGGAAGTTAGCCATGCTTGGATCCTCCAATGGCTCCTTAGCCATCAGTTGAAGTTTAGCATTGCTTTTTATTTGTTTTCACTATGTACTAATCAGTCTGCACTGAAAGGGTTAAGGTGTACCATTCTAAAAATGGCAACTTATTAATGTTGCTGAACTTCAGCAATATATCTATTATAAAATTTTGTCTCAAACATGTTTTCTCAAGCCATCACATATCACATGGGCTTAGGAAGCACATAAGGGGCCCATATGAAAATATTTACACCCATGCCCCCTTGCTTGATGGCTGGTCCTGATCTCAAATATTACTATTACATTTCCAACTATTACCTGAAGTAATGGCATGAAGAACTTCACCTAATTTAGTTTTCATATAGATAATTTTCTTTAAAATATGTGAGAACAATATTTAATCAAGTAACTCTACAAGAAAATTCAAGAAAATACAATGCTTACTATCATTTTGAAGATAAAAATAAAGCAGCCTCTACATGAGATTCAATGAAGCTAATGGCTCAAATATTCAACTAACTTTAAGTCTTAGATATTCCATCACACATATCTTTATTACTCCAAAAATTATGTCTATCTACTTTCACAAATGTGGTAGATTAAATGAGCCTGGTGTAATAAAAAAAATCAGGTTTGGAGAAATATAGGTTTTGTAAATAATAATCTGATGCAGTATTAGTAGTATTGCTAATAGTGCTTTGACATTTTTGGTCATTTTGCACATTGGCTCCCACCGGGTATTGAAACGGACTGATTTCACCAAAGGCAATCACACTGTCCACATGACTATCTGGGTGCCCCTAATCTGATGCAGAGGCAAATAAAAACTGAAGTGGAAAGCTTGTAAAACAGAGTAGATGAATTTTTAATGTTTCAGAAAAAGTGATGGCCTTATGGAAAATTTCTTTCGCTTTACTGGATCTACAAGTGAAAGTCTTGCACAGCATAAATATAACTATGCAAAGACTTCAAAAAAATGAGCTCTCAATTTCAGGATTTAAATAATACATATATGGTTTTACTTACCTCTGCTCTTTTATGATTGCATGTATGCCTCTTCTTGAATTTCTCATCATATGTAAGATACCTTTTGGTAAAATTCAAATATTCAGTCAATTGAATAAATAGTAAACTTATTTTTTAACGATTTTGAGATTTGATCAGTTCCAGTGAAATCTGGTGGAACATTACACTTAAAAATACCCTCTAAAGCAAGAATACTGTACACAATTCGTTTATTAGATGAACATTCTATTGGATTATATGTGTAACTTTATGATGGTGTGGTACAACACGGAAATTATTCTTGTCTTACCTGTGGATAGTATATAAGAGTATTTTAAAAATATGTGGTGGTAGATGGCTAAGAAAAGATGAGGTTTTTCCTCGTGTATCTGATATTTTGGAACTCAGTTTGAAATTCTACTTGAATCTTTCTCTGTTATTTGATTTATATTATTTTTCGGAGAAGATTTCTTTATTGCCAACAATCACAATTTCCTTCATAATCAACCGATCTTCATAATTGTTTAACAAACAGAAAAGGTTTGAATCAGGATGTACTGATGGTAAATTTTATATTAATTATACTACTAGTTTGCATGATGTAATCAAATAATAAATTATACGTCCAATCAATTTAAGGAAATATTATTGGCCAGCGAATATAAAGGAAATTTCAGTATGTACACTCCTGGCCAAAATTAACGCACCACCTCCCTAGCAATCCTAACGACCGGTGGTGCGTTAATTTTGGCCAGGAGTGTACATAGAAATGTCCACAAGATAAGTTGACTTTATAACTAGCTAATAACTACTAAGTATATAAATTGCCAGTAGGTAATATAAATTTATGGGAAAACAATTTATTAAATTCTCTCAGCTTGGTAATCAAAACCAAAGCTTCATAGATATTTAAAATCAATGACTTGGATTGGTAAATATGTACCAAGGATCTAATGTATAAATGTGATTGTAAGAACTGATCAGCTTATGAATACTATACGATGAACTAAAAAAATTATATTGAAAGTTATCAAAGTAATTATTATTGGCAATTTATACCTTCAATGTAGAAACCTGAAATTTTAAACATTCAATTTTAATGGTGATATATAATGGCATAAATTACTCACCCTGTTGACATCTTTCTCAAACTTTCTTTACCAGCTGCAACATATTTATGGTTTGGTTTCAAGTCTTTCAGGCATTTCACAGTATTTCCAGAACATGGGGAATATACCTGTTCATAATTACAGATGATACAATACTACTTTGTATCATGGTTATGTTTTGCAATATATATCCATATTTCTTCCAAAAATGATTTTAATTCTAATTAATTAGATTCTTATTTTATAGATTTCTGTGTTATAGACCTTTCTGACTGCTCCAAATGGTGGTTCAAGACGTTTAGTTAGTGAATCTAATAAGCCCTCAAAATTTCGCTGGCGAGCAGGGCTTACTAAAAAGCGTGTGCCATAATGATGTTTGTCTCCATTTCGAAATGCTGTAATCCAAATCGGAGAATGGAAGTCATTATATTCCCATGCACATGCTGAGCACCTACTATAACAAGATGGCATTTTATCTTTCAGTATTTCTGGCTGAGGCATGATTTTTGGCAGCATTTTAGTGAAAGCTGTAACATTGAATTTATAAATTAATTGCTATTGCCTATTCCTATCAGAAATTTTTGGTCACTGTTCATGCATCTAATATTAGTAGTTGAGGGTATTCTAATTTCAAGGTTTAAATTTAGTAAAATAATCTATTACCTTATTTTAAGATCCTTTAAATGTACATTGACTTAAATAAATGCATTTACTAATAATTTTGAGATAAAAGGACTTTATGTACTCAAAAGAGTTAAAACAATCATTTTCGACGGACAATTTCATATACTAAAATCCACCACAAGAATTTTAAGACAAAATTCTGTCAGAGTTCATTTTATAAATTTAGTATTCTGATATAAATCATGTTGCTTAGTGACCAAATAAATATTTACAGTTCTAATGAAAACAAACTAATATAAAATGCATGTACTTTTAGAACAAGAAAACTTTCAATAAATACGGATTACTTTTGTGTAGAAAATGAATCGAAATCTTACGGAGCATATATTTATCAAGTTTATCTCAAAAGCAAGCTTTTCTTAGAGAAAATTATAAAACATTTTCATGATTCTAAGGTAGGTTACAAATCATAACTCAGTTTTACGAATGGTGATACACAAAAAAGAAAATAATTATCAATGAAATCTTTGAGAAAACAATTTTTATTATATTTTCCTTTCGAGTTTTTTACACCCCCAGTAGCAATCCAATTGCATAGTGTTGGTTTGAAATAAACCGGAAATGACACAATACATTTGGTGAAATGTTACATTCAGAAAATATCTTTTGAAAACAATGCGCAGACACCTATTAAAAAATAAGGTATGCCTTCAAATTAACAGTTGCCAAACTTCCAGACACACTCAAAACAATTTCAATCCCAGCTTTACAAATCCCAAGGAGAATTCCATCTTGCTCAGAATTCTAGGACAGATTACAATATATAAGTTTCCCATAGGAATATGATTGCCAATTGCTTCGATTTTTTAAAAGATCACGTCTTTATCTAGTCATCAAAGAATTTAGTGCAGTAAAATCTTCAGTGACCCAAGAAATTTGTATTTTTTTATGCAAGGTAACTGCTACTCATAACTGGCATGCTCCACAATGTCAAGTTAAATATGGACCCCTCAAGCAACAATAATGAGAAATAAAGTGCATAATTACAGAATGTGAACAACTAACTCATGTGTACACAGGTTTAATGACATATTTTGGTAATTTATTTAGGGAAAATTTAGGCACGACAATAAATACTAAATAATTCTTTGAACATAGGTAATTACTTAAGTTTAAGTAAAACAAACACAGTGATTGGCAAGAAAATAAATAGACATCTTTCATTGACAGCACCTTATAAAATGTCGTTAACCCAACTTAATCAACTAATCATTATTTAGTATATTTTATAAATGCAAAGAATAGTTAACACACCCCAAATATTTTGAGATTGTTAACAAGTGACAGCTCTAGCAGCACCTAATGGAAACATTTTAACATAATCAAGATGATGTAGTGACAAATAAATGGTTCAATATGTTTTATGAAAAGGTTCAACCACGTTACACTAATACATAACCTAGAAAATTATTGTACTATAATGTGCTGTTAACCAAAATGTTAAATTCAGCATGAGTCAAAAAGATACAAACAGAATTTTGAAATATTGGAAGGAAAGAGTTTTTTTTTGTACAAATATGTCATATATAATAATTTTGGCAGAATTCTCAGTATTTCAATGGATGTATTCCAGGTTCCGACTAGTTTATAGGATTGTTTTTTAATCAACTGATGAAACAAGTTCAACTGATAATCTTCACACACTCACACACCATACATAGTATGAATACTCAACAATCATGCATCACTTTCTTAGACCATCTCTTCGAGAGTCTTGGATCAATACTGCCAGTTGCAGTGTTCGTTGACATTAAAATAAAAATTTTGGCTACTAGTTTTCCAAGGTCATAGTTCAGTATGCTCATGGCGATTTTTAGGGCTGTCTGTTGGATGAATGTACATTCCCTCGACAGCCTGCCAACGGCTATTGGCCGTAGGAGAGCTCACGCCAACTACCTCTATTTGTCCATTTATTGGCCTTCCGTAGGTGCGACCAGACACTGACAAGTACCTGAAACATTTTCCATTCCAATGTTTTGAGAATAAACTTACGGATCTGGAGACTGAATTTCTTGAGCATAATTGAATACGTTTATCCACAAGAAACATTATTTACAGAAAAAACAAGGAAATTTATTTAAATAACATGGAAGACAGAAACAACACAAAATAATATTGAGTAAAAAGAGGGGAGAATCAGAATGACTTTAGTCTGTTAAAGAATGAAATAAATAAATTATGAGTAGGGAATTGCTTTAAGTTAAAGGTTTGAAAATAGATTTAATGTATAAATGATTGTCTTAACTTTTATTTTTGCATTTGACAACAACTTTGAATATCTCGATGAATAAGGTAAATTCTATATCAAATTTGTTCGTTCTTTAGGTTTATTAACAAAACACTCCCAAAATTTCTCATTACTTAAAAAGTATGAAACAAGAAAATATAAGAACTAACAAATTCAGTGATGAATTAAATACTTTACACTCAACAATTAATGAAAATGAAAGCTGCAATTAAGGCAAGAAGGAGCGCTGATGATACTTACATATTTGTGTCAACATGCCTGAACATTATTTCTTCGTCTCTTTCCCAGTAATCTCCATCGCAGATCACAACCCAATGATCGCCAGTATCTCCAACACCTGCAGTAAAAAGATGCGGGTAAGGTCAAAAGCAAGAATAAAATAACAGAACATCAAATCAGTTATAAACAACAGTCAGTAGAAACTAAATGAGCAAAATAAATTGAGGCATCAAAAATGGAGTAAAGTCTTTCTAAAAAAAGTCAGTCCTACCATTTTCACCATAAGCGGAGATTTCTTGGTTCCCAGACAATGGGGATGCAAATATATGAGAATGGAGATTCTTTTGGGTTGTGGTATGTTCTAAACGGATAGTATCCCCACATTTTATCGTTTCCCTGAAAAATCGTAGAGTAATGGTATATTAAGAGTAAAAAAGAGAACAATTTAATGTAAACAATTAAATAGAAGGATGAATACCCTCTAGTGCAATGCTTCCCAGTCGTTCCTTTAATTGCCCAATGAGAATTGACATCTTCCTTCAGCTCGGTTCCAGTGACAGACTGTTGTCCACTTCCTGTACCATACTTAACATCATGGGAATGTAATCGTACCTTATGCCCTATATTCATTAATTTAACAACGGATCCGCAGGTAACAAACTGATGCCCACGTCCTACGTTAAAATATCAAGGAAAACTCTGGTTAGGATAGACAAATGTGTATACAACAAAGAAGTTAGTTACCATAACTTCGTAAATTATGAATAATAACTAGGGTTTACGGGCACTTAACAAAGATAAATACAAATTATAACGAGAACGAGAGGTTTACGAGTAATAAACTATTTGTTAATAAACAAATATTTCTTAACAGAAGCATATCAGTAGCTTAATACTGTAATATTGATATCAAAAGAAAAATTACCTGATGCAGTGTGTATTAACATAAATATCCCCCATAATAACACTGCTAAATTCCACCTCATCTCTTGCACACTGAGCGCGGCCATTGTATGAATACGTTGACGATTCTCATTGGCTGCTTGTTTGACAATTGATGGTAGAAAAACTTTCTGGTTGGTAATGGTTGCCGTATAGTGTGGTAGATGTCACAAGAGTACTTTAGAGAGATATAATGCTGCCATACGTAAGATTGAAATAGTTCGCGTTTTCTCGAAAAGGTGGTTATAGCTCCGAGTATGGTGAGGAATGTGACGTAAGACAAGTGACCTTATGATGTTTGTAAACACATACACGTTGTGCAACAATAACTAGTGTTTTTACCTCGGAAATCTTGCATTGTCTGTATTGAATAGCATCGACAATATGGATGTCGAAGAGTCTGGTGCCGTGTCTCGTGAAAGTGAAGAAATGGTAAGACATAGGCCTAGAAGAAGGGCTAAGGGTGGAAAAAACGTGAGTACTTCACCATCTTTTAAAATGGTGGAAGAATGTTGCAAGGGATTTGCTGTGTTGATTTCGATCAAAGTAGAATACAACCTTACTTCATTATTTATGGGTTGATTTTGTGTTTTGCCTGAATAGAGGTAGGTTATCTTTGGGTTTTATCGTTTGTCACTCCATATTTATATACTGTTTCAGTTGGCACTCGTTGTATTCTCTTTAAGGGATGTTGTCAGTTGCTCAGTTAAGCTAGATTATCTTGAACAACGCATAATACAATACGAAGTGATCTAGTTAATCTATTTCAATGTAATTTTTCGTCCGGAAAAGATCTATTAATAGTTTTCTCAACAGCTTAAGGTTACATGCTGTAGAGAAATGTTGATTAAGACAATTTGACATCTTTAAGTTGTCAGCGATAGTAAAGATGAATGAAGAGTTCGAAATTCACCGGGGCGTTAAATGTCTTGTTAAAGGATCATTGTTGTAGCATTTAAAAGGGTTTGGGAGAGTTCAATGTCCTAAGGTAATGGAATTACAGAAGGGTGTATTTGTAGGCTTTACAGATAAGGATGCAATAAATCCCATGAAACTGACATTATAGAATATAGGTTCATATGTTTTAATAAAAGGAAAGAGCAGGATTTTTCAATAACATCCCCCACCATATGATTTATATCCTTGACAGATAGCAGAGAATCGGGTAGAGGTTTAATAAGTAGTGGAAATGCTAGGCAATATGATGATCTAACATTGTCACTGCATAAATCATTAGAAAGATTCTTGGATGGTTCCCGAAATCGCTGTTAATGAAAATGATCCTACCTACTATCCGTCACATCTCTCACTTGAGCAAAGACAGTGCAATTAGGGATAAGACTCCAAATTGATAGTAGAGTTATTACAGTTTAACTTTAAAGGTAATCGATAAAAACGTTAACCTGGATAGTCTAATATGCAGTTTGTTAACTGAAAATTAAATGTAGGAAAGAAGAAGTTTGAAATTTAAATTAAGTGACTTTAATCTAAACAGATGAGTCATCAGTATTGGTTGCGTAGGATTTGAGGAGTCAACCGATTTAGAAAGGGTAGTATTGATGATGATAACATCCCTTAAGTTTTTCATAGAGGAATGTTGTTGCATCAAAACAAATATTAACTTTCCTTAGCAAAGGGATTCTTACATCATTTTTTACATTCACCTTTATTATTTATTTTTTTATTTGTATATACATCTATAATTTTGACATTTTAGAATAGCGTTATTGAGTTGTCATCACTTGAAAGTTCACTAAATGTTAAGAATTATGCATTGAATAGTTGCATGACTAGTGATTCGCATGACTTGTACTTATACAGGAGTTATATAATTAACTGTCATGATTGAATTACCTGGCCGATGAAGAGATTATTATTAAAAGTAAATATTTTTAATAGTCTAATTCCCTATTGATCAGCTGATATCGCATCATAATCATTAATTTATGAGATAATGACGTATTTGCAGAATAATTAATTTTAATGCCACCTACAGGGATTTAGGTACATCACTTTGGTGAGTCAACTGTAGAACGTGCTTCCATCTGTGCGCCAACGAAAGAGGTATGAACCTGCCAGGCGGAGGTTATGAAAATCTTATGCGGTATTTTTCAAATTCCGTCGAGAAAGAAGATGAAATATATGATTTAGGAATATGATAAGGTTCATAGATCATCGTAGATTCTGAAGATTCCTACGATACTTTAATGTCGAATTCAGCTCTAACTTCTTATTTCCTTTTTTACGTTCGGAGCTTCACTGTTCCCAATTCTCACAAATATATGCAAATGAGATTACAGCAGTTGCTGAATTAATTTGGAGGGATGAAAAATTGGCTAAGATGAGAATTATTGAGGTTTATAAGTGTAAAAATACATAAATTGGTTATAGAAAAATTTCCTCCTTTTTACGACTAATTATAAAATCGTACGACGTAATTCTCCGCTAAGGTTGATTATTTTTCATTTTATAAGAATTATGCAGCATTATCAACTATTTTATTCTGAAGCGCGGTATGAGGAAGCAATCAAACGAAGGAGAAAAAACCTTACGATCTGCTCAGATTTTCTTAATGCAGCTTTTCTGTTCCGGGGGTTTCGCTTAGAAATTGCGCCGATTAATCATGTTGCACGTCATGGTATTTCGTCTCGTTTTTGAAAATGTCTAGTTTTCCTTTTAATAAGGGTTCCAAAAGAAGAAATATCGTAGTAAAAACCCTGCCTTTCTTTTTCTGCTCATGTCCCCTATTTCTGTTTATTTGTGAAATTTCTCATTTTCGTCCTCTAGGTATTTAATTTTCATTGAAATGACTCCTTGCATTTTAATTTAACATTAATTATAAGAGAGTATGGTTTTTGTGATGACGTTGTTATCGTAAATGTGTTTTTTTTACGAAAGTTGGAATCCGAATTTGTCTATGCTCTCCGGCCGGCACTGTGGAGTCTTTGAATTTGACTAACAGTTTTCCATACAACTATCTCATATTATTGTCTTTTTAGGGTAGATATTTTCCTCCAAAACGCTCCTTTTTTAAGCTGATGCCAAATTTTATCACTAGGAATATGCTCGCAAAAAACTACTCAGTGCGCCAATGAAGGTAAGTTTTAGTCCAAACGGGTGCAAGTTTGTCGAATAATTGTGTGCGGCTCTCTGAGATACTACTCTTATTTGTCTAAAGACACAAGTGTCCGGTATTGTAATTTGTTTATCTTCGAGAAGAAGGCTTGTAACCTTCCGGCATTCTGTCTTATTGTCAATATATTAGACAACGCTGCTGTACATGTTTTTCGAATCGAGCGACAATTTTTCTTCTCGGTTCATCTCCTACGGTAGCTTTCGTGCCTAATTACCCTCGTCAGTATGTGGTTCGTCGTTGACAGTATATTTAAATTGCGACTAAATACCTACTTTGGGTTACGTAAGTAGCACTAACATGCATTAAATTATGCAATGCTGTGCATACCGGTTAACGCTTTAACGGATTATCGAAATATCGGTTAACAAGAAATGTAGCTCTGGTTTGTTCTGTCTTCTGTAACTTTTAACTTTTATTGATTTGTTGATACGAAAAAAAATTGTGGTATGCTAAAAATATTTCCAGAAAATTCTTCAGATGTCAAACTCATGGTGGAATGTTTGGTAGAATTTCATCCATTGAAAATAACTTATCGTTTTCTATTTTCTAAGGCGTTTTTATTTTGTTTTTAACAATTATTATATGAAAATAATCCTACTAGTTTGTTCCCCACAATTCGCATTAATCGATTTTTACTGATTAATTTTATTGGGTGTTAACGTACGTCAGAGTGTTGAAATCTCCTGTGTTAAGTAATTTCTGGATGCTAGACTTTCAATAATGGTCGTGATGAAAATTCGAAGTACATTTTTTTACGAGCTCGAGTTATCTAAATTAGGCGTTTAGAATAATTGGAGTTATCTTGTTAAATCTATTCAATTATTATCATTTATTTAGTGTTTCATTCTAGGGGTCATTTGATAGCGCGAGAGGCTGTTAAAAATGATTTAATTAAAAGGCGATGTTGAGACTTATTAGTCTCGTCTTGCGTCTAACTCTATTTTACTAAATATTTCAAGAAAGAAACACGCGTTAACAATTAAAAATCCCGTGTAATACCAGTATAAATTAAATAAAGTTTTATCAAATTAAATCCTAAATATTTAAAATATTTACTTCAAAGTAAAGAAAGAGTACATAGAGGGAGAGAGAAAACGTATCCTGAATTGAAAAGCAGGAACAGAAGAGATTGGATATAAAATTGTAGGACAGAGGAGATTTTTTTCTTTTACTTCATTTGACCGGGTATTGATATGAAAAATTTGTGCCAGGATGGAGTAGCCAGGGAAATATCTGATTTCCTAAAGTAGAAACGGCATTTATAAAGTTCATCCTAACCATGGAATGGAAAATAGCCGCCAACTCTGTTGGCGCTGCATGTTTGACCGAATAAAGAATGTGATTTGCTTTGGCGAGTGCACCTTCGGCCCCGAGGTTCCGTGTATGTTTTTCCGGGTCGATCGGCTCAGCGTCTAGGTCAATATTCCGGAGTGCACTGCATTTCGGCGATTTTCCGTTATATATTCGAGAACGCGATAAATCGGTTTCTTCCTGTATTTCGTACGGTCTCGTTATCGATTAATCTGGTTGTAAAATTATCCAAAGATTTGCCATGATAATAAAAAGTAGAAAATAAATTATTCAAATCCAGAGACCATTCGTACTTAGACAATTAGTCGAATGCGACCCTTCGACCAGAACTTTGCATGCATCGCTACCGGAAAATCAAAACTATTCGTTTAGCACTCGTTTTTCCAATTGCCGTAGATCTCCCGAGTGGGTAAATAAGGCCACCCAATTAGCTAGTTAGGTAGCGTAAGGTGTTAGCCCTAACCTACTTAGGTTGGCAGCAGAGAATACTGCCGTAAAAGCTGACGCACACAATAACTTGATTTGCAATCTTTTGTGTTTTACTATTATTTTTCAATACAGAACCATTCACGTAATTTTTGAGAATTTTTTTATCCTTCTCCTTCCATAAAATTAACGAAATATTATACACATAAATTTAAATATGAATGATAAATTTATAAATATAAATATCGTCGCCGAGCTTCAGCTTTATTAATTTAATACCGCAATTTTTATACGTCGTCACTAATGACTGGTTACTTATCAACGTCATTTAGGAACAACTGATTCGATAACCGTAAAACATAGAGAAAAATTGAATTTGTGTCGTAAATCCCCCTTGTTTTACAAATTACCTTTTAATAGGGAAAGTATCCCAGTCGTCTTAGAAAACGCGCGTAAAAATCACAATTTGGCAAACCCGAGAGCGGATCAGATGCACGACCGAATTCGTCTTCCTTCTGCATAAAACCGTTCATTTTTAACCCTTTCTTCTTCAACAGTTTAGTTTGGCTATCTTCCAACAGTTCTATCCGCTCTATCAACTGTAGGCATTTTTGCCTTTCTGTGTGATCTAACATTCACAGAACTTCGAAGTTCATCCTTGAAATAAGAAATTTCAGCTGATGGCAGTTTAATTATTTCTAGCGTTTTTTCAACGGAAAAGTAAAATCTGATATCAAGTGCTACTTTAAGTTAATGGCTATTTTAGAACATATATCCTCCTAATACAACTTTTCACAATTACAATACAGTTGTCTCCATTCCATAAGCATAAATTTTATACCCATTTAATAATACTACTACTAAACAACTTACCTACCTATTACATTATTACGGCACCACTTGACTAATCACGGTATTATGAAATCCACTCAATTCATTACAAATTTATTGTGTTTATTATCGCCGTTATTTTGATTTTTATAATAATAATATAATAATTTTATTGCGTCACATAACATTCAACAGAAATAGAAAACATCTGTCATGAATTGGAGACAAGTCATACAATAATTAGTGATAACACATAAACTAAAGAGAACATGAAAAGTTTTTAAATTCATTTTTACATAGATTCTACCTATACAAGCATACATTCCTTGACAATGATTATTCGACATGTATAATCATCTTACATTTAAAGAAAGTTTTTCTTATTTTTTAGCCCATTCCCGTGAGTTTCTTAAACAAAAAACGAATTAGATGGATGCTGAGGTGGTAGTGCTTCAGTAATATTGGTTTTATACTCTATGTTCTTTCTTTTATATTTTTTCATGAAACATTGCCTTTAGATTTCAAAGCAAAATCAAGGAGTTAAATCGATGTTTTTGAACTCGTCTCACCGCGTTTGTTACTCTTTGAAAATATAGCCCTTGTATATGCATTTTACTCCAGGCGTTCTAGCTAACTTTGTGGAACACCATCTAAAAGTGCTTCTTGCGAACTAAGTATTTTCCGCAGATTTTTATTCAACCACGGTCTTCTATCATTACAATCATCATCGGGTTAGTTTCAATCATTTTTGTAGTTGTTACAAGTAGCATTGTATTCGCCACCATTGTCAACGGTGCTTCAAAGAGCGTGCCAACACAGCGAGATTTCTTCACGTCACAATCCCGCGCGATCGGACTGGGTTTTGAGGCGTATGAGCTTCCTCGGATATTTTAATCTTGCGTTGAGACTCACTTTTTCTGTATGTTAAAACAGATGTCTCTCCGTAATTGCTCGCATCGGTCAAAGAGGGAGACTTTATTATCTGGAGGCTGAGCGCGGAGGTTGGCGATGGAGTTTTAGAGACATTCAACTCTTCTTCGTGGTCCATCAGCCGGGGTTATCGGAGGCAAAGGGGTGGTGCAGATGGGACGAACTGGTTTTCAGGCACCTCACGCACGTGCATCTCGAAGGCCCTCCGACTCCCACGCTTACCAACCTCGCGGAAAGAGACCGTCATTTGGAAGGGGAAGTTATTATTATTCCAGAAATAAAGATACGCTAGTCGAGGATGAGTTTATTATTTTGAAATCGAAAATTTACCCGGAAATTAGAATTTTAACTTTTTGGATTTCTCAAGTTTTTTTTATCCTAAATTTTTATTCAGGCTGAAATTTTTAATTTAAACTGAATATCATAGCGACCTATACTTTCATACGCTTTTTTGTGATTTATCTCTGATTTTCATTTAAATTTCTTTCGCAAAGCTACACTACCGATGTATCAATATTTCTCGATAATTTCGTTAGTCAAAATACATTTGTCAATTTTTAATCAGGAAGCGCTACTTTTAAGCTGGAGATCTTAGCGGCCCATCCTTTAAATGCTTTTTATTATTTTCCTCTTATTTTCTTTCAAAATTCTTACGCAATATTACCACTAATACTATCGAGTGCCCAATACTTGTTGATTTTTGTTCTTGAAACATTCTGGACTAGTTAACTTAAAAATTTATTATGATGTTGTTCACTTTGAATGCTATTCTGATTATCTTAGATTCGTTTTATATTTACCAAATGATAATCGCAAATCTATAATGTATATTTTTTCTCAGCTCTATATTATCGTAATGATATAACATAATAAATAGCACAATGTATCCCCGTATTTTAAACGCTCATGCAATATATTCCATCCTCTTAAATTAGAAAAAGTTTGAGAGAACTTGGTTTACGAATCGTTCGCTTAACTTTTAGCTTACATATAAATTTAATGTATCTCGTGATCCTTTCATTTGCTTACCTAAGTTTTTTATTCTATCAAGTTTGTTGTATAGTAGATATTCCAATACCTTCACCTAATTAAAATGGACACTAGAATTATCACTAAAATTTAAACTGGGGAACATATGTAGCAAAAGTATTGCGATGGATAAATTAACCGCTGTTGAGTTTTGATTTTATCTAATCTTGGTTCTATCTGTTTTGTCCAAAGCGTTGCATGTTATCATTTTCGCTTTTCTTCAAATGAATTGCTTTTACAATCTATTTGTTGAAATTCGTTTACTTTTCATGAGGATAATTTCTTAATTTATAGAAACTGTCCCATCTGTCGCAAACTTTTCAATCTGTTTTCTAGGCTCAGGGTTACCCCACTGTCTTTTTTAGGATAAATATTTTTGCCCTTTTAAATTTCCATCATTGTTTTCATTCGATTTGTTTGCTGATACTTGCGCGATCTGTATTTTCTCTCTCGTGTATACGACTGAGCATATAGTTCATGAATTTCTAACGCACCTTTTCAATGCATTGGCACCTCTCCCTAGGGCGTGTCCGCATACGAAGAGAGTAATGAGAGAAATCAGTATTCCACATAACTCGAAATATCGTTCTACGGATGAAAATTCGCCATTTATTTCTGGCGGGAGATCCATATCAGCTCGTTGATTAATGCGAATTTTGTCTGATACTCCTCAGTAATGTCTCTCATATTTTCCTGTTGCTGAAATATCCTCACGTCTTCAGTTAAAAGGCATAGGATGCGATTCGTCCATTGGTGTCACGTATACATACGGTGCATATTTTATGCCCGCACGTCTTTGTTCTGCTACCCACATCATCTTCTCGGAATGCGTTTTAAATCCCCAATCTCTCCCATGTTGTGTTAATTATATTCCCAAGACTCTTAGTAGTTGCCTCATCATTGCGGTCTATGGAAGAGGAAACGGAACTTAATTGCTATGCAGCCATCTCCGCGAGCTCTTGAAAACGTAGTTTTTCCTGCACTAGGAAAATCTCAAGGAAAAGTGAAAGTTATATTATTGCAAAAACGAAAGGTACACATTAAGTAGGAAAGACGTTACTCGTTCATTCTCATTTGTTGGTTTAAAAGTGCTTCGACAGCTTAGGTCTTTCCGCACATTGACTACCACCTGGGAATCGAACCTGGAACCCTTCAGTCCCAATATTTCTATCCTATCGGATGATTGGTTAATGACATATTGGATGAATCAGAGAAATATACACATTATTCTAATGTCGTAGAAGAACTTCCGGATTGCGGAGTTGGTAACTCGTTCGGATTTGAAGAAAGTAGTCCCAGGTTCGATTCCCGGTGGGAGCCCATAATATCCGGATAAGAGTGGGCAACAAGAAAGGCATCTGTCCGTAAAAATCAGCGCCAAACCACACTTCATTTAAAAACCAATCAATCAGCCGACAATGTAAGTGATGTGAATAGCACCGAGTTGCAATTCAGATATTTTAGTTAGTACTTATCAGAATTGTATTTACACTGACCATGCTAGTAGCTTGACCGTGCGCTTACGATACCTTTTAATGAATCAATGATCGTAATTACCTCAGATCTGTGCCATTACCTGGCTTTATTTAAGTTTAAAAGTTGCTTATTTTTGGATCCATGGATCCGAAATGATTTTCCTTATATGTGCTCAAAAAGTATTTCAAGAGCTTGGCGAAAGCCTGGATAAGATGTGAACAAACAAGAATTTATTCTGGATGAGAAACACGATCAAAAATCGTTTCCCTTTTACGGCGTGTTTACTGTTTGTCGAGAACTGCGATTTCAACTGTGGATATTTTATTTGAGTTACTGCTATATACCTTACAGCTTCGTTCTTTATGTTGACTTCTTTTCCTTGATTGTTCCATAAGATTTAACACTTCTATAGAGCTGTTAGATTGCAGCTTCAAATGCTTGAATTCTTCCTTTCGGATTTTTGTTTTAAGTACTGCAAAAATCTCTTGCACCGCTTCCCATTAGTTAAATATTAGTGAAGCAATGGATTAATCGATGAAAATTAAATTGGTTATGGGAATAAAAATATTTATCATGAAAGCAATTTTATCATTTACGCGTATATCATACCATTACTTCAGGGAATCTTTTCTGAACCAATAAAGTAAATCTTGGGATTTTGGCATACTTTAAAG
This sequence comes from Sympetrum striolatum, assembly GCA_947579665.1. Taxonomy (NCBI): domain Eukaryota; kingdom Metazoa; phylum Arthropoda; class Insecta; order Odonata; family Libellulidae; genus Sympetrum; species Sympetrum striolatum. The sequence continues at coordinate 83,099,236 of OX388346.1, forward strand.
AATTTAGGTGTATGCTTGAGCCTTATTAATTTTAATTACTCTCTTTACATCTGTAGTAGATTATCCTGGAAGATGGTGGAATTGTTGTCAGAGGGTTTCGTGACTTTAGTTCCGGCGATGCGGATTTTCAATCTCTCGTACCGTGTTATTCAGCTATGAAATATTTGCAAGGGCTTTTTCGTCTTCAAGGTCAAGACAATGACCTCCCTCCTTGCGGGTGCCGCAGTGACTTATGGATGAAACCTTTTGGGAATTAGAGTGATATCATCGATAATTGCTTTCGGAGAGGGGAAAAACATTATGGGTCCATGTTAGTTTAGAGTTACTTTTGGCATTCGAGATTGGGAAGAAATGGACCTTTTGTTTAAGAAAATTTCGAAGAAAAAAATAATTCGGGTAAATTTGAAAACAACGATTTTCAGCTCGTTTTTTATTTAATTTGTTTTTTCCATCAAGCTGTGTAATACATTAGTTACCGTATGTACAAAAGTAAAAGCTGCGATACCTAATTTTATCACAAAAACAGGGAAAACTGATTGACTCGAGTATAAGCATACGGTGGGAAACGCAGCAGCTACTGGTGAATATCAAAATAAAAATAGATTCTAATCCAAAATTAAAGTAATTGAGGCCTCATTATGTTAAATGTTTTAGAATACTTATTCAATTATAAATTTTATATATACATTTAATGACCTTACTCGAGTGTAAGCCGCGAGAGGCTTTTTTAGCATTCAGCAAAGGTGTGCTGAAAAACTCGGCTTATTCACGACTATATACGGTAACGAAATTACGAAGACTGTTTGAAAATTAACCGCCTTTGATGCGTGATGCTACTACTTGCTTCCTGAGCGCCGTAAATGCTACTCAAGTGCAATCTGTGATTCTGAGAGCTTAGAGATGATTCAGTAAGAGCAGTGTACTGCCGCGCGTTATCACAAAATGAGTGCTGTAGTTGAAAATACCGCCAAATGCGAAGTGCATGGCTTGATGTCTTTGGGCACAATATCTGAGATTCTTGTGGCGGAGGGTAGTGAGCATATATCGTAAATTAGGTGTTGTATGTGGACTAAAAATTATGAGCGAATCTGTGATGCGTCAGTGGTTCAGAGACTTTAAAGGTGAAAGAAAAAAAAAATTCATGATGCACACAGAAATGGTTGATTCTATGTTGTCATTGATTCAAATGGGACGTTTTTAATTATCTTCCATAGATCCCAGAATTACTTTCATCATGTTTCCTTCCGTTAAGTCGTACGAAGAAGTGGCTTTTAGCCTAGTACTTGCACGATGAAAAAGATCTTCAAAATGCTGTGACAGTTTAACTACATCCCCTAACGGTTGATTTATATGCAGAAGGGATGGTGCAAATTGGGGAACTTTATCACAATTTTTTGTATTTAAATGGCGGTTATGGTGGAAAATGTTGGACAGCTATAGTTTTAATATTCATGAATTAAAATATTTTTATCTATTCGGGTGTTTCAAATACAGCCGAACGGGGGTTAATCTCCGTACTACCCTCGTATATGTGCGATTTCTTTCCCAATTTCGCTAAATTAGAAAATAGATCGTGTATTCGCTAGATTTATTTAGAATTTTCTACTAAGGGAACTAATGATTTTAATTATGCGGTGTTTAAATGGTATTTTTTGTTACTAATAACAATTTAAACCAATCGAGAGGTTATTTAGGTAGCTATATTATTGCAACATGTCTCCGCCTGTAACCTATAGGTTAGGAAAAATTGTTATCAGAATGAATGGCTTAGAAAGAAGTAAGCTGTTATTTAAAGAAAATCAACCTGAACTTGAAGTGAAAAAAGTGAGCTTGATCTTCTACGTTCTTTGGAATCCAAACAGAGTGTTTGAAAACTTTGCAAACGTATCGATTGCAAGAACTCGTTGAAAGAAGCTTCTTATCCAGCGTGAGTTGATATTTGCGCAGTTGGAAGAGTTTCCGAAATCCTTTTTTTAAACATTTTTCGCTTCTTTCTGTTAAACGCAATTGAATGCAAAATGTGTACAGGTATTAATCGAGTATTTGTTATCTTCAAATTATTTCTATGTCATTGAGCGACGATTCCGAATCTGGAATTCCGGCGGCTTTTCCCTTCGCCAGTCCTTCGGACGCAGGAATTGGTAAATATTTTATTTCGTGGACGTCTGTTTGAAGAGCGAACCTCTTGGTCACGAAATTTTAGTACAGCCGCCGAAAATCGTTTCGTCACAGTGGTTTCGCAGGTTTTATATTTTTTGTTTTGGTCAGATAATATGTATCGCTTATTTTTGACGAAATCTCGGCTGGTTTCCCCCTCTGTAAACTGCTTGCCTAGTATGGAATATTTCTCAAATTATTCATAATAACTAATTTACATTGAATGTATCAAAACTTACGAAATATATCAAACGGAGGCTAGTGTAGACATCGTCATGTTCTTTGGATTTGGTAAATACAGTATTTTTTGAGCTTCTCTTTTATATTTATTTATATTAGTCCATAAACAGCACAAGGCCTTTGTAATGGACTAAAAAAATGCAACTGTAAACAGATACTCAACAAATAAAATTAAAAAAAACAATAATTAAATAAAAAGATTACAAAGAAAGGATAAAACTAAATGCAAAAACAGGTTCATCATTATCCTTCAGTACAGTTGAAAAATATGTGATAGACGAGACATAATATATAAATGGATCTGAAGAAAGAGAATGTGAGAGTATACTATTGTACAGTTGAGGTAAGGGGTAAACGAAAGATAGGCTAGTATTGGATTTAGTCCTCTTTTCGAATTTCCACTCTTTCCAAACCTAGCTCAATTTTTCTATGATCAGCTTATTTCATAATTCTCGCACGTAAACGTATCTAAATAATTTCTCAACTCACAAACTTCCCCCTTCATTCGAAATCTGTATAGGTTTTCGATTTTCGGTATCATTATTTATTTAGACTCCCTTGAAATATGTCACGAGGGTCTATTCACGTCGACGTGAACGTCGCGACGTTTCCATTCGAAAATAGTTTTCTATTCGCTTTCGCGCCGTCGACAAATTATGTTCTGACTATTGGTATTGACGGTGAGGTTTGGACTATGGAGTAAAAGCTATTTTGTTGCGCCATTTTAAAGGATATGATTTATCTCCATTATATTTTGTTATCCAATATGGAAATTCCGAAATATTATTCTAATAAATTATTTTTTTCTCCGGCCCTGTCAGTCTTTTTTCAAGTCCGTTTATATATATATACGAGTAAAATGTAGCTTGCATACTGCAAGCAGATCGACAACACTAATTTCATATCGGCGTCATATCAGGACAGTCATAAAGAAAAAGGATTGAAAATATTCTTAAAATTCGCTGCATCGAACCCGGGTTTCTCTATTTCAATAAGTGCATAAAAAAATAATAAAAAAACTAACCCAATGTATTTTCCTATGCAACACAATAGAAGATCATCATCTCTAACTATGTGTGAAAATTCAAGCAGAAATATTGGCTGCAACTGCCTCAAACGACGTCCTACGTTTCCCCTATATTCCTTATGAGAGAAAAGTTATTGTGCTCTGGTATCGAACCCAGGAATAGTACGGTCTTATGAAAATTGTTTTCTCAAACCAATGCTTACCATGCATCTTCTAGCGAAGCACAAACTTCCTGTCATTTTGATAAGTGCATAAAAAAAATGAAAAACCACTCCCATGTATTTTAAAGGGCAGATATTTGCATCGTCCTATTATCGAACCCAGGATGTTTTCCGTAAAAGTTATTTACATTTTCGATAGATCATGACCACATATATAGACTCCTAGAGTTTTGATTCTCTACCTATCCGATAAGTATTTTTTAAAAATTCCTGAAAATCAAAGCAATACATTTAAAGGGGAAAAATCGGGACTTTGGGGCCCTCTGGAATCGAACCCATGACACTGAGGTTCAAAATCGCAATTTTTCTGGCGGTTACACGTTATGGCCAATACGTCGTAAAAATTTCAAGTCAATGCCGCTTGTGGTTTAGCCTGTGAATTATTATCCTATATATATTGCTATATATATGAATGAATCCGGAGAAGCATCTACATATAATAGATATTTATTTATAAATTATTATTGTCGTGGAGGTGCGAGTTGTTAATAGCCAAGTGGTAACATCATTACACTAGATGTTTTCATACATCCACCAAAAAGATCTTTTAAAATATATGCGTACTTTATTTTCACTGATTTCATGAAAACTGCCTCATCATTTTTGGTAAGTTCGGTGAAACCCCAGTTTTAAGTACATTATCTCAAAATAATTTTCTTTCCAAATATCGAGCTTCATGATCGGCGTCTTCGGTTCAGAGTTATGACTGATATTTTTCTGTATAATACGAACGAATTCGAATTTTTTCCTATCTCCCGTTTTGATGCTTGTGTTGCTAACCGAAACTTGGATGCATGGAAAGCTCTGAACTTGCGACCGGTTCGGCCATTCCAGTTAAAACCGGACCCCCCAATCCGCCTGCCGTTGTTTTCGTTAAAATGTGATAAACCAGATAGTCGAGGGGAAATTCGCCTTCCCTATTTCCAGAACCATTTCTCCAAACGTATTAATGTCACTTGTTATTTAACGCTTTTTATGCAAGTTTTAAACTTTCCCCTTGAGATGTTGAAAAGCCATTAACGGGTCCCCATATATTTAGGGAACATTTCTTTTGGGGGTACTTTTTCATTGCAGAAAAATTTCGAGAGTTAATTACGTGCCGAACCTCTAAATTTTACTTTAATTATATCTTCTTTTGCTTTTATTAAAAATCTTATATCTGAGTGTCGACATGCTGGATTTGATCGTTGCTGTTTTAACAATACGAAATGCCAGAAAAAATGAAAAAAGTGCGTGTGCCTGAAAAAATAAAGAAAACTTGGTCAATGAACCTTATAAACATGAATAAAATTGCCGCGTTCTTTAACGTTATTATCATAGTTACTTGTATTATATTTTCTGTTTCTCATTATCACTATCATGATATTGAATCCTAAATGTTGTATATTGTTATTATATAATTGTATTTTGTTAAACTATCATTATATTGCGAATAACTCCTATATTAGGATGAGGTGATATTACATTCAAAACGTTAATGTCATTACGTATCTTAGAAGTGCTGACTAAAGAGTTATTTATGGATCAATAGGCATTTTCGTGATTCTATTTTTGATTCTTCCTTTCTGTTTTGTTTTAGACGATATAATTCGATTGAAATTTATTCTTATGAAGGTAAAATTTACACAAATTTCCAATTTAGTTTGTATTATTCACCGTTTATCCTTAGCGATTAGAAAGTCAAACCAAATTTCATGTTTCAATAGTCTTCAAATAAACTTTTCCTTGTCTACAGTTTGATTAATCAAGTACGGTTGGATAACATTTCAGTATCATGCGTCTATAATTATGTGAGTGAAAAATTTTTTTTCATGTTAGATTTACCTGAAAAGAGCCACCAAAATACGCCCGTGAGGATATAAAAAAATCTAAAGAAAAAAGTAATTGCTACTTAATATTGCGCTGTTTTATCATTTTGCGCGAAGGATCATATCCCAGTTTTTGTAAAGATTTCTTAGTCGTGAACACTAATTATTACTTCGTAGCTACATTCACACGTGCTTATGTTTTGGAAGAGTATTAGGTAGCTGTTTTATTCACTGTCTTTGAAGTAATGGGATATAAAAGCTCGAAGTTAAAAAATAATTGCGTGGATGTTAAAATTAATGAAAAGTGCCTTAATGGGCCATAATTTTGGGTTCAGACTCATCTCTCTTAATTCTGGTCATCGTAGTAGTTTAGCGTTTTCTCTTGCAATATTCTTGTTCATTCATTGAACTTTTCCCTCGCTAGAACTCGTTTAAAGGAACGTGCATGTTATTATTTCAACAGAATCGCTGCAAATAGGGAAACTATCAGGTGGAATTGGATATACATATTACACTAGACTCTTGATTATCCGTCCCTCAATTATCCGGCCTCTAAGTGATCCGGCATCTTTCACTGACGTAAAAGAGAACCGTAGAGTAACTTAACGAGTGCAATCAAGGAAGAAAAATTAGAATTAGTGCAAGTGCAGAGGAGAAGGGTTATTTTTAGACCATTAGGCACTTTTATGTTTATATGTAATACCGGAAACATATATTAATTCATCAAAACCTAAATGACTTCTCTAAAGAAAGTAATAATTAATCTTCCGTGTACTTACCACATAATAGATGCAAGCCTTAACCTTAAATTAGCTGGCCATCTCGTATCTGTGAATACACGTTCTTATATATTAAGTTTGAAGGCAACAAGTTCTACATTACCATTTATATCTTACGTAATGTATTTAAAGTATGTATATCTCTTTATGGTTGCACTCCGAAAACTCGGTCACGATTCTATGGTCTTTTACGCACTCTTAGTAATCCGGCGCTCACTCTAATTCGGCACTCCTCTGTGCAAGGAATGGACGGATTAGCGAGAGTCTAGTGTATATACGGATATTCTGTCGTAGGTAGTCAACTAAAACATTAATGCTCTTCTTCTGATTTGACATTAGAAATTGAGGTGAAAATATGATAACTGTCAGGCATTTGCCCGAGAAGGGACGGAAACTCCTCGTTGAACCTCCCTCTGACAGATGTCAATACATAAACACAATCCAACATTTACCCAAATAATATCCCACCCCATGAAGAAATATACTTCTAAATATCTTGAAGGCTAAGGATTTTCTCTCTTTCATCTCCCTTTTCGAACTTGATTTCAATAGACTTGAACCGGAATCAACGAAAATTCGTAACACGTCGTGTTTTTTTTTCACGAAATCGCGTTAAGGGTTGAAAATTAGGGTGCCTTCGACTGCAGTACGTTTTATCGGATTTAAAATGGCGTCCCGTTTGATGTCCCGGTCGCTGTTTCCGGGCTCAGCTGATCGATTGAGGAGCTTACTACGCCATTCCTCGTGGTACTGTTATGCCGGCTCATCTCCTTCCAGATCTCTTGATTCTCGAAAACAAACTTGCTCCATCGACTCCTCCCTTCGCTTGTGCCGATTGCCCCCCCTTTAGGAGGATTGGACCGTCAGCAGAAAATGTTTATCGAGTTTCCTTCCCTCGCCGTTCAAACAATTCTTTTCGCGAATTTCGGCCGACTCTGAAATTTTTTCCCGTCGATGTCTCGAATATCGATCGGTTCGGCTCGTCGGGTAAGAAGCGTGAAAGGTCGCAGATTTTCAAAGGATGGGAAAAAATACGTTCTCGGAGATATATTGGGGTGACGGATTCTTTTTATTCGTGCGTCTCACTGTTCTCTGAGGTACCTCTATTCTCGGAAACTTTTGAAGGAAGAGAAAAATACGTGATCGCACATTAGGGTAGAATTGTGTTGGAAACTAACTTTTCTTGGCTCTATATACATTTTATTTATTTATTTATTATGAAATCATCAATAAACAGCGCGATGCTAATTAATGCTGGCGGTCTGCAAGCGTAAAAATTAAATTATTAATACAATATTGTATATTAATTACTATAATATAAGTTTAAAAAAATAAATACGATATAAAATATAAAATGATAAGACAAACACACCGAAAATATTAAATTAATAATAAATCTGATTAATCAGACAAATCATATCATGGGTATAAACTTGTTATTAAGAACATGAACTTGTTAAAATAACTTAATCAGTCCTTTTGAGAATTCCACCCAGCTTGCTTAGCAATTGAGTAATCGGTGTTTTTATTTCATATTTGCCCATCGAAGAAATAACTCAACGTCTTACGGCCCTTAAAAAAGATAACACGTAAAATATACCCCGCAAGCCAAATAGTCCGTGCACCCATAAACTACGTTATGTTATTTGGTACTCTATGCACTATGCACTCTATGTGTTATTTGGTACTCTGGTGCACCCTTGCCAGGAAAAGAGGTTGACCCAGATATCGCATTGATGCTCTAATCTGCAGGTAAGTAATTGTTTCAAACTTTCGTCTAAAGACTTCCTGACTGAATGAGATAGCCTTGTCTAAGAACGTATGATATGTTCGTGTTCCAAATTTCGATGAGAGCTTTACCTTGCAGTTGGTTAGAGTGCGGGCCATAGTTTGCCCATGCAACACGCGAATGGGTTGAATATCACCCAGGCGCTGGCCGAAGCCAAATTTAATGGCATGGGCTTACGCAGGGAATTAGCTGCTGAACGCCTACAGAGGCCGTAACTTACAAGATCTCTAGTCCTCCACTTAGGGTGGTCTCTTAAGTCATTTTGAACAGGCTTTATCTTGGGGAGGTTATTGATTGGAACGTTATTGGTTTCTCCGGAAAGTTGTAGGATTATTTCGCTTTAGTACAAAATTTTAATTTAATCGTTGCCCGCAAGTTATTCGTTGAATTGTTTTGTGGAAAATGTAACGGTAACGCTCCTTATTTGTTGGAGTTTGATTAGAAATTAGAAGAAATATCCTTTACGGGACCAGAAGGGAGAATCTTGAAGGGAGAAAAGATGCGACTTTTCTGGAGGTTAGAGATTTATTCTCTTGGAGAATTCTTTAGCAGAGTTGGTTAGTGGTGAGGGATCTCTTTTGAAAGTAAATAAAGAGGAAAAACATATAGCACGTTTGGTAAGAAAAATCGCTTGGGAAGTTTCGGCTTCACCTCTGGTATGGGCTGATATTTTCGCTTTCAAATAATCGAAGAGATGTGTACTTTTCTACGAAATTTCTTTATTATTAAAACTTAACGGGTTTTATTATTAAAACTTATCCGAAACCTGTTGTACTGTTTTAATAATAAAAGCATTTTCGTGAAAAATTACTCTGGAAAAGTAATCTCTTCGATTGTTTCCAATGGACGTCCTCAACATATAGGCCACCTTCGTATATTTCATTTTCGCTTTCCTTTTATCCTTTGTGTTTACCAAGAGAATTGTATTATAAGTAGTAACTTTATCAATAAAATTAAGCAAGTGCGATGGATAATCTTCCCTACTAACTTATCCTAGTAAAGGAAAAGATGCAATATTTTCAAGTCCTAAATATAATTTGCAAGTTCATGGAACTGATCACCGAAACTGCTTCGACCAAATTTCATTTCGTTGGCGACGATGTCGAGCAACGAAATTAATCGTTGAAAATGGATTGCCAGAATTGCCTCCGATGCGTTAATTCGTCACTCAACCTCTATCTCAATCGTCTAGATTAGCCGAACAATTAGCGTTATTTGTAAAAGCGCTAATATCAGCGACTCATATCCCCACGATCGATAGAGCGGCGTCTGTGCTCGTAATTAGAGGTGCTGTGGGAGGAGAGACGTATTATGCGGGGAATAAAACTTTTCGCTCCCCCACTGCTTGTCGTCGCGGAGGCATTTTGTTGCTGGGGAGAATCCCGTTTCCCGCATCCGACGGAACGCAATCTCCGTTTCCAATGGAAGGAGAATCTGATTATGAGGGAGGATTCACCTGCCGATTTTCCCTTCCCCAACGGATATTCCGTCACCTCTCCTGCCAACCCCTTTCTTCCTAAGGTCAATTATGAAATACCAATCCTGTGCGAATTTGGAAGACTTTACTGTCTGACCTTTTCTTAGCGTGTTGAATCTCAACCTACTCAGCAGCCGACACTTTTGAAACCTTCTTTTTTTAAAGTTTTCTTTCGCAAGTCCGGTTGATACCTCACTCCCTCTAGCATTCGCAACCAAGAACTATTATGTGAGGTTTACGTAGCAGGATGAGGAGTGAGTTAGTATGCCCTAACCATGCCGACATGCTTTAAGGGAAACATTATTTTAAGTAAGTATTTAAGTACAAGTAAATATTAAATTAGATAGCTCAATTTTTTTTATTTTAGCTAAAAATTTCTGTACAGTCACCTGCTTGTTTCACGCGAACATTTCTGCAAGCCTCGAAAAATTATAACACATGCATAAATGCCCGATTATATTCAAGCCTGATTTTAAAATATTCCCAGAAAAAGATCCAGATACAATCATAATTCCAAAATGCATGGTTCGAGTATTATTTCTTCACAGTAAATTCTGTTAAAAATTTTCCTTTCTGATAGGCATTTCGTATTTTCATTCATTTACGGAAAACATTTCCATAGGGGTTATCGAAGAAAAGCTTACGCGGTCAAGGGTATGACAACTGGGATGATTTAGTGTGTTCATAGGTTGGTAGTCAAGACGCAGTAATTTTCAATATGTTTCCAAGTATCCATTGCGTCTTTTAATCTTTAATATTGTGCGATAAGAGGATAATGTCATTACGTTTACTTGTAGATTTTTAATCAGGAGGATTTCATGAATATTTTTGGAAAATATGCTTTTTCAGGTTCATAGTAAATCCTAAAATTATTCGCGCCTCAAATAAATAAATAAGTCACTGCGAGAAACGCGGTGGAAAAATCTCGTTCAAGAATAATTTGATTACAAGAAGAAGATTATCAGAAGCTTCCGCGCCAAAGGTTCCATTGCCGTAATGGAAGCATTCTCACACTGATAGAATTGGCAATCATTTCGTTTTATTTCTCCAACAGAACAAATTCTTCTATGTTAAGGGTTTATAACAGGATTTTGATTTACTCAAAATAAATTCAGCATTTACTCATAAATTTTCTCGCTGGAAGATTTTTCCTGCGGAAATCGAACAAAAAGTAGCTGGTGGCCACATTTCTCAGTGCATTTTGCCGAAAACTCTCGACATTCCCATTTTGCCTCCAAAATTGCCAACAGAAAAATTGATAAAATAGTTGGGAAATAAATAAATTGAGGCAGATTTCAATACCAAGAATTATATTGTCAGTAGGGTGATCCCAAAAAAATGGCTCAAAGAAAATCCGAACTAAGTTGGAAGAGTTATTTATGCGTGTTAAAAAATGGAATTATTTTAGCAATGGTAATCTTTGACTAAAATACGCCCAATATTTAAAGATGAAATTATTGACGAATTATGTAAAATTATTATTATATCATCATTATTAATTATGAAAAATGCATTAACAAGTCCTCTGCAATAAGTAGTACCAGAAAAGTAATTTTATTCGGTACGATCTGTTTATCAGGAAAGTCGAAGTAAATAAACGGGAATGATCGCGGAGCACGCTTCTTATGTTATAGGAGTCTGACGTCATGTAAACAAGGTATATGTATAAGAGAGGATGACGTGGAAGTTTAAAAAGCGAGAAGCAGTCTGACATGAAGGAAACGTGAACCTCCGTTCGGGCGATGCCAGATTCATCTTCTGTCATTCGTCGACGTGCGTGAGGTGAAAGTGAGCATAACAATGGGAGACGAAATCGTGGAATCGGATGCGAGTTGAGTTGCGTGACTTCAAGGGGCTGCCCTTTCTCTACAGCTGAGGGCGCCTCAGGATTGGCTGGAGGTTGTTGACAGCGATCGCACCAGAAGTAAAAGCTTCCCTCACATGACTTTAAATGAAGTGCGATTGATTCCTTTCTTTCGGATACTTGATTACGGCCTTGTTAGATGGAAAGTCCGGTCTGCGATTGCTTGGGATTCGACCCTATTGCAAAGATTGAGATCGGAGGTCGTCTTTCACCATGATTGAGAAAGTACCGTAGGGGTTTACGTATAAAATGTACGAGTTATTACATAATTATAGTTATTATATAGTGTATATATTGCATTGATCATGTTTCTATCATACGTATTTGTTTGTCTATTATTGTATCGTTGTTCATTTTTGTCTACATTTTTCTATTAATTTTTGTCTACATTTTTCAATTAATTTTTGGCTAAATTTTTCTATTGATTTTTATTGTTTTGCATTGATACTATTTATTGACAACACCAATTGAAATGTTATCCTCATCTTTTAAAATTACCATCGGGTAGGGTTGCGCAAATCTTTCAAACCTCCCTTCTTAGTAGGTGTTTTCCTGCTGTAGATAATTTTTTTCCTAAGAATATCTTAGGTTTTATTTTACATAAACAACTCTTCTCATCGTTTATCAAACTATATCTCTGAAATAATTATTGTGAATTTTATGACGAATGGTTAGTTGGAAGGGAAGACTTTTAGCTACATTCCCATCCGAATGAGGACGTATTATGTGGACGTGTATGTACCCAATGTATTTTTAATCAACACCCGAAGATATTAGCATTGCTATTGATTTGTACGTAAAGTACTCCTTAGAAGGTCATTAATCCGGGAAAATCCGTTGTTTCCGGAATCGGGAGCAGTGCGGTACGGAACGCTGACAAAGAAGAATTTGGAGAGTTCTTAAAAACCTCTGAATTTGTCTGAATATTGGATTTTTACGGGAATTCTCTGGCACTATTATGCATTCCTCTTGTTGTATGATATTACTGGAGAGTTAAATCGCCAAAAGTTCCATCCTTGTACCTTTGGATGTGTTCCGTTGATTTCTTACGTCGCACTTACATTTTTTCAGTTGTAAAATTGATCAGAATTATGTGTAACAACAAATCTTAAATAGCTGAAAATTTCTCATCAAATGAGCATTATTTTAATATCTTAAAAGTTCCTAATGTTCGCTTGTTGTTTTCTGGGCTGTGAGTGGGTATGGAATAGGGTCGTTTGAAAGAATTTGTTTGGATTGAGAGTTTGTAAATTAGTACGGAATTTCATGTAATTTTATTCCGTGAAAGTTTTTGTATACGGTGAATTTCAATGTAATTATTTTGCCGTTTGTTGGTAATTTATTGGATTAATTACTCTATTCTCTTAATTAAGTCCTCTTATACAGTGCGTTGTTAAGCTGTTGCACTGATAGTTTTGCAGTTCCAATAATTTTAGAGCAATTATTCTTCGACGGTGGAGGCTAAGTCTCATTAATCAGTTCCGACAAAAGAAAACGCCAATATTAATGCCCTTCAAATTGCCTTTTGGCGTGTGGGTGGGGTGTAAGCACAGATCGTTCGAACTACGAAGTAACAATAAAATTAAGGTCTCGTATTTCTTTCGTTTTAATGAAAGAATGCATATGTTGTATAAATTGCTTAATTATCCATCAAAAGCTCGCTGATGAAAAACAAAATTGATATCCTTAGCTGCAGAGGAATTTATAGGCTTCTTGTACGTGAAAACTATTATCCCATACTTTTACGAAATGTTATGCCTTAAATTAATTAAAAAAGAACTCGTTTTTAGTAAAAGGTAGTGTTTGCTGTTTTACAATTTTTTAATAGAATCATGCTTTGTATATCGACTACCATGATACCAATGGTGAACTTTCCTGAGTGAATTTATGTATTTATTTCATTTTTCCATTATATGCATCTTTGTAATGTATGCCTTGAAAATGTCTGAACACGAATTTTCGGTATATTATATTCTATCGACAAAAGTAGATGCACATAAAACCTTCAAGCTTTGTTTTAAATAATTTACTTTTAAGAATCCTGTGTTATCCTTAGTTTTTATTTTTCTGCGACTGGACTTGCCGGCCGAATTTTTGGATCTTACGAGGATTTTAACGTGTTGGTCGTTGTTAATAAAATTACATTTTAATTAAGAACAATTGTTCATAAAAAGTTACTAGGATGTTGGTTTATTGCGATAGTAACCTACTAAATAAACATGCTAAATTGGAAGCTGCACAATATTATTTCCCGGATTGTTAAAATTAGTAAGAGTTCTAAGAACAACATGATTTAAAGTTGTCCTGGAATCGCTTTCGACTTGATAATTTCATAATTGAATTGAATCATGGCTTTTCTCATTCTTTCCTTCATGATTTCGTGTTCGTGGATTCATTTAATTACGCTTCAGACCCGTTTTAACTTTAAGTGGTACTTGTAGCTTACTAATAAGGGGAATGGGGAGGGAAAAATGATTATGAACAAATTAATAGGTCAACTGTTGAGTGATTAGAAGCCGGGGAACGAAGATGAGATGCTAATTTGATTACGAAACCAGTTAGTTCATTGTTTCGTGGATTGTTGCGTACGGAAGCTTTCCCGCGTCGAGGGGACTTTCGAAGGAAAAAATGTTTACGAACTCACCAAGTGCACATCGCTCGCGTGGGGTTTCTAACCGAAAGAAAAACAATCGCCAGCCCAAATCCTTTTAGCTCGAGATCGCGTTCGTCTTAAATTCTCCGCAAAGTAAACAGGAAAAGAACACGCCTTTTTTATAAAATTTGATTAAATTCCCTCTCTCGCGACGCTGAGGAAACAGCGCAAAAACTCCGACATCAGAGAAGGCAAGCGTTCTTCCGAGACGCGATATTTCCCTTCCAAACTTGGGCGTCGTTATTTTCGCGTGGAACGCACCGCCTCTGGGACGGGCATTCCTTCCTCCCACGCACGAGGATTGTGACCGTTTTTCGTCGGGCCCCGCGATACCAAGGGGGGACTCGATATGGTATAAGCCAACTATAATTAGAGCAAGAGCACAGAAAGGGAGAGCGTGAGTACTTGGTCAGCGGGAGTAGTAAGAGGTGAAGGAGGGAAAAAAGAGGAGGGGGAAGGGAGGCTGGGGAGAGACGGATGGGGGAGTGGGATAAGGCCGTCAACTACGCCGTTGAGTGGTAAGTGCGTCGTAGGAAAAAGGCCGATGTGCTTATTCTTCTCGCGGGCACGCCCCAACCCAACCGCCGCGATTATTATTATTATTATTATTCACTGGTTCGTCCACTCCTTGAGTACTGTTCCGCAGTTTGGAATGCACACGAGAAGGGTTTGATCTTGGAGCAGAGTGCGTCCCTGTTGAAAATTTTCCTAGTTTCCTATAGGTATTTCTATTGGCTAATATTGGTTTCTGATAGTTCCTATTGGTGACTTCGTTGGTTTGTATTGGTTTTTGGAAGATTGGCATTTTCTATTGGGACGTTTTACAGCATCTTATTGGTGCTTATTGGTTTTCTGTTGTGTCTTTATTGGTGTGTATTAGTATTAGTAAGCACGCTTATCTTATGGGATTCAGGCATATTGGAGAATATTCTTGAGATATACCAATGAAAATTAGAAGAGTTTATGGAACTTGAATATCATGGACTTATAATAAACTTACAACTTAAAATGTGCGTGACGTATTACAGAAAATTAGCGAAAGTTTCTAAAATGTATTCGTGAAATTCGAGATCACTTTCGATCAAGATTGACCATTAGAAAATCAATAGGAATGTCTGTAGAAAACCATTAGGAAAGCTTTAGGAATATATGCGGAAACCAATAGGATTTCGTTTAAAACTATTAGGAAAACAACTGGATTTCCTTTAAACCAATAGAAACCAATGGCCAAAACCTTATAGGAATTTAATGAAAAATGTTATTGGAAACCATTAAGGATTTCCACTTGGGGTGTAACGTAGAGCGGCTCGTTTCGTAAAGGGAGACTATAGATTCGATAGCAGCGTGTCCGAAATGATCCAAGCCCTCGGATGGAGTTCTCTTAAGAAAAGAAGAAGAATTGAGTCTAAGCAAACATTATTTGAACAATTTTATTAACAGTGATTTACACGACGAAATACGCGACGTCGTGATCCCAACTCTCAAAGAACGCGATTTTCGCAGCCAAACGACGAAATGATTTCGCGAGATTATAGCGAGATCAGATGGCCTTTATTGGTCCCTTTTCCGAGTAGTATAAGGTGCGCTAATTTGAAAATTATTAAGGTAGTTTGGTGTTTCACACCCCCTGCCATACGCTTTAGTGCGGCTTTCAAGGTACTAATGTAAATTATTTCGTCGCGAAAATGATAAGCGAATTGAGACGACTGCTGCGAAAATCCGTGAGGGATTTGGCTCAAGTCCGAGGGGTGATTCAAATCCGATGTTGTTACGGTGACCAGTTCCAAAAGCAGTTTTGCGACGCTAAAATCAAGGGAAGGGTCACGAAGTATTTTAAATTATTATCTACGTTGAATTATTTAAAGTTTTGAAATTATTCATTCCGATGCTGAAACTTTCATATGCGACTATGGTGAAACTATATTCGTAGCTCTAGGGAAATTGTATACGATCTCATCCCCTAACAAGACTTCATTAATGACTAGAAAAACTGGAAAGCAGAATAGAAAACAAGTTTTATCACTTTTCCCATTTTCATGTTCTAGTTGGTTCGTTAAGCTAGTAGCTGAAACATTGGTGCATACTCGGGATAATTCTTCACCCTCTTATAGTTTCTATAATATTATGAATACTGCTTTCATAAACGTGCAATATATCATTTATTAGGAGGAAGAATGAACCCTTCTAAATTATGGTATTAAAATGTAAAATTCGCCCTTGAATTCTCTCGTTTGTTTGGTATGGCCCCAAACCTTTTACTCGACTGGCAAGGTAGCTTCTCACTCGGGGTCGGCGGTCTGATAATGTGTTTGCGTATTTATAGAATACACGATGTTTTTTCACAATTCTTTTTCTCGCCCATAACCTCCCTAATAATGAATATCTTGGAATATCGAGAAATAAACGCGCTAAATAACAATTATAAATAAATAATTGACGTCCTTATTTAAGGCGAGAATTTGATTTTTAAGTCTCCTCTTCTATTTTAATCTACGCCAATTGAATAAAGATCTTATTTTTAAATAATATTGAAAGTGATTTGAATTCACTTAAAGGAAAAATTTAGCCGTGAATAAAAAAAACTCAAGTAAAGCTTACGAAAAAGTATTCACACCGTTAAAACATCTATTAAAAAAGGGGGTGTGAAAAATCTACACAAATTAATTACGATAGGCTATTAAGGATATTCATTGTTATGACGTTAGTACTTCATATACATCATGGTGTTTATCTCTATAATTATGGGGAAATGTTACAATTCGAATGTTCTAAATTTGAAAAAGAATTGGAAATTAGGTGTGGATTAGGTAAGATAAATATATTCTCAGGCTGGTTTAGATCTATGCACCTTTTCGGTGACTCCGGAGGAAATAGCAGATGCCGAGTTACATTTCAACTCATCCGCTTCGAAGTATATCTTACCCTAAAAATTCATTGAGAATCCATCACAATTCTCTCCTACACAATTTAACACTTGAATTCCTTTATGACTCTTTCGGGTGTTCTTAGTGTTTCTTCAGTTTCTGACCCAAACCTTTTTTATCTAAGCTTTCGATTTCCATCTGTTTTCCCTGAATCGGCATATAGGGTTATTTCCTGAGATTCTCTACGAAAGGCTGTTGTATAATTGAGGTGAAGTGTGAGTGCGTGAAAATTGGAATGGATTCGATAAGACACTCGCTACGCACTTAACTAGCATGACGAGGCTGACAACACGTTCGAAGGATGTTTTTATGCTTCTCTTGCTCTGTTCGCTGAGTGTAGTCGATTTGTTCCATTCCAGAGTCGATTATTCCACGAAATTCTTGAATTTTAGGATTTGCTATCACTGAGGAAAAGAAAAGTTAGAAAAAGTCCGTACGCGTGGTAGAAGTAAAATTTAAGCTTTTAATAGCCCTGACATTTCACGTGTACGTAGATCGAAAGGATTGAAGGACTTCAAGATGTGAGCGTGGCTTATAATGAAAAAATAAGTTGGGTTAATAGAAAAGCAAGCACAGAGATACTAGGAATGGTTGGGGAGGAGAGAGTTTTTATTGGAGTGATTACTCGTTGACAGAGTAAATGGATTTGTCAAATATCGAGAGAGAGAGAGAGACTACGAAAGAATTTGATTTAGGGTAGAATACAAGGGAAAATACTAACTGGAATATACTGGCAATTACCTCATGACATAAAGGGTGGAGTAGCCTACAAATAATTGAGGGGAAGGCAAAAGCAGAAGATGACAAAGTATGAGTCACCATGAAACGGAGGAAATGACATTGAATAGGGAATATTAAGGCGTACGAGCATACCCAATACACTTATGTAATATACTTTCATCGAACAACTAAATTCGAAACTCAATACATTTATGATATATGTTACATGGGGGAAATGCTTTTTTTCAATTTTATCTTCCTTGAACTGCGGTGCACAATAATCTCGTGACAGCTGGAATCATTCACAGATCGATTTTCTCTTTTTTAATTTACGACCGAGGATATCAAACTTAATCTATGTGATAGTTTTTGCACTTCGGATTTGTAATTCTAAGAGAGAGAGAGAGAGAGACAGGATTATAATAATGTATTTTTGTCGGAACGCCTTTTGTCTGATTCACAATGAAATGATCACCTCTTTAATTTTACGCTGATGTTTAATCTTAGAAAAGTAATAGTATTTAATGCGCATATTCTTACTCCCACGCGGAAGTTGTAAGAGAGAACTCCGTGTCCTTGATGGTGACCTAGGTGTCTAGTTTCCTTCTTTGCGACCTCTATTCGGAAATCTATGGAACCATATTTGGGAGCCAACAGGTTTTCCACCATCCAGACATTTGGATCTAAAACTTCTCGTATGTAATTCTTTCACTTCCTTGTTTCTACATTTACTCTCTTAAGTTATTTTTGTTAATTCACCTCTTCTCCAATGCCGTCCCATTTTTACTAACCAATCCCACTTCTTCAAACATTTCATCTTTTCTCACTCATCGCTCTTTATCACTACTTTGTCCCTCAATCTCGTTCGCTTTTCGAAATTCATTTTCTCTTCCCAGCCTCCCTTCGATCCTCTCTAATTTCCGCTCTTTCGGCCCCTTTCAATACGTCGCATTAATTCCTCTTCCAACCCCTTCCCCATTTCTCCCTCTACCCGTCTTTTGCATGCATCCATCCCCGACACATTCCGTTGACTTGTCGGTATGTGATGTGTCTGTCCGTTGCATGGTGACGCGGTTCGTTTCCCGTGGAGGGCGTGGATTGAATCTCATTGGCGATGGTGGCCAATGTTTTTATTCCATATCCTCCACAGGAGCGCAGGGAGTCATTTTTTCATGGCTGCATACTCCGTTGAATTATAGCGCTATTCTGTCCATGCAATTAGCGGCCGACCTTATCCCTCTCTGTATGTGACCATGATTGCGTGCTATGGAAATTCAGATGAACATGTGTTCGTATCATCCTTGCCGCAATTTTGTGTTATGCTCTCCGATGGGGCTCCGTGATTCAAGGATATATCTGCGTCTTTTTTCTTTCGTCTACTCTATGCATACTCAATCACTCCTGAATGCATTTGCTATTCTGTCAGCTCTACCCTCTACCTTTTTCCATCCTCCTCCAAGCTGTCTTCCATTCGTGCTATTTATTTCAAGGTTGATCATCGTCCTGTACGATTTCTTTTCATACATGAACACAATAAATACAGTAACAAAGATTGGGTGATTTAAAAGTTATAGGAAAGTTTGCTAAGTTGAAAATTTGAATGACGTTAACGTTATATCATTAAGTATTCCAAACGTTTTTATGCTTGTGCATTTATAAGGTTTAATATTTATATAATTTATTTATGACGTACTGTTTCATACATTTATACTATTATTGTTTATTCACGATGATCTGTGCGAAATTACGTGAAATTTTCACCATAAATATTTAGTCCAGCATAATTCCTCTTTTATTAGCTTGATATTCATATTGAACCGCGATATTTTTTGGATTGAATTAACAGAGGCATAGAAATAGATTCCTCAAAATCAAGCAAGTTCGTGATTTTCTTCTAGCTAAAATATAAATATCATCTTATGAGAGGATAAAAGTAATTGACAATATGAAAAAGAAATGAATCTTAGTCGAGATGATGATTTTGAAATGCTCAAGAGAGTTGATTTAATAAATATTAGGTAATAATGTATTCGTTGGCATTTATTTGATCATAGATATCCTAACAGTGGGCAATATTCATATTATTTCACTAAGCCCATATCCTCATAATATCTCATGACTATGTTCGTCTTCAAATCTAGTATTTTCTTATCTTCTTGAAGAACTCGACAGTACTGGGAACTAGACTGAAGAACTAGTTAATACGAAATGAAAATGTCGAAACTACGTAGGCAAGTCCATAGCAATTATTTTTCAATAGGGATTTACCGTATATTTAATTATTTCCTTATCTGGCTTATTCGTTCGCATTAATTTGTCGTGGAAAAAGATCACTTTTCCACCTGATAGTCGATTAAAAATCTCAAGTAATGTAATACTATTCACGCTAGTCGTTTCATTGGGTAAATTTTACACGTAAGAGGACTCTTTTTCTATTGGTCATTTTAGTTCATTACAAACACAAATTCCTAATGCATTACCAGGATTAGAACCAAAAATCTTACGGTTGTCTTCCTAGCACGCTATCTTCTAAGCCATCGAGGAAGTAGGAGGAAGGAGAAAGAATTCGTGGAAAAACACATGTTGGAATATCTTCCCATAAATGGTTCGTGTATTTAATCGACTATTTCATCTCATTCGCTCCGAATCGCTCTAAAAATTCCGATTTTGATCTCGGCTCGTTACGCATTCATAGGGCGTTGTTCTTTTGGCTCCCTCTTTCGGGATGTGAAGAATTAAAATCCACGCGACCCGTAGGTGTGGTTATGTTTCCCTGATGGGAGAAAAAGAGGTGTGGCGGGGAAGCTCCGTTTATTTATAGAAGACGATTATGCGTCGTTGCTAACTGCACGCCGCTGTCACGAAAAAGACATTAGAATGAGCCGATCAAAACACTGAAAAAGAAACTTCTCCGCTGTTCTTTTCTTACTTAACTAACTTCTCGCTTGACTCTCTTACTTATATTTTCGCGTCATCTAGGGTTTCAAGTTTGTTTTGAAATAATACATCGGATCATATTTTTTCTCTAACAAGAGTTAAGAGTTAGTTTGTAAGAATTAGTTATATCTATGACACAATTAATTTATTTTTATAGGTTAAATGAATAAAAGAAACTACCAGTTAATTTTCAGTTTCTTTTTTAGTTTTACCTGTAAAAATAAATTAATTTTGTCATGGAAATGCACTTCCACATGGTCAAGCCTGAAATTATTGAGTTTAGTTATGTCTGGAGAAATCTTTAGGATGTAGGAATTTCGTACATTGATTTACTGATCGGCCCATGGTCGACTTAATTGGCATATACCTTTAATTATTCAAGTTTGATTCCTGCTGTATCAGCCACGTAGATAATTGTGGCATTTATAAATAGTTGTTCGTAGAAAGTTGGTTGTTTCAATTATCTACTTCAAGTCGCCCAATAATTAATTATCATGTTTAGATGCAATTATAGTACATAATATGTTTATGCTGCTCTTTTTACTTTTATGTTACACATACACCTCCTAACCGCCAGTTTCTCGTTTGTTTGGAAATATTTTAATTTATTAATTCAGATAAAATCGGTAATTTTCCATCTTCCGTTTCTATTACCTTTTATGAAAACAGAAATACTATTAGTCTTCAGCATTCTCCAGCTACTATTTCTCTCTCTTTTTTAAGATACCGTTGAGAGATATACTCTAAAGAAATCGTAAAATTAATATCCTTTACTATTTGTTCTATTTAACTTTTTCTTTCGATTCTTCCTACTCATTGACTTTGTGGGTGTTTTCCTACTTTGGAAATATTTTTACTTTGTTCAAAATTATCACAATTTTTTATTTGCAACACAAAACCATTCTTTCTTTATAAATTTACTATATAATTATTCTAATTTTAAAAACTTAAGTATTATAGCTTATGTTATCATTTAAAAGTTATGTCATTTGATCTATTTTATATTAAAAGAGGGTTAAATGGAAGATGGGCTTCTTAGTCCAAATATCGCCCAAGAAAGACATCCTTCGTGTGCCTCGTTAATGCTTCTCTTTCTGGAAACCACGTCTCGAACTTAGCTCAACATACGTCTGCTTTGATTGCTAGTTATAGGCATAAGTTGTGACTAACACAGCCATAGCCAATGGGCAGTGGGAGAAGAGGGCCTTCCGGTAGTTCTGCTGGAATCCGCGATGACAAGCTCTCGAATCCGACGCGTGCGCAGTCTTCTCGTTGACAAAAAACCGCGCCAACCTCTATCTGTATCCTCGCCAGAAATCAGTTCAAGGTTTCATCTCTCGAAAAATCGGTATATCTCTCCGGTTTTTACGCAGCAGAACGTTCTGGCGGCGAGCAGTGGCGCTTTTGGAAGGACTTCGAAGATCCGGTGGCGAGCATTGTCTCGCGGAGTTATTTCATCGGCGGTAAACAGCGGGTCGTCGGCCTGATTCGTATCCCTGTGGCATAACGTCGAACTAAATCGCTTCTAAAAATAAGCGTCGCACTCACTACGGATTTTCCACAGCAGCACGCTTCCTCACTTCGAATGGAGAAGAAACGCTATCTCCGGTTTATAGTTTGCGCTATGATCGTAGGGTATCGAACAACTTTTCTGCAGAATACACCCTGATTGAAGGATAATAAAAAGTGCTTCGAACGTTTTCCTAAGAACACGTGTCTTGCAAGGGCGTTGAGGCGAATCTTCTGAGAATGTCTTTCGAGTTATTAATGCACGATCATGATTTGGATCTTACGATGCTTTTTGCAAGTTTTCTATTTATGCTGCTTTCTTGAAGGTATTAAAATGTCCAGTAGCCGTTTTTGTCTGCGTTCCGCATCTTGTTGCCGCCGGTATTCAGAAAACAATAGGAAGACCAAGATTACCGACTTTCTAAGAAACACCAAATTTATATTATATACAGCAGCGATTCAATCATCCTAAGTGGTAGACTAATTCATTAACTGCTTGAGTTCCAAATTTTCTTTCCTCATTTCTCGAAGGTAACGATGTCCGTTCAAACAAAATCACGCTTCGTTTACAAATAATTTATCGAAAGCAGTAATTCACTAACTCATGTAATTATTTCAAAATTAAACATTTCACAACGAATATTACGATTTAAGATTAGTACTTTTCCCACAATATTCTGAATCTAAACATGGAATATTTTCGGAAAAATACAAAATTTAAATTTCACGATCTTCACGACAAAATTTCACATTTCGAGAATAATTTAATAGTTCATTTCGACTAATTCAATTTTACGCAAGTTGTAATTTTAAAGAGTTGCGTTCAGCGATTGTTGTTAGCATCAACCTGTTTTAGGTGAGGTTAGTTCATCTACGTTAATCCCAACTTTCACTTTTCTAGGAAAGGCTATTCTTTTCGGACGATGCGTTTTAAAAATACGAGATTCACTTTATTTACTCTTGGCTTAGTAGGTGACCCAATGTTCTATCTTTGTTTCCCCACTTCCTTCGCTATAGCCGTCTTCAACCGGTACTCAGTGGAACAGTGACGCCCCGGATGAAGTTTGTCGGTGCCCCTGAAGAAATTTGGACATTATTTACTATTTTTATGTTTACAATTTCGTTGACCATTGATGGTAAACCTGTTTTGAAAACAATTACAAAAAACCATCAAATGTTGTTTTGAATTCAACATTTGCCCCCAAGATGTTCTCATAGACTGCGCTGCGCATTGGGATAGATAACAACTACCCATTGTTTTTGGTTATTATTTTCACAATTTTTGTGTTTATGAATAGTCTATGAATAGATTAAATCCTTGTCGTGGTGGTGGCGATCCGAATACGTTAGTGATTGCACAATTACATTATACTACTTCGTTCAATAAGTTCCCGAGCTTATTTTTCCCGCGAAAACGCCGAGCAGGAGAAGTTTAAAGTACGTGTGGAAGGTTGCGTCACATCTTGTTGGTACAACTACCTACCTACCTCCAGAATTTTACATATCTCCTGCTTGGCGTTTTTGCAGGTAAAAATTAGTTCTGGAACATTTTGAACGTAGCAGTACGAGTTTGTACCTTAAATAAACTTTGTCTTACAAACTTTGTCTTTTGTTAGTAGTGCGCGTGATTCAGAATCGTAAGTGGTCCGCGAGATCTGGAAGGTTAACGACCTCTGCTTCATTACTTCCTCCTCTTTTCCCCCATTCCTCTTTCTTCACCTACTCTTCTCCTTCCATTCGTCTCTCCTTGAAGTTTCTCTATCTCGTGCTTTCAACGATTACGAAGTTGTAAACAATATTGAACTTGAACTTCACCCCATTAAGGGCGTCAAAATTAGTCCTCCAATCAACTGAATTAACATCCGCCGCAAATCGGTTTCGGGGACACTGATGATCTTTCGAGGGCCATTGGTGCCCATGAAATCGTCCTCGACAATGATTTCGCTGCGTAAATTAAAGAAAGAAATGCGATTTCCTTCGAGCTAATTAGCGGACTACCATTAAGTCTAAATTAATTCTTCGGGCGTGTACAGACTCGTGAATTACTACGTGCGAAGTGTTTGTTCTTTCACGGATTTGCATCTCTCACCTCCCCTATTTTAACTTTCCGTTCCAAGGATATACAAGTATTACGCTATTCCTTTCTTTAGAGGTCACCTCGTTCCTCTTTGCTTCTTCAATTCCCGGCGCGTTTTATTTTCTAGCAAAATAAATGCTAAGGTTTTTCTGATTTTCAATCTCGGTAAATAAGGGTCTTCTAGACTTTCCTAACTATTCAGAAATGTTTACCTACCCGGTGGTCCAAATATTTCACAAGTTACCCGGCAGGTGATTTTAAGATTTCCGATCAGAGTTATTCCTCGCTTTATATCTATTCTTATTCAGCATGAATAACATTAGAAGGTTCCACGAAGTGAAGGCAGAAGTAATCCATTATAGTTGAAATATATTCCTCAATTTTGTATTTAAAAGTAAACATTTGGTAAAAATGTGGAATTAAAGATCATTTTTGAAGTAAACGTTAACGAGCGTTATAGCTATAGGTGAATTAAAAAGCATTTTTTACTTAGCACCGAAAATTCTAATCTTGGCCCATGGTTCCGTTATTAAATTAGTCCTGCAATTCATACATTCATTTACATAAAGGCTAGACAAGCTATAAATCAGAAGGGATAAATGCATAGCCAGTTTTAGTTGTTTTGAGATATTTCTGGAAAGAGTTGAGAAAATGAATTTAATGTCTTGTTTTTTGTGATTGACTATAGTCTGAGAACAAATAACAACGTAAAACAAATTGGACCTGATGAATCAAACGCATATTCCGTAAATTTGATCAACTTTTAAATATAAGAAATAAACGAATTAGAAATATTTCTGCATCTATCTCTTTTTGCGCACCAAAAAGTAAATAAATGGATAAATTAAAAAAATAATAACTAAACAAGTAAATAAATAAATATATCTATATTTATTTACTTGTATTATGTGTATTAGAATGAATGGCCGGAAGATTTTACGGGAATAGTAGAATGCTTATATGTCCCACCAACATCTTGGTTGTGCAGGAATTCGCTTACCAGTGTTTTTGGAGTCGTAAAGATGTCCACGTGCTCCTTGGCAGCGTCAGACCTGCTTTGATCGGCGCCTCAGCTCCGCGATGAATTTAACACTCTCCTCGGTCCGCCCATGCCACCTGCAGCGCCCCACTCTAACTGTAAACATAGGTAAGATTGTGAAATCGCGTCTACAATCTTTTTAATGCTCTCAATATTCCTCTAAGTAAATGCATGGGACCATTACTTTGTGTCAAGGCATCCTTCTCTTCCTTGCTCTACGCCTCGTCGATTTCCCGCCAGTGTTAATCAGAGTCGCGTCACCATGCATAGAGTAAAGGAACACGATGAGACAGCAGGAGGAGATCCAAGCGTGCTTCGGCACGAGGCTTTTCACTTACTCTACGGCACCCTGGCATATCCAGACGTCCCCCTTCTTTCCTTCTCCTCAATTTTAGCCTCCCGCCCCTCGTTTACTCGCTTTCATTCCATCCTCCCGCGACTCCACGTACATCGTCGACTATATTGTATTTTACGGTCGACTGTAGATTCGTGCAGGAACGCGACTTCGTTATTTTGCGCAGTTTGGTTTCGCTCGTGCGTTATCTCTTTCGAAGGAGCAGTAAAAGTCGAATGCGGTTATGGCCAACTTTTATCCGCCCAAGAAAATCCACCGGTGGATCGTTATCATCTCATATCCTCGCCGTCTACAATACGAGAATGCATTATAGGCTGTTCTTCTTTTTGCTACGAACTTACTGCCAATTAGCTACTTTGCTTGTGAAGTTATTGTGTCGATGATATATTTTCACTTGTATCTAGTCCCCGCGTAGAGGTTTTTAAGTTTCAGGAAATCGAATACGTTTACGGGGTTCCGAATTCTGAGAATTATTTTCCGTAAAATCGCTGAATTTTTAGCATTGATTCCGAATTTGATAAAATGCAGTATTCTATGAATACCTTCCAGGTTCTACCAATATGCCAAAAATCCCGTTCAGTTTCTTTAAAAAATCCTTCCAATAATATTCATGAATGCGAATTCACGTATTGATTTATATTTTCTTTGTTTTCAAGTATCGTTTTTTGCGTAGTTTCCGAATCACAAGTTATAAGTAACCCTAAGTTTTTAAAGTCGATTAATATCATTGCCATGATATTTATAGAGTATAGAAATATACATTTTTAATACAATTCTCTTTTATACGAGTGGAAACGATATC
Organism: Sympetrum striolatum; assembly: GCA_947579665.1. Taxonomy (NCBI): domain Eukaryota; kingdom Metazoa; phylum Arthropoda; class Insecta; order Odonata; family Libellulidae; genus Sympetrum; species Sympetrum striolatum. The sequence goes on from OX388346.1 coordinate 83,125,614, forward strand.
CATTGTTATTTCATATTATGCATACATTAGTTTAAAAAGCTCTTGAAAAGAACTCAAGCCTAACTTTATCTCTTAAAGTTTTGTTATGGAAAATTGGGTGTGATTTTATATTTGCGTTGAATTCATTATTTTCTCCCTTCTTGGTATAGTTAGCTATATTCTGACCTCTTCTTGTGGATCTCGTAGGCGCTTTCACCCTGTATGTATTTCCATGTCCTCATTTTTACCATCTTCCGCCATCCATTCATATTGGAAACCTGTTTCCTGTAATATTTTTCTTTGTTTCGTTGATTACATTTAGTTATTAGGAGTTGGAGAAGGTGATGTGTTATAATTTATCTAAACTTAAAGCATTTTTCCATACTCTACTTTTAGTCAACATTTTCCTATACGATATAAGATTTGGAATTACAATAAAGGCTAAAAAATTAATCGATTTCTTCTTCTAAAGGACGTAATCAGAGCAGAAGAATCTTCTCGAAAACTGTAGTTTTGTGCTCTTTTATGCTGCCAAGACTTGGGGAAGGAATAGACTACAAACATGATGACGTTTAGAATGGCATATGGCCAAAGGACAAAAACTCGGTTTCGGGTCCTGTTCGTTCAAGGCGTTTTTCGCGTGTTTACTCAGAAGATAACCTAATCTTTCATAACTCAAATTCGAGTTTGCGATAGTTCGAAATGCTGAAAATGACTCCAAGTATAGTTCCTAGATTTGCTTTCAGCCCTGTCGACGCATGCTTTTACGGATGAAATACTCATGACAACTGAGTGGGGATTGCCTTGTCTGCCGGATTATCTGTGATTTCCCTAAATATTGGCCTCTATAGTCTTATGTGGGGACGTTTCTTTTTCTCTTACAAATTGTTATAAATCTAGGGAAATTCTCACCTTTCTCTTTACATAACACAGAAATTTTATAAATAAAAATTAATATTTTAAGTGTGATGTGAACATTTGTAGTGAATTAATTCTGTAACTGTTTTATGTATGTGTATATATTTGTACGTAATCATGGAAGTGCAGTGCAGACGATGCGTTTTTCTGAAAAATTCTTCGCTAAACGAGCTACTATAAATGTTGCATTATAAACGATGCTCTCATGTCAGACGCAGGTTGGCTTGACCGGTAACCGGTACCGTGCGACCTTCCTGCTACTTCAGTCGATCCGACAATGAGCGTAAATTAAGAGAAATAGTCGCTAGAATAAGTCGTTTTAAGAATTCATTATTTCCGCGAACGATATGCGATAATAACAAACTAAATAATTGGTTCATACGTCAGGTGTTTACACTCCGTGCCACGCGTCAAAAGGCCGCTTGTAAAGAATTAATGTAAGTGTAGATAAGACCTTAATAACTATTCTTTTCACTTTCTATCTTATTTTTAAAAGAAACATCCAAATTTTCTGCTGGTATTGTAATTTTGTATGTTTATGAAATGATTAATAAGGCTCCATAAGCTCTGAAAATCTCGTAAGAAAATTAAGAGGATTTCGAAAACTCTTTTTCAAGAGGAAAAAAGGAACACAGCTGTGTTAATTCATCAGAGTTAAAAAAAAAACAAAATAGCCGTTGGCAAACAACGGCTATTTGGAGATTTTTTTCTCTAATGTCTCTTTTTCTTGTTTTTCTGAGTGAAATGCAACCAAGGACCCTATTTAAGAATGCCCGTCACAAGTGAATGTCCTAAGGAAATCTTTTTGCTGAAGCATATGACTTGGATATGATATTAAACGTTAATGCTTTTACTCACGGTTTTAGCCGTAGTCCTAGAACAGACTATCTATGGCCTCTGTACATTCAACGAAGAAAGGTACATAAATGTGCAACATTTGCCCTCGCAGGGAATGGAAGAATTAAAAGTTGCATTTGCTTAGCGATTCGTACCTTTTGTCTTCTCCTGACAGCCATCGATTCTACTCCGTCATAAAACAAATACAGTAATGTTAATGTATGGGATGGCCTTCATACGCTAGTTTATGTGAAAGGAACTCATTTCTACGTTTTAACAACTTTCCGTGCTTTATCGCCGATGAAGGTGGGACCTTGTTATTATGAGTCACGATTTTCTTCGGATAAGTTACACATAATGGGCCGTTTGCTATTGTTATAACTCAATAAACCGAGCGATTTCATTGGTTGAAAAGAGTGCTTTAACTCTTGTTATCGGTTTAGGAGCGGTAATTCAATTACGTGAAGACATGTTCGTGCCTACTTACCCTCTCAACTTTAATAGCGATTCGACGAAAAATAATTCTTTCTCGTAATCTCTTAAAATTATGTATCTCTTTTGCGACTTGCTTTGATGAACACGTTTGTTAGAGGTTGGAAAAGAGCCATGCCCGTTTCCTTAATCGACTTAGATGGATGATTTATTGGATTTAAAATATCGTTTCGTTCTTATTCTACTCGAGATCGCCTCATATAGCAGAACGTACCAGTTCTTTTGACAAAAACGCCTATCTTCTTGGAGTAAGCTTATTTTCCAATATATAGTACAATCTTCAAAAATGTTTCATTTTCTCCATTTTGATGCCCTTCCCATTTATAGCTTTGTTGTTCCCGTTGGTATAGAATTCACACATCTTGTAAGGCATTTGCTCTAGGATTTCATTTCACAGGCACGACTCGTCGCTCGCACCCCGTCTCAAATTTTCATTAAGCAGAAGAATATGCACGTTGTATTCATTCGAGTTCCTTTTAAGGTTTGGAGTCACACTCTCTCAATTCGCCGGAATATCAATATCTAAATCATCCGTCTTACCTTTATTTTGCGACCCGTTATGTAAGTGAACTTCTGCTCGTTAGCGGTAGTTGATGCTGTCATATCGGAAAATATATCATTCAGTAGCTCACAATCAGATTTGGAAGTTTATTGCAACAATGCAAAAAATTCGAGCTGCATGTGTGGTTTATTCGCGTTTTCTAATTACCGCGGATGCCCATATCATTGCGATAAATAGATATTTATGTAGAAGTTTACTAATAATTACCTTACAAGAAATTTTCTTATAACAATAAAGTTACAATTTTTAGGCCGAAGCATAACAAAAACAAGGATACATAGTCGGTAAATGTTGTCATATTATCATGTTATTCTGTCCATTTTTACTTCTGAATATAAGAGGTCGACTTATATGTGAATACTACTTTTTCTTCGCCAAAGTCAGGACTAATCTGAGTAAATGTTAGTGAGAAAATGTCTAATAGATGTAAAAATCATCACAGAACATATATTTGAAGGTTAACTGTGATTTGCCTGTGATTGCATACGTTATAATATACGTTCTGTTAGAAAAGTCTGACTGACGAATCATTATCATGGCCGATTTGCTCTTTTAAAATTTTACCTTGCTTTCACAGCCTTAGCATATGTTGTATATAAATACTTAGGGATATTTTCCAAAATCAAGTTGCAATAATACATTTAACTGGCATATCAGCAGCCGCTTAGTACGACAGTGATCAACATGATTTTAAGTTGTCAAATATCTAGGGTAAACTTATATTGTACTTACGTGAAAATTCTGGATTTTCAGCCCACAGAACCTCTTTTAAATAAGATCAAACATTTCTTGGGTGTATATTGTATCTAGACTCTTTCAATTCGTATTCGTTGCAGTTTCCGAAATATACCGGAAGAAGTATTTTCGGAGGTAAGAACTCAAAAAAGTTTTCTTGTAGTCTATCACTCCAACTAATTAAGCCTTAAGTTTTACTGTAGGTTAACGGAATGAAGTTAAAATGAAAATTCTAAGCTTTAGCCGATGCAACTCATCCCTGTTTCATCCCAAACAGTTTCGTAATTCTCTCGTTACTCAATTCTCGGTCAAAATCCTCCGGAGGTCTGTTCTGCGTGGTTTTGCGGTGCAACTATTTCCCTTCCTCCGCTTTGCAATCGCGGCCGAAATTGGAAACACTTTCGTTGTCCGCGAAGACGACTAGTTGCATCACATTCCCCTATATTGGACCGCGATTTGCTAAGGCTTTCATTAGGAGTGGTTCATTCATTATAATTGCGCCAACTGGGCGGCTAATTTTGTGCGTTGCGTTTTACGGTGTAGCAAACCCAGTGTTCACTTAGCGCTAATCTGATTCCGTCAAATTATGCTTCGGAAAGGCATATTTAAGTAGAGCATTTGATTCATTCCAAAGGCAAGACTAAGACGACGTTTCAGTATTTTAATTATTTTACAACTTGACTAATTCAAATATAGTATAGTCAAGCTCTTTAAAATGGACTAAAAATCTTCTTTCTGATGTTTTTAAGAAAATTAGCGTTAGTTGAATGGTCTTTTTAAATACCTATAGAGCGTATCTTCTGTTAGTATTTGGATTCGTTTTTTATAATTTATCTGATTTTACAGAAGTTTGAAGTTCAGCGAATGAAACATGAATAAACTTTTCCGTTAGTTTGAGTTAAACTAGTCTTTGCAAATTAGTTGAATAATTTATCTGAATAGTTTGAACTTTTTCGATTCTGTTCGTAATGATATTTAAATTTTACCTCATGGTAAAATTATTCATTCCCTCCCTTCCGAAAAGTCTTCCAACTTGTACTTTTAGCTTCTGATAAATATGAAAGGCAGTCGGCAAATAGTATATGAATTTTATTCAGTGAGTCAAAACTAAACATTTTTATACTTATCCTGCAGCACCAATTCTCACGTTGACGCTAGCATACGGCAACCAATTTCTGGATCCCTTTTCAGTAACCAGGTCCACGACTTTTGGCAGTGCATTTCTTTGCTGAAACAGTAAAAAATCTATCCTACGTACAATATCGCTCCTGGGGAAGGTCTTCGATACTGGAATCACGGCCGAGATCCTGTGATTGCTGTCCTTGGGACCTTTTCCTCATCCCGTGCCCCTTCGTGTTATCTCCATTGAGTTTCCTGACCCTTCCTATTGGCGATGGTCAGCCATCCGAGAGCAATTGTTGTCATCCATTTTGCTACGAGATGAAGCGATCGCAAGCGAGAACGAGGAAGTAGTTTCACGCATCGTCCTTTTTGTGGCCGTCACCTACTCACGTACGACGGGGAAGTCACCTTTAATGCCACCCGATGCCCTCAACGTCGTGATTCTCTCCCCGGTCGAAGGTCCCCAAGGAGACTCCAGATGGTTCTTCCTATTGCTGTCTCATCATAGTTACTCGAAAGTACTTCACAGTTATAGCGCTTTCCATTTTATATCGAAGGATTTTTGGAATTATATCATTTTCCTCATGCGGATTTACTCTCTAAAGTTTATTCGGCAGAACCGACAAATTTCGTCACTGACGCACCTTTGTAATTTTTGAATAAATTCAATCGAAGAAGCTTTAACTTGGTGGAACTCCGTAATCGGGATCATATTAAATAAAAAATTCCAAATTCCTCAAAACATGTTTGTGGAATTTTGCAGTTTTTATTTGAGGTGATCCCGGTTTGTAATTTTTACTTCGTTCGCAAATCATATACTCTAGATAATTTACCACTGAAGAGTATTGTTCAATAAGAGATAAATGCTAATCAATGGTATCTCGAAAGGCATATAAGGTTCAAAATCTCCCCTAAGTTTGTTAATTTCTCTGTTGTACCTTAGAATTAAAATTAAAAAATTAAAAAGATAGCGTATAAAGGTTTTATCAAACGCCTATATAATGGCCCCTAAAATTATTCTCGAAGCGACTTAAACTTTAATTTTCTCACACAGTGCACCGCTTGTTTCTACGTTCGCGTACTTATTTATAATTATTATTAGGGGTCTTTATTGTGTTTAGATATTCGTTTAGGTATATTTTCTTCTGTTCCGAAATAATTTAAAAGTTATAGACTGGCTAATAAGAAACAAAGGCTCTCTCATTTAAAAGTAGCTTCTTTTGTTTCACGTGATTGAGGAGCTTAATCCTTAAGGGATTTTTTAATCTTTAAAGCACCGAGATCAAGAATTATTTTTGTAGAATATACTGTGATAGAGTATATACGTATCTGTATTAACTAGCCGATCTCATTCAGGTTAATTTGAAATTATTCTGATTTGTTGAAGTCATTATATTTTATCATTCAAAAATCCACTCCTGACTTCTCATATCTTTATTATACGGTGATTACGATTCAAATTTAAAATTTCCTTTGATTGGAAGCGTAATTTCTTCTTTCTCAATAGTCTTTCATAAGGGCCAAATGCTCCGTGAATTGGGGTATGATGTGACGTCTTCATACGTTATGCATCTTTCCTACTGAAGAAAATTTCCGATATGCTCAGTATTGACTCGATTAATGACCTCTAGTGATTTCCGTTTGCGAGAATCCTCTCTTAAGAGTTTCAATGGCTTCCTCTTTGGGTGACGTTTGATTTCGCAGTTGGATTGCTTGAGAAGTCGACGCTTATTTCCTTCTCAAAAGAAAGAGCTCTAATCAATAGGCTGTCCTTTTCGCGGACGCAATTTTCTTTTCATTCCAATATATAGCGGAAGCAGTCTACAATCTCACAGAATAGATGATTTTTAATCGGGTGAGCTTTTCTCTCGATGATTTCCACCTTGAAATTACGTTCGATTTGTAGATCTTGCTTTTTGCTAGTGTACTTATAAGAATTTTAATTGCTTTCAGTCTGTGAATAGCGGTCTTTTCTTTTGCTTCTCATAAAATGTAGTTTTTCACTAAGCAGCTTCAATTGACTTGCAAGTGGTGTCGCACGTTAGGCTTCTCTTCAGTTTGTGGCCTTGAAGAAAAATTAAATTAAATCCTTATGAATAGTTGGTGATTTACGCTCCTTATTGTTATTGGATAGGTTTTAAATCTATATGGAGGCAAGGAAAATTACGGCTAGCAATTCTAATTTTCATATAAGCAATCTTTTTTCAATCTTGAAAATAAATAAGAATGTATGATAGTAGGTGTAGTATTACTGTTAAAAGTGCTTCGACAGCTTAGGTCATTTCATCCATGGGCTCTCACCGGGAATCGAACCCGGGACCGCTTTCATCAAAACCGAAAGTGGGGCCCACTTAATTATAAATAATGATATTGAAACAATGAGAGAAAACGCAAAAAATAGTGTGATACTTTTAAAGTATGAATGAAACTGTTTCATATCGGAGTTAATACTTATCTGGTCAATTTATCAGGGAATCTATACATTTTGCAGCCTTATGGTAATGCAAGGCAATATTTATTCTCTTCCTTCGCCGGTTCCAGCCATTCCCGGGTCATACCTGAAAACAGAAAAGAAGCAGATGACATGTTGCTCCTTCTCGTTGTTTTTAATTTCTGTCAACTAAATTTGATACACTTTTTAATTATCATGATATAATTATACCCGAAGAAGCGACATCCAAGGAAGCCTTTCAAAATTGCTTTAAATTCCTTATCTTACGGAGAGTGATGTATTTTCAACCGAATTTTCTATGAATCCGGTAAAACTCTATTCCAGTTTCTCATTTTTATGCCCTTGCTTTTTCATTATATATTTAAAGCTTATCACCCTTGTCTCGTAAACTTTCACAGGATTAATGAAAATATAGATTTATTTATTAATGATATTAAGAAACTGTATCGACTGTTTCAAGTATCGGTAATCAATAAGGAAGATGTTCTCCATGTCAGAAAAATTTTATATTGACTACCAAACCTACTAACAATAAGTAGCTCTTGCTTCCAATTGTTGGCTTCGTTTAAACTTACTTTGTTTTCGTTGCTTTTAATTTGATAGGAAAGCGGATGTTTTGATAAATCGAGCCTAAAATATTAATAAAAAAGTTTATCGGTGATACTCTTTGCATCGACACACCAGTTGCTAATTTACTGTGAAAAAATCATAAAAATAATTATTCCCGTTTCTAATTTGCGATGTACACCTGTGCCATTGTTAAGTCATTACGTACTTATAAAACCGTCAGTGTTACGTAAATCATATAAAATTCATTATTTAGGAAAATATATCTTCTGACTTGAATTTGGCTTATGGAATATTAGGAATCAAAAACTTTTGTATAATGAATACAATTCATCCAGTTCTAATAAATGTATATTATCCAGTTATTCAATTATCCTCCAAGGAAATATTTGCGTAAGTGGCTTTCACAGAACAAAACTCTGTGGAGGATTTCCTTGCGATTAATTAAAAAACGTTCTTTCTATCAATATCTCTGCATTTTCGCAGTTTCATCGCGTTCCGTCAGAAAAAAGACCTGCTGTCATCTAAAATAACATTGGGGTCGACATATACCATTTAAAATGTCTATATGACAAGTATTGGTTAGGAATAATTCATTCTTTATTATTTTACGATGGCTTTATTTTTAAACTTCCCTTGCAATTATGCAACCCTCTCAACGCAATTGAATCGATCAATTTTATAGCTCACTAAAGTGAAATATAGTTCACTGACCGATTCCCACTGGTGAATCGGTATTCTCATCGCTACACCTAATCCACCCTGACTACACAACTGATTTCTTGTGTCGAAGTTCCATAAAAAAGACCGAGCTTATTGAACATCGTTTATTATTCTTGCACCGTACTGTTGTTATACGATACATTCTTATCCTAAAATTCTTTGGTATTTATATACTTTAAACATTTTATTTGTATGTCCTGATGCCCGTAGCTTGCGTTGTTATGGTGGCTCTTGCTTGTATTAGAATCGCCTCACTGTTTTCGAGTGCCACGTACCAGTTCGTCTACGTAAATAAATAAACTGGCACGGCAGCCCTTGTGCGTAGTTTGGGCGGGTGAATATCGCTTGTCGAGAGGTTCTCCTAATCATTTGCTTCTCGACGTGATAATGATAGCAGGTGCACTTGGCCGGGGGAGTGTTTATCAGTCGCACGTTCTTTGCTCCATTTGCGAAGAGAATCTGTCTGCATCCGATTCCCAAGGACATCGTGATTCTTTTTATAACTCAGAAAGTAAGGTAAAGATTATACTCCTGGGTCGCCGTAAGTAAAGAAAAGTGGAATCGGCTTTCCTTTACTCTCTTTTCATCATCTAGTGATGGAATTAGGTTTAGCTGCAGGTAGTCTCATCCTGGATCCATTCTGTTCTGATTTTTCATTGTCGTTCTATTATGAAGATCTTTCTTTAAAATTTCTCATATCTGGATTTTGACGTATTATATTATTTTATTAGGAAACGATGTGAGTTTTTTTTATTTTTGCGACGGTTATTTTAGTAAGAAAATCCTTCTATTTGAGTTATACACATTTTAATAACATTGTAGTATTTTTGAATCATTTTTTGTTTGGTTGTTGTTTTGTTCAGCTTTCCCATGTTTATTTCGAAGTCTCAATACTCAGTGGATATATTTGGATTGTTTTTTACATTTATTATGAATATTTTCTATTTTGTTGTAAAGATTTTGCTCTCGGCAGATTTGGCCGAAAAAATGCAAACTTTTCCATTTTCGGACAATCATACTCGTAAGCCTATTGTTTTTCTTCAATTTCCAGGCATATATATGCATTAGGTAATTCGTATTGTTGATCTATACTCGTTTGGATTTAGAACTGTACTATTGGCATAATTTAATTTCCTAGTTAGTCCTCATAAATTAGTAGTGTTTACATAGAAGATGGGTAAATGAAGTAGTTAAGAATTACGAGAACAGTAATTTTACCGAGAATATATTTGGCGCGACTAGTTTCGTGTACATATATATATCTTCTATATACATGTGTTTCGTTCACTGTACATATATACATCTTCATGCTGCCAAGTTATTCAATGTCTTAATTATGACTCCATTCCACAAAGTCTAGCTTGAACATATTAGATTTATTCAGGGTGAAATTTGGTTAGTGCAGTTCGTGTTTTAAAAACAGATATCAGTTCGCTGTATACATTTTATATTCTAAATTATTTTTCATTAATTTCTAGGCAAAGTCGTCAAATGTATTCCACCTCGTTTAGATTCAGCTGAAAGAAAGCGTGGAGCCGATTATTCATTTGTATATTTTCCGATATCTCACCGTCTTCTGCAAAGTTCGGTGATAGTATTTGTACGTCTAAAACGCGCTCGTTTCATTCTCGCGCTGTTTTTCCCTCTTGTATCTATATTTATCCCCCGTGATATTTGGGTATAGCAGCGTCGCAATTCTCTCACACCTTAGCCCGAGATTCAAATAAAGACAGTCACTTCGTTTCGTTTTCGGTGGTTCATCTCATTTCATGAACGAATCCTTCGGTTTACGAACTCGATGACCTTGCGATCGCGTGAACTTGCCGTGAAACATCGATTGCCCTCTCCCAATATCATGCGGCTCTCCATTTGTCGAAGCGGAAGTAGCTGGTGACTACGTAATTTGGTGTTTGCTGCGCTAGCCAATGATAAGCAATATGCCGAGCAAATAATCATTGTGGCGTGTACGCAGCTGTCTCCATTTTGATTTAGGTCATTTGAAGTGACGAGCAGTTGTAAATGGCTTGCTTGTTTAGGTAGCGGGTTTGATCGAAGTAACTTTCGGTTAACTTTTCAGTGTGACGAAGGTGAGTTTTTATTGTTTGCCCGCCTCTGCTTTTATTTTTGCGCGATCGATGTGATATTTTGGTTTTCCCGTTCAGCAAAGGAATGGTATTTTGTGAACTAAGTGACCCTTTTTGTAAAGATGCATTTAATTATTCATATCGAATTTTATGATGTTACACCATAAATTTATTCCCATTTATTTAGTAGAGTCTATCCGTAAACATATCTTGCTAACTTATTCTCACACTTTCATTTAATGAGCAAATTTCCGATTTACTTGGAAGTTGTTGGTGTGATGGTGTATTAGTTGACACAAAATTGATCAATTGCTTAGCAATCTTAAGGGATGTTTACTCAACGAAGAATTTTTACCATAAGATTATTAATAAATAGCTTTAAAAGTTCTTGAAAAGATAGTAAAAATACATCATAATCTTATCTTCATCTTACTCGGCGAAACATTATTGCGATAAAAACAAAGTTGTCGACGCAGTCAAAAAAGGCAAAATAGAACGAAAATAGTATTAAAAATTAAATGTATTCAATTTATAAACGAGCTGAACTAACGTAAGGGTTAGAGGATTGAGGATAGGAAACACTAGGATATACTTACTCTATCCTAACTCTATGGTAAAACCTAATACGTCGAAGAAATTGCATAGTCGGAATCTATTATTTTTTTCCTAAGAGCCTCACGTGATCTATTGGTCAACCTTTCACTCCACCAGACGCCGACTCTCTACGCATCTTTCGATTTAGTTTTAAATCCGAGCGATACATCAACGTTGAGTATTCGCACAGACCGTAGCAACTGCGAGGACTGACTTAAGGGGAAAAATCTTCCTCCCTCTTTGGCACTCTTCCCAAAGCCGTTCGATTACACCGATTATAAGGCCCTCGATTTTTTTATGTCTCGTGCCGTTGATCGTTGCCCTCCCTTCGCCGCTGCGTTTTCACATCGACGCAAAAATGTTTCAGAAGTTGATAAGTCCCACCATTCAGATGTTCGATGCGTCTTTGCTCGGAGCGTAACGGTCGGTTAATGAGACGTGTGTTTGGAATGCTAAGCATCCGACGTCATCGGGAGTGCAGCAAGCCAATGTGCTCCCACATCGTCCGCTTGCATTGTACGCATCTTGCCGTTTGGTGATTTCTACTGTAGCTTTGTTTATGCAACTCCTATCGTCAGCACTTAGTGGTGCGATTCTTCCATTCTCCTTTTTTCGCTGTCATAGTTGAGGGTGCGTTTTGTGGAGTTCGCAGTCGCTGAAAAGTGCGGTAATCATTTTTTAAATTGATTTTTAAATTTATTATTATACTTTATTTTTTTATTCTTTAAGGATTGTCGTTACTGTTTCCTGTCAACCTTCATCTAGCTCTATTATTTATTTAACTCGCATTTAAATTTGGGAAATTCGAGAGGCTTTGACTCAATTTTAGATTAAATTGAGTCAAACTTGACGCCCTGTATGATTTTAATGCATTGAAATCAATGCATACGGCATGCATAGTTGTATGCTGAATGTTTGCTCATGTCAAATTTCGAAGTTTGCGATCAAGAAAACCATTTTTGTATTCTTGACCAGATGTTTTTGATTTTAGCCTAATAGTAAAAATTAATCAAAGGCTTAAGATGATTTCGTGATGGAAAAAAAACATTTTTAGGAAACTTTATCTAAACAAAATATTCGATAAAAGGCGTAAATTGTTTTGGTTTGATCAGCCTGTTTGTTACCCTTGGATAACTTGGAATTTATCCCGATAATGACTCGCCGAGTAAGAAGGAGATAAGATGATCATTTATTTTATATTTTATTTTCGTATTTTTTGAAGTTTATTTTGTCAAATCTATTTTATGTCGTTCGCTACCTTCCAAAAAAATTAACCTCCTGATATCGTTCGAAAATATTCTGCGTTTTTTCGGCTTTGTAGGTGATTGCCTCTTCATTTAAAGCAAATGACCCGAGAAGAGCGTTGGACTGGAACAGGTCTTCGCTAAAATTAGAGCAGAGTTTCCACCTTTAATACGCTTCCATTTAAAGCGATTTACGATTAAGAGATGACACTGGTGGAAACATGAAGCAACTAATCTCTGTAGGTTTATTTTGAGAACATGTTTTTCGGAGACATGTGCTTGGTATAAAAGAGCCGTAAAGGAGCGTCAGTTTTTAATATCGTTTCTTTATTAAGGACATCATAAAACTAGCATTTCGAATAATGTTCAACATTGACAAAACCCTTTTCTTATAGGATCTCTCTATGGAATATTCTTCCTTTCCTACGAACATACCATTTTTACATCTTTTATTTGTAGCATAGATACTGTGATTGATGTTTATGCGATTATTTATTTAAAATCTTGGAATGGATATGTCATGATAGGAATTAACTCTCTTCCAACTGTAATTTTTGCAATTAATCTTCTCGGTTCGAAATGTTTGGTCGTTCAATGTCATCTTCTACACAGGTTAGATGGAAGAGGAGACATTTTAGTCTCAATCTCGCCGAAGAAAGACCCTAATAATAATAATAATAATCTTATAATAAACCACCGTTACGAAGTAATTTGGAAGAACCCATGCATTTTTAATTCTATAAAGGAGTAATCCAGCTTTAAGTCTCAGAAGAATTTCAATCCGATCGAAAGTTTAGTTATTTTAGTTTTCAAGTGACGGAGATTTCCGATAATCGAGCTCGTTCACGAATATCTGAGCAAGCAAAGCGTCACTCACTCACTAGAAATACGAGTTCGCGAGCGTCGTAAGCACTTTGCTTTTCAGTCGCGTGCATTGAACCCTTCGTTTGCAGCAGATGCAGCGTTGCGTACCAAATCCTCGTTACGCGAAGTTTTTCTCTTATCGCCCCAATTGTTTATCTCAAAGAGCCGCTCCCTCAGTTTATCTGCGTCGTTTTACGTCACTTCACCCTCGCTTCAGGAAGTACGGCAAGGGGAGGAACACGTCTGGATGCAACGTAAGATGTTTTATCTCTTCCGCTTTGTTTTCATAACCACTCTCCTTGCCTAGCAACCACGGTTAAATCGGAAGCGAGCAGCTTCCGCCGGTCACGGGATGCGAACTAAGAACGACCGTTTCCACTTGTCTAACCGCTCGCTTTTCTCGTCGCATTCGTAGTTCATGGAAGTTGCGTTCGGTGGAACACAATGAATTGCTCAACGCCAATTGAAGGCTGCTCGTTGATAAGGATGGTTCCGCGTGTTGAGTTCTACCGTGCTCTTTTATCGGTAAACGTTCGTGTGATATCTGCAAAATCCTCCTGAAGCCACTCACTCTCTGAAGCTCTGTCTTTTGCAAGATTTCGATGCTTTTTAAGGTAGCGTAGGAGTTACTTGATCACCTAGCAACCCTCAGGTCTAGGGTTCGAATCTTGGCTAGTGGATATCGGGAGAGGATCCATAGCATAAGAATACACTCATTCACGAATTTCAAAAGTTTAAACAGGCATACTTATTGCTTATTTCTCCCGAAAATTTCATTATCTCCATTTCGGCAAAATAGATATCTTCGTAAAATTCGTTCAGCTTTCACATAAATGGATGACATATTTTAGCCGAAAGACCACCTCCAGGGCTAATGTACAATATGGAAAGGATAAAGGATAGTCGCAGAATAACATCATACGTTAAAGCAAGCTTTAAAATCTTACAGTATATGAGTCATATGAGATAAATTCACAATCAACTCGCAAGAATATAACCACCAAGTAAAAAATCAAAAAGGTATTTAATTACTAAACAATCTTAGTTGTAATTGGTTGCTAGTGTTTTTCTTTAAAAAGTAACAATTAATTAAAGTCACTGTGTGAAAATTCTATTTATTATTATGTTATAGTTATAAGTATTCAGCCCGAAGGCCGGTTGGTACCTCACCCCCTCTAACATAAGCTAATAAGAGCTTACAGAGAGGAATGAGGCTCGCTAGGCAGGATGAGGAATGAGGTAGTTTGCCATTACTTTTCTCACTGAGCCCGAATGCTATAAGCGGAACATGTTCACGCAAGTGAAGCACAATGACTCTGTGAGTAACACTTTTCTTGGCATTCCGTTAGGAGAGACCTTGATTAGTGCAATTATTCACTCATACCTCAGTAGCTTTCATTTGATCACAGCCATAATCAAGACTGGGACAAAAGAAAATGAAAGATACATTTTTTTCTATCCTGTACCACATGACAAATGAAAATATTCCATTCATTAGAGTAAGATAGCATGAACCTATAAACATATAGCACGTGTAATTTTATTTATAATGGTGAAAAAAGGTAGCACTAATGAGGAAATTGTAGCTATGAATATCAAACAATTTTTCAAATAGTCGACTGGATATCAATATTGATGTATTTCTTTTATACATAGACGTATAAGTAAATGAATACAGAGATTATAAATAAATCTCTTCACAAGTAAAAAAAATACCAGTGAAATTATTATTATAAGGAAAGAATTGTCATTTTTTGGAAGGGTTTTGATGTATAGGAAAGGGCTGTCGGGTAATAATACGTAAAGTTGCGTCAGATTGCCTGAAGATGTCGCAATTTCACATTCTTCCGATGTTCATTCTCTAATCTTTCTCTCCTGCGTCTTTCCACCATATGTCTGCCCCTCAAGGTCTCCCAACGTGATTGATTATTAGTTCGTATGCCTATTGAGAAGAGGCGCCATTGAGGCATGGGGGGAATCCGATAATATCCGTTAGCCCCTTGAAACCTAGTCCTCCAAAGGACAGCAATTAATGAAGTGGAATGTAAACGCTGAGCGACGCTCATGTACACCCGGAAGACATAGGCATCCTGAGGCTCAGTTTCTGTCTTATCAGCATCGCTATTTATGTGCTGTAGGTACTCTTGTAAGACAGGTGGGCAAAATAGCTGCTGCTGCTGTGATGGGCATCGATGTCCACGCATCAACCTAGGATGTTGGTCTCCCTACTTCAGTATTGATCTATGTAGAGGGACTAAAAGATTTCCTGTAAGTTAAGCATTCGTAGCTTGTTTAAAATCAATAAAAGTACATCAAATGAATTCATAAGATCTAAAATTAACAAAAATCGGTGTCCGTCGGAAGAAAAGATTTTATCGTTTTCATTGAATTCTAAAGAAACCTTAGCAAAATTTCGAATTGATGCTATTATAAATATTTAAAGCTAAATGTTTGATGGAGTATTACTCCAGAAAAATTAATTACTTTTATAATTTTTTTCCAGTACAAATTGGTTGGCCAGTTGGTCTACGTAGTGGCCATTCCTGTTCCCTACTGTTTCAAGGATTGAGAATTCTTTTTAGGAATTCCTGATAAAAGATTTAAATTATAGGATAATACATTTGTTGTCATTTAGCTTATAAATATTGGTTGCAATAAAAGTGAAAATAAATATTTTGTCGTTCAACTTATAAATATTGGTAGCATTAATAGTGGATGAGTGATCTCGATGGCATCACCATAAATTGCACCAATTCGAAGTATATCTGAATACGATTTTGTCTCTCTACCTAGTTTCTATTCCAATGTTGTCTTTGAAAGGAAGAATGAACCATGTTGATGAAATTGAAAGTGTCTAAAACAACATTTTGAATCTAAGAACCTCCGACGTAAGACATCAAGAACCCAGGATAAAGAATGAAGATTTCATATTGTCTTCTGATGTGCACGATCGCAGGTTGAAGCCGATGCATTTCCTCCGAGGTTTAGCATTTCTAAGATTTCTTTCCGTTGCATGGATTTTGATTGTTTGAAATTGGCGGCATATTTAGTTGAAAACAACTGATTGGTCGACGTCTCGTGATGCGGTCTCATCCCCGGGAAGCAGGCGACAGATTGATCAATTCATGTCATGGTCTTTATTGTGAGATACGGAGTGAAACCTCATTATGGCGTTAGTGATGAGTTCTCTCAGTATTCATAACGAATCTTTCTGACTTCATCACAACTTTGTTGGTCGGAAGATCTAATATTTTCCATATTCTGCTCAACCTTTTTTGTCGTGCTGCTACAATTACATATGTATAGCTGTGTTCATGTTGACATTTCTATTTTTTAAAATTTCCAATAAAAAGTGAGCGTAAGTTAATCCGTTTGTTTCTTGATCTTGTTAGCAAAATGCAATTTACAAATTTATATATCGCGTATTTAATTACGAAATATCTACGATGATTCCCTTATGTTATTAAAATGTTGGGAATCCCTCGATTGGTGCCGTCTGCTTAGAAAGTGGTGGCCTTCGTAGTACGGCCGCTACTTATTCCCAACTGTCGCAATAGTTATTTTAAACCATTTTCTAATCTTTCATTACAAAGACCTCACCAAGAATAAGGTTGGCCTTGGCCAGGTTTTTCTCCGTGAAAATTGAAATTATATCTTAAGCTCATTGAATGGTGATGTGTGCATTGCTTTACCTTATCAAAGCATTAACGTGATAACGCCAAAGTGCGGGTATTTACGTTTGAATTATCCGATTAATCGACAGAGGCGCTGGCGCAGTTTCTAATCATCGAGCGTCAGTCGTTGACAGGGAATTATTCATTATTTATTAAATGTGGTCCTTCTATCGTGTGTGACCTCTGCTCTGTCGAAGCAGTTTTAATAATACCATTACTCTGGTAACTGTGTTATAGTTACAAATTCGTATCTTTTTAATTAATTCAAAATTTTCTACCATTATAAGACGTAAAATAGAAATTACGCAGGTAAAATATACAGTTCTGTATTCTTTATTGTTCACAAATTCGTAGGCGTCGATATTTCAGTTAGCTTTGTTACAACAAAAGCGATCTCCGAGAGAAATGGACGACACTTTACAAGGATGTTATCGCCAAAATATATAATTACTTCTGGTCTTTCTTTCCGCAGTCTATTAAAGAAGCTAATAGGATAGACTGGGTAAAGATGTCGGTGTTTATACACCCCTGTCATATGCCACTGGCGGCTCGCGAGATTAATATCCGATATCTAAATATAGTATCAGTAGAATTACAATTCTAGAATTTATACCCCAAAATCAATCAATATTAAAAACATAAAATAAATCAAAATTAGAAAGACTGTCAGAATATATCCATTTTCCTTGAGTTTATTGTTTGTCCAACAGAAACAAAAACGCACCAGATGATGACAATCATTCGTCGATGCCGGACACGCGTTTATTGTTTTTGTTTCTGTTAAACAAAAGAAATAAACTTTTGGAGAAAGTACTATTTTATTAGTGTCGATCCATTATGGACTTACACAATAACTTGCCTGATTCGGTGAAGTTTAATCCGAAATTAGTTTTGTTAATTGTTTATGTAAACTATTCCTGAGGTCTCATTACTCCATTTTGGAGTCTTGCGAGGTTTACCTCATTCTGCGACATTCCTCAGGTCTGACCATTTATGAAGAAGTACCCAACGTCCATGCTAACCCGTTGTTCACTTCTAACGACCGCCTCCGGAGGACGGTAAAAAGAGCGACCCCAGTGGGCCCCGAAGGCGCAATGGCGCGGTAAAGAGGGGTCATTGCCGCCTCACGAGTCCGAGGAGTTTCTGCGCTTCGAGATATCCATTCTTTTCGCTCGTTTTCTCTCGAGAAAGGGGAGGTCATTGTGTAAGTGCGCGCGCTAGCACTCGTACGGCGCCGTGACTCCAGTCACGTTTTCTTTCGCGAAGGAGATCCTGAGGTTAGAAAGTATGCACTTCTCCGGCGTGAGTCGGTAGCGGAGGAAGTGATGCTATCGCCTTTTGTGGCGGTTATTTCTTTCTGAAGAGCCTATGTGCGAAGACGCAGCTAAGCAATTATTCCTATAGGAGGTTGATTTAGCTGGACGTTTGCTCTTGGCGCGAATTGAATTCCTCCAGTTGATTCTTCGGCTTCTTTGTTTCCTGTAGATTTCTCATGGTTCATTGGTGTGGAAGATCTGTGATGAAGCGCATTCTAACTTCCTCTCTGTCCAGTGTATATTTATAATCATGAATTTGATGACACAATACTCTCGCAGATTTCTCAGTTGCATGCGAACCAAGCGATTCCGGTTACAAGCGGATATTCAGGGTCATCGATGTCTAAGACCGCTTGCGATGGTCAGATCTATCGAAGGAACCGTATGCGGAGATTTATTAATAAATAAGTACCGTATATACTCGAGTACAAGCCGTGTAATTCAGTAAATTTTTAAGTTGAAAAAGCCCCCATCGGCTTATAATCAAGTGAGGGTCCCACTTATCTGTTCTCCGGTAGAAAAAGTGTGCATTCGACGGAAATCGACTTGTAAATTTCTCAGTTGCTCAATGGAAGATTTTTCTAATATTTAACATACATATACCCCAATTGCTGTAAATTTGTTGGTATTTATTTTAATTTTGAAAAATTTCAGCAATAGCTGATGCATTCCCACCCTAGGCTTATATCGAGTGAATTAGTTTTCCCAGTGATTGTGATAGAATTAGATGCCTCGTCTTATATCCGGGTCGGCTTATACTCCCGTATATAATTAATAATCGTAAGGATCTACAAAAATGAGCATTTACCTTGATCATGAGTCATTTTCATCAACGGCTAAGTTCGTTTTTTGCTTAGTTCTCATCTTTTATCTGACATCAGATGATTGTGTATTTCCGTAAATCCTGTACGCTCTGCCAGACTTAAGGATCTTAATATTGACGAGTGTCGCGATTACAACTAAGTTAAGATCTGTGTGTGGTCATGTCAGGGATAAAATTCCATAGCAGAGATCTGCTAAATAAAATCCTGGAAACTTTCGAAACCTGGTGCTTGTAGTTATGAATTGAAATTTACTGGATGAAAACTGTATTTTCTCTCTCTCTCATCTGGATATAGTAAAAACTAATAAATATTTCTCTGATAAGAATGATGCTGCGAAGATGCTATTATGCTGCTTTCAATTGTATAAGAAATTGAAAAATACGCAATTAAAGATAAATTATCTCATCATCTTCTTTAGTCAGACTTCGGAATATCATGTTTCCTTCTACATAAGGTAATCATTGTATCTTACAAGGTTAGCGCTGTTATTGATTGTCGCTTCTGTAAAAACGATTATTACTAAAATAGGGGCAATATTGTTTCTCATTTCAACAAAGTAAGCTCCGTATGAGCTTATACACTCATGTCACGTTGAAGTTCAGCTCTCGGTGCATCGGCTCATATTTCAGTACTGCATTCCAAAGAACGTGAGTGTTTAGTTTCTCTTGTATCTTCACTTCAACTTTTCTCTTTAGATGGAACGGGTGTTTTACTATCGTAATAAAATTAACTGTGTTTGTTTAAAGTAATGCTCAATATATCAGGGAAATTATTAGTTTCTTTCAATTATTCCATACTATGTGTTGAGATTAATGAATTTGATAAAAGTGTTAACAATTAAAGAGTTAGTTAAACTTCATGAGGAAGTAGAGTTACAGTTCAGTACAGTTCAGCTGTTGTATAGTTTCATAAGTTTTTTACGTTTGTAACGTTGGTAGTATAATGAAAGTAAAACCTGAATATAGGATCTAGCTTAGGACCATATTAGGATATCCTACTTTCCTTTGCTTTGTACTAAATATAATAAATGCGAAAATACTTCCAAAAGTTAAGAATAAATGTATATCACCATCATCTAATATGAATAATATTCCTTTACCTAGTCAGAAAAGGTCATAATAATCATAGCTACGGATTCTGTTCATGTGGATTTAATTGTGGGCTTTTAATCGAAGAATTTCCACTTGTTCCCAAAAATGCCACATGCATTGCCCACATCAACGTAACCTTCAAGGAGGTCCATAAGTTTATTGAACGGTTTTCAACTCAAAATCAGTTCCTTTTATATAAATTTGGATAACTTTAGATTTTATGTATTTTATATTCAATAGGAAGCCTAATTGCTGAATACTTTATTGGGAGCCATTCATCGTGAGATCGAATAAATCAATCATATTTTAGTGTAAGTAAGCTCGAACTGTATCTTTATCCATTCGAGTTCCTCGAGCTTTTTATTTCGCGCTCGGAATCATCACCAGAGTGGCGCCAACGCAAGTTATTTTCGCAGTCCGTGTGTTAGAACGGGGTCTCCTTCATCGACGATTCCCCGCAGTAAAAGCACACTCTTTCTTCGGCTCTCCTCCGTCACTCGTCTCTCTCCGCACGCATCCGTTTATTATTTTTCTCTGCTCGTATCGTCTCTCCCCACAATCCTCTCTCGACTTACTTCTCTTTTCTCTTTGTTCTCTTCATCCCACTGAGGATAATCTGGACATTTCACTCAGGGAAGCTTCGTTATTAGCAGGGAACGAGGATGTCGCGGATACAGAAAATATCTTTCTTTTGAAAGGGCATGATGTACTGAAGCTTAGTTTTGCGATACGAATGTGCGATATGTAGGAATTTGGATCCTTCATACGATACAGGAGTGGGATTCAAAGTTAGGACTCCTTAGACCATGGGTGGGAAAAATTCTTTCATAAAAAGGTCGCATTTACCGTTCGGCCGTACAGGAAACCTCGGTAAAGACAAGAGGCTGCACTTGAGTTGGGTGTTGCCTGCATTCAAATAGTTTATCATAGAAATTTTGCGATGGAAAACGGATTTAATCCTTTTGTATACCCCTGAAAAATATTTTCCTTTACGTTCTCTCTTCACTTCATTAGCCTGGCTGAAAACAAAATAATTTAAATGCCAGGGGTACTCAAAGAAGTGAAGGAAATACCGCATTAAACGATCGAAAAGACTGCAGGTTCTCCACATCTGCTCTAGGAGACAGGGTTTTAATAGACCCCTTGACGTCTATTATGGCGGGAAAAATTGTGGGAGTCGCTGAAGCCTACCTAAATAGTTTTATTTTATCGAATATATATGAAGACTTAAATTGTGAATGAAAAACTCGGCCTAGTTACTGAATTATTTGCGGCAGTCTTAATGCTTTGTCCATAACTACATTTAAAAATGGCACTTAGCAAATATTTGTCTACGATTACTTTTGGAAATATCAACATATTTATCGTGTTGTTTATTTAATCTTCCATCTATTATTTCTCTATCATTTCAAAATATTCTTTGTGGTTGACTTGATAAGTTCAATGTGACAAAGTATTTAATAAAATTATTCTCACTTTTCTACCTCTAATCGAAGAAAAATGTACCTAAAATTCCAACTATTTCATTTCTGGAAGACCCAAAGGTTTGAGTTTGTGATTTGTTCGTAATTTTTCTTATTTTTAGGCGAGCTCTAAGCAAATTCCTTACTACGACATGATTATGGTACTCGATCACCTGGCTCTACGGACTCCAAATTCACATAAAATCATATTGAGTGAATTTAGCCGAGGTCTGTATTACAAACACGCGCATTAGAAGCTAATAAGTATAACTGCGAATACACAGACACTTGTGTATTTCTTCTGTATACACAAGTTTGTAGATAGTTCCGCTTTTAATTTTGTTATGAGGATAATCATAATGATTATCCCTAATGGTACCTCAGATAAATGGCTCTTATTATGGTTAAGCGTCGTAATTATTTGTTGGTTACGGAAGTGACTCATAGTCAACCTTCGGTAATTTCCCACTGGAAGAAAGAAACGGCAATTCAACGTCTTTTATTATCATAATTTTTTAAACGAAAGCAGTTTTCTGCTTTTCTTTCTCAAATTTCTTTGACAAAATTATCAGCTTCTACCTTATCGATAATATTTCTGTTCTGTTAGTATAATTAACGGAATTAACTGAATTTTGGGCATCTCTCTTTACTAATTGAATCACTACTTTCAAAGACTTTCATGCTTTGGCTATTGATAACTATCTGAAAATGAGGGACCAATAAGAAAGCAAGTGAACTTAACTCATTCTTCGTTTATGACAAAAATTATACAACACGCTTTTCGTCGTGCCGATTCTTACATTCTGATCTATGAATTATGTGAAAAATTACCGAGCTAATCATCTCACTAGGGAAATTATACCCGGATAAATCTACTTTATAGCTGAAGAAAGGCAGAAAAATGAATAATTCAATGGGGGTTTTTCTTCACTTGACCCAAATATGAAAGGCGAGACGGAAAGGCGATGAGTAATAAAGGAAGTGAGTCGAACAAGGATTCTGCGCAAAATTGATTTCCTAAGTTTTTGTTCTCGCTCACGTCCTCACGAGAAGCTGTCTTTTCCAGCGTTTTCTAAGGTCTGGAACTGCTAGACATTTCATCATTACGAAAGCTAAGCTTGTAATTCGAAATTATCGTACAGACAAGGCAATGTAAGCTGCAAGAGATCGCGGGGATGTCTTTCCTTTCAGTAATAATTTACTTGTTGCGATGTTGATTGTGCTAAAATGACCATTTTTGTAACCTACGGATCCTGACGCTTATGCAGGTACTTTTATGTATGTGACAGAAATTAAGAAAATATTCACCGATGCTGAGGATGTAATTTTCTATTTATTCTCCTGCGTAGCTAAATCATTTGGAAACAGCGAAGATTTAACCAAAGCTTTATTTGTATCGTCACCGAAAGACGTATAGGAAATCAAAAATAATCGTCCATACCTAATAAAAAATCATTGCTTCATAATCTGTGCAGGTAAATGTACCGAGGATTGTTCTTATGTGTTAATCATGCTATTCTGTTTTTAAAATGATATTCTTGCACTGAATCAGAGGGAAAGAAGTTATGCGGTATTATTGGGTAAGACTTCCCCGCTCTTTCTTTCTTTATTTGCATAAATACTAATATGTGCTTTATGCAAGGTGGTTAGTGATAACTTGAATGATTCATTTACATTATTTGTCAGTGTAAGAACCCTGCCACACGCAGAAAGATGGCTGGCAGGGGGTGCAGGCACCAATTGGTATTTTATTGCCTTCTTGAATACCTCGTTGAATCACTTTTCGTGAATGAATGAATCACTCATAGTTAGGACCGAGACAGTCACTTCCATTCTGTAATCCATTTAGGAAATGTAAAAAAGTTATGCCACGAGGCATAAAACATTTTTGTACTACTACTTTGTTACCTCATAAAACTCTTCTCTAACCCCAGGCTCCATTTCGTGGGTAATGAAAAACGGTGTATCATGATATCCCAACTTTTTTAGGAGGTCCACATTCATATCCTTCACCTCATGTTATTTTTTTTGTTGATCAGTTGCTCCAAAAGACACATGCGAGTAAAATCATTATCAAACATATTTAGAAAATATAAAGGAACTTGTCTAGCGATACTTGGTGGAATTTCATATTAAGCACAGTTAAAACACAAAACTTGTTCAATTCCACAAGGTAAACTATATACAGACAGTTGACCGGTTTCGGTGGTAATTACGCCATCCTTAGTACTGTTTTGAGGATGGCGTAATTACCGCCGAAACCGGTCAACTGTCTGTATATATTTTACCTTGTGGAATTGTACAAGTTTTGTGTTTTAACTGTGTTTTTAGAAAATATACTTCCAAACACATTGACAAGCCATTCAATACCTCAGATCATAATCTTATGTGAAGCAAGAATCATTTTAATCAGCAGTTGTATAAGATGTGCGATAGTCAGCACCCTTCATAGCAACGGGTACATGTTTTTGTGACCTATATTCACTTAGAAACCTTGGGAAAAATTGGCAGTTTTGTTTAAAACCTTCAGCGCACGTATTTGGAAATTACTCGGAATAAAATGAGATATTTTGTAAATAACATAATTTGCTACAGATCTACTCGTGGATTATATTTAGGTTTCCGTAACTCGCGTTGGAATTCGCTGTTGTGCTAACTGATTCGGGTGATTCATATTTTAGGTGGACTTCTGCGGAAGATTCTTTGCTAATTATGTACTTACCCCTGGTGTTAAAATGGGCGATTAACCTATTATTACCGAGGAATTAAACGGAGCGTTGTTGGGATCTGAAGAGAATACCCTCGAGTTTACGACGCCGTTGCTACGCGTAATTGCTACTCCGGGCGTCCACTCTCCCTTTCGCTTGCCGATTTTCGCTCTCCTTTTGCAACGGCCGAAAACACTTCGCGCGCGTTACTTCTCCAGGTGAGGTTTCCGTTAAGAATTCTCGTCTTTTAACGAAGTTTACAGCGAATCCTATTTGCTTAATGCCACGTGGCGAAGAAGCAAGTGTGAGTAGGAGTTTGGGTGGGGGCGGGCTCGTGCGAATCGAAGAATTTTTTCACTTTTTGAAAAGCAGCGCGTGGCAGGGTTTTAAAATGCTGAACTTCTCTTGTATGTGCTGCTTCCATGGGTGGAAAATCAATTTTAAATCCAGGCGTATAGTCGAAGCTTGGGATGAAGCACTCTGAGGATTTCAAAGGTCGAGATACACGATATTGAATATTTTCCTCGCGTTTTGTCATTTTAAAAAGAATGGTCCGAATTCTCTTTTTGGGTCATTAGATATAATTATTATGATATCAAATGTAGTTTATTCAGTTATGCGGTCATTTGAGTTTGTTTCATAATTAGTCAACGTTATAAAATACTGACGCGATTTAAATTAATTAATTCAAGAATCAATAAATATGAAGAAAGATGAATTACAATTCACAATCTGATCATTCAATCTATCAATTAAATTAATTAGTATTCGACTGAACTAATTAGTACCTACTATATTGAATTAACTTTGACTCGACTGATCAAATTAAATTAGTATTAATGAGTATGATAATAATAATACGTCTTCATTCGAGCGAGATTAAGATTAAAAGCCTCTTCTTCCATCTAACCCATCGTCATAGATTGTTCAATAATTAAATTCAAGAGATACAGTGAGAAAAGTGGGAAGAATTGTGAATTTTTAAAAAACAAAATAGAATATTAGTTAATTATAATTATATTAGAGAATAAATTTATGCATATTAATATGAACGTGATTGAGACAACACGGTTGTTGTTGGACCTAGATGGTTAATCGTCTCCTCAATTACTTTGCGAAGCGAGCAATTTGCCAATTGTATGATAAGGAGCACTGAAATCAGGCAGCAAAACTGACCGATCCTGATACATTTCTGGAAAAGTACCGTACTGTTATTATTTGCATCACCGCTTTCCACTCTGTCACTCAGTCGAATACAGATTATGTATGATATTGCGTCACACCATGCGAGTATTATGAGTCTAAAGACTGCTAATTCATCGTACTGTTCGTAGTAGTAGTATTGTTAAAGGTGCTTCGACAGCTTAGGTCATTTCGCACATTAGCTCCCACCAGGAATCGAATCTGGGTTCGCTTTCACCAAAGGCTGTACTTTTCGTATCGTAAAAAAAATCTAGCAGAAGAATATGCTATATTCTCATCTTTCTACTAATCCGCTCTTCATTCCTTGACCGGATAGTGAAATTTTTGGGAGAAAACGTTTTTTTTCGATCGTCCTCGACACGCAGACAGCCCCGAAACAAGTAAACGGTGGCTCTCGGCGGGACAATGGCCCACTTCCCTTTGCTGGTGGGCGTAACAGATTTGGGCAAGTCCGGCACGCGCCCATTACGTCGACGCGTCGAGATTCGAAAGCGCCCTTTACCCCTTCAACTGTCCTTGATCCGATTCTGCGTTACAGCGCGAAGATGGTGTTTACGTGCGCTCGCCACTGGTCTGCTCTTCACCATACTGAGACGCAATTTGTGAAGATTGCATCTTGCAAGTGTGACATTCCTATCTGTTGATCGTACTATGATCGTCACTATTATCGTGCTGAGGATTTCCTTCTATTGGGAAACTAACTCTAAACCGTTTTTACGTCTAAGCATTTGTTAATGAGAAGGTTATTTGTAATTATTCATTACCTAAAGCGAAACTACTGTATCCGAATATTCCAAGACGCTAGAAGATTAATCCGCTATTACTTATATTACTATTATTATTAATTAATTATTTAACACAATATAAATAACTATGACTTTATTCCACAAATTTAATAACATTTGAAATTTGTGGAATAAGTAAAGTAACGGTTTGCTTTAACTTATATGTTTAAGATGATGTTCTTCCAGGTGAAGGCCAAGGTGATTGGTGAATTAATGAGCAATAATCGATGGAATCAGTTGCTACTGGATCGATTTTCGACTAGATCACCACGTTCGTTTTATACTGAGAGCTATAATTGCTTATAGAGTCAGTATTTCTTAAGTGAATCTGACATGGCATCAGTCGTATTTTCGAGAAATAGAAAAGGATATTTATGCTTTTTAAGGAGAATGATTCTGTAAACTTTTTAATTTCAAAGTCAAAAGAATTTGGAGATTTCAATAATTTAACTAAGTAAATTGCTGCATGTACGGTTTATATGCAACGCAGAGAAGATGATCTTAATCGGTACGTACAGTATTATTCTTGACAAATTATTTTTATAATTTAAATCTCTCCATCCTTCCATCGTTGCTACGAAAATACCTTGAGGTGAAATAAGACTTGTTAGGTAAAATGATAAGGCAATTTTCTCTTGCTTCCCTAATTGAGCCAGAATTCTTCTATTAAAAAAGTCTACATAAGAGTAGAACAGTGAGGCTATGAATAACTCGTCTTTTATCGTTTGAATAGTAGTGATCGAAAAGAATTTCGTGAACCATACTCGTTATGGCGGCTCGCGGGGTATTATGTAAATGTAAAAGAAAATGAAAATCATACCTTAGGATTTTTGCTGTTTTTAAGAGTTTTATTCATTTAACTCATAGCAAAGTGGAAAGAAAAATGTTATTTAATAAAAGGAGCGTAATAAAATTTAGATAAATATGCATTTAAAATATTTTTAATATTTATTATGAATAAAAACCATTTCGATAATTTCGATAAAAATATTGTGAAATTGAAAACTTGTTTTGCTCGTGTTGCATAAGCTGCTGTTTTTAGCACGTTTTTATTAGCGGCGGCGGTGGACCTCTAAAGAAGCCAAGAAACATTTTATTCCGATTCGAAAGAAAATACATCAAATGTTAAGGCTACCAAATATACCTAATTGAACAATTTTTAAAGAAAATAAAAAAATGCTCAGCCAGGAGATACAACATTAGAAGTCATTATGTGTGGAATGAGTTAACGAGATATTAACATTCGTGAGAATCGCTAAAATATTGTCAACTATCTCATTCCTTGCAAACGATCACGTTAATACAAATCTTTAATGTCTCCTCTCAGCTTCGATGAGCAACTTTTTTCTCGCATGCACTCTCATAAAGTTGGTATAGTCTGTCACTCCATTAGCCTCGGGTTGGCTCTCCTCCATTCTCTTGATGAGTTTTTAGCATTTAAGCGGAAGGAGATGACGCGAGCTGAGGTTTCCTCACGCTTGCCGATGTCGCAGAATGCTTTCTCTTTCTTAACGACCATTTTAAAACTGTAAACTCGTCAACGGGAACTTTTTCGCGTTTACTATTTAGTCGCCGGGGTTCCTTTTGTTGCTTAAATACTCCGCTCTCTGATTTCTCGCTAGCCACTTACTCGTTAGCGTTCTACTTCTTACGCTTAGCGGGAATTCATTTTTTTATTCGCCCCGTGCGTGAATCACGTGGATTAGACTGCTCTCCTCGATTCTCTGCTGCGTACTTTTACAGCTGAGCTCTATAATAGGAGTTCCCACTGGTGAGATTCGAGTAGAATATCCGAGTCGCTTTCACGTTATGTACGTTCGTTCCATCCGTAGTTTTCTTAACCCGTACTCGTACGTACAAGGTTAACCATATAAGTGCGTAGCGGTATACTATCTTCCCATCCCCTCTTCTGAGAAAATCTTTTTGGGTTAATGATTCTTTAATTATTTCTAACTAATTTTTATTATTATAGTAAAAATTTATTAGTTTTCCACATGACGTTGTTAATATTTTTAAACTAGAAATATTTTTTATTATTGACGGATGCATAACATCCTGATAAAAATGCTCTTTCTATCTCCTTGGAAAAAAATAACCCCTGAAATATATTCCTAATTGCCGCTGGTGGAAATATACTGTTTTTCCCAACTCTCGTGTCCAAATTGTTTTGTTTGTTTTGATTTTTCTTGTCCACAATTTGTCTGTTTTATGTGCATAAATAATTATTTTGTAATCACGAGTGAGGAAAATGAAATAATTAAAGAACAACCGAATACGATGTTTCTCCATTTAGTCTTAAATTTTATTTTTTAGCTATCTTAATTTTTATATGATATAATTGGTTATTTTTAAACCGTAAATGGGATAAAACCGGTAAATGTATGATCCGGTATTACATATAGTACCTATATTCTCGTTCCATATCTCGTTTTCTTAAAGAGCATCTGAATATGCTTTTTCTCTATTTATTTTTATTTATGTAATTTCTGATTTTTACCCTTCTCGTTCTTTAAATACTGTAGTAATCACATTAAAACTGTGGATGTGATAAGACCGGCAGTGAAAATTAAATATTATAATTACTTATTATTATTGCGAAGATTTGTCCATGATTTATCACCGCAACGGTTGAATTCATTTTAGTTTGCTATTGCGCTAACGAGTTTTCAATATCTTCGGGACTTTTCCCTTCTTTTACTCCACTTGATGGCCATGAGTGATTTTTCTGCTATTTTTCATAAGAGAAAGGCTGCTAGGAGATGATTTATGATCTTATGCTCTTGAGATACTGAAATACAAGGCATCGTTTCCCGTCATTTTCTCTACGGAATAATCTGGTGCGAGTTATCCGATCGATTTCATAACTATCAGTCACACTCGTAATTCCTGATTTATGAAGCCATATTCATAATTTATAGGAGAATATATGCATGAAAATAGCATTTGAGTTTCAAAGGTGGAAAATGAAATTGAATCCACTGGGACTTATTGTTTTTCTTGTATGGTTCCTTTCGCTCAATAACCCTCTCATTTAGTTGTATGAAACAATTTGTTGATTCGGAAGCCAAGCCCTGCAGTAGATGTAGATATAAATACCTTCAGCTGTAATGATCGCTCGCAGATTGGTTCTCAATTGATGTTTTGGTTTCTGCAGAATGAAATAGGCAGAGTTATACGGACCTCAGTGCCATAACGTTCATGAAGTAAATTTTTATTTCGCTGATTTGTTTGAAAACGCGGTGAGTTTAAAAGTCTGAGCTATGGTTCCACCTTTGAAAGGGTTTAGTTTAAAAGAGAAGAATTATACCGTTAACTATCATGCGTTTACAAGCGATGAGTCGGGTTCAAATAGCTATTTCCTCAATGCATCATTCTAGGCCATGGCTTTTAATCTTTTACCCGTGCTTGTCGTTGGTGCAGCCTCAATCCCTATGTATAGCGACCATCGTCTAACCTGCACGCACATGAATAAGCCTTCATTGGGCGAACGTCTTCTTGAAACAGCTGTGTTACCCTGAGATATCGCTCTTCTGTTATTTCCAAATTTTTTTTCAGGAGCTATGTTCAAAGCATTGCTTTTCCAGCCAGTGAAAATAGAAAGAAGGATAAAAATATTAAAATACAATTTTATAAATTCCGGTCGGGTTCGTTTATAAGTTTAAAATTTAAAAAAAGTTGTGTTTTGATTTTTTATCCTTCGTTATGAAATCCGAAGTAAATGCCATAGCAAAGCTTCGCACTTCAATAGTATCGTCATTAGGGATTATATTTTCATTTCGTCGTCAATAAGTTTTTCACCATGTAATTTTTCTGGAATTACTCGAGAATAATTTTTAGTGGAATAATTATAAAAATGACCTACTAAACATAAGATAACGTAATATTTTAAACTTCTTTCGTTCGAAGGTTTTTTATTGCATCCTAAAACCAGCATTCTTGTATTTTCGAATTGAAAGTTCTGCTAATCTTCCATATTGTCGTATCCGATGTGCAGCATATTATGTTTTGCGTGGTTATTGCTATCGAAATTAGTGTAAAATTGATCTGAAAGTTAAATCTTACGGAACTGACACTATTGATTGCCTCAATTCTGATAATTCTACCACCTGATTCTACTTTAAATTAATTTTTACCGTCCAATTTTCGTCCTTAAGAAGGAATCAGTTACGGAAAAAAAATCATTTTGTACCGAAAAATGTCCTCTGTAATGCAGCAATCATGACTTTAGTGCAGATATTACGCATGCGTGCATTCGAGTTTAGCCTTCGAGCATTGAAATCGGTTCGCGCATGATTTAGACCGGATCAGAGCTGATTCATCTTAACCGTTTTCCTCTACGGTTGAATATGAGGCCTTTCTCTAGCAATCCGAAAAGGCTACCCCTTGGCAAGACAAATGAAGCGTTTCGTCTTCCAGAGGTTTTCTGTACGGCTTCCCCAGGTTCTTTGCCCTCACCTTGCACACAGCAACGACCTACTGCGGAGTTGTCTCACCGCGCAGTAGCGACTGGACGGCCCGCCCCCGCACTCACTCCCTCCCATCTGGTCTCCGGAGGGGACTATATCATAATGAAAGAGCGCACCCCCGCCGTGTGCATAAATGCGACGCATTAATCCACCGATTGGCTACCGAACGCACTTCGTATCGGGAATCGGCTGAATGAGCGTTTTTACGTCCCGTCGCAGCCATCAAGTTCCATTTAATGAGAGAATAAGTAAACAGTGACTTTCAATGATCGATATGTGGTTCTGAACGAACCGAAGGGCCCACTCAATACCCACGTGCTCAGCTTGGCCCTTGGATTGAATTAAGCCTGAGAGCTAATGGAACAGGGTCTGGCCGGGCATTCGAGAATTATCATTTCATCCCACATGACGTGCGATAGGTCTAAGCGTTTGAAGCATATTCGTGCTGTGTCTAGAATGTACGGTAACCTTTGCCGCTGGAAAATTATCGGTGAATGACGGAAATGGTTTTGATGTAAGGATTTGAACAGCTAAAACGGAAAATCCACGTTTTTGAAGAGTTAAAAATGAACGCGATATTGATAAAATATTGCGTTAAAATTTTTGTAATACTGATGAAATAAAGAAATAATTAAAAAGAAATCTATAAATTTTACTGTGATGATTATCACATAATGTATATTCTCTACTTTTGGATATTGAATTGTGGCAATTTTCTTTTATTATGTTTGCATTAATTATTTTGTAAGCAGATACGCCATTGTATTAATGTTTTGCTCTTATGTCAGATTCCCCTACTGTATAATAAATATTATTATTGTTATTGAAATTTTTCATTTATACGGAACTATGAAAAAATATCTACCTCCTGCTACTTCGCCCGATCCGACAATCAGCAAAAGAGAAATAGGTTCCAGGACGAGTCGATTTAAACATTCACTCTTTCCGCGAACGTTATGCGATAAAAACAAGCTAAAAAAGTAAGTCAAAATCTTTAATACTCCATATGCCGAAAGACGGATAGTATGGTATTGATGTACTTGTATTAGTCATAACAGAAAAATTACGATTCGCTGGATTATGGAAAAGGCTGGAAAGGCCTCACTTCCGCAATTAAGTCTTACTTGATCCAGGTTCCTCGTATGCCTAAGACAGGTTTCTCATCGTTTAAGATGAATAGATTCCAGTCATTGTCACCGAAGTTTGTGACCGTGTGCTATTGATAGTCTTCGGTGGTCTATTCTTTAGGAAGGAGATCTTGTGGTAGTCCCGAACAAGTGGGGCTATTATGTAAGATCTCTTCACCAAAGCACTTTGGTGCTTGAAATTTCTGCTTTGGCCGCTTAATTTCCTTACTTGTTTTATTTTCTCCCTAAAATCATTTTATCCAAAGTAGCTATTACTTCATTCGTGCGCTAGGCAGAGTCGTACCTTTATTTAAATCGTTTTGGTAAAAAGTTTGGATAGTTTTTGTGCTTCTCACATTATATTCGTCCAAGTCGTAAAATTACTCTTTATTAGATTATGGGATGTGAATTTTATCAATGAACCCCTTGCCTTCTGGTCTTCATAACGGTCGATGAGAATATTCATTTTAATTTTCGTTTAAACGCGTGACCAACACTAGGAAGCGCAATTTCCAATTATGAAGTTCTGGATAAAGAGCACTGCTTAATTGAAGAAAGTAAGATATTTTATTTGCATTGGAAGAATATATCTTACATTATTGAGTGATATTTTTCTTTTAATATCTACTAACATTAGCGTTCTAGTGGTTATTGCACTAGTCCCAGGGCATAAGATCTCGGCTTCGAATTCCAATTGGAGTTTTTTTTCTTGTTTTCATATGCTGGCCTGTATTCAGTTCATAATTGGCGATTGGAAGATTTTGTAATTAGAGTGTTGGTTGATAAATGTTAAAGAAAGGGTTAAACGATGCGCTGTTCAAAACACGCAATTCCTGTTATTGTTATGGAGGGTACGTAATTATTTCTTACAGCTGGGTTTATCCGATTTTCGGCCCACTTGGAATCAAGCTTCCCTTAATTAAATTCCCTCGCCGCCTAATCAGGGGTGGGTCTAGGTACCCCGATGCTTTGCTTACCTCGCTCATTGCGTTGAGTTTCAAGATTCACCGTGAAAATTCATAGATAGTTATAACTGATGCTCAGTATGAACATAAAATAGCCTTAATAATTGCAAAAACTATCTTACGAAGACATCAGTACGATAGAAAACTTATTTCCCTTTTCTTCTCCTACCTTCTAGATAAGATTCCCATACCCCTGGGGATCACAGGCACCACAGCTTGTGTGCCCCTATCGTAAAGGATCTAAAAGAGCGGTGTTCTTTCAGTATAAAAATGTATCAGGCAAGGCATCATCCTCGTAATATTACTTAGGATACATTGAATCTCATGGCATGAAATCCTGTACATTTACTTTAGAATTATTTTATTTGGGAAAGAGATCTTATTGTTAGTCACTTTGCTCCTTCCGATGAAAGTGGAAATACTTTTCCCTGGATAGGAATACCTGTGTTGGATGTAAGTGGGTTTTAGGCTTGAGTGGCTCACGTATGTTTTCAAACTCGTTCAGTCGTAAATCGTCCTCTTAAGCTTAACCCTCAGCCAATATCGCGGGCTATACACAAAGGTGACGCAGAAAGGTTGTTATTTATTGGCTCTCCTTATCCAATTTCGTCTTAAAGAGTGTGGTTCTCATTGTTGCTTAGCGTGGACGTGGCGTGATCCAGTGTTTCTTTTTTATGGCCTCGCTATCCGCACAATTCCGATTCGCTCGTTAATATCGCCTCGAACGTGGATTCGAAGGACGCACGGTACGGGGAACGCCATCGAGTTTGTATTTGTACGTGCATAGATGCACATAGATATACTGCGGTGAATGTGTATGTATGAATACCCTCACACGCAGAGGGCCAGGGCAGGACTTATCAGTCGGCGGCACGGGTACCATGGGAGCCCTCGGGATAATAAATAACAGGCCTAGAGAATTATTTACTAAAATATCATTAAAATCAAAAGTTTAAAATCTATTCGAAGGTAAATTTACCATATGGTACAGTTGTGACGAGATGAAACGGTCATAATACTAAATGGTGACACCGATTTCATGAAAAGATTTCATTTCTTTTTCGCTGGTAAGCGCCTTGGAAGTAGTTGAGAATCCTTGCTCCAAGGTATAACATGTATAACTTTAAGTTCTCTACTACATATATGTTAAAGCACTCAATGCTATATTCAGCTGAACTATTATTATCATTATTTGGGGTCTTTATTATAGGCGAGATTGAGACTAAAAAGTCTACTCATCCATATAACCTGTCGTTAAGTTGTTACATTATTATAAGTATATTACATGTATCAATGAAACTTAGAGGAAAATAGAAGGAAATGTAAGAAGGGATTGCGGATGTAAAAAAACCTAAGAAATGCTTAGGAAAAAATATCCGCTGCAGGAAAACATCCACAAAGAAGAGGGGGTGTGAAAAACCTACGCAAACCTACCGATAGCAAAAACTAAAATACATTAAAGAAAACAATGTACATATAACCTGGAAAATTACAATAAATGTTAGAGACATATTATCAAGACTATTCACAGCTGATTTCGCAATGTTTCTTTAAAAATGTAAGTTCAATTGTGTAACGTCCACCATCGATTTCCTTTACTATAAATTCTCTTTATTTCTGTAAATTCGCAGTTTCGATCCTGACTCATGTTTGAACATAGCACATCAAATTAATTATCAGCTAATGATGGTAAAGTTCTTACTGCAATTAGTAGTGATTACTGCAATTATTAGTGATTACTGCACACATGCTGGAAATACTATTTCAATTATCAAATATTTATGGATGGTAAAAATGTATCATTTTGATATGCCATTTGTTATATTTTAAAACTTTTCGTGATTCACTCATTCTGATGGAATTTAACATTCTGTATTTGTTATACGTGCACTGACCGCGATCACTAAAATGGTCGGACTTGAGGCGATATGGTTCACGAAGAACTTCTTTGAAGAAATTAACCAGTCGTTTATAGATAGAATGGTTATTGATGCAAGTTTTTTAATATTTATCCTTTCAATCGGAATTATTTTTATCGACCCAATGATGACTTATAGCTTCTTTTTTTGAGCACTTATTTATAAAATAATTCTCCTCAACTTTGATACGCAGTTTGCTTAATATTGCTTTATTATTCACTCCATCAAGGCCGGTGTTTGTAATCATCGGACGTTATCCCAGTTTTTTCGAATCGAGCTGCTTGACGTACGCCAACGAGATAATTCTAACGAACCCAACGTAATTAAAATGCGATCGAGAGTTGCATGACCTGTCCTTTTAATTCGCCTTTGTTTTCCACGCCTCGAATTCGTCTCGTGCTCGGGTGGCCGACGTATTGCGTGATCATTCGTAAGAGGTTTTCACGGCTGTGATGGATCCTTCTCGTCTTTGTATCGCCGCCTCGTTCGATTTTCTCAGAAACCTTCGCTGCGACCATTTCGCTCAGTGAATCAGGTGATCTAGCTATCTAATCGACCTTCGCGTACGTTCAGGGCCATGACAGCTCTTTCGCAGTACTAACCAGTCTTCGCTGCACTCAGACGCGAATTTCCTACACAATTGCTATAGAAAATCACGACGAACAATTTATGTAATAATGATGACTTTATTTAAGGGCAAAATCGAGACTTATAAATCTTATATTACATCCAACCCTATTTAATGAAATATTTCAACTAAGAGATTTTTGGGATAGGACAAAATAATAGCAAAATAAGTGGAATATTTTGCGGGTTTAAAAAAAGCTGAAGTTACCGCTTAGGAAAAAAAGTGGACACCCTGCCGGAAAACGCCCACGGCAAGGGAGGCGTGGTAAACCTGCAAAACCTACTGGTAGTTGCGACTGAAACTGAAAAGGAATAAAGAAAGGGTAAATAAAAAAAATGATCAGGTACATGCATTAAATCATCAGAGATAATTAGTAGAATAAACAAAAGATGAAACAACAAGATAAAAACAAAATATTGAATGACAAAAGTCTGACAAACATTCTATGATCATAGTTATGTAAAAATTATACCAGATGTAACGTTAATTTCTAAATTCATAGAAAAAATGAATAATATTTAAACATAATTGCAAAATGAATACACGAATTAAGGTAAAACGTTAAGTAAAAGCTTATGTAGTCGTTTATAACAGTTGGTTTATTTCCATTTTGCATGTTTAATTCATTTTATTTATGCATATTACATTCCTGTAGTTGAGCTAGCGGTCGGTGCACTCAAAACAATGTGTGATTTAATTAAAGTATTAATAGTTGAAAGAATCTATCCTGATTTTATTTTACAATAACAAACGAATATCTTCCACAAGTGGAGAGTCATTAAAATTTACCACGATTCATTAGGAGTTGTGTATTTAGCTCTCAAATAGCCTTACTCAGCTTGCTTACAATGTATATTAACGGCCTCTATGTGTTAGAGAAAACACTGGGACTAAAGTACATTAAAGTACGAAACACGTTGAATAACCACGAAAATTAAATAAACAACCGGTTTCGACATAAACGATACCATGATCAGGTCCGTTTTTTAGTGTTTCTTATATACCATATATACTTGTGTGTAAGCCGAGTTTTTTACCAGCTGGAAAAGTCCCACTCGGCTTATGTTCGAATTAGGACCCCACTTACGTGTTCTGCAGTAGAAATGTTTGCCGTAACCGGAAATCGACTGGTTAATTCCTCACTTGCTCTGTTAATAATTCTTTGTCAATTTTCCGGCAATCGCGTGCCGTCCGTCAGGAGTTGTCGAACTGACATATTTGATTAGACGTCCTGATTTTATTTTACCAGTAGTTGCTGCGTTTACCGCCCGATATGTCGAGTATATATGGTTTGTGGAATCTTGTACAAATTTGGTGATTAAATATGGCGCTTACCCGATTTCAAGATACTGTCGAAGGCGTTTATTTAAAAAATACAGGGAATCAAATGATTAAAATTAGTTCAATGATTTAACTTCAAAATTCAACTTCAGTTCATTTTTCAATCTTATTCCAGATTTCTAGGCAATTTGCTATCGTCCTACTTTTATATGAAAGCACTTTTTGCCCCTTGAAATGCGGCAAACGGCAATACTTTGGCCATATTTTCCGAATCGGCGGTATAAGAAGGGTTCTTACTCCTTAACGAGTACGATAACGACGCTATATTGTGCGGCGATGCACTTTCAAATTCCTCGAAAGCAGATAATCGCTGCAGAATCTTACGTAAACCAATTTGGAGTTGACTCATAAGGTTTATTACAATTTTTTATTCGCTGAGGGGAATGGAAGAACCAATTACAGTTCATCGTTAAATAAAATTTTACAGAATTTAAGAGGCCTGAATTGATTTTCTTCTTACGACTTTTCCCGTGTGAGTTTTTTATTCTCAAGATTTATCTTGTTTGAAGTGTTTTCTTAGTGATATTTTAGTTGAGATGACCAAACTCAATTAGATAGCTCCATAATCTATCAAATATGGCTATTTTTAAGGGAGTATTCAATTTCTTCGAATGACGAATTCTTCTTTCTTCTTCGAAAATAAACCATTGCAATAAATCGGAAGTTATCCAAAAATTACATTTAAGGAACTGATTCTGAGTTAATTGTTGGGAATGGTTGGGTTGGGTTGTATTAGTCTAGCAGTTCTATTTCCGAAGAATTTAAATTAAACACCTCAGTCGCTAGTTTTCTGTTAACTCCGGCTCCAACTATTAAAGAAATGTCATTACTTAGAAGTGATTCTTGGAACCACCTTATCTCAAGCTAGTAAGTGTATAAAGCATTGTTGAAAATAGAGAGAGGCAGTGTCCACAAATCAGCATTACTTTGCTGGTTATTTAATTCGGAGAAAATCCTTACAATCTATACAGGTAAAGAAGTAGTCGGCCTGAAGACATTCGCAATTAGAAGTTAGGGATTTACCGTCAGCCAAAACAATTGCAAGCTATTCTTTACCAATGCTTCTAAGTTCTGTTTATGCCTTCGTTTAAATCTCCCGTATAACTTATATCAGTGGAGCATTTTCTCGGAATAATTTCTCTACAGCGATTCGCGTGCTATACAACCCTCCGACCACGTGCCATCCAACTCCTCTTAGTACTCTTTCATATTGGCTCAAGGGCGACCCTATTTAAACCTCACAGGATGCCGACAGTTCGACCCTCGACATGAAAAAATTGCTATCATCATTCCTCTTTCCTCTCCATTCATTTATACAGGCATCGAACCGTAATGTAGTACTACGATGGTCATAAAATTTTCGTTCTGGTTTTCGCCACGGTTCAACGAAGAATTCAGTTCCAATATCTCTGCCAACGTCTAACTGGTTCAAACCGATTTCTCTATGTTCGACTGCTGAAGTATTATATCCCTAGGAAAGTTAAATTAAAAATTAACGTGATCACTGGTGATATCTGTTGGAAATTATTCATATCGATGAAACGGTGGACGCAGTCAGACTATGTTTAATTGATTTTAACTTGAATTACGCTTTAGATACTAAGGATATAGTGATTAAAATATTAGATCAGATAATTTTTAATGGAAAGCATTCGTCTCATTAAGATAGAAGTCATCGTTACAAGTATTCAATAAAAACTCCTCCATTTTAATTTATATTTTATTTCCTCCACAAATAATGGTATTATTTGGAACTGAAGATCGGAACGGATATTTTTTTTCGGTTCAGATTCGGTTTTCATTCGAAAATAATTCCCAGAATTTTTCGGAGGCGGTGCCTGTTACGATTTTGGGGCACTTTCATGCCCAAGAGTGAATGATATGAATGCGTCTAGAAATATAAATAGAATAACGCTAAAATGCTAAAAGGTGTTAAAAATGGAAAATAAATCATCCATTGAAACTAATGAGTTACTTCATGGAAGCAGTGTTAGCTCAAACTCCGATATATTCCTGTAAAACTGACGGAAATTCGACTAATCACATTTGATGTGTCAGTAGAAATATATAATTTTGCCCTATCAACTTTGGAACAGTTGAAAGTTTGTATAGTAATGTTTTAATTGCTTCGATTACTCACATTTCAGTTCTATTCATTCCGTACTTCTTATATCGAATTACTAGGAAATTTTCCTCGTTCCCTAATCCCTAAAAATCTCCTTTTCTATGTGCTATGTTCTTCCTAGAGCGAATCTTGATAGTCCTTAACTTCTTTCCGTTTTCTTTTATCCGTGGATGGAGCAGAGTTCTAAAATCGTACCGTTGTTCTTCATGGCGCGGTAACATATCTCACCTTAAGTACTCGATATCTCCGTTACTTGTCTCTTCACCCAAGAGTCATTTCCCGGATAACAGATCTTAATGCTTTCTCTCTGTCGGCCCTCGCTAAAATGGATCTTGGGCTGTTATTACGGCATTCTGCCAAGAGGGCAAACAATTCTGCCAAGAGGGCAAACACAATGGGACCATCGGACAATATTACGAACGCCTCCAACTACTGGGACCGATATGCGAGTATTTGTGCGATGGAATCCGGGTTTTGCATGGAGAAATTGTGTCATTTGCATATCATGTGTAGACGTTTCTCCTCAATGTATGTACTCCTCGGAAAGATTCTTCTGTTTTCGCATTCTTTGTAACTTTCTTTGTTCTTTTGAACTGGATCTACAATCTTCGGCCACGGTATCGAACTATGCGAAATTCATTCCTGATTGATAATGTTATTCCTCAGAACTTGCCTAAATGATCGTTAGATAACGCAGTGAATCAGCTTTAACTCAATTTTAAATGAGTATTTTAATTTTTTTCTCTGTTTACATCTATCTTTTCCGCCTATTTGAAATTATTGCCCGTTTGGATGCCATTGTGACCAATTGGAATGGCAGTTTACACCGTTAAAATGTAGAGATGTACATCGTATTAATATTTTTTACTCTTTCATGTTCCTTTGGGATGGGTTGCAGACTATTACAGACTTTACATATTGTGAGAAGAGAATAACAATGGCAGAAGTTCTTGCTATCGATTGCATGCAGTTATATTTCAGAAATGTCTATAATCCTATTATTAATTCTAATTCTTAAACCTTATTTTCTCTCTCTTAAATATACACACTTTGTCAATTCTTTATAATGTCTGTCAAAAAGACAGCTGGTAGTCTCACTATATGTATATTAATACCATATTACATTGTTGATTTTAATTACCGATCTAGAATATAAATTTCAAGTTTTTGAATTTTTAGCATGGCAATGTTTTTAATGCCAACTCTTTTATTGCTTGTAATTCGTTGATATCGATATTCGGTTGTATTGTAGCATTTTTTTTCCAGAAAATCCACTGTGTAATTTTTGCTTATAGTTATGAGTGTTAAGGGCTTTGCTTTTGCTAATTCTGCTTTAAGGTTAGACATTTAGCAGGTGCGTTATTACTGCAGTGTCTACTCCGCAGTACTCAGTTAACGCCGCAGAAATCTGTTTTGAATATCTCCCACTGCGATCTCTTGAGACGACGTCCAACACAGACCGTTCCTCGTCAGTGTGGTCGAAGAGCTAATTCATGTGCGTTAAATTTTCTACTCTGAGGTTGTCTTATTGGCATTGCTTTACCCTTACTATTTGTTCGATTCTAATCTTTGGCTTCATTTTGTATAGAGGAATTTCTCTCCTTCCGATGAAGTCATTACCGTTTGTTAGCGCCATGTATGGCCTCTCCATACGGGACTTCCATTTCAATTCAATCTTTCTTGGGTATGATGAAACATCTTTTTGCTTTTTTTTCTTCTTGCGTCAGTTTTCCTGTTTAAAGTAAGATTTATTGAACCTTTATTCCTCTGGAGCGATGTATGAAAGAATTCGGGATCGTCACAAAAAATATTAGCAACTGAAGACTAATCTATTGTAGCTTATGTCTTCATGTTCAGATGTCTTTAGGAGTTATGTTTGAGGAAATGGTTTATGTTTATTTCATGGTTTACATTATAAAAGGAGTTATATTTAAGTATGATACCGGATTTTCAAAATGTGAATTCAGATTTTTGTATAGAAAGGCAAATTTATTGTTAATAACTTTATTCAGTAGCACTATTTAGTACAATATGCCCTTGATCGTTTGCTCAGGTAGGGAAACAAACTTTTTGTGACAATTAAATGAGTATTTCTGATTATCTTAACAAGATTGCTTAATCACTTGCAGAGCAACTAAACTGTGCTTGAAGGTACAAATTTATCTTCAGCTTTAGTGATTCCTTCTCCATAATCCGTTGTCTGCTTTAGTATGGACATAATTTGACCGTTTATTAATTTCCCTCGTTATTTCTTAGAGGTCTACAACGGATAGATAATTGTTTTAAAATTACTTCCTTTTTCACTAATGCGATAGTCACATTCCGTTGGTTCGTTTGTTATCTTATAGCCTGTTAGTATTCCTTCTTCTGGTGTATGGTATATTTTTTGCGTTTTAGAAGACGTAATCTAATCATAGTGGCCTTTATTGCCTGACCAGCTGTCATATTAGGTAGTTTGAAACTTGCAGTTCGAGTAGTAAATTTCTTAAGTTCTACCGTCGGATTTCAAATGATTCAGTGAATTCGCTAAATTAAGGGCCACATAATTTTAAGTCCGAAAGCAATCCCAAAACCCATGTCCGTAATTTCTTTCTGGTCATTGCAAGTAATCCTAGCACGCTGCTTATTTTACGAAACTTTCGCCTCATGGTCTTCTGCATTAGGAATAGAATCAAGGGAAGATCCATTGTTCGCTGGTGTGTGTGTGTACGGGTGCTTGCGGAGGACGCGTCAATTAACGTCGAAGGCCTTGCTGGAAATGAGTACTTGCGTATGTGCGTGTGCGTAGTCCCACTTGCAACTAGCCTTGTGGAGAGTTTGCTGAGTTGACGGTCTCTAACATCATACCACAATTAGTGAATTGAAATGAATATAACTGAATGGAAGTAACCGTATGAGATTTATAAATCAATGAAATCCGAGATTAGATTTATTAAACGGCCATAAAAATTCCCTCTTGCTATTATGCAAGTACGTTTAAAACAAACACAGAAAGTAAAATGTCACAATATTGATGTCGGTATGACAAAATTGACCAATCATATGAATTTTATATTTTAATAAATATGTATTACCATAAAATATTATATAAGTAATTACGTCAGATCTGCAATATTATTGTGTTATTATTAGAAACAAAACGTTGAAGATATGGAACATCATAATTTTTGTTTCATACTATTGAAATAAATAAAGAATAGGTAGAAATGTAAGTATTCTGCCTGTATTCCGAGTTCTATTCTAGATGGAAGTCCGTATTAACCATTTTTGCTAAAAACTGGTAGGAATAGATGAAAGTGTACCCTATGCAGTGTAATCCATTGAATACCATTCTTTGCGTTTAAAGTAATGAATTTGTAAATTAATGAATGAAAAATGAATCTTTGCAAGCGATGAGTTATAGATAATATCAGTCGGAAAATAGTTAAGTCGCGCTCAAGTGAGATTTCACATGTAATCAGATCTAAAGCTAAATTTAAATACGTC
Source organism: Sympetrum striolatum (assembly GCA_947579665.1). Lineage (NCBI taxonomy): Eukaryota > Metazoa > Arthropoda > Insecta > Odonata > Libellulidae > Sympetrum > Sympetrum striolatum. Next base: position 83,167,908 of record OX388346.1, read on the forward strand.
GTGCTGTCATCATTTCGCCGAGAAATTATTATTTGCTCCTTTCGGAGGGATGGCGACAATATCAACGATGGAGTTGAGTGATTTTGGAATCGCTCTCGTTTTCCCAGGTCGATGACCCTAGAAATTCAGTGAATCATAGAAATAGTAATTCAAAGCTCCTGCTTGTAAAACAGCACCAATAGACTTTGCGAGTGACGGATTCAGACTTAAAAGCCTAGACGTGCAGGAAATGGTTGCATGAGGGCATTTCTTCCCCGAAAAAAGTGGGAGTTCCATGCGTAGAATCGTCGTTACGCAGCGGCACGTAGTCATTCCGTTTCGGTCAGCTGCTCACATCCGCCGAGAAACTTGGGGAGATATCTTTTCCCCTCGAGCGAGCTCGGGAAATAATGTTGCGTAGTTATGAGTAGATTTTGTTCTCTTTACTTCTTTCCATTTTAGACACACCTTTTTACCACGAAATCGGTAACACAGGGCTCATGAAAATGGATTTATGCTCTTTGAACATCTATTTTCGAATGCGATGCATTCGAAATACATATTGAGTCCTCTCAAAAAGTGCGGTGTCTTGTCTTGTTTTCTCGGAATACCGGGGAATGAGAAGAGGAACGCCGACAAAAACGGCCATTGGAGATTTTAAACCTCTAATTCCTCAACAGCCGTGTTCCAACTTTCCCTTCTTTTCACCACTATCCTAAATTAGTTATGATTATGATTTTCTCAGTAATACTTCTTGGTACTTGTCATGGTCTTCATCATTCAAAGTTATATGTCTTGCAATTCTGATTTTTAGCCTATATTACTCTTAAATCTTCTAATTCTATAAAATGATTATGTTATGGTGGATCATGATCGGCTTACTGAAAAAGGACATGATTAGTGACATATGTTTTGCTGTGAATCTGTGACAAACGTTGTGATGATTATTGTTAGAGTTAATATCTGTTGTTTGATGGACGATATCATTGGCGTAACTGATTAATTCATCGTTACTAATATGGTTTATTTCCAAAGGAATGTGTATCCTAATCTATATGTTTTTAGGTGTATCGCTAATTTTTGCACTCGGCATAGTGGTCATTAAAGCCTAAAAAAACATGTACATAATTTATCACTTAATTTTCAGGTAATACCTTTCTCTGAAAAATCAGTAGCTACAAGCATTAATCCACTGGCTGTCCCTTTCAAGTAGCATCCCAGCAGTAATTCATCAGTTCACTACATTCTTGCTATTGATTACAACGAGAGACAATAAAGTAAAAAAATCACAAAGCATTACCTATACAATTCACATATTACGAAGATTAAATTATACCTCATGGTAGTCATATATGCAGATTCTAAGTTGATATAAGATACTTTCGCCTGAAAGAAAAATCAAACAAATTAATTCAATATGCTTATTTCTCTATTTAATTATCAGAATTTTTCAAGCATAGATTCCAAAGTATACCTACTATGCCGTATAACTTGTCCCAACTCTAGGATTCTAGAGCGTATGATAGGAGTTGCGAGCGTTAATATTTCTCAAGATTTTTCTCATGCAACTGCTCCTTAATTATTATGAATCATATTAAAATTTTCTAGAAAGTCATATTGCTAGCATTTGTTACAAGTATTAATGAAGCCTAAAAGTGGCTATTAGCATTTATTTTGATGCCTTATTGAGTCAACAGCTGTTTATTTTGTTCTTATTTACTACTCAGTGGAACTAAATTTCTAATCTTATACAATTTCATTGCTACATTCGCTATATATTATTGTTTATTTATCAATATCACAATTATTCTCAGCTTCGTTTTTTATCAGTCACGCTTTCGTCAAGTGCCTTAATCGTAACTGGTTTCCCGAAGCCATATTTGGTTAATCGGCCATATTTCCCAATCATTTCCATTTAAATTATTTTTGTGCCAGTCAGTCATCACCTCGCGAAATGGCGGCGAATTCCCGTTTGTCTTTTTCTTCTTCAACATCCCGAGCACTCATATTGTATTCTTCACCTGTCCTCGCGGGTAATGGATGAAATACTTTCTCCTCTTAGCCTTCAGCATCTTATGACTGGGAGCAATCGATTGTATATGATTGTATTGTGGTGGAATTAACGTTCACTGTTTGACTTGGATGAATTGTAGCCTGCACTCGTTCGTCTTCGCGTGTAACATGCAGAGTCCAAGCAACGCTAAAATAAACAGTCGAAAGATAAGAATATTTATCACGGCTCATACGTTTCGAAACGCGTAGAGATTTGTAGATTGCTGAAAACTCCAAGTGCGCAGTTCGTCGGTAGAGGGGAAAAATTCAGTTCGCGGAACAAAGAATATCGGAAATGCGATTGCAGTTTGGGATAGTAATGTTAAGTATCCTCCGTCATACCTTCCTGAAGGACCAACGTTTTTGAAGTATTCCATAATCGATTTTGCTTCAGAAATGTCGAGCTCTAATGGTTTAAAACTAACTGTTACATCATCGAATCCACTTAGGTATGATGATCGTTCATCAGGCTTTGTTCAGGTAGAAAGGTTTTTTAAAGTTCGGTTCACTCCCATTCTTTGCCATAGAATCTTAAAAAAACTGGATAGTTGATTCTCAGCTACGTTCTGAAGGATCCCGAGGGATTTGATAGACTTTCTTTGGAGCACAGTTTCCGTTTAAGCAAATGAAGTTGGAAGTAAAGAACTTTTTCAGCAATTGCATTTCAATAATGGAAGGGGAAATATTAGTGAGAAACGTATTTATCTTTCGGATCTAGGATAATTTGATTTTTAAAAGATAAATAAAGAGAATAAGTTATATCCTTCCTTATCCTCCATTCTGATGTGTTAATTTTTTCTCCTCGTGTTATTCAAGATTTTTATAAACTCAAGGTGTTGTAGCCTAACTTTGTGGAACACCATTTTAATTAAAAACAACAAAACAGTAATTTGTACTAGATCCAAATTTAATGGAAAATACTAAGTTTTTTAAATTCAAGATTTATAATGTCTGAGTATATGGTGCACCAAGATGGAATTAAATTAAGTTTTTTTCTGCTGCTATGTTTGCAGTGATATTCATGTCGAGTACGATTCTAAGGTTCTGCTATTCGTATTAGAATGAAGGACTTCAATGTATGGTGTCGATATCACACCGAAATTCCTTTTTGTGTCGTTTTTCTAGCATAGCAATTGTTTGGTTGAAACATGTGATTACGATGGATGTCAGAAAGACCTGCATGATTGTTATTGTGGCAATCACGCCATCGTAGGTCGGCTGCAAGGCACGTATCTGAATTTTCCATTTACGTAATAGGGATTCTCCATGAGACGATAAAGTACTCGTGTAAATTAAGGGACGTGCAAAGTAGTGAGGTCGATGGAAAGGGAATTGCACAAATATTTATTTTCCCTAAATAAAACCCCCTTAATTTTCAAAGTTTGTTTTAAATTCTTAAATATCTGTTGTAAAAAAATTCAATGAATTCTACCTTTTAAGAAATTCTTTAATTCTTCCTGTCCTCCATTAATGATACCATTAAGTGCTTATCTTACGTTTGAGTTACCTCATTTGACATCTATTTTATCTTATATTGAAGTTATCTCTCTAAAAATGCTGTGAAGGTTCAGGTATTAACATTATGTTTACTCTATGTACGAGTGGATCGATATCGTAAAATTACCATAGGATATTATCCTAATTGGTTTTCCTCAGGGCATTGAAGATATAATAAATGAATATTTTCCTATTACTGTTTATGTTATCAGGAATTTACAAATTTCCGTGTATTCTCAAATTAAAACCCCAAGCAAGTATTTTCAAATAAAAGGAATGAAATTATCATCTCAAAAACTAGGTAAATGTAGATTTTTTAGTATACCTAAGTATTTATGGAAGTCAACTCATCTAAGATTTCGAACTATTTGTTAATGTTAGATCCATGGGGTTAGAACTATTGTGGTTCACTCTCTTCCGTGTTTGTTTGTTCTTCAATCCTTCCGTAAAATAAAATAAGCAAAGTGAGGTAAGGGAGGTACTTTCTTAATCCAGCCCCACTTTTACGGGTAATTATGTTTTTGCGATTTTTTGACCGACGAAAATCAAAAGTAATCTTTAGTGAAATTGTTGGAGGAATTTCAGAATTTTTTCAGCAATTGAAATTTGTCTTCTTTAAGCATCTTTTCGTGCCCTTTTCAAAAACTACGCCGTGTGAAAATGTTTTACGCAAGAATGTCTTGAAATGAAAGAGATTTCAACACCGAAGTACCGCTATCCAAAAGGTTCCAAAGGATGATTCTCCCCCATCTTCCTCCTTCCCTCAGCAGTAGCGCATCACCTATGTCCTTTTTTAGATGATCGATTTCTCTAATGGGTTTCAGTAAGGTTTTAAAGCTTTACCTCCTAAACCTACGTCGCCATACCTTCCTCGACTCTCAGCGGTAGTTAGCGACGAAATGAAGGGAAAGTGACAACGAAGACGTGGAGGAGCTCTCCCCAATGTTGACGAGTGTCATAGCGTTATCACGTATTGGAGCATCCTCAACTGGTTCCCGCCAGTACTCCGTGTTTGACTCCCAGAATCCTCAGCGCACCCTTTATTCCAACATGGCGCAGGCAAACGGATGGATGCGGGAAATATCGAGCTGGTCCCGGCGACCAATCACGTCCCTGCTTTCAAAAACTCGGAACTGCGTCGTATGCATTTGAGGTGTTGAGTTTTCTTCGAATGGGATAAGGGAGGTCGGGAAGAATATTTGAGAGTCGCGGAAGAGAGCGAAAAATTCTTTTCGGGGTCATCAGTCACTCCGAGGTTGTTACGCGTGATGGGCATCGAGATCGATTGGTCTACATTTCCCCTTTAAAGTTTACTCTCGCACTTGCGTCGGACGGATTGGGGAACTTGATTAATTGCCCTCCTCCTTGCTTTGTTTTCCTTTATGCGATGCGGAAGTTTCTGATACTGTTGATGACGTGACGGATGAAGCGTTGGGTGCGGTCGCGGAATTCGAAATATAGGTATTGTTGCGGGAATAAATCTCCAGAACATTCAGAGGTGCGCTATATACGAATTTCCGAAAGTAGACTCCAATAGTAACTTCCAGCGAATGTTGGTCGGGGTTGTTTTTTTGTCCCACAAACTTTTTCGCCATAATTCTCGAAAGTTGGTCAAATTACTCAGGGAAACACCGTTTCCAATTCAGGAGTTTGATGCTGTATAGGCGTAATAAATTCCATCGCCTTTTTAAAGTTTTGTTTCTGAACGCAGTGGGCAAAGGTTTCCGTAAAGACTGCGGTTCGACCTTAGTTTTAACTTTTCCAATGTTTGATGGTCTGTTCACAACCAAAGTCCTGGATAAATGGCCAGGATTAGCAGCATAATGGGAATCCAGCCAGTTGTTTATGCATTTTAAACTCATAAATCATAAATATATCTACAAAATATTAATCGAAATGAGAGACGAATTTTTTTTCAAAATACATTCGTGCGGAAATTCATTAGATAGTTAAGCATATAATAGAGCGAAAGAATTAGTCAGAACATTTCGATCAGTCACATAAAATCAAGCACCGATCATACTCTGACAGGGTTCGGCGTAGATTTTCGATGGATGACTTGCGAACCGTACAAAGACGGCGGAAAGAAAAAAAAGTAATTTCCGATTGATGTGTTTATTTTATTTAGTAAGGAAATATTTCATTCAGTGATTTATCATATTCCAGATAATCAGCTCTTAATAAGACGACAAATTTAATTTATAATGACTGTTAAAATTGTGAAAACACGAAAATGATAGGCAAGTGATCAGCGAGGATTGCTTATACGTAAAAGACGGTTCCTAATTTTGTGGTCTGCAAATCGTATAAGCAGATGTGCTAATGTTACCGATGAAACTGTAATTCTTCGAGTTTTCCATCGAGTGATCGAATTGATTTATAACTGATGAATTAGTTATAGTTGGCTTTCTCCCGGTCTTAACTCGAGGAAAATAGAAATAAAACAGTTCGCACGTTGCACACACCTACCTCGTCCCTTTGCAGAGCGAAGTTCCTTTGTATCATTTTTGTCATTTCTCCGTAGTATAGCATACCATTTTACACTCAATACGATGAACATTTTAGTGCGTAACTGATGGAAGTCACACTTAGACCTGGCCTTATAAAGTATAGCTAAAATGAGGTTTAAGTTGTGATCTAGGATCTACTCTAATGAACCGTATTATAATCGATGGTTAAACCCTCACCGGTTATTAAAATGATTAACGTAGCGTATTAATAAGTTCCAAATTGAAGCCCAGAATTATAACGCCTATTGAATTCCACTTACCTACTAATCTGAAATTCCACTTACCTACTTATTTGAAGATAATTGCGTAGCTTCAGTTTAGCAGAATGGAGTGTTTCGTAATTGAACATTATTTTAATGTAAGTATATTGCTTACTGAATCTATTACTTACATTAATCATCACTTCAAATACTGCGAAGGCTTTAATTGTCAATTATAATACGCTTTATCATAGTTTAAGTGAAGATTACTATCAAACTATTTTAACTACACTTATAATACCGTGCCTTTATCTCCCTTGTTTTCGTCTTCTTTATCCTCCTATTTTATTTATTTTTCATTTCTCTCCATCTTTGGGATGGAAACATAACTACAAACGATGTCTGTCAACCCTTAAGTTGGGATATATCAACGAAGGAACTCGAGTCTTCGACGAATTATCGAGATAAACGTTTAAATTCCGTCACATTCGGTTCTACTTCGTGGAACGACATTCTAAACGGAAATAAAAAAGAACTTGGTAGAGTTAATCGTTCTGAAAACGAGAAAACAATGGTAGGGATAAAGTGATTCTCACCGCACTTTCGTTCCTTCGTCCATTCGGTTGAGTGATTTTATCAACTACCTATCCTCAGCTAGTGCTGAGATATGACTTAGTAGAGAGCTTCAGATTCATTAGAGTGGTTTATTTTCGGAGACCTAACCCGACTATATTCTCTCAGTTTCTCTCGAAAAACTTGTATTGTATTATTTTTGGATTTAATAAAATTTTTAGACTAACGTTAGCGTTTAATTAGCAATTAGATGCCATCTAATCGAATCGTAGAGCGTTCTCACTTATTCTAGGAAACATACGGAAGTCTCGTACAAACAAACTTCCCCTCGGATGTTCGCTCAAATTCTCTGGGCGGAGGAATAGTCATCTTCGGATAGAAATCCTTTACATAACTCGCTAAGCCTTCCTAGAACGTTTCAAATTTCGATTTTGCGAGGGAAGCGATATGAGGAGAAAACAACGGAGCATCGTAAGGTTTGGCCCTTTTTGCGGCTTTTGGAGATACTCAACCAAGTGAATGTGGTCCTGGAAAGATGAACGTGAAGGGCCACAAAGGAAGAAGCGAGATTGGATGAGATTGCATAACGTTCGAAAAGTCTTTTTTCTTTCGTTTTCCCATTGCTGTCTTTCCATTCGCTGCTTTTTTCGTGGATCTTAACCCAATTCAGAACCAGAAAACTGGGAAAGGGCGAATGTTTCACCTTTGAATCGTTGTCCCCGGAAGAATTAAACTTAGTTTCTGATGGAGTAGCGTGAGTACGAGATTTGATTCGTATTCGTGAGTTGTAGATTTAATGATATCTAAGTTTTAATGAACATTTCGTTTCGAAGTTTGGGACCATCATCAAACAGACTGATTAACCGTTTTATTTTTTGTTGCTGTGAAGTCCCTACTACTATATCCTGTTGAATGGAACATTTATCATTTGTCTTTTGGTACAGGATAGAGATAATGCATGGAAGAATCTTTACTATCAAAACTTGTACAAAATCCACAAGAAAGGGCTAAAGTTAGCATTTCAAGTATCGCTGAATGTTATTCATTGTAGGAAAATGCATCTTTCATTTACTTTTTAACAGTCTCATTCATGGCTGTGATGGCATGATAGCTACTATGGTATGCGTACGCAGAATAGTGGACCTTATTAATGTTTCTCCTTATGGAATGACAAGAAAAGTTTTACTCGTAGAGTTATTGTGCTTCATTTACGTGGACATGTTTCGCTTGCCGTATTCTGGCTTGGTTAGGAGAGCAGGGGTATACTATCTCACTCCTCATCTTGACCAGTGAGCCTCATTCCCCCTTTCTAGCTCTTGGTTGCTGTTGCTAGAGGGGGTGAAGTACCAAAAAGCCTTCGGGCTCAATACTTTACAGACAGTTGCTGTAAACCAGGGTTGGTAGTCTTTCATAGTTCTTGAGTTAATTATTCTATTCCTTTTTGATATACGCCTTACTAACTACAATCATGCTCCATAAATCACAATAAAAACTAAAACAATTACGTCTTAAATTTCGTCCGTAGCTTATGTTGCGGGTGCAAGTAATAATATTTATGTGAAAGATTATATATGAGTTATAAAATTATTTTTTCCTTAATCTACGTCACAAATCTGTACGTTTACTATCGTGCCTTCGAAGAATCTCTTTCGCTTGTTGTTATCGGGTATAATTCGCGGAAATAATTAGTTCTTAAAGTGTTATTTATTTATTGCAGTCGGTCTTTCACGTAAACATAATAGGTTTATATCAAAATTGTGGCAATAAAGACCTAGTTTGTTTCAAAGCGTCATAGGAAAAATTGCCTTATCGGAAATCATTCTGATGTTCGTTAATATTAACCGATGTTAGAAGTATAAAATTCTATGCCATCCATTATATCAACCATATATATATTATATGAACTCCATATATAAATACCGATTCTAATGACGATACTATCTGAACCGTATGGCTAACTGTCCCAGACTAAACGATGCTAATAGTTTTGCATCGGGAAGTCATGGGAAATAGCTTTTTCCTCATTTTCGGCGGAAATTTCACACTTCAGAGAGGCCGACTCAATATTTAATTTACGATTTTTTCCTTGACTAAATTTATCATACGAGTGATGATGAAGTAACTGTTCGGAATATGTGATGTTAATATATTTTCACCCATAGCGGTTATTGTTGACGTATCACTTTGTAGATCTTGATTTATCACCTTACTACCAGCAGCAATTGATTGTTTTCAAAACTCGAAGATAGAGTTTCTATATACTTGGTTAAATTTGAGCGCTTCTTGGTGTATGATCTACATCTACATCTACATTAATACCCTACAAGCCGCCTTTCGGCGTGTGGCAGGGGGTGTAAACACCAGTTGAATCTAAATTACTTCCTTATTCGATTGTTGTCACGTATTGTTCGCGGAAAGAATGAATCTCTGAAACGATTCGTCCTAGCATCTATTTCTCTTAACTTACGGTCATTATCGGATCGACCGACGTAGCAGGGGGGTTGCATGATACCGATTGTATCTTTGGAAAATGTAGTTTCCCTGAATTTATTAAGCAATCGCAGCCTAGCTTCCAATCTCCTTTCTTTCAAGGATTCCCAACCTACGTCTGAGAGCATTTTTGTAACGCTTGCTTTTTTATCGTAGCATTTCTTAACAAAACGAACCGCTTTACGCTGCACTTTCTCGAGTTCGCGAGTACACGTTTCATCTGCCGGATCCCATATACTTGCCGCATATTCCAGAAGGGGTCTGACCAAGGTAAAATAACATCGCTCTCTCACCTTTTCGTCGCATTTACCGACAATACGCTTTACAAAGCCAAGCCTTTTACTTGCTTTGCCGCAGATTTTTCGAATATGCGTGCTCCAATTTAAGTTATTAGTAATGTTGATCCCGAGATATTTAACTGAATCTACTACTTTGATACTAATTCCATTAATTTTGTATGGGTGATTTGGACGCATTTTTTTCTTTTCGAAGAAATTAACTACGGAGCATTTACTTACGTTAATATCTAGTTCCCATTTTTCGCACCACCTTTGGATGAGGACTAAATCGTTTGAGAGAGATGTCCGGTCTTCCTCGTTTGTTATTTCCCTATATATAACCGAGTCATCCGCAAATATCCTCACATTACTAACTATCTCGTCACTCAAGTCATTGATATAAATAAGGAAAAGAAGAGGTCCAATTACACTGCCTTGAGGTACGCCAGAGGTAACTTTGACTCTATTTGAGCTAACGCCATCCAGTACAACTTGTTGTTCCCTCTCGTAGAGAAAATCCTTAACCCAGTCGACTACTTCCTTGTTAATGCCCGCTAGTTTTAGTTTGTAAATTAGTTTGTAGTGGGGGACTCTATCGAATGCTTTTTTGAAATCTAGGAAAATAGCGTCCACTTGCTTTTTACTTTCGGCGGACTTTAAGATATCGTGTACAAATAGAGCAAGTTGGGTTTCACATGATCGGGACTTACGAAAACCATGCTGGTTTGCGTCGAGGAATTCATTTCTATCTAAAAATCCCATGAGTGAGCTTACGACGATATGTTCCATTACCTTTCCGGACAGCGAAGTTAATGATATAGGTCTATAATTTCCTGGGTCCTCCTTTAATCCGCTTTTGTAAACAGGAGTAATATTAGCTAATTTCCAATCGGATGGGACCCTACCTTCATTTATCGATTTACAAAATATAATTTTGAGATAAGGGGCGACGCTTTCTGCCAGTTCTTTAAGCACTCTTGCTGGGATGCCTTCTGGCCCTGGCGACTTATTTGGCTTAATTTTGCGTAATATTTTAACTATACCGTCTGTCGTAAAAGTTATATTTGGCATGGAATCCAGTATATTAACCTTAGGGAGGATCTCTATGTTACAATCTGATGTGAATACGCTTTGGTAAAATTCGTTTAGAATATTCGCTTTCCTCTTCGAATCGCAAGTAATGTTACCTTCGATATCCCTTATCGAGCTCACTGTTTGTATCTTTCCCTGTACCTCTCTAACGTAGGACCAGAAAGCTTTAGGGTCTTCCTCTAAACATTCCCCAAGTATTTTCTTTTTAAAGTTGCTGTGGGCGTTACGCATAGCTCGCTTGGTGTCGCATTTTGCTTTCTTGTGCTTTTCTAGTAATAGTGATCGTGGTGGATTTGGAACAAGCTGATCTATTCCCTTAAAAGCCTTTACTTTTCCGTGCAAATCTCTTTGTTTGCGGAGAGCCCTTCTAACCTCTTTATCGTACCATCTGGGCTCGCAATCATTTTTAGAGTATTTCGAAGGTATATACAAATCTATATATTTATGCATTATCTCCACGAATGATTTCCATGTATCCTCAGTGTTGTTGTTGCTTACGCTCGACTTAAATGAATTAAAATCGGTAGTTAGTTTTACGCTAAATTCCTCGAATTTGGCTTTGGAATAGAGATAAATTTTGCGTTTGGGTTTCTTATACTTGCTAAGGTTTATCTCGATATCTGCAAAAACGCCTTTGTGGTCTCCAAGACCTTCGTCAATCGAAATGTTCTCTATGCGCTCAGGAAAGTTAATTAAAAGGAGATCGAGTATATTGTCACCCCTGGTTGGCGATTTTACTGCTTGACTTAGTGAGTTTTTCTGAAGTAAATTTAATAACTTTTTACATGAGTCGACATCCCGGGCCCTTTTCTTTATGCTATGATTATTCCAGTCGATGTCTGGAAGATTAAAATCCCCCCCGATTATAGTTATACTCTGGTTGTTCTTACTCGTGTAGAAATTTATTTCGTCGTTAAGATGTCGCAAAACCTGTCGAGAAGAGTTCGGTGGTCGGTAAAACGCACATACATTTATGTTCGGCTTGTTCTGTTGGCTTATTGTGCACCAGACGCTTTCTATATCGCTATCACTCAAAGTCCTCGGCTTGCTCTGGAGAGATGATTTAACCGCAATAAAAACACCGCCACCTGTCTTTTCCCTACGATCCCGGCGATAAATAGTGTAATCCTTTGGAAATATTTCAATATCGCTTATATCCTCATTTAACCAGCTTTCTGTACCTATTAAAATATCGGTGTCGTGGCTACGAATAAGATGCTCCAAATCGGATACTTTATTTTTAACACTCCTACAGTTAACTATCGCAATTGATATTTTTCTTTCGCAAACAAATTTAGTTGGGATTGTCGGTAAATTTCGCTTATTTATCGTTTCGCTGTTCGGCGCTTTTTCCATAATTCGATCGGCCGAGTATTTCTTTCCCTTCAACCCACTAACTGGCCTACTCTTTATCCTAAAAAAAAGTACCTACAGTGCTCATAAATCCTCCGAGCCACCCGACTCGAAGCCAAAGCGGTATAGTGAACCCCAGAACGGTTTAGGGGAACACGGCACGATCTGAGCGTCGGCCGCAGGTCGACAAAGTCGGCTCCCATGTCCCTGCAGAACTCCCACAACCTCGCGTTTAGGCCCTCTATCCCCTGCCAAACGCGAAGGCCGCAGTCGAAACGAGGAACAATGCTGCAGATGGACAGCTTCATCTCGACTCCAAGCGACTCCCCGACCCGCGCGACCTCAGAGTTCAAGTCCTTTAAAGAACTTAAAATCTCCTCGGACGTACGGGAACAGGCATCGTTGGCGCCGACATGGGCTACCACCCGCAGACTAGAGCAACTAGTGCCCGCGACCGCCGCACGAACCGCACCCGTGACTTGGGCCACTTGCCCCGAGGGAACACACCAAGATGTGACCCTCATGTCACCACCCTCCCGTTCTGCCCTATTCCGCAAAGGGGCCGCTACCCGCCTGACGTTCGAGCTCCCTATTAATATAATTCCCTTCCCTCCCCGCCTTCCCTTGGACGTGACTACTTCAGAGGGCTGAGGCGCAGGCATGGTATCCCGAACAGGCTCATCAGCACTTTGGAGTGCAGAGAACCCATTGCGGATAGGGATAGGGTTCGGCGTCACCTCCCCAGTGCCCTTACCAGCCCGCGCTGCTCCGCCGCTCCTCGTAGCCACCCTCCACTCGGGTTCCAGAGAAGGAGCCGACCCCGAATGAGCGGAGGTAGGCCGCGCCTCCTCCTTGACAGTCCAACCAGCGTTGACGCTCGGAGTACGAGTCACCAACGAGGCACGAACTGCCGCGGAGTAGGACGCCCCACCCCCACGCACCGGAGCGAACCCATTCCCGTAGAGCCACGAGCGAAGTTCCCTGAGCGACCTCTCAAGTTCACAGATCCGTGCCCTAAGAAGGGCAGTCTCTGAGTCACTCTCAAAACCACCCAAGGCAGACCTGTAGGAAGGCATCCTATTGCTAATGACTTTAGTCCTTTTTCTTCAACTCGCAAACAAACTACCACCCGCTGTTTTATACCTGGGTCGCAAAAATTTACCTAGTGCAGATGCACTGAAAAGGGGAAAAAGTCTAACGATGAGAGCTAAGTTTTAAGCTTAAAAAGTAGAAAATGTAACTGTCCATGATAAGAATATATAGCTTTTTAAGATGTCTTTAATAAACTGTATGGCTGCAATGGATGATTCTTCTTCGCATTCCTTTCGTTTTCTTTGTTTGAATCGAAAACTCTCAGCTCAAATCCTCGCTCAGAATTAACGATTAATTACTCCTCTTTACGCTCCGATGAGCGATTATTGTGCGCGAAAGCTTGAGCTAATTTTATTCGCCGTTTCTTTAAAATTTTCAAGGAGGAAGTAAATATCTCTTAACCAACTCTTATGTAAATTTTCGGTTATGCTACTTGATTTGGACTTGAAAGCGAGTTAGACTAAACTCTCAATCTCGTGTGATATGTTACGGCGTTGTGACTAAATGTCGTACTTCCACAAAGGAAGATATAAAGGCTGATAAACGTTTTTGTTGCAACACGCATGCGTACGTAATCTGTAAATTTCGCTAGTTTAATTCGATTCTTTTGGAACTTATTTGTCTTTTGCAATGTTTTCTTAAGAGAATTGGGAGTAATTAACTTTCTTCGTTAAATATTTTTAATTGATATATATTTATATTTTTAATGTTTCCGTTATCGTGGAAATTGAAAATATCGCCGATTGTTTTTCCTAGTAGAAGGTCGTCAGAAGGAATTTTAATATTTCTGGTAGGAAAAAGGTCGCAATAAAACGTAAAATCTAAAAAAATGTGGAAAATACGAATTACGCTTTTGAATTATTTTTGGACGACGTTCGACAATATTAGGCCAGAACAGTGAGTTTGTATTTACAATCGGCTGTATGGTAGATTCTTATTGAAGTGATCGTATTATGAATATCCTTCTCTTACATGTATTGGAAGGAGAATCAGCACTTTATTGTTTATTGGTTGTCCGTTAGATTTATATTTACCCATCCCCTGATTCTAGTAAAGGGAAGGAGTAGTAGTAGTACTATATGTAAATACGTGTCTTTAAGGAAACTTATTCTTAATCGCCTCAATATAAGTGAGCTCGAGCAAGTGCTTTAATGGTAGAAGTGTTGGAATTCTGCTTCCGATGTCCCATTTGGCTTTTCGTCGGGCGGAATGGGGTTCCTTGATGGTGCCGAGGCAACGGCTTCCGCCATTTCTTTCTTTGAAATTACGTGATCGGCCGATCTTATGAGCTCCGCAGATATGCCTTTGAGAAGAGAACTGCTTTCGGTGAATCAAATATTTAGTTCCTCTATCGAAAATTCGAGCTCAAAGCGATTTATTTTATAGCGTAATATTTTTTCACATTAAAAAGCTCTTTTGAATCTACACCATGAGCGAAATTCGCCAGAAATGTAATATTGCATTAATTTCATCCCAGTTTTATTTTGCGGTTACTTCTACTGAAATAGGTCCTTATCTTAACATATGCTTTCGATTTAGTTAACAATCGGCTTTTATAATCGTAAATTGTTGTAAACTTGGATATAATTCGTTGAATTTTTCATTTAAATATGGTTTTTAATTCTTCATATTTTTTAATCAACGATGACTCAATTTTAAAAAGTTACTATTTTCCTCGTAATCTCCAAGGTGTTTCCCTCGTCCTTTGCGGATCGTTGTTTTAAAATTCGACAGTATTGTTTCACAGAACCAGCGTGTTTTATTTTTTGCAATGCCACGATATTATTTGTTCTTAAATCTGGCGTTGGAGTTGTACCTTGTATCGAGTAATGTTATTTTTGACCGTTCCCGAAGACACCGAAGTTTAACTATTTCAACCGCCTTGTCCTCCTTCCAAGCAAAGAGCATTTCCTCCAGAGGAAAGTGGGAATTTCATGCTTTTTCTTATTCTTGTTGGAAATACTCCACTTGAGTACCTGAGTCCCACGAACAGCTTGGCATTCAGAATAGACGTAATAACATTTATGTTGTCTTTCAGCATTATTCATACCTCATAGTATATTTCATCTTATCACCGTAACGAACGGGACTGAGATAAAAATGACGGATAAAAGATACGTCTTACTCCATCCTGTACCGAATGACAAATGACTAATACTGCAATTAGTAAAATTTGGATGCAGATAAATTATTGAAATTTCCCATTTGGGAACGTTTTCCGTTCATAAGCACCGTGATTTGAATGGTAATCCGCTATATCGACCTTAACTTGGTAGTAGCTTTCCAAAGAAGAAGAATAGTAGCTCTTTTTTTCTCCTTTTCAAATTCAAATTTGTGGTAACGGATACAATTTATGCTTTTATTCCTCTATTATTAAAATCTACGGTTAGTCTAAAGAGTTGATTGATTCTCTTTCTTGTATATACTAAGAAATTAAATTCCGCCTGACGTTCTGACAACTGCTAACTCCTTTCATCCTAAGTAGAATGCAGGGAACATTTGGTTTTCTGCTCATACTTCCATGCATCCTTAATTTTCTTCATTTTTTCGGAACGCACTCTGAAACTTGTGTAAAGAAGGTGACTGGTGATGCCTAGAGCTAGATACTTTCAAGCATCAGTTCGTGGCATTCGATCTTCAAACTCAGCTGACATCCGAAGAGGTCGGCGACCGTGGAAGGCGTTTCAGTGGGCGTTCCGGCGGACTTGCTCTCCTCAAGGGTTTAAATGCAGACGATCAAGTGTGGACAGAATCGTTTCTCTACTTCCACGTGACCCACGTAGGAAAGGAAGTTTACAGTACGCGTGTTGGATCCTAGCCAAAAGGTAGAAGGGTCAAGGCGAAGTTCAGCTGTTATTCAGAGATACTGAACAACGCCTCAGAGGGTCTGTGAAGATATATCCGTAGAGAGATTAATTGACCTTAAAGCAAAGGAAAAGGTATAAAAGAAGTTTATTTTCCTAATGGTGTCTCCTACGGAATTGATGTGACCAGGGGTTTATCTTACAGTACTAGGTGTGTTCTTTTCACTACCTTCGAAGAGAGACGTATTAACATGTATTATGAACGAAGCCGATCCCGTGAGCTGAGCTTTGTGCACTGCATGTGAATCTTTCTGATGAAATAGCGTCGTAACATTGTTTCATCCTCGATATTGTTCTGCCACGATTATCGCTGTAAGTAAACTGATTATTTTTATTGGATTTGAGATGAGTGCTTATATCTTGGAATCCTTATTACGGGGAAGGCGTAGATGAGAATTATATTTATCGGGATTTACTCATGGTTATTCATTCTTGCAGAACATGTAGGGAAATAGCCTAATACGAAATTCATGTTTCGTGTACGCATGCTACGTTAGAACCTCTCACATTGGCACATTGTGGTGTTGCTATATACACAACGTGCCTATAATTATAGCATATTATTATCATCATATACTGGTGAATAAATAAAACAAAATAATTCGGTTTTCACGGAAAATTTTTCTTTTTAAACTAACGACTAGTTTCAACTTATTAATAAGCTTCATTGACTATAGAATGATGCTAATGTGTGTAAACTAGTCATCAAAATTTTCTGTGAAATTTTTCTTTCCATTTATTCACCATGAAGAATGTTAGAAGGTTACACGAAGTGAAGGCTCAAGTAATTCACCATCGGATATTATGATAGACAGGTTTAAAAATAAAGGAAATAGTGATTGTATTGGTTCAATCTCTTCAGAATTTACTTTTGATTTTGCAGTTCTTTGTTTTGAGGGACGAAATGCTTTCTCTTTGGTATGGACTGGTGTATTATTTATTACCTTTGCTCGTTCTATTCCATTTTTGGGCAAGCACGGCTTTATTGCTGTTCTGGCGACTTTTGTATTTATGTGAAACCGCTAACTTTTGAATCAGACGCTTCTAAGTTACACCACGTGGAACTATCGTACTAATTTTTAGGATACTTTATTGATTTTCTAAATTCCTTTCGAGTTACATAAACGGACAGATGTCATGTCTCCCGAATTCTCAACGCAGCTCTAAATCTTCCCTGCAAAATCTTATTTTATACTTCGGAATTTGCAGTCTGACCGAACCTTTTATTAATTCTCTTCTGTTGATTAGGTGGATAAATGCTCTCCGGAATCATTAATAGTACGGATTTCCAAGCATTATAGCTAAGTAGTTATGTATTTGTTTTCCTCATTATCGTTATAACAATCACAATACACGTTTCATTTAGATGCGTCTGGAACATTGCATTGTCGATGTTCTTAGTCAAGTATTTTGCTCCTCCAAAATTTGGAAAAGCTTGCGTTAAATTGGAGTTTTAAGCTTTTTTGAAATGAAAAAAAAAAATAGCGCCATGTTTCTTCTTTCTATCACTTTTGACCTCTCGGTCCTCGGTTCCCTTTGATTCTGTTAATTAAAAACCATTTCTATTTTTTTCTCCTCACATAAAATCGCTGACGAATCAGTTTCTGGGATTGGTTCTTTGATCTGAAACAGTATATCCAGAAAATAATGTCCGACAACAAATAATTGTAAAATACTCATCGGTAGCCTTTAAAATGGATTGTCTGAAAACAAAGAATTTTTAAATTATCACACGTATATAATATGTCGTTCTTAATAGGTAGATTCAAGTACTACATTTTTCCTGTTATATTTAGTTTTTTTTTTAGTGGCCCTACCTCCAAAGGTTGGGATCTGTCCTATGCTAGTAAAGAGGTTTAATTTTATTTTAAACAGGGTTGGCTTATGCCGAAGCGAGCCACATACATGTAATCGCTTTCTCATGGATATGGGAGCTGCAAGAAGTCTCGTGAAATTCAATTTCTCCACTTCAAAAATATTTATGACAAATATTATGAATATTAGCTTATCGTCGATTCATAAAAGAAAGAATTTTCAGAAAAAATATAGCATTTTCTTATTAATTAAATGACAATAATTTATTAATGGGTATTACTTCCTCTTCGATGGAGTAGATTTTTCTTTTTTGCGATAGGATTGGAAAGCGCATTCGAGAGAGTAAAGATTCACATGTTGCTCCCGAGCCACGATTTGGGCATTCCTGCTACCCGATAAGTGTGCAGCCGATCAGGAAAATCTGAATATTTAATCTAATAACCTGGTATCATTTACTCGGTTACTAATAGAAGATTATCATAACAAATAAATGGATTATTATTACCATTATTATATTGCGAGGATTCGGAAAATGTCGTCATTCCTCCTCATTCAAACAGGTACGTTGAACTACGGAGCAAAGCTTCCGACGATGCACTCAACGCGCCATCGATATCGATAAGATTTTCGCCAATTCGCCGGCGAGAAGAGATTACGAAACCGACACCTGGCCTTGCATACGTGCTAATCCTTCGATAAATCGATTAGTGTTTAAGCAATCAAATTTGCGGAGGTCGTCTATGAAACTTTGCGAAGGTTATGAAATGTGTTTGTTTGTCGCGTGAGCTACGAAGAGGCTCAGGTCTGTATATTAGGTACGCCTCGATCAACTTAAGAGATAAATTCTGATTGGGGTGTCACTCTAAATGGTAGTTTTAGATAGGTAATTAATATTCAAGCAAATTATGATTCGGTCTTTTCCGTCGTATGTGTCAGATAAATTCTTTGAACTATTTTCTGATTACTTCAATCCAAATATCCTGCTTTCTAATCTGGGAAAATCATTGTTCTGCTCAGTTGATTTATAGTCTTAGGATTGTTCGAAACTATGATAAACTTATGGTGAAATTTATTCCTATCTAAAGATGATATAAAAATGAATGCCGAAAGGTATGCCAATACCATGCATACCCACTCCATTTAGATGTTCAGAATTTTCGCTCTCTACCCACATTTACTCGTACAAACCACTATTTCAAGCATATATTTCTAAAACATCTCATCTAAAAAAAATCACTTCTAACATTGACAAACTTGAGCCAAATTTTTCTTGACGACGAACTTCCTCCCTACTTTAAATAAATTTGCGTTATTTTCTTTCTCAATTCTTTAATTTCAACAGATTAGATGTAATACTTTTTAGTCTCTATCTCGCCCGAAATGTACACTTTTGTAAGAATGTATATATGTTTCCTTTTCGATGAGATGTCAGGTAAACTTTTTCAGCTGGAAATAATGCTTTGTTAGAATATTATATGGACCAAACACATCTCAAATTGGGAAATCCTAATTTAAATGACGAAGGATTTAAAACGGAGGAAAGACATTTTATATTTAATGTCAGGAAGTAGTTTCAGAAAACTTCTGGTTTCCTAGAGAAGGATTAATATTCTCAGTAATCTGGGGTGTGAATATTAATTGTCGAAATCGATAAATGAGTAATTAATTCAAGTAATCGATAAATGATCAATATGTGCGTACATTTCCTGCAGTGAGACGTAAGCCCATTCCAGTGTTATTTTGGTAAAATTTATAAAATCCCAAGCCATCTTTCTCTCCAAAGTTGGATCAATGAAAAAACATTTAAACACGATTTTCCTAATTTATTTTATTTTTATTTATGTTCAAATAATTTTTATTCATAAATATTTCTGCTTTTCGAAATCTGATAATTACGAAATTACCTGCTGTGTTGATTCATTGCGTAATCCCACTTTCTTTCCCAATGTTTACATGCAAAGCCATTTT
This sequence comes from Sympetrum striolatum, assembly GCA_947579665.1. Lineage (NCBI taxonomy): Eukaryota > Metazoa > Arthropoda > Insecta > Odonata > Libellulidae > Sympetrum > Sympetrum striolatum. The sequence goes on from OX388346.1 coordinate 83,187,671, forward strand.
TCGTGCCATTCAAAGCTTTCGCCCCCATCATCAGCATCAGGTAAAACTGCGCATTTGATTCTGGTCGAGGCTTCTTCTTAGCACAACAGGTTTTCGAACCATTCCTCTCTCCTTTTCGTCTTATTCTGCCGTCCGTAGGTGGTCGCTTGGAAGTCTCCTATCAACGAATTGAATCTTCCCTCGAGGAAGAATAGATGGTCCTTTGAGATCAGTACTCCCGACGTGTCTCATCTTTTTTTCCGTATTTTTCCGCGAACAAAGATTTGTTTTGGTCTCCATTTGGTCCTATTGTCACTCTTAACTTTCGTTTTCCTAGCCTTTTTATTTTACACATTTTCGAGAATATTTTCTTCTTTCCAGGAGTGCATAGGTAGGATGCATTAATGCTGTGGAGCACTTTCATCTGTCTTAACTAAATTATTTATATCTCACTTTTGGAGATGATTTAGTTTGTATAATCAGATTTTGCAACGTGCATTTCTTCCTCTGATTTCTTCATTGCAGAAAGATTTTGGTGATGTGATTCATCTTTCAAAGATGTACGATGTTGAATTAACCATGCTGCGGATATTATCCATCTTGATACGTATTTCCCATCATAGAAACTCTTTGAAGTTACGTTGTTCGCTTTGTCGAATTGGAATATGTTTTCCTCTTTTCTGGGTAATAATTCCAGAAGAAATGTTGCACGCAAGAAGAATGGCTTTCTACAGAAAATTAAGTGTCAAGCACTCTCTTCGCTTTAGTTAATTTCGTGATTCCAATCTTAATTTTAATAAGCCAAATTTTCAGTGTTGGAAATTTTCTGATTGTCAGGAGTCGTTCTTTTGCCAATTTTAATTAACTTTCCTGCAGAAACGTTTTATATGCATAATTTTTTGCTAATATACGCAATAACTCAGATATATGCATGGATAAGTAATAACTAGTAATTGTTTTTTTTTTAAATTTTCTCTGCTGGATAAAGGTGACTTTGGAATTGTTCATGAAAACCCCCCCTTTTGTAAAATCCTAGGTTATTCGGAGCATTCGGAAGTGGCTTTATTCACAGATCTTCTTATTTGCGGTTTAATTGTGAAAGATGAATTTCTATAGATGTACAATCCATGCATTTTGGCTTAGTAGGATCACACGTGTACAATAATAATAAAATATAATATTAAATTACTTTTTAATTACCTTTATTATTGACGAAGGAGTTCATTATTCAGTTATGATTGCTACATTTCTTAAATTTAAATTCTTCTAGCTCTCTTCTCTTGGTTTTCGGAAATTTAAGTCTATTTAAAAATGGCGATAGATACGATTAATATATTGAGGGAAACTTTAATATTGGGAATAGCTTACATAACTGTGACAGCAGATTGGTTAACCTTAGTCGGATGCTATCGTGAGCAAAAGGTCATAGTTTGGTTTCTCGAACGGTGCACTCAGAGAAAGGTAAGTATCCGATGTTTTATCGCAATATATTCCAAATATATAGGAACAGTGGATAATATAGACTTGCAGAGACACTTGAAGTTTACGTAGCAATTTTTTCTATCTTATCTTTTCGAGATATATGCTTTTAAAAGTTCCCGATTAACAAATGGCATACAAACAAACTTAGGTACATTTCATGTATGTTTGTTGTATTTCAAGCCAAACAGCTTTACTCAAAGAACATATTAATTATAAGACCAAAAAGCTTTAGTCGTAAGCAATTTTCAACATTTAATACAATGTATTTAAATTCTTCTTCCCTTTGATCCTAGGCTGAAAGTTTATTTTGCCAAGTCTTTGTATCGTCTCTGAATATCGCAGATTCAGCGGGCGTAAGAGATAAGCTGCAGCTAACGCTGAATTTTTATTGGAGAATTATCTTTGTTTACGCATAAGGTTGGATACTGAGGAAGAATGAGTTCACGGTATCTGCTGTAGATTTCGACATGTCTTTCTTTTAAGTGAGATTGCTATCGAAATGGGCTGATTGTGGGCACAATAGGATTGTAGCATTATGAGTAAGCTGGAGGAAGACCGTTTGGTAAGGGGATTGAAACTATTTGGAGGAGTTTTTGTAGAAAGGTAGAGGGAAATCTTCCACTCGTTAGACTCGTACGTATGAGAAGAAATGTTGGGGTGTAACCCTTCAATTTTCGAGGTAAGTAACAGTTTAACGAATAAGTTGTTACGGATACTTACGCGATAGCTCCTCTGGTAGATTCGTCGGCGGTTGTTCTCAGAACTTTGCTAATGAAAGCAAATTATAAGATTGTTAGGGAGTAATCGATTCTTGATGTTAACATTCTATTATTATTATCTTCATCTGGATATTTATCCTGTAAGCTCCATTCCAGAATGTGTCTGAGGACGAATGTACCATAATTGTACACAATGTAACACCAATCGATTGCTTTCGCGTGTCGTTCGAGGTAAATGTTAATTTTTGAAGCGGCTCTTTTTAGCATTTATTTCCCTGATATCCCCCGTAGTGTCTAAACGACATATTTAGCAGAGAGAATGCATAATATCCAATACATCCTCTAAAAATGGACTTTCCCAGAATTTATTTAGTAAATTTAGTCTCTGTTTACACCATATCTCTTCTGTCTGTCATCTGAGTTAACTCTCACAACTTTGTCATAAAATTTATTTACGAAGCGTGTTGCCGTTCGTTTTACTTATTTCAAACTCATGAAACAATTTTTTATGCGCGTCGAACTCTTCTTTCAAACGTAACAAAAGCTGATTCACAGTACTAATTTAATTGTTGCGTGCGCGAGTGTTAAAAATATTTTCTGGAATTTGCGGAGTAGAGTGAGATAAGAAGAGGATCCGGAGAGGCTGCATCCGGCGGCGAGAAAATAGCTCTTGCGTGGAGGAACTTGCTCTTCGGATTACTCTCCCTTTACATCCTTCCAAGATGTATAAGACGGCAATTCACGCTCCTTTCTCCCGTTCCCTTTTATGGACCATATACCATGCACTCGCTACTCAAATTGAATGCAACCGCTCGAATGAAAGAGGATTTTGCACCCTCCAAATGTAAGTGCTCGTAACCGGCATTTAAGGCAGAATTTTTTTTATTTTGTGAGGGGATTTTTTAAGCTGATCCATGAATTTTAAATATTCGCGGGAAGAAATATCTGGTATGAAAAATCTTGTGAAATATTCGAGTCTAATGTCTAATCCCGTGAGGAGATGCAAAGTTTTGCAAAAGAATAGCTTGAGGATTAATAAAATAAACTATACTTATAAAATTACCATGGAAAATTATTATTAGATAATTAGTTAAAAGTTTCATTTCATTGTTCTTTAAGATGGAATCCTACCACAAAGTTTTGGGTAAATTGCTATATTCTAATTTAGAATATGGCAATGTAGCCTGTTTTTTCTAGCTAACTCTCGTAGATAAATAATGTCTTGTTGTTTGAAATACTTTTTCAATTTAATTTTTCATTCAAGAGTTGAAAATGATGAAAGATGTTTTCGGAAATTCGTTCTTAAAGAAGTGAGTAACATGAATGTAGAGTTAATATTACTTCGATTTGACGTTCCGTAATTATCAGTTGAAAAGTAATAATGAACTTCCACGGTTTTGTTTGAATTCAATTTTTTAACAACTCGAAACTCCTCTGCGTATTTAAATAATAAATAATTGCCAATCTGTCGCGTTACAAATTTACTTCACGCTGAGTTTGATAGTAATGAAGAGAGACGAAGGTACTCGTGTAGAATTTCGAATTTTAGGTTTTTACGTAAACTTGCAATTGTTTGTACGTACACTTTAGGCCTTCTCATGCAGTTTTTAAATATGTCAGGAATGTCACTCATTGTGATGCACGGAAAAATATTGGAAATCGATGCAGATTAAAGGCGCACCGCTGAAGGGCGGCATCGCTTATTGCTCTTAAAAATGATTTGGGTCAATATTGTGCGTCAGACGGTGTAATAATTATGTCATGTGATTGAAGATAATTAATTTTCATTTTATTTAGATTGTAACAAAATAATTCTACTTTCAACTTACGCTTATTACTTTATATTCTTATTTGTTCCATTTTAATATGTTAATAGTATATCGAAATTTAGGATTTGTTTTCTGCCTTCTTGTTTATTAGATTTTCGTCAGTGGTCTTTAATCACTGTTATTTTAATGAGGACGAGGCTCTATTGCAACATAATTATTAATCTTCCTTTTCTTCAATTAATTTCACGCGTAGAAATGCCGATCTTTTAAAATTTAATTATCTAGCTCTGCTCTAAATGAAGTGGTATATTTTGAAAATCTCCTCTAATATAGACAAAACTTTTATCATTTATGTAGTTAAAAAATTTCAAAACATTTTGGCCAATTATCCCCTGATATTCCATGTAGTACGTAGGCTGTTCGGTGACTTGTTGTGCAAAACCGGTACATTTTATACTTAAAGGACCAAAAATCCGGGACAATCGGGACACAACCAGTAATTTACTGTGTTAAATTCACGAAAATGTTCTAGTCCAGTCATTATTGTAGTTAGGAGTATTATAAAACTATAAAGTTTATTATTAAATAACTTAATACATTGATTATCAAAAATGTTATTATTTTTAATGAAAAACAATGAAATACATTATATTTTATATTTATACATGTATAGAAGTTGGAAAAATAGTCATAAATATAGTAAAATTGAAGTCAAAGAATGTAATTTAGGTATAATGAATTTCTATTTTTTCGGTTTAAAAACATTGATTCATAGATTACTAGCGCTGTAATCACGTCAATCGGTGAACAGACCAGGTTCATTGGTTAAAATACCTCAGTTGATTATAGAAAATGATTTAGTAGAGAATTCAGAAATAACTGGGACATTTGAGCGTCCCTAAAATTCTTTTTGGGACACCGGGTGTAATGATTCAAATCCGAGAAACAATCCGAAAAACCGTGATACCCTACACTTACGTATTGTTGACTCTGAAAAAAGTTCTCGAATAAGTTGTGACTAAAAACGGTACTTTATTCAATGAACAGATTGAATGGTGGGATATAATAGGTCATATAATACAGGTAATAATAATGCCTTCTTACCTAAACCGATTTCATTTAGTTGATTCTCACAATGCTTTTATCTCTGACTGAAAATTCACTGTGTAACGGCGCATCTATGCTTTCGTACTTAGTCATCTCTTCCTGCAGCTCCTTTCTTCTCGATGAAATTGAATTCCCGTTACCGCGCACCTAGATTTCGGAGTTCTTTGTCCGGAGAAGAAGGCGTCCCCGGTTACTGCGCATTTAACTCAAGGAGGCGCTCAACTCGATTTGAATTTTTTTCAATCCACGAAATTGTCCGTTTGAGTCACATTCGCAGACACAGGATGGGAAATACTTTTCATAAAAGAGGAGAAGATCGTGTCATTTGCTTTGCATTCGAAGCTAAATCTTGATGGGCTTATTGAAATAAATTTTATTACTTGATCATAAGAGGAAGATTGCATTTTATTTTTAAATTTTTATTTCGCAGTATGCATTTTCTTCTTTTCTTATCTGATTCGGGCACATAGAAACGTGTGTGCTGTAGAATTGGAGTTAATATAAGTGTAGTGTGGGGATATAAAAATATAGTAAACCCTTTTATCTTATTAATAATAATAATTTCGTCTTTATTAGCCGAATTTTAGTCTCTTACGGTTAAGTTTACAAGAACTATCACTAACTAAATCAGCTATTTGGACATTCCGATAGAACTTCCTTCGTTCCATCAATGCGAACATCCAAAGTTGCTGACTTAGGTTTCCCTTTTTCTTTGCTGGTTTGAATCTGCGTGGAATTTAATTGTTTGCATCTTTTTCATTTTCCATTTTGTTGATTGGCATGTGGAAGTGCTAAAAATGTCTATTTTACACCCGATTTCCAATTAATTTTAGTCGACATGCTTGTATTTAGGGGCAGATGTGAGGTATTTCATTATTTACATGTTTGCACTCCACAATTCATTAGATTAAAAGGTAGGCAAATTAAAATACTTCTAATTTAAAGTACCGCGTTTATCGGTGTATAGCGCGCAGATTTTGATCAATAAAAATAATCTTCAAAAGAGAAAGATTGTATTTTTTTCTCGATGTTACACATTCGATAACTTCATTGATCAAATGAATAATAATTACCGTCAATTATGGAAACAACAGGTACAGAGAAGCAATAATCTGACTAACTACTTATTACGCATTAATACTCGACCAGTTGCATTGGACAAATATATCACCATCTGAAATCGGTCAATCTTTGTTATGAAAAGAACTTGAAAACAAGATTTGCACTATACTAATCGCTTTCTATTATCAAATCGTAATAATAAACTAGCTTTCACAGTCGTTGACAAAATTATAAAAAAATTAGATTATATTAATCTCTCTTATAGTCCTTCTCTTGCGGTCCTCCGATATTTGCGAGTGGTTTGATTTGGAAAACGAAATAAATATTATAGAAGAAAAGAATTAAAAAATACTTGTGAAGTGTTTCATTTCATACGAACATCTGACGTCAAACTCAGAAGAATCCAACATAGCAAGTATTCTATATGGATTCAAAAAACCTTACCTATTATTCTTCTGAACATCTTCACAGGGTGCGTTATTACATAAAATGACATTGTCTACGCAACGCACTATGCCGAGCAACTGAACCTATAGTGCGTTGCGTCCTGACCATCTCAAGTTTTATATTTTAAATTTAAATTTTTTATTCCAATTTCCTTCCTAAAATCAGGGCCGGTAATAAATAGCGATGCGTGCTATACGCCGATAAATACGGTAATTTTATGGTGGATGTAACTAAGACAAAGTTTCACCAAGTAACGACTTCGTTAATAAACGGTCACTTTAGTCATACTCGCGTGTATTTGCGAGAAGACGTAATTATTACTTTTTCGAATCTTTCTATCGATCCGCATCTGCCTCCTCACCCCCGGCATGTCGCCCGCCGCATTTTTTCACCATTTCGACTACTACGCATTTAAGGAAGGACCTTGGTGGTGCGGAGAAAGCGTGTGGAGGTGGTGCACGTACTCGGATGTGGCGGTGGGAGAATCCTTCGACTTCTTTTGTTCGTCTGCCTGTCGTTGCTAGATTCATGCACGGACGGAAGAATGTCATAAGGGATTTATGTACTGAGGATGTTAATTGGGGAGAGAATCTTAAGCGAAAAGGCATCCGACGGCGAATTTCTCTTGTGATTTTGTTTCCTACGCTGCGCATATTTCTTCTACTTTCGATCGATTTGCTTAACAATAGCTATTAAGCTATTGAGATGTCCGCGATGTTCAGCTATAATTTCAACTTCTCATTGATCATTCTAAGTTACTGTGCTGGTTATTTTTCTTCGTCGCCGTTAGAAGCAAATTATCGTCGTCAATATGTCGTTACGAGAATAGTCTCTGTTTTTCAATTGTCTTTCGATTTAATCTGGTGGACTCGAAATATTACGCATTGAAGAAGAGGAAAAAGAACTACCTTGTGACATTCGCTGATGTTACTAAATTTTTTATACCAGGAGATATCGATGCCCATAATGTTTGAGATCATCGTTGTTAGTTTTATGTCTCTAGGTCGACGATTATGTTATTTTCCAATCTCTTTGTTTTTCCGTAGTTCGTGTTTATAAATGATAGTTTATATTATATATGTTAAATTCATTACTGTATTATACTTATTATCGAATCGCTTTTCCTTCATTATAATTTGCTACTTCTGGTTATTCTCCGATCACATATTGTATCATACATCCTCTTATTAGCTAGTTTTTCGCCAGTTCACTTTTGTTCCATATCTTCCTAACTATTTTATGTATGTAAAATTCTCGTAGATATGCGAACGATGGAAAATTATGATAGCTATTTTCTTTTTACTTTTTGTTGGAAGCGTTTGAATGAATTTCTCTCGTTTCGTTCCAATGTTTCTAGAGAGTTCAAAGGCTTATCAATGTAAAAATTTGCGAGCAAAATTAAATATTCCCTTATCTGTCCTGCATTTTTTTACGTTCCCTCTTTCATTTATTTGTCTACATACTGACCGAGATAACGTAATGTCGTATGGATATGCGAAGTACTTTTATGTTGGTTTTCGCTCGCGCATAACAAATGTTTCCAGTCAAAGAAAATGAGGACGAATGTTGTTTAAGCCCAGTTTTTCTCGCTTAAATGCGGCATTTTTTTCCTTTAGATGAATGTATTTATTCAGATGTTATTCGTCTAGAATAGACTAGTCTAGATCGTTCTGCTAAACTAAAATGTTTGTCGACGTTAAAACGCTACAGTTAAAATACAAGTTTGTGTATGTCGACTATGATTAATCTTGAGCCGGTCTTTTTATTTTCGTTTGATTTATCCATTTAATTCTACTCAATCTCAGTTGTTCGTGAAGGCTCCTGTGTTTCAAAAACGCTTTTCTTTTATGAATCTGCTCTTTTCTATAACTTCTGTTCTGAAACGTATGTCAGTTTATGGTTTCCTCATTTTATCAAAATAATCTTGTCTAATTTTGAAAACATGCTAAGGATATTTATCACGCTCTCAGCTACATCTATGATATAAGTTATTTTATGATTTATGAAGAACCACTTATATTTATTCAGTCGGAAATTATTTCATAATTGATTGTCCTGTTTATTCGCTCCCGTAAACTTAAGTATTTCCAATTATATTCGAATTCAATGAACCGATTCGAATCTATGATTGCCTCTGTGCCTTAGATTCACCTTAAAAATAATTAAATCTCAGTTAAGTAAGTAGAGGAAGACCGAGGGATTATGAGAAGTGGAAATTCTAGACAGCCTTGTACGTATTGTTCAAGTTACTCTAATTTAAACCTTTCTCTTTCATATTATTATTTACGCAATCATTTGGAGAATAATGGTCCTACTGCAATTGAAACTTTTATTTGTACAATGCTGTGAATTCTAAGATATTTGTAACTACTTTTGTTTCTTTTGTGACTCATTCCATCGCGGAAATTTTTTGTTGCACACTGCTTGCCCGTTCAATGAACCTGTCGTTGAAATGCTCTGTTTCGAAATATTTCTATAAACGAAATTCTCAAACTGTCTCAGCTGCAAACAGCACATAATTTACCTTATAGACCAACTCCGCAATAAATTACAAATGACGGAACATCCCTATCACAACTAATTATATCAGCTTTAATGATCTCTCATCACTTTTAGCTTACATTTTACCTCAAAATACACATAAATCTTCTTCAATTCACAATTAATGGCTTTTGCTACGCGACTTATTGTGCAAATAAATACTAATTTTATCTTCTTTCTTCTTCATCGTGGCATTGCGCCGAGATTATCGCCTGTCTTCCCTAACAAAATCACCGAAGTCCTTGCACTAGTTTCCGATTTATACATTTCCACACATTGAAATTCAATTGAATTCAATTTATCCGATGGTTTAAAATTAGCGCTGTAACATCCAAGCTCATAGTTATTTGGTAACGCTGACTGTCGAGCAACGAAATGCTTTCGTCAAGCCATTTGGTGTATCTCACGAAAGAAGTGGATGTCGAAATCTCCGACAGAAATTAATAGAGAAAAGTCGGATGTCTACAGAATCAGTGTCGTTTGAAAATGCAATTGGAAACCGGTTCTGCCGAAGCCCTACGCGATACGTCGACGAACTTCTGAGCAATCTCTAGAGGCTGTCGCCAACCAGCTCTTGAGCGGATGTCTTCTGGAATTTTTTTTCACGCTGCACAGATCTACGTTATCATTCCACTTCCAGATGACCGAAGCGATTTTAAGAAAAAATGAAAAATCGAGACCTCTCAATTTTCGGATCAAGTGGTACAGAATAAACTTCTTTGACCATAAAATAAGTGAAGTTTACGCTTGTAGTGTTGAGCTGAGATTTTGTCATTACGATTTTTGCAGACTTTTAAGGACGAGTAGTATACAGTGGCAAGTTTCAAATCTTCTCACCATTACGCAGTTTAATAAAGTAAATTGATATCTACCATACTTCTGCGTTTAGTTTTAGAGTATTCAAATGCCTGAAATATTTCGTATTAAAGCCTCCGCTGAGATTTTTATTACTGGATCATTTTTAGGTCATTGGTTTCATGCAATACAATTTGACGTTTAATAATTAAAAAAATTCGGATCCATAATTGGCATTAAAAAACTTAAAATTATCATTTTTTACTTGTGTGTTAAAAGCATTTATTTCCATTCGAAGAAATTAATTTCCATTTTCTTTGCGAAATTTATTCGCTGAAAGAAATTCCACCATTCATCAACGATTTGGACATTACCGATCTTATTATCCAGAGATCTCAATTAAATTTAAAGGAGTTATTAGTATAAAATGACAATTTATTTTTTCCATAAATCAATATAATGAATGCGCCCACTTGTGACTTATTGCTAGCTCCTCGGTGTTCGCAATTTTTGAGTATTTTGTTCTTAGTTTTCACAAACCGTCGATTAAATTCTTTAAGTTTTTAATTATTCAAATTATGGGTTACGTTTTTTCAGCTGTAAACCGTGACCGGAAGCATAAATTATCCATATCGTTTGAATTGTTCTTTCGTATTTATTAATTTAAAATATTACGTTATTTTACTATTGATATTTTCTTAGAACTTTGTTTTTTATGATAAACCGAACAAAGAACTTGAAAAAGGAGATTTAGGTAAAAAGGTAAGAAAGAAAAATAATCTATTAGCTATCTAAATGAAATCTGTTATTAAGGATTAATTTAAAAATTCCAGCTTTCCATAGTGTTGACATCGTTTTTTTTTCTCATTACTAAATAGTATCATGCAGCCATTTATTAATTTCGGGATTTCTGTGACGTATACTTCTTATCTTAAATACTTAAAAAATGCATTCTTGTGTACGTACTTTTTTATTTTTATGATCGCAATCAAATATTGTGGAACTCATCATCGTTGCAATCTCGAGTTAAACCTCTCGTGTACTAAAACTTTTCGCCCACTAACTCCGTTAAAGCTCGTGGGATTGTCGAGTACGTTCAATCTCCCTATTCTTCTTTTATGGGTTCGCATTTACATAGTGCTTCTGCTCCCTGTCACGTAATACCGCGAAATATTTGTAGTTTTTAAGGAAAGAGTTCCCCCGTACCTCCTACCTATCAAAGAAGAAAAGAATTAGTTTCGCGGAGAAGCTCGTCTCTCATTCGTCAGCATCTCCGTTTCGCGAAAGATAAGGCGATTTTACGTTATTTTGGCACTCGACAAGAGAGTGTTTCGCGCAATGGAAGTTAGCCCCGCACCGGTTTCTTTTTACGCATCCGATGGCTGGATATATTTGGAGTGGATGGCTTTTCTCCTTCCGCCGACTGTTTAGTTCTTCGCCGGTGGAAGTGATTGTCGCCCAGCGTTTGATTGCACAGCGGTGTCTCTTTCGATCGAAAATTCCGTATCGCTCACTGCGACGGAGTTATGATTGACGAACGTTTGCGTTCCGTCGAGAATTCCTGTTACCGAGACGAGGCTATTACGTCTTAGGATTGGGCGGGGTATTTTTACGCCTGATTTTTTTTGGCTTCACTAGTAGCTAAGGGCGGACTTGTAGCGGTTGGACTACAACAGATGGAGGTTTGAAGTCTCGCATGCCATTGCTATTCCATGAGAGGTTGTGCTAACATACTTCAAGTTACCAGGCTCAAGTATCACGTGCTTTGCACATGTTTCTTTGGAGTACATACATCTCCATGGGAAGTTATGCTTTCAAGATTTTAATCCCCTGAAAATTGGATGTTTTTTTGTGTCAGCTTTCTAAAACATTGCTACTGCTAGGAAAATTTCCTATTGTTTTTCGTGCCGTACTTCATTTTTCGGTTGTTCTCACCATTACTATTTAATCTTCATACGGTTTAATTTTTTTGAGGCTTTCCTGTTAAAATAGTCTTTGATTCCTATTACGGAAGTCAATGAGTAGTCACTCTCCTTGAAATTTTTCAATCTTTGTTAAATCCTCTTGGAGTACTTTCTTTCTTATTGAACCCATTGCAACGGCAGCCGAGTTCCGCTTCGGTGGAACCTTCCTTCAGCAGTTTGTTCTTAGCAGTAAAATCCATTCTATGGTGGAATATATTTTATCCAACCAATCTTTTAGGCCCTGCCTTTGCTATTCCTCGGGATGCTTCGCATCGGTTTCCATCCAAGACACCGTCATCAATTTTCGGGATGATTTTCCCGCGGCAAACAATCGTTCTCTATCGCCCATCAGAAAAACTTACATCGCACGTATAAAACCCTTTAACGCTTTCTTCTTGTTCCACCAACCTCGCTTTACTCCCCCTACCCGCCCAACCTACCATCTATCCTCATCTACCATCCTCCCTATCCCCTCATGTCCCCTCTCGCGTACTCCCTCTATCCGACCTCCCCTTCCCTTCTCCCCTTTCCACCAACCGCCTCTTCGTTTCATGCGCAGTTGTCTCCTCCGTGTCTGGCGCAGTCTGGCGGTAGTGCAGGGTGAGGTTGGAAGTAAGTATCGGGAGCGCTCTCGGATTTGCCGGTCCATGTTACCAAGGCGCCTAATTCACGCATTTATGTGCGTAATTCCTTCGCGTAATGTTTTTCGAACGGGGTTATGTCACGTTCAAACTGTTGCGGAACGAAATGTCGAGCAGAAGGACTGAGGAATGGGGGTATCGGACACAGTTGTCCTCGCGGTCGGGTCGAAAAAGGCGACCGAGAATTAGCCGGGTGCATGAGGTACGCTCGTGGCTCGCTCCAATTACGCCTATCCATGGGCTAATCGCGGTCCTTAATGCTCCGGGTATTACGTTCTCGCTCGCGGGAATGGGAAGGGAAGGCTTTTTCGGGTGTCCTTTTCCGAAATACCCGTTAACCGCCGTTCCCGCTTTCATGATAGCCTTCGACGTGTTGGTGCGTGCGGATGGTGAGCTCGCCGCCCTGTGAGGCGGTCCTCCGGAGCGAGTCGGCCGTTGCAGCTTTCGAAACCTTTTAAAAGGCGCTTTCTCTCGTCAGATGGGTCGCTGGGACTTTAATTTTGAACCGTGCGTTGCAGCGACTTCGTTTCCATCCGCGCGAAGAGTCGAAAGCGATGCGTTAATTTTAATCCGTCTCTCGTTCTCTCGACTCGCACGATCTCTTCCCTCGGCGTAGTACTGTTACCCCGTTGCAGTCAGGCGTCGGCCTAAGAGCCTCGAAGATTTCAAGTCTCGACCGTTACTGCGCAGATAGGTCCATCAGGCGTTCGCTCGTCAATCCGTGAAGATATCCTTTTGTTTTTCGATACGAAATGAAGGTACCTTCAAAGATTATCAATCAGATTGCTCAGGTGTCTTTTTTACGTAGAGGGAGTTTCATCGTACACGTACTAATCCGCGCTTGTAGGGCGTCCTTCTTTTCTTTTCATGTTTAAAAAGAATAGTTTTCATATATTTTTTAGCTTTTCGGATGTTTTGTTTTTGCTAAAGACCGTCGGCTCTCCGACGCGAGTTGTAAGTTTGTACTTAGTAATGAAACGCGAATTATGACCTGCGACGTTGATATCCATTTTCTAATTTCATGACCTGCGACGTTGATATCCATTTTCTAATTTCTATCTCCAGTTTTGTGGTTCGAATGCGATATTTTTCGAAGTACGAATCATTGATTATATTTATTGGTTTTCTAAAACACTTCGTCTCCTTTTAGTTGCTCACCGGAAACTGTTCTCAACATTTCTGATTATTCGTGATCGGGAGTTATGTGTGAGGAGTTAGCTGCACCATTTTAAAAATAGGGAAGGAAATAATTTTTTTAAAGTTTATGAAACGGAAGAAATAATAGGAAGCTCTACATCTTTCCAAGAAATACTTTCATGATATTTAATTGACCAATTTAAATTATGTTCGCACTTTACGAATTTAGTGGTTATGATAACATCAGATGCATGGGTAGTCCTTTGATTTTATTCATTCTATCTCGTATTTCTGTAGGAGTTGGCATTACTGTCTTATTTATTAACTTTAACCTATTTATCCGGTAGCCTTGATAATTTTTTTCGAGTGAAAAGAACCTCAGATTTATATTCAAGTGTCTGAGAGAAGTTAAATAAAATTTTCGCGCGTATTGTTGAAATTTTAGCGATGCATATCCTCTCCTCTGTAATTAATGCAATTTTTCTGTTTTCCAGGACGGTTCCAGAGGAGATAGGAAGGAGGGGGGGAAGCGTGGTCGGAAGCCGGGAAGGAAGCCAGATAAGGTTGACATGAAGGCAAAACTCGGTAAGTGATTAATTTATTGTTTGAGAAACTACTAACATTTGCTCTTCTAGTACGAGGACTAAATGCGGCAAGTCTTAAATTACATTGTCTCAACATTGGTCTGTTTAAATTTCCGCTATGGGGGCAATTTTATTGCAATGAGAATTTTTTATAGTTCCATGAAATTTTGTTCTTTTAATGGATATCCCATTTTACTTGAGTTAAATATTTTATGCAGATTTTTTAAAAATTAATAGACCTGAGGAATTTTCTTGAATTTCCATTGAATTTTTTTTACTATCATTAGTGTTATGTTACTCACATAGATACCATAAGAAGTAATTGGAGAATGATGTATGAGTTCTTACAATATTGGTGGTTTAATGCAGAGAAATGTTAAGTAATTTGTTTTTTTTACCAGTATAATATTTTTGGAATAGAATTTCTGGAATTACATTTAGTTTGATTCTTTTGTTTGGTTTCATCTTCTGATTGAGTTTTTTTTGTTGATTTTCATGTGTGGTAATTATTGTGGCTGATTTTGGTGTTTTGGTGACATTAGAACGAAGCAGGCAAAGTGCCCGGGAGTGTAGAGCAAGGAAGAAGTTGCGTTATCAGTACCTGGAGGAGCTGGTGTCTGACCGTGAGAAGGCTGTGTTTGCTCTACGCAAGGAACTGGAAAAGGTCAGAATGAGATTCAAATTAATCTACACATTGTACCCCATATGTGAGAATTTTCGATCCCATTTAGTCACATGCATCTCATTATTAAATGCTTAATGGCGATATCTTCATCTATGATGCAATTCAAGTAAATTCTTCTATACTGAATGAATCAATGCCTAATTGTCTCCTATTCTCCATCAGAAGTATAAGTAAAATGTTGAAGGACTTAATTTTCTATATCATAGATCACTGTATTCTAAAGTGATAATTCCCACATATGTTTTTAAATAAGTTATCACTTCTATCTCTTAAGTTCTTTAACCTTGAGGCTCATTATTATTGTTGTTGAAGTATCACCATAGTCTCATTGTACTGTTTATGGTAGGCCACATCTGTAAGTGTGCATTGCCAGTGTGTTGACTTTTACCTATCTAACCATGTAAACAATCTTATTGTAAGAGCAATTATTATCCATTATCTTCTAAGAAAAGTAAGTCAATTTAAATTATATCACCAAATATAGATTTAAAATTTCAGATTGTCTTATTCTCTCATCTGATTTTGTCTGTATACTAAGGACTTAAGGACTATATTTTTGTGTTAGCTAAAGATCGCTATAAAAAAATCAGTGAATGATCTGTTAGGAATGCTGAATTAGCCTTTGGAGTGTTTTCTCTTCATTAATTTGGATATAATTAGGGATACTTCTTCCTTTTATAGAATATTGTTCTATGTATTGCTCCATCATCAATGGGCAATAGCAACTGCAAACTCAACTGCATCCCAATTTTAGGGATAGAAAAAATCTCTTTCTCCTAAGAGGTCCAGGTGGCGACTGACGCTCAGCCTTCTCAGCTGGAAGTCGCTCCAATACATGTAAAGCGTAGTTGGGCATACCTGTGTACTCCCTCCTGAGAAGAAAGTCTCTGTTGTATTCAGTGGATCTTAACCACAGATTTCTTCGCATTGCAGCCCCCTAACAAGAGTTTGTAGACCCCTTAGTAATCCATTGTATTCCTTCTAAGGAAATTTTCCTCAGTATTTTTGTGTTTAAGGGTGTGGAAAACCCTGCCTTAATGTTTTCTGGGAATACATTCTCCAACCAGTATAGAAAGGAACCTAAGAACTCTGTGACCATGAAAGCTTAATTTTTCCACATTAAAACCTAGTATAATCTGGACTTGTCTTGAAGATCTAAGCGAGATCAATCCATATTGTGAACAAAAATTCTACTTACATCAGAAAATTAAGGGAAAATTGGCAAGAAATGGCCTTTTATCGAAACTTTTTCAGGTTTTTGCCAAAATTTGGCCTAAAAATTGTGAAAATTTAGTCAAATTTGGATTTATTTTGAAGATGAAGGGGCACTTTTAATGACGCACGATGTACATTTCAAAAGAGACGCTCGAATCAATGTACATCGAGTGGCATTAAAAGTGCCTCTTGTTTTCACCGAACACCAGTATTCTATTGCCCATTTTGAGAGTAAGGAAGCTATTAATTTGAAATCCATTCAATATGAAGTGATTAACCTTTAATCGTGTTCAAAATATTTTCCTAACAATGTGATTAAATCATACAACTAGATATCCTGTGGTTAAATTAAATAAGATTTTCTTAAATGGCTATTTTCTGAATATGGTTAGCAATTCTCAGTATCTAGCACAAATTTTAATTATTTGTTCCTTGAGACTTTCCTTTCCATACTATATACTGCATTTTTGTGTCTTCATCATTCAGCTCTTATACCTTAATGTATATTTAATGTATTTTCAAATTAATATTTATGAATAGTTAATATAGAAGAAATTTTTGTACTGCAAATAGATTTGTAGTTTTATTTAATTGTGTTGTATATTGGGAATTCCGTGAAATTAGATGAGATAAGCTGTAAAACCAAAACATAAAGTGAATGGCAAATACCTGGAAAAATAATTCAGCTGCTTCTTCATGTAGAAAGGTATTACCTGGTTATTTTCTTATTCTAAAACTCATTGTAGGTTTTACTGTTATTACTTATAAGATTAAAGAATCAAATAAGGATATTTATATATTTAAGGTCTCTGAAGAGATGTAATTCTTTTACCACTACTAAGTAGCATGTTTAGTTAACTTTATACCAAAAATCTTCCTCAATACTAAAATAATTAGTGGATGTATAATGAAATTACTATTTCATTACAAGGAAATGTTTCTTTTTGAATTTGCATTCTGTTTATGAATTGTATTAAAAAATTATATATTTTCATTTAGTGAAACACATCTCTTGTTATTTCAAGTTTTTTCTTCATTGAAAGCACAATACCAAGTGGGCAAGGGTCCCATACTGAGGGCCAGGGAACTTTTATACTGATGGTAGAAAGTCCACAGAAGTCCTGGACTGCAAGTGGTGTGAATTGCAAAGTTTTCTGTCTTAAAATGGCTCCAAGTTTCTATTAATGGAGCTTAAAATAAAACTTTCCCATCACTAGACCCTCAATATTGCTCTTTAACTCAAGCAGGGTAACCCTAAAGCTTCCAAACTCTCAGAATGAGTGGAATCAGAAACTTGGTTCATTTTATTTTTTGGTTCTGAAATCTGCGTACATTTTGTATGAGAGAGTGTTATAAGTACCATAGTGACGAGCCCAGAATAATTTTGGAAAAGGTTGACCACGTGTCTATAAAATCAATCCAGGTGAGAACCACCCATCATTATTGAAAAAAGCTCCAGAATAATGGTTAGATGTGTTTATAATCCATAATCACAATTTTAGGAAATTTCTGAAAAAAATTTCTCAATTTTTCGTAAAGTGTTTCTCACAAAAAAATTTGGGCTGGCCTGGTACCTAATTCAGGATCATATTTGGAGAAATTCTTGCAGTTTCCTTTGTTTTATCCAATAGTTTTGTAATCTATAGGGTAAAAACTGTCTGTAATTCTGGGAAGTTATTCTAATTTATGAAATACATCACAATGCATTACTTAAAGCAGTATCATAATGCAGCTCCGAGAATGAAGCAGCGATAGCTAGGATCAATTATTTTCTGGGGATTACCTGCTGGGGCTTATGTGATCTAAAAATTTCAAGTCAATAGTGCTTATGGTTCAGGATTAGAGTTGGTACCATTTATAGATGTATAGTGAAAGTGTTTACCATAACTTATATTACAATCTGATATTATAAAACAATCTGAAGATATATATTCTGTACTTGTGTATACATTTATGCTTGAATACAAAATTATGGCCATCAAAATGTAAATTTGGACTGAATGTGAGAGAGGTTTATATAATCTGTTAAGGAAAGGGTTAATGTTACATTGCACATGATGGCGTGCTCACAGGAAAAATCCCAAGGAAAGCAGACTTGAAAAAAGTCATGTAAACAAAGTTATATAGGACTCATTTTTAAATTTGAGTAAAGCTTTTATAATATCCCTTTGATTTATTATGATTGTCAATATATGGTCCTAATATAAATGAATGTTGATTATAATCATATTGATAACTATTGCTTTTTGTTTTGAGTGAAAACTGCAGAATATAGGTCTGTGAAACGTTAGAGATAGGGCAAAATGTACACAAGTATATGAAGTAATTATGAGCATACATGGGGTAAAAATGGAGAAGGAGAATCAGTTATGTTTAGGGATACTTTGCATTTAGGGATACTTTGCAGCTAAATTATGTGAATACTGGAAAAACTGACTGAGTTATAAATGTCTTACTGATTCCCACTTAATTTAGTGTATGTCAGTGGTATCTAAAAGCATTTCTGCAATGTGATTCTCAGTTATCTCATCTTCTTGCCCTTTGCATCCCTTAAAAAAACATAACCCTTCATGCATAAACAAATTCTTAGGAGAATGAAAGGGATATAGAATTAACTTGTTGTGCTTATTAGAGGTCTGCATGTGCCGGGCTTGGGCCGGGTAAGCAGGCAGTCTATTGGGCTCGGGCTGAGTAAGCAGGCAGTATATAGGGCTCCGGCCGGGCCATAAGGTTTTCACGTAAATCTCATATTTATCGCATGCAGGGTTTGTTTCTTTCGCAAAATTAAATTAGTAAAAGAAGTCGTACAAAGTCGTGACAAGTACCAAAAGAAAGGAAATTGAATGAATACTTTTATTTCAGTCGTGGAATACTGCTTTTTATTTGAATTGTGAGAACAGCGATGAAATAAATTAAACATTACGGGAAAGTTTGAGGTTGTAAACAAAAAAATTCTCATGGACAACCAAAGTGATTGTTGAATCAATAGTTAAGGCTTTCACCATTAGAATAGATAGTGCAGGTCAACCCGATAGTGGGAGAACAATATTTTAAAGTGTCATTAGCAACCTAACCTTATTTATAGCAACGTATACTTCTAAAATTGGAGTTTTATTTAATGAGTAGAAACATAGAATCTATTAACCGAAATGCTTCTAATAGGCATTTAATTATTCAGATAAGTGTTTATTATGTAAGTAACATATGACGGAGACCGCCAGCCTTATCATTCAATGTAATAATAATAATGCCATCTTTTTTATGGGCGAATTTTAGCCTGTTTCTCCAATTAACCCATTTTTGTTAATGTTATTCCATTTTTTGCATTTTTATTAATATCTCTCTCTCTCACACACACACACACACACACACTACATACACAGATGACCATTCCCTAACCGGAAAAATGCAATTAGTCAGGATTCGCGAAATTGCTGAAACAAAATTGCTGAAGAAGTAAAGTAAATGTACTGTTTCTACGTCGGGCCGGCTCAGGCTCAAAAATGTTTCCCATGTTCGGGCCGGGCTCAGGCTCAACAATGGCCAGGCTTGGGTTGAAATTTTCGGCCCCTGCATACCTCTAGTGCTTATATATGCCATTTAGCAAACCCAGGACATAAAAGTGAAAAGTATCAATGTATCAGGGACTTGGAACTCAAATATTTCATGTTTTCAGATGTTTTTTCTTTCCTATTAAGTTATCAAGCTGAATATATTTTATTTAAAAAAAAGCATAGTGTATGTATGTTCTTTAAAACAGAGATCATAATAAAACTGATGGAAAGTAAAACCTCAATTTGAGTCTCAGTACCAATTTTAATACAGTACTCACTTTTATTAACTCCTGGCCTTAATTATTTCCATTTCATCAAAGTGTATTTCATAAAAATTACAATTTGATTTTGTTAAAATGATTAAAAACAATATAATTTGGCTTGTTTGATGCATTTACAATAGTAAGTTGTTTTATAATTGAGATAATAATTTTTGATTGTTATTCTCTACTTCATTTATTTTATGTCTGAAGATGGTAATTTTGAAATGTGCTTGCTGAAACTTTAAAACTGTATTTTACTGGTCTTTTCTTACAGTACAAGCAATGGAGTAAGGATCTAGATGAGGGTAAGATGCCAGAAGGGATGCAGGCCTTACTGGAAGAAGTTGGAAAAATGAAACAAGAGAAGCAGTAGAGGGGATATGGTGGCCGTTAGTCTTTCATTACCTATGAAAATGTTGGTTTATATATGATTGAGGTAGGTTTGCCGCAACATTTGATATTTCTACACCTTTGTTTAACTTAAGATGATAAGTTGAGTTATTTTAAATATCTTTGCAGCATACGGAGAGACTCATATCTAAAAAATTTATGAATTGTAGATTATTTATAAATTTTAAAATAAAATCATATTTATAAAAACTTTCATTGGCTAAAAGATGTTTTGTGTTATCCTTTTCATAAAAAATATCTCATTTTTATCAGCTATGTTAATTTAAATGAGGAATTAATTTTTAGAGTTTAATACTGATATTATCCCTTAAGAATTGATAATTTTGATTTTGTTAATCTAGTTGTTGATATTAATGATTAATGGCTGTTCCTTGTAAGGTTGAATTTTTGTCTCATGAAGTACTCATTTTAATTATCTAATGAATTCTATTAAATATCTCTAATATTAATACCAGATTGAAATGTAAGATCATCAGTGGATGTTTGTAGTTATTTCTTTATTAGATCAGTTAATTAGCATATTGGACTTCTGTTTTCAATTCACTTGATCTTTTTGAGGTATAAAAGTGATGTGACCATTTTGTTATTTATTTTGGTTAAAATTTCTTTCAAATAGTCTCACATTCCTTTCCTATCATATTTAATCAGTCTGATGAATTTTGGTCGCGGTAGCTTAATTGGCTAAAGCATCCTGATGAATTTTGAAGTTATGTACTTTAGAGATTTAAACAGTAATGGCTGTAGCTTGAAATGTGTTTCTGCAACGTATTCTGGTGATTTCTTTAATTAAATTGATTTTCTTTATTAGGAATTCTGCAAATAGAAGAAGGATTTGAATGGATGGAAATGTTGGATAAGGAAATCGAATGATGGGATGCATTTTAGAGCAGTTGTTTCATGTTATGTGTGAGTGTATACCGTAATTCTAAATTGTGTTTGCATCAGTGAAGTTTAGTTTTCCAGTGAATAGGTGTTTCTCTGATAGTTTTCAAGTGGCTTTTATTTAGAATTGAACTAAATAGTTGATTTCATCAAATTGTGATCTACGAGGAAGAAGATTTCATCAGTTCTGAGCCCAGTTAGTTTCCTGCTGGTACATTTTGGACACCGTAAGGTTTTCAGTTTCCATTCTTTTGATATTATTCTTAAAGAATGTGTGATAGTTATGGATGTGTAATGGGGAAAGTGTTAGTGAGCATATGTTTAGGGTGTGTATGCTGCACAAAAGGTATTTTAGAGTAAATTCAGGGTATTTTTAGATGTTATTGTGCGTGTGAGTGGTTTTGCGTGGATGATTGAGTTGCTATATCCTTTGTTGTCTATGAAATATATTTCTATGTAATTTTACATTATTTTAATGAATTGATACACTTTCGATTATCATATTAGTGAAGTATGTGAACTGCATTTGTTGACTGTTTGTACCATCATTATTTTTCTTATGCCCTTTGACTAGCTTAATAAAGTTATTATTTTTATTGAGAATTGCAGTTGTTTCTCTTTCATCTCTTCTCTTCTTTGTAAAAGTGCCAGATTCTGCCATGTCTAATGCTTTTGGATGCTCTTACTTAAAAGAAGTATCTATGATCATACATTATGCCCTATTTATCAGTGTATAGTGTGAATTATTCTAAAAATTTGGGCTGAAATTTTAACTGTGTTACATGTGGATACAACTTTTTTATTTGAACTTAATTGAGTGAATATGAGCTTATTCATGTACATTTACCTATCTTTATGTATTTAATATCAGTATTTTAAATAAAATCTGCTTTTTAAAAGATATATAAATTCTGTGAAAGGTATTGATAAATTTACTTTTGGGGTTATGTATAAATATTAGTCCTCAAATTCTTCAATATCAGCTTTAACCTTTTTTGTCAAAATTTTCCTCTTAAAATGATGGTGCCTGTCATATACCAATGAGTGATATATGCTGATAAATATGGTACTTCTTTCTTCTTATCTATGATCATCTTCTATCTCCTCCATAGGTTGCCTAATATTTTCATTTAACAAGAAAATATACCATCTTGATTGATGTGTGACCATTTAACTCTTACAAAATATCATTGAATTTTTAAAATAGATGTCTGTCACCTTAAGTATAAGGTCTATATTCTTACCAATTGCAAAATATGTCTTAAGATATTTTAGGTTGATTTCTATGTATAGTTATACTTACTGAGGTGCATATTTTTGTAATAAGAGTGAAATTAGGGAACAAGCATAAAATCTTTATTTTTGAAGTTACCTTAATGTACATCTCAAGGTATCCTTTAATGTGTCTGTATATATTTACTACTCATCTAAGTAATGGTTGTGTCATGACTTTAAATTTGCCAATTGTCCAAAGAAGTATCTATTATCTGTAATTGTCCAAAGAAATATCTATCTATCTGTAATTGCTTCCTGAATCATCTTATCTGTACAAAAAGTAAGGTTATATCATTATCTAAATTTTATTGTAAAAATTTCAGTCATCGGGTATTTCATTGTACCTTATAATAATATTTACTTATGACATTTTGGAATGTTGTTATTGACTGTTGATATTGAGAAGTAATTTCCTTAGTCACGATATATTTTGAATGCTTGCAGTAATAGCATTTGTTAATGAACATGATGGCCTCAGGTGTATATAACTTTAATATTACAAATGCAATTTGTCTAGTATCACTGATATAAAATCATTTAAAGAATTTTGTGTAATATAATGATTATACTTGTGGTTATTATGGAATTTTATAAGTATTTTTCTACTCACTGCTGAAATTACCTCGTACATATACTTAATCTCATATAGTGAGTGTTAGGTAGTTATATATAAGTTAATATCCTATTGATTTGTGTAAATCATTCTGGTGAAAATTGAGTTAGAGCAACATGCATTGGCTGTGATATCTTTACACATAAATTCATACTATTTCAAATTCCTAATTTATAAGAATAGTATGAAGTTTATTTCCAACTTGGTTTTCATTACTAGAAATGAAGTAGACACATTCTCATTAAAGAAGTATATGTTGATGGTCATTCAAAACTTGTAAGAAGGAAGTTATCCATGATGTGGTTGCTCTTGTAACTTATGTAGCCAGTATGGTTCATTAAGTTTGAATTAATACCCCTTAAATTTACTTCTGGTGAATAATTATACCTGTAAAAATCTTTCTTTTCCTTCGTTTCTGTTTTCTGCCATAGAGGAAATATTTGGATTGTATTGTTTGCATATTTTTTTCTATTTAAAAAAATTAAAGTTTTAAATGTCTTTAACTTAACAGTTACATGTCTCTTGAAAAATGATTTTCTTTTACCTACTAACAGTTAACAGATCTAAATAATTCTGGCGTTTGAAAGAGCTATTCGTAGAAAAGTTACAGAAACAGTTCTGGATTCTTCACAGGAATCTAGATTCTGCTCCTTATTTTAGAGAAATTTTCTATTTACTGTTAAAGACTTCAAATTTCTTAATGAGTTTTGATGTTTCTCTCTTGTTTCAAGTTTTAAGGCGTCAAGCTGATTTACTCAATTTAAAATATTTGCCTTTACTCGTTTCAAATAGATTTTCATGATAAAATTCTATTTGCCTCGGAATATTGGGATATGCACTGCTCTAATAATAAAGATATGCATATAAATACATTATCAGCTTTGACTATATACTAGTCTGTGTTTGGGTTGTGTGATCTATCTTAACATGCCTATGAGCCATGATATAATTTAGCCTTATTCTACTTAATTTTGAAGCACTTTGATGGAATTCAGACATTTTATTTTCCCTGCTTTTGAATTCTTAAACCCAATTTAATATAATTTTACTGAAATGGTTTATTATTTGATTTATTTATACCTAATATTGTAATTTAATTTTATTACATCTTGATAGAGTTTATGTACCTCTGTATTTTTGTAGGTATTTGTAAAATTATATATCTGAGTATTTATGCAAGATAATGGGAATTTTTCAGCTTAACTTATGTGAATTTAATGTAAGGTGACAAGTACATCTTTGGGCTTGGCTTTCCTTATTTTCAGGAGACATACTACCCTTTCATTGTGAGTGAAAATTGTTCTGTGTGACACAAAATTTTGGTGCAAAATAACTAATAGGCCCTTAGGTAATGCATATATAAATTCTGTAATAAACATTTTAATGTATGAAACTGAAGCATCTAACTTGAACTTGGAACATTACTAGATTTTAGTTGATATTGCAGATTATTAAGTGATTGTCAATTTCTGGATTTAGAAAAGTAAATTTTGATCTGGTTAATTATAACTCAGGAATTAATGCATGGCTTCTCTGTATCTAATTATTCTAGTATGCGATTATACTTTGAGCCCACTATTTGAATGTAATTATTTTTCTTGAATTTAGATAGTTTTGTGTGTGTGAACTATTTCCTGAAAGGTATGCAAGTCTGTGATGGAAGTGAAGGCTAACTTAGCACATGAAAGTGTGAACTTAGGAATAATTTCAAGGAAAAATGTACATTTAAATAAGTCTGACAGAACCCGGACTTGAACTTGGGTCTTGCTGGGTTGTTTTCGTAATTGAGCTATATTGCTAAATCATTCACACAAGCCATTAAATAAATTGGTTTAAGTTACTGTCCAGCTAGTGATAGTTCAAGACTAGAATTGTAGTTCTTTCAGACTTTTTTTTCATGCATTATTTCTTGGAATTATGGAATTTATTTGCTTAGTTAAGTTTTATAACTGTAGATTTTACTATTTTATAAGTTAATTTTAAACAAGTCATGGAATAAATAAATCTAAGTTTTGTGTTAATATTAGTAATTTCTAGCTTATATACTTGATGTATTTGTTAAATAAGCTGATTGTGATATCTGAATCACCTGATTAGAATTGATGCATAATTCACTTATTATTGTAGAGTAAATACTCTTTTATTCTTAGAGCATACTTTGAACTTAAAAAAGGAGTATTTTTCAACCCCATTTTCTTCTCAAGCTTATGTAAATTTAGAAATTTTACACAAAAAGTTAGTTGGAAACCTTTAGGCTTTTAGAATTAGTTACAGAACACTACTTGCGTGTATCTCAGGTATAATTAAGCCATGTACAATTATCAGAATCATGCAATAATTAAGTACAAATATATACTCTGATTCATCATCTGTGGTTAGAAGGAAATGTTAATAGTAAAGTATTTGCTGTTTAAATATGCATGGGCTCCCAAATAGGCAAGAGGGCAGTGCATTTGGCTTTGGAAAAAGTGTTCCCAAGTTTGATTCTCAGTGAGAGCACATGAATGAAATGACCAATACTGACAAAGCACTTTTAAATCTACAACCGCATGAAATATGAATTACTGTTTAATTCTACTGTGATGACTAATTCTCCAACTGTTTATAATAATTTAGAAGTAGTTTTTAGTGAAAGATATGAGTGTTTCTGTAGAATCAGGGTTTTATCAGGGTTGTAAGGCAAACTTTACATTTAAAATGGTTTTAGGATTGCAAATGCAAAATTTCTTGCATAAGCTAAAGAATCAGAAAAAGTACAATATTAATGCTAGTTGATATCTATGTGATGATATTTTAGGTATATCTTGTTATGTGTTTAACATTTGGGAAACACTGATTATAACACAGCAAAATCCCTGGTGCACATAATGCAATAGCTGTCAAGTGATCACCATTTCAGACAATGGTTTAAGTCCATCTGACAAAAGTACAGGCATTCAAAGCAGCAATATTTTAATATGTAGTAGCATATAGTTGCATCATTCATCTTCATTAATTGTTAGGATTTTTTTAGCAGAATTTTCTCTAATAATAATAATAATAGATTATACATTATTCTAGCTTAAAATGAAGAAATCATCCACTACCTGTTATAGTAAATGTGAACATTTTGTATTATTATGGGATAGAAGTGTACATCTGGCATTTAATTAAAAATTTTACCTCAGTCGGAGGATTTTGTGATTGTATCATCTTTGGTAATAAAGAATAGATTTCACTTCTTACATGATAAGTGAATTGATTTCAGTGCAGCCAGGTGCATTTCTGCAGGTGCCAGACATTTCTCTGTCCATTATGACTATAATTATTAATATGTATTTAAGATATATTAATAACATAGAATTAGTACATTCAGGTGCAAAATACTATGGTAGAAAATGGTCAACCAGAGCATTGAACTGGAACCAAACTGAAAACTGTTATTTTTTGAAGAAGTGAAAACTAACTCTGAACCAAATTGTTTAACCTAAACGGTTGATTGCCGGTTTCTTATTCTGAACAAATATCACATTAGTTATATTATATTAAACATGTAATGGTGACTTGTAACTCACAAATTAGTATTGAAATTGTATTAATTGAATCTATTATTTGATATTTCCTTAACATCAGTTTTATTTGTTAGCTTATCTCAGATAAATTCCATTTAATGTTCATGTATAATATAAAATTTGCTAAGGGTTATTTTATTTGAATGGAAAAAAAACAGTTCAAACTTGTTTGACCATTTCTGCCAGTGGGAAACTGGAACTAAATGGAAATTTAGTGTTTTCATTGAACCAAGATGAAAACAAAAAAAAAAATCTTTTCCCTCAAAGCCGTGATGTAAAAACTTGTTTGAGTTAATGGTTAGATCAAAATTTTGATTTATCTTTACACTTTCTGTTAACTGTCTAATCTCTTTCATATTTATTTTGTCTATTTTAATTTATATGTAATGACATGATATATTATGATATGAATAAGATTACCTCTTTTTCTTTAATCAATAACTTAATACTTATTCACTTCTTCATACATTAATCTATCACAATGAATGGAAGTGCATTATTTTTATGTGCAATGTTGCTCTATATTATTATATATACACTATAAACTTGGTGGTGTTGGTGTTAAGATCTTGTATTCAAAGTGGAATTTTTATTATGTGCTATTAATCAATTTAGAAACTTTTTAACCATATGAAGTTCTTGTGTAATTACTGTAATTTTCATGTTATATATTACATATGGGAATGAATAATTATTCTTTTTATTCATAGGATTGCTTACTCTGGTATGCATATTTCATTTGCTTGTCAAAAATATATTGCTGTCACTAATAATATTTCTAATATTAACAGTGTTATTACAGTTAACATGTGGATTTTTTGCTAAATGTTGGTTCAAAGGGTGGGTGTGGTATTTTGAATTTTACTTTAGAAATGGTATCATTAAACATTGAAGTTAGAATTGTAAAGGTGCCTTGCTCTACATATTCCTTGAAATAATTTCTGAAGCAGTTATCACTTAAGTAGTAAAATATCGTATTTGATTAGGAATGGTGTCATTTGAAGATAAAAGAGAGATGATTCTTGAAATCATGAAATGGATTTGATGTTAATGTTAGAAACTGAGGTATTTAAATCAATCCTTGTATTTTCATGAGAAATTCATTATTTAGTTTGGATAAATTACATTCTTACTTACAGATTTTAAATACTGGCGTAATGTTCTATTATAACTGAATAATGTACTAATTCCAAGTTATGTGAATTTTGTTGCCTTTCATTTTTAAGAAGGTTCGTGCTGGATTTGGTGCTAAATTTGTTTTTGAGCTTTTTATTTCAAGTATACTTTATAACCTAAAATCAACCTATACTTTTGGTGCTTGAAAGTTTTAATTTGTTATGTGAGCATACTGACTAAAGTAAAAAAGATTGTAACCAAATATCTCAATATAATATCTTTTCACTGGATTTGTATCTATCGGTGCATGGTGTAAAACATACGAATAGGAAAGTAGAGTTAAGAATCAATGGTTTTCACATGATTAGTTTATGCATAATAATTAAACGAACTAGAGCCTTCTTTTTTTCAAGCCTAATAATATTGTACATCCTTAACAAATGCTAATGCTTCTAAGCGTAATATAATGTTCCTATTGATTGTACTAATCAGTTTCTTGATGTTACTGTAACAATCAAATCATAGGAAGCGAATAACTATTCTTCATATTTAAATCATAGGAAGCTAACTATTCAAAGTGTGATTCCATGCATATTTAATCACTCATTGTGCAATAATAAGACTGATGGTTTTCCATTTATGAATTGATTTTTCTTAAGTTTTTCTGGAAATATTTAAAATAATTCACATTATTCAAAAGAATGTTAAGGAATATGCAACGATTAGCTCTGATTAACTTTGTTGTTTAGATTTGAACACACTGGTTATTTTATCTTTTTCAATGCCATTATATAAAGATGTTTCATTGGTGGTACATACATGAGTAGACTACAAAAGAGGTGTTTGATACATTTCTTCATATAATGTCAAATTTATAAAATGTTCAGACAATACTGTTATATGGTTGTCTTCTGTACTCCAGATGTCAGTGTAAGGTAATTATCTTATTTGCAATTTTTAACTTGACGACTTAAGGCTAAGGTAATAAAAGTTTTGCAGAATTTAATACAAGTTTTGGTCTGTGTAAGTTCTTTTTAGAGTTACTTTGAGTGAAAACGTATTCTTGTCATTATACTTAACAAAGGCTGAATAGTCATTTCTTGCGTGTGATTCTTTGTGTTTCAAAAAGTTTTTAATTAACTGCTCTGCTTCATCCTCATTTTTTAATCTTACATATTTTGGTCGATAGCTGAAGTTTTTTGTATTCTATTACAGAATATGTTCTTGATTTCAGGCCCTATTATTTCCTGAAGAAGGAAAATACTACATATCAATTATAGTCGTAATCTTTTGATAGTTGCCATAAATAGTCGCATACAGTACCTAGTTTTCTTTCTTTAGTGAAACAGCTGCTATCTGATGAGTTCTATAGGTTTATAGAGTTTACGATAAAAATTAATCTTGCTTTAACAGTGGTGTTTTAATCAGTGTGAGTATAATCTTTCTGTTGACAAGTTTCTGTCTTTTCTTCATTAATGTTTATTATTTTTTATAGGGCACATTTACCTTTCTCAATAAGTTTATCACTGTGAAATCAAATAGCTGATTAGTAGTGTGTTATACTAAGCTTTCTCTTTACTTTATTCTATTAGGAATATTTCTATTATTCATCTGTAAATTTTATTACTGATTACATGGAGAATATTACTTAGGAACAATTAAATTTCAAGTTAGCATTTAACTACAATTATTTTAAGTAACTTTTAAATAACATGTTAATTGATGGGCCTTTAAAAATGATAGTGTTAGAGTGACCATAAAAGTACCTCAGGGCCAATTAGTTTTTATATTTATAGCTTCAATGGATACAACGAGCAAGAACTGAAGCATATAAAAATTAAGAATGCTTTTCTGATGTTGAAACTAATTTGGTTTTGACTTGAAAACTGTATGTATTGTCTCCTACTGGAAAGCTGCTGTCTACAAAGTAATGTTCTTGTCACTCAGATATATACACTATTGCAAATCACTATATTTAGTTTATTGTCTCTCTTTGTGAAAATGTTTCTATTAGTGAATGTGAAAGAATGATTGCTTGGGATGAGCTTCAAAGATGGAATTGATTGATGAGTTTTGAGACTGCCAGACTAATGTGAAATATTATGTAAATAAAATTGTATTAAAAATATATTGGCTTTGCTTATGCTGATGATCCACCTGATGCCATTTGTGTTCACTGCAGGCCTCTTTGGTGAAAGTAATGTATATCATGCCAAAAACCTTAGAGAATTAAAAATGTGTATATTAAAATTATTATCTTTTCTGCAATTAAAATAAGTGTATGGTTCATAAATTAAGATGCCATTAAAGCATTAAATGCCCATGTCACAAATATTACAGTTGATGTGTTTATAATTTAAAAATCATATTTAAAGTAGCCATTACGGGCTTGGAATGTAATGAAGAAATAAATAAAAACAAATGAACTTATGCCAAATATACCTGATGTTTTATTTGAGGCTGTTTAACATGGAGCTGCCACATCAACTTTAATTTTAACTAAACACTTGGTGATCAGGAGAGATTTTCTAATGTAAAGTTAAATCTTCAAGGGAACAATTTATTTATACATGTGTCAGGAACACCATTAACTATTCATTCATATTATTCTGACTAGAAAGTGAACAATACACAAATGCACTGTATTAACAAAGAAACAGGAACAGTCAGTGCAATTTGGAGGCACCATAGCACAGTATCTTATCCAAAACTTCAAAAAGTTATACAAGATTTGCGCAGATCTTATCAAGCAACCAATGAAAGCAATAACAAAGACTGTACTTTCCATTATTGATCCATTGGAAATGTTTCTTACACAATAACAACATACTACAAACACCATTGTAGGCAGTGTTATGAACGAGAATCAAAAAATAAAACTATGAAAATGTTAAAGAGGAAAAATAATGGCACGCTATTTTCAGTAACTACCCCCAACATTCTGCTTTAATTAAATTTTAAGACCTTAATATCTTGCTCAACATTTTATCTGATCCTTAAATTACATTGATAAAAAAATATTGTTATCCTCTTTAACTCATTCAAAATGACTCGAAGTCTCATCAAATGAAAACCAGTCCAAACAACATTTCATAAAAACAACATGAATACTGTAAAAAGATATCACACGCAAGCAACACCAAGTAAGAGATATTACGGTCAATCAATCTGACATTTAAAGCTGGAACATATAGAAAATACGCATTACTTAACAGTACCTGAAGAGGATAACAAAACCAAATGCTGTATTTGTTTGTGCCTTATGGTTCTTGTAGTTCTGCAAAATTTGAATTAGAACGTTATTACTTACAGAGACCTGAAAGTATACCTTTAAAAACTGATCATACTGAGTTGGAAATTCCTCGCAAAAGTTTGTAAGAAATTGGAATGCCACTTCATTAGTATCCTATCGCCTTCTTGCATTGGTCAAACCCACAAGAAGTGGAAAAAGCTCCAGGGTGAGATATCACAATCATAGCCATATCTTTTCGATTTGAATATCACATTTAACGCATTAAATGTCAACATTATACAAGCAACTTCTTAAGTGCTTCGTATGATACGTTGATGACACCCCAAGTGATGAGAGCGCGAGTGTAATTGACGTGCACTCCTCTGTACATTTTCCTCCATGAGCCACCCCTTTCCTGGTAAACCTCGTGAAATACTTCCCTAAGTGACAAAAATGGACCTCCAAGTCGAGATTGCATGTGTGTCTTTACTACGTTGAGAGGATAAAACACCGTGGAGATGAAAGCTCCTGCAAGGAAAGAAATGTTTAATAAAATTTAAAATACAGCTAACAACTCACAAATACAATATCCATCCCTAAGGGCATTATGAATTACTAAATTCATAATACTCTCGGGGATGGATATCTAAAGCCAAGAAAATCATCACCCTCATTTTTATGCTGTTTATGAACAGATATAACATTTTTAAATAAAGGAGTTTTCCTAAAATATAGAAAAATCACTTAGAATTCACACCTATTACAGACATAAATTGAAACACTCCAAATTAATGGAGCCACAAAATACTTATGAAAGAAGGAGAATGGCAAAATTAGTAACTTCATTAACTTTTTCTCTTGAAATTAAGACAACAACAATAATATGATAATAAAGGTGAATTAATATTGCTGAATAATGTAACCAAGAATGCTCAATGGTAGTCGAGAATAAACTTAGCAGGTAATGATTTAAGTTGAAAAATTTAACTTTAATTAAATCATATCCCTTGAAATAAAGAAAATTTATCTGATAGGTTATTCATGTTGTCATAAGTTTTAATTGATTATTTATATTTAATAGCTTAAATAAAAGAATACCATTTTAATTCCATTGCCTGAATGACTGAGTGGATTCTAACAAAATTAACTACACTTATACCACTAAAATTAATCATAATGTTACCAATTAATGCTCCAGAAAAAAAGTCAGCCAATGCGTGTTTAGCAGGTGAGGCATTTTGATACTGAAACCATGACATGAAGCCAGTTGATTTCTGCGCTTCTTCTCTAAGAAGAAAGAATGCTGCATTGCTAGGTCCATTTCGTAGAAGAATTGGTACTATTCCTCGATAAAATTCTCTAGCTCCATGATGAGTGGCCACCTCTCGAAAAGCATGAGCTGTATTTCCAAACCGTGCATGATAACTTTTGTCCTTTTAAAAATATAATTTTCTATGTAAGATACAAGGATTCAAAAGATGACTGCTAATGAGAATAAAAAAGGTGAAACATTCATTGCATAACCCACCAAAAAAAACAAAAATATACTCTACAATCTTAGCAAAAATATCATCTTTTTTAATTTTTAATGAAACTATGGTAAAATTTAAACGATAATTTTACCGAAACTAGAAATATTTAAAAACAGGAAGAGGAAATTAATTTCAGTTTGATGATAAAAATGAACATACAAGAGCCATTATCCCATCCTTACTTGCATTAAGGTTTGTATTCTTTCAAAAGGAGAAAGAATTGCTTCTGTACAACCGGCAAGTATAGCAGCTATTGCTTTAGTCGTTTTGGGCCATAACTCACGAACTTCTGGTGGAAACCGTTTCTGATAGTCTTCGTAGCAACCAAACATAATGGAAACGGATACAGTCTTTTGACAAAGAGGGGGCAGGATGCCCCGATATAGATAGGAGAATCCTTCTGTGTATATTTGTCTCACAGCACTGGTAGTTTTTACTCCATGTAGCATCTATAAAAAATACTCGTATTGTTAAATTAAACCATGAAGCAATATTTTATCTCTCCGTATTAGCAAAGCAATTAATTTAAATCTCTACCTGTCTGAACATCACTTTGTAAATGGGGTATGTGACAGTAATGTTGATGAAGGCAGCACCCCAACCACAAGCAAATTCTTTAACTTCATCGGAAAGAAAGTTTGGATTGTGCATAGGTGGATTAGGAGTTAAGGAGGAAAGAGTCTTAATTCCCAATCCATGATGTTCACGTTTACTACCTTCAGAGGGATGGATAATCTCACATGATTCTGGGGAAGAATCAGCGACATTCATCTTACCTATCCGAAGAAAAATATGATTCAATACGGAGAACTCAGAATACGTGATACTGCTCAGCTACGCTTATGAAGTAAAACGAACGACATCACATTAGACGTTTAATTGAGCATACTTACTACGATGCTGATTTAAAACGATCCATTACAATATTGCAAACTGCCTGCGCTCTGACGGGTGATAATTATAAAGCTAAATAAAAAACAAAAGGTAATTCATGGCTACCACCGCTTCAACGCACTAACCTAAGTAAGTAAGTATCAGAATGTAGGGAAACAAGTAACACACGAAATTTTTAGGTTCCGAGCATGTTGATCTTGTTGGCCGTCTTCACTCCTTTCGTGCAATGAATAAGGAGTTTGATTTCGTGTGACCTTCGTAATTGTTTGGAAATGATTAGTATTACTTGTAGTAAATTATAAGACCCCGATACATACAACAAAATACAGCTATGCTTACTTCTCGTAGCTTAGAAACGAGGACGACGATACAAAGAAAAAATGAACGTTCTGTCATCGGAAGTTTTGTTGGTAAATATGTATGAAATGCTCATTTATGGTAATATTGGATTATATCATGAGCAATAATAAGAACTAAGTGAAGTGTGGAGATGTTTCTGCCTCTGCTTTTGTCTGTAAAAGATTAAAAATCCATTTACCCTCTCAAATTTGTTTTTAAGTTAATATGTTTTCTCTATTATGAAAGATTATATTACACATGAGAAAAGAAGCCTATTAGAGCCTCCAAATCAATGATTTTAGTCGAGTAGTCGAAATGCTACTTCTATGATAATTATTTGGTTTCTTTCAATTTTTGGTATTAATGTTAATTCTCAATTAAATTAAATGTATGGAGACCAGATGAATCCATATCAAAACCAGTGTATTTTTTTAGATTCTAGGTTTTATTTTTTTATATTGTTAAATAGTTCATAGAGTTTCGAAAGATAATTGTAACTTGGTTATGCTGCTCATTACTTGATTTAGCTCACAAATAACCGTAGATGGATAAAATTTTAGTACTGACACTAAGTTATTGCCGTTTAATCTTTTAACTTTAAATATAGTGTTGTTATTCCATTTCAGGCAGTTAAAATGAAGAACATTCCATGGAGATATTACAGATACGCATAGCTCAGCAGATTTATAACCTGAAGTCTGCATTATGACGACTATATCCTTTGACTCGGGTGGATACCGCAACTCCCTCCCTAGCTCAAAAGAAATTATGTGTCATAAATTAAGCCATGTCAAGCTCTCTCGCATAATCATTCTTGTTCCTGTAATATTAGTCACTGTAGCGCTTATAAATTATTATTATTTATCAAAGGTAAGTAATATTATTTATTTCCTTTACGAAGGTTACGTTAGAGATCTATTTGCTCAGTTTTAATTTCTTTTTTAGGTAGAAAATGATGCTCCTAACTCGGATATACATAGGACACGATCAAAATTGGAAGCTTTTGAGGATTTTTCTACTCTTAAGGCTTCCGACTTAAAATTAAGAATTGAAGAAATGTTAAGAATAAGAGGTAAGATTTATGATATCCCTATTATATGGACTGCTTCTTTGGTATAGATCATTCATAAACCCTTTTTAGAAAAAATTGTGACGGTTGTCTTTGTGGATACATGATAACTGTGTCATCTTAAAAATCAATTTTTGTATCATTAATGGTTGTCAGTCTGAATTTTGAATAGTTGCAGCTCTCAAAGTCACTCTGTTCCCTGCCATCTACTTCATTTCTCTGTTGCAATCCAATTAACTCTTCCTCTAGAATTACTTAAGTATGTAGCATTAAGTGTTCCCTATGAAATTTGCTCCTAATTAGCATATTTATAATATCAATTTAATAATTAGCACCATTGATTCTACTAGGAAATCCTCTAGTTACCTGCTCTTTGAAAGACTTAGTTATTAGTTAATCAGTCTGTCCAACATACTTTTATGAATGCTCATTATTGTTTCTAATCCTTTAATGTTGATGTCCATGTTCCACACCAATACAATTGGACACTAAGCACTCATATTTTTATAAAAAAATTCCTTAACCTTCAAGCTTGCATTACCAGCTACAGTTTTTCATGTAGAATGGTATCTCTCAATGGGCTCTTGCTTCTTCCATTACTGGTTATATTGCTAAGTAGCTGAATTCTTAATGCTATTCAAGTATATTCATTTCATTATGACCTAATATAGACCACAAATCTACCACTATAAGAAGTATTGACTGCACAGTGTGTTTTTGAAAACTGTTTAGGGAAGTAATTTCTTTTTTCCCATTGAACGACTAAACATTTGATCTTGATTTTGCTTATTGCTAAAACAGAGGTTTCCGACCATTTCTTGAAACATAACAAAATGCATTAGACAGTAAAATGCACCCTGTATATGCTGTTGCAAACTGTATGCTACCAATACTGAATTGAAGCTAGAGTTTATTGAGAGAGTTAACAAGGACAAGGTTTCGTAAATTG
The DNA here is from genome assembly GCA_947579665.1 of Sympetrum striolatum. Classification (NCBI taxonomy): domain Eukaryota; kingdom Metazoa; phylum Arthropoda; class Insecta; order Odonata; family Libellulidae; genus Sympetrum; species Sympetrum striolatum. The sequence continues at coordinate 83,223,478 of OX388346.1, forward strand.
TGTTCAGCAGGAAGGTAGCAAAAAAAAAATTATCTTTTATCCAAGCTAAATATTTTATTTTTTAATTGATAAATTTTTGTTTTAAAGTGCTTTAATTTTGGATTTTTTAAACTGAATGCTAAAATAAAAAGATAATTCCAGCTGACCTAGTTATGAGTTATGACACAAAATTCAAATAGATATTACATAATCAAATAAGTATCTTTTATTTTTTTAAGATTTTGTGTTATTACCTATCCTTCAAATTACATAAGGTTCTCCATCAAAATTCAAAGACCCTCAAAGTGGTTGATAAGGGAGGATGGATAACATAGATGCGAGTTAGGAAAAAAATAAAAGATGTGTTAGGGATAACGCCCAAAGAGTTTATTGGAAAAGTTGAACAAAACAAAATTAGGAAATCATTGTTATTGTTTGGGGAATTAGAGAAATCAGTTCGATTTTGAGATTGAGGGATGCTATTGGTACTTGATGAAATGAATCCTGTTGTTGAACAAAAAGTAAAGAATCTTTAAGAAAGATGTGTGCATACGTTTGTCTTTTCTGTAAAAGATTTTGATTAAAGAATATTGAGAATTGCGGGATTACTAAAGATAGTGATTGAAAGTCGGATGCTATGAGAAAATTAATGAAAAATGGTTTAAAGGGTGGGATTAGTAATATTACAACATTTTAAAATCCTTTGATTTCAATGCAGAAGTATGATGATCATTCTGAAGAAAATATTTATGAGATTACAAGCATTTGAATTCAAGATAAAATCATTTTGGGAAAATGTTTATAAATTAAGGAATGCTTCTAGAATATTCAGAGGTTTCCTAATCTCTGTAGTCTTAGGAAGGAAACATTCATGAGAAATATATTTTTCTGAAAAATTTTCAGTTGATTTAATGTTATAGCTTGTGTATTAGCTGGTAGTGGTGCAATTCTGTTAAATGAATGATTATTTAGAAATTAGATTTTTTGTGTCAAAGTTATAACTGTACTGAGATAGTTGTTTAGATAAAATTGTATTTTGTTTTACATTGGTGCCTTTTCAAAACGTCTTTTATTGAATTGTTAATTTTGTAAAATAGTCTTCATCAATTTAGAATGCTGAAAGAGAGCTTTGAGAAACACTATTAATGACATTTTAATTTTAATATTAATATATATAATTTTAATATTTCATCATTTAAGTTTCGATAGAATCTGGAAGCATATCTTTTAACATAGTTATATGACACTTGATGTTTCAATGCAATCTCTTAGGTAATCTCATCAGATATAAATGAAATAAATGGTATATGTATCCTAGAATCTATTTTGAGCCATTATTATTTCTTTTTCTTAAGTAAATAGTAGTTATGGTACTATTATATTAACATTATCATTATTGTGATATTCATGAGGGTATTTGATATAAATGCACACTGAAATATTTCCAGGTTTGAGTGTTTTTTTATTATTTTTACTTATCTATAGATTCCTGTTTATTTATCTCATATTTTGTGTATTATAGGTTCAGTAAGTATGGAATTGAGGGACTTGGAGTCTAGAAGGCAAAGGTTACAATCTGAAGTTGCAACGTATAATCAGAAAATTGAAGAGCTCAAAGGTGAACTTCTGCGACAGCAAACAGAATTGGAGAGATTGAAAATTTCTGTTGAACAAGTTAGTAATAATGAATACTTTTCAAAATTATGTGTATTTTAGATTCTTTGAAATTTCAATGGTTCACAAGATTTGACTTCTTGGATGTGTTGTGAAATTATTTTGATGCTGTTCTAAGCATTGTATAGTATTACATTTAGTTTGTCTGCTTTTCTCACTTGGCTATCTCAATTTCTTGTGAGTCATAAAAATTCATCATAACAAAATTGCCCCAGAGGTATTTAACGAAGAACCATATTCCATTTCTATGATCTTATTTTCCTATTGTTAATTTCTCATTTATTTGTATGCCTTTCTCATATGCTTGTATTTTTTTCTATGATCTGTTGTCATAGTTGTACTTGTTTTTAATGATCATATTTTCCCTAGGCTCAAGTTGCTAGGAGAGAGGCAATGGAGAGGAACAGTCCTGAACTGGCCCTCCCTCATCGTCTTTATCCGTTATCACCAGCTCCCATTCTGACGCCACCTAATCTGGAAGAGCGATCCTCTTGCACAATGCACCTCTGCTTCGACTACTCAAGGTGTTCCCTGACTTCAGGATTTCCTGTTTATCTCTATGATCCTGATGAACACCAGGTCTGTTTAAGCATTTATTTTTAAATATTTCTTCAGGTTACCCAGGTCAGGTATCCCAACTTGTTTTGATAATTTCATTGGGTATTTTTTCATGAGAAATGTACTCAGAAATTTTCGAAATTCAGTAGATTTATTGCTTATACCGTGATAACTAAAGGTATTACACTAATTGGTAGGGTCCAATAAAAGTTTCTCCTAAAATATCGTTTATGTTGGTCTGCGCTAATTCACTTAATTGTTTTAGAGTGAGATCTGGGTGTGAATCATGATTTAGTGTGGTTGTGAACAAGTTGCACATTCCAGTCTTTAGATCTATTAATAATGATAATAATAATAATAATAACTCATCTTTATTTGGGCAAGATTGAGACTAAAAGTCTCTTCTTCCATCCAACCAATCATCATTAATTATAGCATAATTAAATTAAAGGGAATAATATAAGAAAAACTAGAAGAATTGTGGATCTGGAAAAACTAAGAAATTCATAGGAAAAATAACTTTCCACTGTATAAAAACAGCCACAAAGAAGGGGGGTGTGAATCATTTATTAGGGATGTTACCTACCTAAAGAGACCTGATACGTGAGAAAGGAATAGCTAGCATGAAAATATGCCAAGTTCCCTTTTTGGAAAGGACCTAGTCTGTAATCCATCATTTCCTATCTTAAATGGATTTTAACTTTCCCTTCTTTGAAAGGACCTCCAAATGTCTTGCTTTGGGAGAGTCCTGCATCATGGCCAAAGAACCCATAAGTACCACTTAACGCTCCCAATTCTCCATTTCTCAGCTATTTTGCATATTGAAGATTTTGGAAAATGGCTTTGCTGTTAACGCAGTACTAAACTGTACCTTCTATTTTTATCGCAAGTCGTAGTTATCTATCCCTGTGGAAAGTGATTCAAAAATTTTTTGATCATTGGTTTATTTTGTTCTTGTCGGGAAATTGGGATTGCAGTATCTTGTATGGTTGAACTTATGATAGCTGGAATGTGGATATCTTTTTTCATCATTGATGAAAAATGTTATACACAGTCAAACATTCTGGACATTGTTTGATTAGGTTTATTTATGTGAAAATAACAAGTTGTTGTCTTCTATGGTTTAGGCTGTGAATTATTACTAACCTAATTGGTTCAAATAAACATACATTGTACATTCACATAAAGATATATGAGACAGTATATACCTACCTATATTTGATGTACTGTGTCATCAGTTGAATAACTTAGAAATAGCAAGGCTTTATATAGAATTTGCGAATTGATGAGTAGAGATTGGCAAGAAGGAGAGGTATCATAGTAGGTGTGATGTGGATTGAGATTTGTAAACTTGTGTGTAAATTTATTGTAAAAGTTTTTATAAATAATGATTTGGGGTTACAGAACAGATTAATCTGTTACACTTAATTAATTAATTAAGTCTTCTAAGGTTGCTATTTGTATTGTTACTACAACATATGAAGTTTGACTTGGTTGACAACCCTAGAAGATTTAATTCACAAAATATGATGGGTTAGGACAACATCCTTTCTATTATAATTTGATTCCTAAGGCATAAAAAGGTTTGATTTACTGAACATTTCAGGTGACAATTAACTGTCAAGAATGAATATAGTTCATGAACTTGGTATATCTGAGTTCCACTGTATATGTATAAAGAGAAGTATTCCTGTATTATATAGCATGTGAAAATTGATCCTACTCAAGCAAAAGGAGTAATAGCAGAATATATGTTGGATTCATTCCTATCATAAATTAGTTCTTAAAGGAAAATTAACCTGAAAGAGCCTGTTTGAAGATTGCTTCAGATCGTTGCATAATTAAGCCAAAAGGCAGTAGTAGGATTATAAATACATACCCTTTCTTAGCAAGGATTCTCAATTTACATATTTATGATTTTATTGATATTGCTTCCCTGTCCTTTTAGTCCATGATTGGAATGAATAGTTTGTATTTGATTCATAGAGTTTACTTCTTTGACCACCAAAATTTAATATAGATATATTTTTTTCATTTATAGATTTTAGGAGAAGTGGAAAGTTTTGTGAAGACTACAGTTCGCCAAACATTAGGTTACAATCCTCATTTCACTGACGATCCTTCAGCTGCGTGCATATTCTTTGTGCTTGTTGGAGAATTAGCTGCAGTGGATGTGGATATTGGCCTTGTAACTCCAAGGGAAAATCTCTCACTACCAAGGACACTTCTTGCAGATCGTTTAGCACAACTTCCATATTGGGCTGGAGATGGAAGAAATCATGTTCTTCTGAACCTTGCCAGAGCTACTGTTGAAGGTATTTTCTTTTCTTGTTAACCTGTGATAGCAATTGATTAGGCAATTAGAGTCATGCTGCTTGCACCATATTTTAATAGGCAGCTGGCATGGTCTTTATATAAATGTAGACGAATTAAAGATGCAAAAAAACTACTGTCAGTGAAAGAGCTTCCAGAAAATCCAGGTTGCTTTTATATTGAGTGGTTCATACTTAATTTGTATCAAGTTTTGTATATCTCCTCTTCATTCATATTTTATATTATCCATTATATCTTTAGTTAAAACTATACACTCTTTCTTATTAACTATTAAACTCTCTAGTGGGCTCATGTATTTCTTCCATCCCAATATTACTATTAATGCAAATAGTGTCTGTTTATCATATATTATGTGATTGGGGAATGTAGTTTTTGCTTGGGAAATTAGTCTCTTGTAATCTAAAAATTTTATTTTTCTTATAATTTCAGCATCATTCCACAATTCAGGCCAGAGGCGATTTATTGGAGATTTGTTTAATGGTGTCAATACAGGACGAGCAATCGTGGCCCAGTCTGAATTTTCCCCTGGGACCTTCAGGCCCAGGTTTGATCTAGTTCTTCCTCCGCTAATGGGCCCTCCAGGAGGAGATGTCTGGCAAGGAATTCCTCCTATTCTTCCAGCTAGAAGACAGTTTTTGTTGTCCTTCCAGGTATATCATAAATACCCTTCTCTAATAAGCTTTCCAACTACATTGATTATTTTTTTATATTCATGTTAATCGGAGGTATGTTCTAAAACTATCAGCATGCTATTAACATTCTGGTTCTGAGTAGTTCTAAATAGTAATAAACCACTGGTGCAAGTTTGTACTAGCGCATGACCATATACTTGTCATTTCTGAGTGAGATATATAAATATATTCATTGGTTCATAGCAGTTTGTGTTTGCATATTTAAAGTTTTATTGTAAGGAATTTGACAGCAATCTTTTCAGCTGCAAATATTGATCAATGGCTAGATTTCTAGATATGCAGGGAAATGCCTCTATTGCTGATCGCTACCAGTTGAATTCAACCACAGCAAACTATAACTACAAAAAGAATGCTAGGAATTGCTGAAACTGAATAAATGTGAGAAGAAATTAATAAAACTCCGAACTGAGGAAGGACAAAATTAATCTAGAGGAATTAGGTATGAATGTATCCAAAAGATAGGGAAGGTTAAGGAAACATAAATGAAAGATTTTCCCAAAGAAGAGTGAAAAACATTGTGCAAGACTAAAATGGTCTACAGTACTGTGAGATATTAATTCATTGTATACAAGGGAAAAAAGAGCTTTAATAGTTGATACATTACTATCAGAAGATAAATTATCTTGGAAAAAAGCTTAAATTATGTTATTAGAGGGATATTTAATTGTTCAAATACTGTTATATAAAAAAATGTTTCTTACTGAGTACAATTTATTTTCATTTAGCTGAAAGCACACTGTCTCAAACTTGTCCAAAGTGTGATTCAGCCATCATCTCTTCATTGAAAAGGAATTTTCTCCCATTCAGCCATTCTTTATGTTTACAAATAGAAAGTAAAGTTAAACGATAAGTGAAAAATATACTTTTTCCACTTTCCATTTAACTTTGGGTTTAAGGTGCATGTTTCCTTGTACAATGTTAAATTTTGTTTTGAAGAAAAATAGAAAGTAATTGCAAGTGGCCAAATCTGGAGAATTGGAAGGATTAGGTTGCAGTTCATAGCGCAGTGCAATAATTTCAGCCATTGCAATTGGAGATGTATCCGTGGGTGAATTGTCCAGGCAAAAGGGAATCTAATTCCTGATTTTACATTGGTTGTTTAACTTGCCAGATAACTATTTTGTGTCCTTCTTGCCTGGTGATGCAGCTTTGCTGCAAAACCATGGTTGCTATGTCTTGTTCTGTGGTGTAGTAAAAAAGTTTCAACAATGAATCTCTGTGTTTCACATTACCACAAAGTTAAGCTTGAACTCATCACTAAGAATCTATTTCTTTGCCAAATATGCAATAAACAAAGTGGGGATGCTGGTTTTGAATGTCTCCAATTACATCTTGATAAGTCAAAGAATGAAGACATTAAAGACATCGGAGGTTGCAAGAGAGACGATAATTTTGCTATTGTCTTCAAGTGGGATAATACTCGCTGAAAAGAAAGAAGACTTATCAAGAATTTTGACTTTCATTGGAAAGAGAAAAGCCAAGCACAACCTCATAATAAATATTAATGAAACCAAATAGGTTATATTTGGCAAAATATTTTCTTAGTTGGAGTAGGCATAGATGCACTTGAATAGTTTAAGTAATTCAGCTAATCAGGTAGCAAGATAACCTGCAATAGAAAAATGCAACCGATAAATAGTAAGAAGAATATATCAGGAAAAGAGATAATTCTTTCAGAAGAAGTTTATGATAACAATCAATACAAACTTGGACATTAGGGAGTGGTGTATTCAAATCTATGTGAAGATTGTCATTTCCATGGCTGTGAAATAAGGAATGGAATGAAGGAGATATTTGGTACTTTTTCCACAAAATTTTTTTTTGTTTGTACTACCGGTTTCAACGGAGGACCGTCATCTTCAGGTACAAGTTATACAGTTCAAACAAAATATATACTAACGAGGGAGAAGAGGGGAAGAAGTGAGTGGAGGAGAGGGTGAAGAAAGTGGGTTGGGGAAGATCGGGAAGGAGTGCGCGGGAGTAAGGGTAAAGGGGACGCTATCAGTGGGGGGGAAGAAAAGGACAAACCAGCGGTGAATGGAAAGGGTAAAGGAATTCATTAAGCACGGAAAAACCAGGGGAATTTGTATGGGAAAGGATTTCTAACTGTTCCAAGAAGTTTAGACGATGGCCTTTATTACAAATGTGCAGGATATCGGAAGTGAAGTCGGCGGCATGGTTTGATTCTAGGAGATGTTCAACATCTCCTTACTTCACCCTCTCCTCCACTCACTTCTTCCCCTCTTCTCCCTCGTTAGTATATATTTTGTTTGAACTGTATAACTTGTACCTGAAGATGACGGTCCTCCATTGAAACCGGCAGTACAAATAAAAAAAAAATTTGTGGAAAAAGTACCAAAATTCTCCTTCATTCCGCATGATGGATTTCCACCATATCTCGCCCGATTCTGTGAATTTTATTATAATGAATGGAACTTCAGAAGTGAAGAAAATTAGAAGAAATGTAGATGTGGTGTTCAGAAAATGATGCAACTAAAATAAACTCACACAGTAACTAATGAAGAAGTATTTTTAAGGGCATATGAAGAGGTGTCTGCAGGTAAACTTGACCATAGGATGAGGAAATGTTGTTATGCACACTCTAACACATAGATGTGAATAATGTTTGTAAGATATGCATAAAAGTTTGGGAGTATGGTTGAAAGTAAGAGCTGCACCATATAAATATCTTCATTTTTCAGAGTTAATCAGTATCCCGTTTAGAGTTGCTGATAGAAAATGTTTGTGCAATCTAATAACATTTTTTATATTTTTTCTAAGTTATTCATTAAGCCTGCACTACATTATAAATTAAGTAATCATTCATTCTGGTCATCATTATTTTAATTAATTGTTCATTCTGATAATTGCCATTTGTTTCAGGGGGAATATGTTCCAGGACCAGCAGCTTCCAGCTCATCAGAACCTGCATTACTGGACATGCATCTAAGAGCTATGTCAAGATCTGCTACGTCTGACGAATTCTTTTTCCAATTCGAATGTGGAGAAAGTGATGATGACAAGGTTTGTTTAAATAAAGCAATTTGTCAAATCATTGGCTCATCATTTAAATGCCTGCTCTCTGGCTTAATGCAGCTGTTTCATGCTGTTGCAGCATGCCTGATTTCTACTTGAATATTGAATAATTTAAAAATTTATGGTTTAGATATTTTCATGTTTATTCCTTAGGGAGATGATGGTCCTGATATTGAATTAGAAAAAGGTTCAAGTTTAGGGGAATGGTCACTTTGTGGCTTGTCTTCCACAAGAATGGCATTCTTGTCTGTGTCTACCTTCACTCTCGTTCCTGCTCCTAGTGACCCGTCCATAGCCTCTACCACTTTGGTTCAGGTGAGTACAAATACCTCTTGTGTATCAGTTTACTTGCCACCCACTTGCAATATAGGCTGTATGCTTCAAAGTAATTTTTCTGGAAATTCAATTCAACTCGTCTATTAAATCTATCTTTCATATATTAAGGAAGAAGAACCTTTTTAATGCTTTTTCTCTAGACAACTATAAGAAATATGGACAGTTTGAACAAGAAAATTGTCCATTCAAAATTTTTGGCATTTTCCGAAGACGTTACAACTACTTTCAGACCCGTTTGTGGGAGGCGTTACGTGCAGGCGCTGTGCCTGTGATTCTTGGTGGAGATCGTCTTGCATTCCCTTTTGGAGAATGGGTAGACTGGGTACGTGCTGCCGTCTTGCTTCCAACTGCTCGTCTGCCTGAGTTACACTTCCTGCTACGTGCAGTTTCAGATCCTGACCTTGCTGCTCTTCGGAGGCAAGGAAGATTGCTCCGCGAAAAGTATGTAAAATTTATATTATGATATAAGAAGTTTGACAAATAAAGAACTAATTTGTAAAATGTCCATTTTTCCTTGGTGGAACAATTTTGAATTTTATCAGATTTTGTTTTGTGTTTATTTATTGGGTTTAGCTTTCTCTAGCTGAGTAATGAAGTTTATTTTTTTGAAATGAAATTGTTTTCTTGTATATTATCCACTTCTTGGATATTGAGGTAAAAGCAAATTACTGATGATTTTTAACTTACAACCCATGCAACTTACCACCACTCTTGCTAATGACCAATTCGATTTGTCTTTCCTGAGTGAATGTCTGCTTCAATCTTAGGAACCAATAGTCTCACAACTTTCAAAATTTCATTATTAAATAAATACTGTATTTACTCAAAAATAAAATACACTTTGTTATGTCCTCTTTTAGTTTAAAAAATTAGGATGCATGTTAGAATTGATGACGCACTAGTTCAGGCACAGTACTACTTGTTCTTATATCCCATAGCGCAAGGCTGGCTGCATCCTCGACTTACCCTGGCTCCATATAACTCGTCAAACATTCCACCTATGCCCTATGGATGTTTTGACTGTAAGAGCTACTATAGACTATACTATAGGCCAATAGATTTTAATTGAAAGGGAATTGGCTTACCTATTAAACTTTTTAAATGACTGGTTAATGGATTTGGCTAATGTGCATACTTACATGCGACTTTCGGCATACACGTAGACTACCAGAATTTTGTATACAGTGTGTGGGTCTATAAATATATGTATATATCAGCATATATGCTTGTATTATACACAGGGCCTAAAAAACACATTTTTTTCCAAATCAAATTGCCCTATGTGGGAAAGTTGTGTACTGATATGAGGGTCTTGCATGCAATTTTTTTAGAAATCAGATAATATTAACCTCTGCCGCCAGAGCTCTAAAGTTTAAAATTTTGCGAAAATTCAGGCACAAATGAGAAACAAACATCTATGGAGACTGAGTTATTCTAAATAACAATATTTTAGTAGGTATCAATGACGAATGTATTTCTCTGTGTTAAGTTCATGGAATTTGTAATTTATTCAATGTAATCTATGGTTCTACAATGCCTGGGAGTAGTCAACAAATTTTGGCTCTAGGCAAACCACAATACAACAAAAATTCCTTGAAATGGGACGTCACTTCATATCTTGCCTTTGGGAAGCCTTAATTGCTATGATTTTCCTATTTTTTTCATGTTTTATTCCATAATAAATGTCTTGGTCATCATTTTAAATAAAATGAGCTGTGAAAATAAACCAACGAAATTGTAAATTTTGATTTTAGCATCAATTTTGACGAATAAAAATGCATCTGATGATTCATTACGATTGAAAATATTTCATACTTATACAGTGCTGTAAATGGTGTGACTGCATGTATTAAGGCATGCATTACATTTTGCGGCAGATGATTTTTCAGTTTCCGGAACTCATTTTTTGTTGTTCACATAACCTTCAATGGCGCGTTATTTTCGAGAAATATTAATATAAAATAATCCACTGTTTCGGCCTTGACTTTGTGGTTGCTTTCCATGATAGAGAAAAATGCAAAACCCCATTACCACAAATTTTAATCATACACAACATAGTTTTTTGTCCTTAGCATCTTCATCAGGTATATAAGAATAAAAACTGCCACAGCAGTAGGAAAAGTAAGGAGAAGGGAGGAAGTAGGGAAGAGAGGGAAAGAAGGATTAAACAGATGGATGTATAGATAGAGTTTGCACTGTGGAAGAAAGGATTGAAGAAGTGTAGGGGAAAAAAGGTTCTAGTTAATATTGGTTAGGGAAGGCTTTGAAAGAGTTCTTAGAATTTCCAATTACTCATAGGAATTCACAGCATGCATTTGGTCTGCAAAGTGGAGTAATTCCAGGAATTGAAAGAACTCTTGTGGTCCTCCTCCAGCAGAAGCCTTTCCATTACCTAGTTATTCATACTCTTTGTTGGTTAATTATAACACTAAGAATGCTGCGCTAGGTGGTTTATCTGAATAAAATCAATTTGTTCCAGGAGTCAAAACTAAATTGGGTTAAGATCTGGAGGTAATGGGTACTGGTAATGGTCGAGTCAGTGTAAAGCCTTCCTCATGTTCCTGAAACTAATATTGGAAGAATGGGTACTCAAGCAGTATAAATTATCCAGTTGATTATAGTCATCTTCATTTAGATATGCCTTTGAAATTGCACAATTAACTTAGTTTATATGTACCTACAAATTTCTTTTAAATGAAATGACTGAATGTTCTTGTTGGATAGGTCATATTTTAAGATGCATTACAATTAGATTTCTGTTCAAGAGTCCAGTATGCTACTCACTAAAACTCTACCTAAAATGTTTGTTATAATAAATATCATTTGTTTGTGTTATACTATAGTTTCATCTTAACAAGCATTATCTTCAAGAGGGTGCATTTAATAATTAGCAAGTCATTGAGCCCATTGACTCCATTGGGATTTTTCGTGATTGCTGAACTGCCCTGAATGATACTTCAGCTTATTCTTGTTTCTCAGTCTAAAGGTTTATGTAAAATGAAAAATAAATGACGCACCCATATTTATATCTACTGGTTTTTAGAAATATTTAATTGTCATAACATTTATTTCACTATCATTTATCAAGTTCAAGCGGGGTGGCTACTAGGAATTACTAGCATTGGAGGTATTTTTTAGGTTAAAGGGCATGTCATTTTGTGGGAATGCTTCTAATTTAAGTGGCTCCAATATGCAAGAAAATGTTAATTAACAATCGAGTACCGTCAAAATTACTGTGCAAGAAGAAAATGAGCCCCAACACGTTTCTTGGGCTTCTCCCAATGTAAAAAAACTATCGATTGTCATTATTAATTATAGGAGCATTAAAAACAAAGTAGATGATCTAGAGAATCTCATCCAAAGTAACAACTCCAACATAATTGTATGCACAGTAACCTTGCTAACAGACAACATTATTGACTATGAAGTATTCCCTAAAGATCGTAAGATTTATCGAAAGGACCGTCTGGATAAAATGGATGGAGGAGCATTCATAGCAGTTAAAAGTTCTCTATTGAGTAATTCACATAAGTATCCTAACGGTTTCATCCAGAGCATATGGTCCACTATTAGTCAGCCAAATAAGCCTAATGTATATGTATGTGCTTTTACCAACCACCCAACTCTTCGTATCAGGTTTTGCATAACTTAAACAAAAAATGAAACTTTTACTTGCGTAAAAACAACAATAGCATAATAATAACTGAAGGGGATTTTAATCTTCCAGACATCGATTATCAAAACCACGTAGTCAAGTAAGGCTTACTGACTACAATGGCTCTTGTAGGAGTTCATTAAACTTGATGCTTAAGTCTACTATGTTTTGAAATCTGCCAAAAACATAAGCAAGTTGATACAATATATTTAGAATTTCAGAAGGCTTTCGATAAGGTACCTCATGCCAGGAAGATTAGGGAAATAGATGCTAGAACGAATCGTTTCAAGAATTTATTTTTTCTGCAAATGATATACTAGAGTAATTGTTTAGGAAAATGGAGTCAAGGTGCCTGCACCCCCTACAACACACCGAAAGGGAGCTTGCAGAGTTCTTACATAGACGTAGACAAGTTCCCATCTCAATTCATTGATATTTCTCCTTTCCAGATATCTAGCCTCAGTTCAGGCTGTCACGGATGCTTCAGTTGCAGCTCTTCGAACCAGAGCTGGTGTTCCTCCAGCTCCTATAGATGATGAACCTTCCCCAAGTGTTTTTAACAGCACTTTTGTCGTAAGTTTCTACATTTTCTGTCCTTACAAAATTTTTGCAGTTTCTCTGATAATGCCTATTAAATGTTGGAAAATTTCTTTTTGTGTAGCATTGAAATTTTTCCAAATATTCATAACCAGTGCATGTGAAAATATGCTTTGAATAAGTTGATTGCATTATTTTAGGCTAGATTGGCTTGAATACAGTACTGTGTTTACTCAAAAATAACCTCATCTCAAATATAACTGCCCTATTTGATTTGGGCTCAAAAATATAGGAAAAAACTGGTATGCCAATGTAAGCAACCCTTCTGAAGTAGCGTAAAGGCTGTTTCACGCTATATGGACGCTCCAGGTGGGGTCTTTGTTCAGACTGGAGCACGCCTCCTTGTGTTAACACTCATTTATCCGCATTATATTAACTTTCAAGCATCGAGTCCTTCCTTGTGTACATTATACACAGTACATTATGCTCATCATCAGAAGAGATGTGACATCTTTCTGATTTGATGAGTAAATACGTTAAAAAGCAATATTTTGATGTACAAGCCCATAATTTCTCTCTTCTCAGTCTATGCCAAGTGCACATGAAAAGTAAATTACTCGAATATAGCCCCTCCCCTTCTGTTTTTAGGACAAAAAATTTGGAAAAAATGGGCAGTTATTTTCGAGTAAAAACCAGGGTGTCCCCCAACCTGGAAAACTCAGGTAACTTTTTTCTTTCGGAATACTCTGGGCAAATTCAGGGAATTTGGGGGGTAACCTGGTAAAATAGATATTTTACTCTCCTTAAAAAATATCTTTCCATAACTCTTGTTTTTTGTTTCGTGTTAGTTCAGTAAAAATTTCCCTGAGAGGAAGAAACATTTCAATGAGTGTTGTTGTGACCAATTTAGTGTTTATAACATCTAACCGCACTCTTTCTTTCCACTAGTTAACTAGTTTAACATTTTGGCAAGGTTGCAAATACACAAAATGGAACTACATATATGGAGTTGCAGTTTCTAAGAGTACCCTACTTCTGTTTAGGCATGAAAAACAGCAAATAGAGCATGATAAGAATTAGGTGCTTTCGATCATTAGTTGGCGTCACAGTTTCCAGTTGGACCTTCTCCATTGAAGTGCTCATTTTGAAATTTCATTTCTCAAATAGTAACAATCATATCAAACCAAAATTTTTATATGGTATTTATATACACATACGCATTATATGGTATTTATATACACATACACACACATATATACACATTTTGACTGATAAGTTGTAGGTTATACGAGTAAATTGTAGCTTGCATACTGCAAGCAGATCGACAACACTAATTTCATATCGGCTACATATCGGGACGGTCCTCAAAAGAAAAAAAAGGATTGAAAATATTCTTAAAATTCGCTGCAATTTAATCGTCTGGCATCGAAACTGGGTCTTCCTGGTGAACTTACTATGCAGCACAACAGAAGATCACCATCTCTAACTATGTGTAAAAATTCAAGCAGAATTATTGGCTGCAACTGCCTCAAACTACGTTCAACTTTTCACGAATGTAAATGGCTCTTTGTATTCGAACCAAGGACGATCTTGGAAATCTAAAACATGTTTTTGAAATATATCTATGATCTCTATCTATATGCCGAATTTCAAGTTTTAATATTATTGGGAAGGGGTTCAAAATAATACTTAAAAATCGGATCAGTTACTGATTGTAGAGATGCCTGGACACCTGGACCCAGGACATATCGACAGCTGTAAATGCACAGAATTACTTGTTAGGACTTGATCTTATTTCATACAAAGTGTATAGTCAATATCATGCAGTTAAGTACCTAAAATTTGTTTCCTTTATCTCCATAAAAATGCATTGAGGAATGTAAATGGCTCTCTGGAATCAAACTAAGGACAATCAGCGGAACGTTTAACAACGTACATAAAATATATTTACGATCTCTATCTACATACCGAGTTTCAAGTGTCCATCTTACCGGGAAGTGATTTTAAAAAATCTTATAAATCGCAATGTAAATTAAATGGGAGAATATTTGCGCTGACATAGCATTGAACCAAGGATAATCTTTGATGATATCTTAATGGTTTTTGTCGGATATGCACGGTTTCCAGCCAAACCTTGAATTTCAACTCTCTTCTTTGCTGGGAAGTTCCTCAAAAAAATTTTCGTAAATCCCCACCATGTATCTTTATGGAGAAATTGCGACTTTGGGGCCTTCTGGAATCGAACCCATGACACTGAGGTTCAAAGTCGGCTTTTTTCTGGAGGTTACACATTATGGCCAACAGGTTGTAAAAATTTCAAGTCAGTTGCACTTGTGAAACATGCTTAGAATTTTGATCCCCAGTGAGTGAATGAGTGAGTGTATATATATCTAGGTATATCCGGAGAAGCGTCTATATATAATAGATACGATACTTTAGTTATTGAGTTTGTAAAACAACTTTTTCTCAGAAATAGATTGTAGTGAAAAAAAAACTTGGTCACGTTATGTAGGATGTTTAATAGGTTATAACTTACATTGAGTAATATTGTCTTGATTGATTGATTTATTTTATATGTATTTATATTTAATGTTGAATATGAGCTATGAAAGAGTTGCCTGAGTGTAGGGTTGGCTCTGATGCCTATAAAATATCATGATGAATCTATGAACTGTTTATCACCATTTTGTGGATCCTGAGTGTGTAATGATCTAAATATCAATACAAATCTAATATTTGGCTAAAATAATGTTCCTGTGCAAATCTGGAACACCCTGAAAAATCATATTATTACCCTGGACATCTTGGAATATTCAGGGTATTTCTTAATCGCTTGATAGCGGACTCCCTGTAATTATTTCTTTTAAATAAAAAAAATCCTACAACTTCAGTCTAGCAATTGATTTTATTGTTTGAAATTTGCTTAATTTTTAAGGAAAATCCTAATTTTAAATCAAAAATAAATTATTTTCATCAATAATTATACCTTTTAAAGAAAACTCCTACAATTCATACTTAAGTATTTATTTTATTGATCAAAATTTGCTTCAATTTTAACCAAAAACACTATTTCTTGAAATTATTATTATTTCAATTGAAGTATTTTTTAACCAAATTTTTATTTTTTAACAAAATACCTCAATTTCTTAATGCAAAAATTAATTATTTTCATCGTTATTTATTTGTTTTAAAAGAAAGAATCCTGCAATTGTCACCCAAAAATTTATCATATCCATCCAAATTTCCTTCATTTTCTACCCTAAGTCTCAATTTCTTAACGTGAAAATTAATAATTATGGTCCATCATAATTCCTTTTTAGCGAAAATTTCTCTGATTATCACCCAAAAATTTACCGTATTCATAAAAAATTTGCTTCATTTTCAACCCAAAATCTGTATTTCTTAATGCAAAATAAATCATTTTTGTTGATGTTTAGTCGTTTATAAAGAAAAATCCTGTGATTTTCCCCCAAGAACGTATTATATCAATCAAAATTTGCTTCATCTTCAAGAAAAAAATCTCAATAACTTAATGCGAAACTAAATCATTTAGTCAATATTTATACCTTTTAAAGAAAAAATCCTGAGATTCTCACCAAAAAATTTACTATATCAATGGAAATCTGCTTCATTTACAACAAAAAAATCTCAATTTCTTATTGCAAATATTTATCTTTTCTTTCGTTTTTTTCCTTTAAAAAATAAAATTCTGTGATTTTCCCCAAAAAAAAATTATCATATTGGTGGAAATTTGCTTCTTTTAAAATTAAAAATCTCAATTAACTAAAAAATTGATATTTTTTGTTGATATTTATTCCTTTTTAAAGAATAAATCCTGCAATTTCAACCCATTTTTACGCTATATCCATCAAAATTGCTTTATATTCAACAAAAAGTCAATTTCTTAACCAAAAAATTAATAATTTTTGTCAATATTTAGTCCTTTTTAAAGAAAAGATCCTGTGATTCTCTCCCTTAATTTAAATTTAAAATTTATTATACTGATTGAAATTTTCTTCATGTTTAACTATAAATGTAATTACTTGATGAAAAATTTAATCATTAATGTCAATATTTATACTGTTTTAGTGAGAATATCCTGTGATTGTCAGACCTAAAATTTATTACATCAATTGAATTTAGTCTTATTTTTCTACCAAAAATTTCATTTTCTTAACAGGAAAATATATCAAGCTCCTCAATATTTATTCCCTTTCTGGGAAGGAAGAATGTGATTCTCAGTCAAAAATATATTATATCTATATTTATTAAATATATTATGTTTCAAGATATTTGCTTCTTAACATTATATGCATGTTTTATTCATATTGTCTTATTGTTTATTTATGAGAACGAGGTGTGAATGATGCTCAACGAATTTTTGACTAACATGGTTTTCATGTTACACAAAAATTTTCTACACCAATTAACCCTGTACCCTTAATCCTTTACTTAATCATGTTCATCGATATTAAGTCCTTTTTAAAGAAAAAATTCTACTAATTGCACCCTAAAATTTATTATATCGATTGCAATTTGCTTCATTTTCAAGTGAAATTCTCAATTTCTTATGTAAAAAATAATTTATTTTCGTTGATATTTATTCCTTTTTTGAGAAAAAATTCCTGCAATTCTCAAACTAAAACTTATTTTATTGATCAAAATTTGACGTTTTTTCAATCAAAAATCTCATTTTCTTATCAGGAAAGTATTTCATTTTTGTCAATATTTATTCCTTTTTTGAGATGAAATCCTGGGATTGAAATTTTCGTCATTCACAACACTAAATCTCTAATACATTACACAATATTTTATTAATTTTTTTATCATTCAGACTATAATTTATAATTACAATCAAAATTTCCTTCTTTTTCAACCAAAAGTCTCAATTTATTAATGTAAAAATTAATTATTTATTCCTTTTGAAAGGAAACATCCTGCAATTCTTACCCAAAAATTAATTATGTCAAACAAATTTTTTTATATTTTCAACCCTAAGTTGCAATTCATTAACATAAAATTGAATCATTTTTGTTGCTATTTATTTCTTTTAAAGAAATAATCCTGCAATTCTCATCCAAAAATGTATTGTATTGATGGTCATTTGCTTTATTTTATAACAAAAATGTGTATTTCTTAATGCAAAATTTCGTTGTTTGTTAATATATTTACCATTTTAAAGAAAAAAATTCTGCGAGTCTCACCCAAAAAATTTATTAAATCAACAAAATTTGCTTTATTGTCTTCCAAAAATATCAATAGCTAATTGTGAAAATTATTCATCTTTGATACTTTTTCCTATTTGGAGAAATAATCCTACTAATTGCACCCATAAAATTTATCATATTAATTGAAATTTGCTTCATTCTCAACCAAAAATCGCAATAACTCTACACGAAATTTCATCATTTTTGTAAAATCATTGCTCATTGATAAGATAAATATAATACATGTATGTAATCATTTCATGGCAATCGTATAACTATCATGTACATATGTATTTTATATTAATTATGATCAGAACTATACATTTTTTATGTAGGTTAAATAAACTGCCACCTGGCTCACAGCCTATCTGCTGTTTATACCTTAATAATAATATCAATTGTAGTCACCCTATTTTGCTATTAAAGTTATGTCTATGATGAATTAATTTGATCACTTTTTTAGCCCTTGAAAATGGATGCGATTCTTCCTGAGCCTGAACCTGATGAAAGCCTCGGACCAATTGAACCTCCTTACCCATCCCCAAAATTCAAGCGAAATTACACCATGTATGTCATTCAGGTAATTATATTGAATATAGACCAGCAACCTATACTATTTAAAGGCTTGAGTACATTGAGCTACTACGATTATTATTTTTGAAATAGTGGTAATGCAGTACCTAAGAAAAAGAGATGTTATATTCAGCATTATTAATTTTTTTCAGGGGCATGAAATGTGGAATGAATGGGTGGATCCATTTAGACTCTACCCACAGTTGCCATTTGATATTCTGCTGCCATCTGATGCTAAATTCATAGGTTTGTTGCCTTTCCCACTTTTTAATTACGTTATTAATAAATGCTGTGTATTTATTAGTGTCATTTATTATATGTTTTCATGTGTTAAAGATTATTCTCAATTTCAATGAGTGATATTTTGAAACTTTATTGTTTGGTAATAAATTTCTCAAGTTTTTCCTATGAAATTTTTAGTTATGGTCTATGTATGGTTATGATTGCCTTACCCACAATTTTTTTATGTTGTAGTCTTTAAGTTACAATTATTTTGCAATCCTACTATACTTGTTAAAGATAATGTATTTATTTAAAATTAGCATGCATACTTTTGGATCTCTTTTTGGCTAAAAATTGGGGTGCATGCTACAGTCAATGGCACAATAGATTTGGGCATAATAATACTGGTGCACATGTCTGGCAGCATAGGGTTGCTCTGAAACTCTGCTTATCCTGATTCCATTTAACTCATCGAATATTCCACCAAAGCATTATCAACTGGAAGAGCGACCTCAGCAGACTTTAGACTAAACAGTCAGGTGATAGTCTTTAATTGGAAGGGAATTGGTTAACCCAGCAAACTTTTTAAATGACTGATTTTAAATTGGTTTCTGTGCGCACTTACGAAGGACTTTTGGCATAAATTACTTCTTGAATTTCGTGTACAGTGTATATGTATAACATTTAATCTTAAGTCATGTGATCAATGGTGTAACCGTAAGTCTTAAAGTGCAATAAAATTGATATGCTGAAGCGTGACTTTGTGGAATGGAATAGACATTTCAAAATTATGAGAAACTTTGTAACTTCCACGGAAAATTTTATTTAAACACGACTGGTTTCATCACCGAAATGACATTTTCTGGTGGAAGATGTCAACTCGGTGACGAAACTGTTTGTGATTAAACAAAATTTTCTGTGGAAGTTACAAAGTTTCTCATAATTTTGAAATGTGCTACAGTGAATTTTAGATTCAAGGGTAAATGATATTTCTATTTCTGACGATCGAATTTTAGAGTGAGCATTAAATTCAATGGCATGTTACTTTTGGATTTATATTGTTCAAGTTATGCTTGGTTTCTTAGAAGTGGAGAAGGATGTTGTACATAGTGGAGTTTTTTATCTACTGCTTTAGTAAAAAAACTGAGTTAACTTCTCTTTTGGGAGAAAATATTGTATTTTCTCAAAATTTGCGTTATTGAATGTAAAGTGCACCCCAAAATTTGAGCATTGGCAATAGAAAAATCATTTGTTTGCAAATCTGATTCTCACCTTAAGACATGTGATCACACCATTTGCTGCACAATGTGTTTACTATCTACGTATATGGTGTCATATATGTATGTTTATACTCATGTACACTGTTTACGAAATATCGGTAGTCGTCTATTCCAAGATTTCTATGTAATTGAATGCATCAATTAATTTAAAAAGTTCAATAAGCTCGCCGATCCACTTTCAATTAAAATCTATCAGCTGATTGTTGAATCTCCAGTCTGTGGGAGCTCTTAGAGATAACACATTGATAGATTGATGGAATATTGGTGGAATGTTAGACGAATTATATGGAACTAGGGTTAGCCAAGGATCCAGCCAGTCCTGTCCTATAGTACATGTGCACCATTAGTATTATACTTGAATCTAGTTAACCGCCAATTCTATCACATAGTCTAATTTATGAGCTGAAAAATGACACAAAAGGGTGTGCATTATTTTCAAGTTAATACAGTATTTTCATGAACTTAATTAATTTCTATTCATGAAAAAAGTCCTTAAGAATATCTATAACAAATAATTATTTGTTCAGCCTCCATGGAGAAAATGACCGTAGAAGCGAAAAGTAAATTCTGATGTTTACCAATTTGCATTTTATTTTATTGACTTATTTGTTATCGTTGCTTATAGTTGCCTCTAAAACATTATACCAGTTATAAATGCACATGAAGTATCAGATGATAAAAATATTTTTTCATTTGTTCATTTTGTTTATTTATAATATATTTGGTATTAATTTTGAAAGGTTCTGGGCTTGGTTTTCGTCCAATTGGGCGTGGAGCAGGAGGAGCTGGCAAGGAGTTTTGTGAGAGTCTTGGAGGAAATCTTCCTCGTGAGCAGTTCACTATTGTAATGTTGACTTACGAGAGAGAACAGGTTTGAAATTGCTTATTATTGTATAGATAAATTCTTTAAACCACCAGGATTATAAATTTTGTGTTCATTATCCATATGAATCAATGATTACAATGAATTTTTATTGAAGTTTTGTTCTTTAGTCCAAAATTTTTGATCTATGCTATTTGTTTCCTTGCTCATCCCTTGTCTGTAGTATATTCTCTGGAATAAGTTAACAAAATTGAATTTTTGACCACATTTTGAGAAATAATGATTGATAAGTCAACCTGGAGCAAGGTTTTAGCAGAGGTTTTGCCTCCTCTCAAGAAGTACAACACCCTCTCTTAACTCA
Source organism: Sympetrum striolatum (assembly GCA_947579665.1). Classification (NCBI taxonomy): domain Eukaryota; kingdom Metazoa; phylum Arthropoda; class Insecta; order Odonata; family Libellulidae; genus Sympetrum; species Sympetrum striolatum. Next base: position 83,244,745 of record OX388346.1, read on the forward strand.
GTAATTCATATGTTTGTCTCAGATCTAGTTTGGGCTGAAAATGAAGTTTTGCATATTAGTTCATTAAAATTAATCATCTCTGTCCATATTTTCAGTGTGGTTTATCCTTCATATGAAATTGTTATTTTACAACTGACATTTGTTGAGTTTATGCATTTAAGATTATTGAGTTAATTAAAATTGTTCACCACCTTGGTCAAAATTAATTTCCACCATATTTATTTGTTCAAATTCATGGATGACTTTATTTAAGCCTTAATGGCGCTCTATTTTTTAGGTACTTATTAACTCTCTAAGCCGTCTCTATGGACTTCCTTACTTGAACAAAGTAGTAGTCGTTTGGAACTCTCCAAAGCCTCCTCTGGAGGATCTTAGGTGGCCTGATATAGGTGTGCCAATTCATGTAAGTTATGTAATCATAATAAATGTTAATCTAGCTCTTATAACTCAGAATTGTTGATTTATTAGGGTTGCTATTTGCTGTGGGGATGATACTCTGTGAATAATATTTAAATATCACTTAAGTAATATGTTAAAAGAAATGATGCATTTATTTCATTAAATATTATCCTGGACCTATAAAATATGGCATTACTTTTGATATTTATTATTTTATTTTCATTGAATGTAATTTGCCTCAAAGATCTTATGTAGGGAGATGTATTTATGTTAAAGTCTCATCCTCTGAAAATCTATTTATATTTGTATGTGAAATCTAAATTAAAATTTTGATTCATTTATTATCAATTTAATTATTTAATTAATTATGTAATGAATTATTCTTAAATGTTCTTCAAATAATGGTAAGATGCTATGGTCGAAAGTGATGATAATGCTAATGTGAAGATTTTTTTGTTTTCAGGTGGTGAAAGCTAGTCGAAATAGTCTTAATAATCGTTTCCTTCCATTTGATGCTATCGAAACAGAGGCCATTTTGTCTGTAGATGATGATGCACATCTTCGTCATGATGAGATTATGTTCGGGTTTCGGTGAGTTTTCACTTAAATGCCTTGATTTGTTACTTCACTGCAAAGATGAAATGCATGGATTATATTTATTTATTAATATATTGTATCAGATAGATTGAATCCATCAAAGTTTTTATTTCATCATTTTAATAAATTTTGCTTTGATTCGAATGTAAAGCAATTCTTAGGCCATCTAAGGCTACATGAATTTTTCCTTAACCAAAAGTCTTTGTGAAAAATCTTATTATTTATAATACAAATATAAAGCAAATTACCCCACTGGTTTGAACATACTCGCATGTTATTGACATCAGTTAGAATTCTTATGGGTCTGTGATTGGTAGAGAGATAAGGGTTGCTGGAAAGGAAAGAGTGAGCTTTACCGAGAATATGTGCTTTAGGATTATGGAAATTAATATAATGTGAGTAAATGTGGAATGTACATAGAAAATCTTGTTCTTAAAACTTGCATTTTATGGGGGAGTTTTAATGATGCGACATTATCATTGATTTATAGCATTCAGTTGTCTGCCTTTGTTCTTAGAAAGCAGAATGGTGAGGCAAACATGGTTTTGCCTAGGTGGACTTTTTTAGGTTGGCTTTCTATAAGCCACATATTTTTTTGAGTCACTTCCCAAAAAAATAGAGAGTTGAAATTAGAAGGATCGCTAGAATTCGTGCATATCCAACGAAAATCAAAAAGACATCGTCGAATGTAGTCCATGGTTCGATGTTAAGTTGGCGCAAAAATCGGCCGTTTAAAATGCATTGTGGCGATTTTTAAGATTTTTTTTGGACCCTTTCCCAATGGTATGGAAACTTGAAATTCGGCATGTAGTTAGAGATCATAAATATATTTCATAATCAAATTTTATGTATTCGATACCAGAGGGACATTTGCACTCTTCAATGCATTTCTTATGTAGATAATGGAAAAAATTTTAGGTTTTTTCGAAAATTTTTTTGATGCACTTCTTCCCGGCAAAGTAGAGAGTTGAAATTCGAGGTATCGCTGGAAAACGTCATATCCGACAAAAAGCATTAAGATATCATCGAAGATTATCCTTGGTTCGATGCTAGGTCAGCGCAAATATTCTCCCATTTAATTTACATTGCGATTTATAAGATTTTTTAAAATCACTTCCCGGTAAGATGGACACTTGAAACTCGGTATGTAGATAGAGATCGTAAATATATTTTATGTACGTTGTTGAACGTTCCGCTGATTGTCCTTAGTTCGATTCCAGAGAGCCATTTACATTCCTCAATGCATTTTTATGGAGATAACGGAAACAAATTTTAGGTACTTCCTAGCATGATATCGACTATAAACTTTGTATGATTCTTCTGTGCATTTACAGCTGTCAATATGTCTTGGGTCCAGGTGTCCAGGCATCTCTACAATCAGTAACTGATCCGATTTTTAAGAATTATTTTGAACTCCTTCCCAATTATATTAAAACTTGAAATTCGGCATATAGATAGAGATCATATATACATTTCAAAGACATGTTTTTGATTTCCTATATCGTCGTTGGTTCGAATCCAGAGAGCCATTTACATTCGTGAAAAGTAGGACGTCGTTTGAGGCAGTTGCAGCCAATATTTCTGCTTGAATTTTCACTCATAGTTAGAGATGGTGATCTTCTGTTGTGCTGCATAGTAAGTTCACCAGGAAGACCCGGGTTCGATGCCAGACAGATAAATTGCAGGGAATTTTAAGAATATTTTCTATCATTTTTTTTCTTTTGAGGACTGTCCCGACATGATGCCGATATGAAATTAGTATTGTCGATCTGCTTGCAGTATGCAAGCTACATTTTACTCGTATATTCTATCTCTAAGAGATAGGTCAAATTAATATTAAATCTCTTCATCAATAACATTGGAAAGCAAACTTAATGTTTGTCTCTTTCCAAACCATTATAAACGATCCCCAAGGAAGAATAGACTTGAAAATGGTCCAACGGGACCGGGAATCAAATAGTCCCCCGAATAGCTTGAGAGAATGTTCCGGCGGGATAGCTCAATGGACAGAGCACCTGACCGGCAATTAGGAGACCCGGGTTTGATTCCCTGTCCCGTCAGAATTTTTCAAGTGTATTCCTCCTTAGGATTTATCCTGGCTGCACACCATTTGGTGCAAATCAACCTTTACCTTATTTCTTCATTATAAAAGATTTAACAGTAGCTTGTCAATTCCAAGCACTAAGTTTATCTTATATCGAAAGCTGTTTTTGAATTTTCTGAATCAAATTTCTTGATAAATGATGTATGATCTGTATAATCTGTATGATGAGCTTTACATATCAAAGAAGCGTGTAATTTATTTATGAAGATATGAAATTACAGGAAATTATTCCTTCAAAATTTTCTTAAAAATGTGAGCCCTAGTGGAATAAAAGAATGGTAAAGCTTAAGCTTTCTGACAATTGGCTGTAAAACTATCTGAGGATTTCTTGCCAATGTAAACCAATATATTTGAAAAAGGATTTGGATCACTATATAGAAAACATTGATATTGATATTATCAAGTTTTAATGGAAGTTCATTATGTGTTTCTAAAGCAAATCTTAATTTATAATACATTCTTGTAATGTTGTTACTTAAGGTACTTTACGTTAGACCTAGAGTTAATACTCCTTTACTCTGTCATGGAAATACAACTGTTCTTCAAGAATTGTTTAAAATCAATCCTGGTGCACAAGGTAAAAACTAAAATCCACGGAAGTGGCCGAGATGTTGTGGAAATTGAGCTTCATAATGGACAAGAGATGTACACTTTTCCACAAAAAGTTCTTGTGGAAAAGTATACATCTCTTGTCGTTCATTATGAAGGTAAAAACTGATGAATTACTTGAACCTGAAGATGGCCGATCTGTGCCGAAACCGGTCGTTTTGCAAATAAATCTGTGGAAAAAAGTATTTGTTAAACCTTATTCTTAACATCCTCTGATGAATTACATATTTGATAGCCATAGAAGTAAAGAAAATTATTTGTATGGTTTTTATAAATATATAAAAATTTCCTTATTCTTATAACTATTATATGCTTTCTCACATTTAATGAATTCCACACTGAATAATGAACATAAAAATTAATTTTCTTTAATCAACACCAAAATTGATTCTCTCCACTGAATCCTTTTTTCTTTCTAATTAAAACATTTGGTTTATAATAGAATATATAAGCAATTTCAAGAAATATATTAAATTGTTTGGCTGGCAATTACTCCAAATTATTTCTAATTTACACTCATAATTACTGCATGTTACATGTTCTAGCTGTAATTTTGGTTAAGCAAAGCATTTAATGTCTCTTTAGTTACAATTTTTGTCCCTTTGATTGGCTTTTTCCAGAATGAATATACTATATTTACTCAAAAAGAATGCACACCCTCGTAGGACTTTATTCGGCTTAAAATTCAGGGTGCTCGTTAGAATTGATGGTACACTAACTAGATTCTGGATCAATATTACTTGTGCACAGGTCTTGTAGTCCATGGCCGGCTGTATCACCAACTCACCCTGGGTCCATGTAACTCGTCAAACATTCCACCAATGCCTTATTGATTTTTTACTGTAAGAGAAGCCCCTGAAAATTACAGAATAAACTGTTGGCCTATAGTTTTTAATTGAATGGGAATTGGCTAGCACATCAAACTTTTTAAATGACCGATTTTGAATTGGTTAACATGCGCACTTACATAGGACTTTTCTGGTGTTAGACGACTACCGGCATTTGGTGTACAGTGTATACACATATAAATATACATTAAATACATACAGCGAATGGTGTGGCCGCATGTCTCAAGGCCCTTTTCAGATTCACAGGCGAGTGATTTTTCAATTTCTGACGCTTGAATTATTGGGTGCATTTGATAGCACGTTATTTTTGAGTAAATACAGTAGTTTCTGAGAAGCGATTTGTGTTGGTTGATTGTTCTTGTAATTCTCACGACTATAAATTGTAATTAATAATTTCAGTGTTTGGAGAGAGCAGAGGGATAGAGTTGTTGGCTTTCCAGGAAGGTTTCATGCTTGGGATTTAAAGTACGGAGGCTGGCTCTACAATTCAAATTACTCCTGCGAATTGTCAATGGTACTTACTGGTGAGTTATGGGATATGAAAAACTTATTTCATTCTCTTCAATAATTGCTATCAAAGAAATTAGTAATTAAACTATCTAATTTATTATATCTATGGGTTGCAGATGAAATCAAGAGTGCCGAGTCTTACAAATAAAGTTTTCTTCTATTTTATTACAGGTGCAGCGTTCTATCACAAATATTTTGCCTACCTGTATAGCTATGGAATGCCTCAGTCCATTCGAGACAAAGTTGATGAGTACATGAACTGTGAAGACATTGCTATGAATTTTCTGGTTTCTCATGTTACAAGGAAACCTCCTGTGAAGGTTAGTTATGAGTTACAATAAAAGTTTTTAAAATACTTTCTGTCACTTGTATTATTGGTCTCTTATTAAGTTTTCCTCTGTTTTTGTTGTTTTTTAATCACTCACAAGTATGAGGTAATTGTAGATATCTATATTAATTTTTCATTCAAAGATATATTATAGCATATACACTAGATTTGAAGGTATGAAGGTTTCTTATAGTTGTATGAAATTCAGCTTCTGCATACCAAGATTATTGTGTTGACTCAGAATTGCTTAGTTACATGATACCATACATATTTATTAGTACATATAATTATAACATTGATAAGTTGAGTAATCTGGATGCTTATCTCATCCAGGACATGAATTCAATGATTGGTGTAGGGATTATTTTGGAGGAGATACTGTAAATCAAGTTGGAAAGAAAATTGTTCCAATTATGATTGTTTATTGACAAAATATTCTCCTAACTCATATATTAAGCAATATTCTTTTATTATCTTTATAGAAATATAATGGGTGTCGGTAATGGATATATACGAGGGTCTTCCGGAAAGTAACCTCCATTTCAAAATAAATTTCAAGTAATATAGATACAACTGTTTTATTATATACAACTTAAAACTACATGTTTGATTTACTTTTGCACATAGTTTCCAAACAAATTCAAGCACTTATCTTACCGTTTCTTCATTTTTTAAATACCTTCTACATAAAAATCTACCGCTTGGGAACATAGCAAACCTGTCATGGTGTCATCAACTTAAGCTGCAAGGATGTCACTCACAAGAGAAGACATATCACTTATGTCTTTATCGTAATGTTTGTTCATCAATGTTTTTAAGCTATACACACTGATTCACCACACCTTCACTCATAATGTTTGGACCCTAAACTGCATGCAATTCATGATGAATTTTGGCTGAAGCACTACCTTTTGCCCATAAAAATCTTTTAACACATATTGGGGGATTCCCTATTGCTCATGTTCTTGAGGTTGTAACTAGCAGACGAGCTGCACTACAATGCTCTGCCTCTGCAACTAGAAGCACACTGATCCATTGCATACACTGATACAAGAATGAAGGCACCTATTTCTACTATGCGCACTATTTCTTGTGCTAGGCAACAACGGCAGTTACATTCTGGATGACCATTGTAGTAGATAGTAAAAAAAATCTGATGTGGCCAGCCCCCAACCAGCCAACCAAGGGTTGGGTTGAGTTGGGCTGGGTTGAGTTGGGCTGGGTTGGGTTGGGCTGGGTTGGGTTGGGCTGGGTTGGGTTGGGTTGGGTTGGGCTGGGTTGGGTTGGGCTGGGTTGGGCTGGGTTGGGTTGGGCTGGGTTGGGTTGGGTTGGGTTGGGTTGGGTTGGGTTGGGCTGGGTTGGGTTGGGTTGGGTTGGGCTGGGTTGGGTTGGGTTGGGCTGGGTTGGGTTGGGTTGGGTTGGGCTGGGTTGGGTTGGGCTGGGTTGGGTTGGGTTGGGTTGGGCTGGGTTTGGTTGGGTTGACTTTCTCCATATATAAGATGTAAATATTTATCTACGAAAGTATTTTTGAACTCTATATTCAATCTAAACTTGGAAGATAAGTGATTAATTTATATCATATTATCTTTTATGTCACAAACATTATAAATAATGTTTTTCGGGACATGTTCGATGAAAAACGATGAAATTGATCTTTCGTCCAGAGCACTCACAAAGCACATAATCAGCAACTTCTGGTTTATCAGTATTTCACGAATAACTCCTAAACAATCAGTGATACAAAATATGTTTTATACAAAAGTTATAGTAAATTATATTTTCTAAAACTTTTATTAATAATAGTATTTACCTACATAAATATCATATTTATGGAGATATTTTGCAAAAACTGAAATTTGCTTTGAAGAATAAACCTTGACTTCTGGTTAACCGATTTACTCCAAAAACTAATCAACTCTGACAGCACTTACCACAGTGCTATATGTGAAGTTTGGTATTGATATGGATAATAGTTTTCACATTAGAGCGCCCACAAGCACACACACACATACACACATACAGGCAGATATCATTCCAAAAATGGTCAAAACGTGTTCTAGGGACCCCAAAACATGTATTTCCGTTGAAAACTTGAAGTCGATTTTTTTCATGTAAACAATACTTTCTCTGTACTACATATATGGAGAAAGTAATAATTATCAAAGGATTTGCTAACTGTTTGGTAAAGTTTAAATTTTAGGTTCTAGTTAATTCTTTCTTCTTTTTCAGGTAACCTCTCGTTGGACATTCCGTTGCCCTGGTTGTCCTGTTTCTCTTTCAGAAGATGACACACACTTCCAGGAGAGGCACAAATGCATCAATTATTTTTCTGAGGTAAATGACAACTTACAATTTTGTATTTCAGCATTAGCTTAACCCTTAAAGGACCAAGGGAGGGTTAAAAAATGTCCACCACTTTTTTCCTCAATATTTTAAGAACTTAATCGTGTTATACAGTCTTCTAACTTCATTGCATTGTTAAATATAGGTTTTTAAAGATAACTAACTATATGTTGATGCATTTTGTATGTTTTTTTAAGCAATGTAATGAGAGCGGAAATAGGCACAAAATGACCCTCCCTTGGTCCAACCAGTGACATATTTTTGAACCAAATGGAATCATACATTTTGACAAATAGTATTTAATTAATTTTAATAATTTAACTTAATTTTTAAAATTATACCTTGTTGTTGATTTGTAAGCATAACTAATGGTGATTTACAAACTTATTTTCCGAATTAGAGCTTTAAAGCCTGTACCAATGATAAGAAGCTTTATCATATCCTCGTCTTTAATGAGTTAAAAAAAATAAAAATTTCATTATTTTTATCGAAGTAGTACAATTTTTAGCAACAAAAATCATTGTAGGAAGTTTTTAAAAATCCAGAAGGCAATTGCTGAGGAGATTTTATGTTTCATTATTATTTTATCGAAAAAACAATAGTGGACAATTTTTGACCCTCCCTTGGTCCACGGAGTAACCACAAAAAGGCTGGACCTTTAAGGGTCAAGTAATAATGATGGTTTAATCTCCCTTGATAAACTGTTTTCAATGAATGTAAATGTCACTACATCTAATTGATGTTTTAAAATTTTCTTTTCAAATTCTGATAGTTTGTGATATTTATCAGATACGAGTAAAATGTTGCTTGCATACTGCAAGCAGATCGACAACACTAATTTCATATCGGCATTATATCGGGACGGTCCTCAAAAGAAAAAAAAAAAAGATTTAATTTTTTCTGAAAATTCGCTGAAATTTATCGTCTGGCATCAAACCCGGGTCTTACTGGTAAACCTAGTATGAAACAAAATAGAAGATCACCATCTCTAACTATGTGTGAAAATTCAAGCTGAAATATTGGTTACAACTGCCTCAAAAGACGTTCTAATTTTTACGAATGTGAATGGCTCTCGGGACTCGAACCAAGGACGATCTTGGAAATCTAAAAAATGTTTTTGAAAGATATTTATGATCTCTATCTATATGCCGAATTTCAAGTTTCTATAATATAGAGAAAGGTTTCAAAATAATTCCTAAAAATCGGATCAACTTCTGATTGCAGAGACACCTGGTGTCGAACCCAGGACACATTGATAGCTGTGAATGCACTGTTTGATATGTATGGACTTGATCTTTCTATATGCAAAGTTTGAAATCGATATCGTGCCGGAAAGTACCTAAAATTTGTTTCCGTTATCTCCGTAAGAAATGCATTGAGGAATTCAAATGTCCCTCTGGGATCGAACCAAGGACCATCAGCGAATATGTAAAATTCGATTAAGATATGTTTTTATGGTGTCTAACCTCATACCGAATTTCAAGTTTCTATGCCATCGGAAAAGGATCCAAAAAAAATCTTAAAAATCGCCACAGTGCATTTTAAACGGCAGATGTTTGCCCCGACCTAGCATCGAACCAAGGATAATATTCGTAGATGTCTTTATGGTTTCCTTTAGATATGCGTGGCATCTAGCGATCCCTCGAGTTTCAACTCTCTCCTTTTCCGGGAAGTGCCTCAAAAAAATTTTCGAAAATCCCCGCCATGTAATCTTATGGGGAAAATCGCGACTTTGGGGCCTTCTGGAATCGAACCCATGACACTGAGGTTCAAAGTCGGCTTTTTCCTGGAGGTTGCACGTTATGGCCAATATGTCGTAAAAATTTCAAGGCATTGGCACTTGTGGACATGGTTAGAATTTTGATCCCCTATGAATGAATATATAGGTATATCCGGAGAAGCGTCTATATATAATAGATGTAATTCTTGTATTATGAAGAGACTTGACTTATATAAATCTGAGTATTCTTCTTGTCGACTTCAATTTTCAATTCCTTTAATGGCTTTCAGTCTTTCAAATTTCTTTATTTAGTCTTCAAAATACGATAAAACACAGACAATCTGAGAAGAATTTTATGAAGGCTCCTTCTTTGCTTTTATTAGATTTATGTATTTTACTATGTCTTTTCAACAATTTTTATATGTTTCATGTCTACTCTATTTACTCGAAAATAACCCTTTTGGTTATGTAGATTCCTCAACAGTTATTCAGTACTTAAAATCTGATGATACATCAGCATATTAATTTAGTTGACATTCACTTTCAATTTAGAACTTTTTGCTTTACTTTTTCTCTGCTAACCTAAGATTGGTTTTTGGGAGATTTTTTAATATATCTAAATTGCAACTGAACATAAAGGTTGGTAATTACCATCACATTTAAAGGAATAATAATTTTTTTTACTCGGAACAAAAACTTGAGCTCATCAGTTAGTAAATCAGCTGTTATCAAAACAGAAAAGCTACTGAATTAGTATCATGGATGGTAGAGTGAGTTGACTTTGAAAAAATTGATATGGATTTGGTAAAAATGTTAAACTTATTGAGATCTAGCGTGATTGGAGTATTTTTCAGATAGAAAGTCTAAGAAAAATTTGGCTTTGGAGCATTAGATGAAAGCATTGATAGGTGGTTTAATAAAGGTTTTGCATTAAGGTGCAGTGGATCTCGTGGATATTTTTGGTTTGTTGTGTGGCTTCTTAGGTGGAAATCTTTTTTCATTGTGTTAAGCTGAATAGTAAGGTTGAGAATACTGTATTGTGTCTTTGCTTTAAAATATATCTGATATCACCATTGATAGTCTTTTACAATGGAAGAACTTATATCACACAGGAAAGTTCTATTATAAGTACTTATTTAGGTTTGTTGTTTATTATGAATTGCTCATGAATCTCTCAAAAAATATCAATTTGAAGAAGTAACTCTCATAGATCTAAAATTTTTATAGGTTTAATTATCTATGAGAAAAATTTTCTGCTCTAAATATTGATTTAAGAAGGAAATGTCTTGCAATGTCTCCTGGACAGTGTTTTGTTATTGAAGTAGTTATAATAAATATACTCCTCATCAAACTTCTGCACCCATCTACCTTTCACCTCCATCTACTGCATATTACAGATCATTAACAGGTTCATTTATGCATTGAATGATTTTATTGGGATATTGCAAATTCCACTCTGGAAATACATCCTCCTATCTAATTTCCTCAGAATTTATTGCGTAATGTGTGTGTGAGGCTGTAGCAAGGAGACAGACAAATGGTTTGATTGATAGATAGAAAATTAAAAAAATATTTTTTTTTTAACTCTCACTATTTACCAAATCTAACACTTTTTTGAATATTCATTTCATGGTCCACTGACACTGGCCCATTACAAACTTATCATAAGTATATAATTCTATGTAATGTGAATAGTACTTAGTTATATGAATTATTACTCTTTAATTGTTTAACAGCTTAATAATGTCTGCAAAAATGATATAAAAATGAAAAATATTGTATCAGTAGTCACATAATTTGTAAATTTATTAAAAAGAAAATTTTTTCTCTTCTCTATTTCCAGGTGTATGGATATAATCCTTTACTCAACACTCAGTTTCGAGCAGACTCCATATTATTCAAGACACGCATTCCACGCGATAAACAGAAATGTTTCAAGTTCATTTGATCAGAACTTGTATTAATGTGGCTATACTTAATTACTGCTTTAGTACCTCAAGTTCCTTTTCTGAGCTTGGTGGTCGTACGGCAGAAAAGTTAAAAATTGCATTTAACTCATGGTTTCCTACCTCACAGCAGATGAACTTGACTATGCATGTGAGTTGTTGTGAGTTTTATTAATTTGACGCAGATTAGTAAAAAGTCTCATTGGCTTGGAATTTTTTTAAAGAGGAGGTAAATATATATTTTCTCTCTACATTAATGTTTGGATTCCAATAGTAGGCATCAAACTCATGAGCTGTTGGTGCTATTTAGTGAGCAGACATTTGACTATTTGTGAATGTGAAAAAGTTGTGTGTTCGTAGGTAAATTTGTCCAATTACGTTCATCTGAAAAGAGAGGAGTTAATGGAAATCAAGGCTTGCTCATTCACCAGAACAATAGGAAATTCTAATCCCTAGTTTCAAATACTTTTTTCAAGATCTCTGTTGAAAAACTGTGTTCATTGCCTTTTTGTGCCTTTTCTGGGTTCTTTTTATTCTTTTGAACAGAATCTCGTTTTCTTTGCATGCCATTGAGTCCATCAACTCCTGCTAAAATGCAAGCCAAAGATTAAGGTTGTCTTGAAATTTTTTAGTTATTTTTTTAATTAATTTAATATGTATTAAAATAGTGCAAAGCCTGTCTTATAATTATTGTTTTTAGATTTTTTAAATTTATGCAGCCAATTTCTAAAATTACTTTTTGTATAAAATATTCCTAATGACTGTCTTATTTGTCTCTCAAACTGTTTTATCATAATAATTGGTTTATTATTGTATATTATGTAAAATATTATATTGCCAAAGGGAAACTAATTTTTATTTTTTTCAGGGGTATAATATATTTTATTTTTTGACTGGTCAAATACTATGTCGTGATAGTTAGTAATCCTCTAGTGATTATCAGATTGTGTTGTTGAAAAATGGGCCCATGCTTTTGTCGTTGAAGAGATAGTTATTTATTGAAATTATACATTTAGCTACTGAGGTCTCAAGTTTTAAGAAGAGAGTTTCATGTCATATTCATAACTATCATTCACAAGGCTTGCATATTTTGTATTCACTCAGAAGCTTATATAAATAATTTGTATTATATTTTAGAAATTTATGCTCTGAATTGTGGCAATAAGTTTGAACAAGTAGTGACTGGCATGGATTTCATTATACTTGGTATTCTTGTGAAATTAGAATCTGAGATGAATGGCATTTTATTACAGAATCATGATATTGCAATAATTCAAGCTGTGAAGTGAAAGTGTTTGATATCAGATGAATGTGATTTGAAATTATTTTGTTATTTAAACAACTCAACCAATAGGGAGATATGCATCCTTGGTATCACCTAATGCATGCAGGTAGCCATGTCTTTAGGATACTTGAAACTTGTATTAAGTACTGACTCTATCAAATGAATTTTTCAGGGTTGTTATCCCTCAATTTTGTATGGATCTTCTTTAAAATCATGGTCATCCTTATTTGCGTATCAGTAATTCTTTCAAAATATAATTCAATTTTGTAATCTTATAGGAAATTGAGAAGTATAATTTGATGTTTTCACACACAGAATTTTTTGATAGGGTAAATGTATATATTAGAAGTATAACCAAATGGAACCATTTACAGAATTCACAGAATTATTGTATCCAAGTTATGCAAATGAACTTATTTATTTCAAGATTGGTTTTATATATTACTCTAATCCAAGAATCTTGGAGAGCTCTGTTAAATGTATACATATTTTATTTGACTGTAAAATAATTGATTATTTTTCTGGAAGAGTGGTCCTATCAGAAGACCAGATTATTTTGTTTCCTTTAAGCTTGAGTGAGTTTTTCCTATTAAATTTCTATTGAAGTAAATAAATAAAATTGGTTAATGACAAGAAAGCGCAAAATCTTGCAGTTTGCTTCAATTTAAAATTATTTTAAATCCTTGAGTTGTAAGTGAACTTTAATTTCAACTCTTGGTTGTGACACTATTTGGTAGATGTGCAGCGATTGTAATGTTTTGATTTTCAGTTATCTCTTTTGTGGCTTATCTCATTGGAAATGATATAAATAAGGAATATGTGAGGGGAAGGTTTAAAATAGAGAAAATAATAACTGCATGTTGTTTAATTGACAGTTGGTGTGTATTTTTATGTTGCTGCTTTTATTCATTCCAAAACTATCTGTGAAAATTGCTGTATCAGTGAACAATCTTTGGAAAAACGTTTTTCTTAGTTAAGTTGCTGATTTTTTGGGCATCTTTCCTTTATAACTTAGAGGAGTATAAAAGTATTTTTATTGTAGCATAAAGCCGATTGGAATTCTTATGTATTTGCAGTTGTAATTGACAAAACTAAAACTTATGAAGTATTACTTTTGAAAATTTATCAAGGCAAAGGTGTGTTAAGATTTTCAAGTTTTTGTGAACAATTCCTGGGCTAGTTAATGTATAAATAGATCTTTTAGGGTACCTCATGGTTTGATAATGTAGGGATTGAGTTTTTATACAGTTGACTATATACACTCTTCTTATTATGGCTTTTTGCATCATTCTAATAATTTAAATTAAAGGTTGTAATATTTAAATTTTTTGTTCACAAAAATTTTGAACTTTTGAATATAACAGTAAAACTTTTTCATCCTTCTTGGAGCAATATATCCCTCTGCCAAAAAAGGAAAGGTTTGTGCACAATATAAAACAAAATAAGGTACATCTGTTAAATAATTTTGTTGACTAATGGCATTCTTGATCAAATCAATGCTGAAGTAACCCATTTGCAGGAATAAATCCTACAGCTTGGCAATAATATTTTGTGGCTGCAGACTGTGTGATTACAAAGGGCTTTGTGGTGTGACATAGTTTTGCAGAATGTTTTCATAGTCTACCTCGGTTGCTTTTCATTTTCAATCATCCCTTGCATTCAATGACTATACCTGTCCAAGTCATATTTGTTACCGTTCTTCCTACCTCTGTTGGAAATGAATAAAGGAATCAAGATATCGTTTAGAAAGTGTAGTTTTGTAGGTTTCCTCAGTGATTGGTTGTTCTTGAGCTATTAATTAATTACTTGATTTTAATCAATCCTTGTTATCAAGCACTGAAATAGAAAGAAAAATTTTGGAAAATGCTCCCAGATAACCATGTGGGCAGTGTTCAGATTTGGTGAAAGTGGTCCCGGGTTCAACCACTAAATGCAAAACAACCAATGTTGTTGAAGCATTTTCAACAATACTACCAATAAAAAATTTTGAAACCGAATTAATTCTCTTGAAATTGAACTTCATGAAACCTTGTTTGTAATTGTTATGAGGATTACAAGATATTTTTGCTTCCATCATTAGGGTGTATGTTTCCTGAATGTTTGATAATTGTTATTTGCTGCAAATACAATTACTGAATGTAACTGAGTTGATGGAAGTTGTTTTTACATTATTCTTATTTTTGCATTCATTTCCAGCAATGGATGAGGTTTTTTGATACTTGCATGGGACCATTTGAAAATTCTAGATTCTCAAGCCTAGTTTACTAATTGGTATTGCTCAATTGCTTTCAAGTTTTACCCTTTGTGCAGTTTTATCTGAGACTGTTACCAGTTTGTAGACCAGCGGTGATCATAATCTCTAGAATTTTGTTATTCTTTTTGTTGTTCGTAAATCATTCAGTAGTTCTATAGATTTTGTGAATTATATTGTTATAAATTATGTAAATTTTTATACACCTAAATCACTGTGTTAATTTTCAAGCTGTAAAGAAAATGTACAAATATTTTGTGTGAATGAACAAATTTTGATGAATTTGCGATGTCATGAAGTAATTAAAAAGTTTTCTGTGAAGCTTCTTTTACTGAAAATAAAAAAGAGACAGTGAAGTTGATTTTAATTTCTTTTCTATCTAGGTATTTATTCATGATTTTGACTGTTTCAAATTGTCTCCTCTGCTCTCAATGGAAGTGATGAAGGTGGTACATAAATTACGTTTTTTAATAAATCCAGTATTGAAATAATACCCAAGGAAATTAGTGGAAATATCGAATGATCATAAAATATGATAATATTTTTATTTAAAAAATTTTTTGATAAATAAGGCTTAACAGATAAATGTGATTTGAGCTTGAAGTTGTCAAAAGTGAAGGAAAAAGGCTCAAAATAGGATTTATTTATTGTTGTCTGATCTAAAATTTTTTGAAAGATCTGCCTTCTCTATATATCATATATGGCAGATGTTAAGAAGCATTTTAATTAACATGTACCCATTTTATCTGTGCTTTTTTTAATTCATAATTTAACACCTGATGTATCTTTGGTTTCTTCCATAGCTTTCCTAGCTAGTTGTGAGAGAAAATTTCGAATTAATTGTCTATAAAATTAATATGTTATTTAAAAAATTCATACCAAGTAGTATATGATACATTATCTCATGAAGTGATTACTTAACATGTATTACGTGAAGATGTAACATGGTTTTGGATTTTTTATCAATCCTCAATCATATAATAAGCATGTCAGTTAAAAATGTGTAATCCTTTAATTTAGTTATAAAACTTGTAAACTTCCCTATGATTTTATAAATCATTTGCCTAATTTTAATGACATATACATGACAAGTATACTGAATCAATCCCAAGAAGGATCATAAAAATTCATTCATCAAAAAGACCCTACTGAAATGGGGCAACAATTTGATTACGATATTTTTTATAATTCAAAAGACATACAAACCCAACATAATGGCATTGTTGGAAGTCCTTGTTACCTCATTGCTTGAATACTTTTCCTGATGTTGAAGTGAGCCCATTTTTTTAAGGCAAGGTAGTCTGTACCTTTCTTTAATAATGTGACAACTTCAAGAAAAATTTATTGGCTACGTTCTATGTCAGCTTCCTTCTGGCGTATGAATGGTTTCATGTCATTCATGAATCAGTTGTTTTTATTAAGTGATAGTTACTTCATTAGTCTGAAATAAGGTGTATTTTCATCAGTGATTTATGTTTAGAAGGAAATTCTGTAGCTCAGATGCTGTCAACTTATTGAAGATAGTGTAATGGGTCTGCAGAAATTCAGCATTTTACCAGTGTAAAAGTTTCTATTTTAACAAAACATCTGAGTTGTTACGGAAACACCTAGCCTAAGTACGAATATTGAAGCATGATCCCCATTGATTACCATAATCGACTTTGTCGTACAGTATACTTTTTTCATCCAGGGGTTAATAATTTTCTTTTACCCTTGGGTAGAAGTGATAAATTCATGGTAATCTATGTTCAGATATTCTATCGTTGTCACATTATATTTCTCCGTATAGATCATTACTTCTTAATGACTGTTTCTCCAGTCCATTATTTGTTACCAAAATCTTTATGCACTAGTGTTGCTTTTGAATGTCAAGGTTGCCTGTTTAACCATCGTTACATTTGGTTTGCAGTTCTCCTATCAAATTTTAATTTCAGTCGTTCACTTTAAAAATAGTAGATTTTTACGCTGTGAATGTCTGTAGGAATGCCTCTAGAAAATTTGCTGTTTTTGTGTAAGCTGGCCAAACATGAAAATATCTGAAGGCATAACTTACTCCTTGCTCTCCAGATTTTCTTTTATCTCTTGTGCATTTTTAACATGATTGTGTGGCGGAGCTCGTAGCTAAAACCACGCAAGGTCTCTTAGAATTTGAATAATCCGGTTGTGGCATTCTCCGCATTTAAGAGCGCAATTGAAACCATTACTTGCTGAGATGCAATAATCTACAGTTTACGGGACATTGCTCGGGACATACCGGCCTCTGTGGCCGGCAGAGAGCACGACAGTCTAGCAAAGCGGGTTCGATTCCTGGCTAGAGCATCGATGTATGCTTGTACTTAGGCGTGTTTGCGATGGTAAATTTAAGATCGAACTCTTTTAAGTAAAAATTACGCCCAAATAGAGAACTTTATTGTTATTAGTTGAGAATGGGTATAATTATATCTCTATACAAAATTTTGGCTTATTTATTGTCAAATATTAATGAACTAAAATCCCATGGGTCAAAAATCCTAAGAAATAATTGAGAAGTATTAATAACAAATATGTTGTAGTTTTTTTACTTTCAGGCGTTGAACTGCGTTTAGTGTGGCTGTCAATTTCCATAGAAAGTATTTAGTTGGTGGAATGAACTATTTTATAATAATAAAAATTGCACTACAGGTGGAGCAACATTCTCCGGGTAATGTCGATATCAAAGAGCTCTACATATTTATGCATATTCAGGAAAAACATAATTTATTGTAGTCTCTGTTAGTATCGTATTTTGTTTTTGCTAACTACCTTCCAAGCTTCTCCAAGAAAGTATAAACAGGGAATGAGAAAATAAATGCTCCTAAAATTTCCTCATATTCTCACCAATTAAGATGCATGGTATTACCAGTTATCATTAGACAGGCTGCTTCCTGTTGACTGGCTCCCTGCTTCCTTATTCTAGGAAGATTTTGAATATCACTATCTTTCTTCGCATACAAAGTTGTAGACAAAACAAGGATAACTGCGAAACTGCAAAGCAAATCAATTCCCTTTTCTATTCGGAAGCGTTAACAATAGCTCATTATGTAATTAAATTTTTTCCAGCCTGATTGTGAGCGAAGAATTCTATCGGGTTGATAAGATTTGCAAAATCCATAGCTGTTCGAATCGCATTTTTTTTACTTGTTAATTAAATGCTTTTTAAATGGGAAATGGCGCAGTATCGCCGGAACTGGTCAATTCATATGTGCTCGCTTTTACGAGTGCAAAGTCACCTACATTCCTTTCCGTTTCATTTTAATTTGTAGATTTGTACAGATTTAGTAATTAAAATTGTTCATTCAAAACAACAGTTGTCGTGATTTGAAAACTCGACCTATAACTAGAAATATCGAGTTGATACAGCTCATCAGCTGAATGACAGAATCAGCTTTTTAATTTCCTTTGCTACTTGGATGGAGATTTACGCTTTTCTTTAAATAACTCACAATTACTTTTAGTTGAAACTTTGGTATAAAATAATGAAGTTGAGGTACGGTTTAACAGATTTTTGTTCTTCTTTTCCATCAAATATTGCAGCGATCTAGGGATTGGAGAATTTCTGAAGGATATTGAACAATTACTAGTTCAAAATATTTACTTTTAATCTGGATAAAGAAGTACGTGCGCAGTGGGGAATGTTTATATGCGACTCAAGAATAATTAAAGGTCGTAACCACTTTTTACTGTGTAGTAAATTTTTTATCTTGATCGTCCCATACGCCTTTTTCATTTTGTAAGACGACAGCGCATGAACTTTTCCAATGAACCAATTTCCATATATTGGATGTTGTGAACTTGTAAGTGCCATGATAATGAAGAATATATTATAATGAGAGAGGATTGTGACTTTGTGATTGTGATATTCTAAATTACTTCGGAAAAGTTCTTTACAACGTTTGTATAAAGAAATTTTCAAATACAATTTATCTAAATCAAAAATCATCGAGGCTGAAAATTATTCATGTAATATTAAAATAAACCTATGAAATCTTTATAACGATAATTTAGCATATTTTAAAGGTGAGAATTTGAAATTAAGTGACAAAAGAATGTTATTCTCCGAAGGAAATGAAAAAAATTATTTTTAAGCGGAAAATTTCACTAGCTACGTGGCAATGACTTTGTTGCATGGTTGCCTAATTACGATTTTAAAATTTCAATTTTTCATAAAAGGAGATCTTTGGAGGCAACAGTCGGACACGTGTAATTTAGTTTAGAACAATGAATGCAGTCTGTCTCGAGGGAATCCCTGTTATTCAAAATTTTCCTTGGTAAATATTATTTTCGTTAGTTGTGCGTATCGTTACTTCCAAGAAAGATGAAATCTCCAAATTGTTGAGAGATGAATTTTCTTCTTAGGGGCCGTACACAAATTTGGGGGGAGGGGGTTCCGGCCAGGCGTTACGGTCCTTGCACGTGGAAAAAGGGAGAATTTTGCGTTACGTAATTTGTGTACGACCCCTTATTTATTTTTATTTACCGTATTCTAAAGTTTTACATAAGATAGCGATCATTGCAGGAATATGAGGAAGATGGCAAATATTAAATGATAAAGGAAATTGTATTTAGATAAGGGATATAATTTTATTTATTGTTTAATTTGAAGGCTGGATTTTTAATAATTCATAAATTACAAATTTAGTCAACATTTTACGACTTTATTATAATAATCTAAGGCTAAGGTCACTCGGGACTGAAAAACATGTATAATTATGATTTGCCTACTTTAAACGAATGAATCTATGAAAGATATAAATTTAAGAATGACATGAAGTACTTAATAAGAATGCTTTGAAACTTGGCTTTATTTCATGTACTCAGAATTATTATTAAAACTTCAAACGATCGCTGAATGAGTAAAAAATATTATTTTAGGACTGTGAATAAAACTATTACGTCAACAGGAGTAATTACTTAATCGAACTCGAGTTGAGTAAAAATGTCGAATTAAATTGATGTAGAAAATGTCTTTTCCAGTAACAGGAATAATACTTATGTCTTTCCAAAATTTTATTTTAATATCTTCCACTTATTAGTATGTTATATTATCTGATGATGTCGTTGAATTTTATCTCTAAAATTCACGCAACGCATTTATAAACGAAGAACCTTGTAGTTTCTTAAAAATTTCCCTCCAAATATTTAGGGATACGCGCAAAATACATCTTCCAAAATTTCACTTTCTTCATTGAGGTGTTTGATCCTAATGTATGCATAATTATGTATAGTCTATCACAGTGCCTACTTTTCTCCACTTCCTATATATGTGTACATTTAAAAAAAATTCACTACCCCATATCTTTTATCTAGCCAGATAAAAAGAAAAATAGAACGATCTACTTAGATTTATTAAGTCTATAAATTTGATTAACGTCGTACAACAACGATGTCAAACGAATTGAAAGTTGGTTACGTTCATGTACAGACGGGTGGTTCTTTAAAGGTAGAATATTAAATATACTCTCGCTACGTTTCAGTTAACTCTTTCGGGTCCGAATTTTGAAAAAGTAACAAAATAATATATTTTCCCACTGAAAGGTCTTTCAAGGTGTTATATATCTATAAAATATCTGCAATTCGTTCAAACGTAATTAGAGCCAAAACTTTTGACATAATTTCAAATAGAATAAAGTTATATTTACTAAAGAACATATTTAGAAAAATATTTTTCGTGGCAACTGCGTAAAACCTTAAACATACAATGTTGAACGTTATTGAAAGAGTTTAAAATTTTTATGCGTGGAAATATTCCACTTACAGTCAGTTTTTCATGAACGTGAACACCACCACCGATACACCAAGCTACAACTCGCGAGCATGAGTACACAAATCTTCATCTACAGCTGAAAATCATGCGTTTTCTTGAATAGCTTGTCATGAAACCTGAAGTTGGGACTAAATACTACAGCCAACGAGCGCAAATGGAGTCAGTGGGCGATATGAATGGGTACTAGAATCAAGAAAGCTACGTTATTCCATTTGGACTCACTGGATTGGAAAGGGTCAATAAATATTCCTCATTTGGCCTCACTTTTACTTTGTAAGTAAGTTTGTACTTTTACTATTCATAATTTATACCTATTTACGAAGGCATTTGCTGTCTTCAGGTTTCAAGGATGAGAGACAACAACTGAATAACTAGAAATTATTCATCCAATCTTAGGTAAATGAAAAGTTAACTTATTTCACCAAACCTTTGTCTTGTAACCAGGGACGGATCTAGAAAAAAATTTTTGGGGGGTTCCGATCGAAAAATTTAAAAATAAAAGATATTTCGGCTTTCACAAAACTTAGAATTGTGTTAGACAAACTCGATTTTTTTCGCTAGTGATTGCTTATTAAATTGTGTGTTTACTTGCGTTATTTGAGTATCATTTTCAAAAAATAGGCACAAGTGGTATTTCGGGGGGGTCCGGACCCCCAGGACCACCTGGATCCGTCCCTCCTTGTAACACAAGTCCATATCAACCGCCTAAAAGAGTCGTTTTCTCGTCCATGTAAGCTAATGCTGAAGATTACCACCGAATGCGCGCGTGGCGCTGCGCTACATTTTTTGAAGAATTTTCAATTCCACTGCGGCAGTGATAATTAAAGATTTCAATCCGGCCTATTAATTTCAAAAACATTTCCTTCGGGATGTGCTCCTGTCACATTTAGTGCTGCGATTTAAACGGCGCGATCGTGCACTGAAATTATCATTGATCGACCGACATTAAAATTAAAGTTACGTGCGGGATTTCATATCCTTTTTCTGTAATTTATTTATCTAGAGACCTCGTATTTCTATGATTTTCCTTGGTGTTTTTGTAATGAATCGAGCACACTTTGATCTATATTCCAAAGAAAAAGAGTAGTTCAGGAGCATTTCCTTGGAGAATAAATCATAACATTTCTAGCTCTACATGTTAGTTAAGACTTCAATTATGAGCATACTGTGCTCCAGCATTTAATGTTTTGGGGATACATTTACATAAAAGTACATTGTAAATACGTGAACACAATCTAAAATAGATGTAACAGTAGAAATATACAAGTAAATGCTGTTAATTTGTTTCAGTCTCCCATTTACTTTAATAATCTTACAGAGTTGCTTTTCAACTTTGGCATTTTTTCTGAATGTTGGCCGAACAAATTTTAAAATTATTTTTTTAAACCTTCATTTTTTCATACTTATTACCATTCTTACCATCTTAAATAGCTGAAAAGAAAAGTGGAAATTATAGATTGTTACGTAAAATATATTGGAAAGGTTTCATCGAAAGTTAATAGATTCATAGACGAGACCAATTTTAGATGAAAACAAAAACATTTGTAGAGACAACTATCTGCCCATAAAATATTCAGCACAAACATCCGCTGGGATCACAGTCACTACCATTAGCTACTAAAGGCTTTGGAGAGGAAATGAAGCTTACAACACAAGATGAAGAGTGATGTAGTTCATCCTAGTTTTACTCTCTGAACCAATTATTACCGTATTATAATTGAAACAAAATGAAATAAAACTCATAGCGTTCAGTAGGAAAAAGTCAGGGTCACTGAGCATAACAAAACTCTATTAGCTTTCATTCACCTCGGTTTTAAACCAAACTGCGAAACTGCGAACGGAAGAACAATTTTCCTCAATCCTGAACGAAAAATATTCTTAATACATTTAAGATAAAAATAAACTATGACTTTATTTTTATTTAAGTACTATTTATGCATTTATACTATATTTTTATCCTATGCCTTATGAAGTTCCACCAAGCTTAGCCAGAAATATTTGAGTATTTAAATATTCTGTTTATTAAGGTGTGGTGGAAACCAATGTCTTTCATTCGAATTTTCAGTCAAAGCTCCAAATTTGTTATTAATTTTCTTAATATTCATTATTAAGTTAAAGTTGTGAGATTTAAATTGATTAAAAGTTTTAGTAAGTTTAAGCAAATCCTCGTGGGTCGAGCGTTACATTTAACACGAGGCGACACGTTTTTTACACGAGGTAACACATATATTACGTTTATTTATTCCGAAGCTACCGAAGATAAACGCTTTCTTTGTACCTCTAATAACTTTTACCCGCTTCTCCGAAGGAATCCTAGAAAAGGCAATTACTTCCCTGCATAAACGATGAGACGGATCGTAAAAATGATTCGCTATTGGCAAATTTGCGATATTTCTTTCAGCTGGTAGGGGAGCATTATCCCACGAGAGAGAGGGGCGCTGTAGCTTAATCGAGGAGCATACTGAATGGACGTCATATAAAGGTTTCCCCAAACGAGTTTACCAACTACAAACATATCGCACGTAACAGGGTCGGCAATGGCTTGCATGATGAGGTTTTCAGAGCCTCTGAAAAAATTGTGAATTTATTGTAAGCGTGCACCCACGTCTGCCTCCAAAGGTGCTCCTTTTGTTACGTGCTCCACTCACGTTGCTCGGGTTTTGTAAATATGTTTATCTTTTATCTTAAAGTGACACAATTTTCCGGACATCTCATTTTTGGATATCTCAGCCGATCTTTGAAAATATTTCAATATCATCTCTCTTTATCATCGGAAGCTCTTTGCTTCCGCTAAATTTTTATTTCAATCTGGGATGAATATTTCGGTTTTATTTTATTTGTAATCTAGGCATTACGCTTCCCATATCTGTTTCGAACTGCGGTAGACTGTGTACAGCAATGATACACCACATGTACACCTAAAAACGACTGGGAAAATTGCAAAAGTTTTCATCGAAATAGTTTCCTGGTGCGTATGGAAAAATCCGGTAAAAATATTTATCTTTAAGTATGAAGATAATTTTTGTCGGGACATCGGGAAAACTATCCATGGGGTCTATGTCAGGGTAGTGATAAGCGTTTTTACTGTCAGTAAGCTGAAAGTGGATTATTCCTATGAAAAAATATGAACGCAGAGTTAATTGTTATATATTCTTCATGGGAATGCTGATACTTAAAGACGTTATAGAAAATGCATCATGTTATGGAGGTCATTAAATAACTCAATTAACTCAAAAACGTACTTCGTATTTTCCACAATATTTATTAATTAACAACCAAATTTAACTTTAAAATCTGATGTGGCCCACATGACTTTCTCCATATTTATTGAAAACAGAAGCCTATGCCGATAATATATAAATAACTCCAAAACAATAAGTGTTACAGGAAAATGTTTCATACAAAAGTTGTGGTAAAATACATTATCTATAAGTTTTGTATGTAATTGTATTACATACATTGCATTTTGACAGAGATATGTATGGAAAACTTCCATTTCTGGATAAACAACAACTTCCGGTTAACCATTATTGAAGAATAACTCCTAAACAATCACTTTTACGAAAAAAGTATTTAATATAAAAGTGGTAGTAAGGTACATTATCTTTAACTTTTGTGTGTAATTGTACATACTTAAATTGCATTCTGACAGAGATATTTAGGAAACAAAATTTTGTTCCGGATAAACCGCAACTTCCGGATAAGCGATATTCATCAAAAACTAATCAACTCTTGGCATTGTTAGGAATATACTAAATATGAATTTTGGAAATAATCGGATAATTTCTTTTTAAGATAGAGCGCCCACAAACTTTTTTACCGCAGACAGACAGTCACACACACAGACACACAAACACACAGACAGACATGCTCGGGAAAATAGCGAAAACGAGCTCTATGTGCCCCAAAACATCTATTTCCGTCGAAATCTGGAGGTCGAATTTTTTTGCGAATACAATACTTTCTCTATACAACGTATAGGGAGAAAGTAAAAATCGTGAAGTTGTTTCTTTACTCTGTATGCTTATCAATTTCCTCGTAAAGGCTTCGGAATTCGCGGAATGATTTTTGCTATTGTTGCAGTTGTTAATTTGGAAGTGTTTCGATACGTTATGTCATTTCGCGCATGGGCTCCCACCGGGAATCGAACCTTGGAACGCTTTCACCGCGCACTTGGCTATCCAGGAGTATCCAGCTATAGTTGCTACTAAACAAAGAGCATTGCAATTACTACAAAAATGAAGTGATTTACGTTAGGGACTCAAGAGTTTAGATATTCGAAATTAGCTTCAAAGGAAATGCGCTGTGTACAATCTCACTTGTCTTTTGAGGCTGAAAGCTCAGTAGGTCGTGAATTTGTTTTATAAAGATTATTTATCTTTGTGAATGAAAAAAAAGATCTTTGTGCGAAAGCTTTTCAAGGTTATTTCCCCTCGAATCAGGCATTTGGATGTCGTCAAACCCGACCGTAACAATGGCCCCTGATGGAAGCTGAAATTCCTTCGAGTGTTTTGTACATCAGCTGTAGTTGTGTCGTCTGTATTTAGCCGGTACAAGAGTTCATTAGGCAGAGGATATGTTGTTTCTGAGCTATCTTTTTTGTATACCAAAATTATAAGTTTGATTTTCCCATAATGAGTGCCATTAGGCTGGTCCGAAACGGATGGTACAGCCAATAATAGTTCATAAGAACTTGAAGACTGCCGATATGAGGAAAGATGAAAAATACTTGTAATAAAAAGAAAATCAACTCAAGTAATACTTTTTGACACATCAGAATCGTATTTTATGGCTATAAGCGATTATATGTAGTTTGAAATCCTTAGTCTGGAATTACCTCTCGTCCTCTGAAACAATATGAATCTGAATGATAAGCAAACCTGTTGAAAATCTAAAACAAAAAAGAGTTATTCCTGCGACTTTGTACTTGCTTTGAGAGGAAAGAATGTATTCATAGAACAATTACGTGAGAATATTTACTAACTCGCGTATTATTGTTTTCCTTTGTTTTCTGTTGTCAACGCACTAAGGTGTACCTATTTTTCATGTTAAAATATGTTCGAATTCAAATTATAAAATCTTTAGATTCCTTGATTATCGAGAATATGAATGATTCGCTACGATTAAATTTGTAGACGATATTTACAGCTGCACCGTTTGCATTTTTAGCCACAACTTCTCTCCGCGAATGGACATGGTCCGCTTAAAATTTTCATCTTGGCTCACTTTCTTTGAAGTCAAAGGCGACGGCTGCGGCTCTGTCTCAGAAATACTTGTTATACATCATAGAAGAAAGAGAGGTAATTTTGGGAGAGTAATAAAAGCACACGGATTTCTTTGTGACATTAGAGATAAATGTAAAAGCTTTAAAAACTACCTATTTTCTGACGTTTAAGAGATAACTAGGATATTTATGGTCGGGAAGAAATACATCGCAAAGGAGAGTCGGAAGAAATAATTTTTAAGGATCGTTTAGTACAGCTACAGAATGAGAGATAACAAATTTAGTGTTAAGGGAAAAAGTGGACGAGAAATGTTAATTTATACTACACCACAAAAAATAAAACATACATAAAATTACGTAGATAATAATAAAAGCTGATCGTGTGTGTATGTATTTTTTTGGTTTAGTACAAAGTAAAGTATTTTGTCTACTTTTCCCGTTATAATGGATTAACATCAAGTGAAGGCTGAGACCATCTCCGAAATTTTTATGTTGTTGCGAGTAGATGATATGAAAAACCGCTTTAGCTTACAGGGATTGGTAAAATTAAGTAATTTACGTCTAATGTGATTTTTCGTTGAGGGCTTTAGATGCTATAATGATGGAGTGAAATTACTTGATCGGAAGATATCGGATGTAATGTTCTACATTCCGAGTAAAAGGATTCGAGCGATAAGGGGAGCATTCATTGATCGCTGATAAAAATATCATTAATAGCTTATGGCCATCGTTAGATACTGCATGGCCAAAGTCCGGCTGCGGAGTGTGCATTAGTTTGGAGCGGTCGGAAAGCAGATGTATGTATTTTGCCGCACTAACACGGTTCTCGACTCCTTGAAACACGCTCTTTATCCTTCTCTACGACCTGCGATGCCATTTTCCTCAATAACCGACCATCTTCTTCCATCACAATCCATCGTTTCTCTACTTTTCCCTCCCAAACCAAGTACTACCAACTCTTCCTCATCGCTACCCCTTCCCCAGCCACTGACTTGCGATAACCTATCCTCCTCTCTCTCTATCTCTCCCTCTCTCTTTCTGTGCCTTTTTCTCTCTCTCTCTCCCTCTCTCGCCTCGCCTCCTTCATTCACCGACACCAGCGCCACTCGCGGATCAATACTCGCCTCTCCGCCCGGTGACGTCATTGCTATTCCACACGCCATTGGTTTAGATTTAACGCATCCTGTTATTTATTAACCCTGCATGAATGAGTAATGTTGAGTGGATCTGAAGTTGATGGTAGGATAAAAAAGAGGTTTATGTAAACTTTTATCGCGAGCGGGGTGGGGGGGGATATTCGCAGACCAGTACGACGTGCGAGGCGAAAGGTATTTTCTCTCCCTATTGCACTTTCTCCCCTTTTGGCTACTTTCTTTATTTCGGCGACCACCATGATTCGTTCCCCCCGACGTTAAGGGTTCTCGGATAACGTCGGCCCGTCCCGCGGGACCGGCCTCTTCAAGGAGCCCGCACGAGAGGCCGTTCTCGGGACTCGAACTGCGTCGGCAGTTCTTTTTAGTCCGCCGAAAAAGTCAACTCCGGGAGAGAGAGGTACTTCCCACCCACGCGCGAACAATTTCCCAGAAAAATCATGCGAGGATTGCTTCTTTTTTTCCGTATGGAATGGGCGGTGACAAACTCCCATGAGGTCCTTCCCATCCCGCTCCCACGGCGAACCCCACCTCCCCAAAAGACTACAGAACTCTCAGAAAAGGCGTGGCGGCTACGAGGACGGGGTTCAGCCTCTTCGTTTCGGAGGTCTGGGATAAAAAAAGAGGGAATTAAAGGAACTGGAGAGAGGCTTGCATGCACGTCCGCGAGTGGAGCGGAAAAAAAAACACCGGACGGGAGGGACGATAAGATGGTGGTTAAGTCGGGGCTCTCCAGCGGGAAAGAGGGACGAGTGCATGAGGTATTCTTCCTCCGGAAATAAACAGTCCCGGGGTTCGACTTCCACCGACGCTAACTCCCTCCCCTCTGCGTTTCGCCGCGATTAGCAGCGGGGGGACGTTAAAAATTAAGCTCCTCTTTTCTCTCGCACATCCCTTTTTGTTTCGGCGGATGAAAAGGGAGAGAAATCCCACGCCTGCAGGTGTAAGCGGGAAGTACGTGGAGGAGAAGGAACAAAAGCGATCGAGAGATCGTCTCCGGAGTCGAGGAAACCAAAGAGAATTAGTAAACTGAAAGCCGACAGCGAGTGGGGGAAGGATGACACGGGCGACGTCGTAGAGAAGAGCGGGAATCCCGTCTGGGAAAGCAATCGAAACTGTAATAAATAGAGGGGATAATTTTAGAACTCGTATAATGAAGCGGAGGGAAAAGCTCGTGCTTAGAGAAAAAAATTCGAAAAATGGTGAAACGTATGGGGTATTACGGAGCAATGTGCGGATTGTATGCGATGGAATAAAGATGAATCGGATGATAAAATAAGACCGAGGCACATCGCTCTAGAAGGAGATACATGGAGGATAAAATAAATACATCGAAAGGACCCAAAAAGACGGAGTATAAGGAGAAATTAGCTCACTCTTAAAGAGAAATAAATCGAGAAATACTAATGTTTGGAGATATAAAGAGATAAATCGGATGCAAATAAGACCGTTCTAGAAGGAACATGGAGGATGAAACAAAGACATCAAAAGCCTCCAGAAATGCTGAGTACCGGAGAAATTAGCTCATAATTAAAGAGAAATAAGTCGAAGAAAACTGATGTATGGAGATAAATCGGATGATCGAATAAGACTGTTCTGGAAGGTACATGGAGGATGAAATAAAGACAAAGAAGGCCTTCAGAAAGGAGGAATACGCGGAGAGATTAGCTCATAATTAAAGAGAAATAATTCGGAAAAGACAACCGTATGGAGTAATAAAGGAATAAATCAGATGATCGAATAAGGTAATTCCAGAAGGTACTTGGAGGATGAAATAAAAACATCGGCGGAATACGGGGAGAGATTAGCTCCTATTTTGAAGAGAAATGAGTCGAAAAAAATACGGTGTGGAGAGAGATACAGAGATGAATCGGGTGATCAAATAGGACCTAGAAAGAGGTATAGGGAGGATGGAATAAACACATCGAGGGACTCGGAAAAGACGGAATGTATGGAGAGATTAGCAAATCTCTCCCTTTCCCACCTCTGGGCTGCGGAATATCGAATGACACGTCGGAAATGTCGAAAAATGCGCAAATCTCCTTCTCTTAAATATGTCGGCCGTAGGAGGAGAATTGGGTGTGGGCGAACGGAGGTAAGAAGTGAGAAGAGGGGGAGCGAAGGAAGAGGAGGATAAGGCGTCTACTCGAGGGAGGAAGACGAAAGGGGGGAGAAAAAGAGGGTGTAGCATCATGAGGAGAAAGGCCGTGCTCAAGACGAGCTGAAAACGCGGGACCTGGAAGTCGGACTTGCGGCGAAGGAAAACTCGTTCCCGCGGAGACGGCGCGATCGAAATGTTCGTGATTTTTTTGGGGAAGAAGCGGAGGACGGACGCGGTTTAGGAGTAGCATACGTATCCTCCACAAAACAGTAAGTGCGCGAGAAACGGAAAGCGCAAGGGGGTTTTCACCCTTCTTTTTTTGCCCTCTCCTCTGCCGCCGATTCCACTGCCCTCAGGTGGCTGTTGGGCTCAAACACACCCGCACGCACACTCTGGGGTTCGGAGCGGGCGGTGTTAGAGAGAAAGGGAAGCAGAGAGGGGAGAGATAGATAGAGAGAGAGAGAGAGCGCTCCCTTGCTGGAAAGTGGGATCTTTCACTCCGAGTGTTGGCGAAGGGAAAACATGACGAGAAGAAGGGACGCTGGCGGATACTCACTAAGCTTTCGAGTCCAAAGGGGAAAGGCTGTCGGACGGGCGGTCTGACCGAATGCTATCGACTCTCCCCGTGGGGCACACTAAAGG
Source organism: Sympetrum striolatum (assembly GCA_947579665.1). NCBI lineage: Eukaryota > Metazoa > Arthropoda > Insecta > Odonata > Libellulidae > Sympetrum > Sympetrum striolatum. The sequence goes on from OX388346.1 coordinate 83,274,585, forward strand.
AAGGAGGAATCCTAGCGCAGTTTCCCGAAAGGCACCCCCGGACGAAAAGTGTTTTCTTCTGCACGCGAGTACTTAGCGTCATACACCCACCCCCTCTGCTCCTCCCCCTCCCTCGCAGTGTGGTTGCAGTCTTTTGTTTCCCGTGACTGGGGCAGTGGGGTTGTCGGTGGAGCGGCCTGGAAACATTTCGTAGCTCACGCCCGCTCCGTTGGATGGCGGTAGTTGGCCCGAAAGGGGGTGTGACCCGATCAGATTGAACGCTTCGGTGGTGGTGCCGCCGCTGCTTCCAAGGACCTCGAGGAAAACGGTGGTCTTTTTTAATGGGGTCGTCGCCACCCGTTCGACGTCAACAACGGGACGGCACTCGTGCGCCACTTGGAACTACGTCCGCATCGCTGGCGAGGAAAGACGCGCGGTGAACCCTACCGCGAGTGCTGGTGGTTTTCCGAAGGGTGCCGCCCATTTTACGCTCGGAGAGTACGTCCCTGTGTGGTTTCGAAAATGGGAGGAGCGGCCCCGAGGAGTGGAGCGGTGAAATAACGATCGTGTATGAATCAACTCACAAATGTCGCCGAATGACTCGTGACCCTCGACGTGGTGTCGTGAGACGGTAGGTTCAGTCCCTTCCTCCCCGCGAGCGGGGACGGACGGTCGAAACGGTCGCTGGCAGTTTTATCTTTCGAAGACTGGTGTCGGTGGAGTGACTTGTCCGGGAGGGGTGTCCGAGGGCCCCCTGGCGCCCCACGCTGAACCAAGTGTGACAACAATTGATAACACGTCTCGGCGCGACGGTGAATTTCGAGCAGTGCATCACCCGTCCCGAATCTCTCTCCTCTCCTCTTCACTCTCCCCTCTCGTGGGGGGGCCGGGAGGGGGAGGGGGAGGCACCGATTGATAGCAGAGGAGGAGGAACGGGGGATTTTCGTGTGTTTGTGTACCGCCGAGTAAAAAGGGGACTCACCATCCTAGCTAGGTAAGCGGTCTAGTGGGGTTTTCTCCATCGGGGAGGATCAGGGGGGGGGGGGGACCGGGGGATCCATCAAAAGGAATTGCCCCTTTCACGTCGCTATGGGATTGACGCGATACACGCATTGGTCGCCTCCGGCCTCCGGTTTGATGGGGCTTTGGAGGGGACAGATAGGATCTCGCGAAGGTGGGCTTGTTGGTTGCATCGGGGGCGATGGAGGTGGCGGAGGCGGTGATGGTGAGGGCGGAGGGGGTCGCCAAGTTGGGTGAACGAGGGAAAAAAATCATAAGAACGGGAGTTCTTAGCCGAGGAAAGGATATGAGGTGGGGTAGGGGGAAGGGGGACTTTATAAGTGTCTCCCGCTTCGCAGGACTGAGCCCCCCCTGACCCCCCTCCTTCGCTCGTCCCCACGTGCCCTGCCCCCATCTCCCCTAACTCCCCCTAACGTCCTCCGGTTAGCTCGCGTGTGATGGTGTCGACTGGCGATGGTAATGACCGCCATTCGATCGGAAAAAAAGTTCACGCATGTATAAAAAGGGAGCCGATGGATACGCATCCGTACATGGGCGCGAGCGTGCGTCGGGATGTGCGATAGCGCACGCGACTATGCATTGACACGCGCGGGTTTGTTTAGCTCCCTTTTTTTCCTGTCCTCGAACGAATAAAAGTTTTGGGAGAGCTATGGTACGGGAGGATCCTTGGAGCTGATTCCCATCGTGCCGTTTACTTGGGGAGTGTTTGGGACGGCGCGAAATAGATCGAGAGAGGAAACGATATCTCGCGGAGATATTACATCGCCCTGTCAAGGCGCTCACGGTAGTGTCGGGAGATAAACAAAAGATTTTTTTGGGTTCCTCTCCATAAGTCCCCCAGAAAACCTTGTGGTGTTTCTTTCTGTTTTGGTGAGCAACTTCGATAAAGCTTTTTACACCGCTGATTTTTTTACACTCGCCGAAGCTAAAAGGTATTATGAACCCTCGTAGGACGTTATGTTGTTCCGTACAGTGTGTGCTTCGACCCAAGGCTAATATCCTTCGCTGTTGATCAATTTTCCTTAGACTTCCCTCGACGAACATGGACATTTCGTGAGATTTAGGAAGAGAAGTTTGCACAAGAAGAAGACAGCGTACAATCACGAGGTCGGCGAGCGCGCGCGGTTCAACAATAACGGTGTGCTTTTGTTTTTCTTGATAACGTCCCCTCTCTCCACCCATCAGAAGAGGGACCGTTTGGATTTCTTCGTTTTTTCCTCTCTCTCTGCAAATCGAGACGATTGAATCGGAGCAACAACTGAGCATCGCGGTTGCGATCAGTTCCGTTGGTTTTTGGCCTCCGTGAGAGAGAAGGCGCCGAAGGGTGTGGGCGATAAAATGGCCGATCCCAGACTTCAGCAGCACCCGCCTCACGTATTGCACCAACAGTATCACCAGTACCAAGGAGGTGGAGGAGTTATGGTGGGGGGCAGGCCGGCGGGGCAGGGGGGCGGAGGCATAGGACCACCTCCTTCTCAACACCCGCCCGGCCTCCACCCCGGCCCCACCGCCGCTCAGCTGGGCCCGCAGCCTCCTCAGGGTGGACCTTCCTCCAGTTCCCCTTCTGGGGGTCTGCAGCAGCCTGCTGGGATGGCGCCCCAGATGGCCATGATGCCGGATATGGCACCGCCGCTGCCGGATCTCTCCCACCTGACGCCGGAGGAGAGGAGAATAATAGAATCGGTGATGATGAGGCAGAAGCAGGAGGAGGAGAAGGAAAACGAGGTCATGAGGTGAGTGTCGTCTTTTGTTTTTGCATAGGGGCCGACAGGGCTGACGCCTTCGGCATCCGATTGTCGAAACTCCCGCCAATCTGCACGACCGGACTTTGTGTGTATCGCGCCGAGTACATCCACCACTTCAGAGACCACCTCAATGGTCTTCCCACTCTCTTTCGGTAGTTTTTTACCCCTTGAAAAAATTGGAGGAATCTATCGCGGTACTGTCGAATCGAAACAATTGAGTGTCCATCCCGAATTTCATACATCGCGTATTCGATCGATGAAGAAGGCGTGTGCCATCGTCGAGGTCCACTTCTTTCTCTATTGTTATTGTGCTTATTGATAACGTTCCTCATTTTCCTATAGTGTCTCTCGAGTAACCGACGAAAGGTCACAATGATCGCCTACACTTCGTATTCGGGATTTTACTCATTTCGACCGGATGCATGCCCTCTCTTTTCCGTTTTTAGTCAGCTCGATTTGTTATTGCGGTCAGTCGATGAATTTTGTAGCATAAGATCGATAAGCGAGGATGTATGGAAAATTCGAGAAAGCTCGGGTGTGCTTTTGCGGACGTGAAGTATTTTTGTTACAATGTTGCTATTTATTAAAAGCCGCGGAGACAAACTGAAGTTTTTATATCTCTAAAAAATGGGTCGAATTGTTTGAATTGAGAACGCTTGCTCTAAATTTTAATTGAGTATGATGTTCACGTATAGTATAAATAAGAGGTATAATAACTCCGTTTCATTAATGTATGTTTATTAAAGTTTGTTGATACTATACAGGAAATTATTTTACATTTACTTAAGGTACTTTTAAGGGTATCTTTATGTTTTACTCTAATCATACCCTATTCCGGTGAGAGGGGTTTAATCGTTGAAACTGAGTGGTATTCATCAGCTATCCACACATAGGAACATGCTGTTAATTATCGCGAAGCTCTCGTCTTAGCCTGTACTTAATTGGAGAACTCTCTTGATGGTCTGTGATATAATGGATTATCCCCCCTTTTGTTGAGGTATATGATGAGATTGCATTAAGTGTTGAACGGGGGCTTGTTGTCTCTAGGGAACGATGCTGTTTAGGGATAACCTAACGTAAACAAAATTGTTTTTAGTTGGGTTAATGGAAAATAAATATATCACTTCAAGTATTTATTAAATCACAAAGCGAGGTACTAGGAGGAATAAACTGCTCAAAGATCTAATATAGTGATTAATAATTTAAGTCATTTTTTAACATAGTTTAGTTTTCTCAATTGTGTGGAATCAGGCTTTTAAGAAATATATTTGACAGGATTGCATTTGTTATCTATTCGGCAGCGCATGCGTGAACTATTGGTATTTTGACCTAATGATAGTGACCCCTTTATCGTTTACTCCACTCGATTCGGCATCAGTTTCGGAAAAATGTATAAATATCGGTCTAAATGTATAAATTAAGAATTTAAATGCTTACATAGAATAATTTTGAAAGTTCAGCTGAGGAAATTCGCCAACTTCCGAAGTGCACATTTTAGGGCGGTCATAGATTTCCATGAATTATTCTTTTACGAATTGTGGTCTGTTTTGAATAAATTTATTATAGCATCCGCTGAAAATGTCATTGTTTCTAAGACCTGTCTCTAAAAGACGATTAGGTCCTCATTTATACCTTTTCAGCGATTTTTAATCAAGAACCCTCCGTGCAGTCCCTAAACGTCTGTACATTTTTACACTCCCCATTCCGTAGGCTTTTTAAACGAATTCAAATCGAGTTACGCTCCGACTACAAAATGCCAACGTTATACTCAAGTACGCTCGTAAACATGTATCTTTACAACCCACGTTTTCCCTTAAAAATCCTCCACTTCCACCCTTTTTTCCACGGAGGCGTGCTCTCTCGCATGTATGTGGGTCGTGGCCTTTATTATGAGGGCCCTCTGAACATTGGAGGGCAAAGTAGCATTGACGAAGTGTTGCGCCACTTTTACAACCCGCATCACATAGCCATTCGGTAGATTTAATCCGTAGTTCACCCGCGCTGCGGCGGGAAATCGAGAGAGAAAGGGCGACAATTGAATAACGCAAGATGGCTGCTTGCACCCGTATAGGAATCGTTTACGAGATTGCCGTTTTATTCTCCCGCTCCATCCGCAGCCACCAACGATTAGCCATAATCTATTCATTTTAGAACTATGAGCGTTTTATAAACACCCCCTCATGCGATTGCATTCGTGAACTGCCGTTGCTATAAATAGATTCACGTTGCTGTCGCGAAGAAAAAAGCACAGCGTTTCGCGTTTAAAATGAGATACACACATACATGTTTTTACAGGAACATGCGGTTTCAAAGTGAGATATCGAGGTGGCGAAGTCGTTATCATTCGGAGTGGTTAATTTTTGCGTTTTTTTATTTCGAACATGGTGGACCAACGTGTGGAAAATGCGATCAGCTGAGCGCTTGAGATATGAATGAAGTCCCGTAGTATCTTTACGGTCAAATGATACATGTATCGGCTTTGGTATTTTTTGGATTATTGGGATTGGGAATAGAGATGGTTTGTGGGCTGCCTTAAATGTTCAGAAAATCAATATAATTACCAGATAACTTCCGCATTTCTACATCATGCGGCATCGTTGCGTAATCGTGCCGCTGAAAATTAATTGATAAATAGGACTGTCAATGGATTTTGCGTTAAATGATCTGGTTGGAAACGAACATTATAAGTAGCAGTAAAAGTGGTTGAATTCGGTACAAGTGGATATTGTATGTTCATCGGTGTGTGTGGCCTGGATTTTATTTCCGATATTCTAATTATTTTCCACTCTTTTCTATTAAATACAGACTAATGAGTAACTTAGAGATATAATAACTTATTGTTTCACTATCTGAGTTATAGGGTATCGTGAAAATAAATATAAATATTTATAGCATCTACTTGAACAAAGAAGAAGATTGTAATTAGTTACAGTAGGAGAATGAACGATGTTATATCACTATTTTTCGGACAATTGGACTCTTCTCTACTTATTTTTATCATCTTTACCTTGTAAGGAAAGGGTTGAGGTGACTTTGAACATAAGGGCGTGCACCCAGAAAAATTCATAAGCAAAAGCGGACTTGAAAAAAGTCCGACAGGGCCGAGAATCGAACCCGGGATTGTTCTGGCAGGGTAGCCTAGATGGTTAAGGCAGCCTCCCGTATAGAGGAAGATCCCGGGTTCGATTCCCGGCCCTGTCAGACTTTTTTCAAGTCCGTTTTTCCTTGAGAATCTTTACCTTGCTTCATTTATGATATAAACGTTTATCCATAAAGTTGTTGAAAATTAGATATAGATTAGGCTAGCCTCTTACGTTAAAGCTTGATTATAGGAAAATATTTTCCTTATTACAAGAGGAAGCCTTTCAGTTTTTACGGGGATTGCTTCGATAGAAATAAATACTACGTTATCTTAGTATATAATATTAAATCCTAAGCTTTCAGGAAATTTTTGCGAGCTTTTGTTTTGAGAAAGAAATAAAAAAATTACTTTTTCAGTGATTCATTCAGCTATAATTTTCAAAATAGTTCGATAATATACGTTCGTAATCAATAATGATTTGAGTTGTTGAATAGTATGTTTTCTAAAACCTTAAGTCAAACAGGCGATCTTATTGTTCATATTTTCTGATATTTTGAAATCGTGCTTTGCTCATTTTATTGAAAGAATTTCAACATGGGTAGGATATACTTTTTTTCTTTTTTGGTTTTTCTTAGGCAATGAAAAATATGAAAAGAAAAAGAAAGTGGCATATGGATACGTCGGTATTTATCTCATTCCTCTGTTCGGCAAGAAACGCATCGAGGGTGGAATGAATATTGATTTGAACGGCTGGCGCAACTGTAGTACAAGTCACGTTGCTAGTTTTTCACGCGCCGTAAACTATTGCATTAAGCGAATAACGAATTTCGACATTAATTTTTCTCGCTGGAATTCCGTACAGCGAATGGCGAAACAATTGTCAGAGGGTGATATCGGATCTGTAGCAACGCAATCCATGCAGAAAATTTATTCGCTCAGATTCTCGAGCTGACAGGGAAATGAGGGTGGTTTGCGTAATTTGGGATATCATTGAAACACGACCTAGATGTGTGTGGAGGACCTTCACGAATCATGCGATTCATCGATCAAAATGTGGGCGGACGGCGAGGGCACTTAATTTCGCATTTTCTTGAATTTTGCGGTTTCATATCCGCCAAGATACATCCATGCGAAGACATGTCAGTGTTTTCGCAAAATCAGAGCGAGCGCACGAGATTAATGGAATTCTAAAGATTGATAGAATTGATGTCGGAGCTCGGTTTCGAGGATTTGATGGCATCATTCCCGGTGGTACAGGGAGTTGCGGGGATTAATTTCAGAATCATGAGCGCAAATGCAATTAATGAGAATATTTCAGATGTGAATAAATTGTATCAATGACTCGCATCAGTGTGTTTTTAAATTCAGCAGGAATTAGAAATGTTAGTTATAATGGTTTATTTGCATACGGAATATTTATATGTGAATAAATTGTATCAATATAAAATTCCAGAAGAAATATAAAAATAAGTTATGTGTATATACTTATATATATATTCTTCATATAGGTTGAAATATTCTTCGAGATCGGATAATTTGACGGAATATAGAAGCAGTTAGTCGCGATTCTTCTTTACATATTGAAATGAGAAAAGATAAGATTACGTGAAATACATAATCTTATCATAAGTATAATTCTACCATATATATAATTCTACCAAATAAAGTGGATTTTATTTTTTTACAGATTTCTGATTTGCAAAGGAAAAGAGATTTAAGGAATTTATATTTTGAAGAATTCCACAGTTTTCATTTATCTATAATTGTTAGCCCATATTCTTTATATCTCTTTCGTCCTTGCTTGTTAGTTGATGTAATAAATGTGATTTTAGAAACTTATTTAATCTCAAATTCAACAAACCAAAAATTATTCTGCAACATATTTGAACTGTAAAATTTCAGAGTGATATATACATCTGCTAGCAAAAACTTTTGTTTCCTGACTAATTTTACTTTGACTAATTTTACTGTGTCTACTTGGAAATTTTTCAATTTTAAATCATTTAAAATTTTCAAATATCTTAATTTGTAATTTTATTATGTTGACGGACAATATTCTTAGAAATGAGGTAAGAAAATTTTACATGAGAAAATTCCAAGAAAAACAGGCATGAAAGAAATATTCGGGTCCGAGCCATTTTTTATGTGCAATTTCTCCGGGAAAATGTTATGCTTGGATTTTAATGATGAATCATTAACTAAGGAGAACAGGGAATGTTTATAGAAATTTTCCTTAATCAGATAGTCGCTAAGTGTTCATCTATTTGTGTTTTGGAATCACTAATGACTAAAGTATTCCAAAATGAGCACGCTCTTAAAACTGCCGGAAATTTCAGAGGACTCATTTATCCAATTTCTCAATAATATAGATTTATTTAGGCTTAATGAGCTTGAGATATTTTCGGAGGCAAGTGTAGATAACCTGAGTACTATTTAATTATTTATGAATGAAATTTAAGCTCCATAGATGCTGAAAAACCGTAAACACGCAGGAAAGTAAGTTAAATATTAGCTCATTAATGTAAATTAACAGTGGACTCCAGGGATAATCCAATTTCTAAGTAATTTAGATTTTTATTGGTCCAGATCTAGCAACCACTTTTCTCTCTAATAGAGGTATAAATTTTGAGAAATTGGATAGGGACTAGGTGGGAATCTATAAATTATACGAAAAAAGTTGTAACAAAGCTATATATCCTTTAAGAAATCCAAGGGTTTCATTTCTTTTTGCATTTAAAATATGTTTTACAAGCTCATAAGACTTTCCGGTAAGTGGCTCTAAGCATTCAGCTAGCCGGCCAGAGCATTGAATTTGTAGGCAAGGTCCTGTTTCGAGTACCAGTTTGTCAGGCTTTTATGTTCGCTTTTCCTTAGGAATCATGAAACTTACCGAAATTAATTGATCAAAAACCTGTGGACCGTCTTGGGAGCTTTCATAGCTTCTGACATCTTGGGAAAGGACTTTCCTTTTGTATCAACACCTATTTGCTCGATACTCCTCATCTTTGATGCCATGTCTGTCCGTAAGCGAGGTCCTGATGACACAGCGCACCTCCTTCGGCCATCGACTCTCTTCAACATCTTTGTATACTAGTGCAAACTTGATCCCTTCCAGTCAAAAAAAAACCCTGCTACTGAACGCTCGAAACACGCACAATGTGCTGCATTTTCTGAAAGACTTGCTAACAGAGTGGGGTAAGAGGCCTAAATTATAGAAGTCCGTATGTGAAACTGATTTTCTGTTAAAGAGGGTTTTAATTTTCCTCGTTATAGAATTTTTCAGTGATGAAAATGGAAGACCTGGCTATTAGTCTCGCTAACAGAGTTTCCTCGCATATACATGTACCGCTCATTTACGTTCTCTTGTTCGCCTTTCAGATCTCTCTTCCATTATGAATTTACGTAACTATCTGTAAGTTTCGCAGGTTTTTTCACACTCCCCTTCTTGCGGGTGTTTTTCTGCTACGGTGCATTTTTTTGCCTGAGCTAAATCTTACGTTTTTAAACCCGCAATTTAGTTTTCTTCTGAGTAGTTTTTTCAAGCAATCTGTTCCTTAAAATTTATATGAGCTTGATGGACATGATATACTACGTATTTGATTTGATGATGATGAAATGGACATATTAACTTTCGGAATAATTTACATCCATGCGATTTCATCCATGTTTCGTATGCAAGTCTGCGTGGAAATTGTTTTTTTATCTCCCGGATAGCCGACTGGGTAGCCGCCGCCTTTTGCCTTTGGTGGAAGGCGGCCAGGGGTTCGATTCTCGGTGGGTGCCCATAAATGCGAAATGCTTTTAGAAGTCGAAGCACTCGTAAAAATACTACTGTCGAAATTCTGGGTTATTTAAAAGGATTGCATCCTAGGTTTAGGTTACCGAGGGAAAGCTTGAATCTCAGAAAGAACGGTATCAGCTGATTTAGATCCATATCCTCTTTAATTTACTTAAATTAAATAAAGAATAATTACATTTTCATGAATGGAACAATACTACACCCCATATCTTTCTCCATCTGTGATTTTCATCCACTGACGACGGTGAAGCTGTTGCTGAAATACGGTGTGGGTGATTCTTACTGAACAGATGACTAAGAGGAAATATCCGGCGATCAACCATTACTGGAGATTCGGTGCTCTGGGCGTGCTTCCGGATAGTCACGTGGACAGCGCGTTTGCTTATGGTGGAAACAGTCCCGGGTTCGATTCCCAGTGGGAGCCAGTATGCGAAATGACCTAAGCTGTAGAAGCACTTTTCACAATACTACTTCTACTCGGTTTTCTTGGTATTTTTTTTTGAACTGCATAGTGTCTGAATCCCCTTCAAAAGCGTTGTGATCACGTGAATCAATTCGTTATCTAAGGCTTCATTCCGTAAAATCTCTTATAAATGAGATATTCAACAAATAAAAATGAGAACAATTGGCATTTAATGAACAGAATTGGCTGAGATCTATTATATATTAAAAAATAAAGTATGGTAATATTTGATTCCCAATTTTTACTGTGGAAAAGTTTGTCACATTCAAGCGAATTTCGTAATGATTCATAATAGTTCATACATTTCTAGAACACATTGATTCCATGTGATAATTTTCTGATCATCACCTTTGAAGATGAATTTACGGTAACAATACTTCATTATAATATCAAAAGCTTTAAAAAACACACTGTCAATAAAATAACAGAAGTAAGTACTTTTTATTTTATTGTGATGAATTTCCACAAAACTACGCCTTCCTCCGTGGATTTTAAACACACCGTCTTTATTTCTCAAAAAGTTTTTATTTCAGCGAAATGATGATAAAAAATGAACAACATTTAGGCCGTTGTGATCGATTTTATTGTCTTTTATATTTTTGGTTACCATATTGGATAAATTGACTGAATTTTCAGCTCCGGAATTTAGTTTACCACTATATCTAAACTTTCATTCGGTCCTGTTTTATTCGGAAAATACTCAAATGAAAGGAAATGCTACTCTCATTGAGTAGAGTTTTCTTAAACTTTATCATTGCTTAAGATATAAGTAATGAAGAAAACACTTTGTAATTTTCCACACCATTTTTTATTACTCACGACCGGATTCGCAACCGGAGTAGCATCTTCCGGTACAGAAAAATATTTTTCACAGTTTAAATATCCATAAAGGGTTGGGAAGGAGAGGTTACGGAAATGCCTTTTTGGGAAGGGAATCAAGGGGGAAGGTATTGGGGAAGGTGTGGTCGTTGGTAAGGAATCCTTTTTCGGCTGTGAAACATATTTTTCTGTGCCAGAAGATGCTACTCCGGTAGCGAAGCCGGCTGTGAGTAATAAAATATCTTGTGGAAAATTACAAAGTTTTTCTATATTACTTCAATTGCTTTCCACAAAGTAACGAATGAACATCTAAATTTCATGCTCAATTTTTCTCTCAATCATCTCAAATCTCTTATTACTTACAAGTATTGACAGTAATTATTGTTATAACTTTAAATATTTCTTTACTGATGAAAACCAATCTGTAAAGAAATAGATAGTTTAAACTTACATTTATACATATGTTGAAAGATTACACTTCTTCCACCAAATAATCTGTAGAAAACATTCATGTTGATTCAAATTAGATTAAAAATAAATTTGCCAAATGGCTTTGTTGGAAAGAAAACATTCCTAATTTCAATGCTCATAACTATCCTGATATTTGCCGTAGCTTTAATTTGACAACTCTGAAGACAAGAAGAACTGTTACAGACATCATATTTTTAAGAAATCTTCTTCTGGGTACTACTGATTCTGAAGCCCTTTTATCCAAGATAGATTTTAATGTGCCCGCGAGGAGGTCAAGGCATTCTGCTCTTTTCCTTTTGGGAGAGTGGATGCCTGCAAATATGAACCACTCACCAGGATGATGCGGTCCACAGATGACATCCTAGTGAAGAACAAATTTATAGACCTCTTCAATGACTCTCCCAGAATTTTAAAGCATAAATTATATACAACTTTGTCCTCTTGATTTTTTTCTTACTTTCTTTCTTGTTCTGTCCAATTTCAGTTTTATGTTATTTTTTATATTCTGTTTTTTTATATGTTATTCTCTTCTTTTTCCTAATGTTTTGGTGATATTTATGTAGTTTATTTATTTTCCTTTTTGTATATTATATCACATGTATTACCTTTTTGTGATGAATAAATTATTATCACTATTAATATTATGTTGTAAACTGGGAAACCGATTTTCCGTGTACATACTTACCCTGCTGCCAACTTGAGAAGATATTGTATTCAGATGTTTTTACGCCAAACTCCTATGGGTGTACCAATGCGTAATGCAATTTTCTTCTATATTACTGAGATCCATCTTATGATCCATCTTATGATTCATATGATTTTCCATTGACCATTGCCAAAACTCTCAAACTGCAGGTGCGCAAAGCTTTGAAATCGCAAAGTATAATTTAATTGAATTGATTTTATTAACGGGCATAAAAGTGCCCTTTTTCATTAAACATGATTCTACATCAAAATACATATATTTTGTCTAATACAAGAGGAAATAGGAACATTTAATATAATAAAGATAGGTTAAAAATATATAAATTAAAATATGAACATCACAAACTATCTATTTATAAGGATATAAAGAAATTAATAGATTTTATACAAAACATGAGGGAATCAGAATATTGCAAACAAATATTAAAATCATTTTAATACAAAACATAATTGAAAAAAAAGCAAAAATCTTAACACAGAAAACAGGAATAAACTGTAATTACATCTTACATGAGCAAACAAATTCAGGAATTAAACAATAGCATAATATTATAAATTTTTGAATGCAGACTTTATTTATATAATATTTGTATAAAATATATCAACAGACTGAACACCAAAGAAATCATTGCCTAATTGTTGAATTCTTGTGATAGGTGAGTCACATACATCTACATCTACATTAATACCCCGCAAGCCGCCTTTCGGCGTGTGGCAGGGGGTGTAAACACCAGTTGAATCTAAATAACATAAGAAGTTCCTTGTATATTTTTCTACAACAAAATTATCACATGATCTCGTCATATGTTTAGGGACTCTTAGTTGAATGAGTAATACTAATTTTATGCAGTCAATTTTGCCATTCATCAATTTATACAAAAGAATTATGTCTGAAAGGTTTCTTCGGGTGTACAGTTCTTCTAGCTCTATACATTCTGATAATGAAAATGTGGAACTGACAATGTTAATAACTGATAATGTGGAAATACGTTGAATTTTTACTAAAGAATGTCCTAAAGTTAAAAATATGCAGAAGGAAAAATTTCTTTCTGAGATTATCTAACCAGAATTGAGAGTTATGATCATTTTTAGAAATATGTTTGCATGGATTGGAATAGTTTAGAAAAGAAGATCTTTGATACGTCTAAAAAAATTCCTCTTTTAAAACCTCCTTGTGCCGAGTTTTCATATTTCATAACAGAAGTATTATTAATAATCGAGCCATGCATGCAAACAGTACTTTAAAAAACGCATAATGAAAGTCAAATTGGTAAAATATTGTTATTTATAAATTAATTTCAAAACTAAATTCTGCGATTGCATGATTTAGTAAGTCGCTTAAATTATCAGCAAAATAGCTATAACCGAAAGAATTACGGTATTAGAGCTATATGCTGGAGATACGTAGATTTCTGACTTTGAAGTAGTAAATTTTGTGATTATACTTTTACGGTATTTATAAAAAAATATTAGTCCATCATGGGCAATAAACACATTTCTCAATTTTAAAACGAATATTTATTGTAGCGTAATACTCCAAAGAGAGCGATAAAATCGAAGGCACCTAACGAAGACATTGCACGAACTTTGGCACGCTATCCGTAGTGCGACTCGCTTGAATTTTTTATTATCATTGGGAATTTAATGATCTGTAGCCAGCGTAAAATTGTGATCGATTAGCGATTGCAGTTTATGAAAATTTCGAGAGGTCTGAAATTATTGGATGACCACACGGTATTGCAGCAATTTGAATGAAGTAATTGTCTGGTTTAGTTATTCGCTTTCCATAAGTAAACTTGCTTATTTTGTATATTTATTGAGAATTTAATGAATTGTTGCCTTTGTAAAATTGTGATGGAATAACGATCGTAGTTAGTTGAAATTTTGAAAGGTCTTAAATTGTTGGGTAAACACACTCCATGTAGTGTCGCAGAAATTTATAAGAAGTAATTTGTCAATGGTGTAGTTAGACGATTTTCATTAGCAAACTCGCTTAAATATTTAGTGTTAACGGAAATTTATTGATGACGTAAATTAGTAATCCATTGGAGATTGTTGTTCGTTTACATTTCGAGAGATTGTTGGCCAATCGCATTGTATAAAGTATTAAATAAAATTAGAAGTAATACTTGGATGATTTGACTATGCTCTCAATATAAAAAAATATACCGAAACTTTTACTCCTAAATCATTGATCTTATGTTTGTGAGTATTATCAAAGTATTATTATTAGCATATTAGTATATTAGTAGCAAAAAATGACTTTCATTTTTTTGGATGATACTCAGATGAAGTTTGGCGAAGAAATAGCTCAACTTGGAAAAATAACTAAAAAATAGTTTTAATCGGGAAATCTTTAATCGTTGGTGAAATATTACCCTTTTGATTCTGAGCATTACTAATTGAAAAAGAATGACTTGTTTTCGAGTTGCTCACAGACGAAGGTTGACGAAGAAACAGCCCAAGTTGGAGTAAAAAACTAAAATGGCAAATTAATACTAAGCGGAAAAGCTGAAAGGGTTCGCGAAACACTTAAACGACCTAAAAATCATGGTTTTGAGTTATCATTACGAAAAAATATGAGACCGCAGTAAACTTTCCCATTCCTCATACGATCCCAGCAACGGAGTCAATACGCAGAAATTGTCCTTATCACATGATTGGGAGAGTCAATAGATGCGAAACCGACTTTAATGACTCTGTGAGCGTGTAAGCGCGGGGGGCGGGGGCTGGAGACAGACGGGCAAACGATGATGGGGGACAGACGGACAGACAAACAAACGACCACATCGGGAGGGATAAAAAACGAGGGCAGCGGCGGAGTTAGCAGCGTAGGAAGAACGGCGGATGGAAGAATGCACCGGAGATAAGGAGAAGAGGATGACCCAAATACGGGAATCGTATGTTTCTGAATCCGTTCCTCGCTCTGTTTAGGTTGGTAGGGGAACGGAAAGGTGTTTGATGTCGCCACGGTATTGGAGATATGGGAAAAGAGGCGTTTTGAAGGAGTCGAACTGCATAAAGGGGGAAATAGGTCCGTTTTTATTTTGGAGGACGGACTCGCCGCACAAGGCTGTATCCTCCTTGTGTTTAATGGGAAGGGGGCACGTCCACGGGGGCGGGAGAAGTCCTTGGCAGTCGTTGTGTGTCCGTGGAAGGGTGAGTCGTGGATCCCCCAATGCGACCGTATCACGTGATTCACAATGCAGGTTTTCCGGCCGGAACGGGAAATTAATGCCAGCGAAATGGTCTCGGCGAAAAGAATCGGGGATGTTTAAGAGACGTCTTAAGGAATAATCTCGCTGATCGATAGCAGTGCATGACCGCTATCGATCCGATAACTTTTTGCATTTATTTGCGGGGGAAAAGGCGCGGTTTTATTTCGTATTCCGTCCTCTCTAATTGATTACGAGGCGGATGCGACCCGTATTTTATCCGGGATTTATGGGAGATAATCATCGGGGCTCGGGGAATGATTTCCCCATTCTGGTTTTAAACCTGCGTTCCGCTGTGACTGAAATTGTGGCGGAGTATAGGGGGGTGTGTGACGTAGGCGCGGATGTGTGGTTGTGTAGTACACAATTAAAATCAGAGTTTCTTAAAGTGGAAAAACGAAAGGAGAGGTACTTACGTGACTCTCCCGAAATATTTATTTTTTTAATAATTAAAAGTGAAAATAGTTCTTCAGAAATATTTGAATGCCTTTAATTCTATTAGGAGGTAAAATTGGAAAACGGCTGTTGATGATATGCTAATGATAGTGGTTTAAATGTCTCTAATTATCGTCTTTGTCAGTGCTCCGCACCTCGTCACCACCGGTTTTCGGAAACAACGGAATGACCTGGATTGCTAACCTTCTAAGAAACATTCAATGTACATTTCAATAGCAATGCTGCAATGCTCAGGGGTTGAGTAATTCTAGTAATACACTTATTTTTATCATTATTATCATTTTATCATTGTATCATTATTCTAACAAAATTATATTTTTATCATTATTATTATTGTATCATTATTCTAACAAAGATTCATTTGAAGATATAGTCGTTATCTTCAGAATGTGAAGACAAATTCAAATTTTCATTGCTAAATTGAACTTTGTTAACCATTACTTGAAATTCGGGGCATTGCTTCACCTCCCTTTCTTCAATATTATATCGATTATTTTTAAGAAGGGCTACGCAAATTGTATACTCTTGTACCACCGTTATAACTTTACGATGCTTGATTGCGAGGATGGAATAACACCACAGGATAGGAAGTTAATGGAGGTTGAAGGAAAATATTAATTGTATTTTTCCTATTAAGATACAGAGTCATATCCTTAATCCTTTTGAACTTCCATAATACGTAGGTATTTATTCTTTACTGCTCAAAGAGTCAAAAACAAATGCCTTATACTATTAAATGAAGTTTTCTCTCGATTCACTTCAATTGAAGCCAACGAGAGTTTTTGGTTACTTATATCGTTATATTGAAGAACCGAAAATCGAACTCAGAAATGTATGATCAAAAATGAATTAATGATCTGGTGTATTCTGGCATTATAGCTTTTAGTAATACACGAATCTCGTTTTAAGGATGTTCTTTAACATTTTTATTGAATGAATCCGTTGAAATTACGCCTTAAGGGCCGTAAAATAAGCTTCTTTCTTATCTTTCTATTTCGGTCAAGAAAAATTACTAAAATAGCATGGAAATGAAATGCCAAACACTCGTCAGCCCTCAGTAAAAGAGGGCAATGAATACAAATATTTATTGATTTGGTTCTGAAATACCGATTAATTACATATTGAACGGCATTAATACCTGTTTTATTCTCTTGAGCTTTTCTTTTTCATTGCAATACTTTTTGAAGCATAATGAAGTGTTTGATACTGGAGTTAAAATATTGAAGGACAATATTAACTTAGATATTTTTTATTAAGTGATAACTCCTAATTAGATGAATATTCTTACAGGTCATACTCGTTTATATAGTGCAATTTATCTACTTCAATTGCTCTAAGTTTCACTTATCAGATTTAGTTTTTGTGGGATTAGCTAAAACATCAAACGTGAATAAAAGCAGTGGATGAGAAACGATAAGGAGTATTATCATTGGGATGCAAATATTGTAAGATGGATATGGATTTTGGATGAATATGGAATGAATGTATTACACACGTTCAATAACTTGTGAGCCATTACAAAGGATGATGTTAACATTTCTAGCAGCCGATTATGATTATCTTTCCTAAACATAAATAAAAGTAAAATTCATCAATAAATATAATAAATTGATAAAACTCAACGTATTGAACAAAATTTATTGGAATCAAATTTTCCAGGCAATCCAAAACGTTATTTATAACTAATAGTTCAAAATCATCAAAGATTTCATTCAATGGGATACTGTGGAAATACATTTTATTCCTTTTGACGCCAATTAATCGTTTTACATGTCTGCTTCAAGCTAGTTAAGTAATATCACTAACTAGCGAAGCAACCAATGATATGACTCGAAGGCCGAGTTGCAACGTCTCTGCCCTAATTACCTCTTCATAAAAATGTAAAACTTTGGTCGACCTTGCACCTTTACCATTGCAGTTTCTAAGGCCGTCAGCCATTCAGCTAAAAATACGTCACCTTGATTTGTCTCCAACTTACCTTCCTTGATTTAAACAGAAATATAACAATAATCATCGGAGTAGTCTTATCTTACTAATAAGTAGGGTATTTATCTTTTTTAAGTATTGTTTGTATCTTATCAATAGTTTTTATATAATGAATAGAGGATGGTGATGAAATGAGTTTAACGTCTTTCGCGTGATGACAGGGATTGCAGAAGAGGATGTCAAATAAACTTCTTTTAACACTTTCTGCTAGGAAAGGGTACTATGCACATAAGGGCGTGCATCCAGGAAAAAACCCAAGGAAAATGGACTTGAAAAAAGTCTGACGGGGCCAGGAATCGAACCCGGGATCTTCTTCTATCCGTGAGCCTGTCTTAACCATCTAGGCTACCCTGCCAGAAGATTTTCACAAGCCGTTTTGGGAATTTTGTGTTCGTTTCCCGACCCGTCAGACCTTTTCCAAGTCTGTTTTTCCTTGTGACTTTCTGATAGTTCCTGAAACCTATTGGTAAGAATAAATATTTTTTAAACGATTTGAAAATTTCCCTTTTATGAGATTCATTTTTGAATTAATGGTACATTGGATCCATAGTCTTCTTATCCCGGAAAGTGTACTTATAACAAGTGAATATCCGGAATGGGTAACTAATAAGAGAATAGAATCGGGAAATACCGAGATGATTTTATTTTTTTTTCTAATTCTTTCAGTACATAATTGTGCCGTAGGTTATAAAATAAGAATTAGGAGAAAGGGTTACACAACTGTGATTTTTGTTAAATTAGAGAAGGGGGTTATTTCAATCACTCCGAAGACGTCCAGCCCGTCCTCCTTGGACTGCCATGTGCAGCAATATCGCGTAAAAGGAGTTAGTATAACTGCATTAGTTACATGCTTACTGTTTTTATGGCGATTTCAGTTCAGACTTTTTTATTATTTCATAGCTACTGAGATATCAATGATGATGGTAAATGGCAATCATTCTGCTCTCTCATCGTCGAACCCCATGAAAAGCTTTATTAATGGGAACATTGTTCATTTAAAAAATATTGTATTTGAAATCTCCTGATTATCTGTGTGATTTTATCCTTAAGAGTCTTAATGAATCGGATAGACTTGTCAGATCCAGAAGAAAATTTTAATAATCTTGAATGCCGAACTAATGTATGTCAGTTATCTACCATTAACTTAGGTTTAGCAGTATGGAATAGCATTCTAGATGATATAACAAAGTCCCCTAGTTTACATAAATTCAAAATAAAATAATTTTCATTTTTTTATGAAAAATATTATTAATTTCTTGTGTTTTTTGTTTTGTTATGTAATAGCATTGTATGAATAACTTCAACTGTCTTATTTGTAATACAATATGTGTCCATAATACATTTTTTACTTTCTTCTACCAAGGAGCATTTTTAATTGTGTTTATTGTTAACATTTTTCAAAGGACACTGTCCTAGAGCAATAAATCTATTATTTTATTGTGTTGTACGTACTCGTATGATCATAGCGTATTGTCTTAGGAAGGAAGGGAACAAACTACCTTTCTCCTCATCCTGTCTAATGATTCCTTCTCTAGAACTTTTCGTAACTAACGGTAGAGGGGATGGGAATATAACCTACTTTTAGGCTGGGAACTCTATAGAATTTTAGTGTCCATGAAGACGCTATATAGCTGTCCATATAACTGCCATGTTCATACATGGCATAGTAGCAGTTATACACGATGCCAAGCCTTTCTGAATTCGCTATGAAATCACTTCATTCGAGAGTATATAATTATTCCGTAGAATAATTTATTGCTTTTCGAATACAATAAACCTCTCAAGTTTTAAAGATGTTCTTTAATAGAATGTAGATTGTATTCGTAGTCCATTCACTACTGCCAAACAAACAATAAACTCACCAATAATCTTAAAAAATAAATTAAATCTTGTTATAATATCATTTAGGATTACCAAGCAGTATATATCCCAAGAGAGTCCAGGAAATTAGAAAACCTGATAACTTCGTTATAACGCAATTATACTTTCTTCAGAAGTATTACTGTCATGAACGTATGATCTGAATTTGCGCTTATAGGAGCTAACTCTCCAAATTCTTCAAATATGTGTGCTTTTAAATATCCCACGGAAGCCATTCATGTGAATTTGGAAGTAGAAATAGTTTTATACTAATATAGAGCTACGTCAGGATTCGATAGACATTTAACTTCGAGTAATTGCAAAGCATTCGGTTTTCATAAGGTTTCCCTTTTATGGTGATCATAAAGCGAGTTAAATGCATGAAAAAGGATGCAGTAAAAAAGAAGCACAAGAGGAAGCCTTATTTGGAACTAAAAAGACGTTTAGCGGATTTATATTAATTCAAAAATCAGAATTTCGCGCCAAGATAATTCTTTCGCGTTTATCCGAAATGCATGGCGTTTCACCATGGTCGTACTCAAATCGGTTTTCCATATTTATTTAGGATGGGCTTTTACCCCATCTGTTTCCCCTTACGCCTCTGCATCGACGCACTCCTCTGTAAAGCGGCGAAGACTCGTCGATTTGCACCCAAAAATAATCTCGAACACACACACTCGACTCTCCGAAGCGCGACCGAATGCGATTCGAGATATCCAAAAATAGCGCATTGTCGCTCTTCACTTATTCCAGAATCGCTCACGCACTCTTCGCAATCGGATTTTTCAATTTTTCTCTCCGAATTGATTTTTCGCGAGTCGTCGCCGTGCGCCCGTGCCACGGGATTAGTCTGACAAAGACGACGGCCCCAGAGCTAAACATCGATGATCCTGGCTTCAATCCAGATTTCCGATTCTATTGGGATTGGCTGTGACAATGGCTAGGGCGGAAGTCTCCCCCGTTTTCTGATTGGCCAAGCACGGAACCGATAAGTTCACAAAAGCCTGGATAATGGTTGGGTTTTGAATCATTTTGGTTTCGTTGCTCTTCTGGAATGATATCTCTCGACGCCGTCCGTCACCCTATTGAGTTTTTCTCATCGGTTTCGGGCCAAAGGAAAACTTTTCTCTCCGCGGTTTTCCCAACTTTTCCTCATAAAGTATTTGTATCGGAACAAAAAAGAGTATATACCAGGGATGGCCAAGGCGTGGCTCGGGAACTTCATGCTGCTCTTGGCTCTCCTAAATGCAGCTCTTTACCATTAACAGTAAGTGATCAGTATTAAGTGCTGATTAAAGTTTAGGTATTTTTTATTTTCGAAATTATTTTATTCGTAATATCAAGACCAGGGATATAGTAATTAGTATTAGGTGCAGTATAATGAAGGGAGAGAGATATATAATCTTTAATTTCTTCCATCTTCTTATATATTTTATTCATTATGAAGTTTCATCTCCACAGCATCTCGGTCGCCTCCGTGGATTTTATGTTAGATGCCGATTATAATTTAGATTATTTCCGATAACATCTTGCTCATAAATAAAAGACGGGATATATTTAAATTAGTAATATTATCAATAATTATTATCCATCCGCATTATTGATCTAAAATAAAATACTATGTATATATTGCGCTTTCCATAATCTTAATGAAACTTATTTTCGATAAATAAGATCTAGAATAGAGCAACTTCTCTATCAGCTTCAGGAAGAACTGAATTCTCATTTTATCGGAGAACTTCTTTCGCCTTATTCTATTTGCAAATACGCTAATGATTTTGTTTTCTTTTGCGGTAGTAAAGATGAAATCTATTATTTGTCAAGTTTTTCATGGATGAACGAACGACTTAGGCGTAAAATATAATCTCTCGGGGTTAGGTTTCATTTTTCTCGCGGTTTAATTTCATTTTCACTGGAATGGTATGCATCAATTATGAATTAATGTATGAACTGTTGCTGTTAAATTTTGATGGAAAGCACTGCTATTAATATTTACGGAAAACTTATTGCGGTTTCCAAAATGTTTGGATGTGTGACTCGCAGTGGCCGCTCCTGGTACATGCTGTTAAGGGTTGAGTGGTCAAGGTACAGATAAGGCAGGACATTTAGAAACAGTTTAACCCATTTGTGCCAAAGATTTCTTTACCACTTATTTCTTTATGAGCTCAACTTAGTACTCTTATTCATTAACGTGCTAAAGTTATTACAAAAAATGAGTCAGCTGCCTCAGAGAGTACCTCCGGGGGTGGTTGGTACCACTACGTGGAGCGTCACTTCCTCGCTCATAAATGCTTTCTTTAACAGAAGTGGAATGAATGCGGTAAGGCAGTTCAGTGGTTAGATTACCTGCCATCGAAATGGGATACCTTGGTTCGAGTCCCAGTCATGTCGCAATTTTTACTTCCTACTAACTTTGGTTAAGGCACACGCTTTCTTGTGCTATGTTATATATCCAATTTTCATTATACTTACTTATTAAGAATATAACTCATTTATGATGCGTTTTCATGCTACATTATAGAAAATTCGTGGCTATTGCTTTCATACAACATCTGTGTGATAAAAGAAATACCTCGATAGTTGTGATAAGTGCTATAAATGATTTAATTTACTGCTTACGTTGAAAATCAAATAAATGTATAAAGACACCTACGCCCGAATTTTCTTGTTCTTAACTGCAGTCATTCTCTTAAGAATGGGCTCTTTCAAAAATCTCAAATGATTACGTCTTTCCACTCTTGGTTCTGAGAGTTGCGAGGAAAAACATCCCTTGGTTTAGCTTGAGGTTACGACTCTAAAGAGGAAAAGATATTTCTGATTTCCCATGTTTCACACCACATGCAGCACCACCTACAGTTACCGTTTTTTACTTCCTTGCTTGGATACGCCGCAGTCAATGTTATAGTAATATATTATTAGTATTATAGTAATATATACCACCCCTCTGATTTTTGAGATTTACAGTTTGTAAGAGCAGCCATAATCTTATGAAGAAGTCAACACATATGAACCTTGTTATTTTTTCAATCTAGAGCCAATACAATAACGTTGAAGTAAATATTATATCGGAAAGTAGTTTTAGCTTTCTATTAAGAATGTTTCTCACTACTTGGAATATATCAAATGAGCATCATTTTTCCCTTTGAAAACCTTCGGGTGATGAGAATGAAAACCTTTTACCGAACGTAGATTGCAAAATCGAGATAATTTTATAGCATTTTTAATTTTTAAATATTTGCAAAATCCATAGAATTTTTGGCGCAGTTGTGAAAAATTGGTCGACGCCGTTAATTCGGTGCACCAATTATTTTTAAGTGTGGGCCTGATTTTTACCGGCATCTTGGAATTTGTCCCCGAGAGATTTTAACAGAAAGAAATAAGTTTCGTTACGTCGACACAGATTCGGTACTCCGTCACCCAGTTTCTTCTCCTATTATCCAACGCGGACGACGTTTTAGAGAATGCAAGGCGTCGTAAGACGTTGGGACAGAGAAAGCAAAGGGCTTCTCGTCATAGGTAAGAAATGCGCAAAGTTGACTTATCAGCGGCGCCCATCTAAATAGGATGGGTATCTCGCCTCTTCAAAGGAGACTGTTTTTTTTCCAAGGCACCGCTCGTAATGCCTTCACCTACTTCCGCTCGTCTCCCCGCCAAATTAAAAAAATCATCACTGAATTAAAATGAACACAGGAGATTTAAAGAGAAATAATAAAATGTGAAAGATAGCGGGATCGTTGGTCGGTATGGTACAAACTTGTATGTTGGTGAGGACGCCTCTAGTCTAATTAGATTGAAAGTGGGGTATCTACAAAACTATTGTATACTCAATAATATATGCATTTCTGAGTTATATTATCGTTATTTATTACCAGGGATCTGATTGAAAGTTTTTGTAAATGTAGCCGTCACTGACTCTTTTCTTATCTATGAGCAGTTTTTGGGTATCGATTATTGTGTTTTACAAATATGTTATTAGTTCCTAAAATTAAAATGACTGAAATTTTACTGCAAGTACTGTTAAAATTATTAAATAGGGTAAATATTCATTTTTATTTATCTTACCTTAGCGGCACCTCGTTATTTTCTGCAATTCATTTTGGCAGCAATTATTAGTTAAGCAATCGAAGCATTTCCCATTATTTGGATGAAATTTCCTGAAATAATCTCTTCTGATTATATATTATAATCCCTTTGAAAATAGCTATTCCATTGATATTAAATCATATTTAGTTTGATATTAAATCAAAATTTCAGAAATTCCCCTCTACAAAATTAATTAATTACGTTACCTGTTACACGCCGAAAGACTGTTTGCAAGGAATTTAGGTATATATATATAAGTATAATATATAAGTGAATCCTTTGAGGAACGTTTTTCTCATGAATGAAAATCATAAAATATACTTTCAGCTAGAATTAGGTTAGAATTAATGCCTAAGGGGTGTCATACTGAACCGTAGCTTTTTGCTGGAGCGATAATGGCATTTCTGTTCGGATTTTTTTCTAAATGCTTTCCAACTTTTTATTTCCGATTTATTACTTCTGCTTGTTTCTTAGGTTAGATCCAAAATCTTGGAATATTTTTAACAACCATGAAACACTTAAACGTCAATGTGAACCTAAACATTCGGCTTGCATGCATAATTATGAACTGCTCAAACCGGTTTCAGTTGTCATCTTACCTTAAGAAAGGTGAAGAGAAAATAAGTGAGTCATATTTTATGTAAATGTATATTAATACTCTACGATTGACCTGAAGACGACTGCTGGAATGCGGTCGAAACGTCGTCCGCCTAAGACAAAAAACGTGGAAGAGAACCCAAAAACCATGAATAAAATACTCTACTATATTTATTATAAAAACCGAGGGCTTGCTTGCGTAATTTTTATAAATGCTGAAATTGGTTGTGGTCTAACCTTCAGAAAAGGTGAAGGGAAAAATTAAGTAAGTCATAATTCATCTACATCTACATTTATACTCTGCAAGCTGCCTGTCGGCGTATGGTCGGGGGTGTTTGAATTATAATTGCCTAATCGATTACTTTCTAATATCATTTACGGAAATACTGAATATCTTGAATCGACGTTCTGTAGCATCTACTTCCTTTATCTTTCTCTCAGTATCAGAACTGAATTTATAACAGGCAGTTCGCATAAGATCGGTTGAATTCTCTGAGTACATACCTTCTTTAAATCAATTAAGCGAAAGATTTTGTAGAAATCTTCTATCTTATAAATATTCCCATCCTGCTTTCTGAAGCTTTAAAGCTGTCGTAGCATTTCTTAACAAAACGCTTTGCCTTTCTTTGTACAAATAATCGGTCAGATTTGGATATCAATAGCATCTATGTATCATTTACTTCTTACTTACATAATTCAGTTTCTTTTCGGGATCATATTAATTCTTCGATTGAATTTTTTCTTTGAAGTTGGCTTTTAGGGGAGAATAAGTAATGCTGATACCGTGTTTAACCAAGACACTGTTGAAATCGTTACAGAGAGTACGGAGACATAATAAACTGCAAGGCCATCCATTAATCTCATCGTGATGCAAACTTTTTTTCAAAATTCACATCGTGTGTAACCGAAGCCCGAGCAAGTCATAATCGTGGAGAAAGCGCGCTTTACGAATCCCACGGCCGAGAAACCCTCGCGAGGCACTCACGCATGCGCGGAACGAGGGAATTAAACCGTCGCCTTGAAGGACGCTGTCGAAGTAGTCGCAGAAGGTACTTAGACGAGGCTGCAGCTATTCGAGGTACCTTAAACATTAAACCCTGAGGATTTTGTGCGGCGATGCTAATGTGGCATCGAGTTTTCCTTCCCTCCCACGAGCAACAGGTGACAGGGCTTCCTGAAGATTCTTGACAAGGATCCACTAGTACTCGAAAGCGTCAATATGCGACGTTGCCAATTTCTGAGTGGAGGGGATATCCCCATTTGGTCACGGACCGAAGCTTAAAAAAATACAACATTAACGGGGTAGGACACCCCCAGCGGCGATTAAAGGGGGAGATGGAGTGGTGGGAGAGAAAAAAAGGAAATTTCCAGAGAAGTTGGACTTTGAAGCTCGGGCACAAGAATACTTAGAAGCCTTAGTTCCTCCGGAGAGAGAGAATGGAGAGATTTTATTTTTACTCGTTGTCCTTTTTTACGTATCGATTTGCAGTAATGAGCTATAATATCGCCGTTTACCACGAGTGTTTTATTTTTGGTGATGAATTCTGTGTTGGAAGGTTGCGAGAGTTCGCAGTCCCCTCAGTTTGTTCCGAGTTTCCGTGATGTGTGACTATGTGTCTACATGTTCCAAGGCAATGGAATGGTTTTTCATCCTTCACTTGCACGATGCGAATTGGTTACAATCATTTGAATCAACCATCGGCCATTTATTTTGATATTTTCCTATAACTTTCCTCTGCTCCCGCAGTATCTTTGTCTATGATCTTTTGAAAACCCAGTGCTTCGAGAAATTGTGGTTCCATTAAGATAAATGTCATGAACTGCATATATTAAAACATCCTGCAAGTAGATCTCCATTTTAGTATTGCTTGTTGCTTCCCTCATTTAGGCCAAAACTAGAAATTCTGAAATGCCAGTCTTAAAGAAGCTACAAATATGTAATGTAGGATTCGAGTCATTATACTACATCTGTTTTTATTCTCAGTGCCTTGAAAATTGTATAATTACCTTTAAAAATTACAGTTTCCAATCAGAATGTTATCCAAATAGTTTATTTACTTCTTCTGTGAGACGGAGAATATCGTCAAGTCAAACAAAGAGTAAGAGGAAAGTAAATAGAAACCAAAATATTTTTTCGATGGTCTTCAACCACCAAGATTTTTGAACTATAGTTGCATGACATTCACCATAAAGGTGATTCCACGCCAAATACCTTAAAAACCTATTACTTTTATGCTATCTGTCCAGTGAAACCCATGCCAAGGAAAGGGATTTTTTCTCTAAAAGTTGTACTTTGATCACAAGGTTCCAATCCGATGCAAAACTCAAAACGTTTGCTGAAATTCCCTTTTTGATCATCAATGAATAAGTAATATTATTCTATAGAAACTATTTCAAATCGGTTATAATTTTAAGTCTATGGTAGAAATTATAATCAAATTCGGTCGGAATTCAATTCAATACTTGGTAAAGGTCAAAGAATGGCTTGTGAATAGGATTGACGCACAGAAATAATTCAACGTTCCTCGTTATCTTGTAACCTTCCTATTAAACTGTGTGATATTTTTAAATACCTGAAAGTCTCCTCATAACCTTTTCAATTGCTTAAATATTATTTCTTATGTGTAATATAGCCAAGAGTAGTGTTTATATGTTTGTAAAATTTCTTCTTAGCCTCTTTATTTGATACTTACATGCTTCTCGATCGATTACGCAATCCTTCGATCCTTCATCCCAATTGTCCTACTTATCAGTTGTCTTCCAATGGTCGATTTGCCAGTAATTTCTCGTCCAAGGACGTAAGAAATGTAAGTCGGAATCGTTTGAAGTAGGATAATTAAATAGAGGAGGAAAAGTTGTGCAGTCTGGGGAAACCTTATTTCATTGCTTTGGCGTGTCGAAAAAGAAAGAAGTCATGTAAAGGATTCAAATTTATATAGTCAAAGACGAAAGACGTGGAGCATGACAGTGTTCTCATTGAGGAGAAACATTTCGAACCAACAGTTACGCAGTGAAAAGTGAAAGTGAAGTTAGTTTAAACGTATTAGTCCTGTGGAATAAGGAATAAAAACAATGTTCAGCAATTTGTTGGACCTCATCCCATGGTACAGTATTTCTCACTCTGTTTTCAGATTACATTTTTGATTGCCATATTGCTTCTAATACCTATTGTTAACGTGTTGTTAATAGTTTATGTTTGCCCAATAATCATTTCTGATTTAACTGCAGATCTGAAAGCTATTTTAGAGTCACTTAGGTGATATTTTCGTGCATAAACGTAGAAATTACTTATTCGGTTTGATTTGTCAATATTCGTGTCAATCTTCGCGTTATCACGTACTTTCAAAATTTCATATTTCAGAGAGAAACTGAATGCATTGAATTCGCTTTGATTTTATGTTTTCTATCAATCCCATCACTTATGCAAGAAGAATTTATTATGACTTATCCTTCGGCGTTGAAGACAATTTTCAGAAGCCTCTACGTGAATCAAACTACATTCTGAATCTAAGGCTTTCTTCACTCGATATATCTTGAGAATAATTTGATATTCGGGGATTTCGAAAATCGTTAAATCCAGTCTACTCAGGTTTAGACTCTCAGACTATGGCTTTATCATATTTTTCCTCGTATTACTTATTTTTAATTCCATAAAAATATATTTATGACGGATAACGCGATATCAGTTAAGTCAGATTAAGTAGTGTTAGATTTCGGATATTTTACATTTAAAATTTTACACTATTGGTTTTATTCAGTTCATTGTATTACTTGTGAAGAGATAATATTTTTTCTATATACTGAAGGTAGTATCTATTTATTACTTTTTCGTGTTGACTTGTTGATTCTTGGTGATTCATGTTATTAATTTGCGCTCCATTTTATTAACCGGTAGCATAGCATTAAATAGAGGACGATTTTACCCTAATTGTATTTATCTATGAATTTAACAACGGTCCCGCAAGGGGAATAATCTTTGAACTGCTTTGCGTGCTTAGAAGGAAAACCACGAGCACAGTAGATGCAAGTCAGGCAATAAGGCCGCGCGAGGAGATGATGACTGGAAAGTTAAAATAGTTCGGCATTCAGTTGCTTATTATGTCAACAAAAACAGCATCTGCGCTATTTTTTCTGTTACCTACATTGCAAGTTATGTCGGAGTAAGGCAATATTAACCGTGCGATAAATCTTTTGAAGTTGTATTATTTTCACTATCATAAACACATTCTCACATCTTAAATCAATAACTGTGCTAGATTAGCTTACCATTATATTTCTTTAAATTATTTTTCGGGATACTGAACTTAATGATTAGAGAAATAAAACGCTGCGGATAACTCTACTAGAAGTGAAATTTGGGCTGTTACTTCATGTACTCACAACAGAAAACGAGGCCAGTAACTCCATATAAACTTCTACTTCCTTCTCGTAGATTATTAGTATCCAAAAAGGAATGTATATTTCTGATTTTTCGATAACAAGGGTAAAATCTAAATCTCATTCCATTGGAGATAACTTCGCATACGACTTACTCATAAAAAATTATTTGGAATGGAATTTTTTTTGGGAAGTATAGAAAGTAATTGTGAGTAGAATTTGAGGGGAAACAGAGGGGAAGACGAAGTTAAAAGATGTCGGATGACATAAAGCGTGGGGTGAAATATTAGGAAGCGAAGGAGGTTCTTTGGAGATTTTAGATGCAAATGAACCTACTGAAAGGTAAGACACTCATGTGTACGAGTATTTTATTTCCGAATTCATTTGAAAATGAAGTTATTTTTTAATATATTCATTTTCCGGGATATCTTAAATCATCTCAAGATATTCACGACAAAAATGATAAGAAATCAATGTAGGAGTTGGTTAAGATAATAAATGATTCATTTGTCATTTATTTCACACGGAAAGGGAATCACATTCTGTTGAATGTGTTTGAATTTAGTTCATATAAATATGAATTCTCAGTATTAATTTCCACATATTTTGATTGGCGAATAATCATGCTTTTAACGAACAATCAGCGTTTTGATATATAGTCAGAAATTTATATTCTCTTACATTTAATTCACATGAAAACTGAATTACATTTTGTTGGATGGGATATTAATTTCGTAAAAGTATAGATTCTCCGTATTTATTTTTAATTTGATTTGCTAATAATTATCTCTGTGATGAAGAATTGTTGCTTTGACATACATACAGAAGTGTATTTTATTATTTAGTCTTACATTGATTCCGCCGGTGTATGCCCGCAATGTCTACCCCACCATCGAAAGCGATGAACACACTCGCGAAAGAATAAAAATATCCATTTCACCTGTTAGCCCTAAAATAAATATTTAAATATATTTCCCGGGCGAAAAAACGATCGTTATGGGGAGAGGCCCTCTCAATATCCACTCCCTCCCGTTCGAACGGAAATGGTTTTCCAGCCATGCAACTGATTCATCAACCGGAAACGCCTCAAATAAGGTTACAAGAGGTGGAGAGGGGCTCTGAAAGGGAGAAGAGGTTTCGTGAACGGGAAATTCCTCTGAGGAATATAAGAGGGAGAGGGTTAATGGGAAGGGAGTGTAGGGAGAGAAAATGATAGATAGGGAAGAAAATGGAGATGCGAAAATGGGAATAAGATAGCGAGAGACATGACAGGATGTCCTGGGCATATACTTGTGGTACTCCATACCTTAAATGGAGCAATCCGAATTTTAATTTCGGTCAAGATTACGATACTTGCGTGAGAATAAATTTTTATTAGAGACGGCATGAGTATGTATAAAAGAGGTAGGCGAAGATGAGTAGCGGAGAAGGAACAATATTTTATTTCGTTCACTTACAGAGAAGTATGTGGAAGGGAAGGGACATAGCCGTAGCCTTGTAGCATTCCATGATTGAACTGAATGTTTAATAATAGATAGATATATTTTACTTGAGTAAAATTTAAAAAAATCAGAATGTTAGTTTAAAAAAAAATAGTGAAAAATATTTTGCAACTGGAATAGGGATTTTATTTTTTTTACTCTTGTGAAATCTATCCATTGTGATCCATTTCAACTGGTAAAACGTTGATCGATCAGATAATGAATGTGTAAGATGTTTGATTCCGATTCGATTTCTCGGGTGTATGTTGGATTTTTTGGAAGGCTCTATGATTATATAAAGAGAAGATAAAGATGCAAGCGGGTTGAAAGAAAAGAAGACCTATAATTTTGCTCAAACAAAACAGAATGATGCTCGTCTTTTTAGAGATAGATTGTGAAGTAAATATAGGAAATATTAGAGAGAGAGAGATGAAAGATTTCACTTCGTAAGGAAAATAAAATTAACTTGATAGTTTCGTAATGGTTTATACGCTTCATTGAAGGTCAAGATTAATCCAAAGAGGAGGGTGTGTTGCATGGAGAGACGTACTCGTAACATTTCCTTAGGGAATGTTTCCTCTACCTGACCTTAGCTTCGATAGTGGCTCATTTTACACCATCCAAGGTGTGCCGTAGGCTAACTTCAGAAATAAATATAAAGAGGTTGGTAGAATTAAGGAGGTTTTGATAGAGATGCAACCCCATCCTGAAGGTGTCGAAAACTCATTCTTCGATTCTCTTATGAAGGTTAATATTGCATCAAAATAACATCATTAGTAGATTATAAAAATATTTCCTTTACTATTTCCATTTCCGATAGTAGAGGTGATGTGAAATCACATGAAAGTTTTCACAAAGATTCTTTCTCTACCTTTTTATTGATGCAGATTTTTTTTCTAATACAACCACCACGGAGTAAGCGGTTGCTGTACTATTGGGATTACTGTACGGCACATGATATTCATGCTTGATGTGAGATAAATAATGGAAAAAAATAAAATCAATATGCTCAGGCGTGAATTCGTGGAAAGCCATAATATTCTTATCATAATCTTCATGAATATTCATGAATATTCATAAAAATGAAAATGTTAGAACTTCTTGCGAAATGGTCGTGCAATAAAATCAGTGGAAAATTACTAAGTATCTTAATTTATTAATGGAGAAAAAGCAAACGTTGTCGGGACTCGAGCCCGGTTACGAAGAGCTTTCTCCAATTCTTGCTCCATCTATTAATACGTAAAACGATGAAAAAGCGCAAGGTTATTTACCCTTGAAAATTAAAATCTTGTATAGCATCCGATAAATCCAAAAGATGCATTTAAAGTAAGATCCGCTGGATAGAGGAATAAAGGTGGCAAGAATTACGGAAAAATAGACCGTGACATTTGGTTTAGAGGTTTTAAATCTCCAGTAGCCGTCTTTGTCGGCGTTCCTCGTCTCATTCCCCGGTATTCGGAGAAAATAAGAGAGGAATACCACACTTTTAATTTTTTTGGTTTTTATTACCCCTGATGAGGAGAGCTTGGCTCTCGAAAAGCGCTTTGGGTAACTAAAAAGTGCGGCATTCCTTTCTTGTTTCCTCTGAATACCGGGGAATGAAACGAGGAACGCCGACAAAGACGGCTATTGGAGATGATTTAAAACTTCTTAATTCATTAACAGCCGTGTTCCAAATTTTGTTTCTTTACCGTAATATTTTGAGTTTTACGTTGTGATGCTAAGCGACGAAACGACACGAGATAGGAAAAAGTGTGCGGTAGATGTAGAGAGAGATACTGGTGGAGAGAATCGGCTCGAGTAGAGAATTGGGGGGCGAAGATGCCTAACCCCCGTGGAGCAGAAGTTGAATCGACCGAAGGCAGGAGCCACGGCAGCGGCGCAGGCGCAGCTTTTGCTCCCCTGCATCCAATAAATCCCTTCTCACTCCGCGAGGCGTTTGGAGTGACCTACTCGGATGGGAGTCTCTCCTTACGTCACATCGAGAACCCTCTCAACCCCGACCTCCCCCTTCCTCTCATTCTCACCGGAGCTATCTTTACCCTCTTCCTTATTGAACACAGGCGATCTCCCTCGGATCCTTACGCGGCCTTTCTTATTTATCGTCCGGGTCCGCTGTTTGAGCCTCTGTAACTTAATGGGTCGGCCGATTTCTGAATCGGGGTGCACCGGCGCTCGGGGGGTCGCGCTGTGATTCTCGCGAATGAGCTCACTCTCGCGTTTAATGACTCGTAACATGCAGCGCTCCAACATTTTATTCCATCTGATACCTGGAGTTTGTTTTCTAAGCTGAAGTTTATTTTAAACGACATCCGATTTTTTGCCGTCTTTCCCATAATTTATCTGTTTTCAAGATCTTCGTTTCCCGTCTCTTTTGGAATCTTACTTTTTTGGTCCCTCATCAGCGGGTTACATCAAACGAAATTCCTCGGCGAATAACGATGCCTGTAATATAGCTTCAAATATATCATCTCAAGGAATTACAATTGCGATGCTGGGTCGTTAAATAGTTGGACTTAAACGGCGTAAAAATGAATTTACCTGCCAGTTCTCTCGCAAGCAGCGAAAAGCCTCTCACCTGAGTTCATGATTAATTACCACTCTTAATTATGTTCCGTATTTAATCAAAAACTGCACCAGCAAGTTTGCGAAAATCTGATGTATAAAATTATAGTTAAAGTTTAAATGTTTTATATTAACATTATTATTTGTTCCCAAAAAATCGAACTTGGTGGCGTAGAAGTTAAAATACTCCCTTTCTACGCTGAGGGGTCATATTCAATTCCTAGTTGCAGCATTTTGCCGAATGGCATTTTTCGGGGCCACAGGTCTGCTCAGCCTGTAAAAATGAGTACCAGAGGAAATACTGATTCGTAATAGGCGGTGAAAGCGTTGCGGTTATCACACTACGTAAAGTTCATGTCATTTAGCTGCCTACTCGCTAATTTCCGTATATAATAATACGCTTCGAAAGGGAGTCTTTTGAAATCTATAACTGAAGCTGAAATTGTAATTAGATAAATAAATGGAACTCGAAAACTGATCCCCAATAATAGTCTAGAAAAGGTATCGATCAAAATTATATAAAAAATCACTATTAATATTTCGCAGACGAAATAATTATAAAATGAGATAATTACTCAGTCACTGCATTTCCTCATTGTTAATGAATTTAAGCGATATTTGCTAAGGAAGAGTGAAAATTATCACAAATATTTGTACACCACTTATGCTACTTGATTTTTGTAGGAAAGGTGACTCAATGTACTAGAATAAATATAACAATGTGAAATTATTTTAATTCGTATTTGATTCACGTTGAAATAATATGCTACATGTGATATTCTTATCACCGAAGTCAGAAGGGTTATTCAATCATTTTGGCGGCCTTATAAGCTACAATAGGAATATAATGGATCCCATAGTCTATTAGAAACTCTAAAATCACACAACCATCATTAACCACGATCATTCCATAACTATTTTTATGGAAAAGTTATGCCAATAATCCAAGTAAATTATAACAGTGTTAATAAAATTATGCTAACCGATTACCTACTTTATAACCTACTTAGAGAAAGTCATATTTTAGACAAATTAAGAGAGATTTTGAAAACTTTCAATCAAAACTGGTGGAAATTATCTATGCTAAACAGAAGAAAACAAACCATCAACCAGGTGTTGAAATCGTTGGTTTTTTACGTAGGCTATTAATTGAGAAATAGCGCTTGTTTATATTTAAGAGAAATCGTGATAGGCAACAACAAAAGAAATATAGTAAGATTCACCTATTTGATTTGATGATAGTTTTTTTAAATAAAACTTTTAAGACATCTCAGGGAGATCAGCTTTTTGTTTGCAAACCTTCAGCCTGCCGTCTTTCAAATCCCTGCTCGAAAAAAAGCTACAGTTTTTCCCTGGTAACATTTCCAGTTATAGAGTTTCAAAACATTCCGAATCAGTTTTCTATTTTTTATTTTATAATATATTAACTAAGTGTTGATCTACTCATTATATTACTCTGAGGTGACCTTTATTCCGATGGATATTTCGGCACCATTGATGTGAGTCGCAGAGGTCGTGTTTCAGCGCTCTTTCAAAAAACGGCGAAATCACACATTTGGGCGATCCTCGAGTGAAAGTCATCATCAGGTGTAACAATACGTCCCATTCGACAGCGTTTCCCCGAGCCGCCTCACTGAGATTCGAATCGCGAACCCGTGGCTCCGGGGCAGATTCTTTACGTCCATCCGTGAACGAGCTGCCTCTTTTTATGCGAAAAATCTCTTTCTTTTTTCCCTGTATCCCGGTTCAACGCCCTTTTATGTCTCACAAAGGGACTTTGGAAAAAGCGCGAGATGACTGTGCTGGATGACGGGGAAAAAATATTCCAGGAGCCCTCAGCCCGAGGCGCGCTCCTCTGAACCCGCTATCCAAGTGACGGGTAGACGCTCAATTCGCTCGGAGACGCGCGCACGTTTTCATCTGTTTATTTTGGCTTCGGTTTATAACGAGCGCAATTCCATTTACGGCGACGGAATTGTAAGCGATGATTACTCCGGTAACGTGTGCTGGTTGATGAAGCGAGGCGTTTTTATTTCCACCGTGTGGGGACTGTCTTCTATCACATTGCGGAGGAATTTTAGGGTGCGGTAGGGAAGGGGCTCGGGACCTTTCCTCCAGGAAGAATTTCGTGATAATAAATAAATATTTCTCTCATTAACCACACATAGCCTCTGAGTTTTCTAAAAGTACCGCATATGCACTGTATGCGGAATTTCTTTCAGTTTAGAGTTTTCGCTGATTTTTTTCATCCGTACATTTTTTTTGCAATTAAAATCTACTTCAAATTTCATTAATTTTGAGCATGCCTTTTTACCACATTCAAATTAAATCATTTCTAAGTGTTTACTTAATTGACGAGGCTGTTAAATTGTGGAATTCAATGGTATATTAAGACACAGTAAACTTCTTCTCTGAAGCGAAACTAAATTCTGAATTTATTTACTATGAAAACTATAGAAATGAGAATGGAGCAATTTCTTTGCAGTGTACACAGATGCTTTAATTTATATCTAGGTATATATTATCGCGTATACTAATTAGTTTCGTCCAGGGAATTTCCCGTCGCCAGAAGATCGAATTTGTAGGTGGCAGAGAGGAACTTATTATACTGGCGTTGCTGTAAATGACAATTCTTCCCAGAAAGTATGAATTACATTTACCTATATTTCTTTTTTATACGACGAAATGCATAAGGTCAAAGGGCAATGATTACATTAGTTTGAGCAGGGCTAAATATTAAATAAAAAAGATGCTATACGAGACTGTTTCACCTTATTGGTTAATGCAATGATTACCGATATAATGTTTATTGAAATGTTATTTTGCTATACATTCGAGGTGCCCAATTTACAGAACATCATATAAAGGTTGAAATTTAGTATTCATATATGATTACGTCATCTGGTTGGAATTTACTTTTCGTGTGATTGCATCGAGATAAATTATCACGGGTTAAGTGTCATATGCCAGTTAATTTAAAGTAGAATGCTAGGGAAACAACAGTGTAAAATTGAGTGAAACGTTTTAAAAATGAAATGAATAGAGAGTTTTTTTAATCAAGGGACATTGCGTAAACATATATTGGAACCAGAGTCTATAGGTAAAATACTCACTATGATTAAGCAAAAATTAATGATTATAAACAACAACCATTGGAAATACTCCAAAATTTTCCCTCTAATTACGTATCATGGCGTTGTATTCTTCAGAGCTTATCCGATAGAAACGTAAAATGAGAAGTGATCTAACTTGCTCCAAATTCTCAAATTCTGCGGTCATTCAATTTCCCCTTCATAGGGATATTAAATATTTCTCTTCTTCGGATAAATAAAATTAATGGAAGTTCTTTAAACCCGTTCTTTATAGCAATGAAAAAAATATGAAATAGAAAACGGTTTAAGAAATTTACGGTAAGGGCAGTCAAGGACATATTTGCAACTCATGACTAATCATTAAATCTTTCTTCTGATTCTTATTTAAGACATTGGTTTTCTCAATAGATAACGTACTTTTTGAGATAAGCAAAAAAGATGATTTACTGAAAACATTTCGTATAAAATTAATCTAAAATATATTGAAAGTAATCTTGTCAATTTATGATTAGCTATCGAAAGAAAAGATATTTCAAATCCGTTTTAATGGAAAGTGTATTTATGGCTCGTTTTCACTAGGTAAAGCCGTGTTAGGTTGCTTTTCCTTTGGGACTTGGGTAATTTTTATTCATGACGCAATGCAGATATTTATGAGACTTCACTTCCAGAGGTTTCGCATATTAATTCATGCAATAGGCGTGTAATTGGACTTTTGCTCGAATTTTAAGCGAACTCTTACAAACTACAAAAACAGTTATGGAGTGTTTGGAATTACTTCTTGTCTGTTTAACCACGAGCACATTGATCACTTTCAGAAGTATTTTTCATCAACAACTACAAGGTTTGTTCCACTTGTATCACTTCAATGGTTGTTTTAGACGCATTTCTTTGATCTTCTTAACTAAAACCTTCTTCTTTTCAGAAATAAAACATTATTTTCAGTTTTATTCTCTGTTTTCCTTGAAACTTACGAGCGTTTTTTTGTCAGAACTCTTGCGTCGGACCAAAAGTTCTAATGTCTCCGGTGTCTAGGTTTTCTTAAGCAATGTTCATGTTTCACACCCGTATTAAATAGTCTTTTCAGTTACATTTCGTATTTACCTTCCATCTGTTTTCCCAAAAGAATCTCTAATTTAATTCAATCCTTTTTAATAATAGTCCATTATTTTAAATAGTGTAGCAATTTCAGGCGGTTTCTTTCAGTTTCTCTTAAATTTCTGCTTAATCTCCGTTCGTCGCTAAGAATATTGACTGCTCTAGACTATGCAATCGGATATGAGACACAGAAAGATTGATTTCTTAATAATATAGATTCGTCAAACCTTACCCATAAAAATGCCGATGAGATAAGAAAATATCTTCTCTGACAAATTATGAAGTGATTTTCCCTCCACATTTTTTTCGAAACATTTTCACCTTCTTAAAAAACAGTTAGTTACAGAAATATTTAGGACATTAAGAATCTTCATATTTCACTTTTACCAAATTTCAGATTTTTACTGAACAAATATTCCCTTAATTATAATTAAAATTACATCAAGAATTATAGAAAGAACTCGATGAAGCTGATCCCAATTTATGTGGATCACTCATTCTGTTCCTTTTCTGGATTAGGACGTTGATTGACTTGTTTATCCTGAAGACTCTTTCATGTGTTTACATTATTACTCACTTCGAACATATGTGTACTTTAATTTCCTTTATTTCCCTGTATTCTTAAAACTAGGTATATACAAGTAAAGTTTTTACTTTGCACGTCTCGTACTTTTTTCATCTCTTACTTTGTATATCTCGCAGTTTGTACACACCTGGCCAAAATAAACGCACCACCGGTCGGTAGGATAGCTACGGAGGTGGTGCCATAATTTTGGCCAGGACTGTACATCTCGTATGTATTTTATTCACATTAATCGACCAGTTTTTGACGGTCCTTTTTGAAAGTTAAGAAGGACGTGACATATACCTTTTATACAATTTATGCTGTATTTGTTTTTCAAGAATATATACGGAATATGTACTATATTAAACGAAGCTATTCAATTCTGATTATTCTTGCAATCACAATCTCTTGCTCAATCATCAGAAGATGGCAAGTTAACTCGATGCGGACATGGTCGTAGCTTTTGATGGAATGATTTAACTCGTGCGACAGGAAATCCCCCACGAGTACGCGAACGCTTGTCAGCGTCAGGAAAAGGGTTACTTTAGCAAGGATTTCCTGCAGATCAAGCGCGAGGAAGCGGGGGATATCCGGCGATCCCCAGAGTGACCCTGCGTTGTAATAAAAGGAGAAATACACGCGCTTCGAGGACCGAATTCCTATGATCATCCGCACGCCCGCTAATACAGCCCCGCGGGATTTTCGGACGCACGTGAGACTGGGTCACGTTCCCCGTGTTATTTATGCTCCAAAGGGATCCTTCGCTTTTTTCCTCCAATGTTTATCCTCGTCGGAAGACATAAGCCCTTGATAATGGATGATGAAGTGGTGGGAGAACTCCTTATTCCGCTCGTGTGTAGGGGAGCCGCGCAGCGCGCATACCTAAAAAGGGAGAAGCGCTGTAAAAAAAGGTCGGTTTTGTGACCCGGAATAATAGAGAGGAAAAAAAGAGAGCGAGAGGGGTCAGCTATTGAGATGGATTTTTCCCAGTTGCGTGCGCATTACAAAATAATGAGGCGAGCCGAAGAAAGGATGAAGAGTGAGCAAAAAAATCGTGAAGTGCTTTCGGACGGCGTTGCCGCATCTACCTTCGTTTTTTTCTGCTCGTTCACCCCTTCCATTCCCCCTTTTGGGTTTTTTTTGCCGGTTTGTCGCTTTTGTAAATCGTCGCTCGAGTCGTTAGAGAGGTTTTGTTTTCTGCTGCTCACGGACTCGATTCCTTGAGGAACTGCGGTGGCGATCTGCAGACACTCCCTCCGTATCTCGGATTTGGAAGATCGATTCCGCATTTCCGTCTTCTTTTGTTTTGCGCATCCGAAATTATGATCATTTACGTATGGTTGTAACTTTGCGTTACTCTTTGCTACTATTTTATCATTTCATTGATGAACTGGGGGGTTTATGAATAAAGCGATGAGGGCTATCGTACCTCTTATCTTAAAAGCAGTTGTTTACAAACCGTACGTCTTCTTTGGAGACATTGATATCATCACCGATTCAACGTCTACATAATTCTTTTTACAAATTGGAAAGTACTGTGAAAAAGAAGAATGTGATATGTTTCCTATTAGTGTATAGAGTTATATTTAATTATAATTAGCGTTAATTAACATTAATGGAAATAACACAATACTAGCTGACAGGTTCTTGACTAGGATAGCTTTTGCAAGAAAATAAATGTTTTTAAGTTATTTAATGGATTTGAATATTTTTAGTACCGTGCGTAATAACGGAAACGGTCTTGTAGATTTTTGCTTGTATAAATGGATTCTCAAAACCGGAAACCTAGTTGAAGTTTTAGAGACTCATTTGTAGGAAAAACTGGCAAGCCTTTTTGTAAACCAATTCTTATATACCTAATTTAAAACACCGTTAGAGCATGGGTATTAATGTTTACTTAAATTGTTAGGATTGGTATCGAGAAGGGTGTCCGGTAGTACAACATGTCTTAACCACTGACATGAAAAGACAAAGGATAAGAGAGTACATTCTTTTGGGAAGGAAAAAGTGGTATTGATCTCTTCGAGTACTTCACAATCTCTTGAACTGTACAGGAAATTGTGAATTAAGATGACGACTTAATTGGATATCAGCGTTTTCTCTACACAACATTGATTAACAAATTGCTGATTTAGTAGCTAGATGGTAATGCTACGTAGTCATCTGTATCATCTCGGTGATGTATTGAATAGAACTCGTGATTGCTAGTTGTCCTTTGGTGAAAGCGGTCCTGAGTTCGATTCACAGTGGGTTCTAATAGTTTAACTCAAACAGCAATAGAAGCACCAAAAATCAAATTTACCGGGATCTTTGTATCCAAATACACACGCCAAATATATTTTTGTAGGAGGAAATTAACGGATTTTTAATAACAGTTTTGAGGATGTAAGGGTAAAAATTGTAACACAGCTGTTAATGAGAGAGGTTTTTAACTACTCATATGAACTTATGAGGGTAAGTTTGATAGTGGACCTAAAAATGGCAAGCAATAAATGTTTCGCAGAATTCTTTTTCGACTTAAGGCAATTATTTTAAAAGATATCAGATTATCATTTCAAGCTTCATTGTTAAGAGTAAGAAATATTTCCATAGCCGTTATGAGGATACATTTATCTCCGAAATTCACCAAAATTACGGAAGATTTAGGAAGGTATAGGGAGCTTTGTATAATATGTTATTAATTTGGATTTAAAATACAGTATACAATAATAATACCTTGTTATAGGTGTCTAATTAATTTACAAGTTTAATTTTACCGTTGGGTTTCGACTTACGCTATTTTCTAAAATACTTTAATATGTTCTTATGCTATAATATAATCATCTTATTCTTTCGCCAACTGAATGAGATTTACGCGTATCATCCCTAAAAATCTGAGGTAAAGTTCGTAGTGTCTCGCGTAGGATCATATAGGCAATTTACCGTATCAAGCTTATCATATTTTATCATCGATTGTTTTTATAATTTGATTCATCGGAATTTGTTAATTATTATAAAGCGACCTTGGACAACGGTCATAGGATAAACGGACTCTGCTGGCTTTCATACAAACAAAAGGGAACCTTTCTCGTGCTTACTGGAGCGAACCTGATCCATCAATTAACATTCGAACGTGAAATCCATTCAATTCATGGCCTTCACTTCGATTTACGCGTTTTTAACAGCGAGTCGGATC
Organism: Sympetrum striolatum; assembly: GCA_947579665.1. Classification (NCBI taxonomy): domain Eukaryota; kingdom Metazoa; phylum Arthropoda; class Insecta; order Odonata; family Libellulidae; genus Sympetrum; species Sympetrum striolatum. The sequence goes on from OX388346.1 coordinate 83,315,215, forward strand.
AGCATTATCTTCCCAAAGCATACCAAATGAGGTAACAACAGCCCATCTCCACCGTCCAAATCCGAGTCCGAAACCCAAACAAACAGCGATAAGTGATTATGGACGCTCGTGGAACGTTACTGCGTTGCACTATACTTTTCCTCGAGTAAATTGCCGTATTACTTGATTACGAGATCCCTTATTGTGACCAGATCCAGATACGATAGGGTCTCGGCAGCCCGTTGAAAAAAGAAGATAAACGGCGAGCTTTCCTGTTAGGAGTAGGCGGGAGAAAACAGAGAAGGTGTTGGGGCCAAGGGACGAGATAATGATAATCTTTATCGATTGCTTTTGGTGGTCAGATATGGAGAACTATCGGCCACTTGTGGAGTTAGTAATATGGTGGTCGTATCACTTAGTCTAATATCAATTACCAGTTGATTTTTTTCTTTACTCGATCTTTTCCTTCTTTACTTCCTAGTTCACGAATTAAGAAATTTAACCGAAATTAAAATATGTTTAAGTACATCGGCCTTCACTTGGTGGAAAGTCATCTTAACAAGTACAAGGTGAAAACAAATTACTTCTTTATTCCTTAAAAGACGTACCTAACATCAAAACCGGTTGTGTGCCTTTCTATACGGTATTTAATTTAGTAACAAATGGTAAATGTCTCTGCATTAAACTATTGAGAATATGGAACTGTTGCTGCCAAATTACTATGGGATTAAACTATACCGTCGAGTGGAGAATAAGCCTACAATTTTGGTCAAGTTTACTCTTAAAATTTCAGATTAAACCTTAATGAATTACCTACGGATTGAATATAATGAAGAAGTTCTGTAAATATTTTGGCTGCTCAAATTCGATCTTAGCTTGTAACTACTATTAAACTTATCTTCCCGGTGAAATTTTCTTAAATAAAAAGAAATAAATTTCCCTAAAACATTACGAAATCAAAAAAATTTTTAAAATGTAAAAGGGCATTGAAAAACTCATTGTGTTTTTGTTATTTTTGCTAGTGTATTCATGAAGGATTAATGCCATACGAGGAAAATAGAAATCCTAGAGGTATCCCTCCATTTTCGGATTGAGGACGTATTTTTAAACTCTCTTTTGGTTTTCTGAGATTATTCCAGTTGAAAAGGACCAATTCAACGAATGCTTGACAAAAAAGGAAAATCCGTCCGTTATCATAGGAAGTCTAGAAAACCTTTCAAAACCGAATGCCTATCTTCACCATATGGCTTTCCATATTGGAACATGGGTGCCTTCGTTCTATATATAGTCTGCCTCTGTGCTAATGGCTGCGCGATGCCTGTGGCTTTAGCTTCGGTCCAGACTAGGTGTTTGCGAAATCGCTAAACACATCGATAGCTTTCGCAAGTTATTATTGCTCGCGCCGATCGGCGTTCTTCTTTTTAGCGTTTCTGGGAGTTGCGCAAAGGCGGCGCTGAATCCAACGCATGCGTCGAAAGGAATTGGGGACGAAAATAATTGGAGTTTTGTGGGGGATATTGGGCTACTGTTTTAGACAGACTTATTCAGCCTCTTTCGTAATACATTGTCAACTTCTTAAAAACACGTTACGTGTTACCTAAAAACGGAATTTTGGTTTTCCTTTTTACCATTGCTGTTCTCATCGACTCCTCTAATCCTTCGACTATTCCTATTAATCGAAATTCTCAACATACGTTTATGTAACGTTTTGCGACCTTCATTGTAAAGTTGTGTCATAATGTATAAGTCGATTGACCCCCAATCCACTCGCGTACCATTTCATTCTCTGAAAAACGTTTTTCGTATATTTCTTAGGAGTCAAAGTTCAATGCAAAAACACCATTTCCCTCAAAATAAAGCCTTTAATTTGACCATTATTACTCGTCAGACAGGGTTAAAATATGCCCCTGACATTTCTGCATACAGCTGAGCAGCAAACGCCCCGTGTTTTACGGCTACACGCAATACAGAATTGCATTTGTATGACAGAACCATCAGGATACACTCTTAAGGTAACAAGTCATTCACCAACCATGATATCATAAAATTGCTCAGCATAAAATCTGTTGCTGTGTAGGAAATCCTTTCATATGCTCCTATGATTGGGAAGGCTGATTGGGGCTGGGATAAGGCTGTAGATTCATGGTCTTCTCGGCTTTAATTACAGGGCCTCGTTACATGGATGTCAAATCATACAGTGCTACAAGTTATAGGCAATAGATTAAAAACTTAAGTAGTAGTGACTCGTGTAATCTACTGCCAGCAAGTTAATGAGAGTACACTATATGATTCCGTAGGATTTATTTCTTGTTATGTTTTTGTTGGTTCATTTATTTCTCGTCGTGTATTGTTTAGCTGTTACTCTTTCCTATTGGTCGACCCCAATTGCAAAATAGGGTATATTGTTGCCCGACCAACCCCAGGCTTGATTCCCGACTATCTTGTTTTTGCTGATTAGATGCATGGTCACCAAGGAGGATGACGGCCTTCTGGCCTTAGAAACCTTGAAGTAGTATGAATTTGCTTTAGATCGGACTAGAAATTTTGAATAAAATCGTACGTGTGTTGCGCATTTTTCCTACTAACACTAAAACGTATATTGATATGATAAAACGGCATTTAAAAAATTAATTGGACACAACTTTATTAGGAATTGCAATAAATTCTCTTCGTTTGAGTGTTTCCTACATTCTCCCCAACGACTAGTTGGAGAGTTTTAGTTCCGTCCCGGATTAGATAATGGCCGAATATGTTAGTCTATGGCCACATCCTTACGGTGATGATCATTTGAAAGGATGTTTGTGGTAATTTTTTATGACTTTCATTTAATCAAATTGTGTATTTGTTTTGCTTTGACTGCGGTAGTGACTTCATCGATAGCAGATTGATTTATTAATCCTTGAGAAGTAAATGCTGATCAAAATACTCAGTCTGATTTCACAAAAGTTGACAATTCGTAATTCCAGTGCCGTTTTTACGTCCATATAAATACAACCCAAATTGACTTCGCAGTAACACATTCGCAGGTGGCAATTCATCTTGATATCTAAGTATAAGTAATATCGTAGTCAGGAAATTTACTATAATGTTATATCGTTTTACTTTATTATATCATTTAGCATTAAAGCTAGACTAATCAGCACACTAGTTAACACGTATTTAATAGAGAGATATTCCCTAAGCAAAGCCAAACCATAAGCATTATTAGCCATCATAGTTTTATGTATCTAATCATTCGATTGTCCAATTGAGGGTGGCATAGAAATTGCCGAGCTGTTTTCTTAGGTAATACAATTACACAGCAATTATTGCATTTTATCTGATGGATATTTCATATTGTTTATGTAATGAAAAGGATGTAATAAAATTGTCTTTCGGTAGAGAAAAGCTGGAATCAAGGATTTATTCAATACTTAGGATGCTTCAGCGATTTACTATACCCTAATCCATATGACTTAGTAGAAATGCAAAGATAATGAATTTGTCTGATGTTTCAGTAAACAGTTATGTGATATTTATATCATGAACCGTGTCATTGGATTAGATTATTAAAAAAAGGCTGCATGTAAGTCTCTACCCAAATGATACGGAAGTTTACCTTTGGGATTTTTTTGTTTATGATTCCAAGTATATTGGGAAAAAATTAAAATTTCTAGCGGTATTGATAATAAAAATAAAATTGTCTTCATTCATCTCCATCGTGGTGATTATATGTTACATATAAGTACGAGACTAGGATTCAAGAGCCAAGTGATTAACAAAGAAAGAAGTATTTTAGTACTATCTCCACGAGTCATTTTCCTAATGTATCCTTCTGCATGTCCAAAATACATATCTACGAAGAGGGTCGTGTGCGCCAAAGCGTGTTTTTTTTATCATTTGTACCGCACCGCCCCCCTTTCCCTTTCTAGATGCCATTCCAGACGTTTTTTGGAGGGCTCTCGAGTTCGTAATTACCATTGTTTTGTATAGTGGGGACGGAGGCATATAAAAGAGGAAGTGAAACGGGAGATGATCTTTCAGTCGTGGCGTCTTTGCGAGTTGATGTCGTTCACCGCCTGCCGTTTCTTTTTTGTTTTGACCAAATGCTATTGTTGCCAGAGAAGGGAGGTTTTGTCAGCAGAAGAATGGATCTCTGTAGGGATTCCACTGACTTTGGCTTGTATTGTCATGTACCTACTATATTTCTGTGGTTTGCTAATCTCAGGATGTTTGGGAAAATGTATCCGAATAACTCTCAATTTAAACTCCGAATGGCTCTTAAAACCTGAATGCAAGAAATTACCTTCTACGTCCTAGTAATATTCATTAAAACCAGGTAACTACTAATTATCGCTAACTACGAAGTGAAACATCTGTGAATTTGATAAGTAACGCAAAATTATCAGCTAGTAAGCAGTGTTAATAATCATGATTCCTCGAAAACTTAGTTCTGTAAATTTTGTTTTCATTAATTGTTTTAAGTATGACATATTAGGAATATTTTTTATCGATTTCTTATAATTCCTATATTCCTTAATGCCTAAATTATAGATTGGGTTAGGGCACGAATAAAAAATTGCGAATGTTGAAGCGAATTTTTGATTCTCAGACATATCAGATTTATTATTATTTTACGTACCTCCAAAGCTTTCTTGCTATTCACTTCCACCAAAAAATTTCAGATTCCCTAGGCTCAGTGCGAGCAATTATTATCAACTGAGAGTTAACGAGAAGAAAACTGATGCTTATCGGGTAGAAAGATAATAGAAGCTTCGCGTTGCTGTGTGAGAAATTGTTTGGTGGAATAATAAAATTGATTTATTTTAAAAAAGTATCCTTTTAGATGGAAGTATTGCAGGTATTTAGGAATGTACGTGTTTACCCTTGACCAACTAATACCTTTAAGACGTTTTATAGATCGCTAAGAAAGTCAGAGAGTTTGATTGCTAATGTGTAAGGCATTTGGTAAGGATATGCATCCATTTCAAGATGGTGGGCACATTTTCGTTTGTAGCTCATGTGTTAAGCCTGTGTTCCAGTTGCGAGTGTGGCGTTTGTAATGGCCTCTTGTTTGATTTTCTTCTCGCTCTGAGAGATGCGGCAAAGGCTGACTTCGATGTTTTTCCTCCGATCTCTGCATCTTTCTGCCTCCACGCAGGAGCGCCACCTCCAAGTCTGCCCCACCCCACCGAAAAGTTTTTATGCACGAGAGAAAGAAATCCTCGGCGTCATTTCTTTTTCATTTCGAGACGTCGTACATAATCGCGGCACATGCTCGCAGCAGATGAGTTAACGAATCAAAACAAGAAAGTGAGCATCCAGCGACGCTTTTGACGGCATAAAAGGAGTGATATTATGCAGATGGGGATGCAGTCGTTTTCTTGAGGAGCCGCCGCGCATTGTGTCGCGGGAACCGTTGCGGAACCGCTATCGACTCCGCGTTGCTGTTTTTTGTTCGGCCTTTTTTTTGGGACGCGCACAAGGGAACTTTATGTGGCTCCCGGATTGTTTATTTTTCCATTGCGAGCGCATATTCTGCAAATGCCCTGCTAATATCTTGCCTCTCTCTCGGTGATCCGTATGCCTTATGCTCCCTATTGCTGCACTTTTTTCTACTGTGAGGTGGATATTGCCTACCCATTTGCTAACCCTACTAACAGTTACATTCCCAAACCGGAGTATTCATGGTACTCATTTATTATTTTGCATTAATAGCGGAATTTCAGTGTCGAATGTCGTATGTCTGCCAGTCGTTTAATTTATTCCCGTTTCGTTTGCTAAAGTTTTATTTTCAATCGCAGCAGATAGTTTTTATTTTAGTATAACCTTTAAATAACAGCAGGTAAAAGTAGATTTGCAGGTTCTTCACACATCTCTTATTATCCTTAGAAACTTTACAGTGGAGATTATAATTTCGTAATAAATTTTCTCATATATTTTTGTGATCCATACCGTGATTTATCGTTCATTTTTCTTATTTATTGTTTAATTTTCCTCTATGCTCACTTTCAAAAACTAAAACGACAAAGGGTGAGATGAGATGTAAAGTTAGACTATACTCTCCTAATCTCCTCCTCAGTAAATAATTTTCTATTTTATTTGCGTTTTCTGCAACATGCTGATGAAAATCAGGTAAATACTGAAGTGCAGCAAGAGTAACTGATGTGATCTTAGTATGACTTTGAGGATCTACTTCGTCAATCATAGAGCATATACTGTTGATTTTTTAAAGTATGTAAAGTCAACTGAGATGAGTTTTTATCAATCAGTATTTACAAATCAAATTAGCTTAATAACATTATTTTCTACCTTTGCAAAAATTTAGTGACGCCATTAAAAGAATGTATTTATAACATTCACCACCCTTCCCGGAGGAAATAAATCGGCGCCTTGAATGGTGTAACAATTTAGTCAGGCGAGATTATATGGTGCGTCTGAGAGGTTTCTCGAAGTGCATTTAAGGCCTTTATATATTTTAATTTTTCTCTACATTTTATACCTTTTATACATACATTTTTCCTATAAGAGCATCTGTCAAAAAAATGGGTGTAGTTGTCCTTATATTTAGTTCAAGGGGAAGTCTTCTCATCTTCAACTCTCCGAGTATCCGCTGAATCCAAATAATTTTACCGTTTTTGGATTAGTTATCTTTCGTCTCTATTTTTGGAACTGTGGAATGCACATTAAATTATGGCCAACAGATCATTAACAGAAATTTCAAGTATACTTTACGGCAGTTTTTGGGTATTTATTGTTATTTATTAGAAGATTAAGTGTGGCTCAAGGGTATTTTTGTTTAATCTGTCACATACTTTAAATAAATTTAATCGTCCATTAAATCTATCTTTCATAAAACTCAAGCATGTATATCAATCAATTATTAGAATTTGTATGCGAGTATAAAATTCAAAGTTATCGTCGTAGTTGGCAGTTTTCTTTTCTGCATCCCTTTTATATGTCGCCGTCCTCTATCTACATATGTAGATGATGTCGTATGAATCACCCGTAATGCGGACATTCGGCTCATTTGACTTTTCCGCATCACTTTCATCCAGACCTGCATTTACGCACTCACTCATCGCTCGGCTGGATTCAGTTATTCTACTTCTCACTTTGGTCAAGAGTTCTTCTACACCTCCGTTTGATGTTTTGCCTCTTCCCTCAGAGTTCAATGCAGTATATTCTTTTTAGTTTCAATAGAATATTCTGCGAATTAAAAAGTGAATTCCCTCAAATTTTCCATAGATTTAACCGATTAAAATGTAACTGCAAGAATTATTCACACAAATTGAATGTATAAATTGCTGTCGGTTCAGGTCTGTCATACAGAAAATTATAAAATAAACCTTTTACTGATGTAATTTTTTATAACATCTTAAAGTTACGCTAGAAAGAATTTGTATTCTTCCTGGCCTCTATTATTTTACAGAAAAATTAAAGATATTTCATCCCGCATTTTTCGAGGGCCAGGATTCAAGTTATATAAGTTCATATTTGCTCATATTCAAGTGCATATCATTGTAACTATATTTTCTCAAATTCAAGTTAATATCACTGTAACTGCTGGGTAAAAGTATTTAAGTGAGATGCATTCATCCCGATTTTCACATTTAATTCGCTACTGAATGTTTTTGAAAATTAAAAATTTCCATTTCATTTGGTTTAACTTCAAAACAATTTTAGTAATTGAGTGCAAACATCAGAATGTTTTACCTTGAAAATAAAAACAGACTTGGGGCGTTACAAATTAATGTGAATCACGTTTTCTGCAATGCTTGCCGTTTTATTCGTTCTTTTAAATATCTCTCCCTAGTTTTTCCTGTTGAATTCATGGCATGCTATTATGTTATGTAATGAGGTACAAAATTTTTCAATTTGAATTAACCTCACTATTTTGTCTTCAAGGCTTACTCGAGGAGCATCATTATATGTGTGAGTTCTATTCAAGTCAAAATGACAACGGTTCCCATCTTCTCACAGCAGAGCACTGCAGTAATTAAGTTTAAAGGACCTATCCTTATATCACATTCGGAATTGAAAGAGTTACACATAATTATGAATCTTGAGAAAAGACTAATAGTGTAACAGCTTTCTGAGAATTTTCAGCCTCTCCTATCTGAAACATTAAATTAATAATCATGTGGCCACATTTTCCACATCCGTATTCATCTTAAAACGGAATTTATAAAATTTAAACTCTATGAAAGGAAATTATAAAGAAAATAATTATAAATGCACATAGAAAAGAGCAAAGTTTATTTTCTTAGCTTAGTAACCATAAAATTATTTAAAATTTTTAGTAACCTTCTTTGAAAAAAAATTGTTTTTCTTAACTAAAGGAATTTGAAGCAATTGTTACTGGTACTGCTACGACTAGAAACGATTAGTTAAGTAATCTAGATTCACTCTGGAGAATAGAGAATGATGTCTTATTTTCTGATCTCGAGTAACCTTATGTTATTTCTATAGAAGACTATGTAGAATTTTTTCCTACTTTCCCCTATGTACCACCATATAGATATTTTTTCCATTTCTGTACCTTATTTAGCCATGGAGTGTTAATGTATTAAAATATGCATATGAAAAGAAACTCTTTTTGGTCATCCCCGCGTTAAGTATATCTCCCCACTCCACTGAAAGTCAGATACGTACCTTGCATTAGAATAAAATATAGGGAAAGCACATGTGTACATCAGACTTTAAAAGAAGACACGGCACAGTGAGAACAGCTTGTTTCTTGTTTTACCTACGTACTTTTAAAATCAGAATAATCCATTGTATTGTGGTAAAGTCGATCAAGCTAATTTCCCGCAGTATGCAATGACTTCTCCATATCAGTGCAATTGCAATAGGATTGTTTTCATGACAAATAAGACCATATTACCCCTCCTGCTGAGAGATGAAATGAGTTCCATTTGGAGGCCACGAATGAATCTTCTGTCTCGATCAGCCTCCACCTGAGTGTCCCCAGCTCCACTCTAATCTTCTGCTCGTATCACGTGCTTAAACTATAAAGATTTTCCTTTGATCTTGTACGCATCTCATAATACTTCGAAGTTTAGATAGTGAGCAGCTTATGAAAGAATGAGGTATAAAATTTCAGGATTGTCGTATAGAGTTCACCATGTTTCCTTTGATGGTTGCCCTCAAAATGAGTATACAGGTACAATGTCGACTGCCACATTAGAATCAGAACTCGAGCTTCGGATAAATATTAGATCAGGATGTTCAATTCATGAATGAAAAGTGAGAAAAATAGTGGTAAAGTACACTCCTGGCCAAAATTAACGCAGCACCTCCCTAGCGATCCTTACGGCCGGTGCTGCGTTAATTTTGGCCAGGACTGTACATGTATAGTACGTATTGGTATAAAACTTCTAAGAGATAGTGGTGAAAAAATAAGGCGTCACTGGAACTCAAACACAGGTGAAGGGCACTATAAGGGCAAAAAATGCCCAGAATTCCAATCATAGTTTTGATTTTCCAGTGAAGGAAATTTATATTATTAAATATCTAAGCTGTTTAAATAGGCATACAAATACATTGTAGCAATAGCATTTTATTCCCACTCGTGCTTTAGTCTCAAAAAGGTCTGTGGCTGAACTTGAAGAATGGTGGTGATGAACTTGAAGAATAACAACTACTTATTCTATGCCAGTAACCAAATCACCTGGTTGCTGCCACATTGAGCGTATTTTCTTTACAAATTAGAAGATATATCTAGTGATCCAGAGAGAAAAAATACTTGTGAGGTTTGATTGTTTTAACTTAGGTATCAGATAGGACTAAGTATTGGATATCTGATTCACCGCTCTACATTGTATAGTTTGCCAGTAAAATGCTTTTCTATGCATAAAACAGTGAGAAAGTCATCTGATTCTTCAAAATTCTTTTTCCAAGATACGGTATATGTCACAAGAGTTGTTTCAATCAGATTCGGTAGGTAATCATCCCATAACTGATCTGCCTTCTCATCATCTTCATTCATAATTTCGACTGCAACAGAGCTCTCATTTAATGATTGTTTCTGGGAGAGGCATTCTCGTTATTACGAAGATAGATTTCCCAAATGAGACTATGGGAAGTTAAAATACATTCACCCAACTGTCTTAAATACTAATCTATCAAATCTGACCGAAACTTATTACTTCAATTCGTCATATTAGTCATTCATCGCAAATTCTCATAATTTTCGAATGTTTAAGACATTTCAAAGAACAGTGTAAGTCAACTCCGGAGTTTAGGTTTGGTGAAAAAATGGAGAATTGCTGACTCATCCGAAATGTACGAAATTATTTTTAACGACGTAAAATCAATTTCAGGACATTTAATCAGTAATTTTAATTTTTGTCCTGATAATTATTTAAATTATATCGTAATGAAATATTTCTACTTAATCCTATCAAAATATCGTGTAATATGTTACCTTTTCAAATTTATATTTCTTTTTTTTTAAACTTGATGGTTTGAACAAATGCAGATTAAGTTCAGCAAAGTCTTATCCGTCTTTTATATTTATATCGAATTAACTACGTAAGTTGGCTTAATCTTCCCGGAGAGCCTAATAAAAAAAAACTTGTAAGAATGTCTGATTGAACATTGCCGTAGGTATATCAAGCATATACTAATAAATTGATGTATTGGTATCAGATTTCTACAAGTAGTCTATTTTAGGATCGATTAATTAATTTTATAAATAATATGCACATTGATAGCAAAAACTATTATGTGGAGCATTATTAATTCTTTTTATTTGTCAAATGAATCCTTTTGTACTTGTATATTTTCTGGTTACCTATTGAAAAAATAGTCATGGATGTCACAGTTTGATAGAAACATAGAGACGATTCTATAATACAATGAGGTAATATGAGGTCTTTGTTACTCTAACTTTCTCGAAATTGACCCAGACATCACACGTGCCGTATTCAGAGTCGGCGAGCGTGCCGTGTGTACAAATATATCGAGTCGTTAAATATGCTTATTATGACATTGTTCCTCCCTCACTTCCCCGCAGAAGCTAACCGTTCCTTACATAACCGTAAGATTTAAAAAATGCAGCGAACCTCTTCTGTACCATTGCCAAGCCCCCAAAGGAGGGCGTAATAACTTAACAAACATCCCATGGACGCTAAACAAAAGGGGAAAGTAAATACTATAGCGCCACCTCACAAGTTCCTCTTTTGTCCCTCATTCCCCGTCTATCCGTCCCAAGTGACTTCGTGGAATGGGATTCTGTCTGTCTCTCCAGAGAGTGGAGAGCTCTCCATGACTACATTGTGTTCTATTCCGGCGAAATGCCACAACCTCCCACCTCCCCCTGCACAATGACTTTTCCATTCATTTTACGACGTGTGCCTCCTTGAGACCTTTTTCAAAACCCCCACTCCCCCCGACGTATCCCCGCAAGCCCTCCCCTCCCTCCCTCGCCTAACCCCTTTCCAATTCCTTTCCGTCCTCAAAATTCCGCTCATATCCATCCCTCGTGCTTTTTTCCCTCATTCCGTCTCATCTCCGATGTTTCTCTTCATAGGCATCTTGCCCGACGTCCTCTGCCGTCCAGACGATTCCTCCGTTTTTTCCTCTCGGACCATGGAGGTTTTTTACGTCAGCGTCCGAATCTTTTCTTTCCTCCCTTCCTTTTATTTCTTAGTCTAATTTCCATTCTGGAAAGTAGGCTCATAGTTTCGCATGCCTTTGTTTGTCCTTACGTCTGCCCTCCGAGTAATTTTGGAGGAGCTGGACCAGTTTCGTTGATTGAAAGGCGGTCTGCAATGCCTTTAATGAAAAAAGCGAAAGATTAATAATAAGCTTAGCCTTTAATCTTCCGATTGTATGGCCTGAATTAATCATAGCTATATGAAGGCTTAAAAAATATAATTCATCTGCAAATATACCACACTAATGTGGGAGAAATAACAATGATTCGATATTAGTTATAATGTATAGTGTACGGCCTGAATTAATCACAGCTGTATAATGGCTTATACTTATGCATATAATTTTTCTTACACATATACCACAGCAATAGGGGTGAAATAACAATGATTCCATATCGATTATAAAGTATGGACTCGTATTGTAACGAGTGAAACACGTTATGACCGTAGCGAATGCAACTCTTTGGATTTGCTCTGGTGATAAATATGTGTGTAAGAATAGGATTTATTTGAAATAGAATACTCAATATCGTAACAAGTTATACTCCATTGTAGGGTTGATTTTATTTACAACTATTGGGAAGATAAAAATAAATATGGAATAATAAATCTCTTTTAACTGGGGGGACTGGTACTATCTTTTATGTTTTTACTTTATTGTTCCATTAGTAGTAGCAGGATGACCACTAACATGAGTGAGTCTGCATTTATAATGGCTACATTAAGGGATAATATAGTGATAAAATAGCGAAAATATGGTAATAATACCAGAGTATATATTTAATTTATTCGATGATTATATTTAAGAAGCTCATAAATTAACGATGGCGACTTAGATTTTGCATCAAATTGATGAAAATTTAAAGTTTTTAAGAAGTATTTTAAAGGTATTTTTAGCTTCAAACTGAATTAAAACAACATGGAAAACAAGAATCTCTGTTGATTTTTAATCGAAATTAAACATATACGAAAGTCTAATCAATCAATTGCATTAATAATAATAAATTATAAAAATAATATTTTTTGTGTTTTAATAAAGGAATATACATGTAGAGGTGATTTTTCCTGATTTTTTTAACTGTAACGCAACTCTCTGGAAACATGTTTCTAGTGAGAATAAACAAATTTCTAAGTGATTTCCTGCTGGCATATTTCCTCCTTAGATATTTCAGTGAGAGAAAAGTTGAAATTTCCTTGTATGCGTGGGTAATGGAGTTTAAAATTCAGTCTTTTGTAATAGTGCTTGTTGTACGATGATTTCTATAAATTTAATTTCTCCAAAAAAATAAATTCTGAAAGTGGTAAAATTAGCATACATTGTCACCGAGAGGACTTGGCTCATTCTGCGTTGAGCCGTAGACAGTCGTTTGCATAAAATATAACTTATTATCTGCGTAAGAAAGTAACTTATTTCTTTTTAAGTTCACACGTTCTTTAATTTTTAAGAATTTGATTCTCATGTTTTTGGCGAACATACAAACCCACTTTTTACTTTATCCATGCTGTTTCCTTATGTCTTTTATTTCGAGTGTATTTTAGCGGTAGATAAATGGCGGAAAACATAGTGATAAGAGTTGTAATGAAATGTGATAGGAAAATAGTGGTGGTAAATATATTATAGAAAAACTGCGATGAAGAGAGTGGACAATTTTTTATGTTGAACAATCAGTTGTATAGGAATTTTGAAGTAAAGACCGCGGTATTACGGCTTTAGGTATTGTTTCTCATATATCTTCACGTGATGTTAAGTTTTGATTCGAACTTTGATTTGGAATTGCTTCTCAAAGCTAATTGTCACTGTAATCAACTACACTTTTATAAAGTGTGGATTCGAGGAATTCAAATTAACTTGAAGTAAATCAATATTAATTACTTTACTTTTCGTACCACTCTTGACTTAACTGTAAGTTTCAATACCAAGTGTAGTTCATACCTTGATATATGTATATTAATATATATTATATTTCATTTATAAAATTAGAGCATGAAAAAATTACGACCGCTTACATTTCTACAATCCAACTCTGTGAAATGTAAGTTTTTAACGCATTATTACCCAATTAGGGATGAGCGTAGTAGAATGATAACTTAATGGTAAAACTTTTGAACACATGAGTGGGAAGGTTGGCAGGTTTTCATAAAAACTTGGTAATGACAATGGATTTATATAACGGTTCAGAGGGGTTGGTTAATTATACAATATTTATGTAAAGTAAATTTATCAAAGACAGATTTACATATTTTTGTTTCTCATCTTTCTTAGAATCTCTTACTAACTAAATGACGATTAACTGTCTCAAGAAAGTTTATAAAAACCTATCATTTAAGAAAATGCTTCGAGGCGCAAATCAATTTACAATGAAAAAATTCACAGATTAAGATTTTACTTCGTGGCGCACGATAGATATACAGGAGAATATGTCTGATCCATCTTGAGTGACGACCATAGTTAATTAATGGACTTAATTTACTAACAATTCAATTCTTACCTCTGGACGCTGAGATGAGTCTCTTGTATGTCCATTGATCCAATTTCGAGCCGAAATTTAGTTAAAAATTTTTAAAATTTACTCTAATATAAATATAAATAAAGGCTACTATAAGCAATGAGATGGCTAGAAAAGAGATTTTAAAATAAATGGAAAATACTCGAGTATTAGATATTTTTTCGGGAGGTGGCCGCATTCATCGAAGATTTAATTGAAGTTTAGTTAGAAAATAGAGAAGCCAATAGTTGAGATAGGTTCAGTCAATATATGAACAGAAGAAGGATCAATGTAACATTCGAAGATATATTATAGAATTAGGCATGTTATTTTAAAATTATACAATACCGTCGAAGTAAGTAGTTGGGACAGGTGGCGACTTTATCTTAACACTAGAAGGACGGAAGTGGTCATTTAACCACTGCACTTCTCAGAACCTATTTTATTCTTATTTGCATCTTGAAGGCGTTTGATCATTTAAATATTTATTGTAGGCATATCTATATACTTATGACAAATTTCTGTACACAGCAAAGAGTTAATTATTTTCAATAAATAGGGCTTTGAGTAATAATCACGCTCTACTCAAGTTCTTACGAAACTCATGTATTTTCTTTGAATACAAAACAATGGTCAATTTATGTTCAAATTAATAGTATAGTCGGAATCGGTATATATCTGTTTGATAAATGAAAAAAAAATTCTGACGGATACTTACTTTTTCTAAGTATTTTTCCTGATGAATATTTTACACTGTAAATATAAATTATACGATTTGTTGTCGCATTCTGGATCTAATTCGTTACTTTCTCAACTTTATAGATATTCTTTGCAATCTTATAAATACTGGAGATCGTCACTACAAAAATTAATAAAAATACAAAGACAGGCAATGAGGTTTTTAATCCTTACGTCAATTAATCAGTTTAAAAATCACACTAATTTAAAACACTTATAAAAGAGCTATTTATATATAACTGGAGCGTATGGTTAGACATTGAAATAGAGGTGTTGG
Source organism: Sympetrum striolatum (assembly GCA_947579665.1). Lineage (NCBI taxonomy): Eukaryota > Metazoa > Arthropoda > Insecta > Odonata > Libellulidae > Sympetrum > Sympetrum striolatum. The sequence continues at coordinate 83,330,337 of OX388346.1, forward strand.
AAAACTAATGAATGATTAATTAATGATGTAATCAATGACGATTAATTCCTTAGATGGTCGATATTATTCTTTGTGTACTTCACATCGTATCGTATTATATCATTCGCGGTTCCTCTTGCTTCTTTCTCACCTTGTGGGGCAACTCGACTTGACCTTGAAGAAGCCTCCTACACTGCTCACCCTCATCCCTTCCTCCATTCCTTTGCTGGGCTATTTCCCTTCATCCTTTAATGTCAGGCCAAAATAAAAAAAGAGAGTTTCCGAAGGCTGAATGTAAGTGATCGGCAGGTTCTGAAACTCTAAATAGCGCCGGGTCTTCCTCTCGACTTTTTTTGCTAATTCTTTTTGTTTCGCCTCTATTTCGGTCATGTTATCATTCTTTTTCTTTCGTCTGGAGGAAAAGGACGAGCAATACGGAGAATGATGTGCGGTTTATGAGACTTGAGTAGTATGCAAAGTGGCCGCTAGGAGACTCCGGAAGTGGTATTATTTCCGAACTTAGTCGATTTTTTTGTCCCAGGAAGGATGATAATCTGCAGAATATCGAAAGGGCGGAAAGAAGAAGAGTTTGTGGAAAGTGCATTTGATGATGAATGTGGAGATAAGGGGATTCGAAGAAAGTTAAGATGAATTAGTACTTATTGCAGGAGTTCCATCCCATGTTCTCTAACATGGAGTACAACAGAAATGTCAGAGGTATGTAAAAACTAAAACATTGATATGTAACGAACATAAATAAATTAGAGAATTTTTGCTTTCTCCATATAGGTAGTAAAGAGAAAGTATTGTTTTCATGAAAAAAATCGATTCGAGATTTCAACGTAAATAAATGTTTTGGGGTCCATAGAACACGTTTTGGCCATTTTCGGAATGATGTCTGTGTGTATGTGACTGTGGGCGCTCTAACGTGAAAACTGTTTGTCGTATAGCTACCAAACTTCGTATATATCACTTTGGTAAGTGCCGTTAGAGTTGATTGGTTTTTGGAATAAATCCGTCAACCGGAAGTCGAGCTTTATTCTTCGAAGCTCATTTCCGTTTTTGCAAAATTTCCCATTAATCTGATGTTTAGGTATATATAATTATCTACAAAAGGTACAAAATATTTAATTATCTATAGGTTTTATTTGAAAAAAATTCGATATCAATCACCGTTTATTTTGTTAAAGGTATCACGAGTAGATGTAATCATTCTAGTGTAGAAGGCCATATATCAGAGGTAATGGAAAACCTATAACGAGTTGCTTTTCTTAAAGCAAATGTTTATGTTTATGTTTACATTCAAGTTATAATATAAATTTGTAAATATTCATAATACTATAAAAAAATTTAAACAAGAAAAAATGAGATCATAAAATAATTTGTTATCTGTATTAACTTCTTTGATTCCACGCCTATTTGTATTTTTTCTGAAAATCATGAGAACGGTTTATTCCACAACGCAAATAGAAGTAAAATGGTGTAAATTAATTTAATCAGAAAAATAAATCTTAAGGTAGGATTCAGGGTGATTATTTTAGAGAATCTGAGTTTATTGACAAATACAAATAGGCGTGGAATCAAAGAAGTCAATACAGATAAAAAATTATTTTATGATCTCATTTTTTCTTGTTTAAATTTTTTTATAGTATTATGAATATTTACAAATTTAAATTATAACTTGAATGTGATTGTTGATGTGCCGCATGCATGCACTTACTGATAGTATATTGATATATTTTATCGTATTTATTGATATCTTATAATCGTTTCGTTATTGCAATCGTTTGCGGTTTGCGCACTTCACTTTCTCGCAGGTGTTTTCTTGCAGTGGATAATTTTTTGTTAAGAATATCTTAAGTTTTTGCATCCACAATTCTTCTCATTTTTCCTCATACTATCTTTCAAAATTAATTATTGTTTAATTCACGACGATAGTATGATGGAATAGGAACGTTTCAGTCTCAATCTCGACCTAATTAAGACGTTTTATTATCATCATTACTATAAGTAATTTATGGGCATTATAGAAAGGCAAATAAGATAATTAATAATAATATAATATATAATATAATAATAATAATTAAGTAATAATATTTATAACAGGTTAAACGAATTCACAGTTTAAATAACATCAATAATAGAATTAGAATATAATAATGACTGAAAGATGTACAATATATAGAACACAATTTTACAACATATTGTATACAAATGAAACAAGCAAAAATATAATTGATGCATATATAATTATACTGAAAATATATGTTTATAAAAATTGAAACAGAAAGAAGAAAAACAGACAAAACTAAAAATAAAATAGATAAATTACATGGTAAATAAATAATCTTGTGAATGATAATATATTGTGATAATAGAGAAGACCATCCTCTGTAATTTTTTGTTTTTAACTCTGTGTATAGCGTATATTGTACATCAATATTGTATTGTAATCCGCTACCACCAGGTCCTGCATCTATTTGTAGTGATATGTCTAATAATCGTAATAATAATACTAAATAGAATGGAAGCAGATATAATTTAATAAATGATGAATATAAATAAACACAAAGCTAGAAAAATGTAAAGCTGACACAAAAATAATATTAAATATTACATATAAAAAAGAACAGGACAAGTTCTATAATGTTAGAGGTCTGATTTACGAAATGAGGGAATGAGTGGAAAAGTAATGCGGAGGCGGGCACAGAAGTATAAAAACGCGTGAGAACGGCGGGGAAGCGATAAAGGGAATCGGAAAGAGATGGGGAAGAAGTGGATAGCATTAAGGTAGAGTGAGATAAAAGAAGGCGACTGGAATTGCAGGAAAAGGCATCCGAAGGAGGGGAGGCAGTAAGTAGGCCGATCCGCAAAGGGAGGTGAAGGTTTTTAAAGCCGCTTCTCAAGCCCCACTCATCGCTAAACGTTTAAAAATTTTTCTGATCGGCCCGCAAAATATAATGCTCCCTTGCGAAAAAAACACGTCCCTTTTTATTGTCTTTGGTTGTCTCGCGTTTATATAAAACGAGACCCGGTGCAAATCTTTCTCCCGCTCATTATGATCTCATACAATCGACCCCGTTAAGTTTTTTCCCTAAAGTTTCCCCTCCCTCCGAGACTTTTTTTCTGAAGAGACGTGCTCGGGAGCACCGGAGGGAAAAATTGAAGCAATTATTGGCCTTAATATAGCGGACGAAGGTGCAGACGTTTTCCTCTACAAAGTATATAGGTAAAGCCGATAACGGGTGCAAAGGTAAATATTGTTAGCCGCTTGAATCGTGTATTCCATGCCTAAATGTGGCCGCAAATGACTTAGGTGTTTGCCTTTTTATGCGAGGCCTTTATTCATTGATAGTGGAGGGTGTTCGATGCCCTAATAATCCCTTTTCGTAAACATGAAGGTCAACCATATTCAAAGATTTTTAACTAGCATATAGGACAAATGAATCATCGAATAATGTAAATAAATTATCATAATTCAATTAAGATTAAGTAAGTCAAATAAATTTTCTATTTAAATTGGTTTAAAGTCAGCTACTTCTGACATTTCCAAGGAAATTAAATATAGTGACAGAAAGAAAAAATTACAAAGGAAATGGGAAAACCGATCATATATTGTAAGGTAAATAATTTCGAATCGCCTAGAATGGTATATTAAGTATGATCATTCCGTTCTGACGTGAACTCCTCATTCAATTATTTAAAATTTAAGGTAGATGTAAAATCAATATATCTTCTTCCAGACAGTCAATAAATAAGATTGGATTCCAGACTTCCTCATAACGTACGTTTTAATATGTCGAGAACTATAGGCAGTTGTCCAAACATTACGTAACAGCGAACTTTTTGTTCCAACTGGAGATGGCCTACATTTTTTGTATCTACTTTTTCATTTTGTTTTGACACCCATCTCGATCGAATCGTACTCACACGAATGAAGTACAACGTGAAAAGTAAAAATAATATTTCATCGTACGTTTTTGTTATTACTTCCGGCAATGTATTTCATTCTCACATGCACTAGGATACATATTAATCGGATCATTGAGCTGTCCATTTGAGTGTTTCGTATTACTGCTTTGTCAGGAAGTTACCTCCAATTATTATTAAAAAAACATATTTTAAAATAAACTATTTTTATATTAAATTATTATAGTCTACTTCCGGTTTTTTATCGTCCTATTTGCTTATGATACTCCAATTTGGATCAGCTACTGTGATCTTATCTGGGATGATCTGAGGTAGTATTAAATATCAATTTTAACACAATACCAATCGCTTTGAGATCGTGGAATCATCGCTTTGCTTCTTTGTTGACAAGTAACTATTCTCTATTTTGTTGCTCTTACGTTTTTATTACTAATTTTATGGCTTACTGCCACCGGAGAAGCCGTAATGAATGAAAATAATGTAATGTAGTCAATTTGTCATAAGTGATGATTTCGGTGGAATTATTTCTTCTAATTCTTAACTGTTCCTTATTATCGTAAATTCAGTATTTTCAAATGTTTAAGACGAAAATTACATAAATAATTATGTACGTAATTAAGCTCAATTTGGCGACAAATAGTGCTATTAGATACACTGTTAGTGAGTTCCCTTGATTTATATTAAATCAGAGCTAAATTAGTCTATAGAGTATTAGAATTATATTGTATAGAGAGAATATTTCCTCATCTAATATAATTTGATACGAGGGAGAGAATTCAATATAAGAGACACTTCGACCTGAAGAAGCCTATTGAAACGTAGGCACTGAACGTCGTCGCTGCTGCTACGTACATCGCGGTGGAATCCCGAAAGAGATACCATGGAATCAATTCCATATCATGATTTCTTGATTATGCCATGTGAAAAAGAAATATTCTCATTAGACTTATTTGGTGAATCTGTTTTCATTCGTGCAAATTTGAATTTAAACCATTCGACAATAGGCTATAGACCAGGGGTACTCAACCTGGTGCCCGAAGCGACCTCTTACAGTGCCCGCTAAGCTTCGGTAAAGAGATTGTATTATTTGCTACAACATCATTTCCTGGGATTGCACTATCGGGGATATAGTGGAGGTTTGGCGGGGAAAAATTTGGCTGTCATGGTCTTGGGTTTCTTAAACATTTTACCCCTCTTATCGCCAATGTCCAGATTAACAACAGGCGTATCCATGTCATATTTAGTTCATTATACGAATGCGAAAATTCATGTCGGCTAAGCTTATCAATGTATCAAAATCCTCGTAATTACGTACTGCTGATTTCCGGAACGCAGCGGTGCACATGCAGCGGGAACCTTCATACCAGATGTATTCCCCGTTATCAAATCTTCTTCGGAGATAAAGAAATTCTTACATGAGAGGTTCTCACATATGAGATGTGATGTTGTGATGAAATTATATACGTTGTAATATTTTGGATCTTATTTACCATTGAACGTTTTTTTTTCAAACGGCCAACGGTTAACTGGTAAAGTGATAATATTGCCAAGGGATGGCCTGAATGTCACCATGGACGGAAATGTTATGTGGTGCCCGTTTCGCTTTCGGAAGCGCCCTTTGGTGCCCAGGTGCCAAAAAAAGGTTGAGTACCCCTGATATAGACCACTTAAGGGCGTCCTGAAACTATTCGAATATCGACATAACGCCACTCAAGTACTGACTGATACTTTGTCAACACACACTGAGAATTATTTGTTTTTATGGGGCCTAGTAGTAAAACCGACCTTCCAGTAATGAAAGATTTCCTTTTCCCACCTTAAACCATCCCAATGAAATTTACATAATACTCAATTTCTACATACTGGATTTATTTTTCTGTTGGTAGCAGCGATGTTGAAAAAGAAATGTACGTGAAGTATATGACCTAGCTAGTTCTACGCGCAACAATACTATCGCAGTATTATAAAAAAGCATTTCCATGTTCAATGGAACAGTAAAAGTACGTGATTGTCGAAACAATTTCGACATCTTCCCGCAATATTTTAAAGCGTAACTTTCTCAGCGACGAACAAATGGAACGAACGCCGTCAACGTTCACGCGAGTTGTAAAGGGACGCACTCTGTCGGAAAAAACGCACGTTCTGTCGCCGTGTGACGGGGAAGGGGGCTAATCCTACTTATTTGCCTCCAATCCTTCCCCGCGTTACGTAATAATTACGGCCCTGCTTTCGGCAGTCTGAGGCAGTGATTGTAGACGTACAGCCGTTTTATGCACGCCACTCTCTTCACCTGCTTTGCTCATTAAGGAATTCACTCATTTCGACCACTTTGCTGAGTACGTCGCTCTTTTTAAGGTATGTGTCCTGGAGGCGTCTGTCTGATTTTGGACGGACTCTCAGTCAAATCGGGGTCTTCTTGGAGAAATAACAGGGCTCTATGAATCAATTTTACTATAAATATACTCTTTATTTTCTTTTATGGGACCAAAAGAACTACTCCAGTACAAAGGATGTCTTTCTGAGAAGACATTCGATGGGTGTTGCGTTTTTAGAGTGTTTAACGTTCCAACCAAGTCTTGCCATATCTTGAAGCATGAAAAATCCTAATTTGATTTAAAAGATAAAGATAATTTTAATAAATACTGTGCCAGAATAACCAACCTCTTTAATCACTATGAAACACTAAAGTTTTACCTTAATATGATTCAAAATGTTTATCAAACCATTAATTATGGATTACCATTGTATAATGGCCTCCATGTTTAGTGTTAATTTGATATATTTTGCACTTCTGTATATACTATAAATATCTCGCCTCGGCCAAATATGACATCTTATGGGACAACCGTTCCTATTTTGTGGATATCTCCTCAATAATAAGGGAAATATTAATAAAGTGATGGTGAATGGTGAATGCAGTTCCGGGTTCAATTCAATGGAGGGCCTAATTTAGAAAAGGTGTTAAATGACCATAGCTGCCGACTCAACTTCTTAAAAAGTTGTATTGGTATAAATGGTAAAAGATTGTATAGTCATTTTTTAGAGATTTTTGGAACTCATGCACCGACTCATACACTTGAACGCGTATTTCATAATACAATTACGGTCGTTGTTAATTTCTTGTAAAAGGCTCTCTCTTAAGGTGCTACATTACAGAATTTATTTTCAATGTATTTCAGGTGAAATTCGATTACGTAATTGGCATGTATTCGCCGAGTATCGAAATTTACGTGGATATAGAATCTTTGCAATGAAGGTTGAAGTATTACAAATATACGGACATAAAAATTTATTAATAAGTAAATGACTTGTAAAGTTGATGCGCAATTTAAAAATGCTAAGTGTCGATTAAAATCTCAATGATGACTTGCCAATTAGAAGATGCTGAATTGGACTCTTTTTTACTTGACATATTTGTCTCCTATTGCTTAATAAAGAATTGTGGTGATATATTCTGTGACTTGTGACTTTTATTCCAAAATTACATCGCTGATGACGCATGAATTAAGTTAAAGGTTTATTCTCCCAACAGTCTTGAAGTCTGCATTTGTCACAAGTAAAATTGTACGGATTCTTTGAAGAAACAATCAAAATAACATCATTCACCGTAAACTAAAAAGGCGAACTTCCATGGCCAAAACAAAATAATTATTTAATGATATGAGGGAACCTCTGTGAAATTGCTCGACAATGATTGTATATTGCCCCGGTTTTCCATAGACCTAAAAGAAGACTGTCAGTAGAGACGAAAGTACATTGCGACTAATAGTTGAGCATTGATAGAGCTTCCCGTCGCACGATGAATAGACAAACTTACTCAAGTCTGCGAGCGATGAATCCTCATTACAGATTACCTCATTTCTCTGTCCTGTCACTTTCAACGAATGTGCTAAATGTTGAACGTTTTTTCATTTCCTAGCGGCTGATTATCCTTGATCTAGTACTTGAGAGAGTTAATATGGAATTGTATGGAGAATACTCATGTGTGCAGACTACGATGTAGTGAAAATATTGAGGAATTTCGAAGTTTTTATTTAATATAGGAAAATGTTGTAATGCTTTCATTGAGTACATATAATCATTATGAGCAGTTTTATTCGATTTTTCTCTTTGAAAGCTGTTGCTCTAGATAACATTCATAATAGCGTTTTTCTGATAAGTTATGTTTGCTCCAATGAAACGTAAAATTTATTGCCATGATATTTAGATACACCACTAATATTCATATAAATATAGCAGGGTTGAATAAGGCCTTATTTCACATTTGTATGGGAGTCAGTCTTCTTGAATGCATTCTCCTTTTTATCGACAGGATCTTACTGTTATTTTATTTCTTCATTTGATGATTATTAGAAGATGTAAATACTTTCTGTTACATATTTATGAAGCGATTTGTCCGTTAGATGATGATTGATACGGATATTTCAGACTTAAAGGTAATGAAAATGCGGTCAGGACTTTATTATTCGCAATCCCTTAAACTTGCCCTATCTGAATTATTTAGAAATCATTTTATACAACCAGTAAATCTCCGTTAAGAATGACGGAACTTAATTAAATAGATTGTCATAATTGAATATACAGATTAGATGGAAGAGTAGAATTTTTAATCTCAATCTCGCCTAATAAGGACCCTAATAATAATAATATACTTCTTCATTATACGATATAAAATATTATTATATTTCTCAGATATCGTACTCTAGATAGTTTGAGTGGTGTGGATGAATTTCTAAAGAAATTAATTGTACGCAAAATCTATGAAATGTTTTTATTTCAATGCCAAAAACAAAATTCTTAAAAGTGTTGCAATTTTATAATTTCAGCTGTACAGTTTGTGAAAGGTACAATAATTTTCTTTGTGTATGAACGTAAATTCAGACTTTCGGATAAAAAACTTATAAACTCGTTTTTACCTAAATTTCATTGAATTAGTCAAAACATTCATTCAATAATCCACGAAAAAATATGAATTTTTAATCAATTTTCCTTCTTTTGACTCAATTTCATTGAAACATTGTTTAAATTTTCTATTGTGAGAAATTTTGAGCCCACATGAACAGAAAATGAAATAAAATAAATTTTTAAGGAAGCTATTTCGAATTATTTGTAGTAGAATCCGGTTATAGGTGCGTACATATATAAAACAGTAGGTATCAGCCTTGCTTCTCGTTCAAAATGCGCGAATTTTCGTCAACATTAATGAAATGGTTTAGTAGAGACGGTATATAAATGTGGTAAAGAATTTAAGAAGAATTGACCTCATAAAAATACGATGATATATATTTTGTTTCTATTCACCACTTAAAAATTTTTGCACTCATTCAAGTATTGGTCACTTGGGAAATGAATATATGTAAAATGTACCTCGCATTCTGTTCCTTAAATTCTTTGTCAGAATCATAATGTTTTTTAAACTTAACTTTCAAACACCACTTTCGACTATTATATTTATTTATTTACAAGATTTTATACAATATCTCTTATTGTTTCATTGTATGATATATTACTTGTCCTTGTTTAGGATTCGTTAATAAAAACATTGTTTTGGATGTATTGGATAACGCTTCATTTCATTTTGCCGCTATACAGTGAGTAGCATCTAACAGTTATCATGCAAAATTAACAGTCCGGGAATGTCATCACCTTAGGTTGAAGTATTTCGCCAATTTTACCAGCGAAAGTGTCATATTTTTTATAACATTCTGTTCTATAAACATTTAATGGTTGTCCTCCTTCATTAATTGCCCAACTAAAAATAGTAGGACATCTTTAATCAAGATTAAAGAAGCTATAAATCAGAGATTGTGCATACATGTATGATGGGGAAAAGTATAAGAGAAAAGCGCTTTCAGATTAGTTTAAGTCAAGGTAAACAGTCTTTCAAACCTTTACATAATTATATTTTTGCTTTCATTCAGTTTTGTTCTTGCATGATAATGTCCCATTGATAAGGAAATATTCGTTTACATCCAACTCGGACGGACTGGTTATACAAGCGAATCATAATATCATAAGAAATAACTGTTTAATACTCTATAATCAGGTGGCTTAAACGAGCTGCAGCGCCGTCTAAGAAAATTAACATTCTCGCTTCCTTTGATCACTTCTCCGTCACGTAAGAGGAAAGTTTTGCGATTTCCTCATTCCTCAAAGGAAGTTTTCCCACCGTCGACTTAAATGGCACTCCTTCGTTATTTGGCCTCCGCTCACTATTTAGGACGCTCCCAATTCTCTCACACGATTTTTCCTCTCTTCGTTGCACACTTCTCTCTTTCCTCTCTTCCACCGCCGCTTAAACGCGACGGCAGAGTTTCCGATCGATATTCCCGAACGCAGGTGCTGTTCCTTCCCCTCTTCCCCCATCTCCTATCTTTCCCCTTTTCCATTTCCTCTTCTCTCTTTTCCTCTTCTCTTTTCTTCGTTTCCAATCTTCCGATTCCCCCCCCCACCCCCCACCATCTTCTCCCCCCTCCCCTGACCCCTTCCCCCACATATGAGTTCTCCACGTGTTCCCGCGAAAGACTTGTTATTTCGGCTCTTAAAGCCGTTTATCTGATCCCACTTTTTTATTCGTCGATTGCTCGCGTGGTGGCTCTAGCGTCGGTCGCTTTTTCGGGGGCATCCGGTATGGGAGGAGGCAGTAACGGGCGTATCTTCGCGCACATACGCGATTAAAAGGGCCAATTAGTAATACACGAATGGATCGGGGTTTATTTTCGGACGGTTTTGAGGGGAGGAACCTGGATGAAATTGTATAGTGCGAGGGGGCATCGGATGCAGCCGGAAGCTGTGGCTGTGATTCCGGGTTTTAGGTTTTTCCGGAACATATTTGATTTGCGTCGTTTAGATCTCGATCGAGTTCATGATAGAGATCACAGTGGTGAATTGGTTGTAATGGTTTTCAACATATGAGCGTATAATTTTTCAAAACTGTGACTTGTATTCAGGAAAAAGTGAATAAAAAAAATTCAGATTTTGTCTATTTTCACTGGTTGCGCCTGAAGTCAAACATTTCGGAAAATTTTTCCGTGCCAAGAAATGTTATTCAGACTACCTTTGGTCTCGATCATATGTAAGATTGCATAGTTTTATAATTATTCAAAACCTTGTATCAAAAATATGCTTATTTTACTTACTAACTACTCACTTACTTCTTTGCGCTACTGCCCTTATAGAGTCTTGACCCTCTGATAATGTTGGATCAGTTATTACGATCTCTTGCGTGCGTTCTCCTTTTACTTATATTTAGATTTCTCTGATTATATTCTACATCATTCCACCATCTTTTCCGAGGTTCTCCTTTCTGCCTTTTACCACCTGGATATCCTAGGTATATCTTATTGAGCATACTATCTTCAAGAATCCTCTCAACATGACCAAACCATTCATCCATTACATAAAGGCTACACCTTATATCTGTATCCAGGAGCCATTCTCTTGAGTTGGCAGTACCCATACACTGCCATCCTTGTCTGTTTATCTTCAATATATTTCTTCCTAGATCCTATGACCTAACCATCTTAGCCTATTGCTCTTAATTGCTGACTATGTTAGGGTATTTGAAGAGTTCCTCTAGTTCTCTATTCTTTCGTTTTCTCCATTGTTCGCATTCCTTTTTCCCTATGCATCTTTCTTAGTGCTTTTCTGTTCCATCTTTTAAATAGATCCTCTTTATCAGCGGTTTTAGTCCGTTTCTGAACCATGTATAACCATATATCTAATTGTTGTACGGTTAATCTTTATTTGAAGCCCTTACTAAAGTTACGTTACTTGAGAACACTAAACAAAGCTTAGTAAGCTGTATTGCTAGCTACAATCCTATGGCTATGTTACGCTGCACAAATAAAGTAAAAATAAAATGTAGTGCACTAGCATAAATTCAAAATAATCACCTCCTCTATATATTTATTCATTTTAAAATTGTATTAGTTCATTCATATTGATTGTGATAGTTAGTTTATTCCTTACTCAGTCCAAGAAATATCTTACGTGAACAGGTTCACGAGAATTATATTGGGCGTGAGTCATGGTGCGAAATTATCACTTAGTATCTCTGTATGCAAGTTTGAAGTTTAGAGTAAATAGTTTAAAATGCAGATATTCGTTCGGAAGACGCATTCCAATAGAACCTAATTGTGAGGATCATAATCAGCCGACAGCAATTCTAATATGACCAACAGGTCTTCAAGAATGTACTCGAATCTCTCCAAAAATAAATTTTGATGAGGAAAATTTTATTTTCTTCCAAGATTTAGTGGATGAAATACCCATTGAATTTGCTGTACTCGGGAATATGATTCACCTTAGTTTGATAATTCTTATCGCTTTGGTTTTCAGTTATTATTGATTTTTAAAGTCGTAAAAATTATAAAGATGGGAATTACTTCCTAAATAGTTTACGTTGACATATGTAAAAGTAACATTTGAAAGTGAAATCATTTCTTCTCTTTTGCACAAATTTAATGAGGTGATCTCATTTTCAAATTTCATGAAAATACATCTTAGTGTTCTCATTAAGTATTATTAAGCCAATTATTTTATTTTTCAGCAATTAAAATGATTTTTCACTTCGGTACAAATAGATAATTTATTTTTCATGTAATTTTCAAATATTTGGAAAGTACGTAATGGGGCAAGTTGAAATAGTGACCGAGTGGGCATAAACAAACATGGTCTGATAATAATAAAAATAAAAAATAAATCAATCTTGGTAGTACACTATGGCATATATATTCATTCAGTTAGCTTGTCTTTGTAAAGAGCATTAATATCCATTACTTGGCTCATTCAAGGCGGTGACGTACTCTACTTTGGCTGTTGAATATCTTTCAAATTACCATAATTTTTTGGCTGTAAGATATCTGAGCCATCAATGAGATGCAAAGGTATCTTCTCATCCTTCAAGGGAGTCTCAGAGAAATTCTGGTGCAGCATCTTCTTTTGAATCCTTTATTTCCTCCAAGTGCCCTTTTCGAGTGGTTCTGCAGCCTTCTTCGTCCAAGACGAAAGAGATTTTGCTGATCGTAATATATCTTAGGTTGTTCTGGGTCATAAAACGCCCCACTAAGGAGGAGTGCCCCGGGCAGTCACCTTGCACATTCGTATCGCCATCAATCCATCTTACAATGGTTGAACATAACAAAGTTCTGAATAATAAAAAAATATTCTTGCTTACTCACTGGAAAAAGAATTTGAGTGCTGCTGTGCTGTATTTTCGAACAAAAGTGTAGTCAGAATATTAAAATCCTAGAATTTTTGTTCCTCCATTATACAATAATGAGTATTACATTTTATATGACCACATATTATCCTCCAAGTTATTTTACAATTGATTCATTATACCTTATGTTGAATCTTGTTTATACCATTCAAATTTCATGCAATCATTTTTAATTTATCTGGATCTTTAACCAATGAATATCCCTTCAGCAGTTTGTATACAAACCCCATGTATTTCATCGGTCACGGAGGACACTAAAGGATATTTATATTTCATAAATTGATTCAGAGATAATTCGTCCTTGATTTACAGTACAACGTTTGATACACTGTGTACATAACTCCCCCACATAACTAAAGGAATCCCATCAATTGATAGATACTACTTTAAATATCTTCTTCATATCAATAGAGTTGTTCAATAAATTTGTTGTATATATTTTGCCATCGAGATTAATTTACGTAGGTCACCACATAATATATTAATAACAAAACCAGTCGGTTCTATCTAAAAGCTAGAAACTTTCATCAGTCCTAAAAATAAAAGAACCGAGGTCAGGAGTTTAGCTCGTAATTACTATCTTTTACTTGAGAAGGTTAAGATTTGACGGCGTTTTCATTATTCATCAGCAGCAGCGTGGAACGCAAAATATATATTATATTGTAGTTAAATCGATGCATCTCATCCAAGAGGACATCGAAGTAATGTTGGTTGAAATTTTAAATATTTGGACCTGAGGCCTGTTGGCATATTTAAATGTGAGAGTTTATTTTTAAGGAAATTTTTTAATGTTCTCATGAAAAAATATCTGATATGTGTCCGAAAATTGAAATTTATTGAAAATGTTTTTAGTAATATCACTTTTTGATAGAAAAAGGGAGAAAAACGGAAATAATATAATTGGATATTATCTTTTTCAATAGCTCTAATAACAGAATCTTTACTGATACAACGATTAATATCGCTGAGGTACACAGGGGAAAATTTTAGCGTTAGGAATAATAGTGGATAGGTAATTAAAAAGAAATATTAATAAACATTGGTTAATTATATGGTAACACATCTTTGGAGTATAGCTAGACAAGGTGCTTATTCATAAAAATATGTATGGTTGGTTTAAATTTAGAATTCCGTCTCCTCAGCGAGGCCTTAGATTTAAGATAAACAATTAAGTTTGAATTTTCGAAACATTTTTTAAAGTAAATGTATTTTGAAACATTCATCTGGATGTCAGAATAATTGCGGTGTTACTATAGTATCTGAGCGATAATTCCCTTCCCATATTTCCCCACTTCGATAACATAGGGCTCGCGACTTTGAGGTACTACCTCCTAATCCCGATTAGGGAATGTTTGTTTTGATTCTTTGTATTTTTATGCTATTACAATATTTTTCGTAGAATAAAATCTTGTTACATAAGATCGATTCTCAGTAGTACAATGATCGCTGACGCCCTTTTTTAGCTCAGAATTGCGGTTTTGATAGTAAAATTAATAATTTGAACAACGTAATAGGTATTTTAGAAGTTGGTCATTATTTTGATTTATTTTTTCAATGAATATTCAACTTCATCCGAATTCATTTAACCGAGTCCAATTAAAAAAAATCTGATGTGGCCAACACACGACTTTCTCCATATTTATTGAAAACAGAAGCCTATGCCAGTAATATATAAATGACTCCAAAACAATAAGTGTTACAGGAAAATGTTTCATACAAAAGTTGTAGTAAATACATTATCTATAACTTTGGTACATCATTGTATATACCTACATTGCATTCTGACAGAGATAAGTATAAAAAATTCAATTTCTGGATAAACAACAACTTCCGGTTAACCATTATTGAAGAATAACTCCTAAACAATCAGTGTTACGAAAAAATGATCCATACAAACTTTGTAGTAAAGTACATTATCTATAATTTTTGTAAATAATTGTATATACCTAAATTGCATTCTGACAGAGATATTTAAGAAACAAAAGTTTGTTCCGGATTAACCGCAACTTTCGGTTAAGCGATATTCATCAAAAACTAGTCAACTCTTGGCATTGTTAGGAAAATACTAAATATGAATTTTGGAAATGATCGGATAATTACTTTTTAAGATAGAGCACCCACAAAATATTTTACCACAAAAAAACACACTCACAGACACACAGACAGTCATGTTCGAGAAAATAGCGAAAACGAGCTCTATGGGCCCCAAAACATCTATTTCCGTCGAAATCTGGAGGTCGAATTTTTTTTGCGAATACAATACTTTCTCTATAATACGTATAGGGAGAAAGTAATAAATTGATGGCTGATCAATTACTTTATTAAACTATCTCGTTAGCGAGTGTATAGTAGTAGTAGTAGCAGTTAGTGATACATTGTGAGTCATTGTGTACATTGTGAGTGTAGTGTAGTGTATACGTTTACCAATTAATTATTTGAAAAAGAAAATTCATTTATTTGAATTTCGTTTGATCTTTTTATATTTTCCTTTCTGGATACTGGTTAACCATCGTTCTTCGTGTACAAAAATATTTGTGTTATCGATACAAAAAGGAATTTTATATATTCTTGGAAAATTCATTTATCTTCCAAATAATGACTTTAATGTCATGGAATATCTTACATTGCTGTAAGAAGAATTGTCTTATATGAGTGTAGTTGTGTGTATCGATACAAATTGGTACATCATAGATTTTAATTATTACTTCGTTAAGATATGTATAACATAGGGGCAAGATATATTGACTTTAGTGTAGAAATTGAAGATCTAGGGAAATCTTTATGCGACTGTGGCTTCGTCATATTTCGATGTAGAAGTTACATACTCTTAGTGTAAAAATAATGGTTGATTACCGTGAATGTACAGGAAAGATTTAAGTTGTGAATTATGTAATTAATATATGCAAACTATGGAAAATATAAACAGTAAATGTCACAAATCTTCTGGAAAGTCGATTAGTATTCGGGATGTGGAGCTGTTTTAATTTGAAGTTGGTCAATGTATCCGCCTTCTTCTATTGCAAGGGTTCATAATGTATAGCTCCCTCACCTGGGATTATTAGAAATTAAACATACTATCTGACGCATTTTTACTCAGAGAAGAGAGTAAAAAATATTCTATCTTACTCTGCGAAATCAGCTTACCATCTATTTATGAATAATAAAGGAAAGTGTATTCACTCCCTTTAACCCTCCCTTTAACTAGACAGGATTGTTGCATGTCTTCTAATGTCACAAAAATCATTTAATAGTATGACAAAGAATGCCGTATATTTAGCAATACCCCAAGACCTATTTCAGTTTGATTATGTTACGGAAGAAATATTTCGTAGATAAATGGTCATCGGTCTCTCTTTTAAATTGTTTATTGACGATAAAATGTCCTACTGTCACATTGATGTACAGTCAAAGAAGGTGAATTTCCACTTTTGCAATAATAATTAAATTGTTCCCTTAACTAGGCAAGATGAAATTAGAGCCACTTATTGTTTCATCTCTTCCGATATCACTAAAAATAATTTAATGTGATAACAAAGAATACCATGCTTTAATAAATACCTCAATATCTGTTTTCATTACATACATATATATTTTAAATTGTATTTTACCTTATATAATTTATTATCTTCTTCCTTTTGTCCTTTTGATTCTTTAGACCGCTTTTGATTGTTTAAAAACTAGTACATTTTTCAGTATATGCTTACCTACTTGCATACAAATATGCAGCTAAATGTTATTTTTCTTTTTTTGTTTTTGTATGCTATTATTGCTTTGTCATCTCGACTTTATATTTCATTTAATCTCGTTTCATCGCTAAATTTAGTTTCCAATCTGTAGTTTTCGCAGGTTTTTCACACCCTCCTTCTTGAGGGAGTTTTCCTGAAGTGGAATTTTTTCCTAAACTCTTAACTTAGGTTTTTAAATCCTCGAAGTAATTTTCTTCTGTATACTTTTCTTCAACCCTTCTCTTTCTTTAATGTTTTTATTGCGAAGGGTTAGAAGTAAGAAAAGACTTTATAGTCTCAATCTCGTAAAATCCTTTATCATTATTATTATTACATGTACGAAGAAAATAATTACTCATGATTGGTCATCGGTCATTCCTGAAATGTTTATGCAGGATAAACGTACACAGGAGACTAAAGTCGTGACCTTTTCCTCTAGCTCAACGCGAGTTACTTTGGAGGATTCGAAATTCGCGCCTTTTTCTGTATCGATGAAAGAGGTTGCGCTGGGGACCTCTTCGGCGCCGAGGGCATTCGATCTCCTGCATGGTAATTAGCAGATTTTTCGTCCTGGAATCGATTCAAAGTTCCAGAAGCATAGGTATTCGTGACTTTCACGAAACGAAAATTTCCATTTCCATAAATCTCGGGAAAAGGACGTTAGAGAGATCTGCGGGTCGTTGAACTTGATTGTACGCACTGCGCAAAGAAATGTGACGGTTGCGTCAGATTCGAATACTTGGCGGAGAGAGAATTGCTCTTCCTCGCTTTTATTATCTTCCTCTGACCATCTTTCATCGCTATCGGCCATCTTAATGGCTTCTCTCTTCTGTAAAGTGTTTCGTGTCATCGTGGCGTAGTATCGCATTTAAATCTCTTCGGGAGATCTGGGGATAAAAATTGATCTTAATTGATTAAAAAATGCTTCCAATTTACCTTTTTCCCGAAAAGGGTGACTTTTATGCGGGAATGTTTTTCTTGTAATACTTTGGAGTAGCTTGTTGTTTCTTTGAAATAACTTTTTTTAAATTTAAAACAAATGTATATTTCATATCACTTTGAGAATTAATTTCTGCTGAATATTATCGGTGTTTACCGAACAATCGCTTAATTAATTATAAATTAATCATTTACTTATAATTTATATTAATTTGATTAATATGTAGGTCGAATCTAACATTATTGTCATTCTTACAATAAATTCCATATTTAACGTGAGTTGTATTTTTAGATGCTTTATATAATTTTAGAATCGAATCTTTCTGTTTATAATATGTCATTTTCCTGGACTCATATTTCCAATTAAGATGTGTGAATGAAAATTACATGTGAATGCATCACAACGAAATTTTTCTGCAGTTGATTAAATAAAATTTAATCTTTTTTGTAATAGAGTGATAGAAGGTTAAAAGGCTTTAATAAGCAGTGATTGAATGAGTAAAACCAACGTATAAGTGAATAAAGCATTATAATATGAAAAAATTACCAAGTTATACATCATTAGTCACTTCTAAATTTTTGTTCTAGATGTAGGAATTATTTTATAGCTATTGAAATACAACCATCTACACCTACTCGCGGAGAAATTCTCTCTAAAGTATCTTTATAAGCAATTTCATTGAAAGACATAGAGCATTCTAATACGTTCCAGATTATTAGACTTCAGATAGTAAATCATCAAGCATATGTAAAGATTTAACAATTTAAACTTTACCATGAATGGGCAGTATGGACGATTTATCACACGATATAAGTTTATATTTTTAGGATTTATATTACGATATTATTCATGTTTAGGATATTATTCTATAATTATTATTTTAAACTAGGGAATTCGGGACTTATTTTCTGGTCGTTTAATTATTTATAAGGCTTATAACAACTATGTTAAATAAGTCAACTAAATTTATGATATATGATCTATAATGATATACTTAATATGAAGAATCTGTTTTTTTACTAATATGCAGTTTCAAAGAAACAAAAGATTTTTATGTTTATAGATATTTCAGTTCGTTTTCATGAATATAGAGAGAATCTAAATTCCTTCAACTTTGATTCGAGGTGTTGTTTCAATCTTTCTTTGATGTGGATGGAAGCATTCGGTTGATTACTATAGGAGAGGATGTTGGAGAGGACCGTTATTAAAATAAAGATTTAAGTACTCCTTAAGCCGTGAGCAGGTGCAACCCTTTTTGGGTCGGTTCAAAGTACCCTGCAGGACTCTGAGAATCTGCCCCTTCACAGAGGGTTTGAGTTGCACCTGCCCACAGCGTTAGGACTTTTAAAATCTACATTTATGTTGGGTGGATTGCTCACTACAGAATGTAGAAACTAGTTTCTATATGGTAATTGCGATGAATTCTGAATGAGATAAAAATGCCGTGACATTATAATTAATATTTTTAAATTTATTTTTTGGAAAAGGATGGTGGTAAAATACTCTTAGTCTGTAAAAAGGTTAAAAAATGTATGGACTTTAATTAATAGCTGTCATTGCAGTAATTAAGAAGAGGAAATGAGTTTGGAGATACTATGAAATTAAAAAAAACTGCGGAATTAAAGGACTGTGTTAAGGTGTTCTTTAATCACTTAATCGTAATCTTTTTCAATATAAGTGAAATATTACGCTATCCAGAGTCAGAGTATAAATTTTGAATGTTACAGTATAACGCAAAGAACAGAGCTTATGAGAAATATTGGAAGAAGGCTCTAACAAATAAAAAGGGATTTAGTTTTGTTCTTCGTGACGGCTGAACAGATATGTAGTTTTAGTTAACAGTTTCTGTGTATGTGGAAGTATTTTTTTCTTATTTGGGGATGCATTAGGTTATACTGAAATTATAAATAAAAGAGTATAGACTTTTAATGTACCCAAAACTTTTTATAATTTTCGACAGAAGTATAAAACTCGTACCGCCGGCCGTATGTACCCCTCTTACGAGTTCCTTGCGCCCTAGTAGCAGATTCTTCTCTGAAAATTTCGTTTCAGTTGGGGTCGTTTTGCTCATATGGTTCTGCATCAGGAAGGGTACCTGGGACCTCTTTTACCAAAGTATATAAGACTCTCACTTGACCAACTATAATTTATAATATATAATTTATATTTATAATCTTAATTGAGTTACTCCTGCAACGGATTACTATAAAATTTGAAATAAATATATAAAAAAAATAAGATGTAAATGGTCATAATTTTTTTCCTTAGTATTTAAAAATATTTTCTTTAGGTTCTTTGATATGTCAAATTCAATTATTATTTAAAAATTGTTAACGTAACACATAATATTTTCTTTCCGGCTCTCGTAATAATTAAAAATAACATGCTGAAATCGTTGTTGCACTTTAAACGTTCATTTTTATATCCTAAACCTAATTTTTACAGAATCAGAAATATTCACAGTTCGACTTAATTTACAAGGATTTTGTAGATAAGAATCCGCATTTGTCAAGTATAGGAAATAGTTAAAATAAATGCAATATAAAAATAAAAAATTGTATGCCATCCGCAAAACAATATGGAGCCATACACCACATCACAAGGTGAATATAGTTTCTCAGATTAAACCTTCATCAACTCGCAGTGTGAAAATGATTTTCAGGGCAGAAATCTTGGTGCATATCAGAAAACTAAACTTTAATCATTAGCCATGATTTCGACCAATTGTTAGGATTGATTTATTCATGTGGTCTTTTCAAGTCTCTTGCAAAATATTTCCTTCCTATGTATTCTGTAGTAGCTTAATTTAGCGCATAATGGTTTTTGTCAATGTACTTCTTGGTGTTTCAAATTTTTGCAAACACGAATAATTGGGAAATATATTTGGAAATTATTTTTCACTTTTCCTTGTAAGTAATTGACTTTCCGCTTCGTAAAAGTATGACAAATATCCCGGTGAAACCACCAAATTTCATAAGGAAAGGGACTGGTAACAATACCTTGAAACTTGAAATCGTAAGATCTCTAATAAGTCATAACATTCAATCGTTTTAATAAAAGGTCTTAAAACAAAATACAGTATTTTATGTATTGAATATTAGTCGCTTAAAGTGTTATAGACATTGAAATATCTCTCTGATTAATTTAATTCATTCGTCATGTGCCTAAGAATGAGTTCTTCTGTAATGGAAATCTAAGACGATTCCTTATTTTTCACCAACACAGTACCATAAAATCATCTCGTAATATTTAGTCATTCTTTACAACAAATTATTGTGCATTAATTTTTCGTTCTTAAGAGTTAAAATATCAGCATTTCAATGGTAACTATTTCGAGAAGAAATTATATTCACACGAATAATCTATTATATATAGATGCTTCTCCGGATTCATTCATGATATACCCAGATACCCAGATACCCAGATAGGATACTAATTCACAGGCTAAACTACTGGCGTCATTGACTCGAAATTTTTACCACGTATTGGCCATAACGTACAACCGCCAGAAAAATTGCGATTTTGAACCTCAGTGTCATGGGTTCGATTCCAGAGGGCCTCAAAGTCCCGATTTTTCCCATTTAAATGCATTGCTTTGATTTTCGGGAATTAAAAACAAATACTTTCCGGATAGGTAGAGAAATAAAACTCAAGGAGCCTATATATATGGTAATGATCTATCGAAATCATAAATGAGTTTTACGGAAAATATCCTAAGTTCGATGCTAGGTCGAGGCAAAAATCGGCCGTTTAAAATGCATTGTGGCGATTTTTATGATTTTTTTTGGACCCTTTTCCGATGGCATGGATACTTGAAATTCGGCATGAGGTTGGAGATCATAAATTTATTTCATAATCAATTTTTTTGTATTCGCTGATGGTCCTTGGTTCGATCCCAGAGGGCCATTTACATTCCTCAATGCATTTCTTATGGAGATAACGGAGACAAATTTTAGGTACTTCCCGGCATGATATCGATTTCAAACTTTGCACAAAATAAGATCAAGTCCTTTAAAATCATACTGTGCATTCACAGCGTTAAAATATTTCCTGGATTCCACACCAGGCGTCTCTGAAATCAGTAGTTGATCCGTTTTTTAAGAATTATTTTGAACCCTATCCCAATGATATAGAAACTTGAAATCCGACATATAGATAGAGATCATAAATAACTTTCAGAAACATGTTTTAGATTTTCAAGATCGTCCTTGGTTCGAATCCCGAAAGCCATTTACATTCGTGAAAATTAGAACGTCTTTTGAGGCAGTTGCAGCAAATATTTCTGCTTGAATTTGCACACATAGTTAGAGATGGTGACCCGGGTTCGATGCTAGACGATGAAATTTCAGCGAATTTTTAAGAAAAATTTCAATCCTTTTTTTTTCTTTTGAGGACCGTCCCGTAATGATGCCGATATGAAATTAGTATTGCCGATCTGCTTGCAGTATGCAAGCTACATTTTACTCGTATTATCTAATCTTTAAAACAATTACAAAAAGCACAAAATACAAACATCCACATTATTTTATTTGTTAAGGAAATGCCTATAATTTTTAATCTGGTGAAATATTTTCGTCGAGTGAATCTGTAGTATCATATTCATGTCACTCTGGATTTGGGTTACGTTCTAATTTATAACCTTTAGTGGATTTATTCAGAATAAATGAAAAAAATAGAATTTTTCGTTATATTAGATATACCTATTATAAAAAACTTTTTAGCATCATATTTAGTAGTAGTTAGTGTTTTAATTTTAATTGATTTTATAAAAGTGACTTATTCAGTCCTCCCATCAAAAAATTCCAAAATACTTTACTATTCTAAATTAGTTTGGATCGTAATTATCGTAATTTAGTTAATAAAAATATTTTTATCTTAGAATCATCATCTTCCCAAAACATTCTGTTTGCTTTTCACTAGCTTTAAAATAATATTTCTTCCTCAGATTCTTCCTGAGATAATATAAATTAGTGCAAAACTTTTACCCTTGAATTATGCAATTCAAGTCCTGAGATTCCATTGGAAGTTTTATTGAATTTTTCTTTGAAAAAAGTGAAAAGGAAATAAAGAAAAAAATATGATGGAAGTGTATAGCAAACTGTGTTTTCAGGAACTGTATAATTAGGCGATTAGTGCGATATACGCATTTTAGGAAAATTTGTTTTTAATCCGAAGAGCATCTCGAATCGTTTAACGTAATCTATTTCTTAAAGCTTTACTATCCTAACCTCTTTGACAATCACTGATATCAATAATTGAATGATCATGTTGAGATACGCAGTGCCTCATTTTATTCAGAACTGCATTTAATTCGGTAAACAAAGAATAGGAAAATCTTCACTTCTTCCTTACGCAGGTGAAGAATCGCACTATGGTTCGGCACAGTATTTTAGTTGTCATTTTTCCATTTTTATAAAAAAATAAATTTCATATAAGTAAAACCTAATAATTTTTCTTTTTAAAATTCTTTTATCTCATCCCCTGCATGTTAAGGTTTCAAAACTGTCAAATCCTGGAGGAAATCCTAGGAATGCGTAATTTTATAATCACAAAATATTCTAATTTTGCTAACAATTACCTGTTGAGAAAATCTTTAAAGTGTTATAATTCTGTTGATCAGAACATTATAAGTATGTTTTCTATGTTTTATTCTTTTGTCTATATTATATACTCTATTTGTACATTTTTACTCTTTTGTTACCAGACAGCTAATGATCTTTCTTGTATTATATAATTCATCACCGATTTTCTTAAAAATATTAAATGGCTATAAAAAATTAAAATGATGATTTATAAATAGCAAAGCTAACATCTTAAAATCCAGTATCGGTTGGAATGAAAAATGTGAAACAACGAAAAGTCGCATTCCAATTAGTTTGCCTTCATAAAACTTAAATGACACTTTGTACTTTGGGAGATGTTTTAAATTGTTTTGCCTCTTCGTCAATGAAAATATATACCATTAATTTACACTCAGATATCCATGTCATTCGTGGGAAGTATGGGAAGTGGTGGAATCAAATCTTGCAGGTTTGGAACTTGATTTAATTCGACCCACGTTTTCACTTACGTGCTACACACATATGTGAAATCGTGAGCAGTTACTTCTTATATATGAGGCGACATTGATTAGATGCTATGTAAATAATCTTTCATAGAAAGGATCAACGTAAAATAAATTATCTTAAAAATATATGTCCAATTCTTAGGTTCATAGTAAATAAATTCTTTTGCTAGGAAAGAAAGGATTTTTGAACGGAGAGAAATTAACCTTTTAAAGGATCATTGATAATATCGATATAAAATTTATATCATGCAAAAATTACGCAACGGAACATATTTATAATACGGGAGAAACAATAAATATTAACTAAGTAGGGTATTTCTTAAGCAAATGTCGGTTTTCCATACGCTTATTCAATGACGACCTCTTCCGTGTTTATAGAGTAGCATTTCGCTTCAGACATTTCCCTCAAAATTATTCAATTAACTGGCGATAAATTCCTTTACAAATGAAGTTCTATGGAAAAATGTTAGAAAGATCTTCTTAATTAATTTATCGTAGAAATGTGATGCGTTTAATGGCTTATTTCCAATAAAATGCGTATGTTTCGGGTAAACAACGCTATTTTCATGAATTTAAAGTAAATCATGGTTTTAAGTAAAGCTAAGAGCATAAAATTATACTTTTTTAAATATTTACCTTCGAATGAAAATGTAAACAATATTTTCATGGGAGCCACAGATAATATCTAAATAAGATAAGCAACTGTCAGAGGGTTGTATTTTTTAAGGTAACTACTGTTGTGACTCCCAGAATTGCTAATCTTATGGCTTCATTGATTTAAGAGAAATGTCATCTCATATTATTAAAGGCTATGCGGGTATAGTAAACTTAGACGTGGAAACTTGTGAGCTTATTTCGTTTCAGCTTGACGGAATATTGAGTAAATTAAGAACTAGTAACCGTATAATATCGTATAATCAAATATAAAAAAATGCCATATCGGCATTGAAATAAGGCCGCTATTCATCACAATGAATCATTTTGCAGTAAATATATTGGGACGCAATTGTGCGTAAGTACAGTAAAGTACCTGGGAGAATGTTTTATAAAGAGGATGTCTGCGGAAAAGCTGACTTACATGTAAGAGGACAAAAAGTGCCGCCTTTATCTTACTCGAAATATTCTTGAGATTTCTGCATCTAGTGTGTCAATTTTTGCCATTATTTATCCATCCATAGTTTAACCATTTGGATGTGATAATTCTTAGATTGTCGCTCAAAAGGGAGACAAATAAGAATATTGCGCAGGAAATCTAATTTCACTAAGTATCTCTCTACATTTGATTTACTCTAACTTAGCAGATTTCTTCATCACCTGAATTTGGGTGATAATTTCGTAAAATTAATATTGGATATCCTGATGTCTTAGAATTTTGTTTTATTTGATCGAAATTCCTTATCTTTGAAATGTTGTTTACAGCCTACTTTCTGTTTTAAGATTTAAAAAATGGTATCGTTAATGCCGATTTCTTGAGGAAACATATTGCTCAAAATGCAGAAAAGACTTTATACATTGTCCGCAACAATTATTACTTCACTGCTCTTTTTCTGATCCAATTCTTCTTTTAATTATGGGTATTGACATGTCATCTGATGTTTGCAAATACCCTTTGAACCTTGGTAGTGTTTTTATAAAAAAATTCTGTGGAAAAAGTACTAGGTTATTCCACGTTTTAATGATTGACCAATCATTTTCATTATCGAGAATGTTCAGTTTTACTATTGATTAAATGCCATTTGAACGTATATTTTGGTTTTAGTCTAACATTACATTGATAAAGTAATCTTTTAGGTATAAAGTATACTCGAAGGAATTTTAGAGATAAAATACAAAGAGTAAAATAATTTTTAGTTTTTAAAGTGGCTAGTTTTACGTTTGTATTAAAATTAATATAAATTAAATGTTTTTGATGTATTTCCTCTGTATAATCATGTTGTGGAAAGGGGGAACGAAAGATATTATTATTTTATGTGCCAAATACGCACCTAAATACGATCATTATATTTTTATAACGTTTCGCTGTACAAAATTATCAGATCGAAATCAGAATCAAGTTGCTAAATATATGCCAACGTTTTCAGAGAATACTGTACTGACTAATCTCATAATTAAATTCCATAATGGTCAAACTTGTCAAGTTTTGGAAAGTACGACTTAAATCATTCCATGATTAATAACGAACGAAAATCGTACTACATCTCAAATTAAACATTTGTGAGATAATCTCTCTGTAAGAATGCAATTATCTTTAGTATGATGTTACATTTGTATTTAATTTTGAGCAAAAGAAATCAGCGATAAACGACATAACTTTGCAGCGCATTTTTTTCATTTTTACTTGCTAATCGTAAATCATATTATTAGAAATGCACCATTTATGTTGCAAGATTGTTGGTAATAATCATCAAAGAATTCTTCGCTATTGAAATTCCGTTTAGTTGAAAATTTTTCTACATTTTCCTCATGTACTTTTTATTTAGGGAACAATGAAATATGTCATTGTAATAATTGATCAGAAAGGAAACTTAGAAAAGGGTAAAAATTTACATCAAAAGATTAATACTAATATACTCCCTTACAAGATACAATTTTGCCTTCTCGTTTTATTTTATTTCCTAATGAAGTATTCCCCAAAAATAGAGAACATCGTTAACGTCATATAAAGTTGTGTAAAAGCAAATGTAATGAGAATTAGTTTAGTGTCTATATATTTTTTAGATACTCTCTAATTGATTTATTTGATTTTTCGTTGCCTCGTTGCGCCTCAATACACTTCATGATATTACTTTGAAGTGTAGCTTCTCAGTAAAAATATTCGGACTCATTCTTTCGTGAAATACAATTCTCATTTGAATACATTTTTACGTGCCAACTTCGCATATTTGTAGAATTGGTACGTCTAGACATGTAAACTTTGTATAATTTTGATGTCTAGACGTACGAATGTATGCGTACTATTAATGTTAAAAACGAGTATTAATGTGTTCAGATTAACCGACGCAAGGAGAAATAGAGCTATTCAGAGACAAAGTAGGGGAAGGAAGAAACGAACTGCTTTCAGTAACGGTCATCATTTCTACGGTCAGACTGGCGCTGTATAGGGCTTGTGCGTTTATTGGTAGGGAGACTCCCCTTCCCTATGCGTCGGGATGGTTGCGTTAGAAGTGGGGGAGGGGAGGGAAAGGGTTTGGCGGCGAAGTAGGGGTTGTTGCAAATGCGGAGTAGCCACTGCGGATCTCAAGTGGTCGCCGGGTAGAGTTTGGAGGAAGCAGTCAAATGGGGATGAGGTTTTCGGTCGAATGGGGCGAGAGCTTCTTCTTCTTCCTCCCCCCAACGCCTACACACTCCCATGCTTGGCTTCCACATCCCGATTTTCCTCTTTCCTTTAAACCGATTCCTTCCTACATCTTCCTGATTTTGCACATTCTTTTTGTTTTCCCTCAAAGATGGCCCCCGTCTGCCTTCGCTTGCAAAATTTCCGGAGTCGCTTTTATGAAATCCCTGCTCCATGTTCATTCAATATTTACTCTTAAATTTAACGGTTTTTTACTTTTTCTTGGATTTTGTTGTCGATTCAGTTTAGGCATCATTAGTATATAATAACTTAATCCCTCTAACCCCTAAAATTATTATTTATACCAAAAGATTACTGTTATTTAATAAAGTAATTTTTATTAACTGTTAATTAATTATTTTTAATATAATAATATTAATATTGCTATTTATGATCCTTCTGAGGATCTAGTATAATTACAGTCCCGACTGCAGTAGACTTTTATCCTTCATTTCTCTTATTCAATGCATGTTAATCATGCGTCTTTCGTCGCTCGTTTAGTATATCAATGATAAATATTATACCTCTATGAAAGCTTACCTCTCTAGTTAACAGTGTGGCTTAATTTAGCGACATCATTATACATTTTAAAGAAGTGCCCATTGCCTGTCCGGTATTTTCATTTCTCCATAGAATGGAGCTTACAAACTCTCACTTTCACAGGAACTTTTTTACTCTCTTTCCATCTTTCAATTCGTTTCAAGTTTTCACTCCATCCACAGTGGTTTAAATGGACAGTTCCAACTAATCATTTCCCTTCAAAAATCGTCATTCACCTTCCTGTTCCTCGTTTTAATATTTGTTCTGTTTTACATTCAATCTTCTCTCATCTTTCTTCCTCAGACTCCTTCCACTTCCACTACGGTGCCCCGCCCTCTCTCTCTCTCTCTCTCTCTCCCGCATGTGGTGACGTCACTAGGCCTACATCTCCCTTCCTTGCCACCAGAGTTCCTTCTACGGGATATAACTATTGGCGTTTTCAGTTGCCGGAATGGGCTCCATTCTGCCCACCCCTCTCTCTTTCCTTCAATCCTCCCACACGTTTTCTTTCTCTCCCAAATTTCTCCCGTATTCCCTCCAATTCCTCATTTTCAATCTGCCTATTAGATGGCTTGATTGCAAGGACATCGAAGTGAGCGCAAGGATGCTTATCTGTCGACGTCATGAGCACGATGAGCCTAACTTGACTCGCGAATTAATTCTATAAGCGGTCACTAGCTAATTTTTTACTTCCACTATTTATTTGTTAATGAACTCCTAAGATACAGAACATCCTTTTCCGATCTTTAAAGTTGATGTTTAGATGAGTGTAATTTTGGAGGCAATAAATGATTACTTAGGAAGATTTTAACACTACAAAACTTCGCAACATTGCGTTTATTGACAACGCGCATATAATTAAAAAAGTGAGGTAAGGATTAAAAAATAACCATCAATCCGTGGATCAAATGAAGATGTAATCTGAAAAACTGAGGGAGTATGGGAACAAAAATATGGAGAAAATATATCAATCACGCTATAAGGAATTATGATACGATGATTGGAAAAATTATATTTAACGGATGGATTACATCTTTGATCAGCGTGTCAATAATTACTGAATGGAAATCGAAAATGTTTTAGTGTAATCTGTAATTTAAATTTTAAATATAAATAATAAATATACAATTTTCTTGTTGCTATTTCGTCTTTAAAAAGCTTGTTAATGATGTTATATTCACTGCAATGATAAATAAGTATATTTAAATGTCACGCTAGAAATAGTAATCACATCTCTCACCTAAAAATCGCAATACTTCGAAATTTGAGTGTTTCTCCATCAAATCTCTTATATATCTACTCCAAATATTTTAAATGTGTGAATTGAAGTATTGAATAAAATTTATTTTCCTTGAAGATGCAAAGATTTAGACCTTTTATTTACGGCTTAAATAGGCTTATTTTTGATTGCTCTAGGGAAACGCCGCAGAATTTAAATCTCGGTGAGGAGTAGTTTAAGATTTCAGCACAGATTTTTTAATTTATTACGCAACTTCTGCTTTTACTTTCATGACGATGAATGAGTTTATCTAAATTTAGTACATTCTTAGCTGCTTTCAATCTTTTGGCATTTGGAAAGTTCAAGAGAGCTACGTTCAAGTAACGAGAGATTGCTTATTGATTTCTCCGAGGATGGTGTGGAGATTCTCGTTTTATGATTTCTTTTTAAAGGAAGGCTTACAATATTCGTGAACATCAAGACACTAAATGAACACAATTAATCATTATTTTCTAATGTCTTAATTTACTGAAATATTTTCTAATTTCTGTAATTTATGTAAAGGCGTCTTAGAAATGGAAGGGTTTTGTAACAAATATTGTTTATTTCCCGTTTCAAATAATGTTGACGAATCTCAATGCAGACAAACTTCTTGAAAACTATTATGAAATATGTTAATGAACGATTCTTTGTTAATATTTTTTTCCAATCGAAATTGAACTACGATTTTTCTAATCCTTTCAAATATTACTTTGATTTCGTTTGCCTTTTACCTCCAGTATATAACGTTTATATTTTTACTAAAAATTGATAAAGCATAATTAATGACCTAAGTACAACATTTCATTTAAAATGTTGCAAAATAAGAATTCATCAAATCTGTCACAGAATAAAAATTTGTGACCAATTTAGAAGTCGCTCTTCGTATTTCTCCCTTATCTTCTTGAATCCCTAACTTCTATCGCCTTAGATTTATATTTAAGTTGAATTAAAGCAAAAATATTCACCATAGGCATGAAGAAAGAATTCTCAGTGGAATCTTCTAAAATCTTGTCAGACTCGAATCTTGCGGGGGAAAATATAATAATACTGATGTATCTCGTTTGTTTTATAGGTGGAATGGTTGTATGTCTCGCTGTGCATACGCTTAGGCTAAATGAAGAGTTCCCAGTTAACAAGATTTTCAATCAAATATGCACCCGATAATAAAATCGTAAAAATCTTATCTGATTCTTAGTAAATCATATAATAGAACTCATATTCGGAATCACTTTTTACGAATACATTGTAGAAGTAGTTAAAATTAATATACATGCAATCATTAACCTACCATTAAAATCATATTTAAATGTTTATGTACAGGTTGTTCATAAATCTTGACTAAGGTTTAAATTAACTTCAATTTTGTGAGTATATGCCTTAGATAGATTAATAGATAAACGAGGGGAACTTCTAATCGTCTAATGCATCTAATTTTTGTATAGAGTTTTCGATTGTCTTAAAAAGTTCGTTCAGAATTACTTACTGTTCATGATCACTGTTGAGTTCATAGAAAGAAACTATAACATGAAGAACCTGAAAAATTTGTTCAAAATATTTCATGCCCTTAGAAATGTGATTCCAACATGGTGGTTCTTTCTTGAACAAGGTTCGGCAACCTTTATGAAACGGAAGGGAGTAGTTTTTAGTTGGCCGATCACAAATAAAATAATATTCCTCCTAGTCAATCCATGGATCAATTGAGATTATCAAATATAAGAAACTGCTCCGTTGAACTTAGAAAAATGATAGAATAAAATAAAGTTCTTAGACCATTTATAAAGATTCAATCTATCAAATCTAGACAAAATTTAAGTGTATGGAAATTATGGAAATTCTATGCTGTGTACAGATCGTTTTAGAATATCTGTGTATCATTGTACATTTTTGCGCTGTTTAAAGCTGTTCGTGAAGGATCGCGGTTGCAATTAAATCGCGTTATTATTTAAATACCTCTTCACCTCAGTCACATGCCAATTAACCAAAAAATATCGGAAGACGTGAAAGTAAAGGTAATATTTATGGTATGTAGCCACCTTTTTCTTAAGTATGATTCATTTTGAATGAATTTCCGCAGGATCTAGGAAGTATTGCTGGAAGACAAAGCTAAAAAGATATTTGTTTTCATCGTTTAATGTTTATCAAGTCACGAAAACTTCGATAAAATAAGGCAATATACTGAAAAAATAAATATTTTACAAATAACTATCTTTTCAGCCAAACGTATTGTTGAATGCTCCCCTTTTATTTATCTATCGGAGAAAAAAATTCTTAAAGGACATGAAGTGAGAAATAATAATAATACAATAAAAGAATTTAGAAGCATTGGAAAATTAACCATTGATGATTGATTGCTTTATGTAGAACACAAATTTTCGGAGATAAAAGAGAACCATCTAAGTAAAAAAATGAATTCGGTTTTGATATCTACTTTTCGTAAATTACAGAATTAGAATTTAACATTTTGCATTTTCAGTTATGAAAATTCATCGAAGAATCAGGTTTTATATGAATTGAATGAAATGTCAGTCGTACTTTAGTATTGAATTTGAGCATTAGAAAATTTGGTAAACAATCATTAAATAAATTTTGATATGAAGTCTCCTTTTAAATTTAATCCTATCTATAATATGTGCTTATACTTTTAAAACAATTCCCCGAAGAGAGTCTAAGAATTTCAGTTAGTTGAGTCGTAGTCGTTTTACTATGACATTTAGTAAAAGTAAAAATTCTTAATTTTTTGATAGATATTTATTGAAAGATTTCATTTCACTTAATATTGATATTACATAGGTCAAATGCGTAAAAATCCAATTAAATTTTTGTTTATTGTTATGTTAATTACTTTTTCACTTCACATACCTGTGTTACTAAAAAACATCGTATTTCTCCAGTCATTTAAGAAGAAGTAAAGGGAATTAATCAGCCGTATCATATTACTTGATGTACATGATGTTGTTAATGAATTCTCTGATTTTCAAATTCAATTTCAATTCTCCTTTCCACCATTACGTGTAATTTGAGTCTCCTATATATAAGTATGACTGCTGGTTACTGCCTATTATTTCTTTGTTGTGATTTGTTTTTCAACAACATAGGCGTATTTCCCAACGTTTCTCAACTATATAGACCACTTTAGATTAGCATAGACGTCACGAGATAAAGTTATTGTGAATAACCGTCGATGTGACTACCATAAAAAACATCTCATAGGGTAATGAATTTATCCTTGAGTTTTCCTCTGAATGAAAATACTTTTAAATTAAATGCTCCATAAGAAATATATCTCAGTAACTAAAAGGTCGGTCAGTAATTGAGCTTGCAGAGTATAAATGTATATGAAGAAATATAGGTAACTAATAAGAGAAGTTTAATTTTGCCGATCATTACAGATTTAGAGGTTTACATTCATATTATATCACAGTTTTAAAAAAACAGTTCATGTTTCCATGTAAAACTAGTTGATCGATTTGAGGAGTATATAAATTTGTAAGAGCTACCAAATCACTTCTCACGCAGTACAATGAACATTATACTTCAGTTCACGTTACCAGTTTTAAATCCAATCTTAGAAATGTGAGCTAGTGGTCTTGGTTTACGAAGCATCGCCACTACTTACATGCACAATGGCCTGATTTCCATGTGCAAATATGCTTATTTTACAAATGCTGCGCATTGTTTATAGATTTATCTTTAATACCCTGTGATTCATCGCTCTTATAATTTTGTATCATTACGTCACCGACAACGCTTTATAAATTTAGTAAAACTCGAGCAGGACTCGCTACAAAGGACCAAATTTCGTGTGAAGTCTTCACAAGGATATTTTTTCCATGATAAGCAAAAATTAGATATTTTTTGCTATCGAGATATATATTTTATAACTTTATGGGTACAGAAGTAGCTTCAGAAATTTAAACTAGACATAATGTTAAAAATGAACTCTTCAAGGATATTTAAATTTCTTTAAACATCATGAAACTGAGTTAATATGCATGTAATGAATTTAGCCTAAAGGCCGGTTTGAACCTTAAACAATCCACCATTAACTAGTGAGAACTGTGTATATAGAGGATAAGGTATGATGCTATATGAACAGAATGAGGAATGAGGTAATTTGCCTTTAATTTCCTTGCTTATCCTCTATAAGATTGTATCTATACTATTGTTTTATTTCATAAATCTGTAATATAGTCCGTGACATTTTTATTAGTGGAATATTGTCGACAGCATTGTATCTCAGTACCCGTTTACTATATTCTACATAGGTATTCTTTGTTTTATTTATATTTTTTTTAATTTAGTAGCTTTGTGCGAATTCATATTCCCTTTATTAGATTAATTACTAAGTATGACGCTCCTTCGTATATTTAATTTATTATAATTATTAATTCCAGATGAAGTGGATTGAAATAAGCTTCAATATATATTTATTTGGGTGTGATTTCCTCATCATAATTCAGTTTTTCTTTAGTATTCTATTGATTTTGATTTAGTGATAGAGTCGAATACGCGTCCAATGAAGCTGAAGACACTATCTTGTCAATTTAATTTATAAAACCAAAACTTATAAAAAAATCGAAATTACAGCGAAGAAGGATTTGTTGTTTTATTGAATAAATCATTAAGATAAATTATGATGGTCGAAGAATGTAGTTTTCATTGTTGAAGGGTCATAAAAAAAACATTGAAAACCTTTAAAATCACAAAAAATTTGGATATGTGTAAAATTCATGCTTAGTATTATTTTTGTAGTAATATAATCAAGAATTTTTCCAAAAATAAGGTCTCCTTATTAAAATGTGGATGACAAAACGAAATAAAAAGTCTTCAAATGGCATTTAAGTAATAGATATCACTTAGATAGACACATCTGTGCATCATATGACGTTAATATCCTAGAAAGCAGTTATTTTCTTTCCGTTTAATATCGCAATAAGTGAACGAAAATAAAAAATAGAGATCTTCTCGAACTCTTACTTCTAATAATTAAGGAATATGCTGAATAATTCTGTACATTTCATAATCTAAACAGGTTTGAAATTTATGTTGAATTTTTAACTGTAACCTACTAAATTGAATATTTATACTTGTGAACAGTTAAAGTTATCATTAGTATTTCTGTATTCATAGCGCTTCAAAGAAAGACAACTGAAAAATATTAGAAAAATAACAAGTGAATGAAGTTTCATTTGGTCCATTCAAAATATAATACTAAAGATTTGTGAGGAAAAAGAAATGGGAGCTTATGTACGGTGTCTCTGTTTTTCTCTATTAGTTTTCAATCGACTATTAGAGTATAATTTCCTGATAATGTTTAATAATATGGATAGTAATATGATGATAAATAATATATATGTCCTTTCTTTGGAGCAATTTGTGTATTACATTTGTATATTGTATTACTCGAGCAAAATTTTGAACTAATTTTCAGTGCGTGTAAATTCCTTTCTTTCATACATATAGCCTCCTATTTTTTGCTTTTTTCTGTCATTAATATACCTCAGCAATATATTGCTTGATTAAAGTATTAATCTGTTCGCTCATACTAAGCTATACATACTACCTCGTTTTATATAATAGCAGAATTGAGTGCTGATTTGTGATTGGATGGGGTAAGGGGATGTTAGCTCTGTAGATAATTCAGCGTTCGTGTCGCCATAATTGTGGCTAATGAACTTGGTCGTTTCAGGCGCAAGCAGGACGAGGTTCAGAACCTGGAGGAGTCGATACGGCAGAGGAGTGAACAGCAGAAGAAGGCCGGTGTAGAGCTGGACGCCACGTGTCATATATGCCTGAAAACAAAGTTCGCCGATGGAGTGGGCCATGTTTGCAACTACTGCAATATCAGGTGCTGCGCGCGGTGCGGAGGGAAGGTGACGCTGCGCTCAAACAAGGTGAGAATTATGGCGCTACTCCACGCGCTAGCGTAAACCGCGCGAAGAAAAAATGCGGTATACGAGAGGGAATGATTCTGACGATTGGACGGATGAAGTAGAGGGGAAAAAAGTAGATTTGTTTTGTTGGTACATTATATCAACATTCAAAATTTCACATTACTTAAAAACGTTATATGATTCTTCACTTTTATCCAGGAAGAAGAACACATTTCAGAATGAATTTTATATTGATTGCGGAACTTACTGTGTTCTTTTTTAAATATATCTGATACATTCCACGTTGTTTTACAAAGCTTTATGTTGTTACTCTTTCCATATAGTAACGACATGAGAAATGACGAAGAAAAGTAAAATCTGAGTAGATTTAACTTGTTGGTAAATTATCCCAGGATTGAAAAATTACAAGTTTAAATAATAATCTGCTCGTGATAAATCAAAATTTGGTTAAAAATACATTATGACATTTTTGCTTTATCTTGGGAGAAGAACTCACTTAGTGAACTCCACAATCAATTATATGTATTCATTAGGGAACTTACTGTATTCTTCTTCCAAGATGTCTGCTACATTCCACGAAGTCTAGCTTGAATATGTTAATTTTATTTTCTTTTGTTTAATTTTGTGCCACTCGTTTTACATAAATTTTTGTTGTTACTTTTTCCACATAGTTATAGTTACGAAGATTGAAGTGAAGAGGAAAAGTTGAGTTTGAGAAAAATTATCTTTTTGGTAAATTATAACAAGATTGAAATAAATATGAAAATGTGTTCGAGGTAAAGATTCGTTGAGATTAAAAACATGTTTTGAGTGTTTTGCTTTAATTTGTGCCCTTGTCGTTTAAGAAACCTCTTTCTGATTACTCTTTCCACATAGTTAAGCTTGAGCATATCAGTGATAAGTGCACATTTACGAATTTTTCATATATTTATGACATGACGATGTTTAATATATGAATTACCCACTATACTTGACATGCGGACTCTAATAATATTCATAAATCATCTTCAAGACTACAAGAATTAAGTTTTTGGTATCTCTTATATCGAATGGTTTTAAGTATTTATCGGAGGAAATCATCCCTTTTAGCTGCTAATTAATATTTAACATGACGATTTTGTGGATTTATAAGACTAAAAATCAAACAAGCAAAATCCTAATTTAATTTTCCTCATAGGAATATTTCCTTCGGTATTACCTCTTTTATGGATATATATATATATAAAATTTAGAAATCGAGTTTGCATGGTCCATCGAAGGAGACTGTTAGTACATAATGATATAGTATAAACAATTATATTCAGTTCTAGGTTCAAATGGAAACACTATATGAACATGATTCTTGATAAGAATATTAATCATGATCATAAACGATTCTGCGTAAGCTTCTTGAAGTTAATTAGGTATTTGATTAAAATTTTTGTATGTTTGTTAAGTGTTTGTTTTAACAGTTTACTTTTTGTCGAAAGAATGGAATGAGTACATACAAAGCAAGAAAGAAAAATCGCGTCACAGAGCGTTATTCCCAAATCTTACCAAATTAAGAATAGTGAAAATATGTATTCAATTTTTAAAATGATCGTGCCAATGTAAATGAGTATAATACATTTTTTTAATGACTTAAATCATAATTTTTGATGTTTATTTGAAATTCTAGTTTTAATCGTCCTTCTCCCTGATAGCCATAATTTTAGGATATTAGTTTCATTATTTTAA
Organism: Sympetrum striolatum; assembly: GCA_947579665.1. NCBI lineage: Eukaryota > Metazoa > Arthropoda > Insecta > Odonata > Libellulidae > Sympetrum > Sympetrum striolatum. The sequence continues at coordinate 83,366,946 of OX388346.1, forward strand.
ATTCTCCCACCATATGGCTACATCAATACGCTAGATAGTAATTTTTCTTTGATAACTAAGTGGAGAATTTTACAAGATGCAAAATATGAACAGCTAGATTTAAGACTAAATCAGGAGAGTTTCTAGATGAAAGGCATTAATACGAAGCGATTTTGAGGAACGTGGATTAAAAAAATAAATATCGAATGCCAGAATTTCATACTTCGTCCCTCGATACATAAATAAAAACAATTTCCAGTAGAGAAACATTTTGAAACAGAAAAGAAATCCTTTAATTTTCCGATTGCTCCTCTGCACAGATTTTGTCTTGAACCTTATATTTGACTTGAGCATCGTTCAGCTGTCCATGCTTTTTCAAAAATTTTATTCAAGATCCTCGGAAAAAATGGTTTTACATTGCAAAGCAATGATAAAGCTCCATAATATATCTGAATAGTTCCAAATATTTTAGAATGTCTCTATTCTTGTAATTCAAATTTATTTATCTTGTTTTGTTTGTTTTGAACTATATCAAGGTCTGAAATGTTTAATTCTCTCGTAGTATTGATTTATATAGGATAAGATATTAAAAGGATGCATCCGAAAATTTAAACCGTGATCTTGCGCGCCATCATACTGCTGTGGCCATCGGGCGAACTAACTTTCCATTCGGTCTTCCCCGTTTGAAACGAAGATCAATATGCTTATTTAAGTTAATCGCTCTGTTTCACAAACGTTTATTTCGGTGAATGGGCCACCAACACACAGGGGAAACTCCGTCAAATGGCAAGACATAATCGAGTTATATTCTAAATATTTATGATGATGTTGAGTTCTTATTAAGAATCTCATTTGACGCTAATTGTTAAAGTTAATCATTGATTATGATAATAATAATAATAACATAATAGAACATAATCATGAAATCTGTACCCAATAAAATTCATAGCAATCACAAATAAATTCATCAATTTTATACTCAGAATTAAGAGATCATTGTATTGTCATATATTTATTCTGATCTGACTTAACGCTAAATATGATCCAACGCAATCTTCAGCTTCATTCCTATGTGGGTTATTTTAAAACCAACTTCCTAAATTGAAAATAATCTTGGGTACTATAAAAAGTAGCGAAAATAAAATGAGGACTTGATGTGTTAAAAAGTTCATATTCCGTGCTCCTTGCAAGTTAGAACGGAAATAATTTTCATTCAATGTGAAAATGTTATGGATTGTGGAGATAACTTCACCGCAGCCCCTCCAAGTAGTTGAGCGAAGAGGCGTAAGGTCGAAGTTCGTGCTCTCGCAAATTCCTTGGAAATGACGTAAGAGATGACGAGCAGTTCCTCGAATTGTTCGCCCCCAACGTCACCTCCGCAGCTTGAGCGAAGAGCCATAATTATGTAAGTGCTCACAGACCGAAAATAAGGATCACTTCCTCAGCACAATGACTGCGCGACTTAACTTTTCAGTAAACATATATACAGCGTCCGTGACCATGAGGGGTGAAGGATGCGACGGCATAAGGTTAAATGACTGCTAAAGTAATACCCAAAAGAGATAAATTTAGATCCTTATGGGATTTTGCGCAGAGTTAAGGTCAATGTATCTCAGGTGACGATATTTCTAAATTAGCTTGCGAACGCCCGTTAGATTCTTATGATCAATAAGGATGCATAGTTGGTCATGAAATAAAGATAAGTCCCTTTTAACTAATGATGGTACATATCCTTAATACATTCTCAGAACGAAATCTCTAATCAACGGAATTTTGCTGTTCTGTTAAATACTCTACTGCATATATAAATATAGTTTGAATTTAATATCTTAATTACTAACAGAAACATATTCTGTGGTTAAAGGGTTAATGTGAACAGAATTTTTTCACTCCCAAATGGAATATTACTTTAATTTCACAACTGCATTGCCCAGCTTTAATCTTTAAATTTTTACTAAATTTAAACCAGAAATAACGCGATCCATGATTTTTTAATCTTATTTCTAAGAAACACTCATGTCAAGAAGTCGATAAAAGATAACCATTCTTGACTACTTCCTAGATTTTAGAGTTTAATATCCAAAATCTTAATTGATTAATCTCATAGCTTCTCTCCACTCTTCATTTCTAGTTTAGAATTACGAAATTGATTACTTAGTGCTCAGCATTGTTTTGGCAATATCTATGTACAACATTTCACCTACGGTGTTATTCATTTTTCTAGTGCTAATAGAAATATATGAGATTATTTCACGGAACTGAAGAGGAGTCCATGTTATTTTATGAATGAAAAATTTGAAAAGAGGCTAAATATTATGCTCAGCAACTGATGTTGAGTATAAAGGATTCAGGAATCTCCTTGATGGAAAGATACATCTGAACCCATACAGATAACTCTTACCATAAAGATAATGCCATTTAATGCTTCTTTCTTACGATAGATAACAACATCTATTTTGTAAATTTCCAATTGTTACTTAGGTAATTACTTCAGTACTGGGTTACTCCATTGAGTGATGATAAAAAATGTATTGGTATATTTGAACAAGGTGTGGCTGGAGGTTAAGAACATATGTGTTTAGCAATTGCAAAATTGGTTGGATATGAGAAATTCTCAATATAATCGTCTATTGCTGTGTTATATTTAATTTAAATACTTTTTATTAGTAAATTCTTTGAATATATTACGGTTTACTTGGAGAATTACATTATTAATTTTATCTTAGTAAATAAACCTGCTCAAAGGCAATTTTTACGCAGTCCTTGAAGAAAATCGTACCAAAATAATTACAGAATAATTTTAAATTAAATGAAAAAAGAAAATCTGTCGCACTATATTTAAAATTTAAAATGCTATTAATTTTCTAAGTGCTCGTTGGTTAATTTTAATTACAAATTAAAAAGCACTTATTACCGCATTAGCGTCTTTTTCATTCATATAAGTTAATTTAATTCATTTCTGTTTTAATGCAATTCCTTCCATTACTTGGTTCTCATTAGACATTAAAAGGGAGTGGTTATGATTTATAATTAAAATCGTAATGTATTTATTTATTCTAATGTACTATTTCAGTAGATTAAAGTGTTAATTGTTCCTAAAAATTGTAATATGTTTGCAAAATTGATGCAACATACTATCATAGATTACCAAATCATTTTAATCATTGTTGTTTACCTTTATAAATTATCTATGCATAATATTTTTGATTCGGTGAATCTTTTGTATTTGTATTTTATTATTTACTTCTCAATTTTAATTGAAAATTAAGGATTTTTTCCCAATGAAATACATAATTAGAAAATTATTAAGTGTAAATGATTATTTCATTCGACAGAGAATTTTTTCATTTGTAATTTAAAAAATCTTTTTTTTGGAGATGAACATTAATGAAGAGAAGTTGTAAATTATGAAATTTTTCAAGAATATACAAGCAAATAATATACGTATTCCCGCTTCATTCTTATAACAAAAATTAACTTGAGGTAATTTCACTCCAAAAATATCAAATTTTGGGCCTGGGTATCCTGCAGTGATGCGACATACAACGCGCTCTGTATTGCGTTTGGCTTACATCTACGGCGCTAAAGGATCCTGTGCAAGCCAGCAAGTGAGAAATAATAACTGTTTGATATGTGTAATATCTTTAGTGCTTTTATCAGTTGTATAAATATCACAGGCTAAGGCAAAGAAAGGTTAAAGAAAGGTTGTAACCCACATTATTCATGGGATCATTATACACATTTGAGTATTTAAATTTATACATATAAACTCAGATTTATATTTTTTCTTGAGAATCTAAGAAATTAAATTTCCTCAAACTACGGAGATAGACAATGCGTGCTTAAGGAATAATTAAAAATTTATATCAATATTTTATGGCTTGAGAAATTACCTATTTAAAAAAAATGGGAAAGGAAGGAGTGTGTTTCATTCCATTTTTTAAATTCCCTCGCAAACGTATTTTGAATAAACCCCAACCTAGCCTAAGGCGGAGAACGTCGTGTTTGCCTTCTCCAATAGATGGCAGTGCCGTGCAGTCTCGGCCCCTTTGGGAAAAGCCGATATTATTTATGGCTACTGGGCCCAGGGAATGGGTTGGCTGGTGAGGTACATCCCACTACATACGATTTTCAGACAACATGCTAATTTGTACTACATAGACTAATAGGTAATGACCGATAATTAATTTTATTATTTAAAATTGCCGTATGATTTCAGGAAGTGCTGATAATATTAGCTAAGTTCAAGCGTTATCATCAAAACTTCGAATCTGCATAATTAAATGCAATGACGTTTTAAAAATAGATAGGTAATCATCCGTGCACATTAGTTGTAGCAGGCTTACTTATTGGCTGTGACATATCTGCTTTTCTTTTCAACGAGAATTGGAGTATTAAGTAGGCGATTATTTTAAAATTATCGGTTATTACTGAAATTTGAATGAGAATTATACGCGATAAAATTTGTGGTATCCCCAAGTAAAATATTATTAATGAAACACTTGTTACGTAAGAAAATATAGTATCAACCCCAAATCTCTTATTTACCCAGTTTATAAATTCATTTAATCAATCTATTATCTATAGAAAATGCTATCGATGCTACGAGAATATGCTTCTATTGGAAGACTATGCGTAATTTCTCCTTTAAAGCTGCATAAATGTTTTACCGTATCTTGATAATAAATTTTGCTCATCATATTTATGCATCTTTTAAGATCCGATTTGTGTATTGATTTCTGATTTAGTACTCTTCATGATTTTCGAATTTCCACAGTTCTTATATATTTTGTATAGCCATGAAATCTAGCAATATGTTCTTGATATAATTTGGAATACTTACCATGAGTGGTGTTGGAAATACTAGAGAAAATCGTGTACATGATTCTGGCTGTTTTAATGTATAAAAATGTCCTCTATTGAATATTTGCGGTAGCCACCTTGGTAATCACTATTTTAGGGTCATCATTTAATTTTTCTTTAGGTAAAGTACGGCCTAGAGTCAGAGTAAATGTTCAAATGTCGGTAGAAGTTTAGGAGTTTTTCCGAGTTACTGCGCAGTTTAAGTAACAAAGCAGCAATGAAGATGACGAACATGCTTTCAAGTTGCTCCTTAAACATAAACTCCAAATGAAAGATCACTCATAGACACTCGACGAGTAACTCGTGATGTTTCTCTCTCAAGTTATTAGACGGAGGATCCCGAAGATTATTTTTGCCGTCATTTTAAATCTCTCTTTGAAAACTACTATCTTTTGCATACGTCTAATTTTATCTCCCCCTTGCTTTCATCCCTCCCACGCCTCATCCCCCCTCCAGCGTCTCATCCCCCCTCCAGCGCCTCTTCCCCCCTCCAGGGCTTCTTCCCCCTCCACCACCTCATCCCCCCTTCTCTCCGCATCCCCCCTCGCCCTCCCACTATCTCTTTTTCCGGCTATCCCACCGCCCAATGACGTCATGGGATGTGACGCAACATATTGATCCAACAGCTCCGGTTTTTCCAGACTCCGGGACCGCGGGAACACTTCGGAGGGGCTTGCAAGACCTCCTCCCTCTCCGACCTTTACATTCCCTCCCGCCTCGAAAGCCCCTCCCCTTCCCGCGACATACCTCCACCTCTAACTTTCTCTCCCTCTCTCCGCGAACCATTCAACCTACGCCAATTTCGGCCGGTTTTATGATCCAACTCTTCGGCGGAATTAAAAAAAGACTCCGTTATGGTAATGTTACTGATTATAAAAATGCCGGAGTTGCCGGGTGTTTCGAGCGGGGCTATGTTATCCGGGATCGGATTTATGCGGCGTCGCCCGGAGTTCATGGCGCTACATATGTTGCCGGTGTAATTGAGGGGATATGCTGAGCGCCCGTTGTGGTAGGTTATTCCGACTAAGGTGTGTAATTTGGGAGTTTTCGTTTGTGCAGCAAGGCGGATGGCGCGGAAATATTGTCCTGCTATCGGACGAGCTGTTTTCTTTAATTAGAGTCACTTTTGGCGGACGAGCTTTTAATTTTTGCGCTCACCACTTTTTGTGTTGCGGCGTTCGCTGAAAAATTGACGAACGATTTACTTCGGATATGTTGGATGGAAATGTATTATCATATGGATGTTTTACTAAGGGAAACAATGAATCTATTTGTACTCTGTTTGTGGTAATTGAATGGCATTTTATCGGGTATCATTCACAATCAAATGATAAAGATTATTGGGATAGTAAATTGATTAAGTGGATAAAATATTGATTTGGGCATTCAATATCTAAGTTGTATTTAATTACTAGTTTACATTTATTAACTCGTTAGCTGTGGTACACATTTTAAAAAGGACTCAATATAGTTTCATATTTTTCGAAGAATGTTTCAATGTTTTGGTACAAATTAGTAATTTAGTGACAGTGATAATATTTTAAACATCAGTTACGCAATTCCCGGTGGCTATATGTGCTCAAGTTTTGGCATGTAGACGGCGCAAGTATATGGAAAATTCTCTAGCCAATAGATCCACTAAAAATTGCGGAATGGATTTTCGTAAATTCATCACAAGATTTCCAATGTTTACGCTATTCTGAATCTTATTGGTAGTTAGGCAAAGTAGATTTATGTAAATTTATTCATAACCAGTTTTGCTTACTCATCTTTCTGCTTCCACAAGTTTTATCCTTAGAGTTGCAATATTTTCAATCGTTTCTGTAATTTACAAACTTAATTGTTTTTGAAGTTGTATTTAATGTTTTAAAATCATCCGTCTTACTCAGCAAATTTAACTTAAAATTATAATATAATAATCATAGCTTCCATATGAAGAAGAAGAAGAATTTAAGGTCTGGAATCTTTCTATAGCTTGAGGTATAAATAAAAACCCTCTGATATCCTGCAGCACTGGTAACAGTATTGGATATTATCCTAGTAGCCAATTGTATCCATTCCAATTTCCACTTTCAAATATGCGCGTCCATAGTGAACATATCTTGGGATGTCCTTGGTACATTCCTCAACCCTTTCGATTCTCCCACACGTCTCCAGGGGGCAGTGCTGTGCACTTGTCGACCTGAATGCGTGTTCGACCTTCTGTTCGACATAAAAGGGAACAGTCGCGCAACGAGAGGAGGACCCAATAATAACAAGCACGTTTCGAGGTGGTCTCCATTCACCTCATGATCATTCACTCCTCATAAAATGCCTCGCCTCTCTGCTCTCTTTTCTCCAAGTATAAGTCTTTAAAAGAGACACTGGTATTCCCTTATACATCAGTGTGATTACTGTAGTTACTTTGCAACGATTCATTAAATCATCTGGAATTGCGAGTTGTTATCTTTATCCCTTATGTATGATCTATGATGGGTGAAATTACGAAAAAAAATAAAAATTACGTATTTGTGAATCTGCATACTGGGAAAGTGTGAAATACGTCTATTGTATACTGATTGAAAATATTATTATATTGAGAAATAGATTTAACCCTATCCACTTTCCCATGAAAATCTGTTTGCATGGAGTTTACTTCTGAGCCGCTAGATGGCTGAAATTTTGAAATATTAAAGTAATGAATACTATCCAGTTATACCAAGCATTCTACAATAGTTAGATGGTGTGATATTCATGAAAGGCCTCAGGGAGGTTTTAAGCTTTATTTATACTTAAATACGGTGCATTTAAATAAATTATGTTTAAAAGTGTTATTAGTTTATAACACCATTGTCTCACACGCAGTTTGGTGTAAGTAGGTTCAAATATTTCATACTCGCCTATTATAATTACTATAATCGTTCCAATTTCTCTTGATTCGATCCCACAATGTAGCGAGCATTTTATTTTTTCAGATGGTTATGTATTATTAGCTGATGATGCAAATATTTGGAGGATTGAAATCAATAAATCGTTTTGAGAAATTCTCCGTGTAAACATAAACTATTATATGTAACGCAGCTTTCATTAATGTAAAATGTTATGTAGTTTACTATGAATCATCGTAGACCTAATTCCGAGAGTTTTTTTATTTATCGGATTGCAATGATATTACTAGTTACAATTCCTTTAATGATGATATATCAAAATGTTTTGTGGAAATTACCCTATTGGGCACTGTGATATCTATCTTTTCAACCTCCTCATTGCATTGAATTAATTTATTCTTTCTCAACTTTTCCTGTTTTTCTTTACACACGCCCATTCGTTTTTATCGTCTGCAGTCCGAATTAAGCCGCGAAATATGGCATTCCCCCGCTGCACCCATACTATCACTTCGGGCACAACATCACTTAGAACTCATTTAACTATCAGCCCTATTCCCGCATACCGTCTGTCCTCCGCTATGTTCCTCGCAGCCTTCCACTCTTCCTGGTTCGCAACCTTTCGACTCATTTGCATCGTCTGCCTTCAGCGCCCTCAAGATGCCACGTCATTGCTGCGGGGGGATGCGAAGGGAGGGTCTTGTGCGTTGCAGGTGGCGCCGCTAAGATAGTCCAACGGCGAAGTCGGGAAGCTCTTGGTTTTAACGTGATGGACCTTAACTCGAAGACTAATTTGAGTAAACTTTACAATCTGGGGGATGGAGATTGAGTGATGGAGAGCCGGAATCGTTATCTTCTCGATGCACTAGTTATGAACTCTATTCGCAGATGAATTATGCCCAAACCAATAACCCTCTTTTGAAACAGTACGTGGAAACATCTACAGAAATGTTCGCTATTTACAAAAACCATCACAATTTTCTATCAATATCATCCTCATTAAATCAGCTACAAATACCTACAAAGGAAATCCTTTATCTTGGCATGTGATAATTTTTGGCAGTTTTTCTCTTTTTGGAGTAGAACAAATAATTCTTGAATTAACACCGCAAGATTTTAACTAAATTAAATTAAAATTTCAGTCAAGTTAAATCTACATCAACAGCAATACCCTCCCTGCAAGCCGTCTTTAGGCGTGTAGTTTATTATGTTTGCCATGATTGCAAATGTAGATCTTTTGGCGAGTGGTACTGTAGATTCGGCGTGTGGCATTAATGCCAAATGTAATATAACGTAAGAGTTACTCCAAATACCAGATTTGCTCCATGTCAAATACCACTTGGACAGAAAATTTTCTATTGGAGGGTCAATTTGTGCCGCAGATTATTCCATGTTGAATAATGGCATTTGATTGCAAAGGGAGTAGTTTGAAGAACTTTAGGGTTTCGGTCTGCTATGTGTATTAGGTTCAGTTCTGCGACTGTGGGGCATTCCCATAGTACTCTTTTTCGTGAAATTTATTGTAGTACTGGGTTTTAAACTATAGAAACTTGTAGCAACGTAAATACTTCTCTAGTATCGGCAAAATCTGAAACAATTATCGTGAGACTTACCTGTATTAGTATAATTGGATCGTTTTAATAAGAAAATGATTTAGGAAGATAATGCTTGGTCACGCATGAGTTATTCTAGTCTCAGTTCCATGAGATTCATTCGGGCACTTACCATTACTTTCTCGAAAAGGCACTTCATTTAGGGCGTTTAGTCGATGGAAACGAAAGCGATCATTACTGTTGCATATTTACATTTCTTTAATGATTCCGAAGCAGTAATGTGGGTGACCGTGTTAATGGGATCACGTGGCGAACGGGAGAAAAAGGTACATTTTCAAAATGCGTCGCAGAAAACTCTAGCTGCAATTAAAAACGTGACATACTTTTCAAAAACCAGTGCTCTCCCATTTTAATTGTCAGTGCCGATAAAGCGAGTGGCTATATCAGAACCCGATAGCAGAATATGACCCAGGGTGCGATTGTTTTATGTGTGAGGATTTTTGTTGGCCCAACCACGAGTGATCACGATTATTAGTTTATGAAAATCACTCGCGTAAGAGTCTTTATGGAGTGAAAATGGTGCTAATAATGTATCCCTTCTTTACCATTATTCATCGCACGGAATTGCATGAATAGATCAATGAAACTGTGTCAATGAAGCAGTCATACCGTGAGTAAGTGTCCCCTCGGCCAATTCGGTCAAACACCAAAGGCTTCCTTTTCCGTTAAAAACTTAACTGAGGATTGCCGAACTCTTAAGGTGGTACCCCTACAGATGCTGACGTATTGGCATTTTCTCCTCCCCTCCTTGACAATGGTTAGGGTGGGACGATGTGGGTATATCGAAGGGGAGGGGGGAGGAGTGGTTATAAGGATGACACCTTGGTCCACTTTTTTAAGGAATAAGAAACCATGCCTGTTTCTTCTCTTCACTAAAATGTGCTAATCAGAAGTGGAGTTTAAATTTGGGTCCTCGCGATACGTGCCATAAAATAATTTCTCTGACGGAGAATGGCTAATTAAAAATACAGGACGTAGAGCACGGAGAAGTGGGCGGGAATTACTTTCTAGAGCTGCTCGGAGCGAGCTGGGTTTATATAAGATATTAATTTGACTTTAATTCGGAAAGAACTGGCTCTGTACAAGTTCCACCAAGTATCGCTTGATTTAATTAGTCAGTTAATTAGACTTTATTTAATTATCAACATCAGTCATACAATGAATAGTTTATACTTTTAGAAATAAAAATTGTGAATGTTTTACACCTTTAATTTCTGAAGATAGTAAATCGTTATTGATTGAAGATGAGAAGGTTCATATTAAAATAGTAGAAACGAAGATATTATCATCTGTTTTATATCAGAGTATTTCTATTTAGGGACTAAAGAATCCCTCAGAGAAAATTGCACCCCTTTCAGAAAGATACCGCGGTAAACCGTTCCCTCCCATAAGTAACCACAGGCCTTCCTGCACCAATTGACGACATTTACGCCCAACCACAACTGTGTAAGTCTCCCAAAGCGAGACCAGTCCCTTGCAGTGAGGACAATAGCCAGGAGGAATCTAAATTCGAGGCTTGAATTCGCATAAGGAGAACTTCAGTCGTAAAGTAGCAAGAACTGCCCCAGTCCCCAGGCACAATCCCGTAATCCGGAATCCGCTCCTCCTCGCTAAATCAACTTCCATCCACTCCTGAGGATGAAGGCATGACTCGAAGATAAACCGAAGCACTCTTCGGACCAGCTTAGTCCGTTATATTCATAGATCGCGGTCCAGATAAAACTTAATTGCGTCCCCTCCGAAATCAATGCCGCTTCTAAAGAAAAATAGTGGACCCAGCCTCTACATAAAATAGTGGACCCGGCATCCGAATAAAAGTAGTGGACCCTGAGAAAGAAGAAGAAAACCTCGCTGCACTCTTGGTGGTGAGGTCACCTCGTAGGGGCCCTGCCTAGTGGCCCCCTCCTTCTTCCACCACACCCTTCCTCCCCTCTGAGCACCTCCGCTCTCTATGTCGCCTCCCGCTTATCGATTCCTTCTCGGCAAAGGGCCTTCCTCTCCCCGGTACCCTCGCAGAAATGGCGCCCGAATCTCGTTCCTAGCGGGACCAGTCTCGCACCACGCGGTATTTCCCCCCTCACCGAAAATACCTGGCCTACAGAGGTGGTATGAAGGGGTTTTTCGTAGGTGGAGGGCGAGGGGAGGAATCGGGGGTCAGGGGGGGTATCGGAGACGGCCCAAACCCTCTGCGTCACCCGCGCCTTTCTCAATGAAATTTGACCGCCATGGGGGTATTTTCCCCCTCTATGCTTCCCAGGATGTAGCGCGCGGGACATAGCGCCGCCCTATCGGGAAGACGGCGAAACTGCGATGAAAAGTTGCTCGTTGTCTGGCGCAATTTTGCGACACAGCTGTTCGATCGCAGGAGCGTTCGACTCCTTGCGGGTTATTATTTTTTCACGGTCATATATCCGCTCCTTAGATTGCTATTTAAAGCGAGGGATAATTTTCATTTAACGTGGGAGACAATTTTGATAATTTTACTCTATATCATCAAATTTGGAGACTTTGGAATTTTGATGATGGATGCTAATGAAAATTGCTGCATTATTCTTACAACCGTAAGAGAGTTAAATGTTTTGATTGCTCTATTCTGATGGATTTCATTCAGACTTGGGTCTATAATTGAGTAGTATTTGAGTAATAATATAGGAGGGACTCTATATCCTTACGGGTAGACTTTTACTTAAATTTTGACAAAAAAATCGTAAGAAATCCATTAGATCATTATGATTATGTTTCTGGAGTACTTTAAGGAGAATTGCAATTCTTATCTGAACATACTCTCACCATTGCTTGCTATTTTCGATTAAAAAAATCAAAAAATGTTTGCCCAAGTAGAAATGTTTCTAAGTTCTTTAATCGATAAGATGTTTTTCCAATGGCAATAAATTATACACCCGCCCATTTATCTTATATTAGAATTACCTAAACGATGATTTCAAATGCCATCTCCATGATTATCTTCAGCTAAATCTAACCGTTATTAATATCATCAATATTTTCTTTTAGTGAATGCGAGAAAAATTTAAAACTTCTGAATGCTTCGAAGAATCGTAGTTTTATTTCGTAATCTATAAGTATTTATCATTTATCGGACATTGTAGTTGAAGCGTTGTTGCCTAGGTGACCATGAAAACCATGACTTTAATCATAAGGACATGATTAATATTTCTTACTGAGGCAGTAATACACAAGCTACATTCTGTTAAAGGTTGAAGTATGTTAAGGCAAAGTATTGGTACTATACTTATCTGATGTAAAACATGAAATATTCTTTATCTCATAGTTCTCCCCATCCTTGGCGTAATTTCATTTTCAATGCTCTTTGAATTCGTTAAAATTTGATTCTGATTGGTGTATTACGGCACGAGCCCTATCTTTCCTTTTCGGAAACTGCTGACCCATAAAATGCATGCTTTTCTTGTTAGCTGCCGACAGCGCCGTGGTGCGTCGGAACGGCCAAACTATTTCACTCCGCAAAGAGACGTTTTCTTTTTCCGTCGCATGATATTGGATATCTTTTATTCCCTTCAAAGCCCACAAAATGAAATCATGGAAATCAGGTGGGAATGCATTAAATATGATGGCTGCCACGTTATTTCGAATCGATCTCAAAGCTCTCGTGTCCATGAAGAAAGGGTATCGGAAATGATTTTCGCTACGTATCTCATAATTTATTCACAAATCCTTTTAATACTACATTCACCCATTTAAATGGAATAAAATATAAAGACAAAAAACATAGTGGGAAATTAGTTTCACTTATTCCATAGAAAGGAGTTTATGATACCAAAAGGCTAAAAAATATCCTATGTTTTAGAATCCTTATAGCGCAATCCAATAAATGCCACAGTTTAAAATAGTGAAGTTACAAGATATTGAAAATATCATAGCAATATAATATAACGAAACTTCCTAAAAAGAAGAATTCTTGGTTCAAGTTTTGGAGCATTTTAAGTTTCAGTTAAAGGTTCATCCGCATACAATAGAAATTTCGTTAAAATGAATAGCATGGTTGGATGATGTTATTGCGTCATATTTATAAAATCACGGTTTCCATCCTTTACTAAAAAACGTGAGAAATCAGAGATAACAGCAAAGATTCCCAAATATTGATCCGCGGTATGTTAAAGATTTCTTTCGGGAAGATGAGGCTTGGTTTCTTTCAGCCAAATATCAAACCAGGACATTAATATTGTTACAGATGATCTATTAAACAAATTAATATTGTACAGATTTTAGTTTTACAGCTTTTAGTTTTATCTTTTCATTCATTTGATTCACGCATATTAACTTACAAAAATCCAAAGGACAATGATCTCTCTTAGCAAAATAACCTGAGTACCTAAAAAGATGTGGCATAGTGATGGACCCAATTCGAATAGCCATGCTATAAATATTGAGCTAAAATTATTCAGACTACGCGTCCAAAGAGTCATCGATTAAATATAAATGTTAAAATTAATAACATTTAATGTAGCAAAACATTTTATGACAGGGGTAAAAGATGATTTTGCAGCTGATTTCTTAAAGGCACTGCAATGAATCATGAAGAAGTAGGTCATATGCACATTATCATGATATTGAATTTGAGGTTTAACTAACCTAGTCATAAGCAAAATCACAGAAAATTTCAAATTTTCCATATACAGAATTCTTTTAAGTAAGAGAAATGCTTTTATCACAGGAAAAGTTATTCCCATAAGTGTACCCGGTATCTTCATAATCAAGAGGTAAATATTCCGAAAGGGCCGCATTGCGCAAATATAGGAAATGTTTGCGAAAGATTGAAAATAATTGAGTAATCGTTCGTTAGATTTTGAAGGAAGTCGAATAAACTCCATTTGAAGGAAAAGGATGCATGCATCGATGCCGAAGGGCAACTGGATATTGAATTAGACGGAGATTAACGAGGAAAACAAATAACGATTTAGAAAGGAGTAGATACCAAATAAGGGGATTGTTTCTACACGGCCTAGCTCAGTAAATCTCAATAATAGAAGATTCGGATATCGTCCTTAATAATATGTGTACTGCTCTTATACTGGTATCCAAATTATACCGTATATACCAAATAAATAGCCCTTAGTTTGAACTAAATATTTTCATGCTATCATTTTCGGCGCCCAACAACAGAACTTATGCATTTTATTCAAGTAATTGGGGAGGTTTGTTGTTTCGAGATGAATTATAAAACTGAAAAACCGTCCCTTTTAATTTCTCTCGAACTTCCTTAGGTTTAATAATTTTATTTTAATTTACAATCAACTATATTTAGCAATGGTATTGAGTTACTTTCTTAGCCAATGGAGTCAGCAGAGGCTTTTTTTACCTAAAACCTGCAGTATCAATTTGTGTGTGTTGTGTATTTCAGAAAAAAAAGCAATGGTAGGCGCAATCATAGTTTATTTGTCCGGTATTTTAACGATTAAACGCAACAGTCTGTTTTTTTGCATAGCGTCAGCATCCAAGGAAGTTTAGATCAATCCAAAATACAAATATGGACATTGTTGTCTATATCCAATGATTTGATCATGGTCGAAGTTTATTGCACTTTTTTGACATGCTTCTGAATGGAAAATTAATCCTTGCTATAAAAACAAAGTACTTGAATGGTTTCTTAACTTGTTTTTGCAATGACTTGTCAGTTTTGTGAGCATGGATTGAGATGATTCAATGAAACTTAAATCCGCACAATCAGTAGTATCAATTATCCAAAAAACTTGCTCGTAAATCGCAGGACCAAGGTTGCTGTGATGAAAGTATAATTGAAGTAAGTAAGTAATTTCAGAGTAAGATTGGGAACCATATGTTTCAAATTAAAGGATGAGGTATCGTACTTCTTCATAAGGTTCTTGAGTAGAGTAGAGGCAGGTTAGAACGAGCTCATTTTAATTCGCTGTTCGGGTGGTACGAACCTAATTTCGGGTCACCGATAACTTCATCATCCATACCCATATTCACCTCGGTGCGTTTCCCGTTATACGGTTCCATACACGGAGATCGAAAGTGCCCGAAGCGGGATGCGAACCCTCTGCACACGGATTGAAAAGGAAACCTCTAACTATCGACATTCATGTTCAAATCTGAAACCTCTTTGAAAACGGAGAAAAACATATGTTCAGATAAATAGACATTCAATAGGGTAATAAATTATAAGGATCTTAGGATTCTAAATAATCCATCGTAACTGAAATCGCTACATAAAAATAAGAATATTAAGAAAAGTAAAATGTAAAGAAAATGCCCAATATATGTTAGTATGTTCTTGCTAATGAAATTCAGAAGTAACGTTTCGGTGATTCAAGTAGGAGCTAATTTATTTCTCAGATGCAATATAAATATACATATGTACCTTACGCACCTGCTTTCGACATGTGTCAGAGAATGTTTACACCGTGACTCTGCTTCCTTAATCGGATGATATATATTATATCGTTCGCAAAAAATGATTCTTGAAGACCCTTATATGTATTTTAATAAATAATTTTTCAATTTGTTATTCATCCAACGTAACTTATAATATAATTTTCTTTTGATTGACTTGATCCATCCAGAAATCATTTTCTACGTCTATCTATCTCTTTGAACAATAAAATTGTTCGTTCAAATACAAAATTGGAGGATTCAAGTTATAATATTGGATAAGTGAGTAGGGAATATGTAATAGTGACATTTCCGTCAATTTTTAATGCCACAGCCATATCTAAAACTACTAATATATAACTGAATTCATCAAAAGTCTCGCCATCTATCTTCAGAAATAAAAATACTGCTACAGGAAATAAGATGTTAGTTATGACCTACATGATTAAGTTCATGGGTACTACCATAGATCAAAATCAAGACAAACTAATGGTACTTGGTGATGTACATGGAAATAAATTGCATCTCCTTTGCATCTACAACATGTTGCTTAGAATTCTTTTCACCAAAACCCAGCGACCTCGCATAGAGATTTTGCAAGATCAAGGAGACCCGGGTAAAGTTGTCCTCCGAAGAGTGTAATGGCTATATCTTCTACTAGGTATAATTTTCTGATCTTACACTTGTTCAGTGCAAAAGCTACACCTTAATATATCATTTCCAAAATTATATAAATTTTGCAAATAAAATTACATTCGTTATCATAAAAGTTTCGTAAGTTTGCAAAATGTCCACTTTACCCCGGTGCATGGGTAAAGTGGTCCCCTAATATAATTATTTTAAATTTCCCCGCAATATTCTTTTATGGTCAGTATTTCTTCATCTAAGACGCAATGAATAAATAATACATGAATAGATATAATTACTAAAGCACAATAACACTATTACGAAAATAATAGGATTTAATAAAATACACTTCATTAACATTTGACAACTTTTTATTATTCCAAGAAATTGTTCACATTTCACAATTTATTTATTGTTTTATGGTGATTTATAAGCAGAAGTCACATATAAACTCATTTTCAAAACCACCATCAACTCCTGCACACTCATCATGAGCCCACTTTGAATCGTGGTTCCCTATACAAACATGGGAGAGCACTTTACCCCACGTGTAATTTAAATTCAAAACCGTTAAATAGAACTTAAAGTAATAATGAAAGCAGAAAAAACATACAAAAGATTTTAAAAAGATCCCTGGCTCTACTAAAGAAAACAGTTCAAATGAAGTAATGTTTATATTATTAGTGAAATCAAAGGTATAAAAACTTCCTATCGATCAATTATCTCAGAATTGCAATTTTTTCCCCTGCTGAGAACAAATATTAAGCCATCCTAACAGAGGCTACAACTCAACTGACTTGATGGTGCGGAAGTAGTATGTAGCCAACAGGATAGATTTTCAACACTATCGAGGGAGAAATACGTAGGGTACCACTTTACCCCTGAGGACTGCTTAAGACGGATCTTCCCTACTTGAAACGTTTATTTTTGAAAACTGCTACTGTCAGTTCTTATGAGAACATTCTGGCTACATGCCGAGTAAAGTTTTTCCCATACAAATATCGCAAAAATTTGAACTATTTTCTTCTTGCACACATCTTTTGCTTCTAATAGATTTATTCAGGAAAGATATACACGCAAACTTGTAGGTCATCAGTAAGGAGTTAGCAAGATCATTCTGCGCTATTTGTAAAAATGTCACGTAGTTAAAAGCTGGAGGAAGGGGCCATTACAGGCCGTTGAGCAACTTCATGATCTACTTTTGCCAAATTGGAGTAAAGCCTATTAATGAGACAAGATTGCACGCGATCCTATGATAAAGGACTCAGAAAATGGAGCTAACAAAACAGGACACTAAGTAAATTAAGTGGAAGACCACTAGATGAGCTATAGTGAACAAAACAGCATAGAAAAGAGTGTATGAAAATGAGAACAGTAAGATATGACAATAAATCATAATAATTTAATAGATGAACAGCATAATGAATACTGGAAATATTTTATGAATATTACTATGCTGGGTATTGGAAATATTATGTAAAGTGTAACAACCTCGACGGACTAAAGATATACGCAAATCTAATTAAAAATACTCATTTCTTTATATTATGAATAAATACTTGATGAGAACCAATCGATGATTTTGACGATAAGGCATAGATTTACTTTATGTAATAATGATAACAATACGAAAAATCATTCCTACCATTAATTAAGAAACTAAACCTTAAAAAAACCTACTATAATTATTATTATCATGAAAACACTGCAAAAAATTTCAAGAACTGGTAGCAATAGGTACAGAATACTATCTGTAGCTCGAACTTTGACCCCTGTTACTTTTGTTCATTTAAATTTATCAATAAAAGGAATATTCGTTTAATGGCGCCTTCTTATTTCTGATATTCCTGTATGCCGCGTTAGGAAAGTGTTTCCGATCCTGCATTGCTATATGATTCCGAGTCATCGGGGTGCATCATATCCCTCATATAAGTTTTGACACGAGAGACACCTTGTATAATAAAACGATGAAATTCAAAGATAAAGTATCAGTAGTTTGTTAATCATAAAAATAAGATGATAAACTTCATTGAGATAGCAAATTAAAGGGCGTTAGAGGTTTAAAATCTCCAATAGCCCTCTTTATCGGCGTACCTTATCTCATTCCCCGATATTCGGAGAAAACAAGAGAGGAATGCCGCACTTTTAAGAGTATTTCATTTCCCCTGACGACGAGAGCTTAGCTCTTGAAAAGCGCTTTGGTTATCTTAAAAGTGCGGCATTAATTTCTTGATTTCTTCGAAAACCGGGTAATCAGACGAGAAACGACGACAAAGATGGAGATTGGAGATTTAAAACCTCTAATTCATTAACAGCCGTGTTAATTTTCTTTCTTTACAACAGAAGGGCGTGATAAACTGCATAGGCGTTAGTTATTAACGTTTAAAAACCAATACGCTAACGAACCTAATATGTCTTCCCCAGGTGATATGGGTTTGCATCCTGTGCCGAAAGAAGCAGGAGCTTCTCAGCAAGACCGGCCAATGGATCCAGGCTGGCCCAGGAGGTCCCAGCGACGCCATGCTCCGGCGTCGGATAGAGGCCGACCTCCCGGGAGGGACGCCGGTCATGGAACAGCACATCTCCGCTCAGCAGATGCTCCTGCAACCCTCTCTCACCTCCGGAGACAAGCGACCCAAGCTGGAGCAGCGATCCGCGAGCGTTGAGAAGGACGGCCCACCGCGTCTGCAGAGGGCCGGCAGCGTCCTGAGGCGGCAGTACTCCCAGGAGGGTCCTCCGGGTCCCGGGCACCACCTAGCTCCTCAGCCGCAACTTCGACGAGGTTCTTCCACTCCCTGCGCCACTGGCTTCGGAGACTACTATGGCGAAGATGTCCAGCCTCAGCCCCCTTACGTAGCACCTCAGAGAGCGAGGCTTCCGGCGGTAGGTCGGAGCCTCAGCGTATCCGGTAATGTGCCTCCAAATGGTAGAGCCCCTGGGCCCCAGGGACACTACGGCCCACAGGGTCAGCAGCTGTCTCCACAGTCTCCTTTCGCGCCGAGGCAGCAGCCTCAACAGCCTCAGCAGCCGTACAGGCCGGCGAGAGTACCTCCCGTGCCGATGACCACCGGCGGACTGTCGGCGCCGCAACCCGCGAGGAAGCAGCACCGGCAGAGGTCGTTTTCATCTTCGGACGATGAGGTGAGGTCGACGCCGGAGGACGGGTGCACGAGCTGCGAGGAACACGAGCCCGACAGCGGGGGCAGCGGAGGGGGCGTTGGCATTGGTGCAGATAAAGGTAAGGACAAGCTGTTTCCTCCCTCCTGGTCTCTGTAACTAGAGTTAATTTGCCGCTGATGTTACGGGTATCTTTTTGATGAGCAGTGAACACTGGCGTTTGGTTACGCTGAAAACGGCATTCTGTAAATGAAACTCAATTCCGAAGAGTAAATTTTAGTAGAAATCGTATTGTAAAGGATCTGTTTCAAGTTACGCCAACTTCTCGCATTAGATCTCTTGATATTGAGGGAGTACGTTTTAACAAATTTTGATAAGATGTAAGTGGCTCTGAGAATTACAAAAATATGAATAATAGTAAATAATTTGTTTTTCTTTTGTAAGATTTTTAAATTAAACCAAAAGCAGCGTGGAATGGAGTAGTCAAATCGCTGTTCAATTAATAGTTTTGGAGTATAACATTTTCACGGCATCATTTAATGACGGATCGAAACTTTATCAAGTTCCAGTGTAATAACATTTTCAAGTTATTATTCTATTTCTAGAAAAGTGGAAGGTTACAAATATGAATTTGAATGAAAAAAGAACCAATCCGGCTTTCGTCTATTAACGAATACAAAGACTGAGTCATCAAGTTATCAAGTTTATTCCAGGAGAAATGTACTATAACCTAAATAATTCATTCACAAATATAGCAAAGTAATTGCTAATAAGTGGCCCTAAAAGTTTCTTTCAATCGCCCTGACGTCGACCATATATTTGGAATTAGGCTTAACTTAATTTTGTACTTTTTATAATATTTACGGCATCGAAAGTAAGAGTGTCCGAGATAAAAAATCATACTTTTATGAAATTTTATAAAAATTCCGGAAATATATAAAACAACTGATGTTAATTGAAGTAAATAAGTATAATAATTCTGTAATAAGTATAGTTTAAATTCTAAATAGATCTTGCGCGACAACGCATGGATCTACCATTGAAAGGTAACAAAAGTTCTCTAACAACCTATTTAAATATAATAGAGCATCAAAATTAAATTCGGAAAAAATGCTCTTTATTTCATGAAATTGATAGATTTACTTTTTTGTGGACAATTTTTTTTTCAGCAGCGTTTCAAATACTCAACCTACTTCCAGGGCGTATGTCCCCTGCGTAATATATCATTTGAAAGCGAATGAAACTTATATTTTCATCAAGGGATACAGTTTTACACCAATGTATTAATTTCCCCTAAATTCAGCATTTTTATAAACCTACCACTTTATGAGCAAACCTTTTAATAGTGCCTTTTTCCCGTTTTATGAACGGATTCGAAAAAATTCGTTTTTATAAACGTAGATGCATCTCCCTTGATGACTTTCAAATTTGAGGTTATTTCTAAACGAGACTAGACTCGAAATGTTTTCCAGTGAAATCTCTATTCGCTCATATGTTTAGACTATTAAAATAGCGTAGATGAAGGCAAGCGGACGCGGACAATTGGCATTAGTTTTTTGTTCATTTCTCTTAGACTCTGACATGCTGTTCCCATGAATCAATTCAACACGCTAGAGGAACACTCGGTCCTCTGAGCTAATCACCAGCTGAAAATTAAGGTCCGCTTTCCCTAAATTTTTAAACTCCGTGCGCTCATCCCGGGGAATAAACGTAACGACCATTTCGTGCATGTTTCAAAAACGGGAGCGGGAAAAAGTTGCTGTATTTTCACTCGCCGAGCACACATAAAGGACATTGTTGCGCATGAAATAGGAGCATCATTCCATATTTATACCTATACGGAAGCGGAGGGATGGCCGCTTTTTTATTTAACGGCTCAATCGCCTCGCCCAGGCGGAAATTATATTTTCCTCAAGGCTGCAACAGATCGCGTTTATCCTTTCAGTATCTGCCTCATTGTCTCGTCCGAATTAAAAATAAATCGCATGCGCTCTTTCGTAACTTTCCAATTTGGGATTGCGCTAGATGAAATTCCGCGCCCACCTCTCAAGAACGTATTAAAAATAACTTTTTGCTGGTCTACATAATCTGAATGCATATTTGGGAGCAGCAAAGGGAGCAGCGTGTGTGAAATATCCGTTTAATTCGGGGCGTGTGTTCAATTAGATCAAGAGATTCTACTTGGGAACGGTGTGCGCTTCTCTAAGCGTCTGAAATCTATCTTACTTTGCTTCGCATCCGAAGTCACATGAAAGGAATGTTCATCATTCCAATTTATTGAATTAAGTATCCCACTCTCTCACTGCATGTAATCACGTTCCCACCGCTTAGCTCTTTTGTTTATATCGAAACATATATAAAATAGATAACTTCCGCTTGGTATCACTAACAGTTTTAGGGTTATAATAGGATCGTTATGGCTGTTTTTTAATTTTTCATATAATTTATGCGTAGAAGGTTAAATGGAGAATTATTATCAATGGATTGTCAATCGGTGAAAAGTATAGGGTGTTATTTGCTACGAAAGTGAAGTTAAGATAACCCCCAAGAATGTTTTTTTGGGCTGAGATACTGTTGCCACAAATAATAATTCAAATGGTTGCATGGATACTATGCAAACAATTTACAATGAACATAAAGTTATGAATTTCATGATATCAGATAAAATTAACGGAGATATTACGTTACGGCTCATGTGGTTGATATATAAGACTATAGTGTGATATAGGAAGTAGATTTAATAGAAGAAAATATGTTGAGATAATTAATATTGAGAAGATAGCCTAATATGATTTGAAGTTATGATATTATATATGGAAATTTTATACTTTTTTAAAAGATTTAAGTTGTAATCAAAGGAAATAACATAGAGATAGGATGTTTAAATGTTGAAATGGCTATAGAATTAATGAAATTTACGGAAGAAATTAGTAAAGCACTTTGTACAAATTCTATGGTATTAGGCCGGACTTCGTGGAAAGCCATAATACGGAAATTTACGGAATTATATAGTCTGCACTATTAAGATTTTTAGCTTCGATTTAAATAAATATAAACAGATTATCAGCTGTTGACAAAATTATTATATGAGTTAAACTTAAGCAATGAAACAAATTTAATCTCTCAGGCTAATAACAAAGCCACTAAATCCGGATGGCCAAATAACCTCCATATTTCACGCTATCTGCTGCGCGATCAATTTGATAGAATTTAACAAAACAAGGATCGCGAAAGAAAATCGGTACCAGATGAAAGGATCGAAATAGATAATCATTTTCTATGGTGCCTTTAGGCTATTTCCTGCCCTTGCGATACAATTCCCTCCAGTTGGAGCAAGTAGGTGACGGCCCAAGCACACGGAGTCCATAATACCGTGGGATGGAATCGAAAAAAAGGAGAGGAACTAACTCCATCATCCATCTTAGTCGTTTCGATCTAGTCCCCCATTTGCGCTCCTGTGTACAGAAGTATCCTAGGAGAGGCGAGGAGCACAAAATATCGAACCCGGTAGTGGTCGGGTGGTATTACCCTCGAGGGAGGAGGGGGGACAGATTCCTCTTTCTCTCTCCTGGTGGGAAGGTCGCTGAAAAATTTACTAGCCTCGTTCCAGGGCCACAAGGTCACTCGCGCCTCCCCTCTACGTTTGTGCGAAGTGTCGGGGCTCCTTCCAACTCCTAACTACTGAAAAAAATGCGGTGAGGGGATTCCTCCCCCTCCTCGTTTCGCGTACAACGGCCGCCGTACCTCATCCCTCATCTTCCTCATCCCCCATCTTTCCCCAATCCCCGCTCCATTAATTCCGAGCTGCGCAAGACCGTTGTGCCGAGCGGACCTCCCCCAACCGTACCCTCCGCCGCCCTGCTTGTGTTTGTATGTAGGGGACTCATATTTCATGCGGGAAAGGTCCCTGCAGGATATTGTACTCTCTTTTTCTCCATTCCGCCATCGCCCGTTGATCCCGTCCCGTTTCGCAAACGGGCAGAAATGGACGCGACTAATAATTTTCCCACTTTTCTTTTTTCCTTCTCTCTTCCGGGGACTTCCATTCTATCGCTTGTTTCCTTTTCCGCCCTGGATATTCTTGTTTGCATGTTTCTCGCCGTCTTCGCGAGACCAAGGAGTTTTGAGATTTGTACGGAAAAAAGAGAAGAATGACTTGACGGGGAAAATTGGAACCACCAGTTTCCTCCAGCGTCGATGATAAATCTCGTGCCCTGGATTCGTTTCAGTAGATTCAATTGGATCTCATAGCTAATTGAAATTTTACCAGTACATGGCATGGAAAATCTTTGTAGTTAATAAACTGTGAACATTTTTGATCATGAATTTAAATTTTACGCTCTTGATTCTGAATATTCTGATTTATCTGAATATATTCAGCGCAAGGCATTTTCTTTATCACAACATTTATTAACTCATACGTTTCCCTAAATAACAAAAAAAACAACCTCAAGACCTATTCCTGCAATGATTTCATAAAATTTGATATCAAATAAAGTATAAATATTTTAAAGTTTAGAAAAAAAATTGTTTATTTTTGTTTAAGTCAATACGTTGCAATATTTCATGCATCGTTATAATCTTAAAATTTGGAGTTTTTGTGAAGAGTACCTATCCCTTTTTCATCGCTTATCCATTTTCCATAGAATTTCATGTACGCTGAATATATATACTATAGTACGCTGAATAAATTTGAATCTATTTAAATAAATAGATTATTAGACTATTTCATTTCTAATTTATACCACTTTTATGACCGAGTTCATATTTTATAAGCATCACATTTCATCATGTCAAGTGAATCATAGATTGATATGATCACTTACAAGTAGGCATTCTTAAAAGCATTTAAAAGGCGCACATACAAGTAATATATAACCTGTAGACTATATATACGTATTTCTGAGTTTATTTTTCAAAAACGTCCTGCGTCGACTATAAAAGGACTAATATATTAAATAATACGACTCTGTATTCGTACCCGCTTTATTCGTTTCCTTTTTCTGGGACCGTTTTCTTTCATAGTAAAAAATTGCTTGCTCAGCGCACGTAAACACGATCATAGGTTGTAGCAGAAGAAGAGAAAGTATGTGGGGCACATAAAACGGGGAGGAGAGGGAAAAGGGATTGGAGGGGAAACGAAAGGGACAACGGTTGGGATAATTGTCTCCATGTTTTGGATTCCCTTATGGTAGCCATCGTGACTTAGCTTGTCTGAAAACCTTTGGTTCCTTCTACACTATTATTTTTATTCGGATATCATCTGTTTTGCTCTATTCTCTCGGGTCGCGTGGGCACGTACTGAGGCTTATTGTCCACCCATTCAGTTAGTCTCCTCTTTAAATTGCGTTTCTGAAGAAAGAAGTAAGTTAAATGTTTTCGGTTTTGACGAGGTGATAAATTAATCCTGTTTGCATTTATGCACCAATATTTTTCGATATTATGTATTGATACTTCTTTCGAATTTCAGAAGGAATTAAGAGCGAATGTTTTTATTCATTGCTGACAACATTACTTTGACTCGAAAATTCATCTTTTGCTAAATAATTTAACGATTCACTCATAATTTATATTCATAATATCTCATTTATCATCCATGAATGAAAAAAATCAGGAATTTCGTTAATCAACGATTCACCAAAACCTTTTATAGATTACCTTAGTTATAAGTGAATTACATTCTATTAACTTAATTTGTCTAATTTTAGTGTTAAATAGTACAACAAATCTTAACTGCTAAAGATCACCTTATAGTTTAATATTAATAAGCGTTGTGTGTAAGAAACTTTTTTTGCCGTATTATGAGTTATATCAGGATTTATGTATAATCGCCTCAGATAGTGAATTAATTACCAGTTAATCGATAACATGGTAAGTAATATAATTCCTAACATCAATTTGTTTCAAGCATTAGTTACAAATATTACCTTTTATAGAGTGCTTACCATCATTAAAATGGAAAGGAATAACGGTTTCTTTTCATGGTGGACTTAGAGTTGGCTTAATGATTTAGAGCAAGAATATATATAGGATTTAAGCTAATGAACAGCCTATTGCCTCGTAAGTGATACATTCTGGTTTGACTATCTAGAATCAGTAGCCAGAAATTTGCAATATCGCAGTATTGTAGTATAAACAAGTTTAATCACTATATACTAACAGAAGAATTTCATTTAAAGGCTTAAATAGATGCAGGATATCTTTAATGCAGTATTACTGAATCTCTACGATAAAAATGATAGAATATCGCTAAATATTTCAAACCAATCCGGAAAATCAGGTGAACTTGGGAAACTCCTCATAATTCATTGCAGAGGAGAAAATCAGGCCAAAGGCGCATTCAACCAGTTAGCGTATCAACAAGGTTGTCGCAGTAACACACGTGGCCTGGAAATAAATACGAAATCTTCGGGAGCGAAACATTTACTCAAATTTTATTCCCCTTCAACTACTCTCCCATGCCTCGAGCATCAACCGAGACACTCAATTAGTTCTAATCAGCAATTTACGCCTCCGCCATCCCAATCGGTCCATACCCAAGACGCGAATTCTTGTTTACAGGACGTAATTGGCAAGGTCGCACCTTTCCCTCTTCGTATCACTACTCTACGGAGCGGCAATTAGACCCTCAATTAGTCGGCCCATACTTCTCCCTCTTTCCCTCCCAGTGTTGGGAACAACGCGGGAAAAAATAAAGAAAATAATAATCTGCGAGAAACACTCATAATCCTACTAATCAGGCATGGGCGAGACCGCGGAAAGGGGCAAGACACGTAGCGGAACGATAAGGGGACCGCGAATAACGAGCAGGGAGGATGAGGAAGAAGGGACGAAGCCAACGAAGAGAGAAGGCAATCAAAAGAAGGGGCAGTGGAAGGTGCGGGAAGGTAGAAGAGAGTCAAAAATTAGTGTATGGGAATGGGAAATAGAATTTGATTTTTGTAGCTTCGTCGTGTATTAGTGCGTCTGTTGCTATGGTTGAGTAAGATGGTTGTGAAATTAAGCAATAGAATTCATTTATGAATATCGAATCTACCTGCAATTGAAGGCTTAGTCTTTTTAATAATCATTTCGTTAACCTAATGTGAAGTTAAATATAGCATACGGAAGATTTACACCTCTAGTGAAACTAGAGGGGTGTAAATACTCCACCCCACTCTAACAAAGAGTTTTCTTAAAAGTAAACCGAATCAAATAATAATGAAAAATAATTTAAAGAGAAATTAATCTAATTTTCTAGAATTACATCTTACAATCATGTATTTGCAGCTATGTTTGGATGAGATGGGCATAAAGTTAACTATCAGTTTGCACTATTGAAAATTGTATCGATATTTCAGTTAAAGGATTGGTTTTTATAGAAATTGCTTCTTTAATGAATTAAGATGCATGAAATACAAATGATAGGCTCTCGTCACATATTTAAATAATAGTAGTAATAGTAATAGTTTACCTTAAAATTGCAATATAATCGATATAAACCATGGGAGTTTTTGGTGTAGATCCTCCTTGTTTGTCATCGAAGGCAATTATTTTCCCACTTCCGTTTATCTTCTCATTCGGAACATTTTTGTGCTTTGAGGTGGTCGTTGACACAAAGTGGTACTTGAGCGCAGAAACTGTCAGTTCAAATGAAAGTACAAAGCGGCGCTTTAATGCACGGATCCTGTTGTCGCTTTCACTCCTGGAACTTCAAGTACGATCTTGACTTGCGTATTTGTTGCTTCTCATTACTTCAAATTGTTGACAAATTTTTGGCGTGTGGTATTGTGAGTGTAACATAAATTCAGCCTGAAATCAGGGCCAAATATGCATGGCAAGTGTCATTCTAAATTTAATTGAATTGCCATCACGAGAGAGGAAATATTTAATAGCAATATTTCATGCAGTAATTTAAAATGAACTTAATTAATTTATTATTAAGGTTGATAGATGAGATAGATTCCTTTCATACTTGAATAAGTAAACTACCATCTCTGAATTTCTCCGGAAACCTTTTCAATCGATTACGTTTCTTATAATCTCAGGTAGTTGAATTATGAATTAAATATAAAGGTAGACATTAAAAAGGGAATGAATTATAAAGTTTAAATCAGTTAATTTTGTTATGTCTTTTTACAAACAAAATTCTTTATGATATCCTATTATATTTCATAGTTTTGGATTTTGCTGGTTAAGTCCAAGTCATAAAATATAGACGTATACCGTAAATAAGATCTTACTTGCGTGGCATGATGTCTGCAGCTAGGTACTGATGCCTAAAAAATAATAATGAATCACAGAGAAAATTAAAAAATAAACATTTATGAGGCATATGACAAAGAAAAAGTTACTGAGCCACATAAATGGAGAAGTTAGCCATCAAGTGAAAAGGATAAATGAGAACTATTTAGGATACATTAACCTACAAAAAGTAGGGAAACTCATACAAATATGACCTGTTTTTATAAATGCATGCATTACTAATATATTACATATTAAAGAGGAATTGTTGCGAATTAATTTCATGTGTCCTAGAAATAATGTTTATGTAAGCAATCACAATCGGATGGAAAATACAGATTTAATTCCTGTTTACATATCTACATTGATTTTATTAAACTAATGCTGTTTTGTCTTTGAAAACAAATAAAAAGAGTTTGTGACTACAAAGTCTCTATTTTATACAGCTAATCACCAATTCCTATTCAGAAATATCATATCCGTTAAAAAGTAAAAATTGGATCCAGCGAAGCCTGCAATAATACTAGATTCCTATTACACCAAGTCCAAAAATGATAAAAGTATCTCCCCATCGCAGTAGACGCATACATCTCAGCTCGTTAAAATTTCCGTCCCTTCTCATCCTAAATGGAATCGGGGATGACGAACAAAAAAACCTTCGCTGGAAACCTGCTGATGGCCCCAACGAGGACTTCGATTTTTCCCATATCGAGAGATCGGAACAAAGAAACATCTGCGAGATGTTTCGCGAAAATATGTCTGTACATAAATATGAGAGTCGCGTCGGCATCGATTTCCTCCTGTGTCCGATGATGAGGGAAGTTAAAGGCCCTCCGAGTGGGCGGGGTACGGGAGGCCGATGCCCCAACACGAGTGTGGGATGCGATTTAAACTCCGGAAGGGATGGGAGTCGCTTTGGTTTGGGTGTTGTATGCCCTGAAAGGGTTTGGAGCAGGGTTCAGTGGGTTTTTATAGAAAACGCCGCTGTAGAGAGAGGCTGTGATATTGAAGCCAGTGAAAGGTTGAGGTAATTTAGAAATATGGGAGTCTCTTTCTTTCTATGCGGTCACAGGATGTAAAAGGAAATGAATAGAGGAAGATTATTGTAAATCGGAGAGCTTAATGGTATGCTCTTCACGGTTGAATTTCTGTGGAGGGCTGTCATTTTTTTCGTGTGTTGAAGTGTATTTTGCCTAAAATATTCATACTTGGAGCAGACGAAATATATCATTAAGATTAATTTTGAGGATGAATATTAAAGTTCAGCTTTTTCTCAACTTAAACCTGAGATGATATTTCTGCGCATTGAGAGTACACACAAAGGAGTGCAAAACCACAAGATATGTCAAATAATTCATACATAAATAGACATTTTGCAGGCTTCATAGTCTAATTAGCATTCAGTGTGTATTTTGGTAAACTAATTCACTGGAAATTTATTATCTGTTTCCCCAAAAACTACCTTAAATTACTCTTTCCTCTATTATTGTGGAAGTTTTCTCACAGGATTTCTGCGTACGAAAATGATTAGTAATAATACGTTTCATATTTTTAATACGCGGAGTTGAGTTTCTTCATAAATATACTCATATTGGAGTATAATACCGGCAACTGCCGGCACTTGTATTCATTTAACATAATATCAAAACATGACATGAAATATTTTAGCAAAAAATAATTACATTGGCAATGGAGGCCTAATACAAAAAATAGCCTCACATAGCCTAATGCAAAAAATTATATCCAGCCATAGGCATGCTTGAGTAAATATATATTTGTGAAATTTGTTACAACCACAAATTTATAACAAATTGCTTGGCCTTCGAGCTGATCAAACAGCGCTAAGAGAAGGGAGCTTTTTGATCCATTCGAATGAGAATACGATTAGAAAAATCGAGATCGGAATGGGAAGGAGCTGTCGGAGGATGTAAGTTTTACTTCTTGGAGTGAATAGATTAGGAAATGGAGTCGATCACCTAAAATAGCTTCATTTCAATTGCATTTCCGAGGCCCTTCTTGCCTATCCAACGCCTAAGAGAAGTTTTTATTCATATAATGGGTCGGAAGGAGGCTTGTTGTAGAGACTGAAAACTATAGACCTCTTGTATTTTGTAGCTTTACTTTCTCCCGTATCAAATTTCGTCTTTCCTCCCTTGTTTCTGGAAAGTGACACCTTTTCGGTTCGCTGGTCGCGGTACGTATCGCGTCCCGCACTTTCTCTCTTGCACCACGTGATGCTCATTAGTGTTCTGGAATTTCAGACCACGAGGACGATAGGAATAAAATTTTGTAGCACATTTCTAAAATAACAGCGATTTTTATAGACATAGCGATTCTCCGATACAATCACTCGATAAATACCGATTTTGATGTATGATTTCTAATTAAGGGTGGTAGGATGAAAGAATAGTCGATACTCATATATAAAAGATTTAAAATGTTTCTACAGATAATATTTTGAAAACTGTGAAACCTCTTATTTTTGGTAACATTGAGAATAATATTGTTTACTTAATGATATCCGATCATACCGCGAGTTATGCTATCTTTTGTTATCTTTTTTGGAGTCCCTTGTATCAAGAAATAATACAAATTGCACTGTTTAACAAATCATCAAGTAAACGTTTTCTGAGTCTTTTAGGTGTTCCATCATAGCATAAAAATTCACGGAAAATAGTGTATTGGATAAAATCTAATTGTAAAGATATTCATTTCATTGGTAATACATTAAGAATTGTAATTTTAATCTTAACGTGTATCTAGAAAGGATTAAAATTTTGGTGATATTACAAGCATGTACGATCCGTCGATAATAAGTGCCCGTTTTAATGTTTGGATGTTGAATCGAAATCTTCTTTGTGAGGATTATTAATAATTCTGGGTTCTTGTTTGTCTATTTCATAATGCGAAATTATTCGTATAGTAAAATAATTTTGGTTAGCTGCCAATATCACGGTTCGGGAATATAAAATGATTCAAGATTACCGCAAAAATAAAAGAAATTCGAGGAAATTCGTTCTGAAAGCGGTAGCCACCCCAATAAAAATCGCATTAGTTATACACATGAGGGTGATAATTTTTCACTTTGGCAAATCTTTAGAGCTGCTTGTGCTCAACATCGCGCCGCGAGGGACATAAAACGTTCAACCTCAACACCTCAACACAAAGTTCCACTGTGTCCGATTCCAAACATCTTTCTCCCGTTTAACCCTCCGTCAGTCGCACTGTTGTACTCTGTACAACACAGACGGTTTTTCGGTTCCCGTTTCTACCTAGGTGGTCCCTTGAACCTCATGCCCTGGTCTATTCCTTTATCGTACTTACCATTTTCTTTTAAAGTCGTCAAATGCATCTTTTTAGTCTTAAACCGACTGCGAAAGCGAGTTAATCTGTGAAGTGACGACTGTTGTAACACATACAACGCACGCGTTGGGTGAGTTTTTCGTTGGTGAACTCTATTTTTCCTTATTATAACGTTTACATGGAGTTTTTCACTTATTTTATCTTAAAATTTATTAGACGCATTTAAATTTCGGAACTAATAGAAACCTAGCTTTTTAGGTACTCTCTGAAAGCATGAAAATAAATAAAGGTGAATGAAAACATTTTTTTACTAAAAGTTGTTTACTTCTTAAATTATTCCTCTTAAATTATATTATTACCTAAAGTTTAGTAATCAGAAATAATAATTAGTTCAATTAATTTTACAGTTTTGGCCGAAAAACGATCTGTTGTATGGAATACAACGCGCGACTGCTCGTGTTATGAAAATAGACGCGACTGATGAAAGGTTAAACGCGTCCCTGTTCTTACCTTTTGCGGCCAAAGCATTTGCCGACAATACAAGCGAATCGCACACTCTTTCCTGTCTGCGAAAAAGATTTTTCCTCGACTTTCATTCCCCTCTGAACTTTTGGGTTGGCTACTCCGTTGCGCCAGTCTTTGCTAGTCGGCTCTCCTTTTTTACCGAGGGAAAAAAGTTCTCCATACATCCACGTTTCAATAAAAAGGGGAAGCAAGGTCGTGATATCTCTCTTTGGCCTGCTTTCAACTCACCACTTCGGTAATTCTTTCGGCCGATGATTAACGTCAAGCTCTCGTTCGGATCGCGCTGTAAAGTCGATGAACATTTTTGTATCCTGTCATTCGCCTAGCTAACATCGTCGGTAACTTATTTCTCATTTCCTGGCAGAGTTACGTGTCAGGCCAGTCTAGCTTCCAAGAGGAAATGTAATTTTGGAAATCTCCCGGATTCTGTTCTCTTCACAAAATTGTAGACCTTTAAGCACTTCTCGCTAAAGTGCATTGCATTCTTTTCTTCATTTTATATTTTTACTTTTCTTTAGATTCTTTTCTACGTTTCTTACGAAGAAACATTCACCTAAAATTATAGAATCAAAGTTTCTCATCTTTGAATACTTAAATATGGTTACTCAGCCAACAATAGCTTTCTTTCTTGGATTTTTTAACTTTTATTACAAATTTAAGCACCAATTTTTTCTTCTTCCAAATATCCACCGAATTTAAGGCTAAAATATACAAATAATAAATACTGAGTCAATGATTTCTTGGAATACGAAACTCATGTCACTAAAAAGATTATGATCATTATCATCATCATCTTCCTTTCAGGGTTAAACATTATGCCTGTTCCGGCTTCACTTGTTCCGTGGAACTTTGCCATCTTTTTCTCGGTCTTCCGACACTTCTTTTGTCTGTAGATTGATATTCCATCGCCTGTTTTCGAATTCTCCCATTTGGCATTCTCAATGAATGTTCTTTCCATCTATTCTTGTAATCTTCTAGTCTATCAGTAATTTCCTGGACACCTAGTTCATCTCTTGTATGAGTATTCCTTATTTATCAATTCTTGCGCAACCTTTTACTGATCTTAAAAATTTCATTTCAGATGATTCTATCTGCCTCAATTGATTTTTTTGGTGCCCAACTTTCTGATCCATACAGTAAAGTAGGGACTGCCTTTTATTTATAAAACTTTAAACTATAAATATAATAAAATGAAGACATCTCCAGAGAACTCTTTTCGCGGTGAAAGCCTTAGTGACAAACCCTTTTACAACCATTAAAAATGATTTGTCTAAAATTATGCTTTGTAACCGGCATTTTGTCTTGATACAAGTAGAAAGGAGTTGAAAAACAGCAAACCTTGTGAAAATCGTTAACTGTGTGTTATAATTTCATCTTTTAGAATAAATATTTCGATAGTCGATATAGTATCTTCAGTACGGTCATCGCTCCATGTTACCAATGGAAAATAAGTTAGATATTCGAACTTCTATAATTAATTTGAAACAATTTTGTATTGAGTTTTTATTTAATAAGGCTACCGATTGCCATCGTGATTCAAAACACATAAACATAATTACCATTATTATTATAGTTTCATAAACAGTTATCGTTATTATTTTAATAACCTCTAGTGTTAGTAAGGTTTGATTCTATACTTTACCTTTTATTACTCATGATTTCAAGATTATTCTAGCGTTGAATCAAATTCTCAAAAATAAACTCACATGCTTAAGTCGCTCTGATTTACATAAATAGTTTTTATAGGCTTTGGTATCTTCTTTCGAGAAACAGCAGAGGTACGGATGTATTAAGAGAGAGAATGGCCGTAGGGTCATTTGATATCCTTAAAAGACTGTAAAGTATGAGTATTCTCAGAAGACGGACGGAAGCATTTTCCATTTGTACAATATTTTTTACCCTTAATGTTATCTTTTAATAACTACTTTATTACATGGATTGCTTACAAAAGCAGATACGAAATAGGAAATAAAGGAGCTCCATTTAAAAAAATATTACTTAAATCGTTTGGATCATAGCGTAGCTATGCTGTAACTCACACCTTTTTC
Organism: Sympetrum striolatum; assembly: GCA_947579665.1. Lineage (NCBI taxonomy): Eukaryota > Metazoa > Arthropoda > Insecta > Odonata > Libellulidae > Sympetrum > Sympetrum striolatum. Next base: position 83,400,477 of record OX388346.1, read on the forward strand.
ACAATTACCAGAGCATATAAGCTCTTTTCACATAGCTGTTGATTCATTTTTTCGTTAAAATGCGAGCTTGGTTTCCCAAAACCCGATCCGAAACAGCAAATCTTTTCCAGAGATTGTCGCACACGCGACATACCTTTCTTAGCCTACGCAATTCCCTTCATCCAAATGGGAAAAGTTTCTTCTCCTCGGAGGACGGGTCAAAGTCGACTATCAGAGAAGATAGAAAACTAAACACGAGAACATTTGTCGCACAAAACCGAGGAGAATTTCACGGATTGCGTGACTTCCAAAGAGGAACGCACCGCGATAGCAATTCTCGGGCGTACGGAAAAAATCGCTCTCGACTCTGCGAGACTCTTTGTCTCGGGCGAAAACGCACCGAAAAATGGGAAGAAAAGGAGAAAAATAGCAAGGGGAAAGTGCGCCATTTTTAAGGAAGCAATTTGTGTCTCTTGCTCCATCGTGTGCGACCGAGGGAGAGGTCACGCGAAGTCTTAATTTCGGCGGTGAGCAGAAGTAAGTTATTCCCTTTCTTTAAAATACTCCATTATTTTATCTCTGCCGCGTCTCCCAGTTATCTCAACCCCGATTCCTCTTGCCCCACGAAAAGTGTCTTCCAAAAGTTTCGTACGAAACCCACCGAGTCGGATTGACGTGAATTTTTATCAATGAGAGTAAAAGTTGCTGATGCTGTCCCGAAACTTGTCGTATTTCCGAGACTTTTATGGTCATTAATTAAGTTATTTATAAAATGTCCGGGTAGAACGTTAAATGCTCTCGGAATTTTTTTCAGTGACACTCGTACCATTATCAAAGCTTTTTATCTGCTCCTTTGTGGTTAATTCACGAAATTCGATGTCGACTTGGCAGGGAGTGATTACCTCAAGTTAATAGGTATTGTATTCCAGGGAATGAAACGCTCAGAGGGATATTTCTAATAATTTTTATTTGTAAGATTTACATTGCTAATTAATTAGTGTACATACGTATCACTCAATATTACTATTACTAATTCCTTTCGAAAAAGTACGTAATTTAATTTCTTTTGCTCTTTCATACTTGGGTATCCTTCGATGTATTTCTAGACTCATAGTCTAAACTCCTCAGTAATAAAATTAATTAGTTCTCCTTTTATACATCCTCTTCAAGTTTTAAGCAAACAATGATTATCTTCAGAATCTAATTTACGACAATCAACTATTCCCTGTTTTGCTAAATCTTCTTACCCTTTTAAAACACATTTTCCTAGTATACCATCTCAATTATTCTCCTTTCAAGTATCCTATCCTTATGCCCGAACTCAAAATCAACAGAATAAATTAGAAATAAATTGCTTCGATTCCTCATCAATATCTTTATAACTATTGAATTAGAATAAGTCAGCTTAAGAACTCATAAATATTTTTCTAAAAATGGTCGTCATCATCATTGTATTCTATCTTTATGCATTTTTAACAGTGAATAAGTACCATTGTACAGTATTATTCATTGCTTTCATTTCATTCAAACTTTCCTCTTATTTTGGAATCTTTGTTAATCTCTTTGTGAGTTATTAAGTAAGTGAATTTTTCTTGAAGAACGCATTTAACAGCTTCTAACTTAAATCCAATTAATACCTTTAATTCTCTCTCACCTTTCCTTAGGATGTAACATTTATCAATTAAATTATGTTACCAAGCATCCTTACTCGTAGCTCAATCTATCAAGCAAACATAATAATCTGATTTTACATATTTGTATTGATTAATTTCAAAATACCTTCCATGAACGACTTCATTTCCTTAAGTTCGTGAAATATCGATTGGCCTCGGAATCTGCTGGGTATCTATGCGTACGTCAAGAATTTGGGCAAAAATGATCAAAGACCAGAGAATGACTGAGGTCTTTCTTCGGTAACATTTGGTGCCTCGACGCCGCAGACTTCCTACGTAATGATCGATTGTCTCGAAACGAAATCCTTTATTACTTGATTTATGCATAAAAGTTTCCCCCAACAATACGTGGAGGTAGGGTTTTGACGAGGGCGTCTCTCGACGTTTTCGCTTGTTAGCACGAATCCGTGGCTGGAGAGCACTTAATTTGAGGAGCGCGTGCGTCTCCGATGCGCTCGTAACGATAAAACTCGACCGAATCGATGGAATTTCCGGATTTTCAAATCCTGGCATTTGCATTTAGAGCCAAACTCGTGCCACGCGGAACGTCAAATCCTTTTTTCATATCTTTCGTACCTTGCAGATTAAGTGCTCTCTCTCTCTCTCTATTTCAACGAATGAGATACTGCTCGACAAAAGCTCTTTCGATCGCCAATTCAACCGAATCACGTACATCGCGAGTAGTAAACACACGCTAAAAGTGAGTGCTATGGTACGATTAATACTTTTTTATGGAAATGTTTAGGATGGTGTTGCTAACGTAAAAGTAGAGTGTAGAGAGAGTTTGCTAAAGAGTTAGAAACATTTGATTGGCGCTTTTTAATTATTTGGGTATCTTCTTAGCTATCAAGGAATATTGTTAATATTTTGATATCTATTTTATCTCGTATAAACAATATTAACCTTCTATTCGAAGTTAATGCTTTCAAATACTTTTAGGCAAGTAAATTGAGTATAATGGTACCAATGATATTTATTTTCGTCTCATTTAGGCAAAAAATATCAACATCGGGTTACTATGTTACTAGCGAGCTACAGACATAAAAAGTAACTTTTTATCTTCTTTATAGGCAAATATTGTTATAGTTATGGTTTAAATGCTGAATAAATTTAAGTGTTCTAACTCTTATAATTTTGAGAACCATTTCCTCTACTTCAACTACATTCGTGAATTATTTTAACCCATTGCCAATCAAACAGATAATGGAATACATAGGTTTGAATAGTGATTTCTAGAATTATATTGTATTGAATTTCGAAAAAGCAGCTCTTCTGATTTGCTGAAATTACCTCAAAATCTCTCTCAACTAATTAGAAATGTTTCAAACATGTATTCAAAAGGATAAAACCGGAGCTCGTGTGTTATAATCTCAGGGTTTAAAAACTTTATCTACGTCAATATTTTCAAATCCATTAATATATTTGAATCATTGGATGTAGTGAATGAAATTACCAACCATCTCTAATTCGTTTTATTACTGGATTAAAAAAATGTGAATATAGGAAAAATAACGGGATGAGCTATAACTAGCCTTTGATAGGGATTAAAGTATCGGTTGAATTTGATATCAATAATGGAAATGATTTAGTGAAGCCATTAAGATATTAATATACTCGGGGGAATACATTCTGTTGCTGCGAAGATATATTAAATGTAGGATAATTAATACCTATAAGAACATTTTACCCACATTAGGGCAGCATTTAGCTACAACTGCGTCGAGGGTTTGTAATCAGTTTCGCCGGCAACGAACCCACGCGAGGACACACCCAATCTGACATGACCATTGCATGAAACCATCTTTCGCAAAGGAGAGCCTAAAAACTTTCGGACATGGTTAGAGGCACTATTCCGAGAGATGAAGGGAACGTTGTCTTTGCCGCTAAGCTTCCCAAACAGTTCACCCAAGGGTAAAAAGGGGTATGCAGAGAGACAAAGAACACGGTGGGAGAGGTTACACTCAGAGGGGAGGGTTCGGATGACGTCATTGGTCACCCAAAGTACGCTACGTGGGCGGAGGGCACTGCACGCTGCTGCAGATTTATCCGCAGAGATGTTCATTCCCCCCACGTTTTCGTGAACTTGTTTCACGTGAGGGCCGTACGTTAGGCCTTGAATGAATAATCTCGCGATACTGAATATATTTAAATGGGGGTCAAACAGATCCATGGCTTCACTTTTAGTCGATGATATGAATGGACCTATTAAAAGTCCAGATTTGTGATAATCCCAGTAATTGAATAATTATAGGAGAATTGAGTATCAAGAGGTAGTTGCCTATTTTCTCAGAGAATCAGTAGCTTTCTTAACATTTCCATCCTAACAATTGTTTCCTCGTTTTTTGAATTAAATAAGTACTATAGACCGTACCCATCACTCAACCTAAATTGTAAACTTAATGCGTGCATTGGCATTTTCGAGATATTTATTTAAAATATTTTTCGTTGTAAAATAACGTATGGTTAAATAGATGAAAATATTGGCACAGAGAATTTTGCTTTCATTTTCATCCACGAAAACGTATTCCCTACATATATTTATAACATTATTGAATGATTAATCATTTAATGAACGAATAATATTCAAACACCAAAAAGAAAAGTGCTGTAATATTTACTAAGCCTCCTACTGAAAATATTTTCATCTAGTCGAAGATACCTAGCAATTTAGTTAAGCTATATTGTATCTTATCGACTTTTTGTGTCTTTAATTTATGATTACCCAATAAATAATATTATTCATAATATTATTCATAATTTTATTAATTATCCTCCAAGGAGTAATGATAATCCAGTTTTAATAACTCCTAAGATTCCTTGGAATACCGAGTGTATCGATTATTTTAGAAGACAAACCGCTGGTTACTCACATCGTCTTAGAGACATGGAGAGAGGGAAGTTAAAGATAAATGCAGAGATAGAGCAAAGAGAGGAGAGAATAGTAATCGGATTTATTCAGATGGAATTGAGGGTTATAAAATCCCATCTTAACGGTGACCTCACATGAATGGCCAGAGAAGGCAAAGTGAAGGCAGAGCGGATTATAGGAGAGGTTCTTATTCTGTGGTTGGAGATGCTTTTGCTATTAGAGAAGATAATCTGAGATTTCTGCTCGAAAATATCGTAATTATCTTTGAAATTATTAACCGAATTTCTTCAGAGTCTCCTTATCCTGAATTTTGTGAGACTTATTCGTCTTTAAATTATTTTAAGACATTCGTAATGTAGACACATTCATGTCTTTAATTCGAAAGTTTTTCTACGCCTTTATTACTTCACCGTCAGATATTTATTAGAAACAGCAAAATTTGATGGCATCTCATATTGACAACATTATAACTTTGCATTTACGATGAATGTCGAGTAACTAGTAGTATAGTAATAATTATTGACTAAAAGAAAATGTTATTTTTTCATATAAAACAATTTCAATATTGAAACATAAATAATTATTGATAAATAGAGGAGGAAAAAGTAAATAAGTTTTGACTGCTGATTTACTAATATTTTTAAATTAATTTAGAAAATAATATGTAATCTTCCCACTAAAAAAATAGGGCTTTTTTACCAAACATTTCAACGTGAGAATCTGAGATTCCGTATTTGGTATTATATCTTGTAAATATAAAATTATCTGGATTCAACCCGCCTCGGATTAAATAAAGAGGATAAAAGGTTACGGGTCTCTAGGGAATCTGAGGTTACTTAAGTTAGAGAAGCGTTCCTGTAGTCAATAATGCAGTATCTAGGGAATGTGCGAAGGAAAGGTCAACCTCTAAAAGTCAACAGTATGCGTAGAGATAATGGTAGAGATAGTTGGAATTCTTTGCGTGTAATCTTTAGACGAGACCTCAAAAGACCCAGCGACGAGAATATAATATACAACCCAGTTAAGCTAACACAATAAATAAATGAATTTTTCCTATTCCTGTAAATGCTGCACTTGAGTGTTTTATTGTAGCTTCCTGATTTATTTCAAAGTTTTTCATTTCGCTGTATTTAACTTGATTAAGCAAATCGTATTTTAACGTTTATTTGAAATTTTATAAACATAAAAAAAACTTGAATATTGATTGACATTTATCATGCTTATAAAGTAATGACAGAAACTATGTATTTTTAATTTGTTTCAACAAAGATGTGAAAAGTAACTTTGGAAAATGCCTGGCTAGCGCGTAAATGTTTCACAAAAACAGTTTAATTAATCAAGTATCTCGCGCTTGAAAGCACGTTTGTCAATTTCATTGTGCAACCTGTTAAAATGTTTTGTGATCATAGTTCTATCGTATGATTAAGTTAGGGCCAGCCCCGACCTACATTCACACAGGTCACTCCCAATTTTCGAGTGATTAATGATTAATCAATTGCTTCATTCGCTCGGGGCAGAAAAAATAAGTGGCTTTTTCATTGAAATATTTTACTCTCTGGTTAATACAACTTTGACCGTAACTAAGAAATTTATGCCAAACAAAGAGTATTAATGGATATAATGAATATTTTCGAACTTAGTTAACACAAAAGGGGTTAATTTCAAGCTTTTATGGAAACTAACAGTAAAACCCCCTATTGCACGCCGAAAGGGTGATTATATAGATAAAATATGTCGAAACTACCGTACTAACGCAAACTAACCTAACCCCAATGTCTCGGTTCGAGTCCCGGCTAATCGGACTTTTTCTGTTTTCGTGTTCGCCAATCATTACTCATTGATGAAGATGAGAATCGCTGTCCTTTTTCCACAATGTTTATTAGAAATATTTTTACAAAATAAGGAATAGTTTCAGCGATTGATCGCTATCCTCAATAAACTGAAATTGGTCATAAATTTGTTATTTTTTATTTTTAATAAACACTGAGGAAAAAGTAGAACAATACTCTTATTCATCATGGCGTATTTCCAGAAAACTAATATTTCAATACCAATTGTCATCGTCTTCGGAGAAATCAATCACTGATAGCTGTGGACGGGACTTTGGTAAATAAATACATTCTAGGTCATACGAGAACTGCGTAGGTATTCATCTCAAATGCTGGAGGCAAGCTTATATACTCTTACATATTACATAGAGGTAATTATTACCTCTATAAATTCATCATAGTTCATGATGTGGCCATATTATATTCCCTTAATCTATGTTTGCTACTAAACGAGGAGAGATTAGGTAGAAACCCCGTTACTACGAGAAGCCAAGTATTTCTTATTAAGGAGGAAGCGAGACAAAAAAGCATTGGGGAGGGAGAGGGTTGACTCGTGGAGCTTTCGTTACGGAAAGTTCAACTCGTGTTTGTCCTTCTCTTTTTCTGCCTTCATTACTTTTTCTAATCCGCGAGATAGACGGGAGTATAATGGTCGAAGTCCCTTTGTTCCTTTTTTCAAACATCCCGCGTGTACTCCATTCCCCTCCATTTTTTACCCATGATCCAACGCGCGTTGACTCTCTGACCCAGATCCGCCATTGTTTTCCTCCTCGCGAATGCTGGGAGGCCAGAGGTGGCAGGACACCCTTTCGTCACAACTCGTGTTGCGACCTGCAATTGGGTTGCCGCTCGAAAACAATAACACAAACTGCGTTCAAATATGCACGTATGGATTTCATGAAAAGGGTTACGGCGAGATTTGCAAGCATTCTGAGTTTTGGCAAACACAGCTATTGTTGAACAGAGTTGGATGAAATTTATTCCATTTTGTTTCTGCCCGCAAAGTCATGAATTCTCTTTTATGAGCTTCCCTCAATAACCTTTCTATATATTTGTTTGGAATATCAGTTTCCGACTCAATATTCGAAATTACTACGAAGTGTTTTCAAATCGTTTCAACTGGATTTGAGTATTAGAGGGACAGCATAAGAGGAAGTACAAATAGTATGTCAGAATGAAAGCTGGGGGGAAACTGGTTTTAAAAGGGAAAGAATCCTATAAGTATTTAATAAATTGCAGGTAAAATAAACAATCAAAGTTTTACTTTATCGTCATTATACCACAAAATCGAAACCTTTAATATCTAGGGAATTAAGAGAATAAGAGACTACTTAAACAATCATGAAATATTTTACATTCAATATCTCATAAATAGATCTAATTAATGTTTATTTATACGTGGTGTCTGGTATTGAGTAGTAATATGATCAAATAAACACACAGCATACACATTAACAATATGCACAATGCATGTAACAGGAATATAGGATATAGAATATGATATGTATGATATAATATGTAGAACTTGATTATTGATCGATTACATATTGAGATTATAACGAAGCATAGACAAGACAGATTCCATTTATCTCATACATTTGTATAATTTTTCAGAGTAGTTTTTCAGTTAAATATATTTAGAATTATTTACCTTTATTATGTTCGGAAGTAGTTCTTAAGCGATCTGAGAATAGGATCCATGGTTTATTTCGTGCAGCTTAAAGCAAATATTCTCTAATATGAAGAAATCATTATTGTTAACCATCATTTTTAAAATTATTATAGAAATTTTTATGGCTAAAACATCTCATTGGTAGGTCTAAAAACGGATATTATTACATATAATGATGTATGTTTGTATGATTTAAAATTAATTTAATTTTGGTGGATTTGACACTACCTAGTTGTTTATACATACCTATACAGGAAAGAACCATTTTTTGAAATATGTATTAAGCTCAGTCATCAATTTAATAAAATCTGATCTACTTTTAGAAACTGGTTCACAAAGGAGTATAATCTTTTGATAGAAATCTGCGACAGCCTGTATGAGCGTTCTTGCTTAAACTCAATACAAATAGAGAACAAGACTTCTGCTTCGAAAGGCACTGATCTTACAGATGTGCTCTAATACCTCCGAGTAATCCTCCAAACGAGACGTAACTTTTCTTCCAGCTTTGGATTCTTGCCACAGATGTCTCTGCAAACTTTTACCGAAAATTTAAGAATCATGGAAGCCATAATAATTAGCATAACACTCTCTAACTTCAAACTCAATCCTTGATTTAAAATCCAAAAGTTGGAAGACTTTCAAAACATCGTTTTTGCTCGTCGCTGTGTTCGTCTTCTGTGACCTTGTTTTGATCGTTTTTATATCGAAGGCCCAAACTTTCTTGTTTCTAAGCCAAATTTTACTTTGCACTTTTTAAACTTATTGGTATCTTTAATTTTAGAATCGTATGTGTGTATCTTTGTTTTCAAATGAGCCTCGCATGAGTCTATTCTTGTACCTTAATCACTTCCTTATGCTATTGCCAAAATATTTTCATATTTCAGTAAAATCTCAATGTTTTAAAATTTATATATATATATATATATATATATATATATATATATATATATATATATATATATATATATATATATATATATACGTATACCTACATATTTTCCTCATTAAGGCTCTCTAAAATCCATTTTCTATATTGATAACTTCTCTTCATTATTTAAGGAGTTCCTATTGTTTGACCTTCATGGAGTAGAAAAATGAATTTAATTTTTCAGAAGAAATTTCCTTTGAATGTGGAATTATTTTTTATTTTGAGCTATTCGTTGGTTCAATTCGAATTATATAATTTGAAATCTATATATAAACAAAATAGAGCAAAAAATAACTGTTTCAAGGATAGAGCAGAGGTACATCAAGTAGTGGAATCAAAATTGACTACAATATCTCATACAACATTTTCACAATGCATATTATTAAAACACATATGGATAAACAAGTATCTCTAAGTAATTTCATTCATTGAGCATAACTAATCTCCCGCTTGTGGAAAAAATCGTAGCTTTATATTGCGAATGCAGTTTTCATTAGCTCGGAAATCCTATATACCAAGGTTTGAAACTCATTAATGTATCTCATATTTGAAAATAAAAGTGCATTTAAGTAAAATATTGGAGATTCTAGGATTCCCCGAAAACTTTAACATTTCAAAGACATTCGGATCATGTTCTCAATCGGGAAACAATTTTTGCTTCCCCCTCCTTGATGCGACAGATTTCCCAAAGAAATTGTACGGAATGGAAACAATCTCGATAAAATCCATACCTCTGTAAGATTATTCCCTTTCTACCGTGGGATACATTCGATATTTTTTCGTCCTCTCCACCAAAGGACGAAATACGACATGGCTTTCTTCACGTGCATTTTTTGTCCACCGAACTCACATGGAGAGCACTTTAATTCTTTATAGTCCGGTATTTGCTCATTCTTTTAGATATCCTCTCTCTACTGATATGTAGTTATGAGTGACCGAAGACTTAATCGCAAGGAATGCACTTCGTACGAGGATTCATATAACATCTCTATGACAAATGTATTCCCAGTAGATTATAAAGTTTAATCTTAACCTGGCGTCCATCCCTGCTTCTAGTACCAAACGGTTTGATTCTATCTCAAATCCGATTTCTCTCATCATTTCGGATTCATTATGGTCGGTCGGCTTCCAGGATTAATTTATCGATCTTCTTATCCTACAGATTAACTATACTACTGTAGTTTCTATGCCTTTCTACATTTTGGATAATTTCCCCCCCTGGACGAATATTAACGATGGTCTCCTTGGAGATAATTTGGAGGCATAATATTGATTCTTTCGCGTGATTATTTATATGGGCCAATGAGATGCGGCCATCATTCCAGTGAAAAACAGAATGCGTGTCAATGAGGTGGCGCTTGGTTTTTGATGATCCGAAGAAAATGGTTATTTTTGTCCGTGGCAGATAGCCAGCCGATGGAGTATGAATATCCGAGAAGACGATGCTTCGGCGGATGCTTCGAAAGGTTCGCTACGAATGCCTTATTTATGAGCGAAATATGTTCGAGACGAAGAAATAAGCCGGTGAAACTCTGAAGATGCATTTGCATGCGAGCATTCATTATCTTCGATTCTGACTAATGACAACCCGGTTTGAGAATTTTTCTAAGGTACGCAGCTTCTAAGATTCCGATACGAACTTTAAAATAAGAAACTCTTTACCTCGATAAGATTCACATTTTGATATTAACACAGTATAAGTATCTGTATCATAGCATGGACTAATGCAATGAAGGTATTCTCTCGGAAGTTTTAAAATAAACTTGAATAAGAAAATTATTACCTACCTTTCTTTCTTCAATCTTGCTCCTCTAAGATTATCACAGTTTCTTTTTATCTCATTTAACTTAAAAAAATTATGGTCACTTATACATGTTTTGAAAAAAGCTTTCAAAAATTATTTAATTAAAAATTTCTCACTCGCATCTATAATTAAAATATGAATATGTATTTGATGCTCTGCACTGCACCAATTATTGATTTTTTTAATTACATACACAGTGGAATATAGACTAATTTTATGAAAAGCACCGACAGAAATGATTTATGAAGACGTAGTTTGTATTTTTAAAAGCTGAGGTAAATTTGTATGTATGCACTCCCGCCGAGATTCGAGCCCGAGTCCGCTTTCACCAAAGACGAACACGCCACTTGGCTATCCTGGAGCCATTCTCTTTATAAAGCTGACATGTTTTGTCGATACGCCTCCCTTATATATATATATGTACGAATGAAACAGTAACGATTTCTCTAGCTGCACTGAGTATCTATATATACGGGGATGCCCTAATGTGACTTGGGATTGGAAGACCACCAAAAAGATATGAACTTAATCCGCTGTGGGAGGGATCGGTTTTGGGTTCGTGACGGAGGGATTTTTCCGAAGGGCGGAGGAAGAGGAGAAAGCGGGAAGGAGAAACGGGAGAGCAGGGACATTTCGTGAGTCAAGGAAGCAGTCGTTAGTACGTAAATAGTGGCGGCGAAGCAACGGCTGGTGATTTAGAAAGCTCTCAAAACACATGGCTGATTTGTTCACACTGATAAAGCGCAAAAGTTTGCTCTCATAACAATTTATGCCTCGATTTAAACGGAAATAAAGGATTTCAGTTAAGGGAACAGATTGTCTGTGTGTTATTCTTTGTGGAGTTATTTAACGGATGAGTAAGTTTCTCAATTTACTTCGTGATGAAATAAAAATTTATTTATTTATCTCTTTAAGCATTCAAAGGACTCAAAGATCCTAATAAATTCGTAAAACTGTCTTATATTATCAAGAGTAATCTAGGAAATTTCAAAATATATTCATTATATCCTTTAGACTTATTCTGAGGAAGGATGCTCGGTCATTTACGATTTAAATCGTTAAATATGGGTTGATAAACGTTATTTGCACAACTGAGACAGTCGTTATGTTTTGCGTGCAGTCTTTATGATACAATGAATAATTGTAGGTCTTTCGTTTTTTGAAGTAACCGATCTAGTACCGACCGATATTATTGGTAATTGCTGTCCCGTAAAAGAATTAAAAATTGTTGATAAACCTGTTAAAATCATCAAAAGTGGAAATTTTGTTATACTTGGGTTGATGAAGTATCAAACAACTTAATATAATCGTTCTGTTTTCAGCCAAGCGAAGTTATGAGGGTATGCTAGGACACGTTAGGAAGGAATACACTGCTCCAGTAATTTTCCTTAGAATCTTGTTTTAGATCTTTCCCTCAAAAACCTCAATTTACGTAACTCATAGAAACGTTGCCTTGAAATCATCGCTTTCGTATTGTTCAGTACAACGTTTTTGTTTTCCCTAGGGGAACCTTGAGGCTTGAAAAGAACGTCAACCAAAGCTTTTTGTCCACAGGCGTTGTGGTAAACGAGGACGTATTAGCAACTCTAAAGGTAGAAAGTGAAACCCTTGCCAATTTTTTTGCTAAGAGAAGAGGCTAGGGACGACCCCAAAGGCAAGGAGAGTCACCCGTTTTTGTCACAATGCGAGTTTCGGTCCGAACGTTATTGAAATCAAGTGCTTAAGGGCGCAGCAAGATGGTGGACGTGCCTCCAGCGCTTCTGAGTTTGTGCTCGCGCGAAAAGGGAGGTCGCGGAAGGTGAGGGAAGCGAGAATTAATAGCGCAAGGTCGTCGGATTAGCTCACTCTCTTGCCGGACTCTGAGATCTCGGGCAGTCCCACCCTCCTCCTCATCCTTGCATCTTGGCGCTCGTCAATAAGCGAGATGCGACGTCCCGTCTCCTTCATCCGTCTTCGGGCTGATCAATAGGGATTCTGCAATGCTCTTTTCTCCAGAATAGAGACATCTGTAACTCTCCGATCTTTTCACTCCCCAGGTAGAAGTTCTCGAGAGTGTCTGTTGTTAATGGATGGCATCAGAGTTGCTTCGATGCTCTCGGTGCCAGATTCGGAGAGTGGTTTCCGAATAGGATCGCAGTCACACCGCCAAAATACGGGTTCCCGAGATGAAGTTATATTTCTCGCGTTGGGGAGGTTATTTGGGAGCGTATCTCACTTGGCGGAAAGATGGGAGTAGTATTAGTTATATTGGACTAAGAAATATACTAGTAGTGTATTTTTAAGGACCGAAATGCTATCACAGGGCGATGTTTTCCAGAAACAAATCGAGTTCACAGTAATCGCATGATTTACCTTCAAAGTTTATTATTTGCAATTTTATGGCACATTTTTAAGTGATGCATTTCAGTGTGGTATCACAAGTTGATAAAGTTGAGATTTTGTAGGTCACTAGGTCATCATCGTTTTTTAGAATACGCATAGCTTCAATATAAATGTAATTTAACAAGATTTTCATGTAATTACTGATTTTTAATATGGGATTTCTGAAATAAAGGGCAATTGAAACCCTTTCTTTGCTATCGATAACCCATTAGAAAAGAATTATTGGCTTTGCTCGATAGCGTCTGAATCCCTTCGAAAATTATGTGTTCGCGTTATTAATATTTAGGTTAGCTTTAGTATTTAGGAAACGTGTACCAGAAAAAGTCCTCGAGATAGACTTTTATGACATAATTTTTTACCATTCACGAAAAGATAACTGTTTTGAAGAATGAGAATTCTTTGCATTGAAACATACTGACTCTCCGAGTTGGCTTGGCCATGGAACTGAAGAAGTATCTTATTTAGTGAACTCAGTTCTTTATGTTTTGGATTTTACTATTTTAAAATGTTTCTTTTTTGAGGACATTTTAGTTGCTGAAAAATATGGAAGGATTCAAAGTAACCATTATACCTTAAGAAGAAATTTAAGGTGACAGGTGATGAAAGTTCCGCTCCGTTCAATTAATGTCGATTTTATATCTAATTTAATAAAATGAATTAGCCAATTAACTTAAATGTCGGAGAAGATGAGTATGACAAAACATTGTTCAAATTAAAGAAAGCAAGCTGCCAAGGAAATAATTTATTTATACAATAACAGCACAATAAATTTCTTGTGGTTTTATTATATAAATGTATAAATGAATTATTCCCTTGGTAGCTTGCTTCTTTTGTCATGGAATACCACCAAGTAAAGGCTCAGAAAGTCGATTTTAGTTTTCAAGTTATTAATCAAATAATCGCGTGGAATAATTTTCTTACTGCGTGTGAAAGTAATCAGTTTATTAATTTTTAAGCGTCCTGAGTGAGTTTATCGATATAAAATATTCCTTTGAAGTTCGGAAATAAACATAAAAATCAACCACAACCTTTCCCTTCATTTTCGGAGAAGCAATCATCTTAATGAAAATGGAAGCTCAGCAATGATTCCACTCTTTTTCAATCCAATCTCTCCCGCGCCTTCATTATTCTCTTACGACAGCTCCTTTTTCAAGGAGTTACTCTTCAATTTGAGATTTCAAGGTGAGGAGGAATTTTAAACAAGATGGATTATTATTTGTAACTCTGTTGTAAGGTCAAATTAGGCATACCCAGCTGACTTGCTATGGAATTCTCATCGATTTATGAAATTTCATCTAAAAATCTAAAATAATTATTTAAAGTAACTTAATCTATTAAGTAGTTTATCCTCTGCTAAGTACGGTTCATTTATGCTTGGAAGAGGGGGTAAGGATGGTGTAACGGCAATGCAAGCAAGAAAAATTAGTAATTTTCATATTTCGTTAACATTTCTCTCTTCGTGAGATGTAGCAAGTATTTCAGGATTGATATTGCGTAGTTTTTGCTCTTTCTTTGTATATTCTGTGAGGTAATCAGGCATTTCACTATCATTTGGAATAATGTTCTAACCAGTTCCTCTGTAACCAGTTCCAGTTGTATATTCGGTGAAAATCTCGAATTTCTTGAATGCTGTTGGATATTACGTACCTATTCTAGTAATTTTCTATATATTGTATAACTTCCTGTATAAACCTTTGTGTTATTTAACGCTTTCATGCTGTAAATATTAGTAATTTCATGATTTAGTTATTTAAAAAAATTGTTTGTAATTTCATAACCATTCGCAATGTATGTATGTATATGTACATACAAGGGTTAAATGGAAGATGGGACTTTTTAGTCCCAATTTCGCCCAATGAAGTCGTCAATAAATAAACAAAGTCGTCAATATTCTTCTATTGCTCACGCGTTTGGTATTAGAAAATGTTAGTATTATATCGTTCCAATAAATCTGTGTCAGTAAAAGGAGTTAAAAGTCCGAGAGAAATCATTTCGAGTCCAATAAGATCTCTTGCTTTATATAAAATTATTCCTTGGAGTCAAATTCAATCACATTTACAGCTTGATAAGATATCTTCGTTTACTCGAGCAAGTTTGGAACTTTCCACGAAATTATCTAGCATAAATTAGGAAACTACATATCAAGGAATCAATTAACGAGATTATCTTATCTTGAAAACAAAAAGTTTGTAAGACATCTAATGGAAGTAGATATTGATGGACTATCTGAAGGTTTAATTCCCAGGTACTGAGAGTATTTGCATTTTTAACATTAATAAATTCTTTTTCTCAATATTTTAAATTTAGGCCTTTATCGTGTAAAAAAATCAAAGACTTGCATTTTGGCTAACAGGTTTGGAGCAATGTTAAAGTTCGGAAACTTTGTTTATATAACTCTGCTTTCTTAACAAAACTACCGGGATTGAATAGAAAACAGACCCGATGGAAGAGCACTCGCGGGTAACAATGCTCCAAAGAAATAAAAGAATGAAAGGTATTCGCTGAAAGGAAAGAGCGTTGGTAAAAGCGTTGGAAAGATCGAACGGAGTACTTTTAACGAGCTCCAACCTTTAGCCTATGAATTGAACTCGGAGAGGTAATTGATCCGTTTATTTGCATGTTTCTGCTCGGCCTACCCTCTTTCTCCCTTTCGGACGCTCTTGGCTGATCTGATTGCGAAGTGAGTGACTGCTCTCTGATAGAGCAGCCCAGAGATCAGTTCGTTAAGGAGAATGATATATTGCACATCAACAGCGTGGATTTAGAATCGTGGCTTTGCATACTTTGTCACGAAAAATAGTTAATTCCGTGCTTTTTGCGTCCAAACGGCTCCACGCAAACTCAGCCAATCGCCGCCCACTCTTTTTACGAGGATTTTCGAATATTCTTTTCGGAATTCATCGCTCGGATTGAAAAATAGCGTTTGGGTTAAAAGTTAACTTTGAGCGGAAAGTGATGTTTTCGCATGATTAGCGATGCATGTGAATTTTTATCTCCTGGCCTAAAAATGTAGGATATCTGTGGGTGTTATGCGAGGCGGAAATACCGATATTGGCTTTAATCCACTAACAAACTTCGGCTTAGGTTCCGCTATCAATGGAGACATGATTACTATATTTATGCATAAAATTTTCTGGTTATCGGAGCCAAATTATACAAAACATTTCCTCTTCGTCAAGCAAACCGAAATCTGGAATGAAAACTTATTTTTGGTTTTGCTTATTCTCTCAAAGTATTTTCCTTTTGGTCATATATTTCTGTGTGATTGTCGCTTTAAATTAACCACGGTTAAATTTCTGTTAAAAATCTTTCCTACTGTTGTTATTTAGATATTTTCCACTAAAATTGCATTTTATATTAAAGGAATTATAAGGTTTTTACCATGTATTACCATAGATAAGTTTCCGGGCTATTTAGTTCATATATGCATTGACCTTATATTAACCTACATTTACTTCTTGTCCCGCATTTTGAATACAGTTTTCTCACTGTAATATTGAACTAAATAATCCACATACCTTTTCTTAAATTGTCTTTGAATTGATATCTTTTTCATTATAATATTATATTTTTTCTAACCTATGTTTAGAGTCAAATTTCATACCGATCCTCAGATCTTACATTATGATATTTTTAATTAAGTTAGTCTCTCTTTCCGGCATACCGCACGTCGTTTGTAGAATATGTGGCTGAAATTTTAAGGTGGGATTTCAAATATAGAAGCATAGGGATTTAGGCCGAAATATTACAATGGTCGAAAAATATTTAAGGTCATGAAAATTTTTATTTTCCTATATATTTCCTATATATAATATAAGCAATCTCTTGAGAGTCGATACAATTTGGAAAAGCGATACCCGTTTAATTCTCGCCATCCGATGCTCAGCCATGAAAATGATTATTGCCCGACTTGATATGAACAGAGACAGCTCTGGATTATTTTCCGGTTGACTACACATAAGCCTATGGACCGCGGATAGTAGTACATATTATTAATCGGCTCGAAACGTCAACACCGGAATCCCTCCCGTATTAGCCGTTGCATAGAGTCCCTGCTACTCATAATGATCGCTCGCTTCCGACATGCGTGGGTCGGCGTTTATTGAGCGCTCCTGCATCGAACATTCAGTCGATATAGCGGACCAACGTATGTCGAAATTGTAGCGAACAAAAGTGACCCGTGGGAGCATCGCAAATCATTCGGAGGAAAGTTGGAACGTGCGACGAGGACGGAGGACGGGTTAAATAACATGGGTTCAGATGTTGTAATATCACAATTATAGATGTATTGAATGATTATCTTTAATTTATTCATAATGATTATATGAAAGAGGAACTATCAAAATAAACGATATATATGAAATAAATGTATGTATTTATAGCAAAAAATACATCTGCTAAGTATTTTTCCATCTATTGAAACAATTTCTCACCATCAAAAGACGAAAAACCACCATCCAGTAATTCGTTAGTTTACAAATTGATGATGTAAATAAAAAAATTTTCTTAATTCCATCAGCTTGTAACAAAACTAATTTATGTACGTTGTAAATAATAACGCAGGCGATATTATTAACCTAATTGTCAGTACTTCCTACGAATTTTCACCAATTTATAATATTTTTACACTTACTAAACGTTTAGACAACTGAATGCATGATCATTTATGTCCCTTTTCGAAATAAAGTATTGAATTATCTCAGAATTCCTTTATTCTGGGAAAGGAAAAGATGGAGCTATTTATATCTTATTTTGATTTATTTTTAATTAACTCCTCCTCTCAATTCGTAGAAAACATGTTAAATTCTGTGCAGATAGTAAAGCTAAGCAGAGATGGAAATAATAAAGCTTTCGTCCGGACAACATAGCCTATGCATTTAAAGACAGCAGTTATTTCAAATGGGAAACAATGCTATAACAACTATAAAGAGAACTGGAGTTGAAATATTGCTGAGGCAGGAACTGCAAAAAGGAAATTTAAATCTGGATGGGGGGCAACGGTTGTTTGTGAAATACTGCGGATGAAAATAATAATGAATTTGAAAGAGAGGAGAATTGAAGATAATGAAAATAAAGATTAGGAATTGGAAACACAAAGGGAAAGAGATTTTAAAAGGAATTTAAGGGAAAGAGAGTATATAGTAAAAGAACGGCAATTAAAGGGAAAAGTGATTGAGGAAACAAAATTGTGATTGTTCGGCGGGCGTGTGGTGATTCTAATACAATATAACGAAAGATTTTCGGGTAGTGAATACTAGAGTATTAAAGAGCACCTAAGCATGATCTGTAGGTTATGAATGGAAACTGAATTATTGAAAGTTAAAGCAGGAATCTCAAAGGACTATCATAATTGAAATAGAGGCCTTAAATTTGAACAGTTCGTCTGTAGAGGAAGTTATAGAAAAAGCAAAATAATTTATAAACGCCAGTTTTGTTGATCAAAACTGACAGTGAGATATGATACTCCATTTTATCTGCAATCATTCAAATGAATATTTCTATTGAAAGGTAACTCAGGCAGAGCGTGAGCGAGGAAATGGAAGATTGGAAAGCAGAAGGATATCGATAAAAGTACAAAATAGGAATGCGAAGTACACAATAAAATACGGAGTATAAACACTGGGAGGAGTATGGAATGGAAAAGAAAGAGTATAAATCTTGTGAAAGAATTGCGATAGGGGAATGAAATACAGCGAGTCACACCGATCGACGAGCGTGGATAGCAAAGGGAGAAAAAGGGAGAGAACAAGGCGCGAAAACTCCGACGATGCGAGGAATGAAGATGTAGGAAATGGGATTCGAACCCGGGCACAAAGGGAACCGGGCGAGATGTTCGAAAAGAATATAACGGGCCGTGGAAATGCGGCGAACAAAGGAGAATGGCAGAGGAAAGGGAGGCGAGAAATGGAGGCCTTCCTCCGGATTAGAGGCAAAGCGGGGCAAAAACGGAAAATCAATGCAATAATGTCATTTCTGCCGCCGATGAGAGAGAGCGACGGCGGCCGCGTACCCACGGGACGAACGGCGAATAAAACACGCGACACGAATTCCGCGCGGCTCGAGATAGGTCTGGCGCCCCTTCCGACTTTCGCGCTCCCGGACAAATACCCCGATGGACAGGGGTCGCACACGCGAGAGGGGCAATAAATACCACACGCGGTAATTGTCTGGATGTGTGGCCGTGTGTGTATTGGATGCATCGAGCGAGAGACGGTATAAATAGGCTGACCATATCCCGAACAGTCGGAAGTGGAACGTTCCCATCGGTAAAATGGTACTTTGAGTAATATTAGCACTTCGGAGGCTTTGATGGAAGGTTTATATTTCGGTGCAGACATATTTTGAGCGAGTTAAACTTTTCAGAAAGTTATTACATTAAGGGAGAGTTGCTAAGTAGGGGAGAATTTGAAAAACTCGACATTCCTACACTTAATAGTACGATTAATTCCAAGATTATGGCGGTCGCGGTGGCGTAGAGTACTAACCGAACGAAAGAATAGAAACAGGAAAAACTTTTCCACAGAAAAATAATTCCCATTTTTTATTAACTTTTACATAAACCACGAGAGCAAAAAACACGACTAGTTTCGACGCATGAGCCTCATTCTCTTTCGTCATGGAATACCACAAAGTTACTCGTAAGTCAGCTGATTTTGTACTAACCGAACGCTTAGGTCCCGGGTTCGAGTCCTGGTTGATTGAGTTACGATTTTCCTGGGTTGATTGGAAGAATGATTTTCTTAGACTCAAATTTGTCCAAATAAAGTCGAGATAATTAATATTCTTGGATTTAATTAAAACTACAATAAATGACTGTATAAACATAAATAAATGTTCTAAACTAAGCTCAACGTGTTATTTATGAATTTACTGGCATAATTATAGTCTTAGTAAGGTAATTTATTGTTATGGAATATAAGATCATCTTATAAGGAAGAATACTTAATAACTTTCGCAGGTGATTTATTGCAACCGATTTCGTCAATGGGTTGGTATGTTCAGGTTGAACGCTAGACCATATTAATTTTGTTTGGTGTTTATGCTTCTTTTCTGCGAGGTAAAAACGTACAATGAGTCTTCTTTTGAAATAAAAGCTCATTAGGATCATGTTATCATTCTCATTTTTATAAAGCTGGAAAATATGAATTTTCGTGACTATTTTAAAAGATAAAAATCCTATTTGAGGACAGAGATGGTGTGTAAGGCTCATAATACACGTTTATCAGAAACGGGGTTGAGGCGGCATGTTAGTTTAATATTAAGAACTCTTATCTCTAGATAGTTAGACCTGAATTTTAGTTCAATTCATATAACTTTTTTACTTCTATTTTGCTTTGAGTTACAAGTTGTACCTTTCAGTGTGCTATGTTGAATTTCATTACACCATCTTTGTTCATAAACGGGTTGAAGGGTCAGATAATATTAATCCTCATGGATAGTCCAGATGAAATGCGCAAATACTTTTGCACTTCCCTACATTTCTGAATTCGTTGATGGGAATAGCCCAGAGGAGGAGCGGACATCCAGTTCATTGAGAGGAGATGAGTGGAGAGCTGTATAGATGGAAGTTTCGTGGCCGAGGGTACTTGTCGAGGGCACAACAACCGAATCTGCATATCGTGGTCGTCCCGTCGAAAAAGCCAAGGAAGTCGTGTGGTTTTGAAAGGGGCGTCCGTATGTGGGTGTGGCGTTTTTTGATCTACGGCCGGACAGTTTGGGAAACGGTGAAATATCCTTTGTGAGGAAATGAGGCCGCAAAGAGAGCACATATGATTCCGTTTCACATGCCGCAGAGTACTTATCCCAACCGTTTTCCTCCACTCACACCGAAGAAACCATTTCCCACCGAGCGTTTCTCACCGTTATTTTTTCGGCACTTATTCCCGACGCCGAACGATTTCCAGCTCTTTTGGCGTCTGACTAAAAAGGTCAAAAAGGTTTCGATCGAGGGCGACACTTTTCCGATGATATTTGTGTCCTAATGAAATACACATGACGTATATTGTGTTGAGTGGCATACGCTCCCAAGCCAAGATTTCTTTTTTCATCAATTCCCCGAAGAAATGAACTGTGACCCAAATAAGTGAATGCCAAATGCAAAGAAATCGTTTAGTCGTCGATACAAAAACCTTTTCATAAGTTTTCATTCCTAAGAGCGTTTAATAAGCGGTGCATTTTACTTTGGAGATATGAACGTTTGTATTTGCGGAGTTTCAACTAGAATAATGATGCGGATGAGTTAATGATTGAGGAAGAATTTAATCACAGTAGTTTTAACTCATCAGAAACTGAAATGTATGAATTGAAAGCACAAGGTTTTCAGGCCTTAGGCTGAACATCAAGTTCAAAAGGAAATATTTATCCTCAGATACTCATGAAGGGATGGAAGATGAAGTAATAATGAAAAAACATTTGGAAATATAAATGATGGGAGTATTAATATGTAAATGTAGGAGAGTTTAGAAAAAATAAATATATATTGTAAGTCTTGTTTTTTCTTATTCTTAACCTGTTATTTTGAAGCAATTTTTTAATGAATCTGTGTTGTACTAATTTGTTTTTATTACATTTTTGCAATAAAGTTAAGATCGTAACTTAATTAATTTTAATTTCATCCAAACTTGGAGATAATAAAGACATCCGAGAGAAAGATGAATAAAATATCGGATCAGATAATAGATGAGCTATTTAATATTATGTTATAATATTTTTTGCCTTTTAAATCCCCATAAAAGGAAGATTTTCACAAATATTTATAGGAGACATTTAAAACTGTCCTATGGCTCACGGTTTGAAGACCTATTATTTTTATTTTGAATTCAAATTCATATCCCAATGAGTATGCTTTATAGCATCTGTAGAGTTTCTTGCAAGAACAACTTATATTCTCCAATTCGGACCATGTTTACTCTCCTAAAGATATCCAAACTGCCCGTACATACTCAAAATATCTCGAAGGATTTTCTGTATACTTGAAAGAGAAGGAATTGAAGCCGCAGCAAAATCTTCGAACGCATAAGCAAAAATTGAAGTCCTCAAACGCTAAAATCCTTGCACAACCCATATATTCCTCCCTTACCTCGATTCAACATCCCTATCGTTACCAGCCACATATATAGGGGGATGTGTCGAGAAAGGAGAAGATGCGCTGTGGAGAGCAACTTAGGACTCGAATTTCAGTCTGTGAATGTTTGTCTTGGTCGAGGAAACTACTGTTTGTTCACGAAAATCTCAAGGCAGCGAGAGGAGCTATAGAGTGAGTAGCGGAAAAGGGAAAAGGAAAAGTATGAAACTAACGATGAAATAAAAGAAGGCAAGGGAAAGGAAAGTGAAGTAAACAGAAAAGAACTCGTAGCAAATTCTACCACTACAATCCATTAATACTTAATAAATTTATTGGATGTCATTCTATACCTATTTGATATGACTGTATTTACAGCGCGTTTTAGCTTTTACGACGAGACTAAGGCTTCTTCTTCAGCAAAACAAAATTGTTTTGTATAAATCATCGGAAATTATTTTAGACTAATAAAATCACCAATGTTCAAAATACTGAACTGTTTAATTCGTTGAGGATGTGTTTCCTATTCTTTATTCAGAAAAAAGTATGTTTACAGACACTTGGATATTTTGGAATCATGGAATTTACATTAGTTGACAAGATCAGATCATGTTGATAAATGATATCATTAACAACGGTTGCCATAGCAATTAATTTTCTCATTTTTATTGTAAAATATTTTCAGGACCGGAAACAACATCGTAGAGGCTAGTATTCTAAAAGTTTCTCCCGCGAACGTCTGTTACCCTCAGAGAACTTCCTTCGCGTAACATAGTAGTAGTATTGTTAAAAGTGCTTCAATAGCTTAGGCCATTTCGCACATTGGCTCCCACCGGGATTCGAACCCGGGACCGCTTTCACCAAACGCAAACGCACTGTCCACATAACTATCCGGGAGCCTCTCGCGTAACACAATTTTTTATTTGATGCTAAATGCCAAATATTATGAATGGGTATTTACATAGGTCATTTATTCACATACTCAGATTATGATGACCGTATGTTAGGTTACGAAAATGTTTGAGAAAATCTGGTGCAAGATATGAGGCAATGTCCATACCTTAACTCACGGAGTAATGCTCTTATGTGGTTGGAAACAGCCAAATTTTGCTCCACGATAAAGGAAATTTATACATATGCCTGGAGTTCGGAAGGATAATATCTCGATTTTCGTAAACGGAGAGGTGGCTTTGCTCAGATATCAAGACATAAACGATAATGTGTATTTCGTTGCCGTTTTTATACGTTACGTTCCGTAATGTTTCTCATTTGTTGAGCGCTGATGGACGTAAATTTATCTTAGCGTGTTTATACAGAATGAAGTCTTAATGATACAGAGTGCCTATGGGTGTTAGCCATTGTAAGTAAATGTCATATTATACGTTTCAGATAAATAAGGGAAAAAGAATTGAGAAATATATGAGGAAGGGGGGGTTAGATAGAATGGAGGGGATGATATTAAGTAATACAGCTGAGACGTAGCAAGTGATATGAAACCATGGACGGGTGATAACGGAAAAGTGGATGAAAAGGGACGAAGAAAAGAGAAACTGACGCGAGTCGGAAATAGAAAAAAACCTGAAAAAATCTGCGGGTATGAAAGCTGAAAAAGGAGCATCAGAAATATAGTAAGGAAGCAGAGAGGGAAGGCGAAGAGAGGAACATAATGGAGCGACAGAAAAAAACGAGCAGAGCGTGAGATATGAAGATGTTTGAAGAGAAGGGGAGAAAAAGAGAGAGATATTGTGCTGGCGACGGTAAGAGGTGTCGGAGATATAGGGTTACATCGAGAAAGGGCGAAGATGGAGGCCACTGGGAGAGAGCGGCTGCCGATGGCAGAGGTGTGAGGGATTGCCTCTCTAGCAACGGAGGTTTGTGCTACAGAGGGAAAAGTGGAAGAGGGGATGTGAACGCTAGGACTGTACCACTGAATGCTCACAAAGCTAAACACGCGGAATATAGTAAAGAAAGAAAATTATGGAACACTGCTGTTAATGAATTAGAGGTTTAAAATCTCCAAATACCGTCTATATTGGTGTTCCTCGTCTTATTCCCCGCTAGTCGGAGAAAACAAGAAAAGAATGTCAATATTTTAAGATACGCAAAGCCGACGGCAGTAAGGAAATCTTCCCGGGTAGACAACCGGTTTAGTTCTTCGGTGTAAACCAACGTTTCGGCGACGTCCTCTGTTGCCATCTTCAGGGATCGCCATCAGGGAGGTGGCGACAGATCTCCCTGATCCCTGAAGATGGCAACAGAGGACGTCGCCGAAACGTTGGTTTACATTGAAGAACTGATCCGGTTGTCTACCCGGGAAGATTTCCTTAGTAACATACACCGGAAAAAACATCAAATCCTTCTGACGGTAGTATTTTACGACCCCTGATGAGAAAGACATAATCTCGAAAGGCTATTTGCGTATCTTAACCCTCGACGGATTACGGATGTATATTCGGCATCATCATACACTTAATATTGTTTCATTTTGTATCACAGAATAGGAGAGCTTGATGAAAATATTGCAATTTTATATTTGTTTGGCTGGTTTTGTGTCGATTATGTATAATATTTTATGGGTATTGTTTTCAGACAATCACAAAGCGAAATACGTAAGAAATTTAAAATAATTACAAAAAAATAATTCCGGCCCTGGAGGGTTAAAAGAGCGGTATTTCTTTCTTGTTTTCTCCGACTACGGGGAATATGACGAGGGACGCTGACAACGACGGCTTTTGGAGGTTTTAAACCTCTAACGCGGAATACATTCGCGACATAAGCACCGAAGGGTTAAACACGCATTCCTCAAGGTACTTGCGTGTGTTCTCGGGACATTTCGAATTCCGGAGCATTCGGTTGTAACGGTAGTCGCCGCAGACGATGGTGGTTCTCCGAACGGTTTCTGCGGAGTCGTTGAAAGGGTGTCAGCGGGGGGTGGAAGTAAGAGGCGGAAATGGGGCAGTTGGGGTCGAAAGTACTTGGAACCGCGAACAAGCTCACGGCGATGCTGAAGCGGAGGTGGCGAGTGGGGTACAGAGGAAGGCATGCCTCGGATTAACCACGTACCTATCGCGCCAGGTCAATGTTTCTGTTACGTTTTGCCTCCTTTTGGAACTCTTTCCGGCTTTGAGAGCTTCGTTCGGATCGTGGCCTCTTTCCCTCTGTCGCCGGGGATGCCGACCGCCAGTACGTATGTCGAGGAAAATTGTTACGTAGATGAGCTAATCATTCGATACCTTAACGGGGTAAGCCGTGTAATTTATATTATGATTTTACTATTTCATGTTCCTTTCTTCATATTTCGCTTCAAAAACACTCTTAGGATGTTTTTAATACATTATTTGGCCCTTTAAAAACTCGTGTAGAAGTCTTTAATGATTAAGTGGTATTTAAATTAAGTATTTTTTGATATTTTTACCATATGCCCGCTGGTATTGATAATTGGCAATGAGAATGAAAGATTAGCTATTTAAAAATCCTCGGTTTTTACGATTATAATCAACGGAAGGTTGATAATATTAAGATAATTATTTATCTTATTATTTAGCTTAATTTGCTAAACAATGTAAGATGTTTAAAACAGAGATCCCTAATCCACGGTCCACAGACGCTTGAAGTCCTTACCCCGGAGAAATTAAACGATTCCATTACATTTGAGATTCATTCAATGGCATCGGGAAGAAAATCGTGACATTCCATGACAATAAACTTGAAGATTGTCGAAACAAGTCGTATAAATTTTGTATCGTGGTAGTTTTGCAAAGAGAAGATTCAACAGTATATAGTTTCCTTAAAACATTGATTTCTACTTTATTTTTCCATTCCAAATTCGTTTTTTCATTTAAAATTCATAGCAAAAGAAGAAATTGCCATTTGAACTTAATGAAGCATAAAAATCTGTAGGTAGCAATTCTGAGATTATAGAGAATTCATAAAAGTTATGATGACGTTAAGGTGTATGAATCTGAAGTAGATTCCCATCGCTCCCGAAATGTTTCCAGTTTGCTACTAGTTCCACCAGAATTACGTATTTAAAATCTAGTTGATAGAGAATCAAATGATACTTTCGGTTGATTATTTTAATTTTACTCTGATAGTCCGACTCTATGCGAGTCTTAATTTGTTATTCCTTTCTCCTTCGAAAATTTTACCCATTCTACATAACAAATCTCTTTTGCTTTTGATTTATTCACACCACTACCAGAATCATATTATTTTCTATTCCGTAAAGTTCTTTGGAAACATTAAATCAGGTCACACGCGTTCATCAGCAAATTGTTTTATATCTCCTCTCTTGCTTTTACTCTTCTGTATTAAAACTCATCTCTACCGAATTCAGTTTACTCAATTGTTTCTTCTGACATCCCCGAGTTTCGCTAGCACAGCTACAAAATCCACGAAAGCACGTCCGTAGACAAACAAGTGAGTTTCTGCGGAGTTTTAGTCGATTTGCCCCGTTTCGTTCGACGTTGATTCGAATTTGGCGATTTAATTTCAACTCTGATTTCACAGAATCCATGGACTACTTCCCAATTCGAGACCTCCGCTTGTTTTGCTGCACAATTTTTAAAAATTATAGCATATCTCCTAACGAGTGTTGGATAAGCTTAAATATGGCATGTGTATTTTGTTACTTTGAAATCTAATATTTATGTGAAGGGTGGCCATTTCTCTCTGGATTTTAGAAATAAACCGGGACTTTATTTTGGAAAGTAGTCTTTTTGTTTGGAAACCCGGAACCGGTAATACAGGAATTATATATATATTCTCTCGGCTTTAGAAAATTTGTAGACATACTATACGAAAATATTCGACAATTTCGTATCGCTGGATAAATTATTGCTATATGCTACCACTTTTACTACAGTTTTTTATTGCAATGGTTTTAAGTTGAAATTTTATATACATGAATATTTTACGTAATCTATTAGAGTATTCTTTCCTATGCATTTTACATCAATGAATTTTTTCAAATTAAAAATACACAAATATTTTTGCGTTAATTATTAGAAAATGGTAACCTATACTTTGAAAGCTTTCTGGAAATACAAAGAAGATAAACTAAGACACCGTTAGGGAGAAAAATTGTATCTAATATTCTCTTGTAGCAATAAAGTTTAAAATGATATTAGGCAAGTTTACTCGAATGTCTAGTATAACTGACATCAATTGGCGAACGAAATCACACTCGTCTTAGATGAAAGAGGCCCGCGAAACTTTGTCCTTCATCTCAAATCGATACCAGCATTCGTTAGCCATTTGCGCAGTGATCTATAACTTCCCCTTCGGAGTTGTCGTTTGTCATTCCATCTGCGGCAGAAAAGACTCACCATCGTTAAGTCTGAGCGTGAGCGTCATCTTTCTTTTCCGCACTTTCGCGGAGACATTTTAGAATGATTTCGATGCTAAGATGTGGAGAAGCACTGTGGGGAAATAGGTAAGAGGATGCGGAGTGCGATTCAAGATGCAAAGCGAAAAGCGCGGCTGAAGGAGAACAGACGGTTTGGTGTGAAAGAGGAAGCAAAAAGTAAGGCGCGGCACTAAAATTCCTCGGGTGCAGAGTGGAGCGAAGGAGTCGCGAATATTTCTCTTCGGAAGGAGGTCTTTGATGCAAACTTCCTGAGAGTAGAAACAGATGAAGGGAAGAGAGCGGGAAGGGAGGTGAAAGGAGGATCGGAAAAGAGAATGTGGGACAAGGAAACAGGATCGCTGATTCGAATATGAGCGAGCGTCGTTTATATGTGAGCGATATCTTTGACGGCGCGCGAGATGCGTATTTGGAAAGTGGAGCGTTGGGGAGTGAATGCCCGAGGAATCGAGATTTTCAAACGACACCGTGCCGATACATTCTCCGCGCGAATGGTGGGTAGGATTTCTGCTATCTTTAGCTACGATTCCGACTATTTTGAGCTGCAATTACGACCATTTTGAGCTGCAATTACGACTATTCCATGGAGTTCTATTTTCTCAACTGATTATTTATAGAATAAAGCGAAAGTTATTGATTCCCTTTAGGGTGGGGAGCAAATACGTTTTAGGGATACGCGCATTTTTTCGAAGAGTTGACTTTCGGATGAATATTTTAGTAGCAGTAGTATGGCTAAAAGTGCTTCGACAGCTTAGGCCATTTCACAAGAGAGCTTCTACCGGGTATCGAACCCGGGATTGCTTTCTTCAAAGCCGAAGTTGCTGCCCACATGTCTATCCGGGATCTTTGTGAATGTTATTGTTAGTTTACAGAGTGGTATTGTTCATGATCCCGTTAGTAGGTTCGCAGTTTGTTAACTCCATTGTTTTCTACCATAAACGTTTGTTTAAGGAATTCGAGCCACTCAAGAGTGAAATCATAAATATTTTAATATTTAATTGATAGGATTTCACTTACACTTTCACTTACTAACACTTAATTTTATAGATGATTTAATTTATGAATTAAATTACAGTTGGTTCGAGAAAAACGAAAGAAAATCGGAACTGGGCTGTCAATGTGTTACAGGTTAAAATATCTCCAATAAGTATTCAAAACAAATTCTTCTATTCTTGAACATTACAGCATGACTATTGAAATATAAATTGGGTGTTTCTCAGACGGGCTAGTTATCAGCTCCTTTCCAATTTTCCCAAATACCGACAGGAACGCGGCGCTGAATGCTGAGAAAGACGGCTATTGTAGATTTTTGTACTTCCAGTAGTAATTTGGTAACTCTGGCGAGAATTTCGCTACATGAAGGAAACACTGAATAAGGTAACAACTAAAGAAAAAGTATGTAGAACGAAGATTTGCTGAACAAAATTTTGAAAAAAAAGATAGAAATAGATTTTGTCATTCCAAAATGTATTTTTCTTCCTTATTACTTTCTTACATCGATCTGGATTGAGGATCGCTATTACTAGCCAAAACTAGCCATCAATGAAACTTTTACATTGTGAAATTTAAAAGCTTTCCTTTTCTTTGTTGTTTTAAAACTGTAACGATGATTCAGAAAATCCTCGTTATGTCGAAATTCCGCGAATAGACGGCCGCATCCCAATATTTTTTAAGTGTAGAGCTCATGTAGTACTTGCAATGAATGTATGAGATAAAAGCCAGGATATTTCCTCCCACACAGGATGCCATCTCGTGTTTCGCAATTCATTTCACCTTCGACACCATTCTCCCGCTACACAGTCAGAAAACACAACTTAAACAAAACGAACGAATCGCAATAAAAACTGTTCCATCCGCAGTATTGACCGTGACAGGGCAAAAAAATTCTTTGTGGTAACCCACTTTCCAGCGTCCCACACAAAGAAATATCCCACAGCGGATTTTAAATCCTCCGCCGGATTCCCACCACAAATTACGCTAAATTACTGCATAAAAAATGTGTGGAGGAACGAGAATTCTAGAGATCAAGAATTCCAGTAATCTTTCCAACGGATAAAACTCCTCCAGAGAAGCCCTTTTCTTCAGCGAAAACAAAGACGTAGGCGAAGGAAATGGAGGATCCATTGGATAAAAAGTTGATAAAAACGGAGAGCGGAAACACGTGTAGGAAATGAAAATAGTTCGAAGGCTTGGGAGGAAAAAGTGGAGTAGTTTGGTCTCGCAGAGTACAGATGGTGGAGTAGAATTGGGAGGGAGACTCGATGGAGAAAGGGGTAAGAAATAGAAGAAATAGAGCCGAAAATTAGAGAATGAAAACATATTGAGCACACGTCTATTTTAAGCGATGTAAGGGGTGCTAGAATCGGATAGGGCTAATCTAGAAGAAAGGAGCAAGGGCTTATTCTGTTATCCATTTAGCTAATTAGGCTCGGGAATTTTCGAATATTATATAGCTTAATTGCGTTAAGGAAGGATTTAGTATTTATACAATTGTTTTTAATCTGATAACGCATAAACTAATTTGTGACGTGAACCTAAAAACTAACTCATTTCAGTGAACGACAAATTTTAAATATTATTCTGTCAAAAAATTCACTGTTTCGACCTTGACTTTATGGTAGTTTTCCCTAATAGTATAATATTAATTCTCGAGCTCCCGGATAGCCAAGTGGGCAGCAAGTTTAGCTATGGTGGAGACGATCCTGGGTTCGATACCCGGTTCAGCCAATGTGCGGAATAATCTTAGCTGTTGAAGCCCTTAAAAAAAACTACAGATACATTGACAGAAAAAACTTTAACCCGATCGCACCTTACCGCGTGCGATTAAATTTCTGGTAAAAAATGTGCAATTATTTCTCTAATATTCTCCTATTAATAAGATCTCCGTATAGAGAGATACAATACAGTTTCAGAATGTATCTATGAAAATAATCTTCGCAAGGGCAGTTGGAAGCTGAGCGGTAAATAATATGCTTTCCTTTTGCAAGATTTTGGGGAGAAACTTTCCTTCCTCCTCCCAACACCTGGTAACAGACTGCGTAACTCTCGACGTGCTAAGTAATGAAACTCGAGTTAACCTCTTTGATGAGCTTGATGAGAGGTAACTGGGAAAGTTTCGCTTGGTTTCTTGAAAAAAATGCAGTTTGTTGATGTGGAGCTGCCGTAGAAGAATAAGATCACAGGAACGAATCATATTTGGTTAAAACTTGTTTTAGGGTTAAAGTATTTTTTCTGTGAACATGATTGTCTATGAAACTTTGCCAAAATATATATTTTTCGCGAAACAGTTGATAATTTTAGATAGAAGAACAACGTGTGATTATTACCTTACGACGTACTATTATATGTCGAGGGATTGAATGTATTGATTCCGAAAAATGCAAGCACATCACAATACGTACACTCATTTACGTTGCATAAAATACTTTTTTCACAGTTAATCAATTTCCTGAAGGTTTTGGACGTATTCATTCCTTATAAAGGGGAAAGCAGATTACATCACTTACAATTACAACATGAATAAAATCATTTTCGCATCACTTCTCATCACTAACGTTACGTATACAAATGCATATTACTTAACGTACATTTAATTCTCAAGTAAAATAATTTTTACATTACTTCTCATTATTCACGTTATATTGAGTATACAAAATACAATACTTTCCGTAGGAATTACGCTAAAATCCACTCATTGCTTTTCAAACCGATTTGTATGAAACATTTTCCAAAATGTCTCAACTGACTTATGAGAAATTTAAGAGTGCAAGGCCCATATAATGAGTTGAGCCACCGGAACATAATGTGAGACGAACTCTACGATCTTACTCTGCTCCGCAAACACTCGCGACTTCTTTTCTGCGAGTCAAGAGGCATAGGATTAAGAAAGAAGAATGCTGCACGAAGTAAAACATCGTGTAACAAACACTTGGGTCTTGTTGTTCGAGGGCGGAAGTGGTGTGGGAGTTGGGAACAAACTAGAAAGACTCGGATGTGTTTCGTGAAGGAATGGGATTAATTACAGCGAGCGAGAGATCTCTCCGGATGCAGAGAGATAGAATTTGAAGTAAGGATCGCGGAAGAGGTAAAAAATGCGAGGGTGAAAAAGATGGCGTTGAAATGAGCAGAGGGCGGCCCAAAAAGGAAGTGAGGTGCTCTATCAATGCTTCCATCTCTATCTATCTTGGCGTATTGGGCTCGCGAACGGGCACTGCTGCAATTGAGGCGAGAGAATTGGGAAATGCACGTGCACAAGACTTTTTTACTTGGGATTTGACAGAAATCAGATTCTAGGGAGGATTTCCCAGTCCAGCGATGTTCCACTAGCAATGCAATGGGTCGTAACATTGGAAAAATGATATCAACACTACTCTAATCAACCTTCAAAAATTTACATCATGTTGAACCTCAAACTTGATCGAAGTTTAGCAATTTTGTTTTACTTTTGGATTTTAGATTGTCTGTTTAATTCTTTTTCTCCTAAAAGTATTATGAGTCCGTAAAATAGTACGAGCTAAAATTACCGGTAATAATCGAGCGGATACTTTATTATGTATGTACAATAAAATAATTAGCGTTAAAATTACCGATATTAAAAGAGTAGATAGTTTATTATATATGTAAAATATAGTTCCTAAACACAAATCTGCATATATCTTTCCAATAGACCTACTTTTATTTCAGTTCTCTGTTTAAAATTTAATTCTTATTCTGTTGGGTTATGGATTGCCTGGTTCATTCTTATTATTCAAACTGCATTGAGAGTTTGCAAAAAAAGAAAGTAAAAATTATCTAAAAATGAGCATAACGATTGTCAAAATTATAAAATTTAGTTCGTAAACATGAATCAGTAAATGTTTCTCGTACAGAATTTCTCTTCAATTCAATTCGATTTTCTGTAAGCATATCAGAACATCAGAAGCTAGTTTAAAAGGAGATACACTCGTACTAAAGTAAAGGTCTATGAAATGTAGTCGATTTTATCAAATTATAATATGGAATCAGCTAATTTTATCGTGATGAAAGTTTGTAAAGGTAGGAAAAATATCTTAATGAACGACTTCTTTGCTTTCCACTTTTATAAAATTTGAGTTTGGAATTCTTTTTATCTAACCAAAACATTAAAGGAAAATCGAAAAGTAAGTTCATGGCATTGTCCTTGGCTTTTTGGAAAGTTTAGGCATTTAAATGATTAAGTCGACTCAATCTCAGCCAAGAATGACGCAGTTAGACTTTCTCGGAGCGCGTTCATGCTTCATTTAATTCAATCAAGATATCTCGGTGATCCACGGGACTCACCCAAACTTCTCCCACACAAATAACGAATCGATGAAGTCAAATGAATCCGCTTCCTCATTCAGAGGGAATTCATATTCCGATGATTTTCCGATCGGGAGCCGTACCCCACAGCTGGTTAAAAAGAGCCCTACTCCCGCGCAAATTTTCATACCAATTAAAGGTGGATTTCTGGAGCGACCATTTATTACATTTTTCGGTGGGATTTGCCGAGGGAACACGGATTGAAAAACTCGCGCTCCCCAAAGTTGATGCAACGGTTTCCACTCCAGCCGCCGAATCACCATGAACTATTTTCATTAAGCCACGTATTATCTCGAGTCGGGAGGGAAAGTTGGTCGAAGCAGATGCGAGCTGCGATGAATATGAATTCCCCGTGATCGGTGAGAGAGAGAGAGCGCACGGAAAGAAAGCTCCGGCTTGAATATGTATCCAGAAAACAAGGAAGGAAAAAAAGACGGATTTATTGATTCGTTTTGCCTCCGCGTGGCATATTTTAGCATCGATAATTTCCCCGCAAGGAGGGCCGCTTCGCAGCGTCTCGTCAAAGAGGAAAAGGTTGGCGGTTTGCGTCTCGCGTTTTCCCTCCTTTGTTTCAATTTCTCCTTGGTTCGCCGGAAAGATGTCATTCCCAGGGATGGGCGTGGCGTGAATACCAAAGTCGGTTTTATATCTCTCCCGTGGAGGAGGAGCCCAACTTGGGTGTTGCATCGGAACGTGGGAGGACATGATTCAATTAAAAAATATGGTTCGCCCGGATTCCCTCGCTGCTGTTTGGTAACTCGAGAGTTTTTTGCGAAATATATGCGGCGTCAACTCGTGACCTGCTGCTCGCATATTTTTCCTTTACGAGCGACGATCTCATCTGGAAAAAAGAGGACGATTCGGAGCCATGGAGTAGTCCCTGCACGCAATGAATAATGTAGGGGCTAAGGTTGATCTCTCAATTATTATTACGACCCACTCGCGTTTTATGTTGGTCTTCAGGTTATCGAATTTTCACATAATAGTTCAAAACAAATGAGTGGAAGCTGGAGCATCATCGGGATGAGTTTATCTAATTGTTGTAAAGACATGTATGGGAGTACAGGATTTACGGCAGATAATAATTTATATATTGGCCTATATTTTGGATAGTTTTCCTAATTTACAGGAGTTAATTTTGTCTGCATATATGACAGTGATCATTGAACTAATCTTTAAAATGCATTTAGAAGTTTATGATTAATCAATCTCCTAATGATTATATAAAGCTATATATGAAAATATTGAAGCACATGAAATAGTTTGAACGTCATACATTTCGTTTTACTCAAAATTCCTTAAATTGATTTACTTGCAAAACATAATTGTTTTTAACACCAAAAGTGTGGTATTTAAAAGTCATTTTTACTCTTGGTTATTAAAGATCCATCGTCATATCTTTTGGAAATTTTTATATCATGGTAAATAAAATATGTGCCAGTGTTATATTGATTTATTTCTCAAATATATCAATGGAATATCTAAAAAAAAGTTTTACCCATGAACGTTTTTTTGACAATAATGATAATCGACTATTTTAGTCCTAGTTAAGCAAACAATCGTTTGTATATGCATAAAAAAGTGTGAACATATTTCGAAGTGCATTGGTATTCGATGAATATAAAAGCAGAGTTTCGACGTATAGTTTTCAAGAAAAGCCTCACAATTTCAACTCTGATATCACAGTGGTAACCTTATGGTACTATCATTAGTTTCGTCACGAATGCCTGGATAACCTTTTCTCACTTCGAAATTTGTACGATTTCTAAAAAAATGTGTTTTCTGAGTGGATATTTCAGTTATTCCTTCAGCGGTCTAAAAATCTAGCTTTGCTGGAGAGAGATATCATCATACAGCCAACTACATATGAAATGTGCTAGAGACTTGGTTTTTCAGAAATTGAAATAGGTCACATTATGTTACAAAATGGGTCAATTACTTCATAACCGTAATGCAAACTGGAGGAAATGCTGTTCCTATTGAAACCTGCAAAGAAGAAATATTTGCGAAAGGTCATCCCTAAAAATTTCTTCCCAATATTTCTTCAAAGGTATCATAATTTTTTGAAACATAAATGAATTTTATGTACATTATTTACAATAGTATGGGAATTATTTATGTTGATTTCTATTAAACCATTTAAGGATAAATCGTCATGATTTTTAATAAAAAAAACTTAATATAAGGTTAATAATAATATATAGAATAATAGATCTAATACTTTAATTATACAAAACCACAAAATACATATACACACGACCATGGTTTCGATGCATGGCATCATCATCAGGCCTGATAAGATGCTATGCTAATATTATATTTTACTTTCCAAAAAAAAAGGAACAAAAGTAAAACTTACACTTAATATCCCACATGATAGTGTCACATAATTGCCCCTCTCAGCGAATTTTACTATATTTTTCTCTCTCGTTTGGTAAATTCATATCTCCAATTCCAATAAATAGCGTCGTACGCATTGAAATCTCGAAAAAATCGCTATCTAGCATAGTAGAAATGTGAGAATGAATTGGCTCGTTTCCAGGTTCTCGAAAACGTTCCCCAATCTTCTCATTTAAGATGAGGAGAAATGAAATATTAGAGCATTAATTTGAACTATTACGAAGTCAGCGAAGATTCAAAGTGGTCTTAGGAGATATGAAAAAGTGTGGGCGGAGTACTTTAGGAACGATTGTGACGCCTCTGTAGTCAGAAGAAAACTCGGCAGAAATTGTTCTTCATGCATATTCAACTCTTTAAGAAGCTGCGCCTCTTTCCCATCCCTCCGCGTACAGCTATGTCTTCATCGAATCTTCTAGCTGTTTTCTTGATGTTTTTCACAAGTTCCGGTCCTTAAATGAAAATGGTGGTGCATGCTTATCTCTCTTCTCCATTTAACCGTGCAGCCAGAAATGCATTGCGATTGTAACAGCAAGGAATTATCACCACCGTAACTTACTTGAAAGACGTTGTTTACTACTCTTCGCCTTATCATTCTTGGCCACATGATGTCATGATTTTTTTCAAAAGCGAAATGCTGTATTGCATGCGGTGGAAAGTCTTGGACTACTAACCGTTGGAATGATAGTACTGAAACTAGATAAACGTGTATCCTATAAATTTTGTATTTCATGAATTACATCATCCACAAAATAATTTTATTCTTAAATGTAGTACCTATGAAGATCAATTGCAAAGACTCAAATTACGAATAAATCCTTCATCTCCAAACGAAATTTTACAACCCCGTAATCGTTTCACCTTTAAATGCATACGAAGCTAAAGCTAAAAAAAATTGAAAAAGGAGGTACTACCTGGTAAATAAAAAACTATTTACAGGTTTAACCTACCAATAACTACTAATTATTACTCGTTGTGGGTATAATTTTAGTATAAGTATTCCAATGGGATTTTGCTATAGTGTTACGAAATGTTCTTGAAATCTACTTCCGTACTTCCAATTTAATTTCTTTTGATCTTCTGAAGAAAGTACTTATTAAAAACGGAGTGTACTTTTGTATTTGCTCATCTAAGTATTATTATACTGTTTAAATTGATATCATATTTATGCTTTTGTGATTAAAAGGACTATGGCTGTGAAACTAAATATTATGGCTGAAATCTATGTTGTGGAGGAAACTTTCCCAACACTAAGCTGATTTCGATACTCAGTTTTGCATGCTGAATATACTTGTGACCTCAAATATCTGGAAATAGCCGAGAGGTAAACTGCCGTTGCTGGGGTTTGAACCCACGACTTCTACTTAGGAGTCGAGCGCCTTAACCACCACCTTTAACCAGTATATGTGACAAGAATTATTTCAGCTTCTAATAAATTAAGCATCCCAAATATAACCATACACAAATAGGATGAAATTAATTTTCTTACTTGTGTAGGTGGTTAGAAAAGTGGAGCATCCAGAGATGTTTATCCACGGAAATTAAATAATGTATAAAAATAAATATAACGGGAGATGAAGAAGAATTTGACAAAATTATGGATAAATTTCATAATTGCGGAGGCTGGCTCGATAGCATGAAAATAACTACATTTGCCCATTCAAATTCCAGCGGAAAAGGTAGATGGAATTTAAATACATAGCAATATTCAGAATAGTTTTGTTTGAAGGTTTCAGCGTTGTTTTCTTTCATTCCGAGCTTTAATTTTCCTCGCGTTTTGCTGCCAGTTTTACGATTTTTCTGCTTCGCTGATTCATGTTCCATAAAAGAAGCGAAGGGTGCTAAATTGGAATTGGAAGAGGGGACAGATAACTAGGATGTGTCTGAAGCTCTTAAACATTTATCGCTCACGTGACGTCCTTGAAGTGGAGCGGCTTCGGTCGACATTCAGACGCTAAAATCGTAGTCCCCGCTTTCAAACAACTAAACGCTCCTTTGGAAATACTAATAGTCTGGCTTGATTGCTCAAATACCTGATGGTGGAACTATTGCCTTATTTGGTTATCTCAATGATAAATTGGAAGTGTAGATGGTCCTTACGTCTAAGTATTCTATCTTACCCGAACTACTTTTTTGTATGCACTTATCTATAAATATCATATGATGTTAGGTAGAAGAGAGTCCCACCCAGACCTAACCCTTATTGAAAAAATATATTATGATGCATATATTTTTTATAAATTTTGATTATATATTATATGAAAAATTAATTATTTATATTAAATAATATATAAAGTCTCAAATAATAATAACAAATTTTTTATCAAGGATTAATTTTTCATTTTTACATTACTAGTCTGCTATAACTGTAGCGTATAGCAGGGGTTTTAGAAACCCAGTGCTTCCCTAAATTTTATCTTCCGCATCACTCTAACTTACTGAATGAAGCTTTGTGGAACACTCAAGTACAAGTTTATTTGTATAGTTCTGAATTCAAATTTAAAAGTTAGGTGTCACCTATAACAAGAGTGTTCTACGTATCGGTAGGTTCATGTGCTCAAAAATCTCTATTTAAAGCCATATCATTCGTTTCTTGGTAGCCTAACTATGTCTTCTAACATCTTATGCCTTTGTGTTTTGCATCTGCGTATATTCAATTGTAGAAGTGGAAGCTTTTTGCACGAGTATTTCTAAAAAAACTTTCAAAAGAAACTGCACGAGGAGAACAAAATTTGAAGAATATGTTACGAACGTTAAGCGGCCCCCCAAGAGCTAACTCGCAGTACACCACTGTTTCGGGTCACACCGGTTGGATATCACTGTAATAACCAATGTACGAACCTGTTGTTGGTTGTTGTAATTCCGTATTTCTTAACGTTCATGGAGATGATACATTTGGACCTTCTTTTTGACCATCTCGGATCTCTTATATCTCCTAAACATTTTACATAATCGATAAACTTTCCATGAAAATATCACTACACTGAAATTAGTTTCAAGTTATTTATTTACCCATCTTACATACACACCGCGCAAGTCTTGAGCGAGGTATCCTAAATACCTTGAGAAAAAACGGAACTCTTCGCAAGAAAGAATTCCCGCGCTTGGCGAGCACACAAAGCGAGGCAGCTACTCGCGAGCATTGTGAATCTTCCAGAGGAACAAATCGGAAATGAAAAGGTAAGGAGGTGATGAGCGAGTAGCATTTCCTTGATGCGGCACTCGGGAGTGGAAAGAACGGAACAAAAAGCGCCTCCAAGTGGGGCGCCGTCGAAACAGATAATGAAAGGATCAGCCAAGGAGCTAACACATTATAGGAAAATTCTCAGACATTTAAATCATCGAGGAAGCCGAAACAAACAGGGATACCTCGAGGTGGGTTTTTCCTCCATCGGAGGGGACTTTGCAGCGAAAGACGAGGGGGATGCGGAGAAATAGAGTGGAAAGTCGTCCGAGTCGATCGAGGAATGTCGGGCAGGGATAGAAGACGGAGGGAAGATGGATGGAAAGAGAACGTTCATTAAACGTCGAGAAATGGGTCACAGGAATGGTGCGAGGCCTTTAGCAGACGGATAATTTGGAGACAACTGGGAAGGAGCGGAAACCGTGGGAGATTCGGACAGACACACGCAAACTGTTACATTCGAGGAAGATGCGGGTTGTAGAATGTTCGTTTGCCGAAATCCGTGGAAAAACACCCGACTTGCATTTTAAGCCACGGATGTCTGTCCTCTTGTTTATAATTTACCTGTGAAGACAGCGTACAAAATATGTGCGTATTGCAAACCACAAGGGTTAATTCCATAGTATTTCTAATTTAAGTATCGGATTACAAATGCATATTGCTTTCTAACGTCTCAGTGTTAAGTAGAAAAACATTTAGATTTATTATCAAGTAAAATTCAGCGAGAAGAATTACAAGAATCTCGGGAAATATTTTCATCCAAATCATTCAAGTTAGTCTCAAATTAAGCTTCAAAGATGAATAAGTTTAATGATTCTGAAATTTCCATCGTAATAAACAATAAAAACATATGTATAAATGTTTTAAATCTGATATATAGTACGTAAGTATAAACAATATATTAAGAGTAATGAAATAAACACGCCTCGTGCAAACGTGATCTTGTGGAGTACAAAGTGGACTTGCAGTCTTATATCTTCATATCAAATACGTCTGTTTTCCTTTCTGTTTCTTATTTGAAGAATAGGTTTCAGCAAGTGATACTACCTACTTTTAAACATGCCATCATCTATTTTTGAAGCTATTGACCAGCAATACAGAAAGCAAGTATTGTACTTTTGACGTATAATATAAGTTAATATATAATATAAGAAATTCATGTTTTTAGGCTTTTCTCAAATGATAAGAAATTTTCATACCACATATATCTCAGAGGAATGAATACATAGTACTATACGACAATCATCAATATTCATCTACAAGATTACCTGAACTCATACTTAATGATGTTAGTGAGAAAATGTGCATTCATTTTAAAGGCATTATCGAAGACTAATTCTGCTTTAAGGTTACCCTTAAGTGTTGCATTTCTTGGATTCCGGTGACAGATGAAAACATGGAGAACTTTAAAGCGTTAAAAGTCATAAGTGACGTATTGTTTCGAATTACTAACATATTTTCGTGAGGATCAATAGAAATCTCACGGATTTTTTCCTTGACTCCTGGAAGAATCATCGGGACGGTAGAAAAAAGATGTTTTATTTAAATGGATTGTTTGAGGAATGTAATTTAGTAGAATAAAAAGACGAAGATCGATATTCGTAACACAGAAAACATTCCACTGCAGAAAAACAGCGACCGAGAGAGGAAGCGAGCGGAAAAACTGCGAAAATCCATTTATAGAAATAGGCGAGTCAGAAGTTTGGAAAATAGAAGGAAAACGTATAAAGAAGTATATTCATGCCAGCAAAGCTAAAAACATTATAAATAGCATCAGAATGCGCATGTAAAGCAGCTATAATAGAATTTGGATTTCATTAGGACTAATTCGTTCTTAGCGAATGACATGACTACACTTTAAAAATGTTTATAGCATATTGACTTGTAACTAGTTTAAACAATACACTCTTCGTGCAATTTTGGTACGAAATGATAATTATCTCGCAACTGATTGCCGTTATAATGGAAGACCTAGATTTTATTCGATGAGAAGTATTAAGTGGTAATTATGAATCCCATTTTCAATGATTAATGTAATACTGAAACTGAAGTTTAATACATTCTTTTAATCAAGAAGAAATACTATCATACAGTAGATGGAACAGAAGGAAGCATTAAAGTTGTATGAATAAATTTATTTCTTACATATTGGGATCTATAAATTTAGTAAGTTTCAATATCTGAACATCATACGTTAATGATAAGTAGTCTGTAAGAATGTCTAATTTCAGGAATATAATTTGACGTATGGTTACGAACATGCTCGTTGGCGTGAAGAATATGTATAAAAGCCTTGTATAAATATAAATTATTTATATGAATACTTATTGCTCGTTTAATTAAGGTTTCCTTGGGATCTTACGTATGGTAGCATTTCTATAGTAGACCAAACCAGTTAGGTCCACCCTTTTTAGGGATATTGAAGCTACTGCCAACTGCCTCACGAAAGAATAATTCTTTGACAAAAGTACAAATTGTCTTGGTTCCTTACTTAAAAAAAAACAAATATTAGATCCTTTTCAACTGAAAACACAGTGATGATTTAGTAATGTTACTCCTTGTTATTGTCGTTGGGTGACACGGGTATCACCACAACAAGATTGAACAGTCTAGAAGGGCTTTGCTTCCAACTCAGGGGAGGATTGACCCAGTGAATCGAGGTTTACAGAGAAACACAAACTCGGACACGGCAGCAGACGAGGCAATTTCAATAGGTTGCTTTTTCCCGAGCAGTCCAAAAAACAAGGGAAAAGGGAAAGGGGCCAAGTTGGAGAGATCGCAGTGAAAGGAGAGTGTCCTCCGTGGGCAAGACGAGTGGCGAGGGAGATGTCGGTAATGAGAAGGATAAGCAGGCCGCAGCGAAGAAGGGTCTCTTCAAATCCCTCCACCGTTTCGGCTGCCCGTATGTGAAGAAAAACAAGCGACATCCTTCGCGCCATCTTTGAACCACTCCCTCGGCGGCATTGGCGCGGTGTTTAGACCGCCTTCGGGGAACCGAGAGGGGGGAAACACGGGCGGGTGGAGGAATGGGGTCCCCGGGGTCGCCTTGGTGTGGCGCCAACGTGTTAATCACCACAGGGAGAACGCTTGCGGGAACGAATGGGGGTGGGGTGAGTGGAAGGCGGAAAATTCATCGGTAGTTTTTGCAGAAGATATTTTTTGAAGGTTTCGGAAGCAGGCGAAAGAAGCTACATGGGACACTGTACGCACTAGTATAGGGTGTGCTCGAGAATGTCTGTAGTGATTTAGAGAAATTAAGCGATGTTTGTCGGATGAATTTATTATTTATCTCCTATTTGTTTTGTATCGATCCTAGCTGGGCTCCTTCCTCGTAATACAATATACAATACGAACGTCTTTATTGGGCGAATTGGGACTAGGAAGTTCAATTTAACCCTTGTCTTATACACACCAAAGCAAAACATAGCAGTAAAATATACAGTTATTTACCGATTAATGTGGAGATAGAGAAAAAATATGGGAACAAAGAGTGTTTTTCATGGCAAATAAAACGTGTGTTAATTTAAATCTTAGAAAAAGAATTCAACTGCAGGAAATCACCCACAAAGAGAAGAGTAATGAGGGATAAAAGAATAAGAAATAATCGAAAATAAGGATACAGAATGAAAAGAGGTGCATACTTATCCACACGGGTTCATTCGGAGACTACCGGTTTCAGCAGGTCATGGCTGCACTAGGTCTCAACGAATAACATGTTTTTCTTGAAATCTAAAGATAAAGATGACCTACTGAAACTGGTCTCTGAATAAACTGAAAAAACTGAATAAACCTGTGTAGAAAAGTACATACCTTTCTTCATTAAATATGGAGGTCAGTATCCATAGCATCTCTGTAGCCTCTGTGGATTTTATTGAAAATTAGGATTATATTTATTGTACTGATATCTGAATCTGCAACACCAATGCCGTAGCTCGCCGATAACTGTTAACGCCCTGCTTGCTCGCTCGTTTTACCAACACATTGCGGTCTAGAAATTTGTTGAATCTCGGATATATCAGATAGTAAATGGTTCCTGTATGTTGATGATTTTAGCTTTACACATACACGCAGCTGCGTTGGGATTACATTAGCATCCAATTTATCTCTATTAATTTATTAAATTATTTTTGTTTATAGGTAGATTGACAAATCATGGCTTTGGATACATATTAACTCAAAGTAATATTATAAACTTCGTAATCATGTTCTTATAGACGCTAAATGGAGTATGCCACATATAAATTCAAAATTGTATATTTATAAATGCGCTTAATTATAAAAAGCAGAAAGTGGAGCATATTGTTAGTATAATAGCTAAAGTTAGGGTGCACGTAGGTTGTATACTAAGTAAAGGTTAACGAATACTAGTGGGTACTTACACGTGTAACAAGAAAATATCTTAAATCTCTACAAAGGAATTCAGGTAGGGTTATCATTTTGAATGGGCAACCAACACACACACGATCGTTTTTGGGACATTCCATACGTACACAAAACAGAAATACACGCGCAAGTTAGAGTACTTGCAAATTGCAGAGGTGAATCAAAGAGCCCGATTCATACAGAGATTTATGGAGGTGGGTAAGTGAGGCATGGGTCGTTGGCGGATTCATTGGCATGGGTTTAGGAAGGTCACGTGTGAGGGGTTTAAAGGACGGGAATGATGTAAAAGGGAGTAATTGTGGAGGGTAACAGAATGTGGATGAGTTCTTGGGTTTTGTGTGGGTCGTTTGGTGAGATACCCGATGCGGAAAGAGAGTAGATTGGGACGGAGAAGGTGGTGGCGTGTGAAAGAAAGGAAGATGAATGAAGGACAAGTGCGGAAAGGATGTGAAAAGGGAGAGAAGAAGGACTTCTTCTTCGAATGGAAGAGTTAAGCGAAACGCTTTCAGTTTTGAGGGGAGACAATTTTTCAGTGTTTGTTACAATTGCAGATATTCATACAGCTTTCACGAAGCAATGTTTGAGTCGTTCCTGAATACTATTAAAATATCGTTGCTATTAGTAGTAGTAGTAGTATAGTTAAAAGTGCTTCGACAGCTTGGGACATTTCGCACATTGGCTCCCACTGGGAATCGAACCCGGGACCGCTTTCACCAAAGGCAAACGCGCTGTCCACATGACTATCCGGGAGCCTATTAGTTGCTATTGATTGCATCGAGTGGAAAGCAAATGCAATTGTAATTCGCGAAATATGTTGCGCAGTGGCCAATCGAATTTTTTCTGCTATAAAACTCTGTAAATACCTTTGAAATATCTGTAAAGATGTATCGATATTCTGATTTCAAATGTATGTCCCCTGATGATGGCCGTTTACGGGCTACAACCGGTCGTGCAGTGAATACGTTTGTGGAAGTTACGAAGCACGGTGATTTCATTTCTTTCCAGTTTCTTCTATTTGTAATAATTTTCATTTTAAAGTTATTTCACCTCCAATGTTTGGCTCCTGATGTTTTATTTTAAAATTCGAAAGTTAAATCAATGGTGGACTCAGATAGATCAAATTATCAACCATTTGATTTAACCATTCAGTCTAACAAATAATTCGTAATTCAGCAGTCATAACATTCTTACAGTTTTTCTTCCCTAAAGTCACCTATCATAATGTCTCTATCAGGTTGAGCAAGAAGGTGATTTCGTAGGGTAAGGCGTGCACCTGGGAAAAATCTCAAAGAAGAACACATGTGAAATATTCTGATATACTGGAACCCAAACTCGGATATCCCAATTGCTGGTCGGGGGTCCCTGTCAGGCCTATTTCATGTTCGTTCCTCTGTGGAATAATTCTATAACTTTATCATAAGGTGCTATAGAAATGATATTATAATCCGAGGTGAAACAACTAGCGTCTCTATTTTTTAGTAAGCCATGAATTTTTGCTCTTATCAGACTCAATAATTCTATCAATGTGATTAGGATTAAGCTTAGAGCATTGATTTTTTCATGTCGAATGCCTTTGCTCTGCCATAAATTGGGTTTCCGACACAAT
This sequence comes from Sympetrum striolatum, assembly GCA_947579665.1. NCBI lineage: Eukaryota > Metazoa > Arthropoda > Insecta > Odonata > Libellulidae > Sympetrum > Sympetrum striolatum. The sequence goes on from OX388346.1 coordinate 83,444,928, forward strand.
CCCACAGCATTGTTACGGTCGAATTGGTCGGAAGGCCTTTGAAGTGGCAGTTTCTTAATTTGAATCGAGGGCCGGATGTTTTTTCTCTTCTCGTCCAATCGAAAAGCGAGGTAAACGTTGTGTGGGTGTATAATTAAAGAAAAAGTCTCAATTTTATGCTAATTAAATTGGGAAACGCTGCGGATGGTTCTTTGCATTCTCGACTATCTCGATTGCTTCAGCGGAAGGGATGAAATTTAATTGCGAAGTTCTTAGAGCGGTTCTTTGCCCTTGACTCACAAAAGAGCTAATAGATTCCGGAATCATGATTTATTAAATGTTATGGGTCGTTAAGGAAAAATTAAGATCGTGAGTTTGGCGAAATTGATGATCTCCATTCGTTCTAATTCTCACTTATATTGCCATTGCTCACGCCATAATTCCCCAAATGATTTATTCATAACAGTAACAAATATACAAGAATGATCACTCTTATTATGTCTCAAATCAAGTCAAAGAAGGGACAATTTTAGAGGAACGAATTTCTCAGATAGTAATCATACCTGATTAAAATACCTGCGGTGAAGTATCACAATAATCTAAATTTATCTAATAAAAAACTGAATTTTTTTATTATTTATACATATTTTACCGCCAAAAAGTGAAAATACCCAACTCTCGCAAGAACATAGGAAATATGAAACTTAATTGTTAACTTATTTTCAACGATAGAGAGATATTGAACGTGGAAAAAGAAACAATTCGAAGCGTTATATGTTGGAATTACAGAAGTATAAAGGTACAGGGTAAAAACAATGAACGCTATTACTTTGCATTTGTTAATCCCGCACAAAATGTTTTTATGGCAAAAATAAAACTCATTGGAGGTAAATAGTTCATTTCATGCACACTGAACATACATTCTAACAAGAGAAAAAATATTATGACCGAGTGTCTACAAAATTGTTGAATGTAGAGATGATATGTTTTATGATATTTAATTTTGTTCAAATATGTTGTTAATCAGGTTTTTAGAAAATTATTATTCGAATACATTAAGCATTAGGGTGATTTTTTGATACTTATTTACAATATCAGGTATTTCTTAAATCTAATGAGACATTGAAGAGAAATTGTAATTTTACATTTACTGCTTTTCAGTTTGATTGTCCTTAACCACTAAAATGTTTTTATTCAAAGGAAACTTGCGATAGTGATAACCTCAAGCAGAGTTTATAAAAATCAGCTCAAGTTTATTTCCGGGGAATTTTATTTTTAGACGCATTTTCACGGCAATGGTAATTCTTAAGCTGACTCGACTGCCGCCGTGCGATCTGCTAAATGTAGCAGCTCGGAGCATTCTAAACCGTGGGAATATTTCGGCAAACGAGCTCTCTCCTCGCCCAATTCCACTGCCGCAGGAATCGTTTCCGAATCAACGCGATCGATGGACACAGCCCGATGTTGATTAAATTTTCACCGAATCTTTGCGTGGGCGGGAATGAGTTTCCGCAGACGGAGCAAAAGAATTTTCGGGGCTCACAATTTCCCACTTAAAATGGAAAGCAGAGTGGGAAAACAAGAGACGGGAGAAATTCGATAAGCGTGGCCCTTCGGAATCCTTCGCGGCGCCGAGATATTCGTAATCTCACTTCCGAAGGAGGAAAATCCTTTGACGAACGTTCCGACGCGGAATGGCGACCTTTCAGAAGAAGAAGAAGATCCGTTTACCTCGACATATCCGACTACATTTACGATCCTCGCTTCGCTCTTTCGGACGTCCAGGCGGAAATTGTGGGGCGGCGCAGCCGTGATCTCCGATGGAAATAATAAACAGGTCAGACGGGGGAGACTTGAGGGAAAGACGGATAGCTTTATGGGGTAGGAATTGGGACGCCGTGTGATGCCGCCAAAACAGCACATAAGCAATCATGTAGTGTAGGGGACCCTAATCTAAGGCATACGAGTCAAATCCGGCCCGTGAAAGGTTTCGTATACGGCCCGCGAACAAATTTAAGGCCGTATTCAAGACGTGATCTTTAATATTTGTATTTTATTTTGTGATATTTTTGTCTATAAATTTTATTTATTCTCGTGTACGAAAGCTTTTACTTACTCCCCGAACAGTTTATATTATATCCATAATTTATGTTATTAGCAATAACAATCCTTTAGATAAAATCCAAAGTACCGTGCCAACTTTAGTTCAGGATAAGTTACTAAAATTCTCATAAGAAGGAGATGCAAATAGTGAAAAAGGGACAATAGTAACAGATTAAACTTGCGTAATAGTATTAAAAATATTTTGTTGGTGGTAGTAAGAGTACTCTGGTAATACTTATCTTGTATTGTTGAACACTTCGATTGTCAAATCTTTGCAAAGTTTTGTTTCTCCCATCGTCTGTGATCTTCTTGCTTCCTCGCATGTTGATACAGTACATTGATTCAGCGAAACCCAGTGGAAGTGGCTTTTCGCCCAATATTTTGCCAATTACTCTATGTATGCGTGTGCAGACATGAATCCACAATCTGATTGTATTATTGTACGCGGACGATTCTATATTTTCTTGCGCTTGTTTAGAGGGATGATTTTGGGCTTGGAGAAAGAGTGCAAGTGTACTTTGAGGGTTTTTGTATGGTCAATCAATATAATAATTTGCATGGTACCCTTAATCTTGGACTAGTTTACAAACCAATCTATAAACATCTGCCGTATGTTGTAGTGATAAAACAGAATGACCCGTGCTATGTTTGGCATTCAGATAAAACAGAAAAATTAGGGAATATTATGTGGATCGTTAAATCATTTCTTTTGCGTGAAATTAACGTGGTAATAAAGGAAAATAGAGAGGCTGAATAATAAGTCCCTCCCTAGCCGAACGTCGATTATTTATATCTTGTTATTGCTTCGTACATTGAACGATATACATCATGTTTGCACTTGTATTGAAGATATTACCTCAACAATTATTGAAAGGGACGCGAGAGGAAGGTTTTTATCAATTTTTAAGCTGAATTTTGCTGCGACAAAAAGAAATGATCCATGAGTGGAAATAGATTACGTAGAAGAATCCATTATTTTCTAAATTGTTGCGTACAAATTCATTTAATTATCTTCTTAATCGGAAGATACCGTATAATACACCTCCACGATTTGCATATTTGTTAGTGTTACGATAAATATCAGCATGTCCTTCGGCAATAAAACTGAAATCTACGAGGGAAATATCGATCAAGGAACCCCCAATTATAAACAGGATCAAGGGTCTTTGGCTAGACTGGCTGGATGAAAGAGTAAGGGATAACGGGTTCCGGTGTCAACCTGGACTGTTTATTAGCACCCACATTATGGGTTAGCAGCGCCGGCGTCGGCTGATATACGACCCCAACAGCTTTCGCGGCAAAAGGGCCCGAGAACAGCATCCTCTTTATTTTTCCGACTCCAGCATTTTCGCCCGCGATCCCCCGCCCGTCCCCCGAGGAATTTTTCAACGCCTCTCCGCCCAAGTCACCTTCGCCGGATTTGTTCGGGAAATAATAAATTCTTCCCCCGCTGACGTAAGTGGGTGCGGGTTGAGGAAAATGAGGCCGGAGAAAGGGAGCGGTTTCTGGGGTGACGCAACGAGTTGACGCTTAGGTAACTTGTAGCCTCTTCCAAAAACCCCATCGCGGTGTATAAACCCCGTGGCAGACTGCATAGGATCGAAGGACCCTTTTAGCGAACCTGAGCCAGAAGATGCATGTGTTGTTGGGCTGATTGAAAAAGGGGAATCCCGCAGGAGTGAAAGGAGGTTAAGAGATGGATCCGGTACATTAGTGCTACTCCTTTTCTACATCTAGGTTCTATGTGCCTTTAGAGACACCCATGGGGGTTAGCTCTTTATTTATTTTTACGTATGATGCAAGCGGTATTTCATCCGGTGACAGCTCCTACTAATGTCTATCTACAACTTAATTCTAACCACAATCCCTTACACCAAACGCTACACACAAAAAATAATCCAAAATTATCATTAATACCCTCAGATAGTATTCGAACATCGCAACACTAGAACATTATCTACGAGTAATTTAAACTACACTTACTTACTTACTTTGACTGAGGTATTTATATAAACTGGAGATGTTTGGTGTTATGATATAGAAGGATATAGAGCTTACAAGAAACTTAGAGTAGATGAAAAAGGTGGAGGAATTGTCATATATGTTCGCAGTAACATTGAATTTCAGGAATGTTGTATTAATACTTCTTCATTTGAAGCTTTACTTGGGACTGTAATGATTAATAATTTAGAGTTTTCACTTATCACATACTACAGACCCACAAATACAAGTAAAAGTCTCTTTCTAACTGAACTAGAAGGGATACTGAATAAAATCGAAAATCGAAATGTGATTACTATTGGTGACATTAATATAAAAATTATCTACAAATTGGATATATATATGTATAGGCACCCATTAAACGATGCCCTTTCTTCAGACATTAGTCAGGATGTAATCCGTCGAGGTTTCGGTTCCCTCAGAGATTATCCTTTTTCCGATCGGATTCCCATCGGATCGAAGTATAGGACATTGGATATAATGTCCAGCTTTGGTCCATGGATTCGTTGGGGGAAACCCTAGTCACGTTAACTAGAGTAACTAGAACTTGGGTATCTGGTCAGGTCCAGAATGGCGCTGTTTGTGACAGTCCCTCTGTGGAGTGTACAAACACACTGTAAAGAACTACGTCTCATGAGGTTGTCCCTGTGTATGCGGAAGCCGACATCTCCGGTGAGAGTGTCGGGGGGAAATGGGGCGATGAGGGGGATCCACGTGGGAATAACATGGTGCGAAAAAGAAGACGAAAATAGAGGAGAGGAGAATGAGTGTCTAAATAAAGAATGGGGGCAAAGGGAAGGGATCAAAGGGGGTTGAAATAGGGAGATTGGAGTAAAAGGAAGTTGGGGAGAATGGTGTAGGTATGAGTACGTAGTAAGCGAGTGAAGTAGTTTGTTTAAGGGAAATACTGAAGAGAAATAGATGAAAGATATTCGAAAGTAAAAATTAAACGCATGTTAATGTAGAAGAAGGGAAAAGGTAAAAGAAAATGATATATTTACAATGGCGCAAAGTAACAAAAATACAGCGAAATAAGATGAAAATAGGGAAAAGGACAACTGAAGGAATGAAACCATTGTTTGGAATTTTGAAAACATTAGAGGTTCAATAACTCACCCTAAACCGTCTTTGTCTTCCACAGTTTCCACCAATTCAGGAAGCGATGGACAGTCCCGGATTCATTAGCCTAACTATCATCAACAGGATTAGAGTTCTGTTCAAACTAATGAAAGCAGAGGAACGCAAATTCCAAAACAAACACTTCGGCCTTCACTCGGTCGAACTTAATCAAAAGCAAATAAGATAAAAACAAACTTTAACTTAACTTAATGTGTGTAATAAATTCAAATTTTATTTTTATCTTATATGTTCACAAAAGCAAAATATTTTTGATTGTTGAAATAAATACCGACTAAAACATCTATTATTTTTACGAAACCATATAAGGAGTATTCTTACTTCATCAGATGTATTTTTGTTAAATGCGAAGTATTAGTAGTATTTATTATCATGCAGGCGAATTATTACTTGAATACGTATAAGTGATAAAATAGTAAGACTCATGAATTTGAAAAGAATGGATGAAAAAAGACGATAGACTATTTAAAAGAAGAAAAAAAATAATCAATAGAGAAAAAGGGTTAAATTTTACTAATGGAAAGCAGCTCATCAGTAATAGTAAATACGAAAGTAGGAGAGGGATACGCTGAAACAGATAAACAAAAATACAGCAGCCAAAATTCAAATTGAAAAAGAATAAAGAGAGGAGATTTCAGAAGCAAAGGGGACTTCTGAAACAAGGAAAGGGTAAAAAGAAGCTGAAGAGCGAGAAGCAGATAATGAAACATCGAAAATCAAAGATAACAAGGCCACCAAAGAATAAAGAGATCAGCGGAAAGCTTAATGAAAGGGAGACCGTAATAAGAGGGACAAAAAAAAAGAAATAAGCGAAGAGGATGGTTCACGATGCAGGTGAAGAGAAAACAAGGAGGGTGAGATTGAGAGGTTGATATTGGGAGAGGCGAATACATTTTGGAAAGCGGATTGACTGGTGTAGAACGTTGCCGATACGACCGAGGGACGGATATAGAAAGTGACGTCAAAAGGAATAAGAGTGGGGGTGGAATGAACAGGAATGAGGCGAGATTAAAGTGGATGATAAGAGATAAGGTAATATATATGAAAGGAATCGGAAGCGCGGAGTTGGGGATGGAAGAGGATGGAAATTGAGTGGTGTAAGTTGTCTTTCTTTATCTCTGCGGACGATGATGCAAAAGAAGAATCATTCGGAGATGATAGGGCCGAGAAAAGAATAAGAATTGAATGAAAAGCGCATTACAGTTCGAGTAAGTGGGATTGGAAAAGTGAACAGGGGATTAAATTACAAGGACATTGATTCGGTCCTTCCATTACATTTCAGAAAGATTTATTGCAGCTTATTACACTTAATAACTCTGATTTATTCTATAGATATATGAACGCTTTATTTCTCATAAGCGATGATAATCCAATGATATTTCGAAGCACAGTATAAGTATACGTATACAAAGCAATATATAAGGCAATTAGAGCTGACAAAGCGTAACAATGCACAGGGATTGAAATTTAAATTGAACACATAATTTAGGATTAGTTGAAAGGTCAATTAGATGAACAAGTATTGGTGTAAATAATGTGCGACGGGTTTTAATTTTATAGCTGGTCTAATTATTCAAAGGGAATTAATTAGACGCAAAAAAGTTGCGAAATTGTGGTCGATTTGAATTTGATTGGTTGGTTTCATTGAAAGTTGAGCAATGGTTATGAAACTAGCTCATGAATATTTAACTAATTAAAATTTTTCATTCCGCTTTGTGAACCTATTACCGTACACGTGACAATTCTTTCATTAATTTTATAATGAGGATTGCGATGATATTTAAAGATTTTATAATTCCTATCAGGTACGCATTTAGAAACATGTGAACACCAAAAGCACACATCTTTGAAGAATCTCTTACTCTCTCTTCCACTTTTAAAGGTTCAACTCGCTTATTTTTGAAATTATCGTGGCCTCTCACCACGCAGGAGAGAAAACTTTCTATATATTTCAAATTCATCTGACCTACAATTGGTAGGAAGATGGCCAAACGAGATAATAAAATCAAGGAAGAAGTTTCATAAGCAGCGCAAACCTTATTCAGAAGAATTCAACGGTAAAGGTGTATCAAAAAACTGTATCATATGGTAAAGTTGATAATGAAGTACTTTTAACTTTCTGTTGCCAAAGAGTAGGAGTTGAGTGCCGAGTTAAAAATGCATGAAGTATAGTTCAAATGCAAGGAATTGAATTTAAGAGATAGTTTGTTTTCAAGAAATAAGTCGAAAGGGAATTCAGTCATACATAACACTGTGGACGTAAAAAATAACAAGATGCTATGAAAATGTAGCAGTTAGGGAGCATTTTAACATCAAAAGATACCATCAATTGCTTCAGGCAGAACTTTGTGGTAAGAATCCGTAATAATTTCAATAATTTTTTGGCTCTTTTTAGAGCAGCCTATACTTAATGCATGTATGCTTATGCCAAACGTTAAAGCCTTTTTCAAAATGTATTCACACCTTCAGAATTGCAGTCCAAAATCATATCTTGTATACGAGACTGATCAAAGAGGTAATCTTCCTTTGTAGATTTCCAGTCAATCATTCAATGTCGCGACCATTTTACCCGAATAATATTTTAATGTCTTCACGTAATCAAAAGCATATAAAAAAAACATTGATATTTTTTATGCCTTTAAATGCATCGGTTTCCATTATCACTTAATTACGCGTCTAGAACTTCCAGCAAATCTCGTTTGATATACCGCTCCGGGGGAGCCATTCGGTGACCAGAAAAATAAATTCATCCCGAAGGAGGAAAGATACAAGCGTCTTGGCGGAGATTGCTCGGAGTGAGGGAAAGGGAGAAAGTGAGGAAGAGTAGATCGAAAGGAAAGATAAAGGGGGCAAAGGGATTTTTAATTTAGTGTAGGTGGTGAGATGTGAAGGAAGGAACCCAAGCGAGAGAGAACATTTCCCTCAAGAGAAACCCCTTTTCTGATGAAGAAATCTCTCGGAGTCGGTCAAGGGAAACGATTCGAGTTTTGAAAACTTTGAGATGGTTTCAGACGATAAGGTGCGGGCGCGCGGCTGTGCGTTTGCTGGTGCGGTTTGGGAAAGGAGCGGAGATTCCATAAAAGAGGAAGGAAATGTGAGGAGACGGCATTAAACATTCGACCGAGAATAATTTTTTCTCGAATTATAAGAGTTCTCCCGAGACGGATGGGATTCGGAAAAAAATTCGCTCCCCGAGTATGACGCCGGCTCCGGTATTAATTCAAATCACGATACTTGAAGAAGGGATGGAATATTTAAAGCTGCACGGTCTACCGTAGGTTTCCTTTGATATTCATAACAGGCTATCCTGTCGGAGTGGAAGCGATACTCCATATTTTGAGCTCAGCCAAGAATTGAACGCTTTGGGATATCGTGAAGTGGTATCTAAAACGAGGAGAGATGCAGGTTGTCGTGCGTAAATTAAAGTCGACCATTACGTGTCGTCGTTATCTAAAGTTATGCGGTAGTTTATAGATGTTGTTAGAGGTTGAACGGAATTTGGAATTTAACTTTCACGTATAATTTCCTACAACCTTTGTTGTGTATTATTCCAGCCATTGAAAGTCTGATGTTTTCTTTAGATGTAACCCTTTCTTTAAATAGTTAGCATTACAACATTTGTAGATAGTGCAAAGTAACCGAGTAAATAAATAACTGCATTGATTCAAACGCTGAAGCTCTAGAGCTAATTAAGCAAAACTTATGGCAAGGAGAAAATTAACTTAGTATCAGTTAAACTAGAGTTTATTCTAGTGAAAATGAGATTTAGCTATCATTCTCCTTACTGTAATGGAGTTCTATGTTGTTAATACTTTTTCAATTGATAATATTATGTGAAAGTGATCTTTTACTTAGAACATATTTTGTAATGTAATCCATAAAATTTATGTTCTCATGCTTTATCATAAGAAATAGAAAAACACAATTAATAATTAAAGCAAGAATACTAGTATTAAAATAAATAAAAAGTAATGAAAGATTTTTTAAATAGTGCGTAAACTTTATATTGTGTTTATTACAGAGTCATGTTTACGTTTAATTCACTTAATGGACTGAGACTGTCTGCATTAAAGATACATAGTATGGTATTATTATAAAATCGTTGAGAACTGTGCGCTTATTCAATTAATTTGTAATAACTAGTTGATTAACGCTGATGGATTATCTGAGATCATCTTGAAATTATAGAAAATGATTAATAAACAAACAATTAAAGAAAAAGAAATATTTTATCTTTTTAAAGTTTGTGAGATTTTTCTTGCTTGAACGCCAGTATTTTTATGAAAACAAACAGAGGAGGCAGATCTCCCATTTACTTTTAATTTCGTCTCATTTCGGAGATCTTCATTGTTTTTGAAGCAAGTTAGGGAGCTAAACTAATGAATGAGGTGATGGCGGTGGAAGGAAACTTCTTCTCTCTCTCTCGTTTACTTTCTCGGAGAATCTCCGAAAGGGTGATAATGGGACGGGAGATGAGAGAGAGAGGGGTCCTGAAGAGGGAAGGGAAGAGGTTACGATTTTTAAGCATGATGAGGGTAGAGGAAGTTTTTAAGGGCGATGGAGATAATAAGATGATAAAATGAGCTATGATCAAGGCAAGTTGTAAAATGGAATTGCTCCCCTTCTTCGCCAAGGATTTTCAATTTATGCTAAGATGAGGCCATAGATAGCCAATTTATGTTTGTTTGGAGGAAGAAGTCTCCTAGGAAAAAGCCATTTCCTGTCCATATATCGTATCACGTTACGCTCCGACGCTTATCTGAGATTTTCTTGTTAGTTCATGCACGAACAATTCCCTCCCATATTGTTTGAACCTGTTTGAGTTGGTGGAAATTTATGTTTCGAACAGGGAAGTTAAATAAAAGGAATAATCTAAGTTAGGAGTTGAAGAACATTAAATTTGAAAGTAGAGTGGAAAGAAAGTAATTGTTTCTTGTAATTTACAGCTTTATACGATTTAAAATTCGAATGAGAAATGTATGATCTCTTTATTCGACTTTAAAGCCTTTGGAAAATTTACATATTTACCAGTTCTCCTTTGTACATCACTATTGAAATTATTTTTAAATTAACTACGATAGTTCATTCTTAATATAGTTCTTAAAATATTACTGTACTATAATCTTTGACGTTTTGTGCTTCATACTTATAAATTCGGTATTATATAAGCAATCATTTTTTGCAATTACAAAGCTTAATTTTCTTGGATTTTTATTGGACAGAGGCACCAATGCCGGTTATCTTCGTAATAATATTTAACTATTTCTACTCTTTTATTACATATAACTTTATTGGTTAGCAATAATATACCGAAAATTATGATTACAGCATCAGTTTTTATGCCTATGAAGTTTTAAGGGCATTAAATTATATGTATTTTGATGGGCCTTCCTTTTTGTGCCTGCTCCCAAAACAAATGATCGCGCAGTTCTTCCTTTGGAAAACGTAAATTTACAGAGTGGGGTCGATAGAACTCCCGAGAGCATTGAGATACTCGGAGAAAGTACGAGAAAGGAAACAAAAATCTCTTAAATCATCTTCACCTCCATTCGCGGGACTCTCTCCACAGACGAAGATTGATTTTAATGGAAATCGTCCTAAAACAGATACCACTCGAGTTATGGGAGATCCAAATTCATCGCATTTTTCATACTTCCCGTCGAGATACATTTCGAAAACCTTCGGGAGAGCAAATTAATCCATAGGATTACCGCCCGAGTAACGGTGCGAATTAATTAAAATCATTGGGCATGAGGGAAGGAAACGCGCATTAGGAAGGTTATTTTTTCCCCGGAGGAGATGATATAAATAATGCAGTTCCGAGGAGGAATTCTCGCCGTATGGATGCCCTCGTGTGGGAGAAAAGTGTAACTGCCGAGACGTAGAGAAATTCCTCCGATTCGGAGTGAGCGAATTTCGCGTAGTTAGGGATGCATAAGATTCCTGGGCTTTGCGAGGCGGCTAGCATAAGATTCAAGGGGCGTGCGGAAAGAGAAGGGATTGCAGGTTGAAGTGGTCGGAAGAAAGGGTGTGGGAGTCGAATAAAGAATACGGGTACAAAAAGGGACAGCCCCTCCGAGAAAAGAGAGAACTTTCGGCTCAAAAGCAAGCAGTTTAAAAAGGGTTAAGAGGGGCTGAAATGAGGAAAGAAGAGTTTTCGCTATGGTTTTGTCTCTGGAGAAAGGAGTAATTTAGGGCGGAGGATTGTAGGGACGATAACGGAGTGTATTGAAAACATGAGGAATTGAGCTTGTGTCGGTTCTCGGAAACTGCAATTACGTGGGAGTTAAAACTCGAGTCATTCGCGGGGAGAAACTTTGGGTGAGAAAGTTATGATTCGTGGACAATAATCATCGCTCTTTTGATAAGTTTGTATATTAGATGAATCATTCCCAAGAAAAAATACATGAACACCGTCTGGTAAGACCGAGAATTATACCTGGATTTGCCGATTGCGGGTTAGTTGCTTAATATTTATTAACTGGTAGAGCAACTGAATGGCAATCGGGAGATCCGGGTCTGAGTCCCGTCTTGTCAAACGTTTTCTATGTCCGCTCTTCCTTGGGAATTTTCCTAGGTCCACGACCTTTTCATTCTAAGTTCATTTTCACCATTCCATTGAAATGAATTTTATATAATGAGCATATTGTAAAGAAAGAAATCAGAACATTGCTATTAATGAATCAAGTGTTTAAAATATCTCTAAATCCGTCTTTGTCAGCCTTCCATACCGCGTTGTAACCGGTTCTAAAGAGAGTGGAAGGCGCGGATTGTTGACGTTCTAAGATGCACCCAATTTATTTTTAACAGCAGATAATAGAAGATCTATTTTATCTCTTAAAATGATAGCGTGGCTATTTAAATGTACAGGGACGTTTTTAGAAGGTCAGTAATGCACCCCTTCAGTTTTATTCCAGATAGTTGCAACGACATACTTTTGGTCAATATTTTAACCTCAAATCCTTTAGGCAATTTATGAATATAAGCCATCGTTTACTATATTTTTGGAAATTGTTATCATCCACGTTTTGAATATCGTTATCCTGTCAATAGTTTCATAGTAGTAACATTGGAAATACTATTTTATTTCAAACAGTCACCGGTTTCATTGTAAAAGTTACAACGCTTAAACTCTTCACGAAATGTTTAAATTAGTTTCAATCGTCCCCTCATTATCATTGCCAAGCAGAGAAATCGTCTTTACATCAATTAAAATTCTGCTGGACCTTTGTGGTATTTGTAAATACCAAATACTTTCGTACAAATATGTGCATTCTTAAACAGAATGAAACCCCAAAACTTTCCCGAATTTTCAGATTTCCACCTTGAAATAATTTTGCCGATATTTTCGCTTTTTTGATATTACGTAGTTTGGAAAGGACCAGCTTATTTAACGTTCCCCCATTTATTTTACAGAACTAATTTTCTCCGTTAAATGGAACCAAAAATTGAGGACCTCCAATTAGCTTTAATAGAATGGAAATCAATTTCGCGCATAATTTTGTGATGGGCATAAATTTTTTTATGACTTCATCCTGACGCGAAGGCATCCGCAGTCATTACGTTGATGCTTATAATCATTAATCATTGAAATCCATTCCCTATATATTTGTATTGTATATTAATCTCATATCACAGCCGGTCTTCCTGACGATTTCCTTCTTGATTATTTAACTGGAATCACATAGCAGAGCTTTTAAAAATTTATGAAAAGTATAAATTCAAAGATGTTCTTAAATTTTTCTCAGCCTTGTAAGGATACATTGGCATTAGCTGAATTTGTATAAAGTGACTTTCTGCTGCGACCATGCAATAAAACAGGATTATAACAGTCCCAGAATTTAGTAGGATGAGTCAAATACCGCAAAGTAAAATTATTAAATTTTTCGAGATTGATTGACCTATGGTGCTCAAATTTCTGATAGAAATTGAGGTATAATTTTTCAACTTTTAATTACAAGTTATTTACTACAATTATATCGCGTTAAATGTGTCTTTTTTAACTAAATAATTTGACAAGATTATAAAATTCTGCTCAGTAGTTAGGCTGTGTTCAGAAAGAATATAATTCCGTATTTTCATAGAAGGATATTCACCGCATGAATACTTTTACCTCCGACTCTCGTTGGATATTTCGCAAATATCTAGCTTTATGGCTCCAATTCTAAATCCAGGGAGTAATTTAATCTGGATTTTTACTTATGAGTAGCTCGGCTAGATTTTTCACTTATCTTTATTCTGTCTGACGCCTTGAATTTTTTATGGAGTTAAGTAAAAAAATGTTAATGCAGACAATTTTGAATTTTTCCTTTTATTTATATGTCAGGTCGATTTAAATTTCCCTCACTTTAGTTAACCTTTACAATATTCGTCTCCATCAGTTGAAAATGTTGATAGTTTTTGTAAAATTAGGTATTTAAAGATGTTAGAGACGCTTAAGAAGACGAAAACGATTAGATAAACATCGTGCTTCTATTTTTTAATATGAATTTTAATATAATAATTTATTCTTTCCTTAGTCATATTCATGAACTTATTCATAAACTAAGAGTCTTACATTTTCTACCACTGACTTTCTTTTTGCTGAGAGGAACTTTTAAAATCCAGTACATAAAGTATAATAATGAAGAATAAGAAATTTTATCCGGATGGAGGATCTTGTATTCTTGAAGATCCTTCCTTTATTAAGGATAATGCTCCAAGTAGCACCGTCAAACGACCCCTTTTCATTCCTGAAACAAACAAAACCCCAACGGAGTCATCATTCTGTTATGCCCTATTTTCTACCTCTAGTGACCGAGATGAAATAACGTCGACTTGGGTTTGAGAGCCCGATAATTAAGCCGAGAAAGTCGGTTAAAAGCTCTACTTTAACATCCCTTCATAATTAGTACATCTTCGCATCTCGAGGAGTTCACTGCGAGATAATAATTCTCCGGAGTGTATACGCCTCGGATTATCGTCTCGTAACCCGTATTGTAAGCAGAGGTCGACCCGTAGACCATATAACTACGAAACAAAATGGTGAAATAATGCTCGCTCGGCAAAAAAGCCATTGAGCGAATAATAAAGCGACTTCTCAGGGGAACAACGAGCTTATAGAGAGACCAAAAAGAATTGCCTCTGTGAAGAAAGCGGGGGACGAAGTTTTCAAAAAATAAGGAGTTGAAGATTCGGTCGGAATTCGAAGGATGCGTTAGATGGGACGGGTTTAATGCCATCTGTTGAATGTCAAATGAAGGACGGAGAGACAAAGGGGAGTGATTTCGGAAAAAGTGGAGCAGGGTAAGAGGGAAGGAGATACCTTTGGGTGTAGGTGGCGTGCGTGGCTCGGGGATAAGCGAATCCTATATGTCATAGGCCGAAAGAGAGGGGAAGTTAGAGATATATGGCCGAGAATCACTTCTGCTGAGTTAAAGGTCGTGAGAGGGGGCTCTGGAAAGAATTCGATGAAAAGGAGAGAAGCGGTACGCACTACTGTAGATCTCTCTCTCTCTCGACCGCAAGCGAGGATGAGTCGGAAGAGGTGACCCTGTTTCCAGGCTCGGTATGAGGAAACAATAAAGGAAGGAATTTTTATTTACAAAGTACTAATAACTGTTCCATGGAATAATGGTGCCATCTTCGATTTTTGCTGAAGACCATGTCTTCATGAATCGTAACTCTAAATTATATATCTAAGCTGATAAAGTGAAAAAACATATATATTAGTTGTATTTGTATATTTTTTAATAACTTTTGATAAATAAGCGAAGAAAAAGTAATAATAACAAATATATTACTGGCTGCGATAGCGTGCTTGCCTCCTAACTGTAAGGTCCCCGATTCGAATTCTGGATAAACGGATTTGTGTGTGTTTGTAAATAGTAATAATTATTGAAATGTTTGTCATTGGAAACTTTCGTCCTGTTTCCATTATAGAATTTATAATTTATATTATCAATAGGAACCTGAATTATACTTTGGTTCGTAGAAATTGCTAACTTTATGTGCTTAGGGCTTAGAATATTATAATGGACACTTCTTCATCAGACTTCCTTCTCTAGCATATTTTCTGCTTATTTCTATTTGTATTTTAAAAATATAGTACAATTAAACAGAAATTTCACTTAAAAAACTCGTAATATCTGGAAATGCCTATTTGATTTGTTATTCATGTTTTAAATGAGTAATATCCTAGGAACCGAGAAGTTGTTTTTAAGGTAGGGTAGGAACCTCTAGATGGAGTTGATATATTGTTTAGTCAAACTAAACTGGAACTGTTGAGCCTGATAGAAGATGAAAAATATTAAATTTCCTCCGTAGTAGGTTTCCTCCGCGGACGGAACAATATGCGTTCTTTTTCTTTAGATATTCAATTAAGTCCGGCAGAAGTTGCCTTCTCCTCGGAGTGATCTTATTCATGAAGATAAACTCGAGTGGTTTCCGGAATTGTAATTTTAGAAGCGAAAATAAACGCGGGAGTGGTTTATTTTCATTCGGAGTCTCATCTTGTGCTGTCAGGAATATTCTTGCTTCTGCTGGAAACGAGGTTGAAGAATTCGCCATCTTTGTTTATTATCCTAGTAGTTCGCGAAAACGAATTTCACGAATAACTTGGGTAGGGACTCTCCTTATTTGATTCACAAATAGTTACTCCTTGAATGGCATTTCTATCCCTTGTGTCCTGAGTTTTTAAACAAAACATCTTTTTGTCGTGTCTCAGTTGGATAGTCGAATATAATGGCGGATGAATCTGTGGCCGAACAAATTCGCCGAAAATAAATGTTTATAACTTTTCGCAAATATCAAGGGATATATTAGAATTTTATCAAACTCTACATTTATATGAAATAATCATTAATACTTCGGAAGCAAGGAAGGATGGTAGAATAGTATGTAGGCAAAGTGTACCCAGTATAGAATTCCACAAAGTTAAGACGTTGACGATTGAAATTATTCGTACATACTTCAGTAATATCCTTTAGAGTAAATTAAGAAGATGGTCCGCTTTGATAGCCTTATTCCATAAATTTATGAAAATGGAACCAATTTATTATTCTAAGAGATAGATATTCTAAAATTATTATAAGCTACAAAAGAAATGCAGAGCAATGTTTTATATTTTTACTTTTTAAGCTCACAGCAGAACCAACCAAAAGGCAACTTAGCGAATCCACCCTGGGGTTTCAGAGCTTCCCTTACCGTATAAATCATCCCGCCAGCTATCGCACATGTTCAGACAATGGAGCATGCGTAAAAACCCACAAGACGCTAAATTGAATCCGAAACGCTTTCGTCAGTCAGAACAAACCCGCGAGTGTGTTCAACGCGTCGTAACGAAGAGGAATTGTTTTGTCATCAAACCGAGCGAAAGAAATCCAACGGCAAAACTGCAACGGGAGACAATGGGGCGACTGCAAAAGGGTGCGCGCAGAAAATGGATAACTCGTCGAGAGCGCGTACACCGATGCGGGGGAAAAAGAGCTCGCGAGAGAATTGGCCTCATCTCCGCGATGAAACTTGCGCACCACAACACGGCCTAGGAAAGAATAGGCAATATGTAACGCGGAGGATTTAGGAAGCAAAGAGATTACGGCAACTGCGACTCGGATAAGCACCGAAGACGGCGTTTTGTCGAGTGCATCCCTCGAGTATTGACGTTAATGTAAGTAAACAAAAGCATTGTTTCTCTGAAGGCCTCCTTTATCAAAGCCACCTATTCACTTTGGTTGGAATCCACCGTAAGACGTTGTTTGCAGTTACCACGTCAATCTCGATAAACGACCTATCGCACCGAGCGGGTTTTGCACGATTGCATTAAATACTAATTATGCACGCCAGGCGGCTTTGGGGCAGCACGTGCACAAAAGACGCAGATAAAGGAAGGCGGAAATCACAGGGGAGAGGTCGTGAGCTGAAGAATGATGACGTACGAGAAATAAAAAAGGAGTAATTTTCTCGTATGTGCATTGCGATGGAAAGGTCGCGACATATTTCACGCGGTACGTTAATCTGCTCTCCAAGAAGAAATTAAAGCGAATGATAAATAGGTGCTCATGCCCGCTCCGATATAATCTCCAACAAATGAAATTATGGTGAGTATCACGGTTATTGATCATATTTATCAAAGACAGTACGAATTAAGCTATCCGCGATATATTCAGTGCGCGACTTTCCGATAACATCAGAATGAATTTGCTGCTGTGACTGACTTGGAAAACAGATAGTGTAAACGCATGTCGACGCAGAAATGTGCTCTATAAATTCTGTCACAACAGAAGTGAACGAAATAACTGACAAATCTGATATGTCCAAGCTCAACTTTGTGGAAGGAAATCTTACTGATAAAGTCAAACATTTATTTAGCAATTGCCATGAAATGCCATATATACTCGTGTATAGCACGAGTTTTTCAGCACATTGTTATGCTAAAACAAGCCCCTTTTGGCTTATACTCGAGTGGAAGTTGCACTTACTTGATCTCCAGTGGAAAAAGTCTTCCGTAGTCGGAAATTGGCTTGTAATTTTTCTCACTTTCTCAATTTACAAATTTTGGTTAATTTTCTCCACAATCCGTTCCGTCAGTCGGTAGTTGTCGAATTGAAAACAGTAATATTTGATCGGACCACCATAGGCTTATAATCGAGGCAATTAGCTTTTTGTGATAAAAATAAGGTGACTCGGTTTATATTCGGGCGGGCTTATACTTGATTTTATACCATATACGTATTATTTAAAAACAAGACGACTAACTTCTACAAGTAGAAATCATGAGGATATCAAGAAGCATATTCTGCGGATGCACTGAGCAGTGTTGAACGTAATCATTGTTTTTAAATATCGCTTACTCAAGAGAGAGAATGGCAAATAAATAAGAATAATAATGAAATGAGGTAGATGACTGTCCAAGCAAAGCGGACCATAAAAATTAACGAGTTAATAAAAACCGCGACTTAAACATAGGAGGCAACAAAGGGCCGAAAATATAAATCCGTTCTTTTTTGGAGGAAATTCCTCAAACGGACTCGCAAATAGGCGGGTACGGAATGGAAGGCTCTCGTCACGTTCGTTTTTGAACGAGTGGTGCGGACGATGGAGACGAAAGATTCGAAAAACAGGTGTGGGCAACTTTCTAAAAAGGTCGTTGTGGGGAGAGGAAGAAAGGATGATAAAATAAGAGAGGAGGGGGAACAAAGGACCGGAAAAGAGGGAGGAGAAGCGTAAGAAACTGGTAATAGCCGTGAAGATAGTTCGGAATGGTAGGAAGAGTCGGAAAGTGCTGTTGGAGCACAGGTCTTCCTGGAGAGGATTCAACCCAAGGAGAGGGAGAATGGAGTGTAAGGTTGACCGGTCGCAGGCACGGACGAGTAACGCACATGAGGAAACTCTTATACGAAGACCATCAGTACATGGGCGACTGGCCGAACATGAATCGAATTTATAGTTAACACTTTATAATGAAATATATTTCCATTTGCGTGCATTTTAGCCGTTTCTCAAAGCCGCGCATGGAGTATATATATTTGAAGGAAGAAAGACGACGGCAAAAGAATATATAGTACCTTAAAATTATATATCTCTGACTAATATGGTAAAACATACGTGCAGATGTAAATGAAATTATTTATAATTAATTATATTATTTAATATTAACATGATTGATATTTCAAGCCTTTTATCACTGACTTCTTTTATATATATTTGGTGGGTAGTTGAAGATGAAGGATCGTAAATTATATTAAATGAAACATCAACTATAGCGGTGTCACAGTTACGGCGTTGAGTATGACATACATTGAATCACGTAGAAGGAACTGACTCCCGACATGGAATCTCCCAAAAGACAAATGCTCACGCAAGGAATGAGAAATATTCATCAGGGATATCAACGTGATTCTGCCTCAATATGTTACCCTCCAATTCTTTTTTTGATCTTCGGTAGGAAGAGCTTAATACCATAAGTACGATAGTGTGACAGATATTGTCTCCTTAATTCATTTCCAACATTTTGAATTTTATGAATATATATCAGAGATAACTTTGAGTTGCAATATTCCAAACATAAGGTCATTTAAAGATTCAACTTTATAATTTAATCACAGTTAAATTCACAATGTATAACACGTGATTCATAATTAAATTCTGAGTAAATAATAACGAAACGACTAAAAGTGATTTTTGTTGACTCAATGATTATTTCTGCGTTGCTATATCGACCGTCAATTGTCTTCTTTCAAGTCCTGTCGCAAATAGTATGATATTTTAATTATTATCCCCTCCTTGAGAATAAACGAGCAGTTCGATTAACTTATTATATATCCGGAGGTCAAAGTGTACCGATTAGCGTATCGCTTCAGAAACACTACCCGTAAAGAAGGGACCGAGTGGGGGAAAGCAGTCAAACGGAAAGATGGTGCGGCAATTAGGCTAATAAGAGAGGCCGCGATCGGAGGATGCCGAAAACGGCTCAAAAAAGCGTCGGAAACCTTCGAGAGAGTGGATGGGAGGCGACTGTGGGTATTATACGCGAGACCGTAAAGGTTCGCGAAGGGAGGGGGTGTGGGTGGCAATGGGTGAGTATAATGTGTGTGGGTGGGGATGTGAACGTAGGTGGACTGTGGGTAAGGGATTTAGGGGCCCTGGGAAGGGAAAGAAAGAGGAGGGGAAATGTTCCCTTCTCTTTCTCTCCTTGCTTTCCGTGGAGGTGGGAGAGGTGGGGCGGAGGGGAGGGGCCGCGGAGGGGCCAAGTCCTCTCGGTAGATACGGAGCGACAGTCATCGAAGCGGTGGCAGTACGTAAGGGTTAGCCAAGCCGGCAGGTTCTGCGGTGTCGGCCACCGGGAAAAAAGGGTTGTTTTTCCGTTTAACCGCGCAATTAATGTGAGAGAGAGCCATTAGGCCTTCGGGAGAAAGCGCAACCCGATAAAAAAGTTCGAGGGAAAGAGTAAATACGTACGGAGTAAAAGATTCGTGTGACCGCGCGGGGTTTTCTTTTTCTTTAGAGGGAAAATACTCGGGGTAACCACCTGCTCTACCTCTCTCTCACTCGCTTTCCCTCAGAATATTTTTCCGTCGGGAGGAAACGTGTTTGTGTGGTGGCTATTTGTATGATTTTGGTTCCTCCTGCTGGGTGGGCACATTTTTTTCGTGTGGTGTAAGTGCGTGTTGAGGAAATTGAGTGTTTCGTCCCAAAGCGTGTGTTCTTGTGCTGAAGAGCAGAAGAGGTGAAAGTTTGCATCCGGCGACGGGCGAAGAATCCTACGGAAAAGAGGATTTGGCACACTCGGGATATTTGCGTTGAGTGAAGAAGGACTTTGATTTCCGAGATTTCTGCACGTACGTTAGGAGAGGTAGGAGTCAAAGGGGGAATAGGAACTTTCTTTTAGTCGCCGAAGAGGAAAAGAGGCGGGTTCTTCTATTTATTATAAGGCGTGGAGTAGGTATAGGATTAATAATGAGTGGGAATGATCGTTGCATGAAGAGATAGAAAGGGAATCATCTGTGCGTCTCGAAGAAGCAAGAGGAACGGAAGAGTGCTCCTACACTTATCAGTTATTCAGAAGAAAAGGGCAAAGGTTTTAAGAGAGAAAAAGGGAATTTCAAGAAGGTTCATCTTCTTACGTTCGGTTTGCGAAACACTGAAATCCGCCGCATTTTGTCGGAGACCTTTCACTCGGAAACACGAGGACAAGGAACAAAACATTTACATTTTTTTCGAGCCCCTCTCGCGATCATTCCTCAAGTCTTGTATCCTCTTGTCCCCGGAAAAAAATCTTAGTCTCTCCTCTTAGGCCAGATCTCCCTCCCTCGTCGAATCGCTCACCATTCCACCTCCGTCCGCTAGGAACAAACCCCAACACTTCCTCGACATTCTCTCGTAGGAAAACTGGCACATCTTCTCACTCGTTTCCCCATATCAGCACTCGAGTCACGGCATAGAAAGTAGAGCCAAACCGTAAGACACCCGTATATCTTCCCGTATCCTTTTCCCACCCCGACTTGAGTGATCATTTGAAAGGAGGGTGGAGTGTTAAACGGGCCGTGCAAAACTACGCCCGAAGATTATCTGTTATTTGCAGCGAGATCCCGCCACCTCGGAAAAACTCCAGCCCGTAATTAATTTGGGAAGACACCCAAGGAAAATTATATTCCCACAGTTATCGGCGACAACGCGACGACCGGAGAGATAATTACCCCTGTCCGCGGGGCTGGGAAGGAACGCAAGGATGATTTAACCTCACCCGTTACCCACCTATAAAACCCACAAATAAAACCCCCGGAAGAGAAGGGTTTCAATTACGGAACCGCTGATCCGAAAGGAGCGCCGAGGATTATAAGGTAGATAAAAATCCTTATTCGATCCGAGGAAATCCTTTTCGACAAAAGGGCGGATTATGTCCTTGATATTTTTTCGATTTATTTGAAACTCTTCTGCTTCATTCCCTTCCTCGTATCCCCGTCTCGAACGAGGAGATAACCTCGTAAAGCTTGCGGAGGGAAGAAGTCACTCCGTCAACACTTTTATGCACCCCATGCTATCTCGCGCCAGCTAATCGCCGGAATCTCCACCCGCAGCCTCATCCTACCTAAAACGCATACTCCTACAAACCATTCCCTCATAATTCCCCCTTTTAATCCCCGCCTCCATAAATTTCCCCGATCCAGATCGCTTTTACAGCCGTCGGCGACGCCTTTGAGTCCTCCGTAGTCTCTCTCCTCCGCAAGCAGTCGAGAGCGGTCCCATTGCCCTCCTTTCGCACCTCCGTTAAAGGACCCGCACCTTTCCGTCCAACATAAAAGTCCCCTTCCTTTCCGATGTCTTCTTCCCCCACGGCTTTCATCCTCCTCTCCTCTCCCTCCCTCTGCCGTTCGTATTCCTCCTCCACGTTGCTCTCCTACTCTTCCTACTCTTCGTCACCTCCACTTTCCTCGCATTCCTATTCCCCGCCTCCGCGGACAGCCCGGCCACGTCATGGGGACTGACGCCGACCAGTGTAAGTAGATCGGAGGATATAGGGAGCGGGCGGTGTTAAGAGGTGGAGGAATTTTCTGCGGAGGGCGACTTTTCCCTTCTGTCCGATAGCCCCCAGAAATGGATACGCCTCGGTCATATTGATACGATTTCCTTTTTCTGCCGAGGAGGAAGTGGGACGTTGTGTTGCGAGGGTTGGCGGCAAAAAAGGTCGCAGGCGGGGATGTAAATGTGACGGCCATCGCCGGAGAGTTTCCGCGGCGTTTACCGAGGCCGAGAGCGGTGTTTCTTTATGTCTGCTCTCTTCCCCATTGTCCTCTCTAATGGTTCCCCCGGGTTGTGATTTAAGGCGTCATCTCTTATCCCGGGGTCCGTCAGCCCCAAAGGGACCCACATAACTGGGAAGAAATGCTGAGTCCGTTTTTGGGAAGTCAGACTTTTGAAAGAGCGTTGGAAGTCACATTTGCAGCGCTACATGGGGTTTTGTTCAAAGATGTTTGTTCAATGAGGGTAGTTTAACTTTGAAGGGTTTAGACCGAGAATGGGGTCCCGGAGATGTTACTTAGGGTCGTTGTGGTTTGAATGGAAAACTTTCGGTCTTCTGCCCTCACGCGTGGTTGAAGGTGACAAAGTGGCTTACGTAATGTTTTCATAAGGAAATAACACAACGTCCAACTTCGTCCCCTGGTCATGTCCATAAGATAATAATGTTCGCCCTCCGGTATAAAAGTAGAAGCAGAGTTGAAAGGAAGAAACGGAGAAAGAGGTTACGGCGTGCTTTTTTCGCAATTCCCCTCTCAAACTCCATTTCTCTCCTTTCTCAATCCTCCACCCCTTACACAGCAAACCGCTAACTAATCCCATTATAGCACCGCAAGGTGGGACGTTGGCAGATTCTTCCAAACATTTTTTTTCCGACTCCCCTCGTCGTGTCGTTTCACGGAATTCCACTAACCCTCTGGAAGTCTTTTTGAACCATTTCCGAAAGAAATCCTCGCGGGGAGACATGTCCATCCTTCCGGTTCGCGTCGAAGGATCTGCCCTTCGCGATGGAAAGAAGCGACGCCAAAGTCTCACCTTTTTTCTATGAGTACCGTATTCTTGTTGTGCTACCTCTTGTTTGTCGTACCCTGTTGACTCCCTGTACTACCCAACTGTGACGACAATGCCATCCATATCGTGCGGCTTCCGCAGCAAGTGCCCGAGGGATTCTTTCGGTGGGTGACGGCGGGATAAGCGTGTTTCCTGCGAAGGGAAAGTCGGCTTTCGTGGTCGCCACGTATTCCCTGCCGGCAATCTCCGAAAGATCGTAATCTCCGGTAGTTATGCTCAGCGAAAGAGTTGGGCGCGTCTGATTTATGTTCACCGCTGGGAAAAAATGTTTGCGTGAGCGGGGAACGGTTGCACTTGCCGCGAGTTAGCCGGTTCCTTGCGTATCTGGGTTTAGAGATGCATGCAAAGTGAAGAATATGCATTTTTTTGAATTGCGTGCTCAGGTGTGCACGCCAAAGTCTTCCGGGGACGTTAGGTATATATTTGCTTCATAAAGTTGTTCCTTCAAAAAAGTTTTTGAATCGTGTATTCGCCGGTAGGTCTACGTGAAGAGGCATAACCATAAAGGAAATATTAACGAAGTTGGGAAGTAGAAATTTTAACCACACAATTTGAGAATATAGGCATCAAAAAAGTATTAAAATCGTTTGTTTGCTGATAGGTCTGCGTGTATGCATATGAAAGGGCATTACCAACAATACCCTAGAGGAAATATTAACTAAATGAATCAGTGGATTATTTAATCGTAGTGTCTGGAACATTTTTCGTTATTGGAGAAGTGCGCCGAAAGTTTGTCAATGTTTTCCAGGTAATTTGGTAGTATTTTTATATTCGGGTGAAAGAAATAATGTGTCAGGTTTATTTAATGCGCGGGCATGCTCTCAAAAGGTACGGCTGGCGGAGAGCAATCTTATGCCCTGAGGGGTCGAGTCCGCTGGCGGAGATGTAGAGTGGCCAGAGTCTTTATTCTGCATAGGTAACTGCAGCTCTGGAGTGGATGTACCGGGGAGCAAAGTAGGACTGGAGTGGGCCCAGCCTAAGTGGATAAATGATGAACTCCATTGATTACGGTTTAAACTTCTCAGCATAAATGGAGCAAGTATGAAACGCTAGTTAATGAGGAGGTCAATTAATCTCACTTATTATGCGGATAATGGTAATACCGAAAGAGACGGAGTGGCAATTACTTGCAGTGCTCTATAGTTTTACGTCGTGAAAGTGTCAGAATTGCTGCATCAAAAGAGTGTTGAGAGCCCCTTTGCTAGGATAGTGACATGCTAAACTGACATATCTTTTTTAAGTCCGTAGTACTGAGATATTTTCAGCCGTGAATGAGTCACTCCGTGACCCACAGAAGATATGCCTCTGCGTGGAGATAAATAACAAACCATATCAGTCAATTTAGAACGGTCCTTTCTGCGAATATTCTTTATTTATTCAATCTGCAGTGTAATTAAAGTTTAAAAGACTGTTTTGTGTAAATAAATTAGTTCGAATTTTGAGATAATACAAAATAATGTTCCTTATATTAATCTTTCATTTACCATGAGCAAAAACCGAATAAGTAGCTGCATAAATATTGGGAGGACATTGGAAATGATAACCTTAAAAATTTAAAGAATTATCGTGTAAATGAAATAAATGCTTCTTATTGTTAATGGGGCATTTTTCCTTTGTTTCAAATATGCTTGTTCATTATGTATTTTCCTATCAGTCCGATATGTTAAAACGGAATTCATGTTTACGTTTCTATAATAATCTAGATATTGAAGTTTTAAAGTTGCGCCAGGTTAAAATTTTAAAAGAAGCTAATTTAGCACGTGCGTAATATTATTGTTACATATTATATCTTCCACAAAAATCCATCTTTCCCACGAATTCAGTCAAGTCACATTTTATTTCATGTACGTGTTACCGTTTTAAATATCAACTAAACCGTTCTTTTTAAGTGTAAAAAACGACCGCGCGTCCGAAAGGTCTTAATTTCCGTTTATTCCCTCATGCACGGAATAGCGATGTGTCAGGAGAATATCAACGGGAGGCTAAAACGGCTATCCGTATTCGCTTCACGTAAAGCTGTCGAAAGATATTCTATTTCATCGCAGAAATCGCTTTATCGCGAGGAATCCGTGGGCGCATTGGGGAGGAATGGTCGAGAGCGATGCAGCTGGATGTCGGGCCGGAGGGCGCCTTTAGCCGCCGAAGGCAACTTCCGATTCCCCGTCAACTGCCGCCGTCCCTCGCAGTCCTCCACTCGGCGTCGACGCCTCAAAGGCAAAAGAAACGTATACTTCCGAGACCTCGCCCCCCTCTCAAAGTTTGCCCTCGCTTTCCAACGGAAAGTTCCCTGTGAAAACACTAACCGGATCCGACCGTAATCCAGTCACACTTGCGATGAATTTAATTCTTACGGCTGGATGTTCTGGGTAATGTTTCCATTATTAAAGAGGCGAGCGGTCCTTGCCGAGAAAAGTAAATTGAAGTTCCAACGTTGAAGGGATATGGAAACAAATTTCCAGTTTCCGGGGCAAAGCTCTTTGTTGGGGCTGTCTCTACGCTGAGGGAATACCAAAGGTGACGATATTTGAATTAGGTTCCGCAAGTTCCTGTTGACGTAATTTGCGATCTCTCAGACTTTTGCTCCGGTCACATACTTTGGGAGTTAAGCCGTGGAATTAGCGAGGCCGAGATCGATGTCTTAATTTTCTTGAATTTCTAAGATGGGGAATCGCTCGTGATTAACTCTTCTAGCTGTTCAAGGAGACTTTAGTGTTTGCGGAATATCTTGCTCCCAGAATGTTAATTGAGTGAGTATATAAGTGCTGCGTGACATTAATGGCAACATCTCTCACTCAGTGGTAAATTTCGCACGTTTTATTCAAGTACTCTGTCCCCACATTAGTGAGATTACAGTTTCTCTTTCCGTGTAATCTCAAAGATATGTAAATGTTCAGGAGCATTCTTTTTAGGATGCAGTTTCATGAAAGTCAGGCACGTGCGGTGGAATCATTCTGGAGATGGATTAAATTCATCGACCCAGCAATAAAGGATGAGACTGAAATCAGAAAAGGGTGATTATTCTTTAAAGTGCAATTTTATGTATTCCATTACTGACCTGAACGAGAAAAATACTTCGGATGGGTGGCGTTTAAATTGCTTCCCGGAAACATGATCAAAAAGAACGGGGACTCTTTTTCAAACCGACTGCTCCAGAAGATATCCGGAAAGATTTATTTGTTTAACCGCTGTAATTGAAAAGTAAATTGAAAATTGAATAATAAATCGCGGAGAGGAAGTTCGAGTAGCTTCCATGCACGCCGGGATCTTTTTTATTTTTCAAGTGCATCAGGAAAGCAAATTTTTAGGGCATCGATATCGATGATGGATAGATGTTGAATGTCATTTCATATTATCGGCGAGAGACCCCTGCATTTTGCAAGATAATGGGTGAAAAGGGATGGCATTGTCGTCACAAAACAATTGGTATATCATTGGTGTTTATATGTAGTTTTCCCCTGTACATGTTGAATGTGTATCTATTATATTGCATGTGTAATTTCGTCAAGTGTTATTTTGTGTGTTTGTGTATGATTTTGAATAATTTTCGGAGTGTGTGTTTTCTCGAATTTAATATAGTTTTTGGATTAATTCATGGGATAAATTAGCAATTGTTAATCAATATTTAGAGGCCATTTTCTAAATTAGGGATATCGAAAAATTCCAGACCAAGTTCATATTTGTGGGAAAAATGCCTTTCGCGTTAGGATCGTTCATATCCCAACTCGCTGCCCTTGATATTTCTATTTTCTCAGAATTCCTTTATTCTTCGATAATTTCATTTTTCTCGTTGAAGCGATTTTGTGGATCATCTAAATGTTCCATTTCGTCCTTTTTTCAACGGGAAATTTTAATGGATGTTTTTGAAGGCTGAAAATGAATCTCATATGAAAATTCGAAAGATAAGCTTTCGCCTTATGGAGCCTCACAAGGTGAAACTTAAAAATAGGAATATCTGCAAATTTCCACAATTGGAATGTTATTTCTCTTTAATGTTTATTTTATTCTCTGTTGAGGATGAATGTACAAACAGAAAAATTAAATGATAGTTGGGATAATAGTTGACAGATGTTTAAATAGTAGTTGTGGTAGGGACGTGAAATTATTTCATGTAATGCGATAAATACTCTTTCTATCTTTATTGTAAACGGATTTAATTTTTCTTAATACTACAGAGTTTGAGCAGTCAATGTGACTGTGGATGTTTTTCAAAGAAATTTCTAAAAGGTTGGGAACGGATACTGTACAAAGGATTTCTGTGTACTCTTTCGTACATAAGAAACATTCCTGACTATATTATTCCAAATCCATTCCTCGTTAAGCCGATATCCTCGGCGTTCTTCCGCTTTCCAGAAAGTTTAAGTTAAAAAAAGAGGGCCCAGGTGGAAAGTTTGCCGTTTAACTGGTGAATTCTGGGTAAAATCCAAATTGAATCGGCTGAGATACGCTTACAAATAAGGAGAAACAGACGGGTCGGGGCGGAAAGTTATTCCCTTTGTGCTGTCCTACTGAACCCCTTACGAGTACATCGCCGCTTGGGTTAAATTCGATTATCTTAGCATGGCGATCCTCTTTCTATTCCTCCGAAATAGGGAATGAGGAATTCGCGGCGGTAATTCTTGAGTTGTAGGTCGGGAGAAACTGAGGTCCCTCAAGTGACCTATCTTGGGCCACGAGGCTTTATGTGAAGACCCTGCGAGTTAAGGAGACGTAGGGGAGCCGCAAAAGCGTGTGATATAAACGAATATCCTTTGGGATGAGGTTGTAAGGTACAAGAGATTAAGCGGAAGGATATGGCTGAAGTTACACTTCCCTTGATGTTTTTAGAAATTTATACTCTTTTGATGTAGACTCTCCGGAGCGTATTGTTTTAAAATCATATTTCTTAGTTCTAGAAATACTATTTGATAGATTCATTCAGTCACAAATTACTTCCAGAAAAAATCAAATGTCTCCCTGTAATAAAAAGGGATTATTCTTTTCATTATAAACTATTTTTATACGATTCTAATTTAATTGAAAATCATTTACTGAAATTGTTATCTACAAGTATTAGTGTGATAAGATTAATAAAAAAATCCTTAATAAAATCAATCGTCGAAGGTTTTACGGATTGGAAATCCATATTTAACATTAAAATAACAATTTTGCTTCTCCAAAAATCATCTCCGGTTTTAGCACAAGTCGGCCATCATAAAGTGAGAAAATCACAAACCTGAAATGCAGGCCTCCTTGTTTGTTTTTCCCTCACTTTATGATGGCTAATATGTACAGAAACCAGCCGTGTATTTAATAAATTTGTGAAAAAGCGTGATTGTAATATTATTCTAACATATTCTATTAAAACATTTTCTATCCTAAAATCTCATCTATTGGATAATGTATCATCTTCTTTCGCTCTTTTTTTCTTTCTCGAAGCCCCATTCATACTAATAACAGACAATGATAAGAATAATGGAAGGATGTGTACACTTCAAAATTTACTACAAAAAATCGTCCGTATAATTTCGGATTCTAACTTTCCTTATGCTTGGTTATGCAGTAAAATATCTATAAATTATAAATTTACCGGCCCCATATCCTTCTATGGATGCCGCGGGCTGCATTTTATATAATCCTTCGTTAAAAGTGAACGATCACGTAAATATTTTGGATGCTGATCTCACAGCTTCAAAGGCACGCTCTCAGTTCGCGAACCGGCAACTGATTCCACGATAAAGCCTCCATGACGACCTATACTGGGAAATATTGACAGCAGTGCACGGCGGTATTTAACCTCTTGCAGATGAAAATAACTGCGGAGTAATCCGGCGTTTCTGTATTTGATTTATTCGCGTCGGTGAAATATAAATGCGTAGGTTTTTACAGTTATTTTTTTGTGATAAGTGGGAATCCATAAATCCGAGATTCCATCCGTAAACACACGTCCGCACGTTCATGCGGAAATGCAGTAACATACGGGTCCCCTGGAAAATAAGCGAATGTTTTTATTCAAACCGAGCTAAAATGATGTTTCGGGAAAGAAAATAGGATCCGCTGTTTCTGATGGGTTGGGCGGATTCGAAAATGTTCACTATTCTCTGTCAGAATTTTCAGATTTATGCACAATTTTACCTTTATTTTTCTCTTTTAATGAAAGTTCTGCGTGTGATACGGAGCAAGTGTGGTATTGTTGAAGAGAGATTTGGAAAGAAAAATTTTAGTGGTTTGGGGTACAATTTTTGATTAAAGCATAGTTTCCGCGTCCACCTTTCAGTTTGTATATCTCTTTTTTAAACCTGGGTGGATTCTAGGGCAACACCCTGAATGCTGTATTTTCCAGATCGTGGCTGAATTTATGAATGTTTCATTAGATGCTCAAGGTTTTCGTTGTACACGTGCCGGAGTCGTAGTGACGTAAATTACATTTCATTCAAATTCAGTGCTGAGTAAGTCAGTTCGACCAAGTTCATGTAAATGACGTGCGATTTGGGTAAACGTATGAGCTTCTAGTTCGTTCCAGAGTTGGACTTGAAAAGTCCTGAAATTGACAAACAATAAAATGCACCACCCATTTTAGTTTGTTTTTATTTATTCAGATGTGTATGGCTACTAAACTATGGACTTATTTTCAATGAATTTGCTTTTAACAAGATTATATTCTAGTTGATTTGCTAGATATGTCTAGAGTAAACTTAACAGGTTTACCTTTGTATAATACCCAAATTCCTTTTCTGTAAAATTTAGAATCGGTAGAAGAAACGCTATTAATTGAGTGCTAAAAATTAGATCCGCAAGAAAATTGAGAATCAATACAGTATTATGCATTGAGAATAGTAATTAAAACAATATATGAAAGGTTCTCGTTTATTTCTGTTAGAATTAAAGCTTTTATTTCAAATCTTAAGCTTCAATATAGCATACATAACTGACTGGGATTGACAACGGCTAATTCGTTGCTTAGAATTTCATTCTACTTTCTATTGCAATCGGAAGATTCAAACATCTCAAATATGGGAGACAGAGGTAAAATAGGAATATCAAATACTCTCAAGGTCTATTCTATTTTACGTAAGAGATTCTATAAGCTCTTTATTTATCTCTTTGAATTTCATCAGAAGAACCTAGAAGTATCATTTTCAACGGCTTTGAATATTTCCCTCAGTATCGAATCCAATTTCAGATGATTTAAATCGACACGTACGTTATCTTTTTCCGCAAAGTTCTCTCGGCGACCCCTATACCTCAGATTTGGCTGCCTTTTGTCTTATAACTTGGCTCTTTTACATACTTTCGGGACTTCTCTGCCCCGTAATAAACCTTATAGGTCGCTCGAAGAATCCCGTAGGTGCACATATCCTATTTGAAATTACTTTATCCAATTTGTCGTCATTGCCAATCATGCTCTCTCAGCCCTCGGAATTGTTAACCTTCGTACTACTTTTTCTCTCCTTTATCGCTTATCTTGTTTATCCGTAATAAAAGCGTAAAAGTCTACCTTCTCCGTGTATTCAAATGACTTGTATGGTAACAGGGTATGAGAGAGGGTCAATAAAAATATTTTTTTTATTGTAATGATATTCTTATGTTCTAGAAAGGCACATTGCATACCATTTTATTAAGATACGTTGCTTTAAATGAGGTATAATTCGCTAAATATAGAAATAAGAAACTTTGATGAAAGTATCAACTCGGAAGTTTACATATTAATATGCATTTGAAAAAAATGAATGTAGTGTTTCTATGTATTAATTACGAGAACGGCAGAAATAATTAAGTTATAATTTTACAAAAGTAAACAATTTTTTACAATTATTAACTTTTATTGGTTAAACCTACTGTTGTTATAATAATGGAGTTTCACAAAGTGATGGCTTCTTTTTTAATTATTTCATTTTGAGATTTTCCTCTGAGGTTACTTCCACATGATTAAATCATGAGAAAGGCAAGGCTTTTCAGTGCGAATAATCGCTGTAGCTGGTTTAGAAAATTAAATTTGTTTTCTTTACTCCTAAAGTTCCGTGACTGATTTTGCTCAGCTTGAGGAAATATAAATAGTATTAACTCTGTCGTATCGTCGAACAGAGTTTTTGGTTAGGTACTGTCTTTTTGACTTGCGGGTACTCTCTATATATAATTGCCCAGTTTGGATGCATCAGTCGAGATTTAAATCAATTTAATAGCTTTGATAACCTCATTGTTTCAATTCGATGTAATATTTGTATTAGTCTAGCCAAACTTTCCTAGTCAAGTTTATAAATTAAAAGCCATACGATAAATTAATTAACTCGATCATATAAAATTAATTTTCTGCTTCGCAACTTCAAATGTTAATTTCATATTTTCTCCATTCATACATTGTTCAAACCTTGGTAATAGTAACTGCGCGTATTTTTTTCTTTCTAAATGGAAAATTTTTGAACATTTTCTCTCTGTATTGGAGAGCGGAAGAGAGTGCCAACATCTCCTACCTAGCTGCACACAGTGAAAATTTAGCTCGCGCAGAAACCAAAGGGAATTCCAATTTTTTCTGGGCCGACGCATCGACCGTTTTGCATTGAAATGAAACTTTCTTTCAACTCGAAGCGCTTTCCACGTCATTAACTTAGCCAATGAAATCAGCAGCTGAGGATAATAGGCGGAGATGAACGACTCGGATAAATTCTAGATGGGGTCCTTTTAAAATTTAAACGGAGATTATACCGGCGAGAAATCCAATTTCGTTTATCTTCCGATCATTATGCTCTAAATCTGATTGCGCGATAAATTTCTAGGCTCGCGTAGGAGTGAAAAGGTTATATAAAAGCCTCTGATTGCATTTGTGGGAGAGATAATCTAAAACCATCCGCAGACTCATAAGGGTTAGGAATAGGAAAGATAAAATCGCCATTAAGATTGTATGTTAATTTGCCGTATTTTTATCCTTGCTTGATGTTCTCCTCAATTGAGGCAACATCATAAAATTTTACTCTTTCTAATTTCTGAGTCCCTTAATTTTGGAGTTTTAAATGAGTCTTTTATATAAATGTATCAAATACTGAAGTATAAACTCTAGTAGAAAGTATTGACAAAGTTCGTTTTCCAAAAGGAATCGATTCGCGTTGAAGTTAAGCACAAATCTGCATAAAGCTGAATTAGAATACAAATTAAAACAGTACAGCCCTAAATTATATGTACTGATGTTGTATGTAAGACCGTATCTAATAATATACATCAGTTAAGTTTTGCGCTTCTTTCAAAATCTCTTTAAACAGATTTCTCTCCATCCAGAAAGCGGTGATTGGCTTTAACAATATAAATGCATTACCATTAATTATTTCAAGTGATGACACTAGTGATATTAATGTTATCTTTCTTTGAAAACATACAATCATACATAAAGACTTTCTTTTGGATACAAATATCCCACGTTTACTGTATACTAAAAACACCTATGATATTTCATCGTTCCATCTACTTCCAAACCATGGGTCCTCAACATAAATCCCGCAAGCCGCATGTGACCTTTTCACCCATTTATTTAGCGGTCTTCCGGAGTAGCCTTTTTTTCGTTGGGTTTTAGACCCACTTTTCCACCTCCAATTGATGGCTGCGCTAAAAAAGCCAGATTTGTTCGAAATCAAGCACAGAAAGAGGAAATCGGTTATATTACAAAATATGTTCGAATATTGAAACGAAGCTACATTAGTATATTTTCTCATGGATATTTTATAATTGACTGAGACTCCAGGAATTATAAATCTAAAATTAATAGGGCTTAATTTATCTATAAGCTAAATTACAGCCTTGATTTTGGGAAAACAGTTGGAAATATTCACCTTCTGGATTGAAAACAGCATCGGCTACTTCAGTAAAAAGTGGAGCACTATATTTTGATGAATTATTTATTTAGCTCCGCGAGTTATGTCCGTTAGTAAAATAACTTTGAGATGGACAGTCTGGATAATCCTTTGATGGTTTCAAATGTCTACATGTTTACACATAAGTTTCTCGCCGCTTACAAAGGATGAGATTTTTGAGATTCCTCGGCGGATGTTTTGCTTGCTTAACCCAGTTTCGCACAGATTCACGGACACAAACATTCGCCTTAGGTTGAAATTCGAGACCCAAGCTTTGGTAAGCACAGCATCCCCCTTTTGCCAGCAACGCCCCATTTCCATGGACCTTAGGATTTCGGTTCGTTTAAGATAGATTAGCTTTGGGACAGCGACGGGTTTAGTATTTCTATCCAACGTAAGCATCCTGTCTTCCTGCGATCCTCCATTCAAAGAGAAATTTGATGAAATCTCAATATGGGCACTAAGAGATGAGCGCGCATTTGAGTATTTCGATGTGGGCATTCGGATGATTGCATTTCCATACCAAAAGTACAAGTGGAGGATAGCATAAGCTTGGGTTCGATACACAAGATGCGATGGGTTCATTTATTCAGGGCTTAATTTGCACAAGAATGCTCCCAATTGGAGACGTAGCTGAGCCATTCAAATAAAACTGAGAGAATTAACTGATTGAATGTGATTTGGCGTGGGACGTTATAGAGCTCTTTCAGATTCGGAGAAATATGTTTTCCATTAATTAACGATATTTCACTGAGTTGCTTCAGTCATATTTTGTCATCGATATTGTGTTATATATTTTTGCATCTACGCATAACGCTATATTAAAATTTAAATAAATCATATTTATATTTTTGCCTTTTTCTTGCTCTTTAAACATATGGAAATAATTAACCAGAAACATTTGATACCAAAGATTAACTATCATTTTTTTCAAACTTTACGGTGGGATTCAACTTATTCAGGCTTATTTTTAGAGAGTCCCCTTGTATATATGATATACGTATTTTTATTTTCCAACTATAAATACACTCACAAATTTACGTTATTCACATAAGCATTATTAATGAAAGAAGGTGTTCTCTCAATGGAGAATATTACAAATTCAAAACAAATGTATCTTTTATATCGAAAAACTTAATTTACACCCTAATGAGAAATGTAGATGCAACTTAAACTAACCAACTTACTCAATGATGACGCTCTCACATCGAAACTAGTCTTGATCCTATAATTTGTACCTGGAATTCTACGAAAGTAAGCTGTACATTATACGATCTAGTTTCCTTAAGAAATACGGTTCGTTATTATTACCTTACCGTAGGAACATCATTGGACAAGTGGAATTTCTCTAAAAGAAAGTATATATCATAATATTCTCACATAGCAAAAGCTGTTTTATGCTATTACGCAAAAGTATCTTGTATAACCGTAGACTTTGACGAAGCAAATCCTTAAGTAAGATGAACACATCCTTCGCAAAAATGTCTCATCGCGATACCGGTATAAAATATTGTGAAGGCATTTTCTATTATATCGCTCTAATCAGTTCACAAATTTTCCCTCTACCAACGCCTCGAACCCGACAAGCGATTTTCTCATGTAAATCGGCAAGGCAGATGTTTTAAAGCGCAGATATATCTCCAGGGCGTTTCTCCTCAAGGAAGAGCAAGTTGGAAACGACCGTCGAGTAAGAATTCCAATTTGAGAGCCTTTCGCTGCAAAGTGTGGATAACGGCCGCCCGATACTTCATCCCCCAGGTTTTAGTGATAAGGAAAAGCCGCGCCAAAGGCTCACTTCTTTTTTATTCGCTACAACTTGGTCGAATGAGGCGTGCGCCGGGACGTATCGAAAGGTGCCATAACTTAGGCGCGTCCGAATCGGAGAGATAGACCGTATATCCGGAGAGAATAAACAAGAAAACAACCCATCTCGGAACTCCTCAAATTTTTTCGTTAAATAGCTTTTTTGTAAGGCGTGACGCAAAAGTTACGGTGGATCGATTCCGAGTTTTTATGACTCAGGGTTCCTTTAGTTCGTTCCTCGGGGGAAGGATAGAGGTGGTAATGTTTCCGTAGGCAGCGTTGGGAAGGTTTACACTCAGTAGAAATCGCTTTACCCTCCAGTCTGTAAGATAATATTTGTATTATTTTCTTCTCTATTCTGATGTAAAAATAATGTCTCGATGATCATTTAGAGGCTTCATATGTAAATGTATTTGTTTCAGCTGATAAGTAAATTAATTAGCAAATAGTTTTTCTTGGAGATTCTGAGTAAGACGTATGTAGGAATACAGCCCCCGAAACATATGCAGCCACAAATGCTATCCATAACGGCAGTAGCTTAAGATGCGAGGGTTAACTAATTTTTATCTCTTGAAATACTTTCAAAGAGCAACGAATTAGAATTATGAATGAATTAGAATAGAAATTGCAATGTTGAGTAAAACTATAGAATATAATCAACTAGAAATTCTTACTTTAATTTCACATAATGGTATACAGAATAACTTTGATGGTTTCAGATTGAAATATAGTTAACGCTATTTAAAATGCATACAATTCATTGTCAGACATGTTGAGATGACTGATCTTCTTATGAAATTGGTTACTTCATGTATTGGTTTAGCCATTACTCCTATTGTATTTAGAACTTCCTTAAAAATAATCTTATGAAATAAAATTTTACTTCCGTATTATGATCTACATATAATCTGTTAAATTGGCTACTTGATGTCATGTTTTAGCCATTACCTCTATTGTATTTGGTATTATCTAAAAAAATCTTATGAAATGAAAGTTTTACATCTGTATTATGATCTACATATAATCTGATGGATATTTATAAGAACCTTTAAAAATATATGCAGTACAATACAAATGGTTTCAGCTTATTATTAATTAACGAAGTAAATATCTCTTCCTGGCTATCCTGAGGAAAGGCTGAGTTATGCCGATATAACTAGTATAGCCCCTGAAAAGTATGCGACTAAATATATACTTACGTGTGCCACCGGGGGCATAAAATTCTGGCGTTAACCAATCTTTAACTCGTAAATTACCTTCATTTCAAAGATAAATGGCTTGATATACACATGATGAGTAATGACACTTTGCGTAGAATTTAAAAACTGTAATAAAATAGAAATGCTTACCTAAATTTCAAACAAACAAGGTACGTCGAATTACCAATGGCGGGAGAGGAAGGATTATACTTCGTGGAAATGGTCCGATCTTCCTGCCGATAATATTTGTATTGCGGTCCGCAGGCGATAGGAGGAGCCGCGGTCTCAGCGGAAGTGGACGGAAGAATAAGAGAATTGATTGATAAATTAATAATTCCTCTCGCTATCCATCCGGTCAAAACTCGGCTCGTTAGGCCGTGCCGTGGCGTGCATGGCAAATAAACCGCTTTCGGTCCCATTCTTTTTTCTCACGCCATTATGGATTTATAAGGTCGACCCAATTCGCGGGGGCTTAATAAACCTTTCCGAATCGAAATTTATATCTCCGAGTGGGCGCTATTTTTCACTCTCCCCTTCCACAAAGCGGTGGACCTTTCCGAAATTTTTCCGGAATGAAAGGATGCAATATCTGGGAGTTGGCGGCTCAGTTCCTCCGCCCTCTTGCCCGATCAATTCATGTTTACCTTTTATCGATCTCGGATTCCCTTTTATTCTGTCTGGAGGTAGGAGGGTTCTTAATGTGAATGAATTATGGCGCGATTTCTTTTGTAATGCGGCGATGAATTTAGAGGCGCGAATCACGATCTCATGACTGGGAACCAAAAATGGCTATCGGTGGGTATTTTGTTGATGAATCTTCAATATGTGCCTTAATCAGTTCTGAGATTGGGCTTAATATAGAGCGTGATACCCAGAATATTCAACGGGATTAAGGGTGTCACTTAATTAGGGATTGCCTTGATAAAATGTTTTTGGTGTTCAGAATGAAGGTATCGTCATTACTAAATGAGAGGTTTCTCAATTAGGAATGTATGCTTATGCCCTGTAAATATTGCATATTTGCTGTTACATAATTAAGGACTTAGCTAGGATATTATATATCTATGTGGTAGGTTGGGTGATATGTATTTATTAGGATATTTTCTATTTAATTCGCCTTTGCGAGCAAAGTTTGTCTCGCAATGAAAGGAAAATTTATTTCTCTTTAAATATGATAATTTTTTCAATCTTTTATGTAATGAGGCGTTTTTTACGTTAAAAACTAAGTGATAAAGTGTGAGACAAAAATTCTATTCTGATACCGTACATGAAAATTCGATAAAAGAATTTAAGTGAAATTTCACTCTCCTTTACTATGAGAAGTCACAAAATAAGCTGGATAGGATAATATTTACTAAAAATGGACGGCGTTGAAACATGGTACCTAGTCCACCTCGGTCAATTAAATCTTCGCTATCCTATTTTTGCTTCTATTAAACATATATTGAAGGAAGGATTGACGACCAATATTATTATATTAAAACCACACGAGCAGAAAAATAATAATGAAAATTCAATTAGAAAATCTTACAAATTGACTATTTTCATTTAAAACCCACCGGCTCTCGAGCGAGATTTGAAACGTGAGTGAGAACTTAAAGATTTCCTCTCAAAACCAGTCTATGATTAAAATTATTTCACTGTATTTTGTAATTCCTAAGTATGAATTATTTTATTTTGTTATCAGGAGATGCAGTCAACTATGCCATGATAGCAAATACGCTATGTGAGGATTTCCTCTCAGTTTTCCCTATCTTCAGGAGGTCTAATATTCCGCTGAAAACAGAAGATAAATATTGCTTAGCTTCGACCGTAGGAAATGAGAAATATCGTTCTTTTTCAATTTCGACCGTAGCTGCAGACCATTGCTGCCTCCTAAATTTCACTTCATTATCTGTTAAAAGTTTAGCCCTAAGTCTCGCCTTGGCGCAGGACGGGAAATAAATAGCTTTGTCGTGAGCCTCCGAGTCGTTCGAAAGTCGTGAAAAAATTAGTGGACGGGTCGAAACATCTCGGAGTCTCCGGAGGAATTTGCGCAATTTGTTTCCTGTTTGATTTATTTCCCAATTTTTAAAGCCCATTCCGAAACTGCTGTATTTCAGTCTGCCGTCACCTATTAGATCAGACTAAAATATTCATTGCGATGTTCACATAACTGCTTCGAGGATGGCACCGAAAAAAGAGGCCTTTAACTTATTTAGGAAAGAATAGCAAGAGAATTTTAATGTACATTGTGACTAGAGTACCGCACAGAAAAATATCATTTCATTATAATATTTCTCAGTTTCTAAGAGGTTTGAATGAAATAATGATAAAAAATTATTGGAAGAAGTAATTTTCGAGAGCTATATAAAATGGACTATAGACTTTATTTAATAATTAAAATAACTAATATGTTAATATGTGCACCTTAACGTGATATCCATATACGTTAGATTTTGCAATCATAAATTTGAAGCGTACTATTTTTATAATATTAAACGCCTTCCAATGGATTACATATTCGTTTCTTTGATAATTGTATTAATATATTGAGGGTACTATTTGGTAAATTGTGTACGTCTTTCTTAAAATCAAAAGATATCCTTTGTATATACCTAAAAATACTGCAGGGCTAAATGCATAGTATCCTAAATAGAATAAACTTCAAGTTCAATTTATTTTTACTTAGAAACTGAAAATTTAGAGTATGAAAGAGATGACCTTGATTTTAATTAAGTTGGCGTTCAATTGGCTAAATTTGTATCATATTGCGTCATCAAAACTTCCGTTATTCCTATCATTCTGATCATTTTTACGGCCTCAAGGATACAATGCGGCCTTACCACGTGTTTTTCTGGATTCCGGTCTTTCCACCCGTTTAATAGATCCCTCAAAAGTAAAACGTCACGAACCTCTTCTGTACTCCCAAATGAATCAATCGCTAAAGCAAATCGATCGAGATGAAGCTATAGAAATAAAATCATCCGAAGGAATCGCACGTGCATGAAATTCAATCTTCTAACCTTTCGGAATTCCATTCCAGACTTCCTGATGCCCCACCGATCCAGAAATGAATTTCAACGATTATTTTAATTATTCATGAAATATTCCCGGAAATGACAGAAAGAGAGCCAGAAATTGATCTCGGCGTTCGATTAAGTAGTACTCAGACCCGTTCC
Organism: Sympetrum striolatum; assembly: GCA_947579665.1. Taxonomy (NCBI): domain Eukaryota; kingdom Metazoa; phylum Arthropoda; class Insecta; order Odonata; family Libellulidae; genus Sympetrum; species Sympetrum striolatum. The sequence continues at coordinate 83,484,192 of OX388346.1, forward strand.
GTGAAGCATGGAATTGGTTAAAAAATGAAGGAGTCCGGTGTTTGATATCTTGGCGTGAAATTTGAAATTCGCATGAATGATGAAGTGAATCTTTTTGGAGTGTTGCAGTAATGTAATTTTGAATTCCTTCCATTTTACTTTACGTCTTTATTTTGGAAATAAGGTCAACAAAGTTAGAGATCATTCTAAGAACCTATGCGAGAGAAGTAATGTATACCCAATAAATTCAGAGCTCCTCTATGCATTAGATATTTTAGATCCGAATTGGATTTCATTAAACTCCTTAGAATATATGAGGACGTGGCATTAGGTTATTGCATTAGCATTATTCACTTTTAATTTCAGTATATTCTCGCAGGTAACACGATAGTTGAAGCATAGGAAGGTCCCAAAATCAGGAATCATCTTATAGAACAGATACAAAAATAACCAGTGTAAATGTTTGTAGCAATCGCAAGGTAGTTGTGAAGATACAAGAAAATAAAATTTGCTCATTAGAAAAAATCACGAGTTGGAAATGGTTCCACATACACTATACAGTATCTTGATGATGATCGCTGACCTAATCTAAATTCATATGCCGGTTATAGATTGGTACAGATATATACTAAAACCATTAAACTTCGACAAAACGCCATACCTCGTCTCATCGCTGGAAATTACGGTAAATACAATAAAACAATGCATGAATTTGTATTCAATTTCTTACATTTTAAACAATTACCAGTAAAAATAACTAAAAATAGCCACGTCATCTTATCAGGATATTATTGAATTTCCAACAAAACGGTGTAACAGAGGATATCTGCTTCTCTTTCTGTGAGGTTAATTGAATGGGCTTTAGTTATTTCCCCTATCGGTGTGCGCATCAATATTTATTGGAATCGATTGAAATGTCACCGTGAAATACGGTTGGCTAAGGTTCTCGCTGCTGTAACTCAGCGCGTTTTCCAAGTAGAGGTGTTATATCGAAACGATGTTAAATCACCACGATAATCGAGATCAGAGATATCGAACCCTCGCGTCGCATGTACGCTCACCCGCTAACTTACTTACACTGCCTTGTCTAGGTTTTTAAACAGAAGATTCGAAAGAACGATTTATTTCACGGATTATTTTCAATTTAAGGAATGGATTTTTATTAAAAGAGACGAAATAAGTGAGCATTCCATAAAAATTTATTCCTCTCGCATTTTTATCTATATTTTAGCTAATTTATTTATAAAACCTAGCTGTATTGATATCATTAATTAATGGCACTATGTAAGGATTAGATTAACTATTAAAATGTCACAAATCATCTCTGCCACACGTCGAAAAGCGGTTTGTAGGGCATTTATGTATATGTAGATATTGACAGTCACATATTTTCTTTTAAAATAAGAAAATATTGAAAGGTTCATAAGCTTATTTGGCCTCATAAAGTATTCCTTATCCTTTCAGAAATGTTTACGCTTACTCTTAGCTTAAAGCCTTACTTTACGCTTACTCTTGCGTATATAATATATATATATATATATATATATATATATATATATATATATATATATATATATATATATATATATATATATATATATATATATATATATATATATATATATATATATATATATATTTTGTAACGCTCCTCCCAGATAGCTCACGGTTTTGGAACGCACATAAAATAAATACATAAATAAATGCGAGGATAAAGCTGAATATATTTTGTCAAAACAAGAATAAATTGGCCAATAATCAAAATTAACGGCAAAATCTTCGTTGGGTTCGACCATGAGAAAAAGAATATACGTGGTCAAAAATAGCAGAAATTAAACAGTAAGAAATTGACACGATGATTGGCGTCCAGTTCCAATCTCTAATTTCCTTGAACACGAGGCCTAGTCGGTGAGTCATGTAGCGACGATCCTCTCTCCCAACGAGGATGTCCTCCCGACCGTCTCCTCAATAGTCCACCTTCCGAGAGCCCCCCAAAATCCTCTTCTTCCTCTCTGTCCTCGTGGATTCTTCCGCCCCTCCTTACCTCGACGCCACGTAATAAGCGTGTCGAAGTATCGTAATAACAGCAGAACAAGAGGCAAACGCATGACGCAATAGGCGCCAAATGCAAAAGTAATAATCATACAAACAAAGAGACATTGCATATTGAACAGAATAAATATAACAATTAAACGACTCGGTACATATATATATATATTATTAGAGGAACAATATATCGTATTTACCCAAGTATAAGAAGCCTCTTGTCTCGAAAAATTTGAGGCCTAAAATCAGCGTGCATTTTATAAATTGGTAATACTTTTAATTAAACAACTGGTTCAACTACTACTCGTGCCAACGCAGCCCATCAGGAGGTCGTTAATAGTTGATGGTTAATAGAATATCTATCAGTTTCCTTATTTGTTGTTTTCGAGTTTGATTCTGCTCTTCACTTACATTCTAATGCACTGTTTACATTAGGTTTGCAAAGGTATTATATTGGGTATTTTTACAAATTTTGGGTCCCAAAAATCAAGATACATTTTATATATGGCAGTTTTTGGGGAATTACGATATTTATAGCCGAAAATGAAATTTATTAATAATACATTTATAGAATAGACATGAATCAGTCACTCAAGTAAGGCGCTTCTTAAATTCAATTCCTTTTCCGATACAAACCAAAATTGATATGGAGGAGGAAATATTTTGTACTTCCGTACCTTTATTTTTATGTTCTCGTTAAATCATTCGTCCCTCCCCACGTTTTCCTCTGCCTCCATTTCCTTTATTTTCACCATTCGTCGGAGCCGTGTCTCTCGCTCCTCGTGAACGGCCTCGTATTTTCACCCTTTTATATCGTAACGTTCGTGCGCCGGCTATCGGGAATCACGGCGTCTTCACTCGCCCGAAAGTGTTCCTCGAGAAAAAGTCTCCTCATTGTACCGCGTTCGTCAACCCGCTTCCGTTGATTTTTTCCTCGATCCCTCCTCTATTTTCTGATCCTTCGCCGGCCTCCGAAAAATTTCCCGGAAATTGTTCGCCGCCCATTCGAGCGTTTTTCCCCTCCACAAATAATAATTTCGTTCTTGTTTGCACTTCCTATCTCTCAGCGTGCGTGTGTGCCGTTGCGTACATCACGTGACACGGAAGGCTGCGATAAAAACAAAAACACGTCGCATGGGAGGGGAGAAGAAATTGCTACTTCTTACATTTACAGTATAATTTATTTATTAGAATCTCCGCCGCAGTTAGACATATATCTGATGGCAGCGTAATTATGACATTAGATTATATTACAATTTTAAGGTTACAATTACATTTATATCACACACACATTTTTATACCTTTATATTACAAATTTAATGCATAATTTTAGCTTTATACGGTTATGATAATATGCAATAAAAACAAACAAATAACATTTTCATCCATGCAAGATTATTCTGAGTTCCCGGTAAGCCTTCATGGCTTCAATACGGTCAGGGGGTACATAGTCCCCTTCGTATGAAATATAGTAGCTCATATATAAAATACCTATATAATAAAAATATAATAACTATTAAGGGTGCTAAATAGTGAATTGTATATGCCTTTATAATTTTCAAAAGATATCCCTTGTAAATACTTAAAGTAATGCTGGGTTTAATGCATAGTATCCTAAATATTATACGCTTGTACAAGAAGTGAATAAAAGTGACTTGTCTGGGACTCGAACCTAGGTCTCCCAATTACCGGGTAGGATATCTTACCAACTAAACTAAACTACCGAGACACACCATTTTCATTTCTGTGAATGAGGGCTAATATCTTCAAGATTCAAGGGTTCAAGGGTTCGAGTACCAGCCAAATCGCTATTCTTCACTTCTTGTACAACCTTGGGTAAAGTTGCACGCTTTCGTTTGCTATGTTAAAACTTAATTCCATCATTATACGATCCGTTCAATATTTCTCTCTCTCCCCCCCGCAAATAATAATGTCGTTCTTGTTTGCGCTTCCCATCTCCCCGCGTGCGTATGGGACGCCGTGTCATGTGACACGGAAGCTGCGATAAAAAGGAAAACGCATCGCAGGGGACGGGTGAAAAGCACGGAATCGGAGATAAGGAATGCCATTCCTCTTAATAAAATGGAGGCGAAAAAAAGTATCCAAGAGGACGCAATTTTTGTCGTCGGTTTTCGCGTCCCGCACGTCAAACTGCATTGAATTCTGGGAAGGAAGATATCTGGCGCGCAGAGAGTCTTATCTCCCAAATGCCTTTTTCCGTCTCTCTCTCAGTCGCCCGGTGTTGCGCAGGGAGACAGCTCCCGTTCCTAATTTTTTCATAAAAGAATGACACAAAGATGGAGCGATTGCGGACGCTGTTTGTACCGGAGCGTTTATGATATCAGACAGATTTCCGCGTTCTCTCTCCAGGGGGCATTTTTAAGCGCTTATCCGGAAATTGGAATTTTTTTCCGAGATGATGTTCGGATGGGACGCTTGCAATGTTTTCTTTTCGAGGAGGCGGAATAATCATTTGGAGTAATAGGCGACTCGTTAATCTTAGAAATATAAATCCTACTCTTATCTCGGTCGACTGGAATAACCTCGCCACTCGCAGCGTATTGCAGCAGATTCAAACGCTTCATCTCTTCATTTTAGTGAATTTTACAAAAATTGAAGTGTGACTGAGGTTCTATCTCCAAGAGTAGTCTCCATTTATTCGATACAATTTCTTTATACATAAAAATGTTATTAATGATGTGCAAGGTATATAAATTTTCATGGAAAACCTCATAGGGAGTATACCATATTAGTGTCTTCATTACTCTCAAATTTTAGTACCGTATCATCGGCATATACTGTAATACATATGGTACGAGTTATTATTACTTTTAAATTTCAATTATATCTATTTCTTGAATTTGTTTCAAAATTAAATGGGTATTAAATATAAATGATTCACTGTATTCGTTATTAAGTATCTATTCTGTCTTTATTCGTGTGCGGTAGATAGGGCTGTATATTTTCAATTTACTACTGAATTACTGATAGTTCTACATAATTACTTAAGCAATTATAAATGAGAAAACTTTAAACATAAAGAGGGATAGATTATTTACTTTTTAATTCATGGCCTATGACGTAGGAACTGTTAAATCACTGTCTGAAAATGCTACAACAGACTTATGTATTAATTATGTATATTTGACTGTACTAATGTTTCAATACGTGCTTGTTTTGTCTTCATTAAATTATTGAATCTATATATTTTAAGAAATATATTATTTTTTTAAAGCCTCGAGGTTCTGGTGAGCCTTCTATCTTACTGCAAACGCTGATAAAAATGACTTAACTTGCTTTGTACAACCCTTTCACGAGAATACTGGTGCAGCTGACATTTTAGTGTAAAACATGTGGCTAAGCCGTAAACGTATCCAAAAATTTAATATTATGCCCAAATATCTAATATGAAACTTTAAATGTATCCTTTGTATATAAAGCTAGCTATCGTTGAGGGGTGGAAGATCAATTAATCGTTTATGTGAAATACTTCTAATATTAGTTAAATCAGTATGATCCCGAAAGTAGATCTATAGAATACTCTGCTTATTACACAGAAAAAAGGTATTGCATGTGAGAAATACGAGTGAGTTAAGCCTTGTAGTAATTAGTTATTCATAATGAGCAAATTAAACCTTGAAATTTCAGCCTCTAATGTTTACAGCAACTGCGCGAAGGACCTAATTTCTATAGAGCGAGACAAAAAACATTTACGACGTACTGAATGATGACTGTTAAATCTAGACCGGTGGAACTGTAATTTGTTATTTGTGATCCACCAGAAGAATATCGGCGAAACGTTAAACTCCGCCACAATTTTCATCTGTGGCCTCCGTCGCACTACTCTTATGAATTTCTGGCACCGGAAGGGAGAAAAACGACAGCCAAGCCTTTGATTAATCACCTTTTTCGGAATCGCAAGTTAGGCGTCTTACGAAAAAAATTAATCCATCTCACGCAACGGCACCCTAACGTCCGCATCTCTGTTGCTAAAGGCCGTTTTGATTTATCTCTCGCTAAGTCGTCCCGCTATTTATTTCATAGATTTTTTTCAAGTTCACTCCCTCTTTATAAATATATTTACATTTTCCTCGAATCCTGCTCGTTATAACTTTCCCGATTTTTCCTTTTTCCGCAGAAAAAATCCTTTTTGGGTTAAGGATGCGAAAAAACTGAATCGCCTCCAACCCCTTCGCCTCTTGCCGCAGTGAAAGCGGAGAAACAAAAACGCATCGCTTTTTTCCGTCTCATTTCTCGTCGCGTTTTCCCGCCTTTCATCCGAGCGATTGTCTTCTTTTTCTAATTCGCGTGATGCACCTTTTCCATTTGCTAAACGCTGCCCCCTTTTGCCATTTCGCCGACACTTCGCCTCCTTTCATTTCGGCCGTCCTTTATTTTCGGCTCTGCAACACACTGGAGATAAATAAAATCGCAGTACGACTTGGCGCCGATTTGGCGCTGCCAAAGCGATGCAAATGGTGGCTAAAAACACGCGGGCCGATGCTCAGCCGTTTTTAATCCATCCTGAGGTGCGACTTTCTTTGTTTGGCGCTGTTTTACTCTTTTGGAGGCTGTGAATTTTTGATTCCGTCGGTGTTATCCGCATCGAGACTGTCAATTCGTATTGCAAAAGTTCCCGAGTTGAACTGGAAAATTGACAACAGTTATTGACGAACCGAGAAAATATTATGCTTCTATATTTCTCTTCGATTACCAATTATCGCAAATCTGCAATTCCCTACATTATACTTCACCCTATTAATTGATGAATTCCTTGTTAACCTAGTCTGACTCAAACAATATTAAGGTTGGCATATCTTGAATGACCGCATAGAACCTTTTATGCCTCTAATCTATTTAATTTCATTACAATATAGGTATACATAGCATTATTTAATCATCATGAACTTCTTCTCAATTACCCTGATATCTTTCATTAACTTCAGACCTTGATACTGTTATAAACACATAGGTGAGTCTCAATCTCGCCCAAATAAAGCAGTTTTATTATTATTATAACTATAATAATACATTCTGGCTGCTCACTGTTTTTATTTACATTCATAATACATGTCACATATTCTCATTATCTGCGATAGAGGTAGCTATACTAAGTAATTAAATTGATTCCTTTCGAGCAATCGTAATTATTTTTGGGATTTGGAAATATTATTCTTACTGATACTCAACTTTAAACGTAAGCACTAGTTTCCGAATCTGAAAAAACCGGCGCTAAGCTAATAAGAAATACCACTCTTTCATGTCGCCGTTATTGGATGAAAATCATTTCGAATTTGGGAGCTTGAATTTATTTAAGCGTACGCAGATGGAAAAGGTTGAAAAGTCTCAATAGATATTGATGGAGTATCGTTTCAGCATTATATAAATGCAGCATGAGACAGAAAGCAGAGCTACACCGACAATCAAAGCAAAATCCTCTAAAGTCGCTTTGGAATTTCTCATTAATCGGGTTCGAGTTATATTTTCATAATTCTCTTCAAAATGCGCATTTCCAACAATTGTTCAAGAATAATTTATGCTTCCTTCGGATGAAGGAATAAATGTTTCAAATTCTTCTCATGATATTCTTTATCAAGGTTTAACTGCTGAGATGTTTTGATCAAATGCATTAGCTTCAAACTGTTTCATATGATCCTGAATGTTTTACATTCTCGAAACAACGACGCAATTGCGCTATCCTATTCATGGCCTTAACTCAGTTCTGTCGAAGTAATTCTGTCGCGTTGAAAATCCGAAGCGACATCACACCACAACAGCATTAAAATTCGTACTTTTCAAAATGGCGATACAACGATAAACTTTTATGCGGCCGTGTGCCAATATAATTTCTTATTATCATTTTATGACCCCTATATCCTTTATGAAACAACAATGCGAATTTTCGTAATTGGCTACGGCCGAGCTTACCCATTCCTTTCCGTTTAAATATTCCATATCCACACTCAAAAGAGAAAGTAACAGAATATTCCCCACAAAGAAATCTCCTGCATTAAATAACGACCGTTGAGCTCCCACCAATTACGGACGAAGAAATTCCAGCCATTTTTAAATCATCATTATTTATATTCCGCCAAATCCCAGGTAAGCTTTATAGCATCGAACAAATGACACCTTTCGGATAATGAGGCATCGTTACCAAAAGGTAATTCAGCTGCGGAATATATCGAATTTGTTTAATTGTTCGACGAAAAATCAATGATAAAAACCTTCAAAGATATCTTTGCCATTAGTGTAAGAAAGTAGAGAGGATTTTTAGAGCTCCGACTTTGGCACGTTAACATAGGAGTCGCTGCTGAAAGACCGAGGCTCGTCTCGTCGTCAAATAATTCCCTTTCATCTTATACGAGCCGAAGGTTATCCTTCCGTCCAACGCGTTTTCATTCGCAATTACTCCGCCACATTTGATCTCGAACGAAATCAAAGAAGGGCTTGTAACAAGGTTGCCGACCTAGTTCGCGCTGTGTCCCTTAGGGAGCGCGTCCATCGGCGCCGTTCAATTATCAGGCGATTCCCCGACCTATCGGTGCATCGCACTAATAATCTCACCGCCGGCCGCTGAGCGGGACTCCGAACCGCTAATAACTGCCTGTCGCCGCGCGTCAGTCGGTTCGAGTCGTAGGGCTGTCACATGCAGCGGTCAGACTGACTTTTTCGCCGCAGATCAATTTCCTTCCGTATATTTTCCTGTCCCACTCATTCTTAACCCCTAGAATTTCTGGAATGAAACGTGAGTGGTCAAACTCCGTTTGAAACTTTTGGTTGTAGGTTATTGATCGTTTATGAAAGGATATCGTCACAAATACTAGTGATATTCTCGAATCAATGTTGATAACAACTCAGAAAAAAACAATGGTAACATAGCACTAGAGAAGAAATGAGAACTCTAGAGTTCAATATAATTTTCGGAACATTTTTGGTTTTAATGTTTTTAGTCTGAGTCAAAATGAAAGAAAAGAATGAATGGATAAAATTCAAATACTTTGAAAAAAAAATTCAAATAAACGTAACTTGTACTTATCCAAATAAGGGAATTATCCCCTTATGTGAATAAGTAAAAATAACTTGTGTTGTTTCTTATAATATTTGTATTATTTAATTATTCTTAGTCAAACACTTTGGTTCCATAGATCAATCGTTGGAATTAATTGTATAAGAATAAGTTATTCAAACGTGGAAGTATTGAAAATGCTATAGTCCAAACTAACTTTGAGATATAAGATGATTTTTTAGAATTAATGACCAAACGCATAGCATAAGTTATGGTATCTTTCATCCATCGATTGCATTAGAATAAGGAATTAAAAGATTTACCACAAGGTAAACGGAAGCGTTTAGTCAGTTCCACGACGCAAACAGCACTGACTTCTGAGCGCATTGTTCTTGTAATTTCTAAAGCCATGCTCATAGCTAAAACGGACCCTGAGAAAGGAAGGCCTTGCCGAAGGAAACAGGGCCTGACGCACTAGTACGTAATAAGATAAATGAAAGGCTATTATCCGTGAACGAGAAACTAGTTTGGCTTGCCATAGAATACATGGGTTCCATCCGTTTCAGTCCGAAAACCTCTAACGCTACTGGCAGCATTCCGGTTGTAGGTTGTTGAAAAATATTGCAGACTTGGGCAAAGAAATGCTGTATTTTAATTTAATACAATTATTTCCCGTCATCATCATTAAAAAAATCTTATATAATGAAGGTTTTACGTCTATATTATAGTATAAATATGATCTAATGATATCTAAGAGAATGCATAAAACCCAGGTTAACTAATTTTTATCGCTTGAATTTCTTTCAGAGAGCAGTAACATGAAAAAATTAGTATGTGTAATGCTACATTAAATAAAATGTTAATTATATGGTCTTTCTTACAGCTTAAGAAAAATTTCTCAAATTATTATGAATGATTAAACTGCTTCATTTACAGGCGACGTATGATACTATTAAATCGGAGATTTCTTATTTTATTCATGACTTAGTTATTCTGCGTAGCCATTTTGATCAGAAACGGGTGATATACAAGTATACAGTTGAAGTTTTAACATAAGCAATTTGCTTTGCTACTTTCACTGAAATGATAAAAACCATTATATACTTACAATCAATTAAACATCTTAAATCTGCCAGTAATTTTATTCTCTATCCATTAACTATAGAAAATAACTGATATTCCTATGTGAATAAGGCATCATTTTTTCTGTTGCGACACTTCTGAATGGAAATTTACTCAATGAGATTCGTAAATTCTATGTTAGGATGTTTTGTACATAAAAAGGTATAATGTAGCGTTTCTAGTAGCAATGTGGCCCTTCTCGATTGGATCACTTTAATCTTTCTCTTTTTACCCCATCCCTTATGGTACCTGCTGCCTTGAACGTATAAGTAGGTCTCTTGAGCCATGTATCTAGTAGTATACGGAGTGGGTTAATGGTAGAGAAACCTCACCTTTTGTACCTCTTAACGCAGATATGGAGACCCTTCCGATCCGCATCTCCGTGGCTGAATATTTTATGGTAAAAGCTTAGAGCCCACGGTGGACTGAGGGTTTTCTTTTAGGCATTACAAAGAGCAAACGATTCATCAGGGAAAGAAACCTTCACCTCTAGGAATAGACATGAAAAATGAAATCCTTGTTTTGCCAAGGGAGAGAAAAGAATTGGAGGACTTGGAAAATAGATAAGGTATAATAGCGCAGTTCAGCGTAGAAGAGAATCATCTTGCGGAGCTCCTAAAATATATGGCAGTGAACATGTTACTCCATGGAGGAAATAGAGGTTATTTATTTGAGCCTGATGCAACTTCTCAATGGCCTTAGATCTCGAGATTCTTGAGAATCGTTTGACTAACCTTTAGTACAAAGATAGAGATTTTTACTAATGGTATTTTTTTCTTTTCTCTATTCATATATCTTTTAAATTTTTCTGCGCATGCTTACGTTGAACTAGATCTGTGCGAACTTTCATTTATTGTTATATTTGTTTCAGTTACAGAGTATCGTCTAACTACAAGTTAGAATTAATTTACTGTATTTCACGCGCATCAGAATTTCCATACTAAAATCTTGGCAAGATGTTTCTAATTGATTGAATAGCGTTCATTTTAAGGTATACTAAAAAGCAGCATACCAAAATATCGGACAATAGCATCTTAATCCAACGCTAAATCCCCACTTCTCGAGGCACCCGTACATTGGAAACATGCCATCCGCTTGCTGGATTTAAATCTCCGAATCCACCATTCATCTCGGAACACCCTTGCTAAAAATATTTCAAAGATTTTGATTTTTTCTCCTCGATATCAATATTAGTACATCTACTTTCTGGTACGGCATTTCTCGTCTGAGTGGATCGCGAATATTAAAAAAACTTCTTTTCTCGGGATATATTTTTTCTTCTTTAACTCCACCCAAGTCTCATTCCTGGAGCCCCATGGTGGTCAGGACGCCTTGGCGAAACAATGGAGACTTAGGGGACGTAGTCTTTCGTCCGTTCGGAATTCTTGCGGGAAGGAGAACAGGCTTTTGTAAACGGACAGCATTTTCTCGCTTAAGAGAATAAGGTTAAACAAAAACTCGAATACATATGAAAATAAAATGCATTCTTCTCTCCGAAAAGAAAGAGGAAAATATCTTTTCATACACGTGGATTCATGTGCACCCATTCTACATGCATACCTTTATGCATAGAAGCTCTTCACAAATTCGATGGCCTCTAGTGCGATCCTGCCAGCGCTCCACTCCACTGGTAATTATTCCAAGGGGAGCGAACCAATTATTTACCCTCTCGATTGTTACCCACATCGACGTTGCCATTCAGCGACAAAGTCGATTGTTGCGTGTTCTTTGGCGTTACGTGGCGTATAAATTTTCCACGCGGTGAGGAGAATTGAATAGCACAATCTTTCCCAACCCCACCCCTCCTTGTATTTCTCCCGCTTCACATAAGGATACAAGTGCGAGGGACGTGAAATATAAGCCTGTCCTCCTTTCGTAAGAGGATAGAGAACGTTGTAGGTACAAAGGGAGGCCACGGATGGCTGTGCCGAATCCGTGAGGGCGAATGCTTTAAGTGCGCCCGAAGATCTCTTTCTTTTCTTCGTCACGCTGTTCCGTTCTGCAGCTCTTATTTTAAGGCTTTCGGACGGCCTTTCTCGTTCCTTTCGCTCCATTCTCTCCGTCGCTTTCCTTTTTTTCTTTTATTCTCACTGGCTTATCACCTTCCAAGAGAAACTGAAACTTTAATATTTTTGGACTGTATTTCTTTAAGGTGTGACTGTATGTCGCCTTCTATAGCCTGTTATTACATACAGCTGCAGGCATATATTTGTGTTATATAAGCTACGTAACTTTACAATGTATTTATTAATCTAAAAATCAAACTCAATTCCTGATGATTAACAAGAACGGTTAAGATAATTGAATTCCATTTTCTTAAAACTTATATTGTTGTCGAATATGTTACACTAATTTTAGTAAAATTTCGGGATATACATTGGATTCACAGCGATATATAAGTATAGAGAGTTTCAAAATTTCCGATGTATATCTTACCAAAAATAAAGCAGACTTCCTGATGATAAACAATAAGACTTATAATAATTAGACTCCATTTCCAAAAAGGTAACTTTTTGTCTATTAAGTCACCTTAGTTTTACTAAACAATTCGTAGTATGAACTGATTTCACTGCTATACATAAATGTTACGGGTTTCAATAACTCCATGACCAGTAAACTTAATATTTTGTCAACTACTTTGTGCCATTTTTATTACAATTTTCGTGGAAACAGTTTTGACTTTCACGAAAATGTTTTATAAATATTAAGAGTTTCAGTAATTAGATTCCATTCCCAGGGACCTCAATCTCGTGTCGACTAATGAACAACATCTTTATTAAAACGTTCGTGGAATCAATATCAACTTTCAAGAAAGCGTTCTGTTAATGTATTAAAGATTTTAATTTTATATGAGGATTACTATTAATGATCATGAATACTAGATAGGCCTACTAAATATCTACGTTCTTCATTATTGTTCCATCCACTCACTATGAACCCATGTCCTGGAGGATTTTTTCTCCTCGTCAAAGATTTTTCTTAACTCTGGATACTCTAATTTCACGCTCATTTCTCCCGAAAAATTATTTCCCTTTCCCTCCTCTCCTTTAATTTTTCCTTTATTAAACCCTTTCTCCCTTACGTCTTTTGTTGAAACCTTAATCCGCCTCTCGCGCGCACTCCTGCTCATTTTCTTCCGTTCTTCCTTATCCTTTCTCTTTTTCTCATCTTCTGTTCTCATTTTATCAATTTACTGTGATTCCGATATCTCTACCTTATTTTCACGATCCTTGTTGCAATTTTTTTTAATCCTTTTCCTTACACTTTCTTTCTTAATTTCTCTCGTTTCCTTCTTACTGTCTTTCTTTTGGTATTTCTTTCCTTTCTTACATTTATCCTTCCTTTACTTAGCAATCTGTACTTATATCAGTTTGATACATTTGATCAATACTCCGTAATTCTAATATCTTTACCTTCTTTTCGTAATCCTTGCTGATATTCGACAATTTCTTTATCTTTTTTTTTGAGCCTCCTTCCTCACTACACTTCGCTTCCCTCGCATTCTTATCATTTCTTACTATCATTCTTCTTTAGCTTTACTTTTCCATCTGTTTGTAATCTGTTCGCGTTTGGTCAATCCGTCGCAATTATAATATTCTCCATTCTCATTCCACTCTCCTATCTTCATTTCTGTCATCCCCCTTACTTTTTCTCCTTCATCTTTATATTCTGTGGTAATTTCATCAGTTCGTACCCCAATTCTAACACCGTTACCTCATTTCCGTGATATTTGTTCATAATCTCCCATTTTTCTTTCTTCCATTTTATAATTTTTTCATTCTTGTATTCAATTCTTCCTGCGGTTTCTTCATTTTAGAGGTCTTCCTTGTGAATTTGTTGGTGATTTCTCTCGCTTCAATCTTACTTTATCTCTTTCGTTCATCTTTATTTTTTCACCTCTATATTAACTTCATTCTTCAATCACTCTTTGCTCATTTTATCAATTTACCGTCATTTTAATCTCTTTACCTCCTTTTAATGGTTACTGCTAAAATTTGTCGTATTTTTTAATCTCTTTGGTACTCTTGATGTGTTTCTTTCTTAATTTCTCTCATTCCCTTCTCATTCGTTTTCCTTCTTCCATTCCTCTTTAACTCATCTTCTTTATTTTCCCTCCTCTTTGTATTAGGTACTCATTTGGTCACGTAATTTTAATATCGTTATCTTTTTTTCTTGACCATAGATACAATTTCTCTATTTTTTCAGTTTCCTCTTTTACACTTTTTCCTACTTAATTTATCTCACTACCTTCTCATTCCCTTTCCTTATTCATTTACCTTACCTCATTCACCCTTGTCTTTGCATTAGTTACTCATTTAATCACGTAATTTTAACACATATAATCTCTTTCCTTGATCCCTGATGCCATTTCCACATTTTTGGGAATTCCTATATTTTTCTGCATTTTTTCATTCATCCTACCCTTTCTCTCCTCGCATTCTTCTTCCATTTCTCTTCACATCATATCCTTCACTTCTCCCTTCTCTTTGTATTTGGTACATATTTAATCACCTAATCTTAATATCATTACCTTCTTTTCTTGACCCCTGCTGCTAATCCTTCAATTTTCAAATTCCAATCCTTTTCCGCATTTCTTTCTTCATCTTCCTCTTGCTCTTTCCTCGTATTCCATTCCTTCCGTTTTTCTTCTTCGTTCCATTCACCCTCTCTATGCCCTCCCGGGTTAGTCGTTAATTTTCTTTTTATTCCCTCCATCTTTTGTTCCTTTTCAGACCCCCTTCCCCCCAGCGTCGAGGCACCTCCGTCGAAACCGGGCCGAGGCTAATACTTGACCTCTTTTTTTATAGGCGAGCGAGGAGGCGGGGGTGTCGGAAAAGGAGTGGATGAATTTGAAGGTGTGGTGGAGAAAGCGCGGAGCTCCCCGTTTTTTTCTCGCGTGATCATATTTCTTCGGTGGGTGGAGATGTTTGAGGCGGGAATTGGGACGTGTGGCGTCCGCCTCGGACGGCGGGTTCTCAGGAAGGACAATTAGCAGATGAGTGCACGAGGAATAGTAAAAAGGAAAGAGAATTATGAAAGACTGGCTCGGGCGTAACTAATGAAGACTTGTCACCGATGGATGAAAGATCGTGCTATTACTTTACTACGGAAACCCTCATTATTTTGAGATTTTCGGATAGATCCCAACGGTTTCTGGTTGTGTTACAAATAGCAGCGTAGAGGGAATGTGTTTGAAATAAGAGTTTGGCATATATTTGATAAAGTAGCACGAATATATGTAGGGGATGATAGGATTATTCGGCTAAAGAAGACCGTTTAGAGTAATGTAGTGATAGTATTTTTTGAGAACGATTCAAAAGTTGAGGTTATTTATCACGTATGACTCCTCCCAAAATAGGGGAGTCTTAGGAAAGTGAAATTAAGCTTAGTAGATTATTTTATAAAACTAAACACTTACTTATGTAACTTGGATACCATATTGGTAAACCATATACGTACGGCTCGATTCATGGTCTGTTTTCTTTGGTAAAACAAGAATTTATAAAGCCATGGATTCGCTGATTTAAATAGTACTACTATTACTATGTGGAAGAATATGTCAATTTGTGATTGGTAATCTTGGTGATAATGGGTAATTTTGGATGATAATTTTGCATTTATGTTAATTTAAATATGTTTGATAAATCAGTATAAATGTCTTGAACTAAATATGATATTATTATGGACGATAACGGAACAGAAAAGTCCCGGACTTCGGATCTGGAAAATTCCGGGGAAAACGCAAAGAATGGGCATTCTAGTTAAGGTTATTTATTATAATAACATTAAATTGCACACAAAACAGTGCGCAATTAAATTATATTATAACGAGATGGCATATTCTAAATCTTTGTCCCTTTGTAAAGATTCTTATATTTTTGTTGTAAAAAATGTGTTCCAAGAAATCTTGAATAAGTCCGATCTGAAAATAGAAGTCCTATTTCTGCAAATCGATAAAATGGCAATCCATCGCAACCACTTTTCCAAGTTTAATTATATACCATTTTTCAAACTTTTAGGGAATTAATATTCAATAAATTTCTAAATATTCAGAGGTACATTAATATTTACTTACGTCACATCTTGATCAACATTATTACTCTCGAAAATACCCTCTATTTCGCAGCTTTAAATGTGAGCCGATCCTCAATGGTTAAACGCAAGAGCGAGAAGTATGCATTTTTCTCAAGGGAGGTTTCTCAGCTTAATTTTGCACTAAGCTCTGGAAATGCTGCGCGGATGAAAATGCTAAGGTTTTTCGTGTCTTTTGAATTTCTAATTGTGGTAGTGTTCCGCACACGGCCGTACTTTTAGAATCTTTTGGTTTTTCTGCTAATATCATGCTCACAAATGCTACTTAATTTTCATACATTTGCCTATGAAATTCCTCAAGGATCTCGTCATTAGATTTTTTGTTGAAAAATTGACTTTCATACGCTCCTTTACTGTGCTGGATAACATTTTTTTGTTAAGGATCTAAAATACTCGGTAGAGTCGTAATTGACGGTAAATTTCATTTCTGACATATATCTCTTGCATGCATAACAGAAATGGAATCTTCTATGTAAACGATTTGTATTAAAAACGTTATAATCTACTAACATAATTTATATAATAATGTAATAATTTACTGTTACAAGAAATTCAATGCGTAAGAATGCATTTACACTTCTACATTAAAAATACGCCGCAGGTCATAAAAAACATGTCTTATTTGTCTTGGATATTTTCACTAGGGATTTCCTAGTGTCAACTAAAACTGCAAGAGATTCCTCAATCCCAGTGATGGCAACTAAACGGAGAGTTATTTTTGCAACTGCGCTCTGTGCGACAAATCCTCTCGATGAGAAAAATGGCCCCACCGAGTGTAGTTGAAAAGAGGACCCCGTATAAATCATCCTCTGCAGACAAGTGAGACCGTGGATAATTAATGAGGGACGGTGAAACATTTGGAGAGAGATGGAGGAACGCTGAGTCGAGAAAAGTAAAATATATCGACTGACGATTGATTTTATTAACTTGGCGAACGGGAATTAGAATTCCATTCTTAAATTATAATCCTGAACGTATTGGACTGATGAAAATGGGATCGAAAGGCAGCGAAGTTCATTTGACTTTGGTTACAGCTAATCTTAAAAGTAAAAGTTAAAGGTCTAAATCGGCTAGTAATATTTATTCAATACATTGGAGCCATTTTAGACGGTAATGACATTGCAATTAAGGCAAACATACTGCTACGTTCAAAAAGCTCCAGAACATATTTTTTCAGCCAAAACGTCGAGTAGGAGAATTGTAAAATTCTTGTGATAGATAGTGCCAAATATTTTTAGGTACAACTACTTACCACCTACCTTTAAACCACCAGAATTAAATATTTTTCCTGCTCGGTGTTTATTTTTGGGAATTAATAAGTTTGGGAACCTTTTAAACGTAGTAGTAAAAATAAATAGAGTTAAATAAACTAAGATATATCGGCCTAGGCATGGGACCTTCGCAGTATTAACAACAACGTACTCTGTCAAGCAAAACACTATATAAATCAATTTATATTATTATAGTATTATCTTTCTGACATGCTATTCCATCTATTTAAAGTGAGAGAATTAGATTAGCGATTTCAAAATAGTTCATAAAAATATTTGTTCGCAGTTGTTTTTGGTTTTAGGGCTAATAAATGTACATATGGGTTAAATGTAAACACATGGGTTATTTTTTTAAATTTTTCCCTTTGTGATAATTCTGCCCAAAAATTAGGCCAAGCTTAATGCCATTATTTTAATATTTTAAAACACTAAACCGCAAGTGTTCAAAGTACTGTTCTAAGTATCAGCGAAAAATGCGAAATTTTCATTTAAATTTGGTCGGCAACTCGCCAGAACATAAATATTTATTTCCCAAGTTAACAGCGGTTGGGAATTCATATATTTTTCGGCCCTGTTATTTCTCATGAACCATTAAAGAACGAAGCTTCCATATTTTATATCCCTCGACGACAGCTTAAGGGCAGCGCTACAGTAGTATGGCATCAAATTATCGGGGTTCATTAGAAGGAGAAAAAACTTGGGAGCTATTCCTTTTTTTAGATCCTTCGTTTAAGAACTCGTGGGCGTTGGGTGCTCTTATTCTGGGTGGAACGAAACCGTATTGAAAATGAAAACCTTTTAATGGCGGGGCAAAATGAATTCGTTCAATGTATCTATTCTTCTCACTAATGAAGCCCGCTCAGTGTTAACAGTGTCACGGAATAAAAGGTCTCGATATCAAAAGTACTATCGATTGAGACGAAAACATTATGCGTCGTAATTGTTTTTCATCGGAGATAATACTTCTAAAAAGACGCAAAGTTCGCTGGAAGAGTCGAATGCCTATTTGAAGTTTAGTATTGAGAACTCTGAACTCCATTTTTACTTAAAGCTGACCAAGATGTACCAATGACTAATCAAGCACTAACCCAGAAACGCACAGTAAAGTGTTGGGTACTTAATTGATTATTGATTGAGCTATCTGCCATACTACGAGAGGAATTTATTTGATACAAAGGTTCAAAAAACCGAAAAGAGGTACAAAATGTAGAAGTTACCTTTATTGAATCCCAGTTACATTCTATTTAAAGAATACGTGAAAAGGAGATTAGAATTTCCGCTGGATTAGTAAAATATTTAGTCACATTTACACTAAGTGAAATACAATGCCTGAATGGGAATTTGATATCGATATTTTCTG
The DNA here is from genome assembly GCA_947579665.1 of Sympetrum striolatum. Classification (NCBI taxonomy): domain Eukaryota; kingdom Metazoa; phylum Arthropoda; class Insecta; order Odonata; family Libellulidae; genus Sympetrum; species Sympetrum striolatum. Next base: position 83,503,072 of record OX388346.1, read on the forward strand.
CTTCCTATTGATGCAGAAGTGTTTCTGATGGATAATACGTTTCCAGTATCCATTCTATTTTAACTTTAAAAGAAATCCAAAATCCAGTTAAACGTTTAAATAGGAGTTATCTGAAAGGATGAACTGAAGTTTTAAGAGATTATTTTTTTGTGCTAAAATCATCTACTTGAAATTGGATGCTCCATTGCCTTTCGTATATTTTTTTGACTATTTGATTGACTCATTCTAGTTCTAGAAGATCTTCAGACCAATAATCATATCCACCCTATGCCTTCAACACGCAATACTGTAATCCTTCTTACTATGTTATTAATGTAATCTTAACGACAGAAATGTAAACATAATTGTCAATTGCGCCTTGGCGATGATTGATACCAATTTAAGGTATATTGGTGTTGTAAAGTGGTAACGAAAACCTTGACTTGAGTCTCTAATCAGGTTTCAATAGAGATTTTCTTACTCACGAGGAACATAACATCGGCACCGTTTGGTCTTCTGTCCAATATTCCGATATTTAAGGTAGATATCGTCACACAGGTTCCCTAAAGAAACTAATTCATTCGAATTTAGAATCCAAATATGAGACGGCCCATACTTCAAAAAATATTTCGAAACTCGGATATTTTCGCATCTTTTTCCGATTACGTGCCCAAATTTCGTCGCTCTTCCCATCAAAGAACGAATTGATAATGTGCGAAGAATCGCTTTTGCCTCACTTCGTTTGCCACGAACAGAAATGGACGCACATATCTCATTCGGAAAAATTGTACCACTGCGTCGATGAGAGGAAAAAATTAAAAACACCGACGAGAAAAAAAACAAACCTTCTCACGCTCTGTTTGCCCGGCAGTGCCATGAAAAAGAATCGCCGGACTCTGACAATGGAAGCCGGAGAACCAAATTAGCTCGCGCTAGAGTGGGCATTTTGCATTAAACTACGACTTCATTATCTCCTTTTAGAAACAAACCTCTCTTGTCCGTACACTTTCACACTCCCCGGTAATGCGTTCTCAATTTTTCACAACCTCCCACGAGAGAGGAGGGACAGTACGTTACACAAAAGGTAGAGACGCGGTTTTTTTCAAGGGTGAAGCGAGCGTGTATATTGGCCTTATCTACTCATCGTTATTTATGACCCTTGGCAAGGGATGCCCGCTTTCTCTTATCGCGAAAAAAATATTGGCGAGCGTATTATTTTATCCGGAAGCGAATTTTCGGGGATCGCTCGTTCCGTGCTGTTTTCTCCTCCCCATCGGCGAATCAGAGGCTGAAGAATTAGGATCGGCCGACGCAGCTATTTTCACGCCGCTGTCTCCCTCTTCGTTTTTTTCACGTTCTCGCCGTTGTGGCAATTACTGCCGAAGGGGGCTGCAGATTCGTGATTGTTTGAACCACCTCACGCCGCACGTTTCACACCAGCTTTTTCTCTTCCCCGCCGAGGCTCGTTGCGATTGTTGACGGCTCGCTGGTCCATTCTGTTTCCAATGCATTGCCTTCTCAATTTCCGTGGTAACGGGAAGTCATTGGAGGGCATCTGTTCACTCACATAGGCTCGAAGCCGCTTTTCAAACTAGATAAGGCAGTGTCGGGGTAATTTTCTTGTGAGACTTAATGGAGGGTATCAGAGTGATTTTTAAGTATCACTGTAAATGGCTAGTATAAATGGTAACTGTACTGATTTTGTTAGAATATGGTTTGGATGGAAGAGAAGACTTTGTCTCAATCTCGCCAGAATAAAGATGTTTATTTAATTCGTGAGTATATTACGTTTTATTATTAATTTTAACTAATTAAATTATCCTTTTTGAGAAATTAAAAAGCAGTCCTCTTTGTGTACACTGTGTCTAAATGGGATGTCAAATATTTTAAAGTCACTGAAAGTCACTGATATTTAACTAGAAAAATCATTTGATATTAAATTTTTTTCTTAATTTTAAATACTGATGCAACCAATGACTCATCCATTAGCCAAGTTATCTTCTAAGCAAGTAAATTAACCTTAGAAGCCAGCCTCTAGCTTCTAGTTTAGTTTTACAAATAGTTTGAACATAGAAAATTATTTCATACCTTCCTCTCATTTTAACTGGTTTTAATTATATAAAAACATGATTAGAATAAATAAGTCCTCTGTTCTTAGAAATGTACTGAGTAATACTATGCTGCAGTTTAGGACGTACACTCAAATACAAGCGTAGTCTTTACAAATGTTGAATGGGTTTAACACTGCATCAAAAAAGCTTCAACGGTCAATCTGCGATAAGTACAGCATCAAAATTTCACTTTTGCTAATATTATCTCGTAGACAAATATAGTAATAACCGTAAAGCTTAAATCATGCATACACGTTTTCAGATTACCATATTCGCAATACATGAAAATTATTGGAGAGAGTTCAGTTTACAAGCTGTAAAATCAAATGTCCCCGGTAACATCCCATTCTAATCCATTTCGGTCAGTTCTTTACCGCATAGGGTAGCCGGTCTAAAATTCGGTGCCCATTCTGTATACTTATAACCGGATTAAATAAGGATTGCAACGCACCTGTGTCAACAGCAAATCGCTCGATTCCGTCACGGAACTCGATGCTAACGATTTTCGATTTCGACCGTGGCCCAGAATCGTCCTTGTATCAGATTGAGCATCCACACATCGATTCCCACTTCGTCATTGATTTAATGTCTGAATTACTAAACCGCCCCTAAAGTGGTCGTTAATAGAGATTTATCGAACAGGCCGATATCCGCTTTTCCCCGTTAATTTCGGAACATTATTTCGGCGAAGAGCTTTATACCGTAGCCTACATACACAAGCGAGTCTTGGGGGGCTTCCGTAACAGAGGAAAATAATTCTAGCCACTCGATGACGTCGGTGGTTGAGTCACGATCAGCGAAATGCCTTGATGTATTGCTAGAATATCTAGACGGCGTAAATTATATCAGGGGTACCTTTACATGGATTCCACGCGACCTTTCTATTTCAACACGAATTCTTTCAATCGAGGGAAATGTTTCCGGTGATTTTTCTCTTCAGGACAGGTGAATTCTCACGAATCTAGCTACGTAGAAATTCCTTGAAAGATCTGACTGATACCCAACGTAAAATATGCTGTTCTTTTTGCTTATTATATACCAAAGAAAGAATTACAACATTTTATGGATAACATTTACGTTTCTACTAATCTGTCTGAAAATTCCTTAAGAGATGTGAATCATATCCAATCTAAAAATTGCAATTCATGTTGCATGTTGCGTACAAAAAAATTATTACAACTTTTTCTAGATAACGTGTCTCTCGAATCTGCTTGGAGTTTCTTTAAAAGAAGTGAATAATAAACTAAAATACTCGGTTCATGTTACATTTTAACTCTCAAAAGTAACATTAAAAATTTTTTATAGATAACGTATATGTTTCCTCGAACCTGTCTGGAAATTCCTTAAGAGATCAAAATGATACCCAAAGTAAACTATGCAATTCGTGTTACATTTTAAGTACAAAAAATTAACGCACTTTTTATAGAAAACATGTGCGTTTCCTCAACTATTTGTAAATTTATTACGTAATTTAAATGATATCCAACGTAAACTATGCAATTCGTGTTACATTTTAAGTACAAAAAATTAACGCACTTTTTATAGAAAACATGTGCGTTTCCTCAACTATTTGTAAATTTATTACGTAATTTAAATGATATCCAACGTAAAATATGCTATTCATGTTGTATTTTAAGTTCTTAATATATATAACGTTTCATAAATATCGCATACTTTTCCCTCGAAATTAATGGAGAAATAAATCAAATTCCTTTAAAAATATACCCTTGAATTATGCACGACTTAAATATATTTTTACTTTGTTCACTCGCGTTTTATCAGCATTTCAATCGTCGCGGCAGAGCTCGGAATTTTTTACAAACCCATTTTTTCCGACTGAAGCAGTCATAGACTTGTTCACCGGAGAGGAATTTTAATTATATTCGAACACAATTTTTCTGGCTCAATTGCTGCTCTCCGGCTCTTTATTCAATAAAAGAAAACGCCCTTTCTAATAAATAACTGATAATGAACGCTAGTACTCGCGGAGTACTTTCGGAGCGTAATCCTGCGGTTGGCAATTAACGATTCGCAAAAGTGCTCTTGATGAACAAAAGAAATGAGCGCATGCGACATTAAAGAGGGAAAACCAAATGCCATTTAGATATAAAATAGGATTTCCTGCGACAGGAGTGTTAACTAGGACACTAGGCAAAGAGCTCAAAACCAGGATTGTCCCGGACAAAGTGGAGCATGTAGTAATCCTAGATAATGGGAACAAGGACTTCTGCAAAACCGCCGCACGCCGCCTTATGGCATCGCTGAACATATGAGCGTAGTTGGTATAATTAATACTAGATAGTACTTTAACGCTCATTTGCTGCCTCTCAGTTATTTATAGATAATGATGATAATGATAGCTTTATTTATCCAAAGACATACACAAGCACATGTAGGATGCGTCAAAGATCTGGAATTTTTAGTTTAACTAATAAAACAGTATAATTGAAAAATAATTACAATAACATAAAACATGCGAATTACAATGTTTATATTTAGTTCATCATTTGCGTTTTACAATTCAGCACTTCAGTTTACAATATAAAATACATATATACAATAACAAAAATTTTTCTCGTTTAATATTCGTTCACATTAAAAAAGGATTTTGTCTTGAGGAATTACTTGAAATTTTTACACAATTTTACCTTTTTTATTTAAGAAAACAAGAGAATAAAAAACTTTGTATACTTCTACAAGATAATTTACTGCGACCGTTTTCACTGAATTTCTAGATGCTAGAAGTTAAGTGAAACTGGTCGCTATAAATTATCTCGTGTAAGTATACAAAGTTTTCTTATTTTCTTCCGTGATGGCCCTTCACGAAGTTACGCCGAAAAGCATTGATTTTATTTTACCTTTTTATTATTTTTAATAATAGCCAGGTAATTTGTTATGGATTTTTAATGCCTCGCTTGGTTGAATCACTTCAAAGCATAGCCCAGTTAAAATAAGACCATTGGATGGGGTCCTCAAGTTGCCTCTTCCTCTTGTGAAAAATCATATTGATTATGCTTTAAGTATCTGAACACATTATGATAGATGTAGACTGCATATGAATAGGTGTATGCCGAAGACATATTCATTATACCCTATGACTGTTGTCTCATGATAATTCCACATTCAGGAAAAATATGGATGATTAATACTTTAGGGCTCACGATTAATCGGGTTTTACTCGACTATTCTCAATGCATTAGAAAGCAGACCACCAATTATATTCCCATTCGGAAAGGAGGTGTTCCAGTGAAAACAGTCTGGTTTTTGTCGCAAAGTTGATCTAATTTTGGAACGTGTCCTTCCAAACCGATCACGAATTTTCCTTATTTCCGTGTTAGTGTAAATAAAGGGAATTTATTTTCTCCTGCCCAGTCTCGCCGCTTCTGCGTGTTGCCAGGTAATTGGATCCGTTTAAGATAAGACGGGCAGGCAAGCAGGCATCTTAAGAAACAGGAAAGGGAAGTAGAAAAGCGATATTTGCGAGGGAAAGAAAGGAATAATGTATGAACCCAAGCTGCTTCTTTTATAGAGGAAACAAAAGTAAAAACATTTACAATTAAATCCCGTAGTAGAAATTAAAATTAACATACGCAATACCTAAAGCTGTGGTATCTAGTGTTTGCACGACACTGCGATCGTAAAATGGAAGTTTTAGCGGCGGAGAAAATTTAAGTATATCGTTATTTTTAGGACAATTTCTTGAAAAAATATGTGGAAAGATAGATAAAGGAAAAATTTAATGCATTATCTTAATTAGTGATAACAATTTAGATCCGTCAACAACTATAATGTAGCATTATATTACTCCTGTAGTTTTTATATGAGATGAAGGAGTGCTAAAAGTCAGTAATTTATGTCTCAGTTAATTATGCTAATTTTTAACAGCTTTTTCCCAGCGCTGTCCCACAGTTCTGCCCGGGTCTGAAATAAATGGTACATGCTTTTAGTAATCAGTTCATATTGGTTGGTTAAAGTGCATCTATTGATGTAAAAAGAAATCTAGGCGTAGATAATACTGAAGTAAATGACCTTGTGGGTTAACCAATCGATTTTTAAATATACTCATCAGATATAATAATTTTTCAATTAAGAGGGATATATTTATCGCAATTAATTGTTAGAAGAAGTATGGAATTATCAATTGCGCACGGGATCAGTTGGTTATCGAATCCCTCAGGAAGTACAATAATTTATCAATTAAAAAAGGCAATTTTATCGTTAATTGTATATATCTTAAGGATATCATACGTTAATGGAAGAATATATTAGATATCTGTTACGAAAACGTGTTTGCAAGAATTGCTGCTAGGCTTAATGCATTCGTTTTTCAATATATGTTTGAATTGTATTCATTCCCATCATTTATTAGAAGCTCTTGCAGAATTTATTCCCATTGCCCTCTTACCATAATCGTTCCCCAATTTAGATAACCACCATTTCTAGATAAATCTATGCCTTTTCAGCGTTAGTTCTGCTAAGGGCAATAAATTTTCCTCGTTCGCGTACCCCATTGCGAGAGGAAAAAAACGACGTTGCATTATCTTCTCTGTAAATCGGAGGCGACCGAATGGAGCTCCATTTTGAACAAATATTAGGATTGTATATTACGCCGACGGTGCGGGTCCTTTAAACAATCGGTAACAGCTGCTCGTGTGTGTGTTGTTATATTTAGCATTAAGTTCTGCTCCTGGAACAAAGGGCTCTTGGTGTCCTTGAAAACCACCACGTGTGTGCTCAGCCGTTGGAAAGGTATGCGGTTTGCAGATTGCGACGGCCCTCTACGGCTTGCATGTTAAATCAAGCGATTCACTTAGCGGGAGTCCAATTATCCAGGCGGGGACATGGTACAACAATGGCCATCCGAAGTTTCTGGCGAACGATTTGATTCGGTCGCGCTGCGACTTTTAAGACGAGGGAAGTCTTGGCCGACGTTCCGTAGAATCGTATGCTTCGATTCCAACGCCGCCTCAAGATGCTCATTGAGGTTATTACAAGGACTATTCTTGTGATCTGAGTGAATATTCCTCATTATGTGATAGCATTATGAAATACAGTTATCAGTAGTATATTTGCAGATTCGCTTCTCATGAAGTAGTGCCATAACGTAAAGAAGAAAATAATTTGTGTAGAAACACTTTCATCATTCCATTTTAGGTAAATTCTACAAATTAACGCCTGCAACCATCTTATTGAATAAAGCTGCATATAAAAATTGCCATTCGAATCGGAAAGATAGTGTAAATGAGCCGCGAAATTAATTGATTACTTAATGAGGATCCTATGAAAAAATGAAAAATATCGATAGTTCAATTGATATATTGTGATGAGATTAAAGTAAATTTTTGGAAAAGATAAATTTTACATCCTATCGCTTCTTTATTTATAACTTTTTACTGAACCCGATTACTTCATCAAAATAAAGGAAAAATCAAATTTCGTTTTTATGAATAAGATAAGTTTCGCCTTGCTAAGTGACTCGATTAAATATGGCTTAGCCATTCGTCAGATTATTAATCCTATTTTTCATGCATTGCTCTGTTCTTCTTCGAATATATGTATTGCTCTTTACTATAGCCTTTTAAACTAGTTTTACTAGTTTTGAAATTAAGTCGAAAGTTATGTAATTGATTAGATAAATCATCGCATGAGGAATATAAGGGATAAATTACTAAGTTAAGCATAACACGAATCACAGTCAGTATTACTCACCATTCGCTACCGTCCCCATTATGGTCTGTCGTGCATTTTCTAGTCTTCCCTTGTCTTCCTAGTGTTCATAGCTTAAAATAGATGTCGTTCATATGCAGGAAACTAGATAGTCACCGGTAATTCGCCACGAAATTCAACATAAAAATGACTTTCTGCTGCTACAGCTGCCGCGACTCACTGTAAGATTTTAACATGTATACGTATAGATTTTTTGTTAAATAAGTTCCAAATAAAGGTTCATCTTTACCAACATTATACATTAAAAAAATTCCGTAATATATTCTGGAAAAGCGATTACATAGGCTTACTAATTTAAAACATCACATTTTGATTCGCAATTTATTTGCTCTTGGATTTGAATATCTCAGATCTCAGAGAGTTCATCTTCAAAAGAGAATTTTTCAAAAACTCTCAACGTCAAAAAGAAAAATGGTATTCCTGATTCTGCTGGGTGATGTATGACGTTCACGGTAGAACAAACTACTTGATAGGAAGTAAAAGTGTCGAGATAAAACTTTCCCCTTGGCCTAACCTCATGAAGTAATTACCTTAAAATCGTCTTTCACCGAGATATCTTGCGGCGTAACTTTTCCTTGTGTAATTCAAGATCTCCAGTCAGTTCAGTCGGCAATGATGGAGTCTTTCTTTCTCCCTAGAAAATTTAGAGACGGTAATCCGTAAGAGAGGATGAATAAACAAGATCCCTTTGGTGAGAGTTACCACAAAGATCCTTAGCGAATTAAAGAAAGAAAGTTAAAAACGCCTCCCACTGACTCAGGGCTTTACATCACTCGAAGTACTCTCTTCCATTTCCAACTGCCGACTCCCTTCTGTAGCCTATTTGTAGTATGCAAGAAACGTGCCACAAACGAAATAATTCTTGACCTTTCAAATTTAATTGTACTCTCGGCGTACGAAAAAATAAAATCGCAAGCCCCTGGTACTTCTTTAGGCGCTTTCCTCCCACTCCCGAGTGAATATCGGGTAAAAATACTTTTTTCTTCGTGTCCCCGCAGTCTTTAATAGAGGAGATTGTTACTTGAGGGGTAGGGGAAATAAGAAGTCCAAACAAACGAAATTCATGCATCCGTAACACATGGAAAAGGTAGGACCTTTTCGGGGATCTTTTTTCTTTTCTCAAAGGATCTCAGAGTTCCTTTGAGTGGGATTTTGGAATTAAACTACCACGCGGAGAATCGGACTTATTTCTCTTTGGGAACGTTTCTCTCTGAGCAGATGTGAATGAAATGTGGTAATTGATGAAGGAAAAGAAAAAAATTAGAGGTGCGATGTTTATTGATATTCAGCGGTATTGTGGGATCGACTTCATTGAGTATTGATGACAGAGTACTTCTCGAAAAGCATTGAAAAAGGAATCATGAATATTTACCTATGAAGGTGGTATTGTTAGTCCAGATTATTCTTGCGTAGTGTTAGTTGTATTTAATTCCTAATTTCGATGTCAATAAATTATACTAGAGATGATATTATCTTTCACAGAAATAGGATCTCCTAATTATGGTTTTAATAATTTCACACAAGACGAATACAAACAAGAGAAACCCAGTTGTCCGAGGCCTGAACCCGGGATCTCAGTATTAGAACGCTAGCCATTACTTCCACCGAGGTCGTAAATTCGTGAAAGAATACAGCTTATGTACTGAAAACATATAAAGTAGATATGATTGTGGCCATGTTCATTAATATGAATACGAAAGTCGAGTTTCGCGAATTACTTCTCCTGGAATGGCGTAGCTTCTATTACATCCTCTAATTACTAACAACAGTTTATCTTTAATCTCATAACACAATCTCTCACAAAAGAAGCATTAAAGTGCGAAGCGCACCATTTCAAAGAATAAGCACCTCACTAATTCACGAAGTATAAAGCGTAATCACGAGAGAGATTTAACCCAAAGCACATCTACGTTGCACGTACTAATCTTTCTTTTAATTACCCGCTTAGCTCCTAATGAAATATTCTCTCTCCCCAGCATTTTTCATTTAGTATGGAATAGAATAATTTGGGTCATGCAATTTATGTTGAGAAAGAAAATGACTGTAATCTTTCTCCAGGACGATGAAGCTCTTACACTGCCGTGAATTCCACCCGTTCTTCGGAGATTTAACTTTGGAGACATCAGTCAAAAGATGAATGCGCGAAAACATCGATGGATTTCCCGTCTTTTTTTCCGATCGCGGAAAAGGAAAGAGATTAGCGATGGGAAAATATGATTGATCGGAACTTTTGATAGAATTTTTGATGCGGCAGAATCTCGCGGTGACAGGTTACTTTATTTCCTAATCTAAATGTCATTTAAGTTATCATTCATTTCCCTTTTTTGCCCCAAGAGGTTGAAAGATATTCAATTTCCTAAGAGTGCATATATTTCCAATATGTACAAGTTACTCCGGATAATTTAACTATGTATGGTCTTCTCTTTATGGATAACTGGCAAATTGACCGTGAAAACGGTTTCATAAAAAATGTCATATCACTCATATATTACCTGTGAATGGTTAATTATTGGTTGTGATTACAAATAGAATTCGCTTTCACCATTTTCATAGTAATTCTATAAAGTGATCTATTTGCGGGAAATAATTATGAAACTACAAAAAATTGCTTTTTTGGAAATCTCTTTGCATATAATAAGCAGCAACTTCCCTGTTAAAAATTCAATAGTAGAATTATAAAAGAGAAAAGAAGACGTGATGAAAATCATAAAAACTTTGTAACTTCCACTATTTAAAAACGACGCCTTTTCGCCTTAAATAGAGAAATTTACCAATTCTGATTTTAATTTTCATCATCTATTTATATTTTACTCATCTTATTATGAAATATCTTCCATGGTTTAGAGTTAATATAAATTAAGTATTGCTTGGGCTAGATTTTATTGAAACAACTTTTAAGAAAATATGATCTTTAAAGATTAAAATCAAATCAAAAGAAAATATTTTGTTTTTTGTAGGCGTATTTAAGACTCAATATTATAGAAAATCAAGAGGAAATATTTGTAAGTTTTACTTTTTTGTGAATTGTAAAACATTATTGGTGGCAAAAACAGCCATTATCTTATTCTTCCCCGCAAAACGTTATGCTTCTATCATGAAGATAGCTATGCTTTTATCGAATTTTCTGCAAAAGCATAAACTCGGGAGAAATTACTTTCGTCAAAATGTATCCTATATCTCCTTTATGACTCCTTAAATCTTCTATCGTAATGACACATCACTATACATATATTTTCGAGGATGACAACAGCAAGACTTCCATACATATATATATACATACAAACATAAAAATGCGTTCAGATATATCGTCACCATACATTGGCCTTACGCGCGCGTTTTTTAAGTCGATTCGACAGTAAAAAGGGATTTCCATCTCCATTCATGGGCTTCGTCCCTATTTATTTCTGGGGAGAGCGAATGTAAGCACGTAAAACGAGACCCAGAAAAAACATCTTTGGCTCGGAGCGAATCAGAGTTTTTCCCCGGAATTTTTTCTCCATGCCTCGACACTTGATCATCCCGAATTGCCTACAGGGTGCCCTGAATCGGTCCGCAGATTAACAAAGGTTTCTTCGGAACGGCTCGCATGTCCGACTTTTGTGCATCGCATCGTTTGCTGTTTTTCCACCTCATCACTAATCAATCACTCCCTTGTCACGGGAGAGCTACATCTCCTTGAGATATTTCCGATACCATCGCGATGAGAATGCGGCACCGAATCGGACGAGCTGTGTTTAAATTCCCATTAAGTACTCTCCTTTGATCATAGACCATGTGCATTAAGATTAACTTTAATTATGTTTCTTTGAAAAATTTATTTGCAAATATACAAGCAGTGCAAGATGGATCGATTTTTAAGACTATATCAAATAAATTTTTCACTATGCGCTGCATGGTTTTTTTGATAGCATAACCTCAATTTTAGACGAATGCGATAAACAGTAAAAAATCCTGTTAAGACAAAATTATACAGGAATTCACTACCGAACTACACAGACGAATTAATTATCAAGTAATTCCAATGTTCATAATGTATAATTGGAAATATGCAATGGTAATGTGGTTTAATATTTCTCAAGAATTTTAGAAAAGGATTCGCACGGAATAGAATTTAACCATAATAACTGAAGGATCAATATAATAATTACAAAATTCTAATGTTCATTTTAACACACATAAGATAAAAGCAAACTATGACTTTATTCCACAAATTTTAAATATGGACACAACCAGTTTCTACATTACAACATCATCTTTAGGTATAAGGAGAATAGAAAGCTTCTGTATTCTTTTTTTTAGTTCGCTTCACAAAGTTAAATGACTTAAGTTTAATTTCGTAAACTTTGTGTGTAAAGATTTTATTAAATTATTTTTAATTTCATGAACTGTATTGAGATACTATGATTAATATGTATTGTATATATCCGAGTCACGAATGTTTCATGTTTGGTGAAAACTTTTATATCCAAATCTTTTTACATCGGATTATAATTTAATTATGGGTATCAATAACCCTCCAAGAAATCCTATTTAATTTAAACTTTAGAGATGAATAAACATAGTATTAACGTACACTCAGACAAAACTATAACATGGGTATCATTGTTAAAATCTTGTAATCAAAGTGTAGTATGACATAAATAAATTGTCAGTGTAGTTTCCAATTTGTCGTTCTATTCTTTTAGCGTAGTTCTCAAACGGCATATATTTGAATTAATAAATTCGTAACCCCGCAGAAGAAACGTAGTGGTCTCCCAATAGAATACGTATTTTTCTCATTCCGAAATCGACATCCTTTTATTGCCCTCTAAAATGAAAACCGTCACGATATAAAAACATTCAATATGATAAACGACGAAACTTGGGGAAACGATGAAGCGATCGCAAAGTCTTCAAACTTCTTACGTCGCTCGAATCGATGTTTTCACCCGATCCCGAGAGAGGCCGCAAACTAATATTCACTCTCTGTTTCGAACATTTCCGAAATAATGCGACGCTCAATAGAAAAATCCAATTTCCTCCATCCATCCGAAAGACAAACGAAAAATCCCATCCCGAAATTTTCCTCGGGCCAAAAGACGATCCGCTAAGAGAAATAAAAGAGCCGAACCAATGGGAAGCGCTCTAGAAAAAGAAGCGGACGTTTATAGGGCTAAAAAGTAATGCCGCCGAGCAAAATCCTTTCCCGATAAGAAAATAGGTCTCGATGCTCGGTCCATTCGTTTCGTATCCCTTCCGATGCAAGAAAACTATAATGGGATGGAGAAGCGGAACTGGATTAATTTGTTCCGGCAGGAAATTTGCGTAGGACACCTCTCCTCCCAAAAGGATTTCCCGGAGAATATTTCGGTCCGAAGGATCGCAGTCTGCAAAAGGAACGTGCAGAATGCTGAGAATAATCGAAGGAACATGTGGGACTGTGAATACATCACGCTAGTGCAAACTCGAGGGAGAACTTCGATTATCGAGGGGATGATTTTCATCTTTACTCTTACATTTGAGCTCCGGAAATCGTACATTGGCCTAAGGATTTGCGTCGGGTGTATTTGAGTTAGAGGTATTCCTTTTAAATTTCCATCTATTTTTATGAGGTGTTAAAGTAAAGATGTACTGGGGTTAGTCAAAAAATACCCTAGATGTACGGCTGCTCAGAAGGAAAGATGTGTGCCGTAGAATTAGTAATAAAAATTTATAAATTGACACGTTCATACTTAGTCACAGTTTTATAAAATCGAACAAAAATTGAAATTTAAGTTCTATTAAAAACTTTTTTCTTATATATATAGTAAAATGGCAGATAAAAATGATAAATCAAATCGAAAATTACAATAAAAGGATATGGATTTTTTAGCATCTATTTTCTGTTGGAGATTTTTCATCATATATTTATTCATATATGTTTTTAATTTCTTATATTATATTGAGTACACTTACTGATATTTTAATGGAATCATGTTGCTTCCAATTTTTCAAATCTATCGCCTAAAATAAAGATGTTACTTATATTTCATTTGAAAGAATAAATCAGTGAAGAGCATTTAAAGACAACCTCTTTATAACTCTTAGAATACTTTGTGTGTAGAAATTCCAATCAAAGTTTGAGAATAACAGGGAAGTAAGAATCATTTAAAATCCGAGGAAGAAGGCGTCGGCTTGTGAAACTTCATCACAGCAATGGAAAAAGAGGAATAATATATTCTGTTCACGATATTAATAAATAATATAAATAATAAATTATCGTGAAATAATTTATTACATCATGCATCAATTATGTAATAGGAAAAGTGCTATTTTTTACCTTTCCTTTTTTATGGATAATTAATGTCACTGTGATGATTATGACAGTAGCGTATAACGCAACTACACCATATTGATCTTTAAGGCCTAGCGGTAGAAAGAAAGCGTCGACATTTCAAAATGGAGGAACAATCCGAAGAATGCGAATGGGACAAGAAATAGAACGCGGTGGGAGGGGATTCAGAACGCAGCTGAAAACGGAGTTCGCAGTAAGGCGAAAAACGGGAATCTGCATCTTTCGCATCTGAACCGAGAGGAATTGGAATCAATGGAGCCTCGCCAGGATATAATTTATCGCGCCGGGAAGTAAAGCGTTAGTTAAAGAACAGAGAATGGAAAATTTGGCAGAGGGAGCAGGGATTGCGAGATGTATGGACGGCGATGGAAATCCACGACGGGAAAACACTTTATCTATCCGATGCGACGCCGAGGGCTATCGAAAGGAATTCGAGCGAGTCACACCCACGACTTCTCCACACCCACGCCTAAACCCTTGTCCTATGCGCCGTCTCTATATCTGAACGGGAAGAAGTTATCGAGCGAAGGTCATCGGCAGAACGGCCTTTCCTAGGATAGTATCTGTTGGGTCGTAGACTCCATTGGAGGAGGAATGGATGCTGTGGACGGAAAGCTTTTAGGGATGGAAATGGATGTAGGAAAGGAGGTTGAAGAGGGTTCATAAGGGGATGATTGAATGAGATCCAGAAGGGAGATCTCATGAAAATGGACCCGGTGAGAAACGATTTTTCGAAACATGTGGGGAGAAAAACTTGTTCGTTTTCTATCTAGAAAGGAATTGTCCGACAAAAGGTTCGCGAGCCGTATTCCTCCAAGAAACTGAATGTTCTAAATCGATCCGCTAATCATAGTAAATCATTAAAAAGAAAAAAAAATCATCTCATAAAATGTCTCTTTGTAGGAGAATGGAGTAGCAGGAAACTATAGAAAATCAGGAAGAGAATTTTGATTTAGAGCAAAATGGTACTTGACCTAGGTACTGAATATCTTGAGAATCTTTTTTATGTTTCTTTACATATGTGGGCTTTTGGAGGTTTTATTTTCCCATATATACTTACGCGGAAATATGTAGTACTTCAATGAAAGATTTGTTATTTAATTTCAGGAGCCTTTATTGGGTGTCGCGTTAGATGAAATTTCTGATGTGGCCCCCAGCCGGAAGGTTGGACAACCCTAAACTAGAGCTTCTCAAATAACTCGACAAATTTTCGATGTAAAACAGAAGGGAGCTTCATTTCAGTAGCCGATGAATATCAGAAAATTAATTTTTTGCTCGTCTGTCGTTTAAATCAAAATAATGTACATACTTTCGGTTATTCAAAGTTAATCTTCTGATCTAAATGGATGCTCAGTATAGCAAATTTTTAAACATCTTAACAGGAGATGAATTCTTGGATCTTTGCTCGAATTTCACGGAAAACTTTGTTTGAAAACCAAACAGTTTTGACTGGCAAATGATATTAGTATGAAATATTAAAGAAAGGTGAAATTTGAACGAACTCTTCAATTAGTATCTCCAAAATTGAATGTAAGTAGTTAAAAACAATCAGTAGATGAGGTGTGTAAGAGAAAAGATTTAAATGATTTGATGCAAATATGAGTTAGTTGTCTAAAGAAATGTCGAGCAATTTAAAGAAAATTACGACGAGTGGGAGATGTTAGAGTACATAAACCATCCAAGAGGCATCCTCCTGAAAACAAAACTTGTTCAACTGCTAAGGAGCGAAAAGAAAGAGAACTTCAAAGAATGAGAAACATACCGCATTTTACCATCTAAAATTGGAGTCGTAAAGCATAGAGAGGTAAAAACTGTTTGACTCTCTTTTCGGAGGCTGTAAAACCGACACATGAACGACGCGAGAACGCGGTTTCAACGCGTAAAAAATCATCGAATTAGTTAAATGGCCGATGAACTCCAACCTTTCCTCCCCGCGAGAGAGCGCGGTCGTTGGCACGTACGCGTATTTCCGGAACGTTAAACCGCGCCCGCCCAACGCACATCCGAGCGACGAATACATTTCCAACTTTAACCCTCCCGTCATTGACCAATAAGTTCATTCGGTTCTCAATCGATGGTCTCCTTAGGCGAATTCGCCGTGGCCGAGGTCGGTATTCGAGTGCCTCAGGTTGGATACGTTGAGACGAGTCTCGCTGAAGGAAATCGGTGGGATTATTTTTCGGGTGGAGGAAAGGGGGTTAGGAGGAAGGAAGTCGCGAGGGAATAGGGGGTGGGATCCGCTCGGGTGATTGAATCGGGAAAGGGAATTCGACGAAAAGGATATCTAAGTTTCCATCTCTCTCGCCAGGGTACGCTGCGTAAGTGGTGTGCGGAGTAAAGGGTTGAGTCGACTATTATTAGGTCCCATGGGCCATGAAGACAGTGCCCTCCCAAGCGGAAATGCCCCGGAAAAAAGGACGCAATTCTCGCGAAGCTTTATATTTAAACTTCGTTTGAAGAGTACACGTTTATCGAATCGGTGGGGCGGAAAACTCTCGACGATGTTTCCTTTTTTCTTTTTCTTCTTCAATTAGCAAGCTTTTCCCCAGAGACTCCATCCGTTCCATCACAAACGGAATAGGAAATCTTGGAAATTTACCTTATTTGATTTCAACTGAGGAAGACAAATTCGAATCATTCCGACGCTTTGTGTCTTCTTCTATCCAATTCTGCTTCCAGTTCATTGCTATTTGTATGCAAGTTTCCTGCTTTTATTCACCCTTAATCAGTCGAAATATTAGATTACGTTTTATAACGCTAAAATATGCGATATTTTATAGTTATTTACATGAATACTAAGAAAAAGCAGATTTCATTTGCATTTTCTTTGAAATCTCCTCTAAGTATGATCTACCTATTTAACTACTAGAGCTATTCAAATTCTTCTTGATTTTATAATGAACGTGTTTTTTTGTTAATCTCCCTTTTATTAAAAAGTTAGCTCTTACCTAATATCTACTACAAACTGGCTTATTTCTGGGCAGTCTTGAGACTAACAGTCTAAATATATATCTTTTAGAGTTTAAGATGCGTCATCTAAGTCAAAGTTTGATTTCCTGCAGAATTGGTACTACAGTCGTGTTCATTCAGATTCCTAATATGTAAACGGTTCCATTGAAATTCCTGATCAGTAGGTGTTCGGGAAACACATCTCAAAAGAATTATATACTCTGAATCGTCAGAGAACAAATATATGTTGGTTATTTTAAAGAACCTTTTTATTATAGTTTAAAAATATTATGGCAAGTTTCCATCATCCATTTTTATTAAAAACATACCTTAATTACTTAATTTCTATATAATGTATCGTATCCTTTAACTTCAATGAATTCAACGATGTTATCATTTTCTATATAACATCATTCATCAATACACCCAAACATTGGCCCTCGGGAATATAAATTTCTTAATTTCCAAGTTGGCGACTTTTCAGAACGTCTTCACTGGCTTAGAAAATAACTCGGAAAAGTAGCATCATTGGCCATATTTCAACACCGACATTGGCTCATCATTACCTGCGGAGCAACTAAAAAATTACCATTACAAGTGATTTTTAAATAGCTTATCGTCGTCTGGATCTGATGCATTATTCAGCGCAAGACTTTCTCAATTTTTCAGCCTATCGCATCAGAAATACGGTCTCGCATTTGTAATGCTCCCGTTTTTTTATTAACACTCTTCCTCTTTCTTCGAGAAAAAGCAGAGAAACCTCAGTCGATCAATCAATCACCGCTAAAGCCTCGCTAAATGGTGACTTCGCTATCATCAGCACCGCCTCCCGAGGGAAACAGGAAAAGAAATCGATGAATTGATTTCCGCCCAAAGAACAAGGAGCCATCCGGGGACTCGCTGCGACTTTTCTTTTCCTCCGAAAACATTTTCTTTATCGACGTTTTTCCAAATGCCTTTTATGGGATATCATCAGAATGTAAATATAGAAAATAAACTGAAGATATAACGATAATTTAATCCATTAGATCTCGTGATAAAGTGAGATTTGAGCTTTTCTGATACTGAGACGGAAAATGTTAGGCTTCATTCACTGCCTACTCACTAATCTTTACTTACACTGTGCTTGATAATTTGGTATACTGCCTATTCAAATTTCTAGCTCCTTAGTTTTCAATGCAAAAGTTTTAACCTTTTCATGATTTATCTTACTAGGATTCTGTATTTTTACAGACTTTTTCCGTGAAATTCATGGCGAGATAAGAGAGAATAGGAACATTTTCAGGAATAATTTCTCTTGTTTCCGCTAGTTGACTCATAAGATTGAAAGTACTTACGTTAACATCTTGAAATTATTATCTCGGTGTACTTCTTACTATTATTTTTATACGTATATTTTCTCGGAAATAAAATTTCAGGATATTTTAGTTCACAATATGTTCAAACAGAGTCCAAGGGGTATTTGTTTATTTTATGAATTCTAGAAAAAGATTACACACCTTAGAAATTAAATTCACTAATTTATGCTGTTTTAAATTTATGACTAAATTCAATAAAATACAATGTAACTCCGTCCATAGAACATACTTTTGTTTTATAATATATTATATTTTACATAATATTTTATAGAATTCTATACTTAATTTTATATCATATTCATCATGAATATTATAAAGCATATTAAAATTCTACAATAGAATATTTTAGAAATATTTATTTAAAAAAGTAAAATTATAAAATCATATAATAAATTTGCTATGGAAGCAGTCAGATTTTGTTTCATTGGATTGACATTAATGAGTTTCATCGGCTTTCGCAAGAATTTATCAATTAAATATATGATGTTCTCGATTGTGACCACCTGATAACAAAGTAAACAAAACACCGCTCAACTCCAAATAAAAAAACACGAAATATTCTACGCAACATTTCCAACTGTTTCACCTTGAAGCGAGACGCTAATCGTCAGTCCTATTTCATCAAAATTCAACATTAACGCAAGAACTTCACCCAGCCGTTTTTATCCATTCCTATGTTTGTACTGGCGGACTTCAATAATCCGGAAAATTACGAGTTTCGTGGGATTTTAGTTACGCGGGCCTCCGGAGAGAGCTGCTTATTTATGGCGAAGGCCTTCGTAATGTCGGCTCACTTTTTGCTCCTCTTCATTCGGCAACCCCCGGAGGCTCGGGAAAGGTCATTCTGAAGTCGAGTGATACGTTCGATGGAAAAAGGAGTCCGCGGCGGGTGCGGGGGCGTGTTTTTGATGAATGGAGATCCTTCGTGAAAAGGGATGAAAAATTACCCTATCCGGAGATGGGGCGCGCAAGGAGGAAAGGGTTAAGGGAAGTAAGGAAGACGAAACGTAGCAAGCGAGTGCCTCGACTGATACAGATTGTGAAGAGGCAGCTTGAAAAATCTTCGTCGCGGCCCGCCTCCGACGGATTGATCAGTTCAGCCGTTTTTTTCGAAAGGACCGTCTCCTGCGGTGAAAATAAGCGCGTTATATTGAAGGCGGAATCTTCGAGGCGGCGCGAAAGGCATAGTTCATCAATTCCTGACGTTTATCGATCCCCCGCGGGGGAAAAAATAACACCGGTTTGTGCGAGATAATTCTCTCGCGGCCGAGTTTTTTACTAAGCCAGTGTTTCTATTTCCTCGCGTATCGCATCTTCCGGATGGCTTGCGACGAGATAATGATACGAGATGATCAACGATTGTGTGGAAATAATATTCCTATCTCTGCCCCATTTTAATGCTTGGTAGAAAATTCGGGGATCAGATTGTGAAGGTTGTCGACAAATAGGAAATTTATTCCATCCTGGTTTTTGGAGAGGAAATTTGATGTTACGTCAATGAATAAATCTTATCTTTTAGATTTATTTTCGAACTTGAGGCAACATTTATAAATGCTTCAACAAGCAAAGCATTAGATATTTGAGGTTATTATTCGACTATCAGCGATTTGAGTATGTAACACATGCTTGACGTTAGGAACAAAGGAGAAAATCTGATATTATCCGGACTTCAACAGAGATTTACTGATTGCTGACATTATGCCAACGAGAGAACCTCGGTGGGAGGGCTTTTTTCTTGAAAATTTTAATGATATGATAGACGATAAACTTGTGATATAGTAAATTCAATAGTTTTACCTAAATGTTAACTCCTTTATGGAATAATTAAAATTTTAACAATATATCGTAGGAATGTGAATTTATTACGTCAATTTATCCAAAAGCCATTATTAAATTTGTTTACTTAGCAATTTGTAACGCCAGAGACTCATTCTCGATGTTTAAATGTATTTTAAGTAACAAATAAAACGTATCGTTAAAAAAAATTGCTACAAGATTTTTACAATCGCCACAATTTCGAACATTTTACTCTATGTATCATATCATTAATGTATCTCACAACCTCGGGGTATTGCATGGTGTAATAGTTTCTCAATTCATCAAGCAAATAAAAACCATTGGAGTCCTATTTTAAACATTACATCTCGTCAGCGGAGTTTCACGTTTAATATCGATATTGATAAGAGTTTTCGATACCTCAAACATTCCAGCCGAAAATTTGCATACTTTTACCTTTCCAGGAACATGTTTGAGCATCTAATTAATTGCCAGTGTGGGATGCTATTGCATTCCATTTTTAAGGACCTTTATGGCAAGGCATTTGCTTGATTTGTTGCTAATGACTTACACCATACCCGTGCAGTTAACGCGACACGCTTTGACGCCACTATCTTTCTCCTCGACTCGGCGAAAATTACTCCTCTCGCATAAACAATGTGCATATAAATCATGAGAACTTCATCTGGGGACATGTCCCACGATTCACATCCCAATCGGCGCACGGAAAACACCTTAAAGCGCAGCAATCAAAAGGGCTTCGGCGCCGTTAAGATCGCCTTCGAAATTAACTCGATGGATTCCATTACGTCACGCGCCTTCGCGGTAACGAAATACCTCCGGAAGCTAAGTAGGCTAAAGCAAATTTGATGCAAAATTTACGGGTCTTCCCGTCGAAGGGAATATAAAAAAGACCCTTTAAGGAGGAGTCGGCCCGGGGCGGGGCATTATTTAAGGGCCCGCACGTCTCCTCCCTGCTCGTCCCACTTCACATCTCGGTCGATTGTGCTCCTTGTCTCCGCACCATCACTCCTTTCTCCATATCCAGATTTATTCTCAATTTTCGTACCGTATTTCCAGCATCGTTCCGACTCTTACACTCCCATCCATAAAAGTTCCACTCTCTTAGTTTATTCAGACCTTTTCATATATATGGGTGCGCCGCTTTCTACATTCCTTTTATCTCTGTATCCATTATCCTCTTGAACTGTCGCTCCGTCATAATTGAGAGAGAGCGCGAAATTTGAGAATAATTTCGTAATGGATTTAATTGAGAATTCATACGTATGAGGTCGCGCGTGTAGCTGGGAGGTAACTTTGGAAGCGTAGGGATAAAAGGGTTTATGCGGAGCTCAAGTGCGCAAAATAAACGAAGCTTTCTTCCGAGTAGGTTGGCTTATTTTAGAAATATCATCTCGGATTGCTGTTGAAGCAGCTAGGAATTTCTAGTTTTCATTTCATCATCTTCCGGAACGGTGTTTGTTTGCTCATTAAACGTTCAAAGCTCTTCTCCGCTAGGCTTGACTTTTGAATCTTTTTGCCTCGCGAATTTAGAGCGAAAGCTGTGTACGTGCTCAAGTTTTTCATTTCAGGTTCTAACAGAAATTCATATCAGTATAATTATTAAGCGTATACAAACAATTGGCACATAAGCTAAAATAAGAAAATTTTAAAATTTAATGAAAATTTGACTCTTTCTTTAAACAAATGAAATAATTGTCATAGAATTCACGTTAATCAAGTGTTTACAAACTATGACCTTGCGGGCGTAAGTTAGCATAATTGACCACTATGATTTACCACCAATTTAATTTGAAATAATAATCCGCAGGAGGAATTGCCGTAGCTATGTCGAGAAATTATATTATTTTTGAAAAGTATTTCATGATTTTAATACATAGAATAATACTAAAGATTCTTTTAACTATCTGTCCCACCAACTGAAACGTTTGCTCACCAACTTGGCATTGTGCCTGGCACTGATACTGGTACCACCGTATCTACATATCTATCTTATATCAATTTTATTCAATGATTATAATAAGGTATTTACGCACTATTGAAGCACGCAACGGACTTCAGATTAGCGAATTGGGTAGCACGTTTGTCTTTGGTTAAAGCGGTCCCAGGTTCAATTCCCAGTGGGGGCCTATGTGTATGAAATGAACGCAACTTTCGTAGCACTTTTAGATATTCTGATATTAGAAATTCTACTACTATTATTCATAGACACCGGATCCAGTAACATCTAATTCTATCTAATAGTACACCGCATAAAGTACACTATTGTGACAAAAGAGCATCCCCTACATCCTCAACCTCTCCCTTACTATTTTGGATAAGAAATACCATATTTACTTTGTCTCTGTAACCGCCTTTTGGCTCTATCTTTCACAGAATCCTTCATTTTTGATCGGAGCAAATTTTCAAAGCGATCCACCCACGGAGTTTGGCAGACGGAGTTGAACGAACGGTCATCAAACCCTCGGGGGAGGATTTTTGTGTATCCGCCCGCATTTCAACTTCGCCGTACCCGCGAAAGTGCTGGCGGAACTCCGCATCCGTCTGTTTAATATAAAAAGTCTCCTCTCGAATATAATGCCCACACACAAAGAGGCGTCTCCGCCCGCCTCTCGATTTTTCGCCGTCAAAATCTCTCCACATCCCCGCGTGACTTTCTCCTCGGCTCCTAATTCGGCTCTTATTACACCATATGCGACTTCCTCACGTCCCGTAACAATCACCTCCTACTTCATCATTCTCCCTCTCACTTATCTCTGTTGTTCGTCGCCGCTTGCCTTTTCCTCAGGCAATCAGCCCGTGTAGGAGTGGGCGGGCGGCCGAGAGTGACGAACTGTGGAGAGGGATAGGGGAAGATTCTGCCGAAGATTAGAGAGGAGGGGACAGGGGGAGATACAAGTTGCAGACGGAGGGTAATAGAGGAGGGAACATCGTCAAGTTACATAAAATCTGATAAGGGACGCTAGTGTGGTAAACGTGACTGAAAAGGCGGTATAAACTTGTAGAATAAAAATCGTTAACTGAAGCATTTATTATAAAATTTATTTGGTGTAATGCCGGATTGACTCTTTCTAATAATCAATAGCCACGCAAGATGAAATATTACCTATGAAACTACAGTGAAATGCTTCGCTATCTTTATTTTAAATCTGTTTTATTTAATGTCATTGATTAATTATCTTTTAAATTTTATTTGTGTATTACTTTCTATGAGAGTACAATGGTCCATCTAGCATCTTAAATACTGAATTTCTTCCCATCTTCATCTAATAGGGTCAGTGTCCAAAATATCGCCTCAGTAACTAATATCACCTAGTCGTATTTTCAAGATACTATTAGCACCATCTATGAGTTTGTGTAGTTACCCTGACGTTCTGAGGTAGTGATTTTATATAGTTACCCTGACCTCAGAATGTCAGGGTAGCTATATAATGGTGCAAATAGTTGCTTTAAATACAAGTAGGTGACATTAGGAATAGTGACGATATTTGGGACTCTCAACCTATTATTTAAATGAATACTTTCCTAGTCCAACTCCATTCCCAACCTTTTACATCTCTCATCATTATCTCTTATGGAACCTCATTGCTATTTCCCCTCCACCTATTAAAATATTATTCTTAGTTTGCTCACTTTTAGAGTACACGGCCGAGTTACAGAAAGGATGTAGCTAGTTCATGTCCGAGAAATTGTTTTTGAAGAGCTAAGGAAAGTTTTAAATAAGAAGAATGGAGAAGTTAGAAATTATAAACGACGTGAAGTTAGAAAAAGTTGAAAATCTTGGAAATGGTATGATGATGTTTATAGGATGAGGAAAATTAAGGAAGTTGTGAAAAGGGGACAAAATATGAAATAAAAGACGAATATAATGGGGTAATTGAAATAGGAAAGTTGGAAAAAAGGCGAGATGAAACGACGAAAGTTATGATGACAGTATAGCGTTAAGGAAAATGTAGAAGCGGAGAGTTTTCAGATCGAGACGCTGGGGGAGCCACAATCGCGCATTGGAGGAAAAGGAACGAAAGATTGGAACGCATGAAAAGGAGGTTATAGAGATGTAGGAGATTAATTAATGGGGGAAAACGTGAGGAAAAAAGTTAGCATTCTCATTTTATAGTTCTTCAGATTATCCTCTTAAGCATTAAATCCACCAACGAGGCAAAACGAGTCATGTATTCCTAATTTACTCCCTTGCAACATTTATTAGGTCTACTTCATTCCGGCCGATCACACTTTCTCTTATAGAGGATTGGCATTAAATTACGTAAATCCTGAATTAATTAAAATTGAAACGTAGATTTAAAATGTATTATTTACAGCTTGGGATCAGTCGTTACATGTGTTCAGTCTCATTCCTCTCCTATGTGATTTTTATACAAGCATTTCTCATGGGTTCCATTAAAGTGATGACGTTTTTAATGAATTGCTCTAAATTTTTACTTCTTAAAGTTGATATCATAAAAGGTAATCGAGTTCTAAAACGATCTGAAAATTTGAGGATTTTATACTTTTTCGATACTTAAGTAATATCTAAATATTAAAAGTATATAATATCAATATCAAAATAGTAATGCGGTATCATAGGTATCTAGATTATAAGCGAAACTTAGAAAATAATGAATTGTCGCTCACATCATTGAAGACCACGTACGCACAAGGAGTTAACGTCCTGTTAAAGTAGTACACAATCTTATGTGACAAGCCGTCGAACCGTAAGCGGATCAATTTAAGAGTGTAGCAAGTTCGTTAGGTGTAAGGAGTCACCACGAATTATAAACAGATAGGGGAAGGAAGGAGTTAGTGAAAGGGAATAAATATGCAGATGATTGATCGATCGATGGATTGAGATATTTACGTATTTACGTGGTATCGGGAATTGCTTGTCTCTGCTTCTCCCGTAATTGAAAAGACCAGGATGAAGATGGATGGAAGTACAAAGAGGAATAGAAGAAGGGAACGGAGTGTTTATGGTAGAATTGGAGAGGGACAAAAAAAGGATACATAAGTGATAGAGGCAGAGATTAGGAAGGAGCGGGTAGCGAGAAAATGGGAGATTAAGAGCAGTGAGTGAAACATGAATGAGACGGGGAAGAGAAAGAGGAAATTGAGTGGGTTAGGAAAGAAAATGACAGAGGAAAGGTAAGAGAAAAGAGGAACGCGAGAGAGAATTGAAACAAGGAGGGCGGGGCAGGAACCCACAAAGAAGGATTAGGATGGATGAGGGCATTGGAAATTATGGGTTTGGTAGGCATTCGCGGAGTGGTGTAAAAAACACAAACAAAAAGAGGATTCGATGGGATAAAAGAAGATACGTTTCAAGGAAGACGAAAAAAAGAACTGAAAATGCAAAAAGAGGTAAGAGGAGGAACAAAACGGGATAGTGGTCGCGGAGGGAAGTTTAGCTACCAATGACGTCACAAATCACGTGGTCCCTTCTGAACCACATATGTTCGTTCCCTTTCTTCTTTGTCTAGATTCTCCCGTCCTTGTTCGTTCTATTTTGGCCCCACCGAGCTTGCTTCCTTTGTCCAAACAGGGATGAAATGAAATAGGGAAGATCGCGGGAGACAGAAATGGTTGGAAGATTCAAAGATAGCGGAGGGAATATCTATCAGATACGGGATATCTACAAACGGCCCCGGATAAATTCGATTATGGACTAAACCGAGATGACTGCGACTGTTGAAAAACAAGAGGAAATGATGTTGGAGATAGCGAAGAACAGATTGGTAGATTTCGGTCACGAAAAGTTCGCATCGCCAATATCTCGTGACTAAAGGAACAAATGTGGAATTTCATATCTAAATGTCTTACACGCATAAGTGTGTTTATATACATATACGGCAGGTAATAGAAAAAGCCATGTGCGATAATTGGCATCTGTTTTATAAAGATTATAAAGTAGAAATAAGGAATAGAAAATTTCTCGTAAATGGTTTCTTGGAAAAAATTAGTGGATAAAGCGAGGGATTGCTATTATCATTACATGAACTTCAATCAGATGGAAATAAAATTCGAGTCAATCCTAGTCGAAGCCAAGTGGCAATATTATCATTACAAAATCATTATTCATCTTTATCCCAACGTAGCATATACCGTTAAAAATCTCCCAATACAAGTCAAAACAAAACGAATGTGTACAATCACACATGCATGTCACATGTACATAGGGAAATCCCACACCAAACTTCAGTCATAAGAATTAATGGACGTAATATCACTAATTTAGTCTTGCATATTTTCTAAAAACTCAAGTTACCTAAATATATAAATTAGTTAAGTCGCTGAAGGTGATTGTTGATATTGACATGGATGTCATATGCTTGTTTAGATAGCAATTATTTGAGATTTTTTCCGTTAAATCGGAAAGAACAGAAATGAAAGCTATGTAAAGTGGTATAAAGAATTTAATGTAATCACTTTGCGCATCACTTTTACACAACACCTAGTACCTCATCTACAGTATAGCAGAATTAGTAAACACCAGAATTAAGTAGATAATTCAGGATGTGGTCGGATTAAATAAGTTTTCCATAACTTAAAGACATTTTCTGCTACGCATTTACTTGTTTGTCCGCAGTATGAGACGGTGCGCGCCCCAATGCCGAGTTGCGGCCAAATGTTCAAGTAACCATTAACTCGCGCAATATCTCCCTTATTCTCTTGTTTCCGCACGAACTTCGGCTGCATTCCAGATGACCCCTTAAGGTCGCACAAATGACAAAACAATGGCGATGTGATGCCCGAAAGGCGGAGTGCAGCGACGCGCAAACCTGCGGAGGAGCAATTAACAGGCTGGATGATTCATGCGAAATGTAACTTGCGCTAACTGAAGTAATTACAGCCACTCGGCCTCTAATATAATCGAGTCTTACTATACAGATGGAGGATTTGTTAAAGGATGAGGAATAAAATGGCGGATAACATTCTATCAAACACTTATTCCTATTTCTCTTACACTCCTGACAGTCACTGACTCAAATCTTAAACCCATTTGCGTATACATATTTAGATAAGCGAGGTGGAAGATTACTCGATGTAATTTTGAAGGCGAACGTTAAACTCCATTTAAACAAATTTTCTATTCATATTCGTAGAGAAAATATCGTAAAAAATGTCCCTAAAATTAGTTCAACTCAGTGAAATGAACAGCAATAGAAAATTTTAGTAATAAAAAATTGAGTATTCCACTACTGTATTAAATGACGTAATTTTCAAGACAATCTCACTTCTAATAGTAAAATTGACCACTTTATTTAGAGAATTTCAGTGTTTATTGGCTAACTCTTCAATTAACAATTGAGATAAACCATCAATCGATACTTAGGCTTAAGTGTTGATTCACGGCAATGGACTTTAATTATCACCACCCATCTACTGTTCATGTAATGAGGATTTTGCAACGATCATAGTAGAGCTTTCGTCACTTTTTGACTTATTTCAGCTAATTAATTAAATAAAGCTACTTCATTTCGTGATCATTTACTAGTGTGTAATCTGTTATTTACTTGCGTAGTAAACAATCTTGTCATGGAGCAGTTTTATAGCAATGATTACCACGGAGAGAAACCGAAGTTCTGTTCTTTAGTTAGTTTGTTGTTAAAGATGGATATTTATTCGTTATCTGTTATTATCGTAAATGTAAAAAATACAGAGAGGGAAACAATTTGCGAAGGGTTACAGAGATCCGTAGAATCAAATATGGTAAACTTTTTCATCCAGCAATAGTGATAATAAGTGGATATGTATGACTTATGGAAAGCTCAGTCGGTAAGGCCAAAGTTGGAGAAAAACAAAGAGGAATTTAGGGGAGAATAAACAGGAATAATGAGCCTAAAAACGAGGGGTGGTCGAGAAGGGAATTCTCCGCCGGAAAAGGTGCGGCAGTCGAGATTAAATCACGCTGATGAATGTTTACTTTCCCTATCCAATACTCAAAGGGGCCCCGTGCGAAAAACTGCCAACGGCCCTCGAGAGCGCGTGAAACTTTCATAGGCGCCACGCGTCCTCAACGGGCGACGGAATTGAGCCTTTCCCTACGAAAGCACGGCGCTTACGTCTCTTTCGACGCAAATAATAAATCCCCGGTGGAAGTCTTTCTCCGTCGGAAATCCGACGTCGTCTTCGCAGAGCTTCCGGAAAAAAAGACCCGTTCTCTGTGGATTTGAGCGCGGTAAACTCGGCGGGTTTTAAATAATTGAGCCGGGGGCTGAAAATTTTAAGAGGCGAGCGTCTCTATCCTGCAAAGGTAAAGGTGTGTGTGAGAGAGAATTAGGTGCGAGAAGAGTGAGATAATGCGCAGGAGAAGGAAACAAGGGGTTGGGAGGTATTTTTTCGGAAGCGAAAGGATAAAAGTTCGTGAAAATTTGATCTGGTCCAGAGAGCGGGACGCGGCGGAATCCCAATTCGGAAACGGGGAGGCCATCTCGGGGAAGGAAAACATCCGCAAGATAGAGAGCGATAAGCTTTTAGGCGAGTTCCGCGAGGACATTAGGAGGATCACAGGAATATATCACCCTAGCGTGATAATAATTTGTCTCGGTTGTGACTCGAATGCTAATGAACTTTGACAGTGTAGGAAGATGGACTGCGTAGCTGTAAGGCAACTGTGAAAGGATCACGAAGGATCTGGAATAATAACCGCTGTCAATTCATTTGCATCGATGCTTTCATAGGTGAGATTACGAAACTAAATTTTGACCAGCGGAGGAGATCACAAGAAACTGTCTGTATGTAAAGTATTCAGCCCGAATAAACAATGCAGACTCAGTTTTAATATTTTGGTATTCAATCACATAAAAAGGCTTCATGATATAATATTTACTGCACCACAAACAATAGTACAAATAACCAAGGAAACATCCCCAGGTCTATGTGAACATGTAGCCTTGCTACAAAACCTAGGTCGTTTGTAAAATTTCTTATGATGCAGTATATATCATATCACGAAGTCGCTTTATTTATCCCAAAGCTCGGATGGTACTTCAGTGAGTTACTATACTGTAAAACAACGATCTCCAGAAGATTTTCTACGTAACCTTACTTCTTTCATCCATAGCAGTGATCGTCAGAAAGTTAGACTCCGCAATGATGGCTTTTCATGACTGGGGAGGATAACGCATTGCGCTATATATAGTCTAAATGCAGTCGTTTCTTCGTCAGTTGCGTTAGTCTGCTAAACAGCACCCTTTATTGGTCTGCAATATTTTACCGAAATAAAGTTATCATAATGAAAATCGTGATTCACCATTAGTGTGTGTTTAGTGAACTTTTTCATTTTCCTCATCACTTAAACAAATAAAAAATATCCAAAGGAAATTTCTGTAAATATTCAGCCTAACGGTACCTCACCCCCACTTAGAGGTATTTCTATAAAATTTCTGTAAGAATTTATTTTCTGAGACTTAAAGAAAGCGTGCTTTCAGAGCTGTTCTTCTGCGCATCTATCTCAACTCGAAAGAGAAGGAGAAGATTTTGATACAGATATACATGCAATTGTGCTAGAAATAACGAAAAAATGAAGTGCTTCAGGAACTAAATACATCATCCTTCTTAATTAATTTCACGTCCATAACATTCTGCCACAATTCTACTATAAACAATATAAATGCTCATTTCATTCTTCAAAAGGTGATGTTAAAAATTACCACTTTGATATCCAAAGAAAGAAAGAAAAAAAATGAAAAGGATGTTATTGATTACAGTCAATTCTTTCGAAAATGACCATGGTATATTATATTTTCCATTTTTCTAGTTTCAAGAATCACTAGAAAATATGGGATGAGAACTATAATTTTGACCAGATTCCGTCTGCTTGGCGTTTGAAAACATTTCAAAATATGTAACGCGAACATGTCACAAACGTGATATAAACAGCTTTCGAAACATATCGGGAAATGTCCTCTCATCGTTCCGCGGAAAGGTTTTTTGTTGCACTTGTTCGGGGATGAGTCATACTCACCATCAAGGATGCAAGAAATGGCAATCCAGCGCTTTGTCCCTGAAAATACGCTGAAAACTTGATATTCCACGGTCGCTATGCTTTTGTTTCGTACGGCTCTTCTTTTTGCGCAGCGCCTGCAGAATCTGAAAGGATCAATTTTACCGGTACTCCAGAGCTTATATGAGCGTAATTTCACTCAGAATAATAAAGAATAGAAAAAATATAACGGATTCATATCTGAGAGGGGGAGCTCGCTCCAAGTACCTCTTGTAACAGAATCTGCGCAATTTTTTTGTTAATATACGTCGCATTTGTGACAGTTTTTAAGAACGTAATAACATTATCTTAGAACTAACTTAAGATAAACGTTCTTAAGAATACTAAATTTGAATTTCCCATTTAATTTATTTCTAAGTCATTAACTTCGCTTCGAGAATTAGATTCAACTGTTAACAAACTTCAGAAATTAGATTCAACTAATTTTGAATTAATTAATCTTACTTTCCGGCAAAATAATTTGAAGTTTGAATAAACTCTTTTCAATTAAATTACCCGAAATTAATGAGGAAAACTATAGTTATAGGATCCCTTCTATATATTCAACTATATGTAAAATATGTTCCCTCCTTTCAGAAAAATCACTTCTTTCATCTTGGTCTTATGATTTTAAGTGCAAAGATCTTTCATTGGGTACATCTACCGGCCTTAAATCCACATTTAATTAGTATTACTCTTTAAAATGCGTTGATTATGTCAGTATCGGTGTGTCATTCTAGCTGTATTCGGTCATATGGCTGCAAATTGTTTGAAGGATTTCAGAAAAACGCGGAAAGATATGGTGAAATGCTCGTGTTTCTGAGTTAATTCCTCTCACTGGAATTCATCGTATTTTTCAATATTTTTTTCCATTTTAGAAAGTAAATAAGGTTCCTCGTTTACCTACGAAATCTAATGAAATAAAGATAGAACACTTCGTACACTTCCACAGGTTTTGAATCAAAAACCTATGGATAAGTAAGTATGGATAGTTAACTTGTATAATTTACTGCCCCCTTGAGCAAATGATAAAACTCCATTCCCTAGAAATTAAGAGCCATGAATATTTCTAATGTATGCCGTATGTGTAGTTAAACGAAGCTAAATTATCTCTATCTCAACTCAAATGGATACTGTCAGATTCGATCCACACGATCGGTTTACATTCTCGAATAAATTTGCACATTAAACTTAAAAATAAACCAATACGCTTACCTTAATAACGTCCCCAGAGACATTTATGTCCAATTAGGAAAGCATGTTCCATAACGCGTCGAGATACGCATACAGATATGCTAATTCAGTTCACTGTTTTAAAACAGAGCCTGTTCTTTCGTATCGGAATATTTAATTTGTATTTTTATGGAAAATGCCGAAGTTGATTTTAACCACATAAACTAATGTAGATAAATATTCATTAGGTTGCATAACCATGATAAATATCAAGGGATAGAAGGTATATTCGTTACTTTAATGCATATGGGATAAATCTTGTGGTCCTCAGGCGCTTTAATTTTTTAATTATCTTTAAAAATGTTCTTCTATGTTTCAATAAAATACCCAGCTTAGCTAGAAGCTTAGCAGTATACATAGCATTACAGGTACATGCATTGGCTGGTAAGGAAAATATTTAAAAATTTTATTAGCTTCAAAACCCAATGAAAACTACAGACAGTATTTACATTGTGGAACTAAGTTCTTTAAGTACGTTTCATTAATGAGACAGTCGCTAAGTATACGTAAACCATTAATCTCTCATATTTTTAATACTTTTATTTAAAAAGTAATCAACACCGAGGAAGTTCAAACTATTCCTTAAGAATTAAAACGTAGTTAGCGACAATTATTTACGCATTTATCCTTTGCAGTATATTTAAATATTTTTATATGAAAAATTAATTCATAATGATACTAGAAATACAAAAATTAATTACGCCATTTATTTATCAAAATTTCGATAAACTACTAGATCCGCTTTGTTTTGAAAGAAATGGAAATTTATGGCATGTCCCTGTTACTATTGACGTTACTGTTTTTTTATACAGCAACGGGTCAACTTAAATTCAGCAGTAATACAGGAGTATCCATTCCTCTTCTAAGCCAGAGCAATTACGGAGGGGCGACCACCGTTCCACTTCGTACGGATAACACTTACATGGCATGAATGCGAGAAAAAAATCTCAGCTTCCACTGAGAATGCCGTATGAAAAGTCACTCATAATAACCTAGGTCGAGCCTTAGTTTCGAGGGACGGCGAAAATCCCGAGAGCAGAATTTTTAATTTAAACTGCTTTAAATCTTTTATTTAAACTGCTTTTTTAACCGGATATCTCGGAATGGGCGAGGAATCTATCCATAATGTGGAGCACGTCCAGGAGTGAGATTAAACGCAAGGGCTCCTTTATCTCCATCTCAGTTAACACGCTCACGTCTGAGAACCAACTACCGAAAACTTCTTCCCCGTTCCCTTCCCCCTTGCTCTTACTATTGCCGAGCTTTTTTTCATCCTGCATCTGCCCTATCCTCGTCCGAATGTTTTTTTCTCAAAAGTCCCGAAAGGCGAGGGAAAATGAAGGGGTGGACGTAATCGGCGACTCAGGGCGCGTGCTTCATAAACGGTGAATGTGAAAAGATCTCCTTGAAAGGTCAGTCGGGCTTGTTTGTTTAATCCCCCTGCGATAGCGTTTCTTTTAGACTCGTCAAATCTTAACTCCAACGGGTACAGGAAGAGAAATCGATAGAATTAAAAGAGCGCCCATTATGAAAATTTAAGAAATTCCAACTCCCAAAAAGGTTTTAAGGGAGTGAGTGGGACTGTCATTTTATCTGGAATAAGTTATCAAATCTATATATGAGAGCGCGGTCGGCTTAAGATATCAAATCAATCTGTCGTCTTTCAAATAGTTTTTTTGGTAAATTTCAATCTGTGTAACTCTAGATTGTTCATTCATTATATTATTTATTCTATCTGTAATACTTAAAGCCAGCATTTCTTAACCATTATTGCCAATTTATATGATATAACGGGGTCTGCTTAAAATTTTTGCACCATTAATACGATTTTCCATTAGCTTTTGGTAAATTTCAATCGCAGGAACTTTAAAATGCGAATCCCTTTCATGCTTTATACCAAAGTTTGTCAACCATGATTTACCAGAAACATTTGCTGCCGCGGGAAGTAATTCTGAATAATCCTAGCAAATGTACTTTAGGAACAAAGTATTGAATATTTGACACACGTGTTATTTTCCTTGTTATAATAACGTCAGAGTTATTAAATAACGATACTAGCAATAAATTTTAAATCGAATTACGAGGAGTTTCCTGGAAAATTGGTACCATTATAAAGGGTTCCACATTCACTGGATGATGCTCCATACAATTTCAAATTAAAAAGATCGATAAAATTTGGCTAAAACCTAATTTTTTGCGTGAACAGTTCACCTTAATGAGTTTATATTATTTGGTTAACTTATTCATGAAACTTAGATTTTATATTGTGTATTTAAGCCCGCTAGCAAAAAAAAATCTGCACTAAAATTGCCTCGTGAAAATTTGGAATACGTAGACGAAAGAGTGGTTGTCCAACTTTGATGTCCTTGTTTGCGTTCATGGTCAATAAACTTTCTCGTTCGCTGGTGAGCCTTGACAAAGTACGATCTTTTATTTATCCATAGAAGAGTCCCGCAACGTTACACCCCTTGCGGCTGATATTGCTTTCTTAGAACTTACAAAATCTTATATGACCAATTTACGTTAGACGACTGATCTTAAAATAGAAGGTCTAATTTTGCATTTCATACCTCTAACCAGGGTGATCAAACATGGAGTCATTTGTTCTTCGGACAAAATTCAAACCTTATAATAATTCATTCGTAAATTTTGTTTTCGGAATTTATATTATGTGTAGAAGCGTTTTCTGTGGTCATCTACCAACTTTATGTGCTTCTTGGTGCAAGAACAGGAATTTAAATTTAAGGATACGTAATGTTTACGATCGCTATAATGCTCTTGTTTTTTTATGTATCGATGTGTATTTCTTACGTGTTTCTTAGGATAAACATCGTGAATCGGGAAAATTTTATTCCAGGTCAATTGCTTTGCTTGACGGAATCAAATACAGTGAACCCGACTATAATAAACTATATCGCTCGGGTGGAAAACTAAGGAAGTTTAAACCCTCAATCCTTTAACTTTATAATCACGTGCTTCTAATTTAGCTAGTCTCAGACATGACTTATGTAACTCACATTGCGATATCCATAACCTTTGCCACATGGTTCATACATATCTGTATATATATTGTAACAATAATAATAATAATAATTTGATAAATGATAATTTGATCTTGCATTAATTCATGCCACAGACTTATTTCAGCATCATTTTTAATTATTGAAGCTGAAACACTAATATAATTCCGAGAAGACATGAACTTTATGAAGTCTTTAACGCAAGGCTTTTAAGTAATTGTTTATCATTCTGTGTCAAAATTGCTTAAACACTTTGTGCTACTCAAAAATGAGGTAGTAATTAATTACTATTGAAGTATATCGAATAATTAATATCAATCATTCTTCCTATTAAAATACTTTGCAATACTAAATTAGATATTGATATTCGTTTATAGTACCTTTAGTTGATTCTTACATTAACTGGCGCCATGATGAGTATAATGTCATTATAATACATATTATGACCTAAAAATATCAACACTTTTTGATTGAGAGATAAAGATGGTAAATTTTTATCGCCGGCCGGCAAAGCTGGAGATTGGCTACAGAGCTTTAGCGTGTCCTATTTTTCTCCCGAGCACATTTTTTTTTCCGTTCCCGTCATCATTCTTCAAATGTGTGAAAATTGCCAACCGAAAAAAGGGAAAACGTATTTCCGAGTAAAAAAAGGAATGAAATGGGTCCGAAAAAATCAGTTCTCTCGCAAACGTCCACTGTCATTAACGCAGGCGGAATATTTTAGCACCGTCCATTCTTTTTTACCTCCGAAACTGGTAAAACTCAAAACTCTCGTTTTGTCTGTTCCGGTCGCTTAACCGAATCGTGCCGAGAATCAACTCGGAAATTGTGGAAATATTTGATCGTACCCTGAATTCGCAAGCTAATACGAAACGAATATGATCGGGAGAAGTGTGTCATTATCCATTTGATTAATTTAACTTCACAAGGAGTATTTTATTTCAGATTTAAAAATATAAAACATATAGCTCTTTGATCGTTATTATTGTGGAGTCAATTGAACTAGCCAGTCTCAATTTCACTCAAAATAAAAGAGTTTGTACGTATAATTCTGTTGGAAATGCCGTATACATTGTAATACGTGCATCAAGCAGATACATTAATAAATAAAGGAATTTCGAGAGTACAATATAAATTTAGATTTATAGATAGTAATTACGGGCGATGCATCAAACAAACTAGATAACTCAATACTTTTTATAACCTTCATACAACTTTTTTAATACGTGAATCATCACCCGAGGTCAAACAAAAAGTTTAAATTAACAGCTTAACTGGATCTCAAACCAAGGTCTCCCATTTTCCATGCAATTATTCTAACCATAATCTGAACTTAATTAATCAAAAATTTAGAACTATTTCGGAACCTCAACGAGAATATCATTCCAATTCCATTGTGATAGCTGAAAATAATGAACCTGAAGTTTAAATGGAGCAATTATGTCTATTGTCTTTCTTCAACTTCAAAATCATAAGTCCCAAAAATCATTGTACAGTAAGACTGATGCTTCGGACAATCTACGATATGGTGACGTGTTGACTGTACAAATTGAAATTTCCTGTTAATTAGTCGATCTTTTCATGTTATCAAAGAGCCGAATTTGCCGTGTGTAAATTGATGACCCAGAATTCTCCGCTGGAATCTCGTCCCACAGACCAAGTGCAAAGAGAGTAAATTGCTTCGAAAATAAATTTCCGCGCTTTTAAAACATTTTTATCGAGCGGCGGAAGGTCTCCAAATGGATTTATAGCGCTACTAAATAATGTGCGGTTTCGTGATTTAAGCTTTGCGAAATGTAATTAGCGCAAATTTGATGCGAGATTTCGAGCCGCGCCGAATTGAGCCATGGCACACTGCCACGGATTCGAGACTACTCTCCCGCCATTTCTATCGATGTGCCCTCACTGATCGAGAATTAATCGTTTTTTCCCGCCAGTTTTTGCGCGCGAAGATCCGCTCTGAACACCGAACGCATTTTATCATTCGAAGTACGTTTAATGGTGGGAAAAATTAGAGTTTCCGATATTTTATCGTTCTCTTTCTTAATACACAATGAAGAGAGAAGTTGTACATCGAATCTTTATTGACATAGAATCGTTTCGCCGCTCAATTAGAACGCCCCAAAATCCGTGGAAACTACAGGAGAATTTTACCGATTGAAATGCGGTTAACGTAAGGTAAAATTTTAATTTTATCTATCTCATCATACAACCTATCCTTCTGAATACATAATGACTATGAAGGGAGGCTCTTACACTTCGAATTTTGATCGATATGAGATTGCTTCGTCACCATATTTGATGACACCAAAATCCGTGGAAATAAAAAGAGCATATTTATTGTTATAGGTATGTTTAATGTTCGGTAAACTTTTGTACCTAATCTAAGTTCTTTTTCTTCTTACATAATCACTTTTGGAGAGTGTGTTATACCCCGAATCTTGATCGATATAAAACAATTTGCCACTCTATTTGGCCGCGTAAAATCAGTGATAAAACAGGAGAATTGTACAGTTTGAAGTACACTTAGCGGCAGTTAAAACGGCGTTTCATTTATTTCCTCACGTTTTCTCTCTCCTCACTCGCAATAACATTTACGAGAGTCTGTTACATCTTCTACCCTGCCGTTCCGATGCCTCTTTGGGGAAACATAGCTCTCCTCCGACGGCGTCGCTCCGCAAACAATTTCCGCGCCTTCCACTTCACACTCTCCCTAGGCGTTGCTCCTCTACGACGCTTTTATTTTCCAAGAGGGAGATGCAGAAGCACGCATCCGAGTAGATGCGTAGACAAATAGAGCGGAAGGGAACTTAATGGCCCTGGAGCTCATAAATGCCGAAACGCCCCCGCACGAATCGAAGCCCCCGTTTAAATTATACATAAACGAGAGAGATTGCGCTTAACGTATTAAACTCGTCCTAATTCCCGATTCTGTGGCTTTCACCTTTCTGGTATAGCAAAGATCAATATATATATATATGTACTCGTAAGCCGACATTTCTCTTCCATTCGGTTGGTTTTATCAACCACTACCTTTTTCCTGATATTTTTTATCTGAAAATTCGTTTGGGTCCGTTTTATACACCACCACAACTTTTGAAGTGCCACATATATTTGTTACTGCAGTAATATTTCGAATTATTTTACAGCAACAAAATTTTCGATGCACTTGGCTCAACCTCGCGCATAAAGAAACTATTTGAAAGGATTCTCGGGTAACGACGAACGGATTAACTTTTTCCGCGAACACATTTCACGGCGAATTATTAAGGGTGGATTATCTCGAAATATGAGCAAAAAGCAATACAAAGGGACTTGTTTGATTAAGAATGGTTTTGATACTCTCTGAAATATGAAATGCCTTTAATTGGATGCGGCAATACAATGAAGTAATCCTATGTGGATTTATTTGTATGTAACAAAGTATTTTGCGGTTTTTTATCAAGACTTAGAATTGATAAATATATAATTGTAGATGAAATATTGTTAACATATTTGTAAAAATATTTCCAAGATATTATAATAAGAATTTTTATTTCTATCCATAATAACGAGATAATGATATATACGAGTGTAGGATTCATTGTATTTAATACGGTAAATATATTAAAAATATATTTCCTTTAAAGTTAAATGTTAAATTATCGATTTAACTTAATAAATTTTCATCATAAATTTGAAGAAATGGCTCTTTTAACGAACGGCAATAAAGTATTCATTTTTACGAAGGTTATTTCGAACATTTTAACATTTATTAGAGCAAAAAGTAAATAATTTATGTAAATTTAATATTTGTACATATTATTGATGAAAATTTAAGGAATATAGTCTCTCTTTTGTATGAATCAGTAATAATCTACGTATAAAAATATATGAATGTATGCGGAAATAATTCATCCAACATAAATAACGTTCATACAAATCACACCATGTTTTAAAATAGTGGATGAAGGTATTTCTAATAAGGACATCAAATTTAGCTGATTTCTACATTCAGCAAATCAAATATTCCATCAAATCCAAATCACCTATATTTAATTTTCCATGATGGAATATTCCCGATTCCGCGGCTTTTTTCTCGACCGCGAGACCTCTTTGGTCTCTTTCCTCCTTCATCTCATTTCCCGCGGCCTCATAATCTCGCGTTATGCAAGGGTGAGAGAAAAAGCCCGCTAAGGGATACGCTGGTCTTTTCCCTTGTCCCCTCTTCCTTTTCCAACCCCCGAGCGTAAAAAGCGAACCTCCCGGAGTTAGCAAAAACCTTGAGGGAATACCCCGAGCGCCGAGGGAAATATGTTGAGCAGCACCTTACTTCCTCTCTCTCCGCCTTCCGTCTCTCTTATTCCTAAAGGTAACGTGTAGCGGACTAATTAAACCTGTTTTTCTTTTCCGTAAAAAACCTTGACGAGCATTGCGGACAAGGCCCGCCCGTAGGTAGCGCCAGCGGCTTGCGGTGGCCGGAGGGGGAAGCGGGGGAAGAAAGGGAGGTTTTCGTGGAGGTGATGGAGGAGTGAAATTCTAACAAGAGATTCCGCATTAGAAATTAATTGCGTTTGCGTTCCGAGGGAGGGACTTTTAACGACCCTGTGAGCCTAGGAATTTTAGAGGAGGTCGAGTTGGGTCATCGAATGCACCGAGTCTATTGAAATATCGACACCGAGCTATGAATGGTTAAAAGGCGAAAGGAAGCGACTCTTTCGCTAACGAGTTGGTTCGCAAGGGGCGGAGGTTCTTGCTTTTTTGTCTCATAAATTTTGCAACCAGCAAACTCTCAGACTTTCAAAAATGCAAAATTGATGGATTAATCGGAATCGGAGCTAGTCGCTTAATGATGTGCGCATGCAATGTTCATTTCATTTGCTTTAGTCGAGAAAATTGAGTTCATTGTTTGCTGAGGATCTTGAATTCGAAGTTTATTCCCAATGATTACTCTGGTTTATTGTTAGTGCTCAAGGTCGCAATTAAAATGCTGCCGTCCAACTTTCTGAATTTTTAAATATATGATCTCATTTCGTTATACTTTCCCTTCTATTAATACTACAATGACTTAGCTCTACAGTCCTTTGTTCATCCATATAGTCTTCTTACCACATATTCATAATTTCCCTAATTTTAGGGTTATGCTGGTCTTCTTCAGTTTATTTTCGAATCCATGAGAAACCATTGTGTACATCTCAGGCTAATTGATTAATCAGAATCAGAATTTTCAATGCAATGCCGTCCAGGCCAATTACAAAGTGTGAAATTATTTTCTGAGAATGATTTGTTATACTAAGGTGACGGAGGCTTATTAAAGGAGATTCTGATGAAAAAAATCATGCAGTAGGTGCGAACCTTGGTGAACCTTAGCCTTAGCAGTCAGTTAATTAGCTAATGGAAATTTGATGGTACTGAACTACAACTCGTATATAGAGCTCAGTTAGTTGAAATCCGTTATCTTGGGTAATTAGAACGGGGGTATAAGAAGTTAATTTCAATTTCGTTTATCATTTCTCAAGTTTGTTTGCATATTGGAAATTGTGATACCACTTAACCCGATCCTAAATATACTTTAGGTAGAAATACCAATATTCAATCTTCTGTACGGAGATTAAGCTGAAATGGATGCTTAAAATATGCAATCCCCAGAATTGGGAATCTTAACATATGAGCGTGAAACTTTTAAGACATGAAAAGTAGGAAATAGGAAAAGAACCTGTATTAAAAAATTACAAGCTGATCAAGAGGGAATATCAAAGGATATGGCAGGAACGGTTGGAGAGAGAGAGAGCAGTAGTTCGTTGGAAATGAACGAAGAAATAAGGGCACGAATGAACACCTTTAAATACTTTTAAAATCAAATTCTTAGCCGCCTAAATAATTATCTGATAGGCTCAGTTCTACAATGAAACATCAATTCAGATTAGATGTCACCGGATTGCGAAATGCACTCAAGTGAATGTATGTATTCCAATCTCTCTAAACCATTCTTAAGTATTGAATATTAGTTTCCTAATGCCTCCTACTTTCACTTCATGCAATTGATAAAATTGGAAAATTTGAACTACATCAAATACTTGCTGAAATCTGGGGTAAATATAATACAGATTAGTAGCTAAATTACAGCCGTGAGAATTGAATTAACTTTATCCTTGGGAGGCAATCATCAATCCTCTCTTTTCCTTTCATAGAATTTCCACTAACGAGTTAACAAGCATTAGTCAGCATCTGCGCCTGCATAGGCGTGATTAAATGTGGATCCCGAGAATTAGCATCCATCGTCTGGCCACCAGAATAATGCTCGCGTACCCAGATGAATGGGCGGGAAAGAAATAATCTCACAATGGGCATAGGCGTCTCTCATCTTTTGAAGTGGGGTGAGAAGACTACACAATCAACCCTTATCCCTCCCGAGTAGTTCGTTCACCTCATTTTGGAAGACCCCTTTTGAAGGCAGAAAAAATGAATTTGCGAAAAGAATAGGAGCGTAAGGTATCGATTGCTCGAGGGACGCGTTCGCGCGAAATCTCGTGTGTTCTCAAATGGAATACTTTGGAGTGACTCTTGACCGAAGATCAAGAAGAGGCAGACGTTCCAAGGGCTACTAAGTTATGCGACGCTCTCCGACACAGACGCCGAGATATTTACGAGTGCTTCTCGAAAATCAAGTCCATTGTCAACGAGCCATACAATATATTTGCTTATCTCCAAACTGCCTGCTCGCGAAGTAGAGTTGAAAATCAAAATATTACCATGGAATTCTTCTTTTGTTATAATAAACCTTGATGTCTGGAAATATCGATAAGAGGTATCAGGAAAATATTGGTAAAATGCTTCTTGTGGAGTGTTTTACTATAACTGAATGAATATATTTATTGCTCTAAATATTACATATAAAATTAATACAATATAATTTACATAATTTTAACAGATACTAGAGCTTTAGGTGTCAACTAAGGATGTCCTGTATTGTTGACACCGATACTACACAATACGTTTTGTGTTCAAAAACCTTAGAAATATATTAAAGTACTCATCTTAGAATAGTGATGTGTGCTATTACGATGGCATAATACAATTATAAGAAAAATGAAGTGACATATTTATACAAAGGAAAGGCTATACAACAAAAATTGAGAAAAAAATTAAGAGAAAGAAAAGAAAGTTTAAAAAGTACGAAGAATCTTTCAAAAATTTAAAGAAACATTTTGAGTATGAAACGTCGATTTTAAGAAAAGATAAGTGAAACGTTTGGAGGCCTTCGAAATGTAGGTGAGCTGTAGAGTGGAAAAAGTAAGTTGGGTTGATAGGTAAACAAATACGGAGGTGCTAGAGATGGTTT
Organism: Sympetrum striolatum; assembly: GCA_947579665.1. Taxonomy (NCBI): domain Eukaryota; kingdom Metazoa; phylum Arthropoda; class Insecta; order Odonata; family Libellulidae; genus Sympetrum; species Sympetrum striolatum. Next base: position 83,544,859 of record OX388346.1, read on the forward strand.
AGGAGGAAAGGGCTTTAATTGAAATGACTAACAATCGACAGAAGAAATGAGTTAGTCAATATTGCGAGGAGAGGGACTGTTAAAGAAATTAATTGAAGGTATAATGGAAGGGAGATAACAGAGGGGAAGACGAAGGCAAAAGATGTTAGATGACATTTTTCCAACAGTTCTTTAAATAAATGCAAGAATCAATAGAATATCTACAAATAGTGAGTTTTCTTTTGTGAATTTCGTTTCACCCTTAAAAACTGTTATTGTTCCCTATTATTTCTTTCAAAAGTGGCCGTTGTTTATTTTTAATTTTCTTATTTCATTAATGACTACCTTACTTGGTCATAATATCCCACAAGTAAATTAAATTTTTATTCGCTCCTGCACTCCAGGATTTAAAGAAAAAGTCTTTTTTACGTCAAAAAGTTTTTACCACTTACGTGATTTAGAGATAATTGTCCAGATACCTCTGTTTTTAAATGGCTATTAACTGAAAGAGAAAGCTGGCAAAGATTGTAATTTTTCAGGATTAGTGCACGACAATTTAAGTAACCTTCACTTTATCAACATTTTGAAATACTGCATATACGTAAATTAGATTTAAACGAGCCAAGAATGGAATAATACGCTGATAAGCCTCTCCAAAAGTAAGCGTAATTGTAGTTCGTGGAAATTAAATGCATAAAATATGGGGATTTAGGCTGCAATTATGCTCATTTGCAACGTAGTGCGTGACTGCTTATCAGCACGTTCTTAAACCGTACGAAACGAAAAGACGTCGAATAAATAAGCGCGTTCTTCGTGCAAATTATCCATATAAGTACAATATGTCCTCATGATTTAATTTTTTCGCACTAAAAGCACAAAAAATAACATAATATATAAGAAATAACAAACTACAATGACATTTTTAATTTAGCTATTATTCCGTTCTATATTATGTTAGTTTCCAAAATGTTAAATAACTATGTTGAAACCTCTCTCACATCATCACTAAATGATAAAATGTAATGACATTTTTTATTCACTTAAGACTCGGTTTAAATGTTATTGGTTTATCGCTTTAATATCAGAAGAAAGTATCATGTACGAAGATTTATTTAGTCATAATTATATTATATAAAATGAGGCATCTTATTTCAATATACGTCAGTATAAGAAAATCCATTCTATCACAACATAATTTTATCCCTCGGTATTATTTTCCTGGGGATGATTAAATAACTGGATACTCAAAACTTATAATAACATTTAGATTTATATGCAATTCATGCAGTACCAATTCCCATTGATTTAACATGAATTAGCTGGTAATGAAATATCTCTCTTGCTTTCTATCTTGTGTAAAAATGAAAATTAGGTCAACATATGATTGGATCATTACGGTTAATCCTCAATTGTCCGAGGATGCGAATCGCGGCTATTTCGGATAGAATTGAGCACAGCTGATGTCCCAACGTAATCCCCAACAAAATATGATATTTCTTCACTTAGTATATATATATATGAATAAAGATACATTCAATTAAATTGATAAAAGATAATTTCACGAAACAAGTTTTCCTTCTGTTTTCATAATTAAATACTTGTTTTTGGTCCTCGGTATTCACTTTGTAGTTCAACCTTTCTCTCGGAAAATCTGTCAGCAGCAGCGGCAGTATTAATAGAGAAGTTACTCCGTTTGTAAAGGTAAATGTAAAATTACATAGCATACCCGTAAGCATGAAGGCAGAATCCATTACCAATTTTTCCTCATGGTATAACAGCCTTGAAATTATGTTCGCACCATGGATAATGCTTTGAATCAGTTATTCAGAACCCGGATTATCTAGATTCATTACACTGCATCACTCTACCGTAACGTACCTGTACTTTTTTCAAAGCAACTAAGTTACGCTTCACTATGCAAGAATGGACATCACGGAATTCTTTTTGTGTTTTAGGCTGGTGATTAACCTAAAGCTTAATTATCTATGGAGCAGCGAATAAGCTCCTTCATTCTGTCATAATGTTACTCCAACACGATCGTATTTCAACTATGATTATCAAAAAGTGACTCTCATACGAGAGACCGCTTCTAATTCCTTCTTTACGACCGTTTATCCCGTCACAATCCGAATTGCGTGAAGATTGGAAGGTACGAGGCGAGATTGTTTGGCTGATCATTTTCACAGCTGGGCGATTAAAAAATTCAGGCGTTTGGTCGAAATCTATAAGCCGACATTTCCCTTCCATTCGTTTGGTTTTATCTCTGAGCGAATCGGCCTACCTTTTTTTTCTGGTATCTTTTTGAGCTGAAAATTCGTTTGGGCTCGTGTTTTACGCAAGCTTGAAGTGCCACCTATAATTGTTACTGCAGTAATATTCCGAATTAGTTTTAATCGGCAACATTTCCAATGCACGTGACACGACCTCGCGCATAAAGAAATGATTTGAAAGGATTCTCGGGTTACGACGAATGGATTAACTATTTCCGCGAACACGTATTCACGGCCAATTATTTAGGCTGGATTATCTCGAAATATCTGCATAAAGCAATCCGAAGGGAAATGTTTGATTAAGAATAGTTTTGATACACTCTGAAAAATGAAACGGCTTTAATTGGATGAGGTTATAAAGAGGAGCATATAGTCCTATATGGATTTATCAGTATGTTATTAAATACTAAGACTGTTTCCGTAATAACAAATAACAGATAAATATATAATTATTTGCATGTAACACTATAAATATATTTTACAAAGTATTTTCTTTAAATTAAACCGTTACCATATTAATTTAACTAAATACGCTTTCATTATCGTTTTATATAAACGACTCTACTAACAATCCTAGCTGAATCTGTCATGAAGGTTCGAACATCAAAACATTTATATTAACAAAAAGAAATAAATAATTGCTTAATATCATTAAACCTGACATTAATAACGAAAATTAATGGAACACTATCTCTATTTGGTGACAATTATTAACAATCTACGCATAAGAAGATATGAATATATTCGACAATATTTCATCGAAGATTAATTTCGTAATACGCTCTATTCACTGCAGTTTTCAAACTGTGGATGAAGTTATTTCCAATCAGCATAGCAAATTCTTCATTCAGCGAATTAAAAATGCAATCAAATCTGAATCACCTTTGCCCTCTCTAACCGCGGAATAAAGGCAATCAAACATCAATTAATTATCCTGTGTCTGCAGGAGATAAATATTTGCTTAGAAGAGCGAACTTTTAATGTAAAATAGTTCAGTTACCCTCGGTAAGAGATTATTTATCCAAATTTAAAAATATACCGAATGACCATCAACTCGATAAAGTCTAGTGAAGCAGGTATGATTTCGGTCTCCCTTTATGCTTCCAATCACGCAACAAATCAAACGGAACGCTTTCCCCGTATTATAATAGTAGAAATCGCGATCCATCCCTTATATTGGCCCCAGTAGGACTGATTAACGTTATACATTTGCCTTCCCAAACATCCGACCCCACTCGGCCTTCCCTCAATTTAATAGCGATTACCTCCTTTTAAAACATTCCGTGCGCCGCGATCATTTTCTTTGCCTTTCACAATCATCGCGTCATTAATCCAGTTTGCCTTCGAACCCTTTCCGCGACCGGTCGTTGTCAATAGCCAAACCAATTCCCCGTAATTGATAACGTCACTCGCATTGCTTGCGCATTGGCGTAAATGTTTTCATGATTGATACCCCGCCTCGCGGTCACAGTTTGACGTCCAAAAATATTTCATGCCACGAAAGAGAAGGGGGGGTAAAGATTTTCTACGTTTCGCTCCGTCCCTTTTATTTTTTCCCACTAGAAACCAGTTATCGGAAAGGGCCTAAAGGGTTAGCGGACTCAGTGAGGAATGGGTCAACTTTTCAGAATGTGACCCCAACCGATCCCTAGCCAATCAACGGCACTTTTGACAGTTGCGATTCGGGGCGGAGGGGAGGTGCCGCTGATGGAAAAGCTGATCGATGAGCAACGATGTCGGTTCGGGACTTTTTCCATTTTTGCCGCTCCAAATGGTATTAATGCGTCCCAGATCTCCGTTCCTTTATTCCCCCTATCTTCCCTCCCACGTGTGCGAAGTCCATCTTCCCCCTCCATCCTTCCCTAATAAAGTTGTTTGTCTGCCCCCTCCCCCTGTTTACTTCGCTCCTGCCGATTCCTCGCACGCTGATGTTCATTTGGACCCCGTCGCTCGGCTGGATTAGGTAATTAAAATCCTCCTACCTCCGAGCCATTAATTTCCTTCTATATTGGTTCCCATCCACGCTCGGACTGTATGCCGACATTTTTTCCGCGATGATTCCGCATCGTATAAATGTTTCTCTTTTTTTTCTTAATGGAAGTTTTCGGATGGGAAGACGTTAATGAAGGGACACGTGATGGACTCTCGGCGGAGACGCGACTTCAATCGGAAAAATTAATCGATTAACCAATTATCGAAGGTGTTATCGTTTAGCGCGGGATTCATAAGCGATTCATGCATGCTCATTTGGGTCGGTAATCGAGGCGGTCTCTTTTCATTGGAATTTATCGCGCAACTGATGTGATTACCAGAGCGAACCGAAAAGTTATTGGGTGAAAGTTAAATACTTCGCTGTGTATCTGTGGTGAGACGAATCCGATTCATGAAGAAGAAGAAGTTTTTCCTTTCCTAAAACTTCATTTCTCATGTCTTAAAACTATTAGAGAGTAGCATTATATAATTTTCCCCTTAAGACACGCATATATGTCTAACAATAATAGTCTGAGTTTTCTTTAGTATTTTATTAAATTTCGTACTAACCTCATAGAAATACTTAAATTTTAAATTCAAATCATAGTTTTGAATGCCTCACTTCTTATTAAGGGCATAAATGAGCCTTAATTGGAAAGATTTATCTACGGAATGTTTTTTAATGAAGCCAGCCGTCTAAAGATTGCTACAGACACGAAGCATCGCTAACTTGTTTTGCCTCAATCCATATATTTCAATCATAAAATAAATTACCTTTGAACCCATATCGAATTGCTTTCTTTTATTCCAGAATTTTTATGGTAGAGCTTTTTTTCCATATTACAGTTTTCCATACAACTTTATGTTTCCAAGATAGCGATGCAAATTTACTCTGAATCTCCTACAGTACTCGATTGTCTAATGCCATCATTAAACACGCATGTCGTTTTGAAAATATATTTAATTTCGTTACACAAACCAACGAAAACTTAATGCCTATATATTGCAGTATAAATAGAGACCAAAGTTTACTCTGAATGCCCTAAAACACTCTGCGCCAAATATTATCTTTAAAGCAGATTACGGTTGAAAAATATATTACATACGGAGTCCCTCTTTAAACCCAAAGGTTTCCCTGCAAATACTTACGAAAGCCCTTCTACATCAAGCTTTAATTATATAATCCCTTTGTGTTTTAAATATATTTGAAGTTAACTTCATTATCGTAGGAAATTTTTGCCAAGAAATAAAATATAAACGTTTCCAAACCCGTTTTCTTCATTCTATTACCGATGGCTAGCATGGCAGGATTTATCTTCTATTCTAGCGCGCATATGTTAGGGTTCAAACAATTCTAGTTGTATCGAAAACAGAATGAAACTTTTGGGGAGGGGCGCGGTCGAATGAATGGGCTGAAAAACGTATCGATATTCCGTGTCATTTGGTGTCATGCAATCAGTAATTCATCGAGAGAACTATCGAGAGAAAAAGAGAGCATCTCCGAAACTCGGATCCCTCTCCAGCCGACGTCAAAACGATTCAGGTAGAATCATTCATTACTCTCCTTTGCCATCCGCTCCCCATTTTCCGCACCGGGAACCGATTCCGAAAAATCCTCCCTCATTCCCCGATACGTTTCGGCGTAGGTTCGGAAGAGGCCCATAGAGAGGGAAAATGGACAAAAAAGAAGAAAGGAATCAAATTCGCGATACGGTCGGGAGAGGGGATTAATAAATGAAGAACGAAATTCCGCCGCAGCTCTCCAAATAAAAGCTGCAGGGAGTTGCAGGCGCATCGAACGCCGCGGACGGATGGTTCGGGAAACGGGAAAAAAAGTTGACTCGCGAAACTCGCAGAGAGGATTTTTCTCGAACCTTTTTTTGCCGGGGATAAAGGCGACGAGAGGGAAGAGGGTTCCATCCCGCGTCGGGGGTCGAACTCGGCATCTCAGTAAAGAGGGTAGAGGAAGTAAAATGGGGAAAAGAATGGAAAAAGTGGGGTAAAAAGTATGGGAAGAGTAGGAGATCGATCTTCGGCTCTTAAGCATTGGGAAAACTCGGCTTAGAAGATATTAACGATCCAGGGGCACGGAATAGGAGCACGCGTGAGAGCATCTGCTGGCGGTAAGAGAATCTCGAGGCCTTGAAGCCTTTCTTCTCCGGAGACGTATGACTCCCCCTCCTGCGTGGCCAGAGATGACGCGGACGATTACGAGTAACCTAAATGACACTCTCTCACGCACTTACTCTCTCGCTTGCTTGTGTTGCTCTTGGGGGGGTTTCATGTAAGCCCAAGGCTTCCTTTGTCTCTGCTCCCATTTGGGGGTTAAACCAATGTAAATGGAAGATTTTCCTTCGTTCTTCCCATGACACGCATCCCCTCTCACAAAGGAATGTTACATTCAAGCGAAGATTAAATTCTGGAAATGCGCTCTTAAGTTAGCTCCAACAGATCACGAGATGTTTACTTGTAATAATAAATCGCTTGAAATGCTGCTAAATATTCCTCAATTTTTGGAAAAATTTCATTCAGTTACGTATCATTTCATTTTTTCTTTAAGACATATTTAAGAAGAAGTTCTAATTTTTTGTTCTACAATTTTCGGCCGTTAAGCTCTCTTAACGACTTCCAAGAGGAAATTTTTGTCTCCAGAGAAGTAGGTGATTCATTCTGTCCATTATGTATGGGGATGTATGGAGGTGGAGATTTTACAAGGACAATTGTTCTTTAGAGGATCATTGGAAGTATTTAATAGAGGTTTCATTATGGAAAAATGTCTTGAATAAACACTTACTTTTGATTAATAAATCTAATATTTTAGTCTGAATATTTGGGTTCAAATATTCAGGCGATTTATTCATGATATAAAATAAACAAATCTGCAGCATGTGAATGGTTTAGTTTTTCAGATTATTATTTCATAATATTTTTACTCTTTACCGTAATATCATTTTTATAGATAAAAGATTAAATAAATAGCTCCCAACCAAACCCCGATTGACTTTTATGAGACCGGTCTGACTTTCTTTGTTATTTGCATTGCCTATAAATAAGCATTTTATGCATGATGCAAATAAATAAATAGCTTATTTCTAATTAATATTATATCTACCTAAATGAGAACCCAACAGTGACGGCTAATTCCATGAGTACTATTGAAGCATTTATATTTTAATTACGAAATGTTTCTGAAATGTCTCTGAGGAAGATGGTCAAGAATATTCTTATAAATATCTACGTATATTGATTACCCCACATTTTTTAAATTGTAGAACGGTTTTTATAGTGTGAAGTAAGGCCCAAAATAAATGGACTGTGACTTGGAATGCATTGCGCTCGCTCCTATATTTATGAGCCATTTTAGAGCACGCATTTTCCACAAGGGTGGCCTCTCTGAATGCTCACGGTTAAGGGCGAACTTTAAGAGTCTTCACTTCCAGATCAATTGCGCAGTTATGCCCGAACATCACGGCACCACGACGTAAGTCATACTCCAGATTATTCCTCGTGCGCCGAAACATTCAGGAATGAAACAGCAGAAAAAATAAGGACAAGGATTCGAGAGTTCGGAGGATTTGGAAAGTCTAGGTGGAAAAAGGCACGGATTTCCCGTCTTATTTTCGCCACGAACGAGTCTCGGTTACATGTTAGGCCGCGTTTTTTCTTATTTACATGGATTCCTCTCCAATGTAATCCTCTCTCTTTCTCTGAAAATTTAATAAAATCGATCCCTCTTTCCCTCGCTCTATGTCTTTGGGAAACCAAAATATATTTGAGTGGTTTCGGCGCGCGAGTGAAAAGCGAATCGCTCAACGCTGGAAACTCTCTCAGTCGATATTAAAACCAGTCGCGGACTTTTAAAAATATGCTCGCGTGAATGCAAACGTGGAAAATGTTACGAGCCGATATTATCGGAATGCGCGATTAAAGAACGGCGAAAGTTATTCTGGGAACAACGACGTGATTGTCGGGGGAATTTTCCGTAAATGAGTATCCCGGACGAAATATGTGGAATTTTTATATAAAGGATTTATACCGAGGTTGATAGCATATCTGATGGAAGAAGTAATAATGTGTAGCACTTATTCAAGTGATGGAAAATACGAAATCACCGGAAAGCATGAGAAGCGTGTTAAGCATGAAAAAGGAAGGAAATTCTTCCTAATTTTCAGTTTATATATTAAGTGGGACGCCAAGCATCTGCCTTGAAGTTCCAGGAACACTATAATAAGAGTTTATCCATGCTTATGCACTTATTATGTGACGAATATCTTCTAATATGATTTCTTCTGAACGCAAAATTTATTTTCGGAAAGCTGGATTATATAACTATCACGTAACTCATTGATGGTCTTTCCCTTGCAAAAAAAAGTTGTGATTAGAATTTTAATGTAGAATGGGAACAACTTGCTTGAGAAGTAAAATATCAGGTTTTTAATAAAGACTATGAAGATTGAGTGACTATGTTAATATTCAAAAAAGAGAAATCGATAAATATTAAAGATAACTCGCACATTCTTAATTTTTTTTAGATATTTAATGAACCAGTCATGCATGCATATCATTCATCTTGGAAACATAGTTCTAAATGTTATTACAATAGTTACTTTTTCTTTCCCAATACATACATCTCTTTCATCGTTGTTCTTATTCTTCATCAGTTTCCATTAATTTTTAAAGTAAAATCAGGAGATCGGTAAAAGCCCACTCTTCTTATATTTCATATATGACCTCACAACCAGTTATTTTTCCGCGCGAGATATTTCAAACTATAACATGAAATGAAAACCACGGATGGCTCTTAACGAAAAAGTTACTAGGTGGGCATTTCGATTGTGACTGCATGTCTTAATACACTTGAAGTGTAACCAGCTTAAAGCTAGTAATTATAGTTGAAATTTCCTCCTTGCTACATTTTATGGTCTTAACCCAGAATATTTTTCTTCTTTTCAATAATGATACTCAGGAATGTTTTCAAACTGAGACAATTTAGCATTCCTAACGGCTCGAGACACCAAAATTAAATTTGCTCAATTATAAATACTCAAAGCAAAGCCTTCTTCTCCCTTTCGGGAAGGAGTTCCCTAATTACCGCAGCCAAAGCAACACTCCGCACCCGCGGAGGCAACCGCTCCTCAAAAAGATCTCCCAAATCGCAAAGTAGCGAATAGCAAACAGAGCAGCATTCCCCTAAATACCTTTGAAACCCATCCCTCGCAATTCACCCTCCATTTCCCTCCAAAATAGCGATTGAAGCGTCGCCTTTTATCTCTTCCCGTAATCAACGGCACTCCTAAAACCCCCTGGCGGGAATGGGGCGAGGCGGTGGGCGCCGAATTCGGTCGCCTATGCAGGGGAATAAAAAATGCCTAAAATGAGGAAAGCGTAGAATACGATGACTAAGGCGGAATCTCGCGGCAACTCTCGGTTTGCGTCATTCACCGCCACGAGGTCAAGAGTGGGTTACAGGATTTTAGGTGAAGGAGTTGGCTAAGAGTAGGTTTTGTAGAAAAGGGTGGGAGGAGAGGGGGAAATCGTAGCTCGGGGAAAAGAACTCCTTGAAATACCTTCTTGGACGGACGGAGTGGTTTAGATCCATCTCGTGGTGACTCTCGCCTCGGGAAAGCTTCTTTCGCTGATCACGCCTCCTGGATAATAGTTCCTGTGTCTGCCGCTCCGCTAGGATGAGCGCTGGCTATGAGTGCTCGCTATGCGAGGAGAGAAGGTCGGTTGTATTTAGTTTTCTGCTTCTCCTTTCTCGTGCCAAGCGATCTTTTATCTCCTCTCCGCAGAGAAAATAACCCATTTTTTCTCCGACCAGAGGATCCCTCTTTCACTGGCAATGTCTTTTTGTGTTCTTAGGTCGGATTGGCTGCGATTCTTTCTCTCGAGGGCCACTTGAGAGTAGGTGCTGGATTTAGTTTCGTTGGGGTTTTTCTCGGGGAGTTTCATTGACTGTTAATTCCTTTCCGGGTAGCAACGTGCCGGATTCAAATATTCTTACACGTGTATCTCCCCTCTCACGTTTCCCTTTAAATGTGGAGTACATTTCTTGGCATGGAACTGTCAATAAGCCCGAGCTGTTCCAGATAAAAGAGTATTCACAGTATGTAAAATTCTCCTAATTTAAAAATTGAAAGAGTATCTGTTTACTGAATTGAGGCGATTCTTGACCTCCTCCTGAATTCAATCAAGTCTAATTAATGGCATCTTACGTAATTTTCTCACTGTTGACAATCGCATTCAATGCATGAATACCATATTTATCAATTGCTAAATTTCATCTTTACCCAAACTGAAAACTGCTGTAAAATAGCCCGTGTAAACATAATCGTATGAGTTTCAACTCACCAAAGTTACTGTAAATTCAAGAAAAATTCTTAAAATAGTTTTAATACATTGCTCTTTAACATTGTCGTTTAATTTAATTTTATGATCTACGTCTTATATCTACTCTTCCTGATTTCTTTGAGGAAATTCCTCAATATCTCATTCATTTCGAACAGCTAATAGGATTTCACAATCTTTATCTTACGCTCAAAATCTCTTGTTAAACCTTAAGAAACCTCTTTGTAGAAGAAAAATTTTTCAGATAGATTGTTATTATTTGGTCGAACTTAGGTTATGTATCATAAATATCTACATCACTGTTTCTAAGAAATTAAAACGATAAAACTCCTGCAATAAGCCACAAGAGGAGATAAAATTTACCTCCTTTGTAACGCATTCTGTCTGTGTGCTCACCACTATACTCGAAGAAGTTAGAATCTGTGAATATCTAGCTATGAACCAAATAATACCTCACATTTACTTTACTTCCCCGAGAGATTGCGTAACTCCCACAACTTTCTAATTAAGTCTTTCAGCGAAATACAATTTTCGAAAGATACAATACCTGCAGTTTCTGTCGCAACAGTAGGTAAAATAAGAATGTATATCGTTCATCGACGTATTTTCATTGCAGTAGAGAAAAACAATCGAGAACAAGAGTGAGACAAAAAAGGAATTCCCGAATATAACTCTGAGCTAAAGATGAAATAAGAGATCTAGATTAAGAGATTAGGGAAAGAAAACAAATGCGTCTAAACCTTTAACTTGGCAACCCTCCACTCGGGTTTTCATAAGGCAATACGGGTAATAAATGAAAATAAAATCCGATATCCATTATCTTTGGAAAAGAAACGCGATGACAGCGTTTATATCCTGTGACCCAGATAGGAAGGAGAGAGGGTAGGAAATAAGACCCTAGGTGAAGAGTAGGGGTGGAAAGAGGTGAGTGGGTCGAAGGAGAAGGCATAAGTCGGTACGAAATCGTCATAAGGAGGTTCTTATCTTCCTGACATCCACTATCTGCCCCTCCCCTTATTCCCTCCCACACACACGTAACTCTTCCTTTGAATCGGACGGCACAAAAGAAAGACACAAAAGGCTTAAAAAAGTCTTGTCCGCACCCAAGCCTATTTTTCCATTTTCAGCCTTTTCCTTTATCCTCCCATATTGTACTTAAGCTTTTTCAAAGCGCCGTGTTCATTTACTTCTTCAATTAACTTGTGTCTATAAAAGTTCCCCAGTCCTGCTCAATTTTAAGTGTTTAAAATGCTGTATCTCCGCTCTTTATCCACTAAAGTTTCCGATCGCTTTTTTTCGAGTAGCTGCCATTCTTTCTTAGTGTACCAAACATGCAAGTTTATAAAACACAATGAAGGGACTGTTCAAACTTAAACTTTATCACGCTAGAATCTAATTACACGAGCTAAATTGTTTTCTTTATTCCACCAATTCCTTCGAAAATATTAATCCAGTACTATTTTTAGTAAAAAATCCATGAGGGATAAACCTTTACTAAACCGTAGATACTATAGAGAAAGGACCATGGTTTTCTCCTGCCAAACCATGGTTCTTTATCAGTCAAACCGTGCTCGTTTCTCTACTGTATCTGTGGTTTAGTGAAAGTTTATCTTATATATCTTCTCCTGACAAACGGTGGTTATTTAAAAGTAAAAGTTTATCCCTCATGGATTTTTATGTTAATAATTACCACAAAAATACAACTGCCTCTGTATTAATTACTTGTTTTAGAACATTGTATTGATTTCCAATTGGGCAGAAATTCTGTAATTTAATGGTAGAAACCCGATTTTAACAAAGATCGTATCCAATTACCAAATTTAAAGCTATTGGTCCAGTTTGTTAGTGTCGTTACCTTTTTCTACTCTATAGAAAGTTTCTCGTGGAAAGTTTTGGTTAATTGTTGGTCCTTCGGAGCTGGAGTACCCATTGCACTTGCAACGAGCAGGCGGTGCAACTCCGAGGAGAATTGATGAGGAAAGTTAGTAGCCTAACATTCGTCAACGGCATTGGTTAGTCAATGGAGAAACGGGTTTGATAAGGTAAACTATCTCTTTTGATTAAATTAAAAGGAAAGAATGAATTTAATCACGATCGGCAAATAAAATTAGACTTCCATTAATATCGGGAATCTCTTTAAGGAATTATTTTCGAAGTAAAAGGAAAATCAATCATAAGGTGCATAATTTTCGGAATTTAACAATCAAGTAATACTAAAATGAAGGTTATCCGTATTCAATCATGAAGGTATGCGTACACGATGTTTCTGAATCTGAATTCATTCAGATGTGCTATGAGTAATAATTCTCCATATTTAATTTGATAGTTTCACACTTCCCCATTGCTAGAATTGAGTTTCTGCATAATGCAGATGCATTAGAAATTCTGCTTTTCCTGAATTGAATTTAACTAAAAGGATCAAAATATTAACGTTAGCTGATACTTTATCTTATTCGTGTAAAAGAATTTGTAAGTACAGCTATATGCAAAAAACTTTAATCCTTAACCTTATATAGCCCGCGGGACAAATTTTTTTGCACATACCTGTACATTGGTAATTTTGTGACAATGGTAAGTTCGTGATAATTTTTCTACCATCAGTTACGCAATTCACAGTGATTAAAATAAATGGCGTTTTCTATGTCGGAGAAGGAATGAAAGAATCTTCTCTATGCCAACATAAAAGCTGTAAATTACGTAACGATTGTTTGAGAGTGCATAACTTACCAATGTTACGAAATTATTGATGTTTACCTCATTTATATCCAGTTAAATTTAGAATATTTAATAAAAACAGTTTTTACCGATCGATTTGTTGGACTTAAAAAACAAACGGTATCTCAACTAAAGTACAAATGGAATGAAATTCACTTGGTTCTCCAACTGGCGACATTATTCGAAGTTGGCCTCGGAGATATCTCGTTCGAAATTTGTCACTTAAGATTTGCGAAGATTGGAGAAGGGATAAGGTATTTAAAGCGGGAGGGGGAAAGATCAGCTGGATGAGGGATTGCTTGAGGGGAGAAAGGGTGGGAGGGGATTGAAATCAGTCGAGTCACGTGGGTGAGGTGTGAGGCATATAAGAATAAATGCGAGTTGAAAGGTGGCAGCTGCTGGCAATTCCCTCCAGAAAAGGATGAGGAGGACAGGAAAGGAGAGAGAAAGGAGAGGAGATGTTAAAAAACAAGAGAGGAAAGAGTTGTTGGAAAGGAAACGGGAAGAAAGAGGAATGGATAATCATCTGGTACGTCCAAACACACTCGCGTGATTGCATATTTTATGGAACTTTGCACGTCATCTGTTTCCAGCACCACTCTTTCGATACTGATAACTTTTCATCTTAAGCCCATCCATTATCTGGAACCCTATATTATCCAGCGCTCCATTTCTCCACCGATGAAATCTTTAATCAAACTCTCCTCTCCTTAGACGCCGGAGCATCCCTTGAGCCATTCTTTTGCCCATTTCTTACACGCTTCAATGCAGCTCTTCATTTCTTATCCATAGGTTTGAAGGATCTTTTTTCATCGGCAGATCTTCAAACTCTCTCTTGCAGTCAAAACAAAAACGGGAGCGATGCAGTAACTTGTCTTTGGATTCAGCTCACGAGCAAATAGTACCGAGATGAACATAAAGGAATGTGGGAGATCTTTGAATGAGAAATCTTGTCTTCAACCCTCCAACATAGACGGTACTATCTGTATCAAATACTGGATTTATTTTATACCGTTTGTATATTACTCAATTTTTATTTATTGGTTTTCATGAATAGACTCAGAAACGTAAACATATTTCTTCGCCTCAAGCATTTTAGATCCCATGGAATTGCTAAAAGAATATTATCAAAATAATCTTAGTATAAAATTGAATTTGAAAAATATAAAAATCAGACTTTAAAGCAAAAATAAAATCTAATTTTTCGAAAAATCTGGAAAACGAATAGTGTGTAGCAAAACTTTTAGTTATTCCTGAATAAAACAAAATCAAGGTAAACATTATTGCAATCCCACAACGGGAAGTGTAAGAGTGTGGGTGAAAAGTTTAAAATATAATTGCTTTGTTTATTAATTTGATATTTTTAGCATTGTAATTTTTCAGGTTGGGTCAATTATCATCATAGTTCATGATCTACTCTGGATCATAACGTTTCAATTATACTCGAGAGTAGTTAATTTCAACTCCATTTTTGCCAAACAGCGCAGCACCGAGTACAAATAATATCATTCCAGTGAGATTATCATTCTTTTTCCGTTTATTTATCCCAAATTATGAAAAAGTTTTCATACCCCTAGGTATGAAAACTTTTTCATAACATATCCGCCAGTGGCATGTGCCACTGGCGGATTGCAGGGTGGATTTTCAAATGTTCAGAGATGAAATGTGCCTTTTGCAGTCGAGGAACGCTCACGGAACCGTTTCAGTGCTACCTTTTATTTTCATCCATCACAGAGATAAATTTCTAAATAGACTTATAAGTAGTTTTAATACAATAATCGTAAGCCATTGGTATAAGAAAGCGTAAATATCTGGTTCTAACGATAGAATTGGCTCTCAAGTCTCTCATTTCATAAAAAATGACACACCTTTGGAAAGAGGTACTTACTTCGGGAAAAGATTATAGGGGGACTACAAATTATGTCTACTTCTTCTTGACGCTGTCAAGTGATAAAATTATTTGGTACGAAATATTTATGTCGGAAATCTAATAGGTGACTGTCAAAGTTTCTGTATAACTGCACTATTTTAGTAATTTGTGCTTATTGAGGAGTAACTGCGCTAGTTATCTTATAAATAGAAATGGCGTTCTAACCAAGAAGTACTTGAGGGAATCTTACAAGAATCGAATTTTGCTTATGTTGATATCTACTGATAAAGTTGTACTTCCCTATAGCCCAGTTACATGGGAAACGATCTGCGCTTTATATTTTCTCCCCTCCCCTTTTCCCTTTCCTTCTGGAGCTCCTTCACCAATCCGATCCATCCAACCTTCACTTCTTTAAGGTTTTCAGCTTTCAGTGTTTGTTCTTTCGGATTTGTTTACACACATCACGACTGTTTACCTTTAATTTATCAAGAAAAATGCGATTTTGAACAAGCGATAGAGAAGGAATTGAAGGAGAGAGTCTGTCATAGCCGAGGCTCGAACCCAGACCTCCTATTTGCCGGGTGGTACCTTTAGCCAATCAAATAAGCTACTGCGACAGCGGATTTTATCCCTGAATTTCTGATGCTATGATGGCAATCGGTGTGTTGTGGTGGATCCATCTAAAATGGGATATAGCGCCAAGCCGATTGTTCGTAGTAGAGACTTAACGCACGAGGAGTGGAAGGCACAGCAAATCTGAAAGTTAGGAGGTAGAATGTGTATGCAAGGTCCGTCTAATGGTTTTAGGAAAGGTAGTTTCCATCGTGCCACAAACGCAGCTTATGAAAAGTAGTAAATTTGACATACTGATGACAACTTTTGCGCGGAACCTTAGAGTGATCGCTTCTTTTGTGGTCCCCTTGTTTAATTAGAAATTCTTCCGAATGGGAAATGTCCATCATTGGAGTGAGATGGTGAGGATAAGGCGGGGACCGAAACGCCAAAGGAAATGGGTGGAACACATTCCTCGCAGTGGGTCCCTTTTGCAGTTCGAAAGTGAAGGGCAAAGCGTCTCGATGGCAGGGGATACTCGAGGTTCTTCTCCCTGAGCTCTTCTTTCAACTTCTCCGCCGTGTAAGCCCCTGAAGATGAATATCCACTCCCATTCCCTTCATTTTGCACCCCCATGGACCACTCCAACGCCGCCTATTGCGTCATTTCTCTACGTGAGGTGAATCGCAACCCCTTTCGATAAAAAGAACCGGCGGGTGAGACTTTTTTCGTCGGAAGGAAAAAATGCTTCCCTCGTTTTTTCGCAGTTTATGATATTTTTATCGTCCCTCTTATTGTACGTCGCGTGATTGTCCTGCGGATCTAATTCCGTCGAACGTGTAATATTCTCAGCCGGTGGAAGTGGTTTCGCTCCATTTTCTCCTTTTTATTGAGATGTTCGAGTTATACGCGCGTCCATTTCGATTTGATTACGATAATAACCCCTTCGAGGTTTCTCGCTCCAAATGGGAATTTATGATTTTCCAGGCCCGCGCTATCTTCGGAAAAGTGCCACTCGGTGCATTTCAATGGCCGGTCAGCGCCATGCAGCTAACGATCCACTCGGAGTTCCTAAGGGGGTTTTATTTGTCTAGGGTCGGATGATAGCATTCGAACTCTTGCTGCAGAATTCATGCCGAATTTGGCGTTAATTTTTGGAATATTTTACTTCTCATTTCTTAGAGAAATAAGTTGTAGGTTGTTTAATGTTATAAGTGCCCAATTTTAGACCGCAACGCTTTCAAGATTGTAGATGTAGCTTACAGCTGCGTGTAAGAAATTTCTGATTTTTTTATTTGTCAAAATATTATATAAATTGATGCCATTTTTGTATGAAAGTTGTAGCAATTCATCGATATTTTCCCGTGATTTCGAATTTAATCTATTTGATCTGTAATTGAGATGGTAGATAACTTATTTACCTACTTCAGGTTTTACGGTAGTAATTGGTTTTGTTTCGAATAAACGCGTTCACATGAGCCAAACAATAAATTATACAATTTTTAATCGTTTATTTTCATGCAATGTAACACCAACGGCCAAGGGGTCGTACACAAATTACGTAACGCAATTTGGGGGGTCGAAAATTGGAGAATTTTGCGTTACGTAATTTGTGTAAGATCCCTAACCAACTCTGTTATGTTACTATCTCATTTGTAATAAGGTATTTACATATAACGAAACATCACCAACATTATTATGATTTGTACGAGAAGAGAAAAATAGTGACTGGGCTGGGACTCGAACTTTTCTCTTCTCGTACAACCTTTGGGTAAGTCGCACGCTTTAAAGTGCTAAGTCTAACTCCATTTACATCATTTATTATGATTTTTCGTTAATGATATAAATTAATACAAAGTTTTACCCCAAACACAACTCTTAATTGCTAAACAAACCGTAAGATAAGCAGAATTGAAAAATAACAGCATAACAGGGACTCAAACCCAGGTCTAATCAGGTAGATTATTGGTTAGAATACCTGCTATGAAAGCGAATGACCTGAATCTGTTTATCTCTTGCTTTCAAAGCATACGTCTCCCCGTGCAAATCAAAACGCCCATCCTAGTTTGAATAATATTTTTACGACTCCGTCACAGTCGTTGTGCCAGTCCTTATTTAATTCGTGGCTTATTGCACTTCATCGCAATCAATACCTTTCACAGTTGGAATAAATAAACGCTGGTTTCCGGTCGGCGCATTCGAAACTGAAGAGATGATGCATTTTATCCTCGGAATCATTCAAATCGCGCACCGGAAACATTGAAAAGATACCCATCAAATTAAAACCCGAGCTCCGATACTCATCCGCGAAACTTAATAGCGCGTATAAAAGAATTGACCCGTAAGCCCTTGAGGCTCAAAACCGCGCATAACATCCCGCGACGAGGAAACCGTCAACCTCCCGAGAAGAGCGGTATCGACGCCGTGTTTAACCGGAATGCACGTGCGCATAAAACCCCTTCGCTTTGGGCGAACCTTCGATGCACGGCGTGTGGCATCGTGACCCGGAAAAAAAAGCTCTGGGTCAAATACCGCCCGACGGGGGAGGAAAACCCACTGGCGCGTGGGCGCAGAAATGATGAGCGGATGAAAAGATTGAGATGATTTAGGAGATACGGGAAAAAGGAGGAGTACGGCTTCGTCCGAGTCAAATTGAGTCCATGCAGAACCATTTTGGGGATTGCGGCCTCGGAAAAAGACCGTTTTTCAGCGGTCGCCTAATGTTAGAGTGACCCGAATCCGACGCAGCGATCCCCGGTCTTCTAGAAGTAGTCCAATCGGGAACCCAATTGTTCCGCTACGGGGTAATTCAATTCAAATATTGTGACAATATATATAAATAACAACCCAAGGATAAACTTTATTCATAATGATTATATATTATGTTAGCATTATTATCATAATGATAATATAAATCAAATATTATAACAATAGATATATTTCAAGGAAGAATAATCTTGAAACAAGTCCGACGGGGCCGGGAACTGGAACGCTATTTTGTGCAAATAGCCTTTACCTATTTTACAATAGATATAAATACCAACACAAGGATAAACATTACTAATATTGATTATATATTATTTTAGTATTATTATAACGATATTATAATAACCATAGTAATACCCGTGCCGTCATTTACAATTAAATTTAACATGAATACCGCTATTACTTTGCCACATCTTCCTAACATGAATGGAGGTTAAAAAAACTGCATTTTATTTTGTTTCTTAATTGGAAGCGAAACTCTCGTAACTCTTGGATTGCAGGTCAGTAGTATGCAACGAAGTAATGAGGGAGGCGGTATGTGCACGGGATGGTAATGGCTTTTGCCGCAAGAAGCCCTAAAGAAACTTCCGAAATAGAAGCAGCATCATTTTTAGTTCGTTGGAATAGGTGGCAAATCACCTGAAAATTTCTGGAGAGAATATATTATGAAATAATGTGTTCGTTTCGTAATTAGTCGCATAAAAAAATGAAAGTTTTGTCTCGCAGAAAAAAGTTTTCAATTCAAGCCTTCTATATATACACGATGATATTACACGACTATTTCTCTTTCTTCTCCATACCTGGTCTTGGCATCGTTTTGTCTTCCATGGGCTAAGCGTTCATTTCATTTTAATTCTCCAGAATTAGCTGCAATTTTTCTTTAGATTTCTAGTTGTTCTTAATCTCTTCGTCAGTATTTCTCTTTTTGTCCACTACCGAGTATGCAATTGTTTTAAATCTTGGGAATTCTCATTTACTGGCATGCGTTCGATGCAGTTATCGCGTAAACAAAGTATCGCATTTAGTTTTGAAAAAAGTGATTTGAAAGCTTAGGTTATTTTTCATATGGGCTCCCATCGGGAATCGAGCTCGGGACTGCTTTCACCGAAGCAGAATGCGCTGCAAAAATTGCTATCCGGGAGCCCATATTCGCGTATAATTTTTTGTGTTAATTTTCTATAAATAATCTTTTAGTAGCACAGAAATTATTATATTGCTGGAACTCTTCTCGGTTTACAACCGGGTGGTGTAGTGCAGTGGGTCCGACGTTTCGGCTGTTATCTCCGTAGCCATCTTCAGGGAATGCCCCTGGCGCCTCCGAAGCCTCTTCCCTAAAGATTGCCGCGAATACAGCAGCCGAAACGTCGAGCCCGTTGCACTACACCACCCGGTTGATAGCCCGAGAAGATTTCCTGCAACAAATTCACAGGGAAAGCACCAGATCCTTTAAATGAATATATTATTGAATGTGTGTTAAATTTAGCTCTCTGATAATAACCTCAAGAATTATCGTTATTCATGAAGATTATTAATATAATCAAATGTCAAACCATTATTTCATCAATTTCTACAACTATATTAATACTAAATTTTAGTCACTTTAAATTCAATTGATAAGAATGGCTCCAAAATACCAACGCCTGATTTGTGTTAAAGCATCATTTGTAATTCGATAAACGAAACATTGGCCCCTTAAGACCGTTTGTTTATGGGATAGAGATGAGAAATTGCTCGTGGGATAATGGGAATGAAGAATGAGACATAGGAGAGAGATGGGCCCGGAGTGGGGATAACGAGATCCTCCGGGAATCCTCCGGGAATGGATAGCTAAAAAAGATCGGGGAAAGTTAATAACCGCCGCAGGGAAAAGATAGGCGAGAAATTCGGAAGTTGGTGAGGATTGGATTGAGGGATTTGGAAGTGACGGTTTTCAAAACGGATTAATAAGCAGGCGTTAGGAAGGGTTAAGGGGATTGAGGGAAATGATTAAATGCTGGGGGAATAAAAATGTGTTGGTAGATTAACATATTTTAGTTGGGTTGGAGAGAGAGAGAATTAGGTACTTAAAGGGAATCTCCGGGATGATACCAATTGCGTTTGGAGATTAAAAGGATAAAAGGCAGATTAATAATGATTTAATTCGGAGGGAAACTAGTTTAACGGATTTTGGTTTCCAAGAAATCAACCATTGGGCCCAGTGGGATAAGATAAGAACAAACAATTTTAACATTTGGATAGATATAACAAGTGGTTCTCAAAGTTTTCCGTTATTTTGATTTCCACAGAAATATAAATGTCCTCCATAGTATCAATGCAAGACTGGTTTATCCAAAGAACTAGCTTTATTAATTGTTAACAGTTTTATTTTATTTGTTTATTTATTATTTTATATTCTGAAAGTAGTTTTTCCGTCGGCAATTCCACCCGTTGTCTATGAACAACTTAAATCAAACAAATACTCCAAAAATAACTTCACTACCCACAGTCAGTATTCAAACACCGTAACACTACAACAAGATCTAATCCACTGACATCTCCCAGGTACCCCCATCAAAACATGTAAACCATATATATCCTCTAATCACAAAAATTATATTTCAACGTTTACAATTTTTACCTTTCAGGCCAAAAAGTCACTTCATCGTTTTCACTTCACCATGTCTACAAATATCCAAATAACACAAAACACAAGAATATTCAACCCATTTAATTGCATTAACTAAAGCGTTTACTTTTAAACTCCTTTTTATTTTTCGGTAAAGGTTTGAATCCCTCTTCGGGAAACTTATTCCATTCGTTGACCCTAATTTTTATATCTATATGTATGATTTGTCTGCGAATAGTACCTTTTTCAAGGAGAAAAAAGAGCGATGGAAATGGATAGAATAACATTATATAACCGATAAAATGACTCGACATCGCCCCGCTCGGATATCACCTTTCGGGCTCTCAAATCCCATCAGAGGAATGCATACGAGTGGTCGGAAAACAGGTTTATGCTATTCCAATAGAAACGAAATTTTGCATTCGGTTTATTTGCGAGCTTGCGTCGTGGTCATGCCGTTCTTCGCAGATATCAAACGAACGCCACACTAACTTTTCCTTCCTATCTAATCGGTGAATAGAGATTACCAAATACGCCCGAAGAAATAATTCGATAATAATCGTTGACCACAATGAAGAATATCCGCTAAAACATGTTACTTTACGGATATGAATAGGAGATGAGATTTTGTTTAACCGGGAAATAATTCTACGATCGTGTTAAATAATGCTGCAAAACTATGCATTTTGGAAGTTAAGGAAACAATATTGCTTCTGAATACTCAAAATTTCAAATTTAACTCGACTCCCATAGCTAAAGAAAATATTTATTAAAAATGGCGCTATGTCTTGTGTACGTTTATTTGTTACAAAATCAAACCGTTTTCGTGGTAGATGAAACAAACTGAATAGTAATAATAATAATGAATTAATAATAATATATATGTCTCATCTGTATTTCAAAAATATCTCGATGGACTTCTTGAAAAAGATTTTAATGATTAGCATAAAAATTTATGATTGGTTTTAAAAGATGCCTCAAATCAGAACTCGTCAGTTATTAGGATTGTGACTAATTCTGTAGATACTGCAAAAAGCGTCTTGTTAATTTGGAGTACCTACTCTATTTCACTAATTTAGTCATAATCATTTTATCTCTGTAATAAGCAGAATGACAGTAGATAACTTGAATAAAAATGTATAATTGTTTCACTTAATAAAACTTGGTAAGTAAAACACTTTAGCTGATTTAAGATGCATAAAGATGTAGAAACTATGTAATATCTGAAAACATCTTTTTTTTCGTGTTTTATGACCACTGATATTTGAAATTCGGAGCCATTTCCATCTGTATGAATCACTGTTTATCATTGTTTCCATCTGAAACGTTCGACTCATAAATAACAACTCGGGAAACTTCATTTTCAATTTAAATCCGGCCCATCCTTTATCTTCATCTCATTATCGATCGATAGCGAATAATTACACGCCAGAACGGAATATTTCTCGAGACATTTCTAGTTTGGAAGAATATTTCAACGGCACATTGACCACGGGAAAAACTTCCCTAAGCCCAAAGTGGCAGCTTGATAGAAAGGCGGGCGTCCGAAAGGTTGGAAATTATTTCCTGTACCGTTACCAAGTACCGTAAAGTTCAAGGAAAGCACTGAGCACTCCTCGGTAATAATTGAGGATTGGAAATAGCGTCGGAGGCGGTAAACGACGTAATTGGCGCGCAGTCGAAAAGAAAAGTCGCAGGAGTTTATTCCACTTCCAAGTTTCAGATTTACCTCATCTCAAGCCGGAGTTTCCATTTGGCTTCTCCGTACCCTGGAGTCGGTACTCTCTCACA
The DNA here is from genome assembly GCA_947579665.1 of Sympetrum striolatum. Classification (NCBI taxonomy): domain Eukaryota; kingdom Metazoa; phylum Arthropoda; class Insecta; order Odonata; family Libellulidae; genus Sympetrum; species Sympetrum striolatum. Next base: position 83,567,726 of record OX388346.1, read on the forward strand.
AATTGATTCATATGCATGAGCCTCCATTTTTTCTTGAAAGAGGTCACCATCTTTTTGCCCCACGTAACTCTCGCATCGGGGTCTCAGGTGAAAAAATAAAAGCGAATGGAATGTTAGAAAATGCTTATGTTCTCGTCCGACTTTGGACATTCCCCGTCATCCGCTTCATTTCGATCGATAAATTCCGCCAAGGATGAGGATTATGCTTTCGTCTACCGCAACGAGTCGCTCTCTCCGACTTTTTCCTCGTTTTTCTGCTGCGTTCGGATGTTTTGTCTTTGTGGGGATAGTTGGATTTTTCCCTCCTGCGAGATACGAGTATTTTTTGGCTTTCGCGGTCCGAGTGAACTCTGTCCAAAGCGATTATCTTTGCGAAACTTTGGTGAGAGAAGTACATCGTAACCATCTGGAGATATTTTCTGCCGAATGGGGTCTGAGGCCCGTTTCACTCTCTCCGAAAACCCTTTCTACGCGTATGACTTACTTTAAAGTGTTGCTTTCATTGTAATGGATTCAAAAAATTAAAATTTCTCGTTTTTTACATCCCAAAGTGACGAGTGGAAACGCTCAATATACGACGTGTATGGAAAATCAGACGTTATGAAATAGTTGAGCACGCTAAGAGAATATATGCCATTAATATCGCTTGCACAATTTAAACTGTTACGAAAAAGGTTTTCATTGAAACTTTTGAATAATTTAAATGCTAAATTTAAAAATGTCTTATTCCCCCTTTATACTATTTATTTATAGAAAAGGTGAAAATGCGTCAAAAATACTCTATTCAACTCCTTCTTTCCTACCTTCCTTACCTTTAATTTCTACTAAAGAAGTCGTACACTTTTTCAATAAAATTTTGCATGTTTTGATTATAAATTTAATAATGCTGAATAGAAATCAGCTTTTGTATGAATCCCCTTCTCAATACTCTTGATTTGCAAATAACATTAAGTCAACCAAAACATAGTGAAGGAGATAAATCTGACATTGATGTCAAACTCGTCATTTTACACTTTCCATATCAACAGTTTGTGATTAAATGGTCACTATTTTCGTGAAATTGTTTCATCGTTACCTTTCAAGTAGTTGAGAGTAAGATCCAATCTTTATTTTCCTAAACTAAAAAATTGCTACCATCACAATTAGTTTAAATGAACGACGTCTTTCAACATTTACGCAACTCTTAACACTCTGTAAGCTTTCCTTTCCTGCAACTCCATGAAAATCTTTAATGCTTATAAATTTTTCACGTAAGTCTTCCCTAAGATTCCAATGCACGCAATATAAAAACATTGATCCTTACGTTTGATCTTTCCTTGCAGTTTAATTATCAGTGAATTACTTAGTAAATGACTGTATCTTCTTCATACTGCTGTTTAAATATTATTACCATTCCTTTTCATTGTGTTCTACTTTAAGCCTAGTATTTTCGATTTCCATCCTGTTTCCGAAACGGATATTTGCATTAATATTAATCAAATCATCAAAGACATGAGAAATAGCGATCGGACTCGAGTCATTCGTCCTTCCAATTTCCTGCGGTGAGAGTGAAAATTTTAATCCAGGGGATATTTCCGCATCGAATGAGTTTCCAACTCCAATATTAATTCATACCTTGATTCCCTCCACATCTTTCGACCTACACGACGAAACTTTTCGACCGCACTAAGGAAAAATAATTCCATCTAACTCTCGGTTCGGTATGGAGGTCAAGTCGGGCCTCAAAAGCTCTCGAACATTGGGAACTGTGGTTAAATCGTTCGGCAGATCTCTTTACCTTCAGGTTTACCACTCTTAAAAACTTCTTTCTCCTTATTCCCCGCCTTCCGAAGCCTTTCGGAACCCATCAGCCACCGACACTCCCATTTCCGCTCTTTTATTCCAATCGTTCTTCCTCTTGAGCTTCTATTAGAAACTGTTCTCCAGAGCCGTACCATTGTGCCCGCTAAATCTTTTAGAAGCATTTCGATTCCGCTTTTATTTCATACGAAAACAAAACGTTTCATGAAATCATAGAGGAAGGAATTGCCGAGGTTAATTTACGATCCAAGAGACGTTGAAATGTAAAGGAAAGATCCCGTCTTTCCGCCATCTTCTTCAAACGGTGATGGCGACTTTCCCATTCAAAGAGGATGCATAAAATGTAAAAATCCTTTTAAAAGTTTAGGGGTATCGATGAAATAAGAAGCGCATAGAAGGAAATAAAATAGGATTTCTCTCAAAATTATCACACAAAAATCTCCAGAAATCTTTTCAGAATGTTTTCCGTTCCAATGAGAGGCACACTTTTGGAGTCACTTTTTCTTCGGTTATTTCCTTTCGAAAATTCATCTTTCGTTGGAGTGTTTCCGCTTTCCCTTTCTGCTTCAATAACATGATATTCCAATTCGGACTCCTTTTATCGATGGAGGGAAATAAATTCACATTAATTGAGTTATGTAAACCTCAATGGAAACGCGGTGTAACAAAAGAAACAAGTCCTTGTTCTGACTTTCTTCCGACCACAATTCCTAAAGAGTCTCGTACTTCTCATGTTTATTCAGACATTTTTCAGTCATAGTATTAATATCTCAACAGTGAATGTTACCGTTGATGAAATTTTAAAAATTCTGAGGAAACTGGATGTATCAAAAAGCCCTGGCCCTGACAACTTGCCTCCGTTACTTATCAAAAACTGCTGCGAAGCTTTGGTCTTTCCCCTTTATATTATTTTTAATAAATCCTTAGACTACGGTATTTTTCCGGATTTCTTGAAAACTTCTTATGTAATTCCAGTGCATAAGAGTGGTAACAAAAATGATGTGAACAACTACAGACCCATTGTTATCCAATCTGTTTTAGCAAAGGTACTCGAAAGTTTAGTGACAAATAGACTTACCCCACTTATTGAGAATGTTTTAGATGATGAACAACATGGGTTTAGGAGTGGCAGGTCTACTGTCACTAACCTATTATCTTTTCAGCACTTTGTCACCACCGCAGTACATGATCATCATCAAGTAGACACTATTTACTGTGATTTTACCAAAGCATTTGACAAGGTATGCCATTCCATGCTTCTAGCAAAGCTTAGAGCTTATGGTATTAGTGGGAATTTATTATCTTGGTTCTGCAGTTACTTGTCTAATAGAAAACTAAAGGTGAAAATCAAAGGTATTACTTCTTTTCCCTTTGAAGGCGTATCTGGAGTCCCTCAGGGATCCCATCTGGGACCTATTTTATTCTTGATTTTCATTAATGATATTGGAACCATAATTAAACCAATTAATTATCTTATGTATGCTGACGACATTAAAATATTTCATACTATTGATTCGAATACAGATGCTTCTGCACTGCAAAGGTGTTTGACTGATATCTCTGAATGGTGCAAAACAAATGCTATGTTTTTAAATATTAGTAAATGTAATGTTGTCACCTTCTGCAAATCCAAGTCACCTATAATAACTGACTATTCATTATCTGGAAAAAGTCTTGTAAGATTGGACCATAAACTGGATTTGGGTGTTCTCTTTGTTTCCGACTTGTCTTTCAGTAGGCACATAGATACCATAATTACTAAAGCCTATAAAATTCTTGGTTTCATGTATAGAAATTGTAGGGATTTTAACAATATTTTTTGCTATAGACATTTATATATCACCCTAGTTCGACCAGTTCTCGAATATAGTTCAATAGTTTGGTCCCCTTCTTATCATAAGTACGACTTAGGCTTAGAGAGAGTCCAGAATAAATTTCTGAGACTGGTGGCTTTTAAGTTTGGAATTGAGAGAGAAAGTGGAGAATATGAAAAGACATTGAAATTACTAAATATACACACACTCTCTGCTCGTAGGAAGCAAAATGGAGTTCTATTCTTACACTCTCTGTTAAATAATCATATCAAGTCTTCTTATCTTTTATCTCTTATAAATTTTAGGGTTCCAATTGTTCATTCAAGATCCCATCATTTATTTCATATTCCATATGTATGTAATAATTATTTGTATTTTCTGCCTATTTTTAGAATAATGAGAGATTTTAATAGTCATTGTAAATCCGCTGATATATTTTACTTTTCACACAATGTATTCAGAAATTTTATTTTAAAAAATGTTTAATGGTGCAGAATTATTAAGGTGTATTTTTCTTTTATTGTAACATGTAATGTGTTATCTCCAATTTAATTGTAATTTTCATTTGTGTCAATCTTCTTTAATTAAGCTCATATGTTTATTTTCAAACTTTTCAAATGTTACCTTGGTCATTTTCAACATTTGTAATAGGACATCTGTCCGTTTAAATAAAGTATTATTATTATTTTGTGCGACCTAATGTAATAAGTTTATTGAAGGTACCAATTATTTTCCTATTTGAAGTTTTTGATACTATCCTATTACACTCATCAGCAATCAATTATGTAATATTAACCACATAAGTTATATGTTTTTAAAATTTACACGAAATTAGAATAAAACAAGAACAAAATTGCTACATGGTAAATCCTTATTCGGTAGATTCGATTGTTATACTTTGGGTCTTTGATTATTCGAGTTGTCGGTATATTGCTTGTATTGCGATTCGATAAGTATTTCGTAGGTCTCATGAGTGCTGTAATATTTAGTCGAAAGTTCATTTTGTAGTATTAGAATTCTTTGAAAACCAACTTTCGAAGATCTTTATTTCCATTACACTTCTGTTGAAGAAGATTCAATGAACTGATGGTTTTTAAAGACTTCTGAGCATCCATATGGTGATATAGAGAGTAGAGTGAATGTGAGGGACCCATACTTCCTTACCCTCTCATTTTTACAAAATAATTATTTCTCCGAGAGGACCCAGCATAAGTTTGCGAACAGCGTTCTTGATGCATATTCACTCGAGCGTTGGTCTTCAAAACCCCTTGACTAAGTGAATAACGTCTGCATCTGAAAAGGTTTTCCATTTTTTCGCATGCAAATGCCCCATCTCCTTACACAGCGTCTTTAAAAGTTTCCCTCATTGTCTTACTCCGGCGTCTCCGGAGTCGCGCGTAAGTTGACGTTGCCATGACAGGAGAAGTGCCCGGTTCGGCACTGGATATCCTTTTCACGAGAGCCTACCCTTATTCACAGAGGCCAACCATGTTTCTCTTATGCACAGCTTCCCATCACTCATTTCCCTCGGGCCTCACCTCCGCCCAGCCATCTCGTTTCTCCATCCAATTTCTTCCGATATCCCGCATCTCCTTCCAGCTTATTCACGCTTATTAATTCTCATTCAAATACACTGCGTATCTCCATTCTGTATATGATTTAAAGCTACTTTGATAGCAAAATTACATGACCTCGGCTAAGCAAACGCCGAGCAAGTTCCAAGAGCTAACGCCTTTTCAATGGTGTCTGGTCTTTTTTCCATTAAAGCCTCCGATACATCGGATCGGGAAATGAGATACTATGGGAAATAAATTATCGATGTTCATAGGCTTCCGTTTTTGGAAAACCCGTTTTTATTAGGGTGTAGCCAAATATTGGACGCATTTTCTGAGCGATTGCCGAAATTAATGTTTTTAAAGATATTAAATACAATGCAGCGATGCAATTGAATCACAAGAAGTTCAAAAAGTAATGAAAAACAATAATAAATACTTGAGAACGTTTGCGGAATCGTGAAATGCATTAAAGGTTTAACTCTTAATGCCCAACAAATGGATACTATTAAATGCCATCTCCTTAAAGCGGGAAGATTACTCAATTTAGAGATAAGCATATTCGGAGTGATACAGGCTTCATCTTAGTAAATTGAGCTGAATACAATCCTTATCCTATAGATTTTCCTTACAATAGGAGCTCAAATATTGGAATAAAGTTGAGCGACGGCTTTTTACCCTGCCTTTATAAATAGAAACTTGGGAATATATAAATAAGAAATAAAACACCTTCGCAATCTTGATATTAGAGAAAATTAATTGAAGGGGAAAAGTCTGACGAAGAACTTTTATGAATTTTTCTTTTTTCCTTTCTGTAAAGCAAATTTTTAAATCCCTCTTGTTGAATAATTTTCCTATTCAATAGCCGAGTTTCGAAATAATTATGATATCGCCAGAAAGTAGTTTCCAAAATGCTTTCTTTCGAAAATTTGCGGGAAATTTTAAGCTAGTAAAAAAATGTACACAATGCCTGCCACGTGAATTCGATATAATTCCTCGACAAGATTTGAGAGGGCTACACGTGCAGGACATGAGTAGAATACACCTTGAAACCACTCTCCAAAGAACGTACCTTCTTCGATAATTTATTCAAGGCACATTTGGAAGCGGCTACATATAGGTATGACGTCAAACCCACGCGGAATTGATTCAAACAGTTTGCCCAAGCTCCTGCCTGTCGAGATTCAAGATTCATTGCCCAAGGTTCTTGATCAGTGTTAGAATTGACGAAGAATTTTAATTTCCTACATCCTTGCGCTTGGGGTATTCAAATACTCCAATGAATCATAGCAATGGATATGCCTGAGTATTACTGCAAAGTTAATATAAGGTAATGATTTATCTTCGAATTTAGTGGTAAGTGTTACAGAAGGAATGCATTATTTTTTCAATCACATCGACCTTGACTTTGTGGAACTTCATCTTAACATCATAAGATTGTAAACACAACTTTTGCTTTATTCCAGAAATAAATATTTCAAATTTATCTGTAGAATAAATATTTTCAATTTATTTGTGAAATAAAGACAAAGTTGTGTTATCAATCTTGTGTTCTTACGTAATTTTTATTAAAACATTATATGAATATTTAATATGAGTATATGAATATTCCCAGTTATTTACTATGGAATTGTACAGTACTAACATCCACTTTTATTTTTTTCTCTACGTTGTTTATCATAGGAAAACCCCGTTTTATATTACTAAACAAACATTTTATTTTAATGCCGAGGTCAATGAAAGACAGACCAAATTCAAAAGGGGATAGGCGAATTGAACGATAATGAATTTTATTTTGCAATCACTGAACAACGCTCAAGTTGAAGTTTTGAATTAAAAAACTAGAATATTCACCCTTCTATATTCGTGTTAATTAGCGGTAGTAATCATCATCAGCATCATTCAAAACACATTTTAAAATATTCTGCAAAAATCTCTTCCTCAATTTTAAAAGTATTGCATTAATATGATTGTATAACCCCTCTTTCCTCAAAAATAATCCCACACTATGATCTTCCATATGTATGAAAGTGAAAACGACAGGACAATGTGTCGCTTTTCCGCTACACTGCCCAAATTTACATATTTCCAGTGCTCACTCCCATTTTCAGATGGAAAAATCTCATCTGGCTTTTATCCGCAGATTGCCTATCCGAAACATTTATTTCAAAGCAGTGACACGACCCGCAAATACGTCGGAGAATATATTTCAAATCGGATTATCCGAGCGATGGCGCTTTTTATCGCATATTTGTTCAACGGGGCAGCCATTTTCCTTCGCGGGCCAATCCTTCTCTCGATTTTAATTACTCCGGCCCTAGTCGCGTCCTTATTCTAAATCGCTGCGAGGGTTCCTTTCCATTCCCTCTGAATCGGATATTTCCATTTACTTTGCAGCCCACGAGTCTCCGCTGAGCGAAATCGATGAGCCAGGCAATTCCGCTTAATAATCTTCCAAAGCAGTCGTCACCGTTAAACACACGAAGTAAAAATTTGCTGCGGTCGAGATAAGCTTTGCCCTTCGCTTTCCATTCTCATCTAAAGTACTTAACATTAAGAGTTAAAAAAAGCTCCAAATAGCTGTTTTTTGCGAATAACCCAACAAAATTATCCTAACCACGGGAGTGAAGGTTAACCGTGACTAATGTATTGTAGGCGTTGTTATTCTCAATACGTATTTCGGTGAATTCGTTGCCATCTTTGGGAGAATTAGAGAAGTGATTTCTTCAGTTTTAGGCCGAGTCAAAGAAACTAAGAATTGCTTATAATTTAGTATAAATTATAATAACTGAAGAAATCTATTTTATGGTTACTAAACTTAAAAGCATACATTATTTAGTTGTTAGGTAAAAATTACAGATTTCTGTAAGGATATAATAATTGTATAGGAACTGTCCATTTATTATTTTTATAACTTGTATCATGTGTTGGTAGAAAAATAACTGCCACCAAGCTTACAGCTAACCAGCGGTTTATTTTTATAATAATAATAATATATTAACTGCAAAAAATACTTATAATTATAAGCAATTCTTAGTTTTTTTACTCAGCCTAGAACTGAAGAAATCAGTTCTCTCCTCCCGAAGATGGCAATATCGAGAATAATAACACAATACCTCAGTCACGGTTAATGGGCTGGACGGGTTATTCGCAAACAACGGCTATTTGGAGCTTTTTTTTTACTCTTAATGTTAATAACACAGCCGTGTTCCTTTTAGTTATCTAAATTACGTTTTCCCCTCTTTCTCCTCTATTCTATTAGAGACCTTTGAATCATGCCCGCCCAACCTCTCTCTCTCTTTTTCCAAGAACTCCCTCGTCCTCCCCTTAACTAACAACACTCATAAACTACCTTCCCATCCTTCACTCCGGCCGATCTCAACTCTCTCCACGTTCTCGGCCACTCAACCTTTGCCTCCCATCCCTCCTTTCTCACCTTTCTTCTCTTCTACACTCTTTTTTGGTCTCGCGCTTCAGCCCGAGCCAATATTCCCAAGCATGTCCGGGTATCGACCAGGTTAACCCTTAACTCGCGTCTATCTCATCCTTCATTTTCCCCCCAAAACATTGTTTCCTCCTCCCACCGCCTTGGTTACGTGCCCTTGGGCGAGACGCCTGCATCCCCAATTTCCCCACCCAATGCGCTGCCAGTCTCGTCGCCGAGCAGGTGTTTTAACCAAGATGAATATTTTAATAAATGTTGCGTCACGTAAGCTGGAGAATGTTTAAAATCAAGCCTTTTATATCGCTGAAAGAGATTTGCTTCACTCCGTGTTATGAGGGTTTTAAATGTATGCAGAATTTCAAATGCAAACAATTTATCTTAAGTAGAGCATATTATAACAGTTTCTTAAAGTGTAAGTTATAGTGAAAATCGTGAATTAAATGACCTCCTACAATACTGTTACTGTTTTTCGTTGTAAAGCTTTAAGAGAAGATGGAATTATAATCGGGAAATATATACAATACACTGGGAAAAATGACGTTTTCAGTGCTTTCTTCTTGTGCAAAAATGATTTTTTGTATTGATAAATAGAATTATTTTGGTTTTCACGTTTGGTGCTAATCATCGGATACGAGATGGTTCCATTAATTTGCCGGAATTTGAAGAACATTCATTAGTTTTACTCTAAAAATCCTATTAAATATTTTATAATAACTAGGAAAGTATTTAGTCTAAATTATAAGATATAAAGCCACTTTTCTTCCAGAATTAACATCTCCGTTCCAATTATTATAGTACCATAATGTAATTTTCAGCCTTAAAAAAGTCAGAAGCAGTATCATTAGACATCTACCTAAAGCAAATATGGGAATGTATTTTTGAAAAACATTAACACATTTAAAGTTGAAGAAAGAAAATATGTAAGGAGGTGGCTATACAGAGGAATGAAATAGCAGATGAAAGACCAATGAAATCAAAAAACACTCTCAAAAACTAATATACCAAAGTCAAATAATGAACTGACGTATCTCTTAGACTGGATCTAAGTAGAACGTAAAAATACAAAATATACAGCTAAAGGTCAAGAAAATGGATGTATATCTGGAGGACTACTTTCTGAAGAGGGAAAGACAAAGATATTCAGAGAGAGGAAAGAGGAAAGATAAATCGAATAAAATATAAATAGGACGAAGAAGAAGCATTTGAAAATCTGTCGCCAAACGGAATGAAAGAGAGGATTGACGTTGCTAATGCCATCGGAGTTTAAGCCGGAGAGAATTATTTCAACGTGGTAAACATTCAGCGGAGTGGAAAGTGAAGGACGGGAAAGATGGCATTGCGTTAACGGCAGACGTTTAGCGAATCAATGGTTCCGAGAAAAGAGAATAGTGCAGAGAGGAAACAAAGCGGAGTAATGGAATTGGATAAGCGATCGAAAGCAGACGAGGGAAAGTTGGTCGCGGAATGGGATAGCGTAAGTTACATTCCCGTTGCTGAGGAATGCTGTGCACAGAGGATTTTATCACGCCTCGACTCGCATTACAATTCGAGAGTCTCGCATTTTAAGCTAAATTTTATGGCGAGAATCTCACTCAGTTATTAACATCTACTGGCATTAGTAGTAAAATACCAAATGTAAAAATGAAGTACCATTAAGCTGCTTTTTAACGACCCAGATTCTTTAAATTCACGAGTTATTGAAACTGAAGTAATTGTCCTTCATAATGACTTCGCCTAATTTACCTGCGTTGTTAAACTAAGAATTTTGTTTCTATCTCTTTTCATTGTTGGATATTGAGGAGAACTTCTACTCCTTTTAAAATGATAGAAGAAGGTAGGATAGATAAAGAAATCCACTGTTATGGCCTCAGCTTTGTTTCAATCTCATGTGAAATTGGCTCAAGTGGAATCCGGTCAAACATGTGGTCTCTTTTCTTAAACCTATCCAACCCATTTGCCATCCATAAGATGGCAAAAGCGACTCTTTAATGACGCTGATGATATAAGTTGAAACTATCGTTTCACTTCAACTATCAAGAAAAATAACTATTGTATAACTGATAACTAATTCCATAGTTTGGATAATGTAGAAAAAGGATATACATTACGGTTTCAAGTGCTGATCCCAAATTTATATGTATTTAATAAGTGCGATTCGTGAAAATATTTTTTAATTCCATCTCATCCGTCTTTGGTAATACACTAGCGGATGAATTAAACTTGACCTAACCCAACCGCTGTTTCTGTTCGTATTGATTAAATTCGTAGCTTAATTTTCGAAGTGAATTTTTTGGGAAAATGATCTCATACCATTTTTGCGATAATGTAATTTTCACGCGTTATAATTGCTACTCACTCGCTTACATTCTCTATTCAGGAACGGAACACTTAAATGTGTAAGACGGTTTCATGAATGAAAGATTCAGAATCTTAAAATTACTCTCCCTAATGAAATTCGCAGAGTTGGGTGGTATCTTGCTGAAATCCATCTCTTAAATGAAAACAAATCCCATTCCTCACTCTTTCGTTTCTTCTCTCAAAGGTTATTTTTCCCATTTCATTAGATGTTATAATTAAGAGGCACCATGCGCTCTGCTTATCTTTCTGCATACGTATGCGTTTTTCCTCTGAATATTGATTAATAAATAAGCTTCCGAGCTTTTCCCCCATTCTTCCCACGTCGTGGAGGAGCGCACGTTTCACCGTTCCCCAAGAGGTGCGTGACCCATTTTTCGCACAAAGCTCCCTGATTAATGGTAATGAGCTATTTCAGAGACTCATTGATCCAAAAGAATATAATTAGTAGGAGGTTGTCTTTTGGGATGGTGGTGGAAGGAAAAATACCGAGTCTTGAATGATTAAGTGGATGAAACATATCTCGAAAGGTGTTCCAAGCCTCAACGGTTTCTTCACCGCGTCCTGTCACCTCAAAAATTCGATATTGCATCTTTGTAATGAAATCATTATTACCTCCGAGTATTTCAGATAGAGGAAAAGATGAATTTTTGCTGCCAACGAAGTTTATTTCGATCGCTGTAAAAAGGAAATATGCTATCATAACATAGAGAAAAAGAGATTTGGAACAATGAAAATAGGCTCTCAATAATCTGTTCGTTTTCTTTTGCTCAGTATTTTTTTACTGTCGATTTCCCTTAAATTTTATCTCATATCGTGGTCAATTTTGATTGAGAATTTGTTTGCTTTGACATACGATCACGTTAATAAACGTAAACAGTTAAAACATTAGAATAACTCATCATAAGTCTATTCCCTATATTATTATAGTGTTACTACACTATTATGCTATGATTTTGTACCACCCTGTTATATATTTCATCTTTATCTAATGAGAATTGAAGATAAGCATTGATACATAACACAGCGCAGACTTAAAAGATGGAATTGTGCCTCAAAAATGTATTCATACGTTTTTGCTATCACATCAGTGGACGCTTTGGAATGAAACATCAATCCAGATACTATGGATATCTTTTATGATTATCATCCTATTCCGATTCATGATTCCTTCTGACTTTTTTTACATATGCCTTTAATGATTATTGATTAAAAGTATATTACTTGAAATTAAACGACTTTATTTCGATCGCGCTACTAAAAATTTCATCATAGGAAGTGTCGAATATGAATTTTCATCCAGGAAGCATTCCTTCTTAAGTATCGATTATATCAATCAATACTTTTACTACATTAGTCGCTTTTAATGGATACTTTATATCCTTCATACGGATCAAATCTTTTACTATATTATTTTCTTACTGGCTTTGTTACATATTTACGTATTATACTAGGAATACCATTATTTAACATCCATTGTTATACCTTCCCCAGGAATCAATACTTTTACTTGTTTATTTTCTCACTGTATTCTTCCATCACTTACGTATTGTGCTACAACGATTATTTTCTTGGCCCTCCTTGTCAAATGCTTCCTCTTCCTTAAATCACGAGAGCATTGTCTACAGATTGGCCCTTCTCCCTGCCAGAATAATATCCCGCGTTTCCTGGTGGTCCGAGACACAGTTCATAGCCACGCTTCATATTGACTTTTCAAATGGCCTCTTTTACTGCAGCTGGAAAAAAAGGAAAAAGACGACATCAGCTTCTTTGTCGCGGAAATGTTCTTTCCACCCCATAATTCTTCCAATATTTTATCACGGCGCATGCGTCGAACGGCGGCCTTTTATTTTGGAAATCTTTCGGTGTTTTGGAGAGAGGCTCGCTGGAATTCCAATACCAATGAGGGTTTTTCGAGAAGAGCACTTCTTCATTCTACCAAGGAATGGCTCGCATTTTATAAGAAAGTATTTATTTAAAAACAATTGGTCTTCAAGCGAAGAGCATGTTCTCTTGTTTTGATCTTCCTCATTCTAAAACTCGAATTGGCTATCGTTTTGAGTATGCTTATTCAGATGTTTTATATCACCTGGTGCGTATATTTTATGAATTGACTATCTCCCTTTCCCTTTTGTATGATGGACAAACAATGAGTTGTTCGGTTACGAAAGTAGGAGACTTAAAATTTATTAAATGGAACTTTCCTGAAAAATTGCGTCTCCTCTAAATATAACATCTCTTTGATCTTATTTTGAGAGGAGAGTATCTCTTTAATTTTTTTTGTGGAAAATTTCACGTGCTAGAATGATAAAGATTCCCTAAAAGGTTACTCTATAAAGCAAACTATGTGAGCATACTTTATGACTCTTTACAATTACTATTTGTTTCATCTTAAGTATTATTCAGAAACCACCATATTTTGGAATTTTTCCTGAGATGTGTTTGTGTCATTATGTTAATGACATACGTACGATATTCTTTAAATAACTTAAATAAGTTTATTTTAAATACATTTTTTTTCAGCAGAACTTTCTTTAGTAAATAATCGCCTTAAAACTTAGCTAAGCTTTTTGTATACTTATTTTGTTTTGAAGAAAATCTTTTAAAATTCATTATTTGAGACAAAGGATTGTTTTATACCAATTTGTGAGATTCTCAGTGCAAAATAATTCGATTTATACTTTATCTGATAAACTACATCTAGATCGATTTATTCCCAAATTGAATCGCTTATCCATCTTCCATCCTCTTATTTATGCTTCGAGATTTTACTGTTAGTTTCATTAACAATTTTTTTTCCACACCTATTCATCATAATGTGTAGTATAGTATAATCAACGTGTTGTCTTTAAATTAACCTCCAAGGCCATGACGCTGACATTGTTCTGTCAGAATTTTACCTTGCCATCCTTTTATTCCTCACTCAGCTTTTAGTGCGCTCTTAAGTTTCACCAAAATAAATTTCATTACCGGAATTTTCTTCGACACAAACACTGTCAAACATCAGCTCACGGATCGAGTCACCTAGTCTCCCTTATAAACTAGAATTCGGACTTAATCCCAGCGCAAGCAAGTCGCTGCACCGACCGGATGCTCATTTACAAACAGCGAAGACGTCTTATTTACTCTCGCGAGCGTAAACAGCGTCCAATCGACTCCGACTTCGTCCAGTAGCACACATTGCGGCGACACTCCCCGAATCAATCACCACACCACGTCCGATTTGCAGCCAATGTGGCGAAGGAAAGTACTCATCGGACGTGACCCCGAAAGGGGTGAGACGAAACAAAATTACCACCGTCCGAACGGCACGACAGGGGAAAGGAGCACGGGAAACGGGCGAAATTTACTCCCCAACGTCTATGACTCGGATTTCGATAAGGGGGTAAAAATATCGTCAGGAATTGAAGTGGATCAGACGGTCAAGTAGAGAAGTTTCCGTCCCCTGTTTCGGGAAGGGGAAGTTAAGGGGAAGAAAGGTCTCCCTGCATTGCAGTTCCCCCGTACAGTTTTCAATCTGGTTTTAACCAACATCTATTTCTCTCTCTCTCCCCTCCTTCCCAGCGTCCGAGTGGTAATCTCGTACCCTGACCACCAGGCCCCGCCCATCCCCCCTCTGAGTCCATCTCTTAAAAAAATTACGTCACCAACACGCTTCCAATCTTACCCCGAGAAACACTTTTCCCGGGATCCTTCATTACGTTGCATTTCTTACCAGGTTGCTCTTTGTTCGCGTTCGGGCGAGTCGATTTGAATTTCACATTTTTTCCTCCGACTCCATCTCGGGTTTTTCAGGGTTTTAAAATGCACGTTTTTTATGAGCCCGATATCAGAGCGGCTTTGTAACGGGCCACTTAACACTTCTGCGCTCTGCGATTGAGTTACGGCCCTTCAGGTCTAAGCGGATACTGAAAATTACCTATCTTACGGTCTAATGATATTCCTATAAATCAGAGCTTCTTACGAACTTTGCTGGAGGCCGTTTCTTTATTCACAGCCACGGTCAGGATCAATAACGTAGGATCTGATCTCATTGTACTAAACGAAGTATTAATGAAAGTGTTACGGCCAAATTCTTTTACATTAAAGTAGCTAAGATAAGAATTATACTAAAATGAATGAATTATTATCTTATTCTACTCTAATGACACATATTGTTCTTTTAGGAATTGAATAACATAAATATTTCCCGTATAAAAATCCCTGTTAAATAACTCTTTCGAAGCTAGTCTTTCGAATTAAGTATTGAAGTGGAATTTTTATTTTAACCGTTATGGAGTTACACAAAGTTAAGCTTCCTTCATGGATAAAACTTGAAGGAATTATTGTATAGTTCTTTTAGTATCACATATAGCTCCGTTTAAAACTTCGGTATATTTCGTGTGATAGTGATTTCATTCGCATTCACGAAAATGGAAATATTAAAAGTATACCTGGACGATTCACATAATTATTATGTTTATAATGAAGCGCCTATATCAGATCAAAAGTTTATCTCAATAATAAGAAAATGTTATGGAATTCTACAAACAAATGAACGTCCAATCCAATTATGACCCACAAAGGTTTTAATAATCTAAATGCAACTGGCTTCAATGTCCGTCCAAGATATCACAACCAGCATTCAGAAAATTTTCACTGTGTTAAGTGCACGTTGAACTCTCCGTCAGTTACAAAGAAAGACTCGAAGTTTTAAATTCAAAGAGAGAAATTACATTTCGCCTCAACTGTGATGGAAACAGAGCGACCGCTCTCATTAGCTGCAATTCTTTTTTTGTCTTTGGGAAAACGGCGAAACATTTATAACTGTATAAATCGCGACATAATCAGGTCTTCAAACAACCGACGTCGGGATTTATTGATGTCGAAATAAAGCTAAACAAGTCCTATTTGACAGCGGAGGCGAAAACACGGTAACCGTAAACCTCAAAACAAATGCAGCGCAAACTCAGTTTCCGGAAAGCTTCCCGACAAAACTTTCGCATGCAAATTGGAATGAGCCCAGGTCATGAATGTTGCATGGAGTCCCACTTCCAGCTGAACCCAATCGAAAACTCGGCTTAAATATCTGCGGCGAACTTGTGTTTCGTGTAGTGAAATACAGCGACCTTGGAAATTCTGAACGATCGAAAGATTTATCGCGACCATTTTGTTCACGATAAAAATTACTTTCTTCTTCCTTATCTTTGAAGGAATTTGAAATTTCCCCAAAACGAGGTAAAGATGAACTTTTCTCTGTTTGAGAAGATAAAGATTTTCTCAATATCTATTTTCATCTAGAAATACCATCTTGGAAACCTTTAAAATATATTGCTCCTCTCCCCGAGATATTTCGTATGCCACTTTTTATAGGGTTGATTTTATGCAGTTATCTGGAAATTTTATTGCAAACGGAAGCTTTAACTCTTATATGGAATAAATTCCGCCGAGATCACGGTGCGATATTTCTATTCCTTGACATTTATTATTTTTAGTTCGCAGGTTGCTGTAAATTATCCTGCCCATTAATCCCCTTGTTTCATTTGATGTCATTTCAGAAGTTTATCGTTAGTATCCCGGCCTTGTATATTTTATCCATTAACGTCACCGAAATTTTAAATATGCACTCAGCATTCCATCAGATGATAAAGGTTCTTGGATAAATTCCTTTTCGGGCAAAGAAAATCTTTCAGTTTTACTCTTTGGAAGATCCTAAATATTTCTTTTTCTATACTTTCATTTTAACATCACAGTATTTATAATTTTTATCTCTTTAAAATTTCAATGCGTGTTATTATTTTCGGCTCCTCCTTTGAGACTTCGGTCGCTTTAATTTTTCTCGGTCATTGATATTTCCGTTTTTCTCCACAATTCTTGCCGTTAATGAAAATACTCTCGAGCTCATCCAGTAAAGAAATCGGCCAGGATATAACATAACTAACTGCAGTAGGATGGTAGTGAACAACTTAATGCTTAAAGATAAATTTTATCTTCATCGTGCCATTTTCCGGGCTTTCGGGAGTTGCTTTGGTGGTTGGACATCTTCGATGTTCCGCATGTACAGAGGGCAATGCCATTTCATCGATGGACCTTCCAACACACATCCACACATATAATCAATATGTCCTAGCTGTAATTCGTGGAACGACATCTTAAGTTGAAAGAAAAACTTCGTAACTTCGGAATAAATTAAAAATTAAAAATTTTTGTGGAAATTACGAAGTTTTTCTTTCAACTTAACACATCCACACCATCATAGCTCTTGGAAATGAAGGGAAGATGGTGCTGTCGTGATTGCTTAATGGTTAGAACAACCAACCGGCTATTGGGAGACCCGGGTTCTTCCCCCGTCTACGGCAGTCTTTTTCTCTTTTATTTCCATCGCGTATAACTTAATACTTCGTTATTGAAATTTATATTAAAAATAGACATGTGATATTTCCTTTTACCCTTACTCAAAGTATAGATCCAATTTACCGATAAAGTTGTCGAATGGCTATCACATATGGCTTATGTGACGGTTAAACTGTACTCAGTTCTACGTATTTTTTGTAATTATTCCTTACTATTTAACTATATTCAGTTATATTAACTTTTGAAAATCAAACAGGATTAAAATATCCAGAATTAAAAGAGGCGTTGTTTTCACAATACATTACGTTATTGCGTATTGTAGCATTCCGCTGTGCAATACTTCGTCTCTTAATGCGAATATGATTAAAATATCTAATTTTTAGGTCGCATTACTTTTGACTATTTCTGAATTCCGTGGATTTCGGAAACATGTGCAAGTCTGGAAACAGGGCTTTTGCAATTTGCTTCAACAGCATTTCTTCAAATCGATTCCACAAACACTTTTCCAATTCTTTCCTAAATTAGCTACTCCATGGCAAATCGGACGAGAACAAATTAATTCCGTTTATTTTTCTCCCAGCTCCACCCTTCCTCCTTTTAGCGAAATGGGAAAGATCAGGAAAAGGCGGAAAGGAAATCAGCGAGAAAGGAAGCGACGGCAGTGACACGACCACTTGTGGCCTAATTGGGAACGACAAGTATAAAACCGTCGGCATTAGGGGATGCATTTCGGACTTCGCGCGGAGTCATGTCGCGGGGAAATATTCGCAGGGCTTTCAGAGTGGGGCAAAGCCGCATTTAAGAACCATATTATGTGGGAAGGACATGGGAATGGGGGGGAAAGGTGATAGAAGGGGGGTAGGAAGCCTTTTCGCCTCGGCACCCTGCTTCAGCAACGGTTGGCTGTCACAAATATTCAGAACAGCTTTTGTGGTGTGACTTGACGCGAGGTAAAATAGGGTGGTACACGGGTAAGGTATCCCCCTTTGTCAAGGGGTTGAATGGGGCACCCGCCGCGGCCGCCTTGGTACGAGAAAGTGGAGGGGAGGAAGGGTGTGGGACGTTTTTTCTCTTTCCCTACTCTTTTTTCACCAGAAGTTCTTCACAAACGTGTTCTGAAAGAAGTGTTTAACTCGTTTTTTTTTAGCCGGAATACATAAAGAGCTTTGGAGTCCCTTTCAGCCGAGTTGTAAGGTTCTATCAAAATGTGTTTTCGAGGTGTGTTGAAGTGCGGGGAGAGGTTTATTTGAATGCCGTTAGTAATATTTCCCCCTTTAAATGCCTCTTTAACAATTAACGGCTTGGTTTCATAAGTTTTAGGGCGCTGTTTCAGAAATATGGGATCACGATAATTGCCTTATGAAATCGGAGTTCAGGAAATTATCTCCATTTTATTTCATTATCGAAGTTCACTCGGAAAATCTCATAAACTCTTAACCGAGGTAATTGTGTTACTTATGTGCTTATATAGAGGAGAGCGGGGCTAGTTGATTCAGTTATAGGTTTTTCATTTTTTTTTAATTTTAGAAACAATTTTTTCATCAATCTTATGATTAAATGTTACCTTAAAGCATCCTTAATATATAGCTGATTATATTATGGGCTATTATTTAGCTACCTAATACACAATCGTCCTTTTTCAATGATATCTACAGTGTACCAACCTACCCCCTCCTGGGGCAAGCTGATGCATCGTTAAATTAGTTGGCAAAAAGAAACTAAAGCACAAAATTTAACAATAAAACGTGTCATATTTAACTAGTCGAAATTTAAGATAAAAAACGATGTTGAAAATTAAGATAATTTCAATATTTAAAAAGTATCAATATTAATAAAAATAGTAAAAATTCCTCACTTTTGCCTATGGTATGTTTCCTTCCAAAGCCACAATTCAAAGCCAAATGTTTTCTTTTGTATATACGGACCATGACTAGGCTATAAATAAATAAAACGCCAATTGTTACATCTAGGTGCAAGATGATACATTGTGTCAACGTGCCCCTTTTGTTCTGTATCAAATAATACGATAAAATTACGATCCTTATATTATCCCTCATTAAGTCGAATGAAATATCCACTAAAATCACCCTATCTACATTTGAGGAAAATATTTCTCACGGTATTCCATTTCAAAACTATGCGGTAACTTTTATTTCAGAAATATATCTTAAAAGATTACGACCGTCTTCATTATATCAACATTTACCAAGTTCGTGTAATTTATATTACCTTAGAAGAGGGCATAAAAGCAGAAGCGAGAGATTAAAACTGCTGGAGTACTTGTCTTGCTTCGTCATTTTTACGACCACCAGAGCCCGAAATATCTTCACGATCGCCAGGATAGGTACTAGCTTTTACGAGTATAAGAGAGATTTATTTCAGCTGAATACATTACAAAGAATGGTTGATTTATCGCAAAGATTTATTTCAGCTGAATACATTACAAAGAATGGTTGATTTATCGCAAAGAGTTATCAAAACCCTAAATTTTGGCAATCCTTCGTCTGGAATGCCCGTTGATTCTCAATGGGGAAATAAAGATTGGTAAATATTATAGTAATTGGTATGAACTCGACTTCAACGGAAACCAAAGACAGCCAATGTAACAAATGGTAGGTGAAACTTCGTTATCATTTACTCGACATGTTAATACGATATGTGAAAGTAACCGGTTAGGAAAATAGAGCCATGGTGTATGCATTCCCTGCCACACGCTAAAGAATGCTCACAAGTTTTCTACGTAGACAGATTGGTTCAACGAAAAGCATGTTTATTCTTAGTAATATTTTGAAATTTCTTGAGCAAAATCGATCTGTTTAATGCACTTTCAGAAATGATCATATGTCATTGCGATAAACTGGAAGACTTATCCGGTTAGCTAACGAACTTCTAGGCTTCGAGAGGGTGTTGGGATTTCCTCGAATACCACGAGTCCAGATGTCATTGAGACTGTCACCAATCTGCTTAGAGACCACAAAAACTATGGATTCTACCATATCGGTCATTTTAGAGGATTAATTTTTCGACCCTTCGAACCCCTAGGGTTGTCTTAAATTCTTCATATTTTTTCCGGATCGTAATTCATATACGCAATAATTTTGATGGAAATTCTTTCAGGCGTTCCAGTGTATTGCAGGAAAATACACATCCATTTATACGAGTATATCTGTATATTTTCAGAAGTTGGAGTTTTATAGAAATGAGATTAGATATATCTGCTGAGATTGAATTAAATTGATCACAATTCATAAATATGCAGATCCGCAATTAATAATATATGTTACGATTTGCATTCTATATAAACCATTAGCATAGGACCAAAAGTAAAAACTATTTTTACCGCCGTATCGAAGCTGATTTTTTACAGGTCTAGTGCTGCTAACCTGAAAAACGCCAGTTAAGAGAAGAAAATGAAAAGAATTGTGGGTTAGGTTGAGAGAAAAAAAATGGGTTGCTAAAGGAAGTCATAGAACAAAGAGAGGAGGAAAAAGTAGAGGCAGCCGGAGAAAATGGATTTTGGAATTCCTTAAAGGGAGGGCTGACTGAAATAAATGGCTTCATAAACGAGTCTGTACTTAGTAAATCGATAAATGGGAAACAAAGGAAGATCTTTCGTGGAAATTATTTGGAATTACAGTTTCCCCGATGCTCTCTAAATGACAATATTAGCTACTGCGATTTCGTTTGTTTTGTGGTAGAATAAATCTACCCTTTATTTGGAAAGTTTAAGCCTGATGCCCGGATATTTTGAATAAGATTATTTTAAAAGGGAAGCCGAGGGTATTAAAAGAATCGTAATGTCTCAAGTTTGAAGAAAGAAAAACATAAATTGCGGAAAACTGATTTCTCTAAGGTTTTACAATTACTCGAGAAAGATTTCTGTTTGATTTATAGTTTTTTTCGTTAAATTTCTGTTGGACCTATTGCCTTTTCGAAATATTTTTTGTTATTTTTAATCGTTCTTCTATACTTGTCTAACTTTCCACAAGTCTTATGCGATTCTCTTCCCGAACTAGCGATGATTACTGTCTGATTTTCAAATAATATAATATAAATATTTTATCGTGAATACTTGAAATCAATTTGTAACCTCGAAAATTACATTTTAAGTACATTGGCAAATAGAGCTTACTTTTTTACTGTTGATTAAAACTGAATTTCTCTTTTGGACTGAAACATCTCTGTTTCATCTTACCAGCTTTTGAGCATCTTTTTTAGTATACGAAGAATTTATCGGCTAGAAAATAATTGTAATGACTGACGTGCAAATAAGTGGTACTTTCGTTTTGCAACGGTCTCCATTCTTTGCGGTTCCAAGCTGTTGCCCTCTCACAGCGTGGTATTCTGTGGTATTTTTGCCTCCTTAGCCACCTAAGTGGCCATTAAAATAGGGCTGTTTATGTACACGTCGGCACGTATGGGTTAGACGAGAGTCCATTGGCTGCCACTGTTCTCTTCAAATCCCTCAAGTGAGAGAGGCGCAGAAAACACGGATTTCAATTGTTGCGCGGGGCTTTGGTCCAAATGTATGACAGCTATCCCATCGTTTAAGTTGTCGCCTGTGAACCATAAATGTCATCCGTAAATGATATTCCGTCCTGCGAGGGAAGGGGTTGCTGCGAAATATAGCTCTAAAACAACGGACGGACTTCGTGTAGCTCTCGAAATTGGCTGACAAATGCCATGACCAGGATGAAACGGTTCTGAGTAAAATCGAATTCCTACATGAAAGCTCATATAGGATTGAAATAATATATAATTTTTATTATGACAATGTGACAGAAGTTAGTTAATCATACTTATATCCACGATTCGTCTTACTACAATACAAATCTTAAACCATTTTTATGGCCATTTAAAATTCCCACTAATTGAACTTTTCTGGACTAAAACAACAATTTCTAAAACTGTTCCGAAATTCCTAATTGATATATTTTTCTAATTGCATTAACTGTTTTTGGCGTTGAAATTTACTGATTCTCAGCTTACGATTGGTGATTTCAAAACGGAAAATCTGTTTAGCCTTTCTCTTGAAACAAATCTTTCATTCGTCTTAAAGGAAATTAATTTGAATTACTTTGCTTATGATCAAATTAACTTGACTAAAACTCCATGGTCCAACTACAACCTTATAATAATTTGAGCTCTAGAATATCTGTAAATAATTAGATAGGCCTCCTTTTAATTGCTTATACTGTAAGGGTATACGACTTGTATTTAACATCTCCAGTTCACTTTCTTGAATAAATTTATAATATTCTTTAATTATAATATGAATTTTGTATGATTTCCAGCATATAGATAAAACTTGTATGCGATCTTGATTATATTTATCCTCCTAGATAATATATGAATTTTAAAGTTTCAAACTCTGCCAAACTTGATCAGCTCAGGGACCTGATTTTAAGAAATTGTTTCTGTAAGATCCTCCGTTTAATCTTCGGGACGTGAGCAACCGATATAGCTCTTAAATAGATCTGGAAAGTGCTGCATTGAACTTGAGGATAGTTCTTAATTTATGAGAATCTTTAATTTGAAAATGCAGGAACCTTCTCGAATCTACTAGACTTTGGATCACTTCCAAGGAGATCCGCTCATCCGTAATATCCCGGAGATATGAATTCCATCTTTTGCAAAACCCTTTTTACTCCGTCGTGACTTTGCAGGATTAGGATTCTTTACTTTTCACTGTAGAAATTATTCCATTCTCTCGAGAAGTGATTTAAAAATATATTTTCAGATATTTCAGTGGAGAAATTCGTCCTTCCCCCCCGTAATCAACATTTTTAATCCTACAATTACTGCACGTATCATTCTTGCACTTGTAAAATCAAATAGCCCGTAAACACATTCATTCGTTGCCTGAAGTTTATTAGTATTATTGAAAGTGATAAATTTGGAATTGGGAATCGATGTAATCATCAAGATCTTTAGTTATTAGTAGAAATAAACACAATCTGATTATATCCGTGTTTATTTCTACTAATCATGGATTAGTTCCACCATATATCGCCGGGATTGATTAATTATACATCAAGATCTTATTTGCTAATTTTTCTATGGGGACCAATTTGTCCAATTTCGTTTGTGGTTTTAGTTTTCCTTTGGAATTATTGACTTCATTCTTTTCTAAATAACTCAATGCTCTACTTTTACTTTTATTTATAATTGTTATCATTACAACAGAAACACTGCATTACATTAAATCAGTATACAGTCAACAAAATAATTCTGTTAACATATACTATCTTATGGATTTATTAAATAGGCCAAATGTTAATGTGATTCACATTTTAGAGATTAGTAGTTATAAATAAGAATACCTATAATAGCATAAGTATTTCTTCTTTGACTGAAGCATAACTATTTAACGTGACTTTCTCTTGCTCGATTACGAGGAACTTTACATGAATAGTTTTCACGAGAAACGTAATTTAAGCGTTTACAAGTGTACTTTCTTCAGCGAAAAGCAGAAATACTGAGGCTCTTCTATGAGGTTTGTTCTGAGTTCAGATTTTTTTACCTTAAAAGACGCACAAATACGACGTCTAACATTTTAATGCTCTTACCTTCGCTGACTGCGAATACTTCGCATAAGCAAAGTTTGCAACACGAATTGCGTCGTAAAGTTATACTTTCGACATTTCTGAGGCGTCACCGTGCTGTAAAATAAATACTGGGATGGTTCATCATCCCTCCCGTATGCGGCGACTTCGTTTAAAACGAATCGCAGTCCCATGTTTTAAGCACGTGCTGTTAAGTCATACGGAGACTATGATGGGACTTGGGATGCTACCAATAAGAGCGCCATATTACTGTGCCAGAGATGAGCGTTTATTCAGCATCTCATTTCCCCTAACGCATGCAATCCCACTCTTTCCCTCGCCTCGAATAATCCACTCCACACGACCACGTGCTCCTGCCCCATTAGACTACCATATCTCCCGGCCGGTTCACATTATTCCTCCGTATGCTTTAACCCATTTCCTGTCCGGTCCTCTCCAAGTGTTGGAAGCAGTGAGTCGGAAAGAATGGCCGTGACCCGTGACATAAAGCGATGATAGCGATACCTACGTTCCGAGCTCACGCTGTCAAATACGCCGCAGAGAAACAAACAAGCTGAGTGAGGATTCATCACAAGTCAAACCTCCTCTCTTTTGCTCCTCTCCCTTGATATCCCTCAGGTACATTTTTTCTCCTTGCTATTGGAGGAGGTGAGCGTATGAAAACAAAGGGCAAATGCGAATTTTTGGGTCACCTCTTTATTCAGCAGAGCGATTGCAGCAGCGTTTCACCTCGTCGTTTTCATGCAGAGCCTTACGTCTGACGTACGCTACAATTCTCCGAGTCCCCTTTAGGTTTTAATTATTCGTCCGAGAGTTTCGCTCTATCAGCATTCATGGAATTTTCCAAATGTAAGCACGATACTGATACATCGATTTAAGCGAATGGAATTTCATGTGAAATCGAAGATCTTGCCGAGATATCTTCCCATTTCTCAAGTGACTGCATTTAAATACTAAAAATATTTCAATGAACGCCTGGTATGAGATAAAGCTTTTAATAATCCAATAAATTTTATTAGACCACGATTCTCGAATCGTAGAATAACGTTTTCTCATTAAAATATTTTATAAGATAAAGGTTCAGCCATTTAGCTGTTTTTCTATCGACACTCAGAAACGTTTTAATCATATTTTTATTAGATTATGAAAGTAAAAGAAATGAATATTGATATCAGAGTATATTAAATAATTTCCTTCGACATCAAAGGATATAACAGTAAGATAGATGTGGAACTGTTTATTTATTGTTTAATTATTATTATTGATCTTGAAAGGTTGATTTAAAGTCTATCTTCTTAGCGTATTTGTATAAATTCGGATTGTTATCTTAATAATTCTCCAAAATGTTGATTAATACGTCGACAAAGAAGGTATCAAAACTTAAAAATGTTTTTAAATACATAAATGAAAACATTACTTCATAATATTCTAATTCTACCTCTCCTTTAATCACTTTCTTAGAATCACACTTTAGAATTCTCTTCCCAGAGAAATTACTAATTGATGGATAATTATTCTTAGAATCAATCCAAGTGAAAATTTAGATGAATTGATGGCGTAAAATGAATGTTTTCAGCGAAATAAGATGTTAGATATTTATCAATGGAAATCTTTTATCATTCAGAAAGATAGCACCAAACATTAATATATCTTGTATAATGTATTATTACCAGTGCTTTTTACGTCTATTTGTGCTCTGAATTGTATCACTTAAAAAGAAAATGTGTGCCTTTTCATAATGGCGAAAGAAAGCAATAAAGCCTTGTATCCTGGAGTATTTGCAGCCGGTTGTGCTTTTCTGCGTTGTCTTACTCTATACTGCAGGCGAGTGATGCTAATTTTAGTCTAAAGTTTCTTCGGATAAAACTGCTTTACCAGCGATCAAAGTAAATCGCTTAACATTATTTGCATAAGATTCTCGAAGTTTACGATGGATTAATATTGCCATAATTTTCTTATATATGCATTTCCAAGGTAAAAAAAGACCGCCTCTCTTATTTAAGTCGGGAGTAAGTATAATTCTCGTTTGAGGCATACAAATAGATACAGCCGATTCGTTTCTGCTCTTGTAAAAGTGGCGTAATTTCCGAGTTGTGTTCATTTAACGAGAAAAAATTTTGGATACTCTAAATTTCTAAATTGATGCTCATCGTCAAATTCTGCATCCTCTTTGCACTCAATCTCCATCAATTATTCTCTCTTAAGCGACTTACATTACTGCTTCGGTCTTTCTTCACTTCGACGCTTTCTTCATTCCATTTAACCTCTGGAATATCCCTTCGTCTCTCTCCACCCTTTCCCTCATTCAACCTTCTTTCCGACTCTTTCACTCGCTCCCCTCATCCATCGTTTCGATATTCCATACCCTTTTCTCAAAACCCCTTCCACTTCAACCTCTTAACTCTTTCACTATATCTACCTATCTTTCTTTCCTCTCTCCCCTTCTTCCGTTATCCCTTCATCCTTTGTCTCCTCCCCTTTCTTTTTTCCGCCTTTCTTTTGTCGAGCGGTCACATTCTTTCACCCCATGCCTCTCTTTCCTTTTTGGGAGAAAGAATAATATCCTTCCCAACCCCTTATATCCGACCCTTTCAACCTCTTGTTTCCTCTTGTCTCATCCTCTCTTTTTGTCCCCTTTTTTCCTCCCAATCCTATTCCCTGACCTCATCTGACCCTTAAGCTCCTAGCGTCATATCGACTCATCCGGAAATGGGAATACATGCCCTCTTGATACTTCTCGTGGATGAATTACTTTTCGAATGACTGTCGGAAACAATTTGAGACGAGACGGATTCTTTCCCCGCTAAGTGCACGAAACAATGCGAGCAGCGGACGATTGGCAATTGACTCTCCATCAAGTCTACGATATTAACTCTCGTGTTTTCGTCCCGCTCTTTCCGAAACAATGTTCCCGTTGTGAGGAAGATTGATTGCTCTACGGTGATTACAGAAGACCTCATCAGAATAGCATTTATCTCTTTACTAACTAGTTTCTACGGAAATATGGTTTCAGGAAACTGAAAACTAATACGAAGAAATTTAACTTTGTTATTGGCGTTTTCTAAGCAATCTGCAAAGATTTGAATCATTTATTCATTCGCTAAAATTAAATTAGAGTTCGCTGATATAAGGATTGATATTTTTATATGATGTCATCGTTGAACATGTACTTCTCAGTTGCCATGATGCCATGATTTTCTCGAACATATTTAGGACTGAATTACAAATCATCAATGACGGTTATGATCAGAGTAGTATTCGTCATATTAGGCTATATTGAACATGTATTTCTCGTTCCCAAAGCACAAGATCTTTCTTCGCATATTTCTCAGATGTCACAATAATTACCAAACTTGAATATATTTTATATTTTTAACTCAAATATATTTTTATGTAGACTAAAGAGATCCTAATCAGAGTGATGCTTGTACCTCTGCTATTTTTTTCTACAGAAATATGGTTTTAGGAAACTAAAAACTTGTCAGATGATGTTTATTTAGACCATTGGCGTTTTCTATCCAAACTTCATAGAAATAAATTCTTAATTCTATCCTACCAAAATCTAATTAAAGTCTGCTGATTTAAGGATACATTTTAAAATTTTTTATCGTTGAACATGTATTTCTCAGATGCCACAATACTTATCTTGAGTATTTCTAGAACTGAATTAGAAATCATCAATGGTGTTTATCATTCTGTATTTATTGGATCTTCCTTGATTTTTCAGGGTCAAAATAGTTTTCGACGAAATGTGCTCACCTTTGCCGATATTTTGATCGTTGATATAAGCTTTGTCTTAATTTTCTACGTCAGGTGAATATTTAAGTTAGGTTTGCCTTTATATCTTATTTGGTGACAGATGTGAAGGATTTCTGTCCCATTTCTTAATGCATAAAGATCCATTTTTTTAAACCTTGTACCCATATAAAATTTAAGGAATGCCACAATCACTGCTCTCAAAAGGATATCGTGTAAATCGGATTCTATAAATAGTGTGTCTAGAATTAAAAACGACTTGTTTAAATGCTTTTACTTTTGTAGAGAAATCTATTTAGACTATATTACTAATAGATTTTAAGTTGCTAAATTACTTTTAATTTATCGGTTAAGTAATTTGAATGAGTATGGCAAATTGCGTTCTTTGACTTTTTTTTTAATTTGTGATACTTGCCTATTAATATATGAGAATTGAAAAATAATTTTTACTATCATAGAACGATTTCTAATAGATGTAATGCATTTAGTTATTTGTGAAATTAATGTTGATGAATACATCAATTGAAATATACAAACAAGGTTTGACAGAGAAAAAGTGCATACACTTTTAGGTGATGTAGGTTTCATCTTCGAATTTTTCTTAACCACGTCAAATATGAATAAATACAATGATATATGTGTGATTTTTATAACCAATATCAGAACTCAGATTCCCTGTTGACAGACACTTTCTCTCTTATTACATTTTATTTTCAATTGGAGAAATTTTATGTCTATGAGGGAAATGATTATATTCATCGATCTGTCAACCATTTGAAACCAATTGTACATCAAGCATTTCGAAGGTGTCAGGATAAAGGATTAATCTTTCTAAAAAACTGAAGAAAACCTAGGGTATTATTCTGCGTTAGAGATAATAGTGGATAAAGCGGTTCTAGATACTAGCAGAACTGGAGTGTTTACATACATGTTAGAAATGAAGTTGTTGCTCCCATCAGTGTTACTGTTGTTTTTTCCTCAGCATCCTGAAATCCAAGGTTACTGATCTTTCTCTTTTAGGATTGCCAGAGAGCATGGGCGAGAGGTTGAAAAGGCAGGAGATACTTGATGAAAAGATTAAGAAATTTTTGGCGGTGAGAAAATATGCATACAATAGTAGACTCAAAAAGTACACAGCTCATACATATACATGTGTACATATATGTATGAATCATCATGAGATGCAATCTAATTCCAGTTTCAGAGCTGATTCCAAGCCTTTTTTCGTGCTTTTTCTGCATGCCTCATTGACAAGGGTTGTGAATGTTTGTGTTTGGGTCTGTGCGTTTTGGCATTGGATACGTCAGTGGAAGGAATGATTTGAGATCTTGTTTTCGAGAACTCCGCATCTCAGTATCCTGGGGCTTCTACCTGCAACGTTGGCCTATTTTGGGGTGCTTTCTTGTCTGATTTCTATGGTCTGGTGGGTTGAGATGTTCTTTGGCCTCTAAATTTGAGAATTTTTCGACTTTACTCTCTCTAGCTCTTGTATGTATGTGTATTGGTATGCCTGTCTGGTGTGCATGGATGTATTTATTTTTGTATGTGACTCTTTTTACTTGATTATCTCTCCTAATGTATCTCATCTTTCTTTCATACATTTAGCTATGTTTTTCTTCATAACTGCAGGATCTTTAAGTGTTATTCTGGTGTTTTATTCCTTTTTTCATGTGTTTATAATCTGTACTTATTTCAAGCTCTTGGCTCGTGATTAATGTGTTACATTTCTTAAATTAATTAACCTTTACTCAACAGTGAAACAATGAAAAACTCGACTTAAACTCACTAACAAACTTAACAACTTAAATTAATATGCTTCGATCGAAGGAATGGACTTCACCGTATATTTCAAAGCCGTTATATTGTGGCTTTTTGATTTGCACGTTCCCTAAAGTTTAGCATTGCTTCACTGTTTAGAGAGTGTACTTTATCTTATGTTCAGTATATTTTTTCTTAATGTTGTGCATTCTGGTAGCACCATATGAACCAGTCTTATGTCCTGTTTCATTGCTGTTGACTCTACTAGGGAAAGTAGAAAACTTGAGACACCGTCACGGTCAGCATTCAAACCATCACCATTACAATTCCCATAGGGAGAGACACAGCCATAGGCATAACAGAACGCCCAGAGACGAAAGCCGTACCACCAGTGGCAGAGGTGGTGGTGGGGTCGATGACGCAGGTGTCGGAGGGAGAGGTTACAGCACCTCTTTCAAAGAAGTGGATAGATTTGCTCGTGATCTGAGTGCTGAGTATCGAGATCGGTGTCATTACCGTGTGTCGCGAGATGGTGCAGGGCGGGAAAATGGTCGAGAAGGACTCCGGAGGACGTTATCAGACGAACCCCCTCCGAGCAACCTCCACGAGAGAGGTAAGCACGGAGGAAGCAGTCGGAGCCACGATAGGGGAGGTGGAAGTAGCAGGTCTACTGACCAAAGGCACTTCACAGAGAGGAGAAAGAAGACTGTCCGTTTCGATCCTGGCGAGATCACCAGAAGTAACAGTATCAGTGCCCCAGTCTCCCAGTCTAGTGCAGTGTCCAGCACTGGGGGACGGAGACGGACGCGAGAAGCAAGTGTGGATAAAGTTTCGGGATGTCGTTACGTTGCGCAGGATAGCAAAGATACAGGCATTCATGACAGAGGTTGTCCGTGTGGATATGAAGGGAGTGGTATGGATGCAGAGGACGTGTGGTGGAAAGAGGGAAGACAAAGGGGATGGAGGACAGGCAGAAGCTCACGTTGGGGTGCTGACCGGCAGGGATCACAAGACTCCCAGACCAAGGACTCTGGTATAGACACAAGTAGTACATTCACGTCAAGCGAAGATTCAAATAGGGGAGAAAGTCTGAAGGTACCAACCAGCACCTATGGCGGGCAAGAAAAGTCACTCAAAAATGTGTAATTTAGAAAGAAATGTAGCTAAAACTATGTACTCTTTTAATACCAAGTTTACTCAGTGTGCTTTGTTGAGTGATGATTTGTTGGGACGAATTTCTGATCATAAATGGATGATTTCAAACTCATAATAATGGTCAAGCAAAATGATTAAATAATTCACCTTGAATGTCATTCAAAATGAGTGAAATATTCTTTTGATGATTTTAAATTGAAAAATAACTTTAGCTAGAGCTATAGACGATGTTCCCAGCAAATATCATTCAATTTAGTTTACTTATCACATAGAACAATGGCTAGATAGATGGTTAACTGTAGAGAATGTTTAGGCATACATAATGCAGTTGTAGACAGTGTAGAAATAATTTCTGTTTGATATTAGATTTTTTTTGATAGCATTAAACCTATGTCATTGTTTCTTAATTTTTTTACGCTTTTCCATTATACTTTACCGTTTTAACGTATAATGATGGATGAATCTCATCATCAATACATTTTGTGTTTCATATTCAGATAATACTATCCTCATTGTTAGCAAACCAATCTTAAAATATAAGAAAAAATGTAATGAAATAGTTTGTAATAAAAATATTTGAGGTTGAATAAGGTAGGATTGCAAGAAAATAGAAGATAGAATTTCTAAGCAGTACTCCTATGAGATGAGTTAGAGAAAATGTAAATTTTCAATGTCGTTAAAATTATATTTTTAGGATTTTAAGGCTTAATCATTTAGAAAAATCATAGAAACAATGGATTATTTAGTTAACTTTTTTATCAAATATATCCAGGAATTATTTCTATGCAATATTTTTTTGCCTTTAAGATAGATACCCTTCTTCCCATTTTTAAACTCAACTTTAATTGAATAGATTTAATTTATTTCCATCCCAAAACTCTTCTGAAAGTGTTAGTTTCCAGAACTCCTAGAATAAAATTACAGAACATAAAACAGTTAATGAAGTAAAATGAAAATATGCATGACAAAGAGTATAGTATACTCAATTCAGTGTCTAGATGAGAGTGAAGAATAGAATTCAACTTGATGAAGCTCAGCCTAGATTCAGGGTTATTGAGAGCCAAATAATAAACTTAATGAGCATGAGTGTTAAACATATAGCATTTAGAATGAATTCAATGGAAGAAGCCTTAACTTGGCAAAACTCCATAATCTGGATCATATTAAATAAAAATGTTTTATTTAATATGATCCCGATATAGCATTTAACTCTTAACAGCGCTTAATATAATGAAGATCTTCAAGTAGTATCAATAGAGTAAAGGGAAATATTAATTTAATAGTCATAAATTACGAATAATTAAGTTTTTCTCCTCAAAAGAATCAACAAGGATATGAGTGGTAAATATCAACATACTTATCATCATTTTTAATGTGCACTGATAGATAACATTTGCAGCATATTGATTTTATAGGAGACAGTTTCATACTAATGTTATTTCGTCATCCTTTCCTATCACGAATTAGGGCAACTAATAACCTTAGCTTAGAAAACAAGCTCAAAAGACTATTTTCATCCATAAAAATGTTTAATATATGTTGAAATGCAATAGACAACATCCTCTGCTTCAAGCATCATTATCAATGTATTTAATCATTCATGTTAGCTAGTTTATGGTTTTGAGAAGTAAATTCTTTGAGGATTAACTATATTTTTATTAAATCATGCAAGAAATTAAATTGGATATTGCATAAGTACCTTCTCAGCTCACAGCTTCAATAGTAAGGGAGTAGAATGGTAGCAGGAGTAGAACTTGTACATAGGCTTGAGATTTTGGTTCAAATTTAAATTTTATCCATTAGTTACTTTTTCTGTAGCTAAAGGTAGTAACTCACCTCATTTGAAGCCATTCATGCACAATTCACTCTATTTTCAGGTATGACTGTTTTCAGAGCTATATAAACTTATTTCCAGGCATAAAATATAGATAATTAAATTCAACTAATTAAGAGTGTTAATTATAATGAATCGATTTGGCCGAGATGTTGTGGAAAGACAAAATTGAAAATAGATCCTCTTTTTAATATTCCCAACATATGCATATTTAAATTCAGCTTTTTATTGTTAACTTCTTTCCATCCCAAACATTAGGATTCAAAGTTAAATTTTGCTTTAAAAATTTGATTACTTTATCTGAAAATATAAATTTAACTCACCTCAAAATATAATCAAGAATCATTCAATTTAAAAAAATGCTACTTGACAGTAATACTTAATTTACAATAAATTACAGGGTTGATAAAGAAGCAACTCATAATAGTAAAGCGTAAAAAATATACAACAAAATTGTCCATGAATGTTTTCTTGCACTATTCACAAATCCTTGAATTCTAAATTTCATCAATGGTGGTTGAAAATTACCTTGTGTTCACATTCAATTCTATTGCCAAATGTTTCCAGAGGTTTAAGCAGAACAGTAAAACAAATACACAAGAGGGATCTTTACTGATTAGAAACTAAGTCTTCCACCCATTTTTGAGTGCAGTCAAGTCAGCTCTGAATATTTATCCACAACACAAATTGTAATTAAAAAACGAATTTTAAAATATCCCATTTTCACTATTGAAATATGTAAAATAACATTGATTTTAGGATATATCCTAGCAATTAGCTTTATATACAACTCTTGAGTGTTAAATAAAACTTTTTTGATGTAAATATGTTAGCTATGTATGTTTCCTTCCTTTACCTTAACAGTTATGTACAACAATTTAACCATATCCCCACTCAACCTTGATCTAAAGTGCGCTTTTAGTAGACTGAAGGAAAATTAGAGAAGCCAGAAACCACTTATTGTATTTCAGCAATATCATTAGGGATATTTGGAATGCATACTTTTCTGTTTTCTTAACATCTCATTTGCTCTCTATTCCAAGCAAATATTGTTTTTGTATATTTTTAGGTCTCCATTGATGATGTTGTGTGTTTGCTTAGGAAATAGAAAATTGATGTTGGTATGAGGAATGGCATGAGTGTTCAGCTGATCTGTGTGTTGCTCAAACTGTGGTGTCTGTTAAGCATTAAGAATACTGCATAATTGCTTTTATATGTTGTATGCATCTTGTTCTATGATCTGTTTTATGACTCTAAAAATCTTTCAGCATATTAAATTCCAATGTCAATTCTTTGAGTCTGCTTCAATTTTTATTTATCTTTCGTTTCTTTTCTGTGTCTTGTTATCAATTAACTCGTATTAGATAAAAGTAATTTATTTAATATGCTAAAAGATTTTATTCTGTCCAGATTCATATTTTCAAATATTTTGTAAAACATCGTCAACCTGTTATGGTTAGAAACATAAGGACTGGTGTTTGGCTTCATCAACTTTCTTGCAAGGGAATCATAGTAAAATATTTTATCAAATTTATAAAGTTATGAAATATTCTGCATCATGTCTTTTTAAAATACCCATAAAATATTATTATTTTCCCTGTAATTTTTACCAGAAGTATAGTACAATCAAAACCTACCCTTCAGTACATATGAGTTGTTTTAATTTGATACACTGCATTAGATTGTACACTACCTTTCTCAGAGGTTTAACTCTTAGATATCAAAAATTACAACATGTTAAGTAAAAGCACACTTCATTGAGATTCACAGTAGAAGCAAAATTCATATCCTCAAATATACACTTTTCCATCATCAAAAAATATCAATAAAGACACTTTATACTATTAATGATGCTAATCATTAATGAGCCTTTGATCATAATTGGCCCTAGCAGTCTTAACTTTCAATTATTTCATCTGAATTGAATATGTAAAATGAATGCACTCTTAAATATTAATTTATCATTGATTCTTGTTCCAAAACCGAGGAAATATTAAATGAAATGTTATCTCTAATTCGACCTATCTTAGGGCTCCCGGATAGTCATGTGGACAACGCGTTCGCCTTTGGTGAAAGTGGTCCCGGGTTCAATTCCCGGTGGGAGCCAATGTGTGAAATAACTTAAGCTGTCGAAGCATTTTTAATGATACTACCACTACTCGACCTATCTTAAATAATTTAGCTTAGCTTTAGAGTTTCATTCACATAATATTAAATATTTTATTCTCTAAACAGTTGTAGTATTGGTCCATGAGTCAACTTTTGTGGTCATGTGATGAGGAAAAAAATAAGGAACCATAAATTTCTTCTTATTATGAAAATACAGTAAAATTTCGTTGATAGATAGTATCCACACAATATTATTCTGATATAAATAAGAATTCCAATCTTTCTCCTCATTAAAACTCAAACAAGTTTATCTCTGACCCTTAATATCATTTACACATGTGCATATGTAAGTATTATTTGGTGGTAGGGACACAAATGAGACACAAAATTTATACTCGAATTATATCCTACAGTTTATCAAAGTTAGGCTTAAATGATATTTAGATTCATAAATAATAGAATCTGATTGACATTAGAATGTAAGTAATGAGTTTGTATTTTATGATGGAGGGATATTATTCGCAACATTAAGAGTCCCCCAAAAAAACATAAAATACTATGAAAACAGTACAATTTAAACCAAATCTCAATTTATTCATCTCTCATTTTTTCTTCTTTTCCTCTAATAATGAGATATTTACTCTCTGGAATGTTTTTAATGTTTACAATATCAATACATATTTAAGAAAAATGATAACATCAAACACTTCATAAGAGTCTACTGATATATTAAACTGACTGTTTTATAAATTTACTTCTTGTAAATATTTTTTACAACAGCAAAGATTGTGTGTGCTCAATAGTATGTTTCCAAGCAAATCAAATATCGCCTATTCTAAGTAAAATTTTATATAAACATCAATAAGCAATACACATCAAATAAAACATCATTTAAATTTTAATTCCTCGTGATTTACAATTATTAATTTTTTAATGGAAACTTTCCAAAAATTCAGTGGCATAATAACATGATGTAAAATGATTTTGTGATTCATATGATGATTAGAAATACAGCAAAATGTTATTTTAATCTTTAAATCACATACATTTCACTAGCATAATTATACACAGAGATAAACACATTTCATTACTTCCAGTATGTATGTATAAATCCTTAGTCATCATAATCCATGCTAGGTATGAATCTCCATTCGTAGTCATTTCAAATTTTCTTAAACATAAAAAATTCATTATAAATGATTATGCAATATTCAATTCTGGTTTACCTTTATTTTATAATTCCTTTTCAACATTTCCTGAATAAATTTTAAGTTCTTAAATTAAATTATGATGCCTCAATACCTTCAAATCAAACTCTTAGCTGTTTATTTCTAAAATTTAACATTATTTTAAAGATTCCCTCTAATTTAGTACTTGAAGAATAATAGTGAGTGATGAAGCCGCCAGTCTTGAATCCTTTA
The DNA here is from genome assembly GCA_947579665.1 of Sympetrum striolatum. Taxonomy (NCBI): domain Eukaryota; kingdom Metazoa; phylum Arthropoda; class Insecta; order Odonata; family Libellulidae; genus Sympetrum; species Sympetrum striolatum. The sequence goes on from OX388346.1 coordinate 83,603,625, forward strand.
TTTGGCTGTAGTACAAATGAGATTTCCTCTTCCCTCTGCATCTTTCCTCACCTTAAATCTTCCTTCTTGGATGAAAACCTTAAAATTTCCCAAACAAAACCCTCCCTGCATGGCCTCACCTAATTCCTCGATGCAGCACCCGATGTCATGGCAGGTGAGCGCAGATGGGGGACATTTAATTGGCCATATGATATTGAAGAAAACTCCTTCACGGGATGTAAGTCCATCAGGATATTCAAGTGCTGCCATATTGGGATTGAAGGTGGTTGGTGGCAGGGTGCTGGAGAGTGGTAGGAGAGCTGCTCTTGTTGAAAAGGTGAAAAAAGGCAGTACAGCAGATGTGGAAGGACAACTTCGACCTGGTGAGGGCCAGTTGTACATTTAATTATGGGATAACAATTGAAGTTGGTTCCCCAAAGGCTAGGATATTTTGAAATTTTCATCATAGAAAAATCTTATGAATTAATGTCAATGTTGTTCCATGTCAATCAATGAAAATTCTTGAAAATGTCAAAAGCATATTTTAGCAGTTCTAAAAATTTCTGGCTGTGGAAATGATTCAGAATAAATAATAACAATTAACAACTTAAAAGGCATCCACTTAGGGTTTGAATTTACTTTGACAGTAGCTAATTTTTGGGGCAGCTAAATATGACTCATGGAAAAATATTTTCAGACCATTTTATCATTCTTGTAAATATAGGTCAATATATTATTTATGATCTTGAATTCTTTCAACTTAGGATTATGCTAATTATATAAGAATATCCATGTAACAGTGGAAGTATAGTCAAAAATATAATCATCATTGATAGGTTATAATCTTTAATATGAAAAATAGAGAAATGTCCTGATATTTAATAAAACATGGGTTGCATCATTAATAATGATTCATGGGATAGGTTATATCTTTACAATAAATAAGTCAACTTTAAATCTAACCAGTGAAATTATTGTGAAAAATCCTTCAAAGAAAATATGGTGCAATTTTCATGATAAAAAAGGTATTCCTGTTTGCTCAGAGTTATTAAGATGGAATTAAACATCCTATAATTGCCATTCCTCAAGGTATGTAAAAATAGTCATCAATAAACTTTTGTACATTCCCAGAATTGCCTATAAGTATTCTTTTTTGCATATGTCAACCTCTGTTTTCATTATCTATGTTTGGGAAATCAGTTATAATGGAAATAAAGAACTTCCCCAGTTCCCCTCATATCACCTTCTCCATTGTACACCTTCCTCTTTGTCCACAGGGGACGAAGTGATTGAATGGAATGGGAGATCACTTCAGGGAAAAAGTTTTGAGGAAGTGTATGACATTATTGCTGAGTCTCGTCAAGAGCCTCAGGTGGAGCTAATTGTGTCAAGGACTTTGGGGAATGTTGGGCCAGGACTTAGTGATAGGCGAGAGGGGAGGGGTGCTGTGAGAATAGTTGATCAGGGTCATTCTTCTGAATCATCTATGTGGCACCAGCAAAGTATCTACTCTTCTCATGGACACCATGAATACCAACAAGCACATCAACCTCCCTCTATGCCTCCAGATCACCAGTACTCTCATCATCACCATCATCGTAACCAATCACATCATAAGTCATCCTCTTCCTCCCCAACGAGGGGTTATGGAAGTGGAAAAGGTAATTTGGTAGTTAATTCTTATCACCATCATGTAGCCATATCTTTGACTTCTGCACTAATTGCATCTAGCACCTCTGTTTTCATATTAGTCTAATTTAATACTTTAACTGATTAGTTTCTGATTGAATAAATGTGCATTTCTTGAAATTCTCATCTTTTTCTTATCCTGGTACAAAAATACTGTACGTAGTTTTGTTATCCTACATTACCATATTAATGTCATAAGCATCCTATCTTTTCTAATACTGGTAAACTATATTAATATGTATGTAATCATTGCATAGTTTTCTTAAGAATGAAATGGATATACTTCTAATTGTTCTTATAGCAATTTATATGTATTGTAGTAGTTTAACCTTATATTTATTATTAAACTTTATAATAGTAGTCATAGATGTAGAATGGATACAGAGAGTGAAGATGAAAATGTGCATGATAATACAATGTTGGAGTGAATGATTTGTGTTTTAATAAATTTTCTCTTTCAGCTGATGAATTGCTGGTTACTAAATATCATTAATCTGTGTAATGAATGTTTAATAAACTAAATTAATTTAATAACCTAAACTATTGACATCTTTCTTCTCATTTAGCAGTACTGGAATGAATGCCATCAAGTTTATGACAAAGGGAAATTCTTTGCTGCATTATAGAAACTTATTTTGCTGCTTTATGTTGAGTTTCTCCATCTCCTACATTATAAGTAACCTTCTCACTTCAAAAACTTCTAATACATAATTTATTTCAAACGTAGAAAATAATATTCTCTAAATCTTGTGTAACAGATCTACCTGAGGTTAACATCCTGATGTCTTTCTTCAAAACCAACCTACTTCATACAATTTCTCATTTCTATATTCTGATACTGATATGAGAGTTTACTGTTTCAGTGTGTTGCTTTCTTTGCTATATTTCAGTAAATTAGTCCTTGTCTTGTTTTGAGGTATGATTGGTGAATAACTAAATCTTTGTAGTTGGCTTTTCTTCCTCTCTAATACCTGCTTTTTAGTATTTAAATCAATGAACAGTTGGCCTGTGTTTTTAGGAAGCTGTAAATTTGGCTGACTGTAACACTAATAAATTACTCCTCTTTCTCTTCTTACTTATTCCTATTTTATCTGCAGTGTGTCCTTCTGGATGTAATGTATGTAGAAGTACCATTCAATTAGAATGCTTGAGAGCATACTTTTATTTAATTCTCTAGTTGAGTGATTATGAAAAATCTTTGAAAAATAGTATCATTTTCCAAAAATGACTGGGAGCAACAACTTTTTGTTCCCTTCAAATCATATGATGAAATGTTACTTTTGTAACTTTATATGTTTTGAAATAAGGGTGTGTTTTATCGATTTATCATCTACGTATAAGAAATCTTGTAATTTTATGACCTTGTATAATGAGGCTAGCATAATATACACCATTAAACATATCTGTTTTACAATAAATTGTAAGTGAAATTTAAAGGTTTTTCTACCTCTAATTTAAAAGTAAACTACATACAAAAATTATGATAGAGTGGGAGCATCTATAATGGAAAGCTAAACATGTGCATAAATGTGTAAGTACTGAAAATACTAATAAGTTGCTGATTGATACAAAGGAAGCACTATATAAATAACAGAGATACCAAAAATTCTATTTGCATAATTTTGACCAACGTGTCAAATTCATTACATACTATAAATGCAAATCTTATTTATAAAATTTAAGTATACTGTTAATGAAATATATATTTTAGTGCATAAATGCATTGTACATATTTTATTCATAGTCACTATCTGTGCCACCGCCATAACATATTTTCATTGGTTTTGATTTAATGGCACTAATTATTTACTGCCAAGCTCTTTGTAAATAGTATATCATTACAAATCAGAGCCATCTAAAAGATAAATTTTTGATGAATCAATCAAATTTAAATGGATTTAATGTCAATGGGTTTTAACTAGTTTTAAAATTTTGTAACATCAACTACATAGGAAATATAAGAAAAAATTTCACATGAAGAAAATATATTCTTAATTAATTTAAAAATCCATTACTAATTATTTTTATGACTTCACAAAAGTTTATAGTATTTGTTGATCATTTTGTATACAATTCTTTACATGAATATCCATGTGTATCGCTCAATGAATCAAAGTAGTTCTACAGGATATGAAGCAGAGTGAAACTATTTCTAAAACTCATTTCTCAGATTCAAAGAGAAAATCATGAATCTAATTTTCCTTAGAAGTCATAAGAAATTTTAAGAATTAGTACATAGATAATGTCTAAAAGAAGAATATTTTGTGCAAGGAATATACTTGGATCATAAGGCTTAGAAACAATACAGTTTACAGTAGGAACCAAATCTACTAAAGAAAAACAAGACATGAAGTTACAAGCTAATGTATTTATAATAATTGAAATTAAAACTTGAATATGGCCAGGTTTGAAAAATCATTAAATGAAAAGTATTGCTAATTTTAGAAATCTTTCTGCCAGAGATGAGCATGATATTATATTGCTAAAATAGTAACATTTTACAAATAATTAAAATGTTTAATGGATGCTCATAAATTAGTTGTTCTTATTTCCAAAGTCATTCTTGCAAGGAATAACTTGAATTGTCATTATCCAGAACAAGACAATATATTAACCTTTTTGTCTGAAGTACCCATGACATAAGGTGCACATTTATATCATTAATAAATTAATAATAAAATAGCTCCAAAAAGTATTATAAAATTAGAATATATATGAAAATAAAACACAATCACAAATTTTACATTAATATGTTAAAACTGCTAGAGCAGGAATACAATTACTTATTGCCTAGGAAAATAAGAACATCTATTATGAAGCAAGAGGTGGCAAGTATAGGTAAATACTTTTAAGATTAGTTTAAATCTACCGATGACCAGAATCAATTCATGATAGGCGATTTCATGTTCTTCTGCTAAATATAGTTTAATGACCATGAATATTTGACATGAAACATTTTAATTGATGACTAAAATAGGAATTTAACATTAACAAGATTTAAAATTACTGTTTTGTTTCAAATTCTTTAAATTATTAAAATCAAATATTATTTCTTTAATATTTGATATTGTCTTGGAGTGTGCATTTTTATACCACCTTTAGTTATAAATGCTTGTTGTACAAAGTTAAGTTTCCGCAACAATGATCTATGTGGTGGAAAATTATTCTATTGGTAGAGTTGTAAAGTAGTGTATATAATAAATGAGCTTATTGCGGGTGAATAATGATAAGATTAATAAGTCTAAAGCACTATTTTAAGTATAAGATGTTTAAAACAACTAAAATTATAAATATTTGCAAAATTAATAGTTATTCTTTTAAGTAACACCTTGATTTCTTAATTTACTCTAATTAAAATAACACATTTGAATAAAACAACTTTCTGATACTTCAAGATTTAACATTTAATTGATTGAAATATACATCAATTTCATATTCTGTAACATAGATATAATTGTGAAGTTAAAATAGTGAAAGTATGAGCTGCTTTTGTTATTTAACTTATACTTTGTTAACTCTTAATGAACTTCATCCATTGAATTATCATGTAACTAAATGCATCTTTCAATGATCTTCTGTTAATCATTCTAGTATCATATATGGTTAGAATAAATATACGAATGAACTATACTAAGAAATATATGAATGAAATATACATGAATAACAATGAGCACAAAAGAAATAGATTGCTTTAAATGTTAAATTCCTCTACCTCAAGGAAATAATAGCCTTAATAAAGTTTTTGTGCCTTCTCTAGTGTTTTACCAACAGTCCATTCAATACACAGAACAATCTATTTTGAACTCTACAGATATTTATGACCCATCAAGAAGGGACATATCAGGGAGAGAGAAGCCTAGTGTTATGGTGACATCACCTAGTTCTCCAGACCCTGCTTCAGCAGGATCATCTGCAAGGGGCCTACGCCACCATCATCCTCAGCACCCAGATCACCATCGAAGGCCTCATCATCATCAAAGAGAAAGAGGCACAGTTGGTGGCCGAATACAGGTACTGATTTGCCCATCTACTTCAATGTGAACTATTTATGCAGTATTATGAATGTATATATTTTAAATATCGATGTTTTAGGTCACTGAACAACTACTTTGCTTCCATATTTGTTGGTATCCATAGATGATGCATTCTACATCTTTTTCTTTCAATGCAACTTTGCATCTTTTCCTATGATAAAATATAGATGTCATAAAACAAAAATTAGTTAAAGTGTAAATGAGTTTCTACAGCTAGCTTTCAACAACTTGAATTGTGACTTTTATGAGCATCCATATTCACTGTTTGGTGTATGTATCTCTTACTTCTAACTCATCTTTTATTATACTGACTGAATTTAATTCTTTAACTCTGAAACATTTTCAGCAGTTAAGCTATCTGAATGGTGTAACTAATTATTGAATGGTGTAAATAATTATTTCCAATTATCATCGATTAGGAGACATCCTTGTATGTAACATTGTTGGGGGAAAGAAGATCTGAGAACATGGCGTTTTGTAACTCACAAGTAGTTATATGTTACAAAATATGATCTCAAAAATAAATGGAACTTTTTTGAAGAATCTTAATTATTGTAACTTTGGTAATAACCATTGATTTTTTTTTGGAAATGCATAGTATGCAATTTCAGAGCTATACTTATTTTAATTCATTTCTATGTGATGAGACTCAAGGAATTTTGATCACAAGACAGGAATTAATTTGATGAGCTCAAGAGAAAATTTTTATACACAGATATTTTGCTGGAAGTTAATAATTAAAGCCCCAAGGGACAGCTTTATGAAATGGGGAAGGTGGTATGATGGTATTTGACACCTTGAGGAGAGCAGGATGCGGTAGAAATCCAAAATACGTCATGACATTATTTAAGGATGACTGAATGAAGTGTTTCCCATGTATTCCCATGGATTTGCAGAATATTTTTACCCATGCAATGTACTCGAATTTAAATAGTATATGTTAGTTGGTAGTAGCTATGTTAGAAATGTTACTTGTAGCCATTGACAATTTGACTGTTTTTGAGTTCCCAGCACAGAAATTGAGCTGTTTCATAAATGTGATTCCCCAATTATCTACCCTACAAACTACCTATTGCCTCATTGTGCTTCTGTAATGTCACAAAATTATGCCTTTAAATGTTTTAGGATGGCTATGCTCAGGATAGGAGCAAAGCTTATGTTACTTGTTCACACAAGTCTTTAAAAAATTATAAAGAGCTGTACTTCAAAACATCTGACCTCGGTGATGGAATAGTTAGTAATCTAGCTTTCGAACTCTGAGGTTCTGGGTTTGAGTCCTACCTAATCATATTTTTCTGGCTAGGTGTTTGTGTTCATGGTATGTTTGTCTGTGTATGTAAATACTATTAAAATGGATATAATTGGGGGCACCAATTTCCCTTAAAGAATTAATAAAGATCAAAAGAAAAATAGTCTTTAAACTATTTTACCACAAATTACTAATGCCCAATCAGTAAAATCAGGTAAATGGCCACATTGAAATGAATGCATTTCATTCATCTGAATGCCATCAACTTTACACACATTCTGAATAACATGCCATGCAAACATCATGCTAAAACATTTCAATAAACCATGTCAGATCAAGCTCTCTGCCACCCAATACATCACCATGTTGGTGAAATGCTTTATTATCTCTAGGGAAAATGCTAAATGGCAATTTTCATACTTACCTGTGTCAATTAGGACAATTAGTTTTGTGAGGACTTGATATTCTGCTAGACGTATAGCTATGGATTTTGCATACATTACCAATTTGATCAATATCTATCATGAATTTTATTCATAAAAGTATATTTATATGGCATTTAAGTAATAATTGTTTACATGAAGGTAAACCAGGAAATTTTCCTCAGATTCCTGGATTTACTGAAAAAATTAAATACTTGGTGATTTAAATTACTTCCAACAAAAGCAATTAATAATGTGGTGTTTCTGCAATAATTTTCACTACTAATTAGTATTAGTTACCTTTTAGAATCTTTGTCTTAACATGCTCACTTTTGAGGACCGCTAGAGTGGTCCTTCACACTTGACTCTATCTTGCAATTATCTCAATATTATTTAACAAATATCTCAACTATTCTAAGTAACGGTATTCATTAGTTCCTTTTTAAAGATAGCAGCTCCTTAATTTTAGAGTAAGGCTTATCTTTTAAACTTCAGCTCTCTTCTTAATTAGATGTATATTATATTGTAGTTATAAAGATTCCTTTTTTTATAGGTTAAATTATGGTTTGATGCCACTGCTCTTCAGCTAGTTGTTACTATTGTGTGTGCCGCAGGACTGTCACCACGCACCAATGGTCAGCCGAGAAACCCTTATGCCAAATTGTTCCTCCTGCCTGACCGAAGGTATATTTACTCATAAGATTCTTAAATTACTGCCATGTAATATTAAGACTATCTGTATTATCTTCTGTAACTTATCAGCAAAGCTGAGTTTTACTCATATATCTAAAATTATTTCTCCTCTCTTATGGTTATCTTCTTTGATTTCAGTTAATTATTAAAATATTTTTAATAGAAAACCTCTACCGCAGCAAAATAGTTCAAGTGAAACATTATTCAAGAAATATTTTTTTGTTGCACATAAGTTTTGACATGATTTCATTAGATAAATTTACTAAAAATGAGTAATATCAAAGAACTGAATAAGAGTTTTAAGATTGAAGAGGTTATATAATTTATTAATCATCAGAAAATAATTCTGAGCCTAAAATAAGCACTGAAAGTTTTTTATCTTGAAAACTACTATAAACAATATGTGAGTCTCCATTTTCCATTTGAGTTTTAAAAGATGTTCAATAGCAATCTTAGTCGGCACTCTGCACCCTGTCGCTACCAGTTTTTGGGAACAATAGAAAAGCTCAGATTACCAGCCTACAGTTGCTTCTAAGAAGATCCCAATAAAACAGCTATTGGAGATCTTTTTAACCTCTAGTTCATTGATAGCTGTTTTCCAATTTTCTTTCCTTACTTCATTTTCTATGGTCCAAGATGCTCTTGTCTATGAGAATAAAATTGGCTTTTGGAACACAGGTATCCATTTTCACTGCTAATTAAGCTGTTTGCCAAATTAAATCTTAAAATAATCACATAATATTTTAGTTTTATACTACAGAAGTAATAGTTGGAATTCCAAAGTAGCTCTTGATACTAAAACTTCGGCAATTTTACATTTTCTACCTAAAGTAGGTTGTAGGTAAGTAAGTTATTCTTAAATGATGTCACAGTTAATGGGGGTATCTGGAAATACATGGCACTTCATCAAATATGGTATGAAGCCCCATGTGTTACTTTGAAGGAGAGGGAGGGTTCATAAATCCTAAAGAAGCTGTGGCATCATTTCAGGTTGGCCCATAAGAGGCTTAAAGGAGGAAGCAATGCAAAATCAATAATTCTCCCAAATTGAACCTTGTATTGTGCAAATTATGTATATGTTGTTTTATCTATAATCGGAATTGGTCCTCATTGGAACATAATAGAAATATTTTGACTAGATACAAAGGATTGCTCATGATTAGTACATTGAACATTTTCAAGTTTCTACATACATATTAGCAGTTTAATTATACAAGCTATGGATGAATGAATCATTTCTATTTTGGAGCAGGATGGATAAATATATACTCCATCAGTTAATTTTCAAAGTTCATGGTTGTGATAACATGAATGCTATATAGTAATGCCATTCTTTGAGGTTGCTTCTTTTTGTACTGTAATCATAGGGTCTAGGATTACAACTTACTACTATAGTATTTTGTCTCAAAGGAGTTAATAGTTACAATCTACCTCTCTCTTCATACCTTCTCCTAACCTTTGGGTAGTCCATGGTTAAAAGGGCAAAGTATCCAACCCATTTTCATACTTAGACCTTTACAAAGAAGTAAGTGATAGGGGAATACACCAGACTGCTGTCACTTTCCTGTGCAATGTTAGAAATACTTTCCATCATTTTCAAGTAAGTGATATTCATAAATTTCTTTTTATTTACACAGTGAGAAATCCAAAAGAAGAACAAAAACCTTGGCTAACACAAATGATCCAAAATGGAATCAAACTTTTATTTATTCTTCAATTAGAAGAGCAGACTTAAAACTTCGGATATTAGAAATTACTGTTTGGGACTATGTGCGGTATGGAGCGAATGATTTCCTTGGTGAGGTAAGTAGGAATAATTTAAATGTTTTAAAATTTTTATCTATTTAAATCACATGATTTAGCATTTGGAGTATAGACCTCATTTCTCCAGAGAGTCCAAGTAATACATTTTGCGAAAAGGTATCTTTAAAAACTTTTGTTTTAAATAGATTGCTTGCATATTCTGATGGAATCATAGCAAGAAATCAAATTCATCAAGAGTGTACCATAATCTAAAAAATAGAAATCATTAAGATGTCCAAGGAAAAACCAACTTGAAAAAAGTCTGACGGGGCTGGGAATCTAACCTGGGATCTTCCTTTATCCTTGACCATCTAGGCTACCTGGCCAGAACATTTTAACATGCCGCTTAGGGAACTATGTGTGCAAGGTACAAGTTCCCAAAATGGCAGGCTTAAATGTTCTGGCCGGGTAGGGGTATGATTAGGATATGAGTTTCTTTAATTTTAGTGAATAGAATAAAGTTGAGTTAATGATATTTGGCTGGTTTTAATAGGTCTGTGTTGTGTGTTATGTTATAACACACACACAGCATAACACAAACCTATTTCATAGGTTTGTGTTATGATCATGTGTTAGTTGTTGACTAGCTATTTCAAAAGCGATCTATTGTGTACTCACAAATCTTTAAAGAATAGCTTAGGGAACTATGCATGCAAGGTACAAGTTCCCAAAACAGCAGGCTTAAATGTTCTGGCCTAGATGGTTAAGGCAGCCTCCCAGATAGAGGAAGATCCTGGGTTCCATTCCTAGCCCCATCAGACTTTTTTCAAGTCGGTTTTTCCTTGGGATTTTTCCTGGGTTTCCTTATCTGCAAAGAACCTTTAACCCTTTCATTGTGGAGATGTATAACATTGAGAGTCTTTGGGGACCTAGCCCCCAGCTATACATTATATTAATTTAATTACATTTATGACAGGGTTATTTCATGTCAAACTCAGACGACTAAATCTAAACAAAAATTAACAATATAGTTAAATGCTACTAAATTGTTTAAATACTATTTTCTTATGTCTTTCAATTGCTATCCTAATATATATCTTTATAATACTAAAAATACATGTATGTAATCAAAAATTCTTTTATTCTTATTTTAGAGATAAGCTATATATTTTAATTTAGAGTAACTTCATTTACACTATTTATTGTTTAAATCATAATTCTCAAGCAATATGCATTCATTCATTAGTTAAGGAATAGATATTCTTACTAGAAATCAATTTTAAAAGTTTGGGGGCTCTAGAAACAAGGTGCATACTTTTAATGACATTATTTAGGTTCATTGTCAGACTATTAGGTTTCTTTATATCATTCCTTTACTTCTGTACTAATTTGTTTAAATAAAATTTGTTGGTTATCAATTATTACTGATTTATTTTATCTTTATTTATCTATTTAATTATGGCTTTTCTTAAACATATAACCATGATTGAAAATTCTCCGTTGCATATTTTTACATTACAGGTGGTGATAGAACTGACTGTAGCTCCTCTAGAGGAAGAACCTGAATGGTATTACCTAAGTGCTCATGAAGAAATTCTTCCTCCGCATTCTGTAAGTATTATTGATGCTTGAAATTTTTTTTCTTCAAACTAAATGATTTTCCATTTAAATGTCACTTTTTCTACACTTCAAGAAAGTCCTCACCTCATTTAATTTAAGGTATAATTTTCTTTTATTTTTAGTGAATAGAACAAAGTTGAGTTAATGATATTTGGCTGGTTTTAATAGGTTTGTGTTGTGTGTTATGTTATAACACACACACAACATAACGTAAACCTATTTCATAGGTTTGTGTTATGATCATGTGTTAGTTGTCTACTAGCTATTTCAAAAGCGATCTATTGTGTACTCTATTTTCAAAGAATATGTAACATCCGCTATGATACCCATACATATTTTCAGGTTTTATGGAATGTTTAGTAGATTTCAGATAAGTATAGCATAATTTGAGGTATTAAGTTATTGCTATACCTTTTGCTACCAGCATACTATTTTTCTGAATTTTACAAATCATATTTTAGTGTTAATTTGCATGTTCTATTCCTATATTTTCAAATTCAAATAAATATCATTCATATCCTCAAAAACTGGACCTTAAAAATTACTCAATCAAATTTTAAACAAAAACTAAAGATGCTAACTCGAAATAAGTCACTAATCCTCCCAGTTGATATATACATATATCATTATAAAAGTACACATTCTCACTAAAGTAATATCCAGAAATGTAAATAAGAACCATTTTTTCTGATATGAAAGAGGTAGAGAAACATCAATTATAGTGAATCATGGAGGTTATGAGCAATCAACTGATATTGCAGTCAAAAGGAAGAAACCCAGATGTATTACTGTATTCTCTCAATAGTTATTTTCAGTTAAGGAATATTTTAAGATATTTCAAGGTTTTAATTAATTTTCAGGATACAGAAATTCCATAAAAAAATTAATAAATGGAATATTAGGGCTACTTTACAGGATGTCTAAGTAAGAGTTACCTATGAAGAAAATTAAATTCTGTATCCCCCAGGATGTAAAAGTAACCCTTTTAAACTATTAAATCATAGTATATTGCACAGCAACTTCATAATCGTGTATGAGTAAGAGAATTTATTTTAATTAACTGCTTTCACTATAGTGGTTCAACATGAACACCATTGTATGGCAAACCTACAATAACAACATACAATACTCTCCACAATGGTAGCACACAATACACTCAAACAACTATAATATTATTTATGAATTGTATTTTGCTAAACTTTCTATGATTTTTATCAGCAAATAACTGATCAGCTCAACAGAGGTCTGCTTGGGCCGAAAATTTCAATGTATTACAATTATATTTTTGCTAAATTCAATTTCAGAAACGGAATGTGTTACTCATGGATTCTGGAGGATGTATGGATGGAGGAGAAATGGTAGGAGGTGGTGTAACACCAACTGACCATTTATCACCACCCAGTACAACTTCCCGACTCTCAGATTCTGACACAACGTCAGAATGTGATCCAGATGATGCTATGGCAGGCCTGAGAGACCGAAGAGTGGATGGTGCATCAATCTCCAGCGTTGGGAGTTCATCCAGGTTAAAATGCTTGATTTATATATTTTTACCTTTAAACCTAAATTCAGTCAGTTCCTTAAGGTTTGATTCAGTTTAGATTTATATTTTCCTATAGAATATGGAAAGAATAATGATGAAGGAATTTGTGTCTAAATCTCTCAAACTAATAGACAAATCTTAAAGAAAGTCTGGATTGCCTACTTCTCAAGCCTTATTGTATATTGCATTATTCTTTCAATTTCGAAAGAATCAGAATAATACATCTTTTAAGCAGTTAATTAGATGCATTTTTAGCTTACCAAACTTTTCTTTACTAAAGTAGAGATTTAAAATGCAGGACAGTAAAAAGAGGAAAAGCAAGAAAGATGTCATAAATATTCTTAAATCTCACCAATAATAATAATTGAAGATATGTTTTTATTTTACAGAATATTTATTTTCTATACATTTTTTGGATAGAATTGATTCCTACCCTAATCTAAATAAGATCTTTTTAGATGTCATGATAAATGGTAGTAATGTTATATAATCAGCATCTTATATGATGGAATTCCATACAATTTCTGGATTATACGTAAAACATTGTATTTATAATAAATATTGGTATGATTAATATGTTTGGATGTTTTTCCTGATAATTTTCCACAGACTTTTGGTATTCATATGATATGCATTGCATAAGAAGCTGCCTTATTTAAGCTTAATGGGATAAACACTGCTTCAAAGTGTTACTTTACTAATCATATGAAAATAAATCCATCCATATTTCACAGTCCACCCCCAGACATGGAGATATCAGAACCAAGAAGGTCAAGAAGGGACATGTCCCCTCAAGGGAGGAAAAGATCCGGTATGATGTCAAGGGAGAAGCTCATGAGTTATCAATCCTCTGGTTATCGGGTAAGAGCTAAATTCAAAAATTAATATTTTTTCTTATAACAATTTTCTCCTTAACTCATATATATATTCAAGTCCATTTTCTCTGTTCTAAGAATGTAGATATGCTATAGGAAAGATATTCAAAGAAGAAAAGAAGTAGGTAGAAGTAGAGGTGATTCATTGAACAAATTTAAAGAATATAACTCAGGTTATCATTTGTAACTCAGGTCTAATACCATGTGAAGAGGAAAATCTGCCAAATATAATTATGTAGAAAAATGCAAGTAGATTCCAGTATAATAACATTAAATTCAGGTGTAGGTTGACTTCTGTATATTCAGAAATGTTTAATTTTATAATTAATTCCAGTATAATAACATTAAATTCAGGTGTAGGTTGACTTCTGTATATTCAGAAATGTTTAATTTTAAAATTAATTTTTTAGCTATTAAAAATTGTGGTGGCTATCTATCTGTGCATAAGAAAATATTTTTTTGGGTAATACTTCAAATTATTAAATGCATTGAACCAACTACCATGCTACCACCAAATTGCAGTAAATTGTCCAACCAAGATTAAAGAATTGAGTAGATTTTCTTAGTTTTAGCCGAAAGATTATATTAAAAGAACTATTGATTGGGAATTGTATTCCCCATTATCAGTAATAACTATTCTAACTCTTACATTTTTATTAAAAATATTTTTTTAAGATGCATAAAGACCTTGTTCAAGTCCATTCATTTTAAAACAATGTTCATTCCTCTTGCTCAGTGGAACTGTTAGCTGGATTTTTTTTTCTTCCTGAGAAAGGTGACAACATACAGTAAGGTTCAATATTAAATTCGAACTGGTGATAGATTACACCTACCACATATGCCTGCACTACCTTTCATTATTACAACAATGATTGTGTCATCTATTGCACTTTTCTGAAATGTGAAAAATATTTTATGGAGTTAGCCTAACTGAAATGGTGTACATCTTTTATGTCAGTGCATCTTATGTAATGAAAAATACAATATACATGTATTACTACTTACAAAGAGTCTATTTCTAAAGATCATAATTAAATTAATCTATTTTGCATCTGAATTGTTCTTCAATTTTTTTACAGGGAGATCATGGTCCAATTTCCATGGAGATGTCAACTGGAGGAAGTAGGCAGAGGTCACATTCTGCGGCTCCAACTGATTCTCCAAGCCTTCATTCTAGGAGTCGATCAAAGAGTCCTAGAAGAATATCAGACCATAGCCACAGAAGTTTGTCTCCACCAGAGGGCAGGTTAGTAAATCTTATTATTCATGTAGTGATACAGTAGAACCTCGGATATAAGACCCTCGTATATACGAAGACCTCACTTATACACCTATTTTTTTGGTCCCGTGAATAACCTCATAAGTCCCCATGTATTTCCAACCTCTCTTATGAAACTTCATTTATACGACAAACTCCTTTATGAAACGTATTTTTCTGGTTCCATGACAGGAAGTACCTCACTTATACGACTTACCAGGGAGAAATCGTTGAAATAATTGTAAATTTTGAAATCTCTTCGGCTGCAACCAGCCAGAGCTTGCGGCTTATATATGTTGTCTAAAGCCTGTTTCACACAATAGAGACCATCACGATGCAGTATCATGGCGGTTAGGTTACAAATTTGATACAATGCAATTGAACGAGGGTGTTCTGACTGGAGCGCGCTTCCTAGTGTAAACACTTATTAAATTACAGAACCCCGTTTTTATGAACCTCAATAAGGAATTGACCGAATTGACACAGTTTTACGGACCATTCCACCGGTCCCGATCTTTGTACATGTAAAATGACCTAATTTTACATAAAACCTCAATTTCATGTTTTACGAAGTGAGAAGCCAGTCCCTAGGAGTGACTGAACCCCGGGTTTACGAAGTTTTTGAAATGGTTTTGTCGCACAATACAATGGGATGACGATCGCCGTAAACAGGAGCAGCTGAATCCAGATCGTCTATGTTGGGAGGGCCCTCAGCCTATGTATTTTAGATGGGAAAAAGTGGAAAAATCGAATGAGTGTAGTGTTTCTTGACGTGCTTACACTGTGGTAAAATCCCTGTGGATGATCATCCACGCATTCTTACGGATCGCATTGATATCGCTGGTATCGTCATTCTATTATATTTACTTCCGTGTTTTGTCGTCGATGTCGTTCGATGTATAAACATTTGGCATTATGCAAATGTAAGAGCGAGTATTTAAAAGTCAATAAATTTTGTAAAAGTTATCAAAACACCTTAACAATATTTTAAATAATGCACGCCGCCTCTGCACATATTTGCGTCACCTCCAGCGATGTTTTCCCCCTAGCAAGCGTGGACACCCTGAAAAATGTTGGTCTCCAAGCGAGGAAAAGTTGCGCAAAAGATGGATAAAACATCACTGACCAAGAAAAAGTTCCTGAGTTTGGTCACCAAAAGGTCAATTATAAAGGAAGTATGTGATCGCGGACAGACAAAAACAGAAATTGCTCGAAAGTGTGGCATTTCTTTATCTACATTAGCAACAATCGTCAATTGTAGTGAAAATATTTTTAGTCACGCATCAACATCGTTAAAAACAAAGTACGTCTCTTCGCACAGAGGGCTGGAATCGAAAAAAGCCGGCCAAAAATAAGAAAATTGTTTTCTTGAGTGTGAACTTTTAAACTTCGCATAGTCATGCTTGAATAAATTCTACATATAACTGCGAAATTATTTTCGTTGGTTACCCCACATTACAATACTACAGGGGGTCAAAGTTGACCAAATTTCATGAAAAATACCGGTCTTCCATCCAAAATTCTTCAACTTCAAGCCAATCCTGAACCAAAATGAGCATACTCATCGGGTAAAAAACGATGCAGTATTTTAAAACTAATCTTTGTGCCTCATAATACTGGGTTTGAATGATCATAGTTCAATATTTGCAATATTTATACAACAAAATGGCGAACCCTTATTTTAAGGCAAATTTTCACCTTAAGTGAGGAAAATAGCAGTTATGTATGTACGACGATGTACAAGGTCTAACCTATACCGCAATGTTCTTTGAAGCTTACTTAAGAGGAACCTGAAATAAAATCCTGCGACAATTTGCGACAGATAAAGCGACTTTTCGATTGCGATGCAAGAGCAATCTGCGCGGCGGAGCGCCAGTTTCTGAGACCATCTCGGTTTTGAGAGGATATGCGGAGAAAAACGCAAATAATAATATTTTAAAAGTATTCTCATTTAATCCTTAATAAAAAGTGAATAGTTACCTTTTCCCACAAATCTCTTGATAGAGCCATGATTTCTGAAATTTTAATTTTTTTAAAATAATTGCTTGAAACTATAGATTCTTACTCTTTTCTCCTCTTCCGACCTTCAATTGCAAGATTGTTAATAATTTAATTGTTAATTTATAGTTTAAAAATGGCTGAATGAAGAATGATTTTCTAATACCATATACTTTCTCATTGAATAGAATCTCAAAACTAAAATCAGATCTCTGCACCTATCTGGAGATTTTCTATTTTTGTAGAAATCTAGTTAGCACAGGAAAAAATTATATTTTTATGAAAGCAGATTTTTACAAAGAAATACAGCTGTTGATTTTAGAAGATGAACTGACAGTAAAAATAATGATCAATGTGCAGATATGAAATCCTTAACCATCCCTTTGCTGGAACCTTAGAAAAGTGCAACTGAAGACATCTAAATTTTTTCAGATTTTCATGTTCTTTTATTATTTATTTCACATTTAATATGCATGGCTTTCATCAAGGTTCTCTCTTCTTCAGTCTCCAATCTTGATCTGAATCCTGTTCACAAAATGAATTGCCTGAAAACAGCTGTTCTTGAACAACATGATTTTAAAAATTGCTCCTCTCTGCACCCATTTAGCATCATTATCACAAAATTTCCCAAATGTGAATTTAAACTTCAGCCCTGAGAATAAGTGCCAGAAATGTTAACAATTAGATCAAGAAATTTAACCTTGGAAACATTGTTCAGGAATGCAAATTTATATTAATTTTTTTATAACTTGAACATTTGTGGTGTTGCCTGAGTAAATTAGAGTATTAGGTATCCTTTTCCTACCTCCAAATGAGTAATTACAGCCAAGAAGCAAACAGACCAAATTGGGAAACGGAAAGGGGTTTCATGATCTCTTGCCATAAAAACCTCAGTTGTGAAACTTTTTTTGGTGGTCCCCTGAAAGTTTCATAAGTGAGGTTGTACTGTATTTAGGATTGAGTTGATAGTTATTGTTAAAACTTATTCACTAATAGAGTCATCACAAGTATACTGTTCCTTCAAAAATTGGCTTCTCATAATTTCTTCATGCTTACCAATTTTGCTTAAAAACTTGGCTATTTGAAGACTATTGTTCCAATAATCCAAATAAATTCTCTTTGGATTATAATCCAAAGAGGATTTATTTGGACAGTCACTGATTTTAATTTACTTTACTTGAACTTTAAGAAAATTTTAATCTTATTTTAATTTTTAATCTTCATTAAAAATTTAATTTATCAGTCACCAAGGGCGTCGCCAGCCACTAGGCTAGGGGTGGGGCAAGATGCCCACAGGGTGAGTCTATCGTCAGAAAAGCGAAGCCTAAAATAACGCAACCCGCAGAGCACGGGGTTGAACTTTTCTCCGGCTCCCCTTTATCTACATGAATTTTTAGTGTTTTATTTTCCTCTCATACGGGACTCAGGAGCTAGTCTATCCTATGACATGGGCTCAGATAGTTTAAATGAACCTTTTACTTAACGATCATGTTCGATTTTTTTCTCAAAGTCCTCTTGATTCCTTTTATCATGGAAAATAAAATATGCCTGCAATGTAAACTTCTCGGATGCCGGTGTCGTCTGCTAGACCGATATAGAAAACGAATCATCTGCCAACCTCCCGCAAACTCTATTAAAACCTCGTTGATTATTCTAATGTTAATTATATATATTCTAATGCATTAATCCGTCTTAGTTTTTAATTGATCAATACCAAGTACGGCATAAAATTCCTTAATAGTCATTTACCGCAAAGAAATAAAGATACAACTACTACTACAGATTTTCCGCTTGTGCAAATGTTTGTTCTAATTCATAATTGGGGCTTAATGCAGTAAAAGTTGTCAAAATGAGGAATACGAGAACTTTTATACCATGCAAGACCTGCAGGTACAGCCGAGAACACAATGAAATGTTCATTCAAACGCCATGGATTAAAACTGACGTTCGTTCTGCCTGATTGAGTTCAGATAATGAATGAAATAATAAAATTAAGGAAGATGCGTATATTCTAGTTTCGGAATATTTTGTGGTGGCAGCTGTTCTGATGCACAGCAATTGACCATGCTGCAGGCAGAAACAAGCCCCTGCTTATTTACCTATAAAACCTTTAGAAACGCGAAAATAACAAAATTGCTTCGTGTTACGCATTGCTCAAACTACATTTTGCGTTCCAAAACGTTCGAATTACTAGATGAAACCTTATTAACTCTGTATAAAAGCCGCAAAATCACGAAAAAAACAATGTATTGGTATAGGAAGATACGAAAACTTCACCCAAGTATGGATAAATGCGCAATCTGCCCTTTTTTTTGGCTTTTTCACTTTTAGGCGCTAAAGGGAGATTGCAATACTACCCCAGTGAAGCTGCCTGATTTAGGGTACATAATGAAGATAAAATAACTACAGGTTATGACAATAAAATAAATACTTTACTGCAAGAAACAAAAGCGATGAGGAAGCTATACTTTTAAATATTGTGAAAAGAGGGGAAGTTTACCAAGCTTCTGATGAATTTCTGAAATCTGATTTGTTATTGTAACTGATTACAAATTTGACAGATTAATTGTAATAAATGGGTGGAGTTCCACAAAGTCAAAGCCTCCTTGATTGATTTCAGATTAATTGTAATTGAGCCCAATTACATTTTTTCAGTACTTGTCCCATCACTGGTGTTTACACGTGCCAACACTTGACTTTGTTTGGGGTCTAAATTCTTTTGAAATACACTCGTGCCTAAAATTGTTTCTCTAACACCTCCCAAACCAAAATACAAATTGTTCTCCAGGGGGGGCAGCTCCCCCCCCTGGTGACGCCCTTGTCAGTCACTGATTTTACTTTACTTTAATTTACAGAAGTGATTTGGACTGATAATTATCAGTCACACTGTCTGCAATTGAGTAAGTTAATATTACATGGCTGAAAACTTATTTTTCTCAAATTTCAGATCTAGGATTGATATTACATGAAAGTTTTAAATTATTGGTGGCTTTGCTTTCCACAATCTCTCTTGCAGGCATTCTCTAGATAGGATTCTTGCTGACAAATGAAGGGAGTCAAATCTTCAAATATTTTTCTTCATAAACATAAGCTGTATTTTTATGTTTTTGCCAGAGCTTATTTTCAATATAATAGATACATGAATTCAATGCTGATAATAAGTCTTTAGTCAAAATATTCCAAAAAAGTTTTTGAGATAGGAAATACTCAAAGTTGCTAATGTTTAAAATACTCTTTCTAATTTATAAGGATTAATTCCTTTGAAATGAGCCATGTAATTTTTTAAGAAACCTTTGAATAAACTCAGATCTCTTTTAAAGCATTGAATATGCTCAAGAGAATAAAACAAACTAAGTAATCTCAGGAAAATTAGGACTTCTTCGATAATGAAAAAATATAATAATAAAATCCATGTGGGATGATGAAATTCTATGGAACTCCATCACAACAAAAGAAAACAAGCTAGAATTATAATTTTTCTATAATAATCAAAGCAATCGATGAAGCTTTAACTTTATGAAACTCCATCCTAATAAATGGGTGGAGATAACTTTGCAAAATTCCACTTTAAAAGTTTTTAATACCGCGACCGGTTTCGGACGTTAGTCCATTATCAAGCGATGAGTAATACAGGAGTACACATATATATACACACAAGGTACAAAAACCAGCCACCAATCAGATTAGCTATGGGGGAGGAGGAAGGGGAAGCAGGTTAACAATGGAAACCAGGGGAGAATAATTAGGGAAAAGATGGATGTTAGTGAGTGTGTAATTGTTTTTTAAGTGGAGTATTATTTCTATTTGTTCGAGATAATTTAGTTTGCGTACTTTGTGTTCACAATGTAATAGAGTAGAGGAGAAATCTGAAGTGTGATTGTTATCTAAAAGACGTTTTGCGAAATGTGATGCCTGTGTATTGTTACGGAATGAATTGAAGTGTTCTTTGGTTCTTATTTGTAAATTGCGGGACGTCTGACCTAAGTAAATCGCCCCACAATCATTGCAGTGTAGTATTTCCATTTATTTTCTATAATATTTATTTAGTCATGACTGGTTTCAGTGACTGATGATGGGGATTTGCTAAACTCGTCATGGCAAAACCAAACTTGAAAAAAATATAAACATTTTAGAGGGTTCTAAAACTTCATTCAGTTTTTAAATAAGATTAAGGTGTCTTATATTTGCCATTTTCGATATCACCTTTGTCTTGATTTAAACCTTGAATATTCTCATTGAATTTGGTATGATAGCAATTTCGATCAACACAGGTGACTTTCTGCATCATTTAAAATTTACGAAAGTTTAAATTGAGGAGTTTTCTGTTGATATATTTCCATCTTTGATAAAGATCAGTTATTGAAATTTTGATTGAACTCAGTAGTTGATTGTTAAACATTATTTTATAATGAACTGGAAGATGTTTCATATCTTTGTCTCACAGTGTTTATAGTCATCAAGAAATGAAATACAGAATAATTTGAACCATCACAAAAATTACTAGAATATGTTGGTTTTTGTAAATGAATACCCATAATCATGGACAAACTCATGTGTATTTGTATTTACATAAATGTTTTTATGTTGAGTGAATGATTAATCACTAGATTATTCACTTGTTTTCCAGAATGCATAGTCCTACTGGAACAGGAGGTTACCCAATTCCAAGATATTCCTCTCACTCAGCAACTGCCACACCAACTGGCTCTCCCAAAAAACGCCAGTTACCACAAATCCCCCATAGAATGCAAAGAGGTTCCAGAGACTCCAGGTCTTCAGCACAGATGGCTTCCAGTGGCCGAGCAGTTTCCTTCCTCTATGTAAGTGTCTCTATGAGAGTATGGTTGAGAGTTTTAAAAAGGTTATTTCCTTGATATCTAAATTTGTTTTTATAAATACAGTAGAAGTCCATTATAAGGAGTATTGCATATAACGAGAGTTGCCTTATAGCGAGTGATTTTTGGGCATTATCCGCCTCACAACAAAAAGGATAGGGAGTTACATCCATTATAGGGAGTGGTTATTTATGAAGTACCAGTATAACAAGTGCCACGTTTCTGTATTTGTCTTTCAGAAGGCATATCTCAGAATCGTCTATTGATGTGATCTGAGGCGCTGTATCTCTTCAAAGAACAGACAAAATTAAAAGAAAATATCATCGACACCTAATCCATTACCCTTCCAAGGCAAAAATGCTTCAGGGAGCTTTGATTAGAGACTTCTCACCAGTCTCACTCTCCCCTTTGTCCCTCCATACATCTTAACTCCTCGTCTCTTGTTTCTTTTTGGCAACAGCCCCTCTGGTCAGTGTGAGAATTTTTAATTGAGTTTCCATCATACTGGCATCCACCTGTGGGATTTGTTATCATATATTATTATTGTGATCATACGAAGTTTGGCACCAAAATGTCTGATGGATAGGAATATAGGGGATAAAAACAGTGCTGATTATGATTCCCAGGGTAACCTCTCCCCCTCCCTCATGACATAGTCATTGCTTATGAAGTGTGTGAATGAAAAATATCTCAAGAGAGCAATTCGATATACATTAGCGATACCTTTTCCACTTTCCTCAGTCCATCATTAGAGGTGACTCCAAGCAGTACTTGGATTGTGGTTAATGAATCAATTAAATAACATTTTCAACACAAACATACTTTTTTACCCATTCTGAAGCATTTGAGTAAGTATTAATAGCCCTACATTTCAATTCCCTCCCGCTCACTGCCCCTGGATTCAAGAGGATGGACATTTAGTATTATAAATCGGCTGGAAAGACTACGCTTTATAACATCAGGATATTCAGGATATAAATATGTCCTGAATTTATGCTAAATCCCATTGCCTGTGAAATTATTTTAGGTCAAATTCAACTAGAACTCCACTTATATACCATTTTTCAATCAATTCCGTAATTGATTTTTACCAACTTAAACACAAATTGGCATCATAGGTTTATGAAGTTATTTGTTATCTGACCGATTTAACTTATATTATTTATATCAATGTGAATATTCTCTGCTTCAGTTACGTATAAAAGATTTTCAGGTGGAAACCAAGAATCTTTTACACATTTGGTTTTCCAGGAAAACTTAAAATCTTTATATGCTTCAGTCATGTTTAAATATGCATTTGTAATATTATGAATTCCTTAGTAATAATGCATGATGCATGAAAATTAACATGTTTCACAGAATTATTTGAACTCATGACAGATGTTATTTTTATGTAGTTATACATAGCTATTACCATAGAGTAAGGATACTTACTTAATTAATTAGTTAATTTAGGGGAATTCCTTTGATCTGTGATTATGTTACACATTTATAATTAAAGAAACAGTTTAGTGAAAACTTAAAGATATGATACAGACATAACGGTATTTATTGGCTATCAATAAAGGACTCCAATTTTCTGTCAATCAAATAAAATTTGACTTATTTTGAAGTGTTTTGGGTAAATTTAAATTACTGAAATAATGTAAGCCAAATTCCATGTAATATTTCGTTTATCTTACATGGATATCAAAAATTTTTTGCATGCATTGTAGATAGTCTTAACTAATATTATATCATAGTGACAAAAGAATTGAATTTTCTGTTAAATTGATTTTTATTTTCTTTAGGACCTTGAAGAGAGAGCTAGGCATATCAAACAAAGAATGAAGCAGTTTCCAAGTCACCGTAGCACAGGTAAGACCAAAAATATTTCATATCAATACTAATTTTCATATACTATACAACTGATTACTCTTTGGTCCAGTCTGTTGTAAAAAAAGTACATTTTAAATGATAAAATGAGGAATGCTTCATCTAATTGTTTCTGTCTTAAGAGTATTCGGTGCCCTAGGTGTTTCTTTTATGCTTGAAATCTCACATAGAATTTCTGCTGATGTTTTAGGTTGGGATGCACCAGCAATGATGAGTGAGAGAGATATTAGGGAAGGAAATGGTAGTAGTAGACACCATTACCATCATCACTATGGAGGTGCATTAAGTGATAGTGGAGAGCGGCTTCATGTAAGCTCAAGAAGTCACCAGTACCATCAGGTATGTGTCTGTTATTGATTTAGCCAAAGTAAAGGGCAGAAGTTTCATTCAGTTACTTCATTACCATGAGTTATATTTGATTCCATGTATACATCCAGACTCTAATAATTTAATAATTATAATGAAGATAATAAAGATGGGAATTCTGTATAAGTAAGTCAGACTTGTAGAAATCTCCCAGATAGATTTTAGATATTGCAGATTTGAAGGCAAAAAAATGTTTTTTACCTATAACTGCTCCAATTTAATCATACCTTGGAGATTTTTTACTCAGACATTACTCCATAAATAAGGCTGCAAATTAATTATCTGAGCATGGCTCAAGATAATATAGAAACAACCAGGTAATTATACCCTGCCTAATCTTAGTTAGCTAGTGTCATCGTTAGTTTATGAGTCATTCCCTCCTTTCATCAAAAGTCAGCATACAGCTTAATTCCCAACCTTCCTACATCCCTCTGTGATACCCCTTGCACAACCCCTATTGTTTTTTTTTTGTATTTCAGGTTTTATTGTTGAAAAAAAGTCACTCTTAAAAAATCAAACCTTTCCCAAAATTAGCTATGTTAGAAACTATGGAAATATTTCAAAATTCACCCTGTGTATACATCTTGGCTTATAATTACCTCTCCCTGTATCTACCTACTAATTTCTTCTCTTAAATTCTTAACATTCCTTATAAACCATTGTCAATCTCTAAACTAACAGATAATCTTAAATAATTTATAATGAACTAATCCTTTATTAATAATTTTTCTAACTCTCATTCTTCTATTTTAAGTGCTATCTGTCATGTATTTTCTTACCTGATGCTCTGATAGAGAAATTGGTTGTCATGTATATAATTGCTAAAACTGTGATTCTCTATGAAATCTATTAAACTGAATGTTTATCATTACATTTAGCAGCTTTCATAAAAGAAATTTGAGACTATGGCCAGCATATGTCCTTTCTTTTCTTTTTAATTTATAATTGTACCACTTTAGCAGCAAATGTTTTCATGTTTTTTCCTAGGTTTTGTTTATCTCCCTAGTCACTCATGTCCAAAAAAATATTACAAGCTGTAATGATAGGAGAATATAGCATAAAATAGCAGAAAGATGATTTGATTTAACAGTGAAAGGTGGAAGACAATAGGTATAAACTGACCAAAAGGAAAATTCACTTTTATTTCAGGTACCACATGGGAGTAGTAGCTCTCATCACCACTCAGGGTCCTCTTCCCTTCACCATGGTGCTGTATCCCATCATCCAGGACATCATTCCCATCATCATCCTGGGCTTCGACCAGGACCTGGACTCTCACCAGATAAAGACCTTGGTGACTTTGGGGACAGTGACATCGAGAGTGTCGTGAGTGTGACAAGCAGTGCCTTTTCAACGCAATCAGAACGACCACGGGGATCTAGAGGGATGGGGTGAGTAAATTATTTAACATTCTTTCAAACCAAAAGTCAAAACATATTGGCTGAATTCTTCCTTCAGAACACAAGTTATTTTATAGACGATAACTAACTATATTATAAAAAAATTCATAATATTGCATATGCTAAAATTTTGATTTTATTGCTTCAATATTGGTCACCTAGGAAATAAAATTTTGTACATTTTGTCTATTTTCAATAGATTGCTTCATTCAAGGCCACATAGTAAGTGTAATTATGTGTTAGTATGAGGCTTGGAATGTGAAAATTTACTTTTTGCTATTTTTTACTTATCTTCACAGTGAAAATTACAAGAAAGTATCGTATGTAATGATATTTCTTCAAGGCAATGACAGATTGAATCAATTTTCATATGGCTTTATTAAGTATCATAGATAATCCAAAACATACATACCAATTTATAAGTGGAATTTGGTTCCATATTTGAACCTTCTTTTGTAACCAATGAGTTTTTCAATTAAAAAAGTCTTTCAATTGACATTAAAATGATCTTTGAAAGGGGAAAGATATCACCAGTAGATAAAAAACTTTGTAAGATTTCTTAAGAGGGTTTTAATTAGTAAGTTTGTTAATTATAAGTAAATTTCTCCTTTCAACATCAGGATTAATTAAAATATCTGAGCCATATACTTGAAATAATTAATTTACAAACAATGAGAAAATTGTACTTCATTATTCATTACCTTTTGGTGAATCAGAAATAATTTTTTCAGGTTCAGATTTTAGATTTCTATTTATTAAATATCACCTGCAGATGTCTAAGATCCAGTCAATTGATTAGAAAAACAGTATATTACAATTTACTTACATTGCAGTATAAATTATAGGCATTTTTAATGTAAAATTTTACTTCTAAATAGTACTGGCCAGCATGACAACAAGTTTTAATTAGATTATTGTTCAGTTTCCAATTTATCACAAATTCATACCTTATTTTTAAAGAATAAGTTATATCAAAAATTGTCACACAGTTATGATAGCTTAAGATAAATTTCAAATGAAATATTTTTGCCAATGGTATTGAAAAATCTGATTTGCCAGATTTTGTGTAGTAAACATTTAATTACAATAAAGTTCTAACTCAACTTAATATTTTTTCAATGAATATAATTTAACGCTGGGTATTTTGAGTAAGAAAGTTGATTGATAGATTGTACCAAATTTTTCTACCTATGGTGCTCTTTATTTCTTTAAAAGCAGTCTACAACTTTAGGGCAAGAGGCAATACATACATAAAACATACAAAAATTAAATATTAAGTAATATAAATTATTTTTCAATATGTTTTCAAATGTATTTCGAAATATACAATTCATCCTCAGGGACAAGAAATACAAAGTATTACTTGTCTATAACAATGGTGAAGTACAGGATTCAGCAACATAATTTCCTTTTTTTAAATGCTTTTTAATGCAAAAAAAGAAAGTTATGTTGCCGCACCCTGTGTTATGATGCTAATTTTGGACATCATTCAGTAATATTTTCTTTATGATAATATCATGACAAAAATTAATTGAATTCAAAATTTACAAAATGGACTTGTTGTGAACTCAGCATTATGTATATATTGTAAATATGTACAGTAATATTTTTTATGATCCTAATGATATCACAAATCAATCATACCTTGTATTGAGGTTTTTTGTGATGATAATAATTTTGATATTTCATTAAATTATTCCTCTTCAAGGCAAAACAATTAATATTTAAAATATCAGCCTTTTTTGATAATTGTATTTATATATTCAACATGCTAATTGAAAGTTGGATTCAAATCAAAGCAATTACATTAATATTGATGTATATCAATTAAATATGAGCTATACTATCTTATATGAGCTATACTATTTATCATACTCAATTCAGTTTGTTTTTTATTTGAGATTTTATATTCATTTTTTGTTTACTACATGTTACCAATTGTAAATTGAAAATAAATGAAATTTAGAAATGTCTGATTTGCAAAGATTAAGAGCTGCTATTATGTTCTATGCACTTATTGTGTACTTTCTTTGACATTCATAACTTCTAATTTTCATTCTGATTGAATGAAAAGAATAAATTTAGGTTATAAGCTATGAACAACTTATGTATTATATTCATTGTGCATGTCTCTTAAGTATGAATTCATTGCAGGTACTTTACCAATTACTTATTCACGTAATGGGATTCCAAAATTTCACAGATGCATCAAGATTGTAAAATTGTAACAAAATCACAACGTGCTACACTATAGATTACATTTGTATGATGATTTCAGTTTGTGTTGTGTCTTATGCTTTCAGCAGAAATGAGAGATTCTGAAAATTTGAAAAATGCTCTAAAATTTTTCATTCATTCTGCAGCTCATAAATTGTTGCTGGTGAGAATACTTTTCAGAGAGTACTGATAATCTAGGAAATAAGAAAATATGTACTTATCTTCAAAGATTTAAAAATAATTTGTGTATTAGAATTTCCATACCACTCTTCATTGAAGAAGGGCAATTTAATCACTTTCTTTAGCCATACAGATAATGAAAAATCTTTCTGAGTCATTGGAGAGATTTATTTTGATTGGAGGATCTACTACACTGAGTATACAGAAAAATTCAATTCCTGTATATCATACCTTTTGGTTGCATTAATGATTATGTTTAAGTTTTTTTATGGTTAATTTCAAATGTAAAAAAAATAAGTCACTGCAGTATTTTAATTTCTTGTGTCGTCCCAATTTTTATTCCATATAATAATAAATCATACTCCCCTTCCCGTAGGAAATACGGTTTCAGTTTTTAGCATTTAGCATTCATTGTGAGTCCTCTTTCAGTATCATCCAAATATGCAATTGATTGTAATGCAAATGATTTTCAATTTTCCCCAATTTTCAATACAAGCAAGACACCCTTAATAAAGCCCAATCTCAAATTGTTCCAAATACTTTATGATAATATTATCTCAAAATAAAAACTGGGATGCTGTACTAGAATGGCTGCAATGGGTGATTTTCATTAATTAGATGCTGACTCCCAGGACCTCTTGAAATGGGAACTTATTTCCAGAGTCAACAACACTGGTTATGCATGCCCTCAGTGTCTTCGAGACGGGAGCGTTGGAGAAAAGGTTCGCCATATCACTACCGTGCCAACTGTGGCTCAATCTCCCACGTACCCGGAGCCAGCATCGCTGCACCGTCACAGCAGTAGCCTCCCGAGTCAATGGGATCACCATCATCACCGTCGCGATCCCTCACCTACTGTACTGGCTCGCGTGGATTGCTTGCTTCATAGCAGCCCTGACTCTGAATTACCCCCTGCGATCCCAAGCCACAGGCCTTCCTCTTTCCACAGGCATCCTTTAAGCCGAAGTGCTACTGCTGATCCCAGGCTTTATTCCATTTCACACAATTCTCATATGGATGATAACTGCATGAGTGACCCCTGTTATTATGGTTATGACAGTGAACATAGCTGTGCAGAGACAGAAATACATGTCTCAGACAGAAGTTTTGATAGTTGGGGGACTATGGGTAATGTGGATGAGGAAGAAGAAGGTGGTAGTAGAAGAGATGAAGTAAAGACTAAGTCTCCCACTGAAAATGAAGAAGAAGAAGAGCATGGAGGATCTAGGAGGAGCTCTCTCAAAGAACAAGGAGGATCTAGAAGGAGCTCTCTCAAAGAACCAGGAGGATCTAGGAGGAGCTCTCTCAAAGAACCAGGAGGATCTAGGAGGAACTCTCTCAAAGAACAAGGCAATTTTCGTGAATCAAAAAAAAAAAGGAGTGCTACTGGAGAAAGGAAATCAAAGGGTGATGAAGAAGAAGAAAGAGTAGAAGATGGAGAAGAAGGAGAAGAACAGAATGTTGATGAAGAATCCCCACCAAAAAAGCCTTTGAAGAAAAGGGATTCTCTTAAGGAGATATTATGTGAGGCAAGAGAAGAGCTGACAAAAGAGAGAAGAGGAATGCCATCAGGAGGAGAAGCCAAATCAGATGCTGAAGATGAATATTACTACAATGAAGGAGAGGGTGATAAACCACAATCACCAGAGATAGAAAGGAGAGAACGCCGTGGAAGTAGGGGATCAAGAAAGGGCAAAAGAGGATCAGGGGTGGGGGAAGAAAATATCAAAAACAAAGAAGATAAAGGGCACAATGAAGATGAGGTCTTTGAAAAGAATCCACCCGATGAACCTTTTGAACCTTTTTCTGACATTGTAGAGAAAGTTTCTTCCAAGCACAATAAGCGCCCTCCATCAAAGAGTCGTAGAAAGAGCACAGGAGCTTCTGCTCATACCCCAACCCCTCCTTCCAGTCCCCATTCCAATGCTGCAATGGTATGCATAAATGATAAGCTTGAGTATTATGAGTATGAGCCTGGTAGCGATCAGGATGCTAATGCTAATGGTAGTAACCAAAATGCTAATGGTAGTGACCAAGAAGCTAATGGTAGTCCTTCCTCTGTCTCTTCCCCCACGCTGTGTAGTGAGTATGGATCCAGGGGGGTGACAAGTCACGGGGCACCACAGGGTGTCACCAAGAGGGGACAGTTTGCCCGCAGTCTCTCCAACGCAGATGTTCCTGCTGATGAAAAAGCTGGTGAGTGATCTGAGAAACTTACACAATTTAACATAACTGTGTGATATTTATGAAATTAAATTAATCTCTATGGGTTATTGGTCATAATCAATCTTAAATTTAATTTAGATTCTTCAGTTGAAAAGCAGCTAAAATTGGATACAACCAATTCTATGATTGTAGAGTTTCCAATCTTATAATTAACCATCATATATTTTAATTGCCATATAAATACAGAAAATCTATTTTCCCATCATTTTTGATGCTCTCACTATTTATTTTTACATTAATTATTTTTTTTCAAAGCTGGCTCAATTTTTCAGTTTTTACATTATTTTTTATAATTTTATGTTATCATCTATTATGAGATAACTTTCATGCATGATGAAAATATTTTATATAATTGAATCATTAAACATAAATTAAAATTACATTTACAACATGAACTGATTTTTTTTATCAAACTTGATATTGAAACCATCTCCCATTGTTTAAATGTAGTGAATCACTATCCAAAATATAATGTTACTGAAAACGTTTTAAAAATAATTTATTTAAAAAAATTAATCAATTCCTTAGAAGTTTATCTTCATTATACTTTCAGAAGGGATCATATGTATAGCATATCCATTGATAAGAAAAATACTTAAAACAAGTTAAAATGGTTTGGTAAATCAATTGCTTGAATATATATTAAGGACATTGGATTATCCCATGGGGGGCATATTATCTAAAGTAGAAAAATTATATGATAGATTCTCATGTGATCATTAGAGAAACTATACTTTCAAAGATATGAGTTTTGAGTAACTCAAACTAAAATTATACTGTTTTTAGCTAAGAATGCAAATGCCTCACTTTTCGATATAAATAATTCAAAGTTCCATTCCCTAAAAATTGATCAAATAGGATCACTATTCAAGTTTTCGATACTCAGAATTCACCAAAATTTATTTAAATTTTAAAAATTATGTTTTGTCATAATTTTGATATCGTGAAATAATTTTTGCATAGCTTATTGTGACTGTGCAATTTAATAGTTTTACCTTCATGAAAAAAATATTCAATAAAAGAAATGTGACAAAGATTATGAAAATGTATCTATGTAAATATAAAGTGAAGGTATTCATAAAAAGTTTCATCCTTGGAACAAGCATAGCTTTTTATGCATTAAATTCCTTTTATTTTATTAGCATTTTTATCCATCAACATCAATAATTTTAATATATTTGTATTTCTATCATAATTTTGCTGGCATAACTAACAGGAAAAAAAATTTGATGAAAATGCAATGAACCTTCTGGAATCAGTTGCCTGTTTTGAAAAATTTACATAAATACTAAAAGTATTTATGAAATATGCTTTCAAAATTCTCATCTCCAAGCACTATCATTTTATGTTAAAATTCATTTTACATGTTCAGACCAGCTGATGCATGTATTGTGTATCTGTAACTTGCATTTTTTATCAAAATTTTATAAAATTACATCAATGTGATCAATATTTCACTTGAAAGCAATAATCTAGTTTTCAATGTTTAGATGAAAATTGTTATAAAAATATCAAAAGATATTTCTTTTCTCTTATTTAGGTGATGGAAGCCTTAGTGATACAGCTGTAGGGCATCTCCATGGTTTAGAGAATACCAGGAGAAAAATGGCAAGCAATACAAAGCCTAGCCAATTTATTGGTCTGAATAAAAAGAGTAATTCTACATCGCAACTTTCAGCTACAGGTAAGGCAAAACTCCAGCCCAACAAAATTCCAATGTATCTTTGTAAAAATAAAAATTTGATATGATTTTATTTTAAAGTTTGGTAAAATGCATCGATTAAAAACTTTTCAATTAGTAATAGCTTACTAGAATAGAGATTCAAAAACCTCATTTACTAGTTTGCTATCTTAATTATTTCTGAAAATTTTTAAACTTCCCTAATTGCTTGACTCATAGACTCTATTGCCGATAAAAAATTTTAAAATGAGCAACAAAGGGCATAGTATTTTGGTCCCCATATAGATTACTTAATTGCTTTCTCTTAGCGAGTAGGACCTGCTCTAACAATGCTTAAAAAATTTCAAAGCCCCAATACCATGTATTTATGGCTGCACAAATAATTAAAATTGTAAAGAACTACTGAATTTGAGTAGATCTGAGATTTGTTGAAGCCTTAATTTTATTCTGAAGTGAAAAATTCTTGAATAAATGAATTCACTAATTGTGTTTTCAATGAAAATTTGGAAAAGTTAGTGAAAAAAGGATCAATTTTTTTTCATTGAAGTAGTCTTAAAAATTGCTGTTGTTGATGTTGTTGTTGTTGTTGTTGTTGTTGATGATATTTACCCTATACCTTCCAAATCTCCTTTATTATATGAACACTTTTTGGTTTCCTCTAACCTAACGTATTGTATGTTTTTTGTATACACAGTCAAGAAGTTGAAGGGCAAGGGGGGACAAAGTAAGTTCATTCAGTGAAAAAACACCAACTGATATATACTATATATATATTATATATATATATTTTTAGCACTTGAAATTCACCCATTGTGTACAACCTCTTTACTTATTTGATGTTTTTTGATCTGCGAATTTTCAAGTTGTATGATTTAGTAGATGAGAAGACTTTAGTAGAGCTCTTTGCTAGGATTTTTATTAATGATAATTCATGTTGGTGTTATTTATACGGTACCCTGGTGTGCGTTTTTCTTCTCACCTTACCTTTAGTTTACGTAATAATATGTATAATTACACATGCATTATTTTTCAGTTGTAGTGGAAATATTAATTATTTATAGAAGTGTATTTTTAAAATTGAGCATGACTAAATCTGGCATTTTCTATGTTGCAAGAATTCAATATGTGTTCTTTTTCATAAATCTAGCTTTGATTCTCCATATATCTCTTTGTCATCTTGAGTCATTAATCAAATCCTATGGCTTAGCATAGAACTTTTTAACTGTTCCTCTTTAACGTAGACAATTATTATTCAAGCCTTTAACTTTTGCGGCCCATCTCAACTTTGTTTTAAATGATTGCTTGTGTCTTAATGATCAAATTGGAGTTTTCTAATTAACAAATGAAAGACTTTTTCTCCATGTCTTTTGAATATTTCTATTTAGCAATGTGTTCCATGTTACAAATATAAGTAGCTTAGTGCCACTTTTTAAGTGTTTTTATAGTTAAGTGTGATAATAAAAAGAGTTTACGATTAAACATATAAACCTCCCTTCAAAGCATCTCATTCTCATGTGAAAAAAAAAACAAATCATCATTCTTCATCTTGATACCGTTTCCACTAACTTAATATATTATGTCTGTGTGTGTCCTTTTACCATGGCCAGGCCGGAAACGTAGGTTAGGGTTTGGCCGAAAAGGCAAAACTTCCTTTACCGTCCATAGAAGCGAGGAAGTGTTGCCTGAGGACGTGAGGCATCTGGTCAAACAGGGTTCGAGCGTCTCAAGCGACGGGGAGGGCTCCCAAGATGGTGACAGGTTCGGTTGTGACACTCCCTACTTATTCACTTGACACTAGATACACAAGAGAAATAAACATCCTCCACCTTCCACTCCTTTCCCCTGAGACTCTAGCTGACAAGAAATACTCAATCATGTTGACATTCACAGTTGTTATTCTCCTTTATAAATTAATGCTTCCTTGCACAGCTTCTCAAAGTACTGATTTGGCTATTTGACCAATAGCATTCTATTCAGTCTCATATTCATTTATATAGTCAATTTTATGATTAATGATATATCCTGAGTTTATTTGATTTGTTTTATTTCATACATATCTGCTTCTGTAATGCATCTTATTATAATTTTTATTTTTCAAGTATGAAGTAAGAACATAGATTGCTGCCAAATGCATTTTTATATTATTTTTATGAATAATAAGTCTGATATGTTTTGAATGTATATTCATTTGTCTTATTGTAAGCTGCACATTTGGTTACTAAGCAATTAGAAACAATCCAAAGATGTAAATGATGATGAGTGAATGTCATATCACCAAATATATATAAACATGAAACTTTTCAGTATAACTTATCTCCAGACACAAATGTAGACTTCAGTCAAACATTCATTTACATTCCCGAATAGCTATTTCAAAATAACATTTCCATAACCATCCTTACCATTTTGCTTTCATATGAATCCTCGCAAAGCTTATGTTTATTCCAAAATTAAATATTTGTGTCATGAGTTCTTAATCTATTGATTTGTTCCCTTTTACTTTGGAAAAAAGAATTCCAAGCTTCTGATCCTAACCCTGGTTAAAAACTCCCCCAAATCAGACTGAATTAGCTCCAGATGACCATTTGACAATCCACTGTTGGTGACAATGATGACTCCAATAAGGACTTTTATTCTACCTCTTAATTGTATGAGATGGTTGAAGTCAGCACATGCTAGTATGCAGCATGTTTTATGAAGGAAACTTTCTATATTGGCTGATTGGGTGGAAGGTAAATTGGATGTTGGGATGTATGCGAAAGCCTGAGCAGAATGGAGTTGCCATTTATTGGAACTAACTTGTGCTGGGATTGGGTAAAAGGGTGTGACAATTGCATTACCAAAGCATCCTGGATGTGTTATCCATGACAACATGGTAAAAAACCGGTAACATATTATTCTTCCTTATCATCCTTCATTATTCTATCCCCCTATATAGCAGTAGATTCATTTTGTTGTAGTGGCGTGTAGAATGGCTTTTTTGGCTCCGAGTTAATTACAGTGTTTTGGTGCGTCCTTGCAGCCATGGTATGCAGTCTGCTTTTGTGAATGTTTGGGTCATATAAATAGTTTTTTTTGAAAACCCAATTTGGTTAGTTTTATTTTAGAAAAGTCTGTAGTGTGTGAGATGGGCATCGTTTGTAATCATGGTTTATATTTATTACAATATATAAAGGGGAGTTAATCCTCTTCTTGTTTTCTGCATTTAGAAAATCTATGCCATATTATTGAGGATTGGCAGTATTTATGTTGTAGAGAAGTAAATATTTTTATCCTATGGGAACCATTCAGGTTGTTCTCAAGTAGAGCTGTATCACCCATAACCATATCCAGATCCCTTATCCCTTCCCTCTGCCTTTTTTATATTTTTCCCCTGATGCCATTTTGAAATATCCAGCCAACTCACTTCCTGCACTCCCTTGCTCTCATTTATTTCTGCCGCAACAGAGGGTGGTAGAAAACGTAGCTCTAGCGGCATCCAACGAAGTCAGGAGGTCGTTCCAACTACCACTCATTCCCGGCTTGTCAAGCAACCTTCTAAAGAGTCCACGGACGGCAGTATGAACAGCATAAGTTCGGAGGGCTCTACGTAAGTAGCAGTCGAAGAATGCGTGGCTCATCCCATCGACCCTTTTTTCCCTTTACTTGTCTTTTTTTCCTCTTCGTGGGCCAACAATGCCTCCTGTTCCTCTTTTTAACAGTCATTTTTTTCTCTATCTCTCTCATTGACGGAGATGGCTGCATGTAGATCTTCGAGTCTTGTTAGGAAAAGACATCTTTCCATGGTTTACATATGTACAATGTTAATTTTTTAGTTGGATTTTTTTTTCATTGCCATCATTCTTAATTATCAGACTACTACTGAATTCACTGAAACTTTTTTCGCATTAAGCATTTGATCTATTTTTTGTCTATTTATTATGGTAGCTAAAGGCTCTGAACTTTTTTCTGGGCTTTATGGGCTTGTATTTCTTCTAGTTGGTGGATCTATGGTTGCTTTTGTGAACTTCATCATTGATTAATTTTTGTGATTTCCTTTGTGTGAAGAAGGCATGTTTATTTACCTGCTCAGAATGCAGCTACTTTCATTGTGGATACTTACAGTGTTGCAGTAGAAACAGAATTTTCTTGCTGAATGTTTGTGGATCTTTAAATTTATTAAGATCATATTTGTATTTTAGTATATTTGCAGTCCAGATGGTTGGGAGTCAAGTATTTTACACCCTGCTCTGCCCCTTTCTTCACAGGTTTTCATGTGAGAATTTCCAAACTTTTCAGTGCTGACCAACCTACTGGCTAGGAATGGATAAATGTTAAATATAGCAAATATGTGAATGGCATTTGCTTCTGGGTTACACATACATCATTTCAGTTATTTTTTAAAATCTTTTAGGTATTTAAATATTATTCCTTGGTTTATAGTCTGGCATGCTAAAATATGTTTAATGAGGTGCTTGATGGTAACACTATTACAGTCATACACATTTCATGACACATAAGAGGTTCTTTACCAATTAACATTTTCCGTTCAAAGATTTAAATAAATCAATCAAATTTTTTTTCAATTTCTGTAAAACTGATAAGATGGCATTCTATCGCAATGAAATATTATCAATAGAATTACTTATTTATTTTAAAGTTTCTGTCAGTTTTGTTTAAATAACCGGAACATCTGAAAAATTTTCCCTGAAATGTATATAGTATAATATATGAATATACAAATTCAGAAAAACATGTGCAACAATCAAATGAAAACCTTAAAATTATCATAAATATGAAAACATACCCACAACTATTGAGTGTGTGGCCTGTCATAAATATTGCAATATTTATAAAAAATTCAACTTTCATCACTTAGCAATTAGGCATGAACCATCATTGGATTAAGTTAGTTTGGAATGTGGGTGGTATGAAAGAATTGAAATTCATTTAAGATTCAATGTGTTGATTCTAGTTTATTAATAGAGTTTATTATAGAGAAGGATTACAAATAGAAGGTTCAAAAATGTAATGACTTTGTTGATAAATGTTTTCATTGCATCTTATACCAGTGAACTAATAAGGAATATCAATTCATGATCTAGAGAATATTGCAGCAGTTGAAATCTTATTAGGAATAAATTGCTAAATGGAAATAGATGAAGTTGTGAAGCTCTGAACATAAGTCACGGTAAAACACACTTCCGCTATGAATTCTTAGCAAGTTTTGGAAAGTATGGACTAGATGGTTTATAAGGATGTAAACTCCAGATTTTTCACAGTAATGGCTTTGCACATATTTAGGCTATTGCAGGTTTATTAAAGTAAAGTTGTGAGACTCCTAGTAATAGTCATCACTAGGAATGAAACCGAGACTTACTTTCATCAATAGACAAATAAAACGTCAAATAGACAGTTCCTAGTGATGTGCTGTGACATATTGGTTGGAAATTAATGAAACTCAAAGCATAACATTAAAGGGAATCATGTGATTCTAAGTTTACAACTATGAAGTATTTCTTTTCCATGAGTTGTTAGTGTATTTTGTAGAAAAATATAACATTGTATTATTGATTGATCTGGATTCTGACTCACAGAAAAATCATTTGATTTGATACAGGAGAGTAATTACCTTTCTTCCATCTATTAATAATCCATGTTGCTGAGCCTTATTAGTAAATTATAATACATCATAATGCTTTAGAATAGATTTAAATGATTGTATTGAACAAAATGTATGAATTTTGAATCCATTTACACTTAATTGCCTTTGCCTATTACCCCAATGCAAAGGGGTAAAGGCACGATTGAAGAGCATCAATACAGCAAAGGGGAATTTAAATAACTTTATTTTCCGGGAGTTCATGTGTTTTTAAAATTCTAGAAAAGTTGAAGAGTATGAGGGATGAGAATAATTATACAATGGCTTTCTACATAGGATTCATGAAATGCATTTTTGAATTATTTAAGGTTTTCCTTTGATTCACATTAATTTACTGATGAGCCTTTATTAAACCTCCTTGAAGTACAGACATATACACACTTATACAATATACTCCTGACACTTTATATCAACATTTTTTCTTTATGATCGCATACAAAGTACTTTACATACCTATATACATGTACATACTACTCCCATTTGATTTTAAAGTAAAAGCTATAAGCAGATTTCATATTTTTACTTTACGTAATTTCTCTTTGAATGGTCTCAGTTTATGATGCAGTGAAAGATTCTGATAACTTTTCATACTCTAGTAAAAACTAGAACTATGACCAGCATGTATCTTAAAAATTCATTACGAAAGTGTTCATTCACAATTCCATCATATATGATGAAAACTTCTGTATATATTCATTTATTCTTGTAAAAAATATTTTAATTTTACGTTAAATTTCAAAACAGATAGAAAAATGTGAAGGCAATGGCAATCAGTTCATCTTACATTATTTGATTTTATTCCTTGTGTTATTATTTGAATACCAATTGTGCATAAACCTTGTAATATAGATACAGTTTTTTTATTTTTTATTTTGATAAGCATTTTGAAAGGCAACCCACAATATTTCCATTCTAGTAAAAATAGACTATAAGAAATTTGGATATGGGAGTTATTACTTTCTCCCTTTATGCAATATATACTATCAAAGGTTTACCATTCTAGTTTCATTGCAGTTTGAAATTCATTTTCTCTTTTCAGAGAAATAAGAGATGCACAAAGAAATTATCGTGGGGTACTTTATTTTTCTTCAAAAACTACACAAATATATTTTATTGGAAATTTTTAAATCTCTAAATTAGTAAGTTTTGTTGACTTTAAATTTTACATTAAATAATTACCTTCAGTACTTTAAGAATGTTTGTCAAAATCATGTTAAGAGGGACAAGAAGTTCATTTTGAAATCAATACCTCAACAATTTTACTTGAGACAATGGTTCATCTTCCTTTTATCTCAATGATAGAAAGTTTAAAATGATCAAAATATTATAAATTGACTTTGCTAAACTTAAGTTCTTAATAATTCTTGCTTTCACCTGTGTTCTTTTTTATACTTCATAATATTTTACTGTAATTACTTTTCTTAACCATGATTGATACTGATTTATTGAATCATAGAAGTAAAAAATTCCTTAATTACTAGAAACTAAACTAAAATTGCAAGTCACTCAGATATATTCTGATTAACTTCTGAAATAATGTCCTCCATAACTTGTGAGGAATAATATGATCAGAGATAAAAACTATTATTTGCCAGTTAAATTCACAAAATAAATTAATTCAATGTATTGTTTATGGAACATGCATAGGGTTAATTTTATACCTTTTTGTAAGAATAATTTTATGTATATATTTATGTTTTCAAACATAGTTTTTCTCATTTTTTCTTTTCTTCTACCAGCACAGTCAAACAGGAGTATAATGTGTGTGTGTGTGTGAAAGAGACATTGTATATATGGTGTGGAATATTTCTATAAATATTTATACAAATATGAAAATTCTGCTTCCACCTATATTTAGTATTTAGTTTATTAGATGCTAGGTTAGATTTGATATTACCACTACCAATGAGAACTCATTTAAACTCATGTTAGTCTTTAGCTATTTATTTCCAATTGATAGTATTGAAGATAAGTATTAGTAATTTATGGAATGCCGTACGTTCTCTTATTTGGGCACAGGATTCTTTGCTTTGTAATGAAGAATAAGGTTGACAACATTATCGACAACAACAAATAACACTATCTCAATTTTGTTTTTAACTATCATTATTAAAATATTTATCTTTAATTATAGTTTTACAGGAGAGAAATTAACCATAGGAGTTATCAGGTTAGAGTATGCATGAATTGCTTCTTAATGCATGTACGTTGCTTTGATTAATATATGCTTCTAACAATATTGTTTTTTCTTTGTATGTGTGTCTTAAATACTGCTATCTTAGAATTCTTAAAAGAATTGCTTGATCTTCATTTTTAATTATTTGGCTCATGCTTTTTTCAATTGTAACTATGTAATCAACATCAACCATCCTACTGGAAATGAGAACTTTAATCACTTTCAGTAAAAATTTCTAGATGATATAGAACGCAAAACTGCATTGTATTTCTTAATTTTTACTTTTTCTTACCAGTCAATGCTTAGAAAGAGCACTCTGCCTAGACAAAATCTGAACATGGTAAAAAATCTCAACACTTCAAGAGCTATCATCAGAATAGCTTAACAATTTTATTTATTTTCTTTTACAGTAGGCTAATAGAGTAAAAACTGAAATGTTGAGATGTAAATGAGAGCCAGCAGTAATGACTTCAATACTGACACAGTGACCCACCTTACCTTATCAGATATAGACATTCACTTCCAAACTTGTTTTACTATTGTGTACACTGCTAACATATTCCATCTATGTTTCATCAAATTCATCAAAAAATTCATGACCATGTTTTTGTCATGGAATGCATTCAGTGGAAAATTCATCTTTCTTGAAATTATAAAAGAATGTGGCATAGCTCCTGTAAAAAATCACAATGCCACTGAAACACATTGTTGCATACTAAAATCTGCTACCTTACTTTTATGTAGATCAAGGGCCATAATGCAAAATTAATGGTGTTTAAGTAATAAAGATATTAAATTATAATGAAAATGCATTAAAAGAAAGTTAAATAAATTGCAAATCATTTCTTTAAAGTTTAGATACTTACAGCTATCTATAATTGATTTAATAAATCCTATTTATGGCTTTAAGAATTTTCATTATATTTAATTTCCATTTAAAAGTAACGCATTGCAGTGTAATAGCCATTGGATTCTTTATGTAAGCATTTTAAGAAATGGCCATCTTGCTAAAACTTGACACAGCTAGAGTTGACACTCTTTATCCCACTAAAATTGGGATGGAGAGATTTAGAAGGTTAATGAACTTAAGCAATCTCTCCGGCCGACAGCTGGATGCCGCCATCTCTTCGATTGGCACAAGAGGGCCAGTTATCAGATTTCATCGATGGCCTAGGCCCAGGGCAACTTGTTGGTAGACAAGTGTTGGGAGCTCCTTCATTGGGAGATATACAACTATCTATGTGCCAACAGAAAGGATACTTAGAGGTTGAAGTCATCAGAGCAAGAGGTTTACAAGCAAGGCAAGGCTCCAAGGTGCTACCAGGTGAGGCCAATAAAATTATTTAAGGTAGAGCTTAAGAAAAAACTTTTGGTTAAATTTCATATAAACATTATTAAGATATACTTGTCTAATCTTATCTTAAACATAACTAATATTGAAAACTTTATGAATTTGACTGAAAATGTATAGCCAAAATCATTTATACATACAATTTTGACATTGATATTTTAAATTTATAAAAGAGAAGAAACTTTGTTATAATCTGAGTTTGATTTAAAATTTATTGTAAACTCCCGGCCAAAATTAACGCAGCACCGGCCGTAAGGATCGCTAGGGAGGTGCTGCGTTAATTTTGGCCAGGAGTGTACATTATTCTCAAAATTAAAATTCCCTGGCCCATCTGCTTTATCTATAATTTGCAAAAAACTAAAATAAAAGTTGAAATATTAAACTCTGCTGAGTTTAATATTTTAACTTTGATGAATCAATTAATTTATACATTTAAGGTGGAACGATTAAGGTTTTCACATATAAGAAGCATTGACTTTAATTTTTGAATGGATAATTACTTTTGATTGCAATTAATTATGTGACCTTTTTCACATGCAACCAAGAGCTTATAAATTACAAAATAAAAATCCTGTTTTAGTTCAATGAGTAAAAAAGTGGGAG
The DNA here is from genome assembly GCA_947579665.1 of Sympetrum striolatum. Taxonomy (NCBI): domain Eukaryota; kingdom Metazoa; phylum Arthropoda; class Insecta; order Odonata; family Libellulidae; genus Sympetrum; species Sympetrum striolatum. Next base: position 83,645,279 of record OX388346.1, read on the forward strand.
AAGAAATTGGAAATGCAAATTCTCTTTTCTCTATCACAAGTATAATTCAAAACAGCTGTGAACATATTTTTGATCCAGTCATCTTAATTTAATATTCAAGTAACGTAAATAAGTTGATAGAGCCCTGTTAAATTAACATATTCTAATTGTATTGAAAGATATATAGCAAGTATGGTATTTTATCAATTTTACATACATTTTTATGTCTTAATTCTTTTATTTTAGCTCCATATGTAAAAGTATATCTTGTGAATGGTAAGCGATGTATTGCAAAAGCAAAAACATCAACAGCAAGGAGGACTTTGGATCCACTCTATCAACAACAGCTATCTTTTCGGGAACCATTCCAAGGATGCATTTTGCAGGTAAACAAGAAATTTGATTTTTGTTATTTGCTATTGATTTAATTTGTAGGAAATGATTATATTGCTGAAATAATACTTTGAATTTTTGGATTTCTAAAAATATAACTTATGGGACAACAGATATAGTTATTTTAAGTTATTAAAGCAGCATTAACTAAAATTTAAAATAAGTAATGATGCCATTTACCATAATAATTATATAATTATTTTTATAATTACTGATTGAAATTTTAAACACCAAATATTCAGCATGAAATGCTGTTAAATATTTTAGGGAATGCAGCATAAAAACAATACATTCCTCACACTATTAATTCTCTTGTAAAAGATTGTTTGTTTATTGTTGTAACAAAAACCATCCTCTGCTTTGTATCTTATCAATCTATATACCTGATGATTCATTCATTGTGGTCATTCCAACTTTAGGTAATAGTATTTTTAAGTGCTAAGACAGTTTAGGTAATTTCTCACGTGGGCTCCCTCTGGGAATTGAATCCAGTAGAGTTTCGTGATTGACCCACAGGACTGCTTCCACTAAAGCCAAACACACTGTCCACATGTCTATATGGGAGCCCTCATTCCAACTTCTTTAATCGATAACGGACCTATTCTTACATATTATAGATTTCTAGTTTTCTTACATTATTCTTAGATTCCCTTTATTTTGAAATATAGTATTTTTCCAGTTGGCAAGGGTAGATGCATTTCTTTTAAGCAGAATATATAAATTTCATTGTCAAATAATAATGCTATTGCATACATTTTACTGCAAATCACCTGAAATTCAATTGCACCCTCAACCTCTCATCTTTTAGAGCACTCTTCAATCTGATGACTTTAATTTTGCAGTACTCAGTGTCATGTCTCTCATTGGACTCCAAAGAAACATTTTCATACAAATGAGCATACTATTTCTTCTAACATCTCTCACTTCAGACCTATTCCACACCATGTTACATAACTTATTTAACACTCACTTAATACTATTGTCTCTTCTTTTCCTTCATTTCTGGAATAGTTAATTGTTTCCATTGAAATAATTTTGCACTCTTTCAGCCTCAATTGCTTGCACTTGCTGTTCACACACTTTAACAGTAATTTTTGCTGCAGCATTCTTCATTCTATATTCTTCATAGAAGACCTATCCTCTTTCGTTAGCCTTCCCTGATCTAGGAGACACTACAAGGTAGTTTTGGCATATTTTGGCTAGACTGCTATGAGCAAAATCACTTCTCAGAATTACCTTGAGTATGCTCTGTCAATCCTCAACAAAATAGGAACATCTTATCAGAAACAAATTTGCAGTCGATTTCCTGCATATTAGTATTAAGAGGCATTGAACTGACGAATTCCGGATGTTGGCCAAATCCTATTCTCACTAGAATTTTATGCTTGTCTTTATCATTGCCTACAGAGTTCTTTGGATATTTTATCAGCAGTTGCTATTTTTGAAAAAAATCTAACTTAATTATTATTATAGCTAAAAATCTAGAATGACTAGTCCAGTTATTTTATTCAGTATGGTTGATTTACAGAAAATGAAATGATATTTACCTTAGGATTAATCCTTTAAATGTAGGTATGCAGAGTAGTGTTCATGCATACACACATTCATTCAAGACCTACATTCTGGATTCCATGCATTTAAAATGAGGGTGCACTTTCAAAGTAATAATTTGTGAATAAACTCCAAAATTCTTATGAAAGAAGTTTTTATATCATGATTTCAGAGTTGATAATACAAACAGAATTTTAGCGATCTTTTAATAATTACTTTTTAAAAGGCTGTAAAATCTCACAACTTTAATTTTTTGAGGAGAAAGTAAGTCTTTATAAAGCTATGTTTATAAGTATTCTCTGTATCATTTAATCAATCTTGAATATTTCTTTGCAGGTTACTGTGTGGGGTGACTATGGCAGGATTGAAGGGAAAAAAGTGTTCATGGGAGTTGCTCAGATAATGCTTGATGACCTGAACCTCTCAAATATTGTCATAGGCTGGTACAAACTCTTTGGGACAACATCATTGGTTAGTGTTCCTCCCATTGGCATCTCTAGAAGGAGTTCAATGGCTAGCCTGAATTCTCTCAAACTCTAGTGACCACGCTCGTACTCCCTTCTCCTCATAGGCAACATCCACAGAACAGATATAGTGCCCAAATCAACCTTTATAAATCCTTCAATGCAATGCAAATGCACCTATAATCATTTGTTTATCTCACATTTAATTACTAAAATCATCATCTCGAATATTTTAAGAGGAAATGCTTGTTCCAAGATACTAGAAGACTAAGAACTAAATTATAACGCTGTGTTTTCCATCTCAGGAAAATTTATCTGTTATTATGAGACGGACAAAAGGAAACCACAGCACATCTTAAGTATCTGCATTGCAAAATCTGCACGCCTTCCTTTAAACCCTTTCTCTTTTACAGTCTATTATCCACTTAATTTTTAATCTCTTATCTATTCTTCAGTTTTATTTCTATTACTTTAGTTTCACTCTTTCTGTTTCATGATTTATTTTTGCCATGAGAGTATATATCCTTGCATAGCTAAGCTGTAAAAGTATATATCTCCTATTTTCTTGTAGCACTGGACATTTGTATTACCTACCAGGGAAAATCCCCCACTGTTATACTAAAAATCTTATGGAAAAACCATATATGCCTATTTAATGTCTGTCCTCCACAATGTCTCCATTAATCAATTTATATATTTGAGTACATATGGGGTGCAATATCAAGTATAATAAGCCATATCATTTACATATTAATAGATAGTTCTAGACAAGTTAGTTAATGGTGTCTAAAGGAAAAAGGTTTGCAGGAACATCTTGTGATCATTGATGTAGTTGAAAATTTTCCAATCAAGTTGTTGGAAATTTTGGTATGCGAATAATATACATTCATTTAAAACATTGGTTATAAGGTCAGGCATGTTATGGCATGTATGGTGCTAGGAGAGTGAAGTAGTATTGTTTTTAGAATTGCATGTAGTTTACAGGGATTCGTGTTTTGAAGAGGTCATATGAAGATTTTTACATGCTCGCAACCTCATTAGGCATGCTATGTGAGGCACCTTTCTCCTCCCTACTTTTTGAAGAGTACACCTCAAACATTTAAAAGCCTTGTGCACGCATGCTTCAAAACTTTATTTATATGTGCCTATAACTGGCTCATTATCCAGGATACCAAACCCAATATAGTCATAAAATACATTTATCAATCATTACATCATTTTTATTCCAATATTTAAATAATTCATATAGTTATTAAATTAATAACCTCTTACTGACTATCCTCCTTTTAGTAGTAAAATGGGAAAGATCTTTTTTATTACCCATTCTTTTAGTTTTAGTTTTTATGAAATATCAAAAATTGTTTTCATGCTAATTGAATAATTTGTGTTACATTTTATCTTAATGAATAATTAACTTAATGTGATAAATAACGTTTTTAATATCAAGAGAAACGGAGACAGTAACAAATAATTGAAATAATTATTCACATATGCTCTTGAATCTTACAATTTTAGTTCCTTTTGATTTCCAGTTGATAAAACATTACGATAGACATTTTTTTGAGTTATTTAATATTTAATTTAATTCATTTTGTTCATGTTTGGCAATCATACCCAAAACAAAAAGTTACCAATACCTTATACACCTTATCCCTCTCGCCTTTGAATATAGAAATGTTGAAAGTCCTTTCTTGTGCCTTTCACCAGTGAAACTTTGGTGTGGAGGAGAGGATGTGAGGGAGCATGTTGGGGGAGGGGGAGGATAGCCATTGTCTGCAGTGGTACCATCTACTCCTCCCCCCCTACCACTTCACCCCCTCGACTATAAAACCCGCCAATGCACGCTTCTCTTCCGTTAGATCTGAGGCAAGTGCGAGTGGCTAGCGAGGAAGCCGAGGAACCCTTTAGCGAAGAGGGAAATATATTGGGTGACATGTGGACAGCAGTGTTTAAAAAATAGAGGTGATGGAAAGATATACGTTCAAGCAATTTTTTTACTCATAATATATACAAGCGAAAAAAAGAATGAAGCTTCAATGACTGAAACGTATCCAATGAATTTCAGTGGGAGAAAAAAGAATTTCTACTTTAAATTAATTATGTATTCCATGAATTGAATATATCCTGAACTTTTTTCCTTTCCCTCAGCCCTTGGCACAATTGGTGCAATGTGAGAAATGAAAAAGTGATTTGCACAAGTAATGAATATTCGGATGAGGTGATATCTTGAAAATAAAAGAAAGGAAGCATACTTGGATGCTCTTTAGAAAAATTAAAAAATGACAGCATTCTCTTTTAGCAGAGGAAACATTGCATATGGGACTGAGTGCAGTTTATATTTTTTCTGCGATGAGAAGGGAGAGACTGCAGCTGAGTGATGTTTTAATTTGAATCTACTAACTTGGGGATGTGGGAGTGTGCAGGCAAACCCAAGTGTAAAGAAAAAAATGTGTTCGAATGAATGGTGAAATTTGAAGCACTAATTATATTAATGGACTGTGCTTTTTTATAACTTGTTTGTTTTTTCTTTGCAAGTGTGTCCATGCCAATGATCAACACCTTTGAAAAATACAATGATTAAATTTCTACAGAGCCATTTTACATAAACTATTTGGATGATTAACAGAAGATGTTTACTCGATATTTTACACATTTTATTTTGCATGCGTAAGTTTATTATTTATAATATAAACAAAATTTCGAGGTTCTCAAAATTGTACATGGATTGAAAATTGAAAGCATATTCTTTTCCTTGCATTTTAAAGTGAATTTTTTGGACTTGATTATCAAGATCTGCTTTTTAAAGAACTCATATCAGCATATAGCTTTCCATCCAATTCAGACCAAATATAAATTTTTTTAAGAAACTATTTGCTCCTGCAGTGGATGTGAAAATAAATGAAAACTAAGTGATACTGAATTCCCCCATTAACATATTTGAAGTATTACTCATTATTCTTTAGTAAAAATGATTCAATTCTTCTATTGAAATTCTCTTAATTTTTCCTAAGAAAAGTAACAATTTTGTAATAATATGTATCCCATCAAGATTGATTATGACCCCCAAATGGGATTTGTCTATTCTCCTTTTCTATCATACTTCCTATAGGCTAAAAATCCTCTTCAAAAATGCTTTATGAGCTCCGGTCAAAGTAAAAATGTAAATATAGCTTTGAAGTTGTCTATTTGACACTTGAAATTTTTCTTTTCATGAAGAAAATGGCTCTGAACCATAAATGCGCTGTGGTTGCATAAAGTTGAACTCTGTGCCCACATTTATGAAGCTGAGTGTCATACTTCACGTATAATCATGACATCTTTGAGGGTGCACAATACCTAATACGAAGTGCCATGCATACAGTTTTAAAAATTTTTCAGTCTTGCCCTATCATATATCAAATTCATAATAACTTACATAAAGCATGTATGGTTTTCTATTCTCTGGCTACATATGATCATACATATCTTGCATGAATTAATTTGTAAACAACAATTTAATATTTTGTTATGTATTAAATGTACAATGTATGTTTCATTGGTACAATTGCAAAGTTATTTTGGGTGGTAAAATGTGCTTGTTCTTCATTGATACATTAGAATACTGCAGTTACCGGAAATGACTAACTATGAATTACTTACCAGAATTTGAAATATTCTTAACATTTTCAAAATATGCTCTCGCCTGTGAACAGTTGATACAATTAACTTTAACTCAGAGTTTGCTGATAAAGTTTCCTCTTAATTACTGCATGAATGCCAAGTTCTATTGGTTTTTTATGCATAATTATAGGTATATATACATATATAACACAACACACTAATTAATACATAGTATATATTGGTCCAAATGTACTGTGTTGAGTGTTTTTCTTGTTGAGTTTGTGATGTTGGTGTTGAATGAAATGCATCAATTATTGTTTATAGCACTGTTGCTAAAGTTATATAAGCAAGATAATGAAATCAATATCTGTGATTTGATATGGAAGAAAATTTGGAAAATTATTTTTTTTTCCATTATTGCCTTTCATAGGTATCACCAGCCTTTTTTAAAGGCTATTATTAGTCTGTTTGGGTGCTTGATTTTGTTGAATATCAAGTGCACCCCATAAACTGATGGACACATCTACATCATCATTAGATTCTTTCAAGAGTTAAATAGAAGTAGGCTGTAGGTAAAAACTGATTTTATTTGTTCCTTATGGGTGCATAATATCACCCTTTCTTTCCATTGGTTTTGTATGGAAAAGTGACCACTGCTTTTTAATGACTGGAAGAATAGCATGTGGTTTCACTCAGAACTTTTGTTAAAAATATATTAACAAAAAGTAAAAAAAAGGGAAAAATAGAACCAACATTGCATGGGACATTTCTGGAATTCATCACGGGTTTTGGAAGTTGGTGATGACAGTAAAACTCTTTGTTGATTCCCCCACTGGTGTTGTCAGTGCTTCCTCCAATGATGAGGGTGCATACAGAGGCTGGCTTTTATGCATCGTATTGGTTTTAGTTAGAAAAATCAGACTTTGTACCTAACTTGAAGGGGAAGAAGGCAAGGCTGTGGCTAATAAAAAATAACAGATCATTTAATCTTGGGCATGTTTCATGAATTATTTTCAGGAATGGGGTCACTTACAAAAGTTGCGCGGTCTTAGATTTCTTAGCTACAAGTTTCTGTGAGTACAGCTGTGGTTTGAAGATGATATCACCTTTGATCTTATTTTACTTGTTTCAGGCATAGGAAGTTGAGCTCCCTGTGCCCCTTGTCCAAGAATTAACAGGAGTATATCTTGGCTATTCCATCAATAATGGAAACAAGTTTGTATTTATGAATGCAGTGAGATGAATCCTCAACCACAGATGTACAGTATACAAATATATTCAACACTAGTATAGCCTTTTGACCTTACTATCTGTAAATTATAACATTTAATAATGGAAGCCAGAACTCTTTCTGTTTGGAGATACAAACAACAATGAAGTCTTTCTTGTACACAGGATGTTTGATGGTAATGAGTGAAATGCATAGTTTCTGACCGTAATCTTCCATGCTTTCTATGTCATGTGTCTCTTACCATGTGTTCATGTTTCATCATATGTTTGGTACTACAAGAAATACTACAAGAAAGTTTATTTCTTCATTCAGAAAAAGTATATGGCTTTGGGATATCATAATAGCGGGTATATGAACTAACAAGGAGGCCATGATGGGGCATATGTTCTGATTAAGGGAATAAAGAGAGGCCACGATAACATATTGCTGCTTCTTGAGCAGAATGCAGTGGACACTTGTTCAAAAATGTCTGTACAATATTAATCCTGTACATGCATCATATTTTGGTTTGTTTTAAAAATCATTGTTTGGGTACTGGGCAGATGAAAACTGCATTATGATATGTAAATAAAGTCCCTGACAAAAAGGTCACCATAATAGATTTAGCCATTCTTTGTTAGTATAATTTTTCCAGGTTATGTATGGTTAAGTGAATATATAAGCATTCAAATATGCTTATGTATGCACTTAAAATTTGAAAATGGAAAGAAGCAAATTTAACCAAATGTGGCCTTCACTCTTGTTTATCAAAACAAGATTTGTTTTTGTTTACAATGAACATATTGGTAGACCCATATATATACTTCTTGGTCAAAAAACTTCTGCTGTTCCATCAAAAGAAATAAAACCCCATTCTTACCATTTTAAGGGTGTTGTTGTGTTATAATATCAAAGCAAGGAAGAAGTTTTTACCTAATTCTGTAGAAGCCTTCCCCAGTCTTACCAAGGCTGCTGTGAATGACATACTTAATAGGACCTAAATGTTTTTGTGAAAATATGTTTGCAAAATGAATATGACTGATTACTTGGATATTTCTATAATTTATTTTGAATCCGTTTCTTCAGTCTCCTTTACCAATGACAGCTACTGGTACAGACACTAAACTATGCCTCTGCCTTGCTCACAAAAATCTTCCGCATCATCTGTAATTGGTTTACAGTCAACTTTTTTCTTGTGTAGTAAATCCAGGGACTATCGTGACTCATGACAATAAAGTGAATGCATTGATGAAAATCTTCTTTCAGTACTTTTTCTACTACTTTAATTTGCTCTTGGGAGCATTTTAGAATATTGGTATGTTTTATGTCTGTCCTTTTCATGTGTCATTTCTCATCCAATATTCAAAAGAGAAAACTTCAGGGCATGGCATTACAAAATGTTTTATCTTTTGAAATTACAACTATACTGCAAATTAAATTTCTCATCCCATACACATAGTCTATTTTTGCGTTTTCTTTAAAAGTAACGTATATCCTTAAAAAAACTATTCTGCTACATTCATAATTCTCGAGGAATTGACCCATTACAATCAATATGATAAAGACGTAATTTAAAGCTGCAAAAGATTGCATGCTTTGATCACTTAAATTATTGAATGATTACTTTCATTGAATAATTTGAGTTAAAATATAATTACACTCAAACTTCTAAAAGAGGGAATACCTCTAAAGATTTGCATAATATTAAATTTAAAATGTTTTTGCAACTACTTATTTTAAATTATGCATTCTATTAAGAAGTAGCAGAATTCATTAATATGTTTATTAATCATTAGAATTGATGGTGTTTAGAGCATCATCTACTTTTTCAGTTGAAATATATTTTCATTAACTACTTAATGGCTAATCCTTAAAAGTTTACAAATAAAATTGAAATATTTCAGGAGTTATATAAAATTGGAGAAGTCTGACTGCAAGCCATAATCTTTTAGTAACCAAAGTTTTTTTAGAGATTTTAAATAAATAATTAACATGAAGTAGAAGTGTATTAGTTAAGAAATTTTGATATTCAAATTCAAAACTGATCTGCCACAGAACCATTCAAAAAGCTTACAATTCTGCTACAAAAAAATTATTTCAATAAAAACTTAAACATATCCATCTTCTGAAAATGCAAACTTGTAATAAGGGGATTTTTAATACAGACTAACAGCATATAATTATAATGATGTTTATTGAATACCAACAATGGAGGTTATTAACATAACATCAATCAGTTTTTCATGAAAAATTAGTACTGCACATAAGATCTAAAGTCTATGTTGAGCTTTTAATGATCAGTTAGATTATCAATTGCTGATAAGTGACAGTATTTTGAAAAAGTGTTCTCAACAGCTGAAGTAATTTTGTTCATGTGAAGCTGGGACCACTTTCACCAAAGGCAAATATATTACACTCTTTGATATCTGGAAATCCATTTATAATAGATATGTTACCATTGACAAACATAATTCTCTTATTCTTCTTATCTATTTTTCTCTTTCAACTCTACTCTTTGTAATGCTAAATTTTGTTCATGGGTGACAAAGATAAATTTTGCTGTAATTTTAAATTTAACTACTTCACAATAGGTTTATGTGAATTTATGATAAATTAGGAAGTATTATTTGGCTTGAAAATTTAGAGTGGTATACTACTATCAAGTTTGAGATCAAACAAGATTACAGAGATTGCCCAAGAGTATCTTAAGCACAAAGGCATTGAAGTAGTTAGGTTTCCTTGAATAATGGACCTCTATATTTCATTGAATGCACCTACACATGTAAATCTCTAGTATCACCATTAAAAATGTATTTTATGATCAAAATGCTTACACCATCACAGATTTATCATCAAGCATTGTGCATTTATGATTATATTTTTATTTAATCTATTTTGGCTGTAGATACAACGTCACATCCTTTAGATATTATTTTCAGACTAATACTTAAAGTAGGATAACCCAACTGCCCAAGATGATCACTGGATTCATTACTGTTGATTTTTAAAAGGAAAGTAATAACAAATTTGTAAGAGAGCTATTTATTTGAGTTGGCATAAATTCGTAAAGAGTACTATAAAAAGTGGATGACTGTATGTGGCAACTGTTCTTCGTAGGCATCATAGAACTAGTTTCCCAACGTACAAAGAGGAAGAGGAATCTTAAAAGGGAATAATGGTAAAAGTTTGGGAACTAGAAGTGTCATTACAGATATATCAAAGCAATTAGCTAAACAATTGTTCACTTTAAAGAGGATGACTGTAATTTACCAAGAGTTTGAATGAGGAACTAGCTTACCTTTTATAGAAATTTCCCAATACATAGAGTAGAAATGTTTGAAGGGGATAGGGTTTGGAGATGGGAAGGGGTTACAGAAAAAACATTCTTCATAGATGAAAAGACTGTGATGTATTATTAAATATTATTTGATTTGTAAGGTATCCCTGGGAAGGGTTCCTTTATATTTTCCTAGGAACCATACCTTAAAAGCTTATTTAGGATAGACAGGCAGCATCTTTTCTATTATTTGTGAAGTCTTTTTGGTGAGACATTGCAACTGTGACCGCTGTCCACAGGGTACAGAACTGAGTAGGGTATGGCTGGTGGCAAATGTTAAACTGGTGCTCTGCATACCCTTTTTTAGGGCTTATTCCTTCTGGCCTCTGTAAATATCAATGACAATCATATCATAGTCTCTCAGTTGTTCCAGAACAACTTTGAAATTTCACTTGTCGTGGAGCCCCTTCCACTTTCAGAATTTAAACTGTCTTCTGGAGATCACTAGAGAAAGTAGTCAGTAAAGCATGGTGGAAACAACATGCAAAGGCAATTTACATTGATAGCAAGAAGGTAAGAATTTGGTCTCAAATTTGTATGCTGGTTTATCAAAAGGATATCCTTTTGTATTACTAATAAAAATAGTTTCTTCAGTTCTACAAATATGGATGAAACTCTGCTTTTAATATCTCACTTTAAAATTGGTTAAATCTACACCTAACAGTCACTACTGATAGTCACAACAGAAATATCAATATTTTTGTGGGTATTTGAATTATTTTGGTTGAAAATAAAGATCCACGACTATGAAATCTGGAATATAAAGTATGAGTATTCACTAGATGGTGAGAGTTTATAGCAAAATTGAGGTTATTAAATATTGAAAGAAGTTAAATTCCTTCACATATCACTTTCCTTAACTTTTATGTTTTAAAAGTTATCATATGGAATTCTTAGCAAACAGTATTATTTTCTTTACCAAAATGAAAATTAAACATTTTGTCTTATATTTTAATTATGTTTACTGGATTGTACACCCATTTCTATTACAATCATTACAGAGAGTTGCAAAAAAAACAAATGACTGGACAGCAGAGATGTTTTTGTAAATCTGTCATAATTCAGTAAATAATTCCTTAGTTTCCTTGAGAATAAATATTCTGTAATAGCTAATACTTCCCAGCAAACAAATCCACGTGGTCACCACGTGGCTACCACGTGGTGTTTGGTGGCAGTTACGTTGTAATACCACGTGGCCACCACATGGCGAGATGGAGTTGCAGGAATGTGGTCACCACGTGGCGCTGCAACTTTACTACCACATAATCACCACATTTCTATAATATTGTATACTAAAATTTATAAAATATTCCAGCTAATTTTGGACCCCTTATAATGAAAAATGACTTTCTGATCACTCCTTTCCATACAAAAATAAACTTTTATAAATTGGCGTGAAATACTTTCTTTCAGAAAAAATATCAGGATGCTACCCAAGATTCATACCTTTATCAAAAGTTTGGATAAAAATGGTCTTTTACTTGAATTCAGTATTAAGACAAGGATAAGCAAGATATAGGACATTCATACCATATTACTGGGTGCTATGTACAGTAGATTCATTGCAGCATTTATTCAGACAATGTCTCAGTTTAAATCACATCTCAAGGTCTTTATATAAGACATCTCTGAAAGCAGCCAATGAGCACTCAAGTACTTAACTTAAAACACATTGCATATTTTCCAAATTAACCAATTGAAAGGCTTTGAGAACAATAAATATAAATTTTTCTGTAATAAATTGACCTTCCTTAGAAGTCATTGAAGGGGTAAATTAAGAGTACCTGAAAGATATTTCAAAAGATAAAACATATCAAAGCTTTAGACAAATTCAAATATTTGGATTAGGAATACTGCCGTTTCGTTACATCTCAGATGTATATTTTGCACATGAAAATTCCGCACACATCGTAAAGAAAATTAATAGTTCCTTCGAGTAGTCATTGATTTAGTAGTAGACTGAAAGAAGGGTAAAGGATGAAGAATACACCAGAAAATATGCTGTAAATGAAATTTTTATTGTTATGCATTGTTTTAATACATAAATACATTAGTGAATAAATACATATTACAATGAAATTAGGTTTAACATAACTGAATTGGAATGAAATCTTAATACAGCAAAGAGAAGCAAAACGATCTGTGATATTGAAAATGAAATCAATTCTTCATTCACTTTTGTTATTCACTTTTGCTGCTGTGGATAAGGTCTTCCTCTTGTGGAACAACTGCCTTAAGTGGATTCTAAGATCGTGTAATATTATCTTCAATCCAGGATAATTCTTCTTATAACCCATATCTTGTCCTTTAACCCTTCATTATTCTATCATTCTGTCTAAGAATCTATCAGTCTTCAACGAATACACTAAAGTTCCGGAATTTCTCTTTTTCTTGCACTAAATAAAACAGGAATAACTATATTAAAATTTGCTTCTTACTATATAACTTCCCATGATACTGCAATACGTACAAACGAGAGTGAAATACAACTTTCAATGACAGTTGTATTAAGTTTTAAGAAGGTTTGAATTAATTCAAATTAAGGAAATGAAAATGTTTGAGTAACGTAAATAAACACTTAGGTAAAATTCTCGATAACACGGTAAATCATCGAGAATTTTACCAACAATTGTAAGCAAGCATTAATATTAGGTTATTAAATATTTAATATCTACTAAAGAAGGCAAAAAGCATCACTTACGTTTCTTTGCTGAGCTTAAAACTGCAGATAATCTCCAGATTGTCACCATCTACTCAGTATGGATAACTTTACGTACACGATTTCCCCCAACAAATACCCTACATCGGTCGTATAGTAAAACTTAATGCTCCGGATGAACAACCAACATCTTTCATAAAATTGATTGGACGGTGACAAGGATTTTCCTGTAAAATACAATTAAGAACTCATTTCTAGGTAGTACGTAGTTTGAAACGTGCAATAAATAATCAATGCTTAAATAATGTACTTACAATTCTCTGGTTCCCTTGGAAAGTGAAAAGATGGAATACATTTACTGCTACTGTGCTGAAATATCCTTTAGGGCGACATAATTCATCGCAATATTCGAAATTGTTTCACAAATTCAAAACGATGCAGAGACTAACAATGACGGTTACTCAAATGAGCTACTGCGGCTACTGCCAACAAAAAATAATTCGCGACACTGCTACCACGCTACGAGACTATGAACCGCTCAAGCTCAAACCAGCAAGATTTGTCAGTTTTCGTGTATGAAGGAAAAATGATTGTTTTCCTTATCATTTTGGTAACGTAAAGAAAAATAAACCATGAGAAATATACACGGAAATCAACTTTTTAATAACGTTTGCGATCGATTTCTTAACGATTCGTAAAACATATATGTTTTACGATTCTTTCATATGAATTTGAAAACGGATTGATGGATTTCCGATTCCATCGATGGATTTAAAAACGTACCCTTCGTCTGTAATGAATTTTAATTAAATAATCGAGTAAAACGTCGGCTGAATATTTTTTCATTATTATAAATTCACTTACAGAGATAACAATGGAAAAATAAATAATTTTATGCTGCTTCTTCCTTTAATATGTCATAAATGCATATTTATATTATTTTTTACTTAATTTGATAATGCTGCGGGTTATTCATCTTCCGTAATAGAATCACAGATTCTGTGTTTTATCCTTCTGCTTTTTTTGTTTTATGAGTAAATGAATTTGATATGGAAGAAAATCTTTCTTATATAACATTTTATAAATAATAATCTCACGGAAATGAATACGTTGTGGCCACGATTATATGACGTTTTGGCAATATCCAATGTGGTGATGACCACGTTCTTACCACCTTTTTACCACATTCACCACATTCGCCACCAAAATGCCACGTGGCGAAAAGTGGCGAACACGTGGCGTGTTTGCTGGGTTTGTCGTAACATAAACAGGCAGAGGAAAAATCATTAGTAAAATAATTTTGGGCGCTATAAAACAGAGAAATTTAAAGGAAAAAATCTGATGTGGCCAACACATGACTTTCTCCATATTTATTGAAAACAGAAGCCTATGACAGTAACATATAGATAACTCATAAACAATGAGTATTACAGAAAAATGTTTCAAGCAAAAGTTGTAGTAAAATACATTATCTATAACTTTTGTACAAATTGTGTATAAATACATCACATTCTGTCAGAGATATTTAAGAGAAACTACAATTTTTGGATAAAAAGCAACTTACGGTTAGCGAGTATTCACTAATAACTCCTAAACAATCAGTGTTATGAAAAATGTTTCAACCAAAGTTGTATTAAAGTACGTTATTTGTAACTTTTGTATATAATTGTATATACCTACATTGCATTCTAACAGAGATATGTATGAAAAACTTCCATTTTTGGATAAACAACAACTTCCGGTTAACCATTATTCAAGAATAACTCCTAAACAATCAGTGTTACGAAAAAAATTTTCAAACAAAAGTTGTAGTAAAGTACATTATTTATAACTTTTTTATAGAATTGTATATACGTACATTTCATTCTGACAGAGATATTTAAGAAACAAAATTTAGTTCCGGATAAACCGCAATTTCCGGTTAAGCGATTTTCATCAAAAACTAATCAACTCTTGGTATTGTTAGGAAAATACTAAATATAAATTTTGGAAATGATCGAATAATTGCTTTTTAAGATAGAGTGACCACAAACGTTTTTACCACAGGCAGACACACATGTTCGGGAAAATAGCGAAAACGAACTCTATGGGCCCCAAAACATCTATTTCCGTTAAAATGTGGAGGTAGATTATTTTGGTGGTTACAATACTTTCCCTATAATACGTATAGGGAGAAAGTAAAAATTACTGTCCAAAATGAGAAAACCTAATCATTGCAACGAGCAAAAAATTAACTCGAAAGAGTAATTGCTTAAATATATTAGAAGATGAAAGCTATGAAATCAAAAATCAAAATAAAAGAATAAATTATAGCTAACATGAAAAAAAATTGGCAGCGGTGGGATTCGAACCCACGCCTCCGAGGAGACTGGTGCCTTAAACCAGCGCCTTAGACCGCTCGGCCACGCTACCAGTAATAAAATTGATCGAATTATACTGTTTCAAATATTGTAATCATGAGGAATGTGTGTATATACATATCAGGTTATTTTCATGTCTCTGACTACACCTTACGATTCCTCAAATCATTTGTAAATCTTCTCCCTATGAATGGGCTAGCGGCAACAAGTGGCGCTCTTTGGAACTACTTTGCTATCCTTGGGAGAGAAGCAATTCAAGATAGCCCTTTATTTAGTGATTTAGTCCCAATCGATACATTCTAATTAATGAGTTTTAAAATGCTTCAGGATATTAAAACGTCCCTAAAACTAAAGACTATCTCCATACAGATTTCCATTTCGGATATGCAATTCATAGGTAAACTTTCTTGTAAATGTTAAAATTACCATTCAAGTAATCCTTTTACTCAATTATGTAACAGCAGGGATGAGTTGGAAATACTGAATGGATCTCTCATCCTTACATACCTGTTAAGAGAATTTTTCCCGAAAGACAGACGACTGAGCAAAGTCTCAACTTTCTTTCCCTTCAACGAAGGAGATATTCACTAATATGATTCTCATATGTATATATATTCACTAATATGAAAAAGGCTTCACATCATAACGAATATTTTTAAATCCTATGATAACTCGATAACGTAGGAAAAATAACTTTCTTTCTTCTAGATTTAAATGACTCTTTCGAAAAATATGAATGCCTAATTGCGTCGACTTCGCTCAAAGGATTATTAGCGGGAAACATGTTGTCATGATATTGGCTGATCGGGCTGATCGTTTCCTACTGGTACCTATCAAATATATAATCCAAATATGGATCCCACCATATCTGTGTCTAAGGTATTGTTCTCAATTAATTATTTTTGCTGCATATGTGTGAGTTTCAAGGCTTATACTTCAGAAGTTCATTTTTCCAGGGATGTTTTGTTTTTAAATCATCTGGGAAGAAACGAATTCGAAAAGGGGCTGTTTCAGTTAATGAACATTGGTTTAAAGAATATGAAGCCCTTAAATTAACCACAACACGAAAACAGAAAGTGAGTGATTACAAATAATTCTGTTTAAGGAGAAAAAGTGTCGAATTTTATAATGATTTGGCTATGTTTTTAGGAATTTTACAGCCAAGAATATGAAAAATTTGTCGATGAAATCGTGGAATTCGTTCAATCATCTAAAGAAATGTTATCAAATCCTTCATCTCATTTAGTTCCTGCTGCTTTAGCTCTACCAGGTACATGTATATGATTTTCTTTGTTACGTTTGTTTAAAAATGATTTTATATTCAAAACACTATCCACAAACTAAATTTATTTACCCAGAAAAGATTTTTATTCATTGACTGAAGTTACCTATAAAGTTTAATAATGGTTTACGTACAGTACAATAGAAATAATCATCACGTTTTCAGATCAGACTTTAAATTCTTCCGAAAATATCTTTGTATTTACTGCCTGTGTAATTGGTACAGTTTACAATTGGTTCAAATAATTTTTATCCGCATTTCCATGAACAGGAATGGCTTTGGCTGATCATGAACATATATTTTTTCATCTTATATCAAGAATTAAGGATAATGTGACAAGCCATGTGGCCTTATTGAAGGGAAAAGATTGCCCTTCTATCAAAATTGCTGTGGAGTCGATTGTTCGTCAGTTTACTGCTGTTCTTCGACCAAAGGTAATATTTAATCACTTGAAGTGCGACTTTAACACAGCATAATAATGAGACCATTTGATAGTTTCCAAATTCGCCATCAGTGTTAAAGGTTTCTAGTATTGGTTTGCGAACAAGCTTAACAACATCTACGTCTATGGATCCTTTGTTCTCCATTGAGAAGAGTTGACCCCCCATTCCTTGTAAATGCATGGTGCAATATGTTCGCTAATTTGAAAGAGTATAAAGGTACTTTTCACTGAGATTTTCTTAATAAAGATGTGATTATTTCCACAGAAGAAAAATGTCAAAATTGAATCTTTTAGTGTCCTCTAATTTTTCAATTCGTAATTTTCTACGTCTGGCGGATTTTACCTCTGAAATAATTTTCGTTTATACATTATGTCTTATAGTCATATAGTCTTTGGTTTTCTCTGAATTATCATAATTAAATTTATCACTTCACAATTCACAACTTCCGCAGAAAAAGAAGAAATCTAAGAAGAGTGATTTTTTGGAGGAGGAAATTGATAGTTCCGAGTCAGAGGATTCTGATGATGATACTGGTGTCTTTATGTCAGAGCTCAAGAGAAGTAAACTCAATTTCTTATCATTGAGTAATTGGTATTCTGATATTGAAAACGATGAGAGCAAGGGGAAGAAAAAAGGGGCTTCCAAGAACTGGAGAAATCCTTTGGTGATCATCATATCTGATGTTGAAGGGTCATCACCAAGTGTTTTGCAAGACCTAATATATATTTCCAAGTAAGCAGTACAGAGCATTTTTATGTAAACTGGATGGAATAGCTAGCCGTGTTTGATTTAGTCAATCATTCAGTTTATATGTTTATTTATAAAGCAATTATAATTAATAATTTAAATTCTTTTTGCAGGAACTACTTAAATAAGTTACCAATAGTTCTTATTTTTAGCATTGCTACAGCTCCTTCTCTTTTGGGGCGATATATTTCGGAGCACACACTATCATACCTTAGTCTGAAATATATATCATCATCCTCCTCATTTGCCATTCTTCCAAAAATGATCAAAGAGGTTTGTATTCATTATTTTCTTTCAAATAGCAATAGATGGATTATAGATTGAAATCAGTCAGAATTTTCAGCTCAATGATATCAATTTTGAAAATAACAGTTGGATAAAGCTACATTTATAGTGATAATTTCAATGTAATTTCCTTCAATTGTCGAAATCTATAGCTTCAGGTATGGTACTATCATATTGAGTGTATCAACTCAGGATAAAATGCTTTCTCTTTGCCATTTAGAAACATTTAAGATTACATTTTGTTATTTACTTTTCCCCACTATTTTCTCAATTTCTTTAACCTGTTAGTGCATTGTTATCTATGGCTTAATTTCTGTGTGCCAAGTTTCTTTTTAATATCATGTGTAGGTAAAAATAATTTGTCTTTCTCTTCTAGTTTGCCTTATCCAATGATACACTTTTTCATTTGGGTGGAAGAACATTGAAGATCCTTGTGGACACATTTGTTTTCCTAGATAATTCTTTAGCTGGATTTATGAGAATGTATCAGGTATGTACATGTTTAGTATATGGCATATCATTTATTTAATGTAAATATGTTTGATTTTCCTTAGTGCGCAAGTGTTTAGGCGTTTTTAGGTGCTAATATTCTGTTTGGCATAATATTATTATATAAATGTTGGAAGTTTTGAGCATGATCATCTGATAGTAACTTTTTCCTGCAGTGGATTTTCTAGAAAAGTTATAATTAAAGGGTTTGATGACATTAATGTACACTAATACTCTTCAAGTAGCGTATTAGCATGCCACAAAAAGGAATTCATTTCAACTGTGGAGGACTAGCTTAGTTTTCTTAAGATCTGTGTTCAACATTAATGCAACATCCAGTGGTGCTTATGATTGGCCACTTCATGAACTGTTTGTAAGGAAGTAGTGAAGTGAAGGGTAGCAACAAGAACATTGGCAAGCAAGGGTAGAGGTAGTCTTTCAGGGATGGAAAATGGTCTGTCTGGAACTGCTAGTGGTGAATTTGTTTGGAAGATATGTGAATCTCTGAAACATTTATGAGCATCATTGAGACCGTTTGTGCATATCCTTTTATCTGTGAGGCTGAAAAATGAAGGGATTATAAAAGACCTTTCTTATGGGCACCAAACAAGTCCTTTGTAGCTGGGGCCCTTAAGATATCAGCTATGCCACCATTTGATCTTGATGTATAGCTCCTAGAGATCTACCTAAATATTCTATTTCCAGGTATCTAGAATTGCTGAAATTCTATAAATTCAACCTTGTGGGCTGGAGAGATCTGTTGATGAAAGAATGTGAAAATTACTATTGGGAAATCATTTTTCTATTGTTACTGGCATATTTACCAAGTAATACTCTTATATAAATGGTTAATTCATTTTACATTGCCAAAATGAATCCTGAATTTGTTATGCATGAATGAAATTCTTACATTTAAGAAGGTTATCTCTGGAATGAATTGATAGAACTACTTGAATGTTGTATTATTATACAGTAGAGATGGGACAATCGATTGAAAAAAACAATCGAATAGTTATTCGATTGTTTTGGAATTTATTCGATTGTTTTCATTCGAATGAATTCACTCGCTTTCGTAGGTTGGACAGGACGCAATTGCTGGTCAGGGTCAGTAACACCTGGCTGCAGGGATATCGGATCAGATATACATATACACTCGTATATATGATATCTATATTCATATTTCATCAGTATCACATATCTGTACCAGACTTCCACTAAATGGGATGACGTAACGAGCCACTTCCATCCTCTCCTCTTCGACGCATATCAAGTAAACAAGTGAAAAATCGAATAAATTGAGTGAATTAATTCGATTGTTTTTAGCGAGTGAAAAAAAATCGAATAAATCTATTCGATTTTTCACTCACTTCCTCTGAACGAGTGAATCACTCACTAAAAACAATCGAATAGATTCATTTGATTTTTTTCTACTCACTCAAAACAATCGAATAAATTCACTCGGTTAGGATTGAGTGAAAAATCGAAACGCTTTAAAAGAGTTATTCTATTCTAATATATCTAATTGAATTCGTTCTTAGTAGTTGTTCCTGAAAAAAATAATTTGTCACTTCATTTTTAACTTTTAAAATATTATATATATGGTTAAAAATGAAAAATAATTCATAGCCCAGTAAAATCCGATTAGAAAAAATGCATGCACAGAAAATGACAGAATTTAAATTTTTGCTTGATATCTAGTCTATTTTTAGTTTTTTTAATTAAAAATAATTGTGAAACATAAAAATTGAAAAAATAAGATTTATCAAGATAATGATTCTTTTCCAAACTTCATACGAACTATTTTTCAAAGCAATAATCGAAAATATATATTTCTATTTATAAATTTGATTTGGATTATTTCTGTGTTAGTATAATACTTAATTATTACTGCAAATTTTTCATACCTTCCAATTTCGTACTCTCCGAGAGTTATTCATATTTCATCAGCATCACATATCCCTGCCAGACTTCCCCTAAATGGGATCATGTTATGTGCCACTTACATCCTCTGCAACGCGTATCAAGTAAACGAGTGAAAATTGAATAAACCGAGTGAATTTATTCGATTGTTTTTAGTGAGTGAAAAAAATCGAATAAATCTATTCAATTTTTCACTCACTTCCTCTGAACGAGTGAACCACTCATGATTTTTTTCCACTCACTAGAAACAATCGAATAGATTTATTCGATTTTTTTCCACTCACTAAAAACAATCGAATAGATTTATTCGATTTTTTCCACTCACTAGAAACAATCGAATAGATTTATTTGATTTTTTTCCACTCACTAAAAACAATCGAATAGATTTATTCGATTTTTTTCCACTCACTAGAAACAATCGAATAGATTTATTCGATTTTTTTCCACTCACTAAAAACAATTGAATAGATTTATTCGATTTTTTCCACTCACTAGAAACAATCGAATAGATTTATTCGATTTTTTTCCACTCAGTAAAAACAATCGAATTAATTTTTTACTCGGTTAGAAATGAATGAAAAATCGAAACGCTTTATTCGAATAATTCGATTAAAGCAAACAATCGAATTATTCGATTGTTTTCAATCGATTGTGCCCACCTCTATTATACAGCATGCTATACTGTAAGATTCTTTCAATTCTGAAATGGAAGAATGATCTTTTATGGGCAATAGTACAATAAGATCTTTCTTCTCCACTCATTAATATGATTAGATGTATGTGGCCTAATGTACTGTTTATTTCTTTTATTAAGTTTTGTTTAATGGAACACTTCTATGGAAATCCTGTGAGTGCTCTATGCTGCTCATTGAAAGATCTGAAACCTGTTATTAAAAGCCTTACTTCTGCTGACTTGGAGTCAGTCAGGCAGCTCCCATCGTTCCGTAGATATGTGGAAAGTAAACCAGCAAAAGAGAGAGCTCCCCTTTTGCTTGATGATACACATTTAAAGGTATATATATTTTTCTTTACGTTAATATTATGGGGATTTTAACTATGCTCTATGGTCTGCTATTACCTATTTCAAATTTTTAGTTATTTTAAGTAATCTTTGCTGCAGTTTTCAAAAAAGATGTGAGAAATTTGTTAGTTATCTTAATCTTAAGTTAGCTGCATGTTGATGCAAATTTCATCTTATAACATTGCTGTAGAAAAATAAGCTTGAGTTTCTGTACAAATCATCCCAAAGATATTTGTATCAATTTTTTATGCTCCTGTGCTAGTGTATCCATTTAAATGTTTTGGTAAATAAAATAAGTAAGTCTTTGAAGCAAGAATATTTATAATTATGTTCTGTGACCAAAGGTAGAACTTAAACCATAATAAATTATCAAGCATCTAATCTTGTAGAATTGCATGAAAAATATATCTAATGGCAAAACATTTTGGCAAATACGTATTTATAAACGTTAGTTCTTAAGTTATAAAGTCCAATGTATGATGCTTAATAATTGCTTTTATTACTGGCTGTAAGTTATTCTGCATTGAGTTACTGCAAAGAATTGATTTTTCCTTGTTCGAATGAAGTATATTGATGTATATCTAGATTTATGGATATAGAATGTCCAATAATTCTCTATTATACTTAATTTCATAATGGTTGGTCCTGAGTCCTTGTAAGTATATTTTACTTATTTTTCAGAGAGTGATACATCAGTTAATGACTGACCTCCATGCTAGAATGTGGGAATTTCACGCTGCTGTTAAAGTCCTGAATGCAATCACCTCACAACTTCCAGGACCTCCTTTTGGACATGAGGTCATATCTCTAAAATTTTATTTAAAAATTTAATTTACTTAACAGAATTATTTTATAAGCATAAATATCTATTGTTTTTATTTAATATAATTCATTCAGCATTTAATATTGTGATGTAATATACCGTATTTGATGGCATATAAGACGCACCTTTTTTCCTAAATTATGTCTCGAAAAATTTCCCTGCGTCTTATATGTGAAGGTTCAACCTCCACAGGTCAACTTTCAATACTGAATGCTATTTTTAGCCCAGATGGTCTATACTACCTATTTCATAATTGCATTCAATGATTGTGTTAATATTTGGCTTTTACGAAACGCGACAACTAAAAGAAACTACATTTTAAGTTATTGTGGTACCGCGCTTTCGCACAGAATATTAAAACTTTTTTTCCTTGTGAGTGGCCAACTTAATGAGGGTGCGTCTTATACGCCGGTGCGTCTTATATGCCGTCAAATACGGTACGTATTGCCTGTTTTATACACAATGGAATATGGATTATCAGTTATTACCAATACTTACCGTGTTTTTCGCCGTATAAAACACTCCGGAATATAAGACGCACCCAATTTTAAAGGAGGAAAATCTAAAAAAAAGATTCTGAACCAAATACTGTAGTAAAATATTTTATATCAACTGTATAAAGTTAACAGCAGTTTAAGAATAATTTTATGTCAACCTTGTAACATATTAAGAACTATCTATATATACTCTCATTATCTTTACTCTCATTACTTTACTCTCATTACTCTCGTTCTGTTTTCGGTCGATCTGTTCGGATTGCGGAGGCAAACTATTCGTCGTGTAAGACGCACCAACTTTCCCCCCCAGTTATGGGGAAGAAAAGGTGCATCTTATACGGCGAAAAATACGGTAATACAAGCCTAAAATTTGGCCCATTATAATTTTCCTTACTATTCACCTTCAGTTTAACTTGATAAATTGAATTATATTTGCTGTTTAAATGATATATAGTTGGAATGATGAACATTTATTCATAATAGGGTCTAATACTAACTTAAGAGACCATTTATGTAATGTGTTACATAGTGTTACATATATTCAGTAATATTTCAGAATGCCTTGTTTTTTTTTTGTGAAATTAGATGAAAAAGAAGGGTATATGAAAATGGTACTCGGGGTATTGTATAGTTAGTGTAAGCTGTATTTTGATTACACCTAATGTGATTTCTTTAGAGTAAAATTTTCATGTTAATGATGTTTTTTTTTGTTGCAGATTCATGAAACATACATAAAAGCTACCACTAAAGACATTTTGTCTTCTCCTGAATTTGAAGAGGCATTTAAATTATTAAAACTTTCATCTCAGGAAGAATTTCTTGGAAAGTTCCAGGATATCTGCCTAATACTTCAAGGTGATTTGATGATATTTATTTTAAACAAATTGATCTGCGATTTTCTCATTTATATTCAAAAAATATATAGATAAAGTTGAACTAGGAGTGAAAAATTGTGACATCTGGGACTCAAACCCAGGTCTCCCACTTTACAGGCAGGTGTTCTAACCACTAAACTACCATGCCATCCCAATTTCACTTCTGTTAAAGGAATGCTTTATGAGCAGATAGTGGCGCTCAACATAGTGGCGCTCCACATAGTGGCAACAACCACCACCAGGGGTCCTCACTGAGGCAACCGACCCACAAATTGATATTTAGAGGAATCCCCTCAAAGGAAACAAGAAAGAGAGAGAGAGATCCACTATCTGATCATAAAGCATTCCTTTAACAGAAGTGAAATTGTGGTGGCATGGTAGTTTAGTGGTTAGAACACCTGCCTGTAAAGTGGTAGACCTGGGTTCAAATCCCAGTCATGTCACGAACTTTGGGTTTAAAGCGCATGCTTCCTCGTGCAAAGTAAAATTTCATCGTTAAGTTCTTTCAATATATAGACCTTTAGAATCTGAAATTTTGGCTGTGGAGTAAACTTGCACTAGTCATGAAAAATTTGGTTTGGTTAAAGATGTATGGATAACGTTCCACCAATATGCTATTGATGTTTTGACTTTAAGAGCCCCTACATACTATAGACTAAACTGTTGGCAGGTAGTATTTCAATGAAATGGATTTGGGTTGCCCATTTAACTTCAATTTTGAATTTTTTAGCATATGCTCTTACGTTAGAATTTCACCATAGACAACTACTGGTATTTCATATGCAGTGTATACTCCTATAAATATACATAAATAGCAGCATACATGTATATAGCAAACACGTACATGGCAATGTGAATGAAGTGACGCATGTCTTAAGGTGTGTTTTAGATTCACAGGAAAATGATTTTTCTTTTTCTGTTACTCAAATTTTGGAGTACACATTACATTCAATGGTGCATTATTTTATAGTGAATGTGGTATGATTCAGTATTCTCATAAGATTTTTAAGCATTTACAAAGTAACATGAATTTATTATAAATGTATATGATAATGTTATTTTGAAAAGTTCTTTTCTCTTAAAATAGCTTGTTTGTCATTTGCTAAACTTATACTTACAGCTTTACTCACATGAAATTTTCTCTCTTTTTGATAGATTCAGTGAAAAATTGTCCAGGTACTGGAAGTAACATCGGAGAATATCTAGAAGATATGAGGAAATCACTGGATAAAATGGCTGGTGAAGAACAAGAAAACAATGGAGTGTTATTATCACCTTCGCAAACTCCTAGAAAGAGTAAAGTATCTGGTATCGTCAAGGACAGTCCATCCAAGGCTGCTTGCAGTCCAAGCAAAAACACCAATAGAAAAGAAATTCCACCGTGTAGTCCAGCCAAAGACAAGCTTTCAAGATCTAAAGAAATTAAGGAAGAGCACTCAAGTCCAGCACGCAGTCCTCGCAAGAGTATTAGTGATGTTGCTTCAAGTGATCTTCATAACAGTCCATCAAAGAGGTCTCGTGGTCACGCAGTCGATGGTGCTCTCAAGGAATCCACCCCTCCTAATAGTCCAAGAAGGAGGTTAAGTCCATTAGGAGAAACTCCTGGAAGGCATTCTCAAGAAAATCTCTTGCAAACACCCAAAGAAAGCACTCCTAAGAGGTCTGGAAACACTCCGAAGAAATCCAATAGCGCAACAAAGGATTTAATGAAAGAAACTTTAGCTGATTTAGGACTTGGGTCGGGAAAAATGGATAGAAACCAACTGAAGGAAGTAAGTGAAATAAAATTTGCCAATGTATGAGCATGCAACCTTTTGGGTCTTTTTTGTTGGCATTTCCGTATCAATTCTATTTTTTAAGTAATTGGGCCTATATTATTGATCCTATCTGCATATTTTGCCTGAAGTGAAGTAATTTCTTTGTTTATTTCATATGCTTCTTTGCTTCTACTTAATATTTTCTAGCCATCACCAATTTTAAATAAATCAGAACATTCAAATGAGTATGAAAAATTTTCTACTTATGTTTAATTTAACCCTCATATGGATTGTCTGCGCCTTTGCGGTGCTGGTGGTTTTTAAAATGCTTGAAATATTGCCCAATCTCATGGATCTTGCTGAAACTTTCAGTAGTCTATTTTTTCTGCATTCTTAGTCTACAAGTTTAATTTTGCCAGCATTGTGCGAGTAGTTTTTATTTTATTGGCCACTAATGGAAAAAGTTACGTCGTTGGATTTACGGCGCCACTGCGGCTACGCGAGTTTTCTCGTCGCTATTTCGGTCTGTCAATACTCATTTAATGGTTCTTATTTTACGCATGAAATGGTATATTATATTTATAATCATAATATTTAAACGATGAAGCTTTCTAAATAATTTAAAATTGTTTAACATAGGGCCTAGTTTGCTATGCCAAATTTCTTTCATCTATTATCCAAGTATCATAAATTTTTATTTTTTACAATGTTCTTTTATAAAACTTCATCTAAATACAATAATAGATTTTAGAATTTCGTGGCTAGCCTAAGGGTGTTATTTCTATGGCCTCTGTCATTATTTGACATCAAACGGAAAAGAATGCAGTGCTAAAGGTTTTTATTCATAACTTCTGTAATAATGGGTTCAATCGAACAAAACACAGTTAAAAATAAAGAATATCGAAGTTAGTAGCATTATCAATAAAAAAACTTGCTAAGAAGAGCCAAATTTGGAAGATAATGACAAAAAATACCGCAGCGCCTCTGCGGCGCCGAAAATCCAACGACGTAACTAAATTTGTAAATCCATATGAGGGTTAACATTGACAACAACTACATTGTGCGTAAGTCTTTATTTACCAATCTGAATGATTAAATTATCAGTTGCAAAATTTATAATCTTTTGTTTTTTTTTTCATTGCTTACATTTACTAGTCCTATGGGGCTACATATACCTGATTTGCTATCATTCTTGACCCATAATCTTTCCAGCCTTCTGTTGTCTGTCAATATTTAGGTCTAAAGCAAGGCGTAATGGCTCAATATTTTTCAAATTACAGAGGTTGTTGCTGATGTCAAGGCAGAAAAAGGAATTGCTTGCTAAAGAGGAGTCAAAATGGGATGCATTGAAGGAAAAAGTGCTTGATAGCTTAAAGAAAGCACTTGTGACCAGCCTGGGGGAAGGCTCTCCACCTCTTCTCTCGTTTCCTCTTTATGAGGTGGCTGTATTCGAGAATGTGAATTCATTGAGGACTCATCTCATTCCTCCATCACCACAAGCCGCACTACATTCTGCTCTCACTAATCCAACGCAGTATCTAGAGGTAAATGAATGTTTGTTTTCATTCCTTGGGTAAGAAATGAGATTTGAGCTCGGGCATTCATGTATTCTTTAGTGTACACAAGTAAAACACATGTTAAAATGAAGTTTTTGAGAAATATTTAGCATATTCTTAGAAAACTTACTAAATAAATAGTTAAGGATATATTAGAAGTCTGTTGAAACCGCGTATGGCATGTAACAAGAGTTGCATTACAACGAGTGATTTTTTTGGCCTTGTCTGTCTTACAGCAAAAAGGATAGGGAGTTACATCCGTTGTAACGAGTGGTTATTTCTGAAGTATTGGTATAAAGAGTGCCACGTTTCTATGTTTGTCTTGCAGGAGGCATATCTCAGAATCCTCATTTGATGTGAGAGATGAAGTCTGACTTGCAAACAGTAATCCGAGGCACATTATTTCTTTAAAGGGAAGAATTGCTTTCATTGAAGGCATTGTTTATGAAGTGCGTGAATTAAAAATATCTTGAAAAGGCAGTTTGATACAAATTAGAGGTACCTTTTCCACATGATGGTTATCGCTCTTTCATTAGTGGATCATTAGACTTTAGTCTATGCAGCACTAGTTTATGAATCAATGAAGTAATATTTTTTATGCAAAAGTCCTTTTTTACATACCGTATGTGACGGCATTTAAGACGCACCTTTTTTCCTAAATTATGTCTCGAAAAATTTCCCTGCGTCTTATATGTGAAGGTTCAACCTCCACAGGTTAACTTTCAATACTGAACGCTATCTTTAGCCCAGATGGTCTATGCTACCTATTTCGGCTCCACTACATCAGTTATACTCTGATTATCACTTTGGTATTACTTATAATGAACTTCCATCATGTAGTTCAAAAATGAAAATTGGGCGGATTTGGACTATTTTAGCGCTATCTGGCAGAGGTATCGCGGTATTTTCAGGTTTGGATCTCGCAATCCTGCTGATCATAACAAAACAGCGTGTCCTCTTCTTGCTGAGTAAAACTATTTATTTAAAAAAATACCCTCGGAAATATGACTACAGGAAATAAGAGATTAAACTACACTATTCAATATAAACTAGGAGTGTTAAATTACGCTAAAGTGCATGGACACAGCGCAGCAGCAAGGCATTTTGGTCAACCACCTACAGAAAAAATGATACGTACTTGGCGACTGCAGGAAGATCAATTGAAGACTGCTAAAAATCATAATATGTTTTCCACGAATCTGTATTTTATATTGTATCTGCTTTATTTTTTATTTTGTTGGATTGATTGCCGTTCAATTATTGAAATATTTAATGTCAAAATAGCTTCCATTTGTTAAAATTTATTAATAGTAAATATCTTTGGTAATCGCATTCAATGACTGTGTTAATATTTGGCTTATACGAAACGTGACAACTAAAAGAAACAATATTTTAAGTTATTGTGGTACCGTGCTTTTGCACGGACTATTAAAACTATTTTTCCTTGTGAGTGGCCAACTTAATGAGGGTGCATCTTATATGACGGTGCGTCTTATATGCCGTCAAATACGGTAATTCTTAAGCATTTATGTAAGAATCAAAAACTCTGCAGTTCCATTATGCCACACTTGCTACCCTTGGATTCAAGACATTGCACATTTAGTATTTGAAATCTGCTATAGTGTGTATGCTTTATAAAGAGTACTTTTTCAATTTTTGTCAGCTCTCATTATAATAGTGGGCTTCTACTGTATTTACATTTAATATGAGTTTTTTATTAACAGTTTTTGAACTTTTCTTTTGGTAGTGTGACTGCTGTGCACTGCAGGATGATTCAAGTATACTCCCCTCTTTGCCTGATGCTTCCATTGTGTACAAACTTCATCTGGAATGTGGGCGAATGATTAATCTTTATGATTGGCTACAGGTAAATTTATATTTCTTCTTGACCTCTATTTAATCAATCTGTGAATGATGATAGTCATTTATGTGACTCGTTGGATTTTTTTCTTGGTTATGAGTATTTTACTTACATTTTTAAGAGTATTCATGCTTATTATTTATTCATATATTATAAAAAATTAATTTCTCTTATCAGAAAGCTTGTTAATTATTATCCTTCTGTCAAAATTATCCTACCTAAAAAAGTACTTAACATGAATACTCTTGAGTTTAATGAGTAAAACTTTTCATTTGCCATCTTACTTTTAAGAAATGATCAAAAATAGAGCTTTGAAGTACTACTCTGATTGATTACAGGTGAGAGTGATAAGGAAACAATATATCACACTTTTATATATATATATATACACTTTCCATTCAGATATTCTAACAGTCATGTCACTATTTTTACCTCTTGTTTTACCTTGATATAATTGTTGAATTTATTTAATTTGTTTTCATTAAATAGAACTTTAGAATTGTTGAAAAAAAATGTCAAGGGAACTTTTGAGCATGAGTTAAATTTTTTTAAAATTAAGCAGTCTTCATTTAGGAACAATATGGCATATATTTATACCAAAATCCACCTAAAAATACCAATATCCAACTTTCGTCCAAATCGACTAATGTTCATCCTGTTGGAGCCAGATATGGTTGAAGTCAACCACTGACTGCATACTAAAAATTTTCTTGACAATCATATAGAAGTTGTTGATGTAAAAGTAAAGTTACATATTGTGATTAAAAGTAAATTAGATTAATGATAGTACAGTGTACATTTTAAATTGAATTTGTAATTTTAACGAACTGTAGAATATTTATTGCTTATTTCAAGAATAGAATGTTTCGTGCTTTGCTTTTTAATCAAAATATGAAATAGGAATCAAATCCTTAGATACATCTAACTCATAGTTGAGTCATCTCATGTTGGTAATTAATTTTTTCCTTCTGTTGCCTATATGCTTTATTGATGATTGATTTATTTCAGGCCTTTAGTATGATAATTAATTCTAACAGCGATGAAGAGAAAGAGGCACAGGTGGATGTAAATATGCAGTATCCTTTATTGAATATCTGTTTGAGTTATCTTTGTGCATGCCATGTTTGAGAGTTTTTGCATGAAATAGAACTTAGCTATGTGGCTTTAGGATGATGTGTCAGGTGTAATGTATTCCCAATAATACTGCATGATTCTGCCTGCGAAACTTTCCTGTTGTCATATTTCTGTTTAATGAGGTTCATCTCGGAAAATTGGCATTCAACACCTTTTATTTAATAGTTACCTCCTGTCTAGGAAATGGATTTTTTAATATAAATTCACTGTAACTGTAATTCAAACAATATATCTTCGTTAAATCCTCATAACTTCAGTTTTATAGGAAACCACCTTTAGTTTGTTATTTGTGTTTATTAATATCTCTTTTTGCTAATTATAAACTAGGTTTTCATGCTACATTTGCTGTTTGTGTGTAAACCAATCACTAAGACTTGAACTGTGTGTTTTATCTCATGTCAGTCTTTGAATTGTCAGGAAACCTTTCTACTTTGTTCAGGCAAACCAAATAACATATCTTAAGATTTCTTAGCTATTTTTATGCTGTTTTCACTACACTCACATTAAAGATACTAGATATAGAAAGTCAGGTTTGTGTTGTCTTCATCTTGATGTTTGTGGTCTTTGTTCATGAGTCAATAAATGATATTAAAGCATTGATTTTGGTAATTTTGTCCTTAATGACCTTCCTGAGTTCCTGAGTAAATGCTTAGGTAGCACCAAATTTCAAAATACATTATTTACTATAATTATATGTTAAAATAATTAATTATTTTTTATATTACATTTAGTGTCTTACATTATTTGCGTGACTAAAGGATGTCCAATGCTTATTTCACCGTGTTGAAAGTGCTCATCAAAGTGAAGTTAATTTCTCACTCAACCTAAATATTATCAATTTTTACAGAGTGTATAATTCCATGGGAATCTAAATTTGAAAGAACATGGCATTCATTCTTTTTTATACATTAATCATAATATAAATATATCAGTTACTAAGACACATTAGTGAACAATAAAATAATGGTCAGCTTCACCTTAGGAATATTTGTTATGGTGCTTGATAAATCTTGTATTCTGAGAAAAGAAAGATTGGTACTTTTCCACTCAATTTTATTCAGGAGATTATTGGATTCAGATCCTTGGTGTCTCTGCCAACAAGTTTATCGAAATGCCATCATTATGTTCACACCTGAAGATGAATTTGAGTTGGAGGAACAAGTTGTCTCCTGAGTAGACTTGGGTGGTACAGTAAGTCTTTCTTACCTCAATATGAAGTTTGATTTCCATTTCATCTGAGCTGTCTCCATGAATTTAAATAACACGTGGTTGCATGCAATCATATACTGTTTTTTATGTCTCTTTATTTTTTATACTAAAAGTGAAACATATTTTGCATGATGTTAAATAAGGTTTTGAAAAGTAGAATTAAGTGATTGAATAATATTTTATTGAATCCCATACACCTCAGTTTACTGCTTCTGAATGCTTTTTTCTGAACTGTGGCTGATGCAAACATTTATTCTGTAATGGTTAATCTGGCCTACTTGACCGTTGGACTTTATATATCTGTATTCTCTATATACTTCTTGGGTGTGATGTGTGACCCATCTTTGCCATTTCTAAAATTGTATGCATTTATGTTGCCTTTCTGAGAATATATTTCTTCAAGCATTGCATTCCTTAATACAACGCTTCAGAGCTCGTTTCATGCAGGCTGTGGCTGAGCTGCAGTTCATGGGATTTGTCAAAACTACAAAACGCAAAACTGATCATGTCCTGCGACTTACTTGGGGAGGAATATCCTCATAGAAATAATTATGACCAGTTGTTACCATTTTAAACATTCCTGTTTTGTCAATGCTCCATTTGCCTTCAGAAGTCATTTATCTCACATTGGTGAGCATTACGGCTTCACTCAAATTGTGATCATACTTTGTGATTTGTTCTTGTTATGAATTTTTTATAAGGAATTGATATTTTATACATCCATTTGAACCATGTCTTTCGTGAATATTAATATTGAAGTAATAATAATCATGCATTTTATAATTGAATCATTTTATTCCATTCATCATTCCTGACTTTTACTCCTTATAATTATATTAAATCTCATGGAAATCTTGAAACTTTTTCATATCGCCAAGTGAAGGGATGATTTTGATGTACACCAGATTATTATTTAGGCTAGCTTCATTTAACAGAATTCAGGTTACAGAAGTAGTAGCTTAACAGAGCTTTTCAGTTATCAATTAATCTGCTTAACGGCACTGTCAAATTGTTCATTTGAAGATTATTGGTTGCAATGTAAGATGCTGTTTCTTTTGTCCAAGGGTGTTTTGATTTCAAGTGAAGGGATAAAGTTATCAGTAGAAAGAGCAAAAGAAATATTTTTCTTGTTTGTCTTACACTTTTGATATATAATTTCTTACTTCAAGGCAATACCTGTATTAGGATCTTTTAGGATAAAAATTGTCAATTTTCTCATGATTTATTGTCTCGGACTAAAGTAATAAGAGTTTATAGCTTATTATTATTTGTGCAGCTTTAAGAGGGGAACTTGCATTGTTAAATTAGTTTCTATTTAAAGCACATATAGTTTTAAAATCTATCACAACAAGAATTTATGATGAAATATTGATTGTATCGAAACTCGTACATTCTTCAGGTTAATAATGTTTACTACGAGGTAGAATAATCGGGCAAAGTAAAAAATCAAACTGGTAAAGTAAAAATAATTTACTGATTCTGTCATTACATTGAGTTATATTAACATCCCAAAAGGTGTATTTTTCAAGGGAACCGTCGACCTTATTGATCGTCTGATATTTTTATGCTCATTTTTTTTCATGCTTTACATATTTTCCGAACGAAAATGGTTCATAATACATTTGTGAAGTTTTGCAGTTTTCTAAATTCAGGGATGGTTGAGATATCCGCAGACAGATGGCGCGGAAGTATTGTTTCCTCCACATGAGTTGATTAGAGTGCGACAACGGCATCTGCTGCGAGCCGCCGCTTCAAGCACAGCTATTGGATTAATTTCGTGCGCCAAGTTGACTTCAGGTACACTGAGATTAGTTAAGTAATTTCTCGCATTCCGAGATATATAATGATGATGGCATGAAAAAGCGTAGTAATTGAAATGCTTAGTGGCTGAGAACAGATTTAAAATTTCTGATGGATTGTTTTACTATAAGATAAAAAGTAGCTCTAAACCTACTTGTGTATACGCCGTTGAAAAATGGTTCTGGTAATAGCTCATTGACAGCTAGACAAATCGTTTCAAGATTGTGTTTGCTTTCCTTAACATTGAAGAGACAAGCATAATCTACTTTATTATAGCTTATGCGACGTATTTTTTTGTAACGCGTAGATATCGAATTTTTCTAGTATCGATTTTATAGAAAGATCCATTGTTTTAGTATTGTTGGAAGTGTAGCGCAGCTTAGGTAATTTCACATGTGCCCACGTGCCACCGAGAATGGAACCCGGACCACCTTCACCAAAGTCGAATGCGCTGCCCACATGACTAACCGAGGCTCAAGAAAGATTCATACAACCAGAATATGCTAAAGGTTCCAGGCGGTACATTATCCTATTATTACACAAGATGGTGAGAACAGCGCCTCCTTATAGAGATTTACAGCACAAATAGGCTTGATGTCTCGAATACCTTTCAGTGTATCCTAAGTTGATATTTATCAGAACGTGTGGAAACCTTGAACATCGCATGATCAGCGAATGATTTAATGTATAAACTATGTTGCGTATTTTAGAAATACCTAACTTTCCAGAATAAATAGACCATGCGTGTTGGTATTGTATCGGTGAGTAAGTGATCAATGTGTAATTGGCTAGAGAGAGAAACTGTATCAATGCAGAATCTTTTCATATTCTATGTAGGAAATGTTTCAAAGACTGAATTTAGCTTAGTGTTGATTATTCCATGATATTGTCTTGCCGATTTTTTGCTAAAATTTCTACAGGCTTGAACAGCAAATATGCAGTATAACCGAGGGATCTGATATACTCCTTAAGCCCAATAATTTTCGTGAAAGATTTTAGTAAATCTATCAGAAATCAAGTAAAAACATTTTTATAAACCTTTATTTGCGATTGAAAAATATTTTGAACCAATTGTCGATTTATTTTTACAAAAGAAACGGAGTGAAAAATCTACCTTGAATGTTTGACTCAATATGCCAAATTTTACTTTTTATGTGCAAACGCTTTGTGGTTTATAATTTGACCGCGAATGAAAATGAAACGAACCTTTTCCATGGAGGCCTCCGTACAAAACACATCATATAATAGGGAGGAATACCCTTTATGATAGTCTAGATGATGATCGCTTTCATACTAAGTCTAGATGATATTTAAATTCGTTTCCTCGTACTTGCTGGCGTCCAGTTAATTAGTTATAACTTGGGTTATGACTTGGGACTCGATCTGTAGTGATTGCTTAGCGATATTATCAATTAGATCACTCTCACATTTATAAGGTGGAAAGTGCATCCATATTTATTAAATATTAGCCATATTAAACAAATTTAAATAAAATTTAATTAATTAAATTAACTTTAAATTAAATGCTTCGAAAATAATCGAAACATGAGATTGTGATGGTTGCCTCAAATTTATGCACACACAGATTTATACATTTCCACAAAAATTTTTAATTTTTGTGGGAAAGTATCTGTGTTCAGTTATGTCTTTCCACAATATCTCGGCCGCATCGATAGATTATATTTCCTTGAAGGGGTTGTTGAAAAATCATGATTAGATGTGATTGGAAAATATAAATAAGTGACCCAAAATCTTAATGGTTTGATATCTATAGGAGGTATGAAGGTTTTTTGAAATGTAATGGTATCTTAATGAATTCAAGTTTCTCATACTTTTACAAAGATGGTTAAATGGCGAATAGAAGACTGGTGGTCTTCATCATTTTCTTGCCTTTGTTTGTAACAAGACACCGGCTCAGTGTTAACGTAAGTAGCTTTTGATTTATTATAAATTTATTTTCTATATGATTTTATACATATCAAGCAATAACATCATCTCTTATCCCAATTTTTTATTAGTTAATCAAAAAGTAATAGATTTAGTTTGAGACTTTCTAAAGGTAGGTGTAACCTGTTGTTTTATCTCCGGAAATTTGAGGTTGGTGCAGAGGAAAATTTGAGTTTCTAATGAGGGTTTTTATTCCAAGTGTACGAGAGATTTTCTGTGTTAAGGTATTGATTGACGCTGAAGCCTCATCAAAGCTAGAGATAGGATAATCGATTGAAAAAACAATCGACTAGTTATTCATATTTCATCAGCATCACATATCTCTGCCAGACTTCCACTAAATGGGATCAGGTAACGCGCCATTTCTATCCTCTCCTCGTCAACGCGTATCAAGTAAACGAGTGAGAAAAATCTAATAGATCTGTTCGATTTTTCATTCACTTCCTCTCAACGAGTGAATCACTCACTTCGAACAATCGAATAAATCTATTCGATTTTTTCACTCGCTAAAAGCAATCGAACAAATTCACTCGGTTAGGATATAGTGAAAAATCGAAACGCTTTATTCGAATAATTGTTTAGTAGTTTAATAAATTCCCATCTCTAATCAAAGTTCAACTTTTTCATGATAGGTTTAGTTCGGGAGCTTTAATTGCTATAAGCGCATCGGAGCACTAAGATTCTCATCAATTTATTGTCACGTTTTATAACGATTGAGTCTTCTTTAGGCATCTGCGTGATGAAGATAGTTGACACTTTTGCGCTGAACTCTAATTCTCTTGTCGTGGGGTATAAAACATGATCCTCTTTCGTAAATTTGTAATTATACTTTAAACAGGCCGCTTTTCTACTTGATGTAGTATTGGCAATCACACTGTCGTTACAGTCCGTAAAATCTTTTTTCTTTTGAGTTCGTGAAAAGAGTTTTTTGAACTTGGTTTGCAGCGTAGCTTCCAAATGTGTAGAGAACCTTGCGCGCTTACCACTTAGTGTTGGTTTTCGCTTTTTCGAGCTTTTCTCCGATGAATCACTTCTTAAACATTTTTTCCAACAACGGCCTCTGCTTTCGAATGCAGAATCCTCTGTCCATGTAGTACCTTCTTTACTTCCTTGTTATACCGTCGTGATTCACAGATTTTTGGAACATTTGAAAAGGACAGATTTTGCCATGAGAACACAAACAGTGACACATTTCTTTCAGTTCTGGAGGGAACTGTTCGAAGGTAAAAACGTCTTTGGTTCTCATTCTCCTCCTTTTACATGTATGTAATATGTACATTCCTTTCTAACGTTTGTTTCTGTGATTCATTACCTTTATACGTTAAATGTGAACCTCAGAATGATGAGAAATCATAATTCAGGTTAATTAGAGGGAAGTAATCAAGGAGATTTTATGAAGTTTATGGAATTGGACTGGATGATGTTCTCAAGTTTAACACTCTCTCCTTATGCAAAGTAGAATACGTATCCTAAGGAATCTTTTTAAATTTGTATTTCATTTACCCTGGTCTATGGGAGTTTCCCCAGAGTAAATAGAAATTAATTTTATTATTTTTACTATACCTCCAAAAAGTCTTTTTCCTGCAGTTTTTTCACTTCAATTTTGTCCAAGTTCCTCCTGTCTCTTACAATCATTTTTCTAATGGATAGGTAGAAGTATTTATTTATTTTTGCGGTGATTTTTGTAAAGTAGAAATCAAATAAGTTAGCAGATAATTGATGGTAATAAAATTATAAAATAAATACCTTAGAATAATAATAAATGTATGTTAAATGATTGATTACATTGAGTAGATATTAAAAGAGGATTTTTTTGTTATGAAAGGAGAGCAAGAAAAATAAAATGACGGAAGAAAGTTTATCTTTATGATTTGTTCGTATTTCTCATGGTTCCATTCGATTAGATAATTTGTCGAACCTTAAACTTTGTACATTTTACGAGGACGAAAACAAATTTGCACATATATTTATCATTAATTATTGAAAGCTACTAATTAGATGGAAGTCGGGAAATATGTGTCACTAGGAGATTCAAAAAATGTTATATCATGATTTTTTGGTAATACCAGTTCCGATCAATATGTTTTCGATGAATTTCAGTGTGACAGATTCGTATTCCATGAAAGATGTACCCTCATAATATGGTAGCAAGCGACTCTAAGCCCACGCTTTAGAGCACTTACGAAACATCGTTATTCCGCGTCTTCGTGGCCGGCGAAATGAGTAAGGCAAACTCCCGCTCATTTTTCCACGCTTTCTCCGCTTCTGACCTTTCTCGTTTGCCACGTATCCAATACCGACCACGACTCTCAATCGTTCTTTTTATTTTCCACCGTTCTTTTTCAATCTTAGTTTGTCGTAGTCTTTTACTTTCGTTTCATGAATATTGATCGATTCCTGTGAAGGCGTACGTCTCGCCTGTTGACTTGTTCATTAAAAGACCTCAGCTCGTTTCTTCACGAAGACAATGGCGATTAGCGTCGCTGGGGTTGACTCTCGATCTTCGGATGAGGATGTTTCCTCGAAACGTTTTTTTTTCTAAATCGAATCTATGTTCGTGAGTTGTGTCAAAGAGACAATTCTTTAAATGTTCCCATCTGCACATATTTACATGTGTAGCAAAATTTAGTTCTCAAGTTTTTAATGACACAGCAGGCGAGAAAGAAGCCTATGACCTCAGTGATGCTTAATTTAGTCGTCCTTCTTGCGTTAAGGTTATCCTAGTGTAGAACAACTCTAAAACTGTCCTTCGTATTTAACACATTGTTTCTACACCACCGGTTTCCGCTATGTCATATTTAAGTAAATTACATAATTTGTACATGTGTGCTCTGTTTTGATTCCCTAATAGTTA
Organism: Sympetrum striolatum; assembly: GCA_947579665.1. NCBI lineage: Eukaryota > Metazoa > Arthropoda > Insecta > Odonata > Libellulidae > Sympetrum > Sympetrum striolatum. The sequence continues at coordinate 83,683,332 of OX388346.1, forward strand.
TGCAATGTATAGCTATTTGAAAATCCTATAAAAATGGATTCAGAGACACGGTAACTTCTCGTGACACGTCGGAAGTTTTGTGGAAAGTATACATACATTTATTTCTGAAATGTCGTAATTTAAATTTTCAGTATAGCCACGTGGCTATTCCTTAATATTATTTTGTTCCAGGTATTTTCTCTATTCTCATACGTTCATTTAAGTCTGGTTTACTAAAATATCAGGAGTATCTACTTATACTACAGATCCACCGTTCGAAGTTATATAGATTTTGATACAACATTTGTGAACGACCACTTCAGATTATGACTAGAAAAAGCTTACTTTTCTTAGTTACTTACTTTATTATCTTGGATGAAGTACTCTTGTATGTTTAAGAACGTAACATTGTGTCTTACTCAGCCTAATCCTTAGTCCTTGTATCATTCATATGCGGAGCATCAGCAATTACAGTAATTATAATTATGAATGGATACGGTTTTTCGTTTCAACTATCTATCCCTTACTTTCGAAATATTTGCTTGTCGATCAACCTATGGCCTTTAAGTTCAAAATAGAGCATAATTTACCCGTAGAACTTTTATTCCGACTTATTATTAACCGAAAGCGATACTGAATGATAATGTAAGAATTTCAGTATTTAAAAAGTTTGAATCGTGCATGTTTTCATGTAGGAACAATCCTTTTAAAAAGGTGAAGGAAAAAGATTTCTTTGTACTTTACCACACGTCAGATATCTGGTATGATGTAAAGTATAATATATCTGTTTCTTTCATCATTGTTGTTCCCTAATTGGCGCACACATATGGGGGGATAGAGGGGTATTTACTACCGAATATTCTACAGGTTTTTCTACGATTTTTAGAAATTAAGATAGCATTTCTCAATAGGCTCTCAATCCTTTTAATTACGGTAATGGCTAAGTTTGCATTGAAACTAAAATCATAACATGTTGAATATATTTTTAATGACTATCCTTGAAATATTTGATTTCCCCTGAAGCGAAAATCTTTAACGTAATCTACTGTTATTGATCACAGCATTTAAAACGATTTATTTCAGTTTTAACAAATCCAAATTATGGAGAAACAAAAACGGACTCTTTCATTTGTAGTAAGGTAAGCCAGAGTTTCAACGAAGTAATTCGCGATAGCGGCGAACCCAGACTGTGATTTTTCCGATGTAGCCACTCGAGAAACGGACTGTTTCATTTGTAGCAATTAAAAGGTGTTAATCAGAAATTATTTGAGAAGGCGCTAAGACTTGTATCCGCTATTCCAAGTTTATGTCACTAATTACCAGTGAAGCCTTTCTGACGTTTTCTTTTATTTAATGATTAAGATGTTTTAACTCCTCTTCTCACCTCAAAATTTTTATATTACTTTTATCGAGCTGTTTTCAGTATTCGTTTAGTTATTATTTGCTCTGCGATTTAATTTCTAGCTTAGTTTTTGTTCATTATCCACGAAGACAAATTAAGGTTAAGGGAAAGTTTCATCACGTGAAAAATCTAGATGACGAGCTAAAAACGAGCTATTATGGACTGATTTTATTTCTGTTTAAATATTGATTTAAAAAAACTATCTATAGAGCTCAAAATTCAACCTTTTTGTATTATTTCGTGCTATTTCGACTTTTATAGGGTGAATAATTACAGTAAACACTACAGAGTGAATATTCTAAACTTTAGAGAAAGATTATATATCTACTAACGCAGAAACATAAGGAATCTTTCATACTAGGAACAACCCTGGCATTCATATTTAGGGGAGACCGGGGCTGGTTGGCCCGTTTTTAAAATTTATTTTATGTTATTTTTTTGTACATATTTAAACTTATGAAATTATTGCTAAATTTTAGATGCATTCTTTCTGAATTTGGATGGCAATTATTCAACTTGAAAATGTGAGTTAAAATAAAAATATATAATATTTACTGGATGTTTGTCGAGTGGGCCAATCTGCCCCTACATAGGGGTAGGTTGGCCCAGAGGCTGGGGCACGTTGACCCATGTAATCTTTTGATAAGTTAAACTAGTATAACTTTAGGAAATCAAAATAAAACTAATGGTTATCAGTAGAGACCTTATGGATTACAAATGAAACTTCTAAAATAAACTGATTAAATGAAGCACTATTAAGCATGAGGGATGTAATCTTTTGATAAGTTAAACTAGTATAACTTTAGGAAATCAAAATAAAACTAATGGTTATCAGTAGAGACCTTATGGATTACAAATGAAACTTCTAAAATAAACTGATTAAATGAAGCACTATTAAGCATGAGGGATACCCTATTAAATATCTATCAGCAAGTAATTAGAAACACTAACCCAGATCTAAAATCTCAATATTTAGAACTAAGAAAAGAGTACAGGATTAGGCAAGCAAAAGTGGAAGCAAACAATAAATACATTGCCACATCTAATAATAAATCAAAAGTTTTATGGAAAGTAATCAAGGTTGAGACTCAACTTAAGTCTGAAAGCTGCTTAACAAATATGTCACCTAATATCTTTAATGATTACTTCACCAATGTAATTGAAAAGTTAATTGAAGGCTCTAACATAAAACAGCACAATGTATTATAGTATAATATATCTAATAGTTTAATTAATCCAACTCAAAGTCATTTTACTTAGCACCTGTAACTGAAAAAGACATATTTAATATAATTGCCTAGTTAAAATCCAGTAACTGCCTTGATATAAATGGCATGAATTCAAAGCGGTTAAAAGGCATAGCACATGCTACAGCATATCCTCTAACCAAAGTTATTGATCAGATATTTGAATCTGGTAATTATCCAGAACAATTAAATATCACAAAAGTTATCCCAATACACCAAAAAGGTGAGAAAAATGAATTTTCAAGCTACATGCCCATATCAATAATTCCTGTCTTTTCTAAAATAATAGAGAAAGCATTATTTTCAAGAATATGTAATTACTTTGAAAAGAACAATCTAATAAATCCCACACAATTTGGTTTCCTGAAAGGCAGAGGTGCCATAGAATGTGACATGTCAATGATCAGTGATATACATTGTTCCTTTGAAAGCAATGAAACTACTCTAGTTTCCTTCAGTGACTTGTGTAAGGCATTCGACGGCGTTTCCCATAAAAAACTTCTTTCGAAATTACACTCCAATGGCATAAGGACTACTCCTTTGAGACTCTTAGAAAGTTATTTGAGAGGCCAATATCTGTGTGTGTCTATAAACAACAAGCTATGTAGTAAAAAACTAGTAAAATATGGAAATTAATATAATGCGTCAGAAAGGAAAAAAATTAACAATGACTCAAATCAACTAACCGTGGAAACTGCTCCGTAGGTTCAAAAATAAATTTCACAGCCAGATAAAAATCATAAATACGTGCTGAGATGTCTAGCACTGGCACCAAGAAAATTAGTTTCAAAACGCGACTAGATCTAATATTCAGGATACTGTTTTGCAGGACACGTTTTGAACATTAGGAAAAACACTGCGACTAAAATAATAAGAACACTTGCTCAGATAAGTAGCAAGTCAACACAATAATAATATAGAGCGGCAGAAATATCCAACATTATTATGAATAATAGTTTACATTACTTACCAAGTCATGAATATGAATTATAAAGAAGATATGTCTGCAACCGACGACCGTTCTAAACGAACCTCACCGAAATACTAAGGAAAAATTAATATAATGCGTCAGAAAGTAACTAATTTAACAATGACTCCATATAATATTCCAGATACTGTTTTGCAGGACACGTTTTAAACATTGAGAAAAACACTGCGACTTAAATGATAAGAACACGTGCTCAGATACGTATCAAAATATGTTAACTTCGAAAATTATATTAATAATTGAATTAACTGGACGAATTATAAATATTATTATCATTAAAATTAACAAACCTTTCATCGAGTTTAAAAGAATATATAGGACGGGGCAGGTTGGCCCGGGTGGCCATCATACCTCGTCGTTTCTGGGCCAACCTGCCCCATCGCCATGTTTACAATAAATTCCATTAGTGAAAAAAACCACTGAAGCTATTTCGAATGTATGCCATATAGAAATAATCCTTAAACTATGACCTTTAATTATACTATTCACTTGTTGCGCCCAAAGAAAGCAAAAGTTAAATAAAACACATTTAACCGACGAGTAGAATTTTACTGAAGCACGCACAAAAACAATTAATCACTACAACTTGTCCAAAACTGCTCCGCCGGCAATATTGGTCCTGTAGATGGAGGAGGACAGTATTAACAACCTACTGATTGATTCCTAACACGATATAGCGTTTATTGTTTTAAATAACTCGACTGGGCCAACCAGCCCCTATGGCCAACCAGCCCCCCCTGTCTCCCCTATATATGGCATATTTATTTCGATAAAATATAATTTCAGTTCTTAAAAAATTATTTTTCAGGGTGATAATAATTTATAATTTTAATTTTCAACAACAAATGAAAATATAAAATAATCTTAACTTCATATTTCGTTCTTTAGGAATATTTTTTCAATCGATCTGATGACATTGCCTCTTAATCCTTTAAATAACACTGCCCAGTGGTCGGTTTGAACTTCAACTTCCCTTCAGTTAGCAACCGATTACTATAATATAGTATAAAAAGAGTCAGACTTTCAAGGTTCGGTGAGATGTTTTGTTCTGGGTCATTTTTCGGAGCTAGATTACTGCTATGTGTATAATTGGTAAACGTCCACGCTACTGCAGCACAAATAACCTTTTCAAATCATTCAATACATTGAGATAGAAATGATTGATGATGTATTGAAACCTTGGAAACTTTCAAATTATTACAGCCATAAACAAACAAGACTGAGATAAATGTAAATGAAATATACTTTTTTGTCCTTAGAGAAAGGAAAAATATTACATTCTACAAGATATAGTTGTAGCAGCATAAATATTTTAACGAAAAGGTGGTTGCTTTTTTATTAATGAAATTGGCATTTGCTGAAAAAGATACTTGTTTACAGAAAGGATATAAATAAAATGCACAATTTAGTTTTGAGACTTGTGATAACATTTAAGATTCATTATCCTTAGTATTCCGTTATAATGGGGTCGAATAATAATTATTATATATAATAATTATTATTCGAACCCATTTTTGTGTAACACGTTTGTAAATAGATAGAAATTTACTTCATCATTAAGTGACTTCCTCATTGCAATCACATTCAGAATATTTCGTGGAGAAACATCAGCGCCCTCGTGCGTAAATTTTGAACCACTGTTTGGCGCAAATAGCATTCGTTCGGACCACAGATATATATTACTGTAATATAAACTAAGTAATATATATCTGTGGTTCGGACGTTCCCGCGTCGTCCTCCGCCATGTTTCTGCGCTTTGGACAGGAAGCTTCCGCCTCCGTTGTCAATGCATCGTGCTCCAAAGGTGCAAATTTCCTCCTTATGTGCTGTGGGGAAAATGAACTAACTATTTGAAAGGCCATAGGGCATTTTTCGGATTAACTCGCGCCTTAGCACGTGTCTCTCACAACACGCCCACGTTCGTATTTGTCGTTTACTTAACGGATTTGTTAACACCGGATTGTGAAGTATAAATCATTTAGGCAGCTTCTCTTTTCCCAAAGGATCCGTGATCTTTGTGCACTTTTTACTCGGCGTATTGACTCGAGTTGAATCTTCATTTTCGTTCGTCGTTTATAAAAGTGGCTAACCTCACGTTCGGCGATATATTTCGGCTGGAATGTGATCACGATGAATCAATGCCTTGCGATGTAACATGAGGCTAATGGAGTTCGTGGTCGTGCAAGCCTGAAAGTGAATCGAGCTTTTGTATCCTCCTTGTCACGCTGTCTCGGTTTTGTTGGCGGTTTTCATTAAATTCTAGAATTTAATAATCGCTAGGTTCCACGGAACGGTTCATTGTTAAGTAGCCAAGAAATTTTTCAATCATCTTCTGATCTACAGGGTTGGAATGTTATGATTTAATTCTATTGTGAATTGAGGTAAGCATTCCTAGAAAATTTTGCGCCTGCGAAAAATAATTTCGGATGTTTTGATTACAAAAACGTATAGATTATTTACTCTATCAATTTTCTCGGTTGTCTATTCTTGTCTTATTTTGGGTATAATACCATGTACACACAAATAATCAAGAAATCACGACTTGTAACAAATTAATCATCAGTGACTCGTAGAGAATTGAACACGAAATGCTATCGCATTTCTTCAATTCTTTCATTTAATCAATAGAACTGCATTTATGTATATCAAAATAATAAAAAAATATTGTTTTATTGTGTTACTCATCCGGATGATAATGTATTTTAGATTAGATGCTATACACCATCATCATTTAATATCTTATTTAGGGGAGACTGGAGTAATGGTGGTCTAAGGGTAATCGTGGTCACTGTGATTTCTCGTAAAGTTGATAACGCAGGTTGCAACAAATCGGTGCAGACACTGCGTGGCTCTCTCTGGTACTTATACCCAAAGGCTCGCCATCTCGGCTGTTGTTGTTTGGATGTTGAGCGAGATATAGTTGTTTAGTGTTACAAAACTTAAACTATGTAATATAACCAAAATTATATACCAGTCTTTCATTAAAACATGGTTATATCATTAAAAATTCCCCATATTCCTTGTTGTATAGTCAGTAAATAATCAAGACACTGCCGAACACCACAACCTCAAGGTCGGGGTAAAAACGGTCAAAGCTGATATTTTACTTCTTTGTCATTAAAAATTAATTATTTCGTTTTAATTCAATATTAAGTGATTAGTTCTTAAGAAAGAGTATAAGTATACTATTTGGCGTTATAGTGTTTCAAACAAATAAAAATTACAATTTTTATGATTTTTTCCCCTTATGAGACCGCCATCACCCGTCTCCCCTACTTCGAAAACCACGCAAAAGATAGGTACCGTGTATTACAACGCATGAATAACGATTATTATTTTATATATAATGATGAAGGCTACGTAAGTTATTTTAGAGCCTTTAAAAAGCTTTTTACACAATTTAGTACGTTCGTAAGCATTTATCTATATACCTAATCAGCATATTTATTGTAAGCATTCAGCCATTAGAAGCTGCATACAGTTTCCTTATCGGCTTCGTTGAAGTGCTGTACTTCCAATTTATTTTTAATGAGACCAAATGTTAGGACAAAAACTTACAACAGCATGAGTAAAGCTTTTTCCCTTCCCTCATACGGTTTATCGTCAAAAATTCTGTGTTATGAAAACTCCATTTCGATTTTCTTTATGTAGTAATGAAATCAGTCTGATTAAAGCTTATCAAAGATAGGAAATATGGAAATTTTAATTCTAATGCAATGTTATAATGTTCTGGTCGGATAGCTTAATTGGATAGAGCCAGTGGCGCAGCCAGGATTTACCAATGGGGGGGGGGGGTCCAAGGCTGAGGAAACGAAAAAATGCCTACTTTACAGGGGCTAGAATATTCATTCCCGCTACTTACTACAATATATGTCAATTCTTTCAAAAACTAAATACAGTAGAACCCCGGTAATCCGGACACTCGCTAATCCGGAACCCTCGGTAATCCGGACGGTCCACTGGGAGTTATGGAAACCCGCAACTTCTTCTTGTGAACATATAAACACGCATATTAGTAACAAGAAACGAGAGGTGGACAGATTATTTGAAAAATGTCTGCATTGGCTGCAATGATGTGATGGAGAGCGAAGTATTTCGTTTATTGTGATAACACATCTAAGTTGTGATACTTTTCTGAGAGAGCATTTTTCCATTAGAGAAATGCTTAATATGTGCAAGACAAAACAATTTTGAAAGACAATAAATTTTCAGTTGCAGCAGGGTATCACTTCTCAAAACATCACGTTCGTTTAAGAGCTATGAGAGAAGAGGCGTAAGAAACAATCTTTCCCTTTGATAGACGTCCAATGAGGATGACCATGCATGGGCTATAGAGTTGGTGTTTATAAGCGAGAAGAGCTAAACAATTTTAAGTTACTGTGTGTAATCAATGAGAAAGTAATTAAAGCGAGGATTAAATTTATGCCGTGTGCAAATGTGACTGGCAAACATAAGCTTCCTCTGTTTGTTGTCGGAACAGCCAAAAAACCCCGTGCATTCAAGTCAGTCACGCTACCTTTGTGCTATCGAGGGCAAAAAAAACGCTTGGGTCACACGAGAATTATTTTTGGATCTGTTTAAAACAGAATTCGTTCCAGCAGTTCGACAACATATGAAATCCGTCAATTTACCACAACGTGCTTTATTATTGCTTGATAATTGTCCTGGCCATCCTTCTGCAGAAGAATTGTGCACTGATGACGGTGAAATTTCCGCAATTTTTTTACCCCATAACACGACTACGCTGATCCAACCCATGGATCAGAATGTTATTCAAAGCATTAGGTTAGGATATCGTAAGTTGCTTCTTACAAATATTCTTAATGATCTTGTGAACAATAAAAATTTGGAAAATGCACTGAAAAAGGTAAATTTAAAAGATATCGTGTTCAATCTAGCTAACTGTTGGGCATCTGTGTCTAAATTAATGATCAGCAAGTCGTGGAAAAATTTACTCCCAAATTTTATTGGTTTTGAAGTTTTAGAAAATATGCAAACTGAAGAAATTCAGCTTGCGCCACTCATTAATCAGTTACAAAATTCGAACCCAAGATCTAACTCTGAAGCTCTCCGGTGGGCTGCTGAGGCTGACGACAGTTTGGCTCGAAACGAAGCTTTGACAGATGACGAAATTATCAGAACAGTAACGGCAGAAGATGATGATGACGACGACGACCACCACCACCCTGTGGACTCCGTCAACATTTCTCATTATGAGGCTTTGGCGGCACTCAATGCATCATTAAAGTGGGCCGTGGAGCAAAATTTTGTAGCACATTAAATTATGCTCTTTAGACGTTTTAGAGACCGTGCACTTTATTTAAAAATAAGAACGGTCGAGCAAAAGAAAAAACTGCCTTTTATGCTCGCTGATAATATTCATTCACTTTATATGTTGTAATACCTTATGTAATATATACATGCATTATCTATACAATATAATTTTTGAAAAAAAATGTATTATTTTAAAACCTCGCTAATCCGGAAACCCCGCTAATCCGAACGCCTATGTGCCTGAATTCGTCCGGATTACCGGGGTTCTACTGTACATTCAAAACTAGAGGAGTTAAACGCTTATGTGGCCAACTTATTACACTTTCCAAGATAGTAGTTTACATAAGCGAACAATTGGAAACTTAACAAGTGTGTTCTTTGGATTTCTGGTTTGGATACGTTCAATATCTATTTAAAACTCATTTTTTTCTATGCTGAAGTTTTTACTGTTGTAGATATAAACTTTACGAGTCTTAGAGAGTTCTTTCTTCCAAGAGGTTGCAAAGCGTGGGAAGGAAAAAAATAGTTACGATTATTTGGCAAGCGACATAAAACGTAACATCCACCCATTTGTTCCCCCACATTGGCGCGCCCATGCTTATTACAATATCTTTCGTTATTTAACTATATCATCAGCAGATTTTGGAATTTAATCGAAATGTCGCCTGCCCATTAAATACCCCATCAATGTATAAAAATAATGATATAAAATATATATACAGCTTATTGCACAAGATTTGTATAAGAAACAAAAACTCATTTATATCAGATGAAATTTTCTGCCAGGCTTACAATTAAGCCTGATTTCGTTATTTATGTATTAGTTAAGTATTCAATTGAATGGGTCACATACCGAAAATAAAAAAATTCGGCTGTATTAAAAAATACAGTAGACTCTTGATTATCGTTGATATTATAATTGAACTTGCAGAATTAAAGTCACATACCAAGGTGAAAAAAATGAAGACGTCAACTTACAATTATTTAGAGTACGTAATAGGTGGTTTAACCAGCAGGGAGCAGATGCAAACCCAGTATTATGCACTGAGTGTTCAAAGAAAACAAAAATTTTCCATGAATTGAAATTTTGAATGGTCATTGCATGACCACGCGGTTAACAGGATAAGTTATGAGATTCGTGGGATTCTATCACCAGAGAAAAAAATGGCTGCATCGAAAAGGAAGCTGCAGAATTTAATTCACAGTTTCAACAGTTTATCATGTTTAATTCAAGTCATCAAGTCACAGTTCCGATAAATATGTGCGTAACTTACGCGCACAATACCTTTCAGCTGACTGATTTGCTCCCAAAATGGTATATTATTAATAATATCATCGCAAATAAATTTTTACTGAAATCTTTTATTGCGCCAATACTTTTTCAAATTTCTACGGAAATTCGGTTAGCGAAAAATGTTCGTAAATATACATCAAATTAACAGGCAATCATAAAATAAAGATCAGTTTATTTTCTATCATCCCGAGCAATGAAGAGTCAACTGTTTGCAGACTTATAATCATCCAGAATGCTTAATAAAGGAACAAGTAGCTCTGTAATTGTCGCTAAACTCAATTTAAGATGTGCCTCTGATAACAGCCCTAAAATAAGAAAATACTAATTTATGCATCTAATAATGGTTATTTCACAAAAAACATAGCCATTAACTTACGATTTTTTTCCGATAGCGGCCTCGAGCTGTTAGCGGACAGTGAAAAGAATTTTTGAATGTCCATCTAAATGAAATCCAAACAATCAACAATCTGTACCTTATGAAATCCAAACTAAACTCTCCTTCGAACTGTTGTGAATTTATCAAAACTACTACTCACGAGCCTATCTTTGCATTCACACCCTTGAAACAGTCACAAGCTAATGATCTAACTGAGCGTTTTATCTATCTGTTTGTCTCTCAAATGTAATTTTAATCTCTATTTTCAGGGTGCAAGTTTCGAATTACTTCTCGAATGTTCCCTTGTATATTTTCAACGAGTGAAAAAATCAGCACTTTCGAATTTTTCTCATTGGAATCTTATCTTATGGCGTGAGTTATCTTACTAAAGGATAGGCTTAAGAAATGCACATGTTGAAAATTGTGTGCGAAACACTCGTATCGTAGCGTCCCATTGATATCGATGTCGGCTTTTGGTCTGCTCTGCTACCGAAAGCATCACCTTAACTGAAATAGGAGCCATATCTACGGTTATGCGAGGCTTTCGCTGAATTTATCAAGCAAACGCATGATAAGCAGTGTATCTATAAGACTTGCGTCATAACTCCCCCTCAGCGAGGGGGGGTTTTGTACTCTTCAGCAGAAATCTATTATATATAGATGCTTCTCCGGATTCATTCATATATCATACGAGTAAAATGTAGCTTGCATACTGCAAGCAGATCGACAACACTAATTTCATATCGGCATTATATCGGGACGGTCCTCAAAAGAAAAAAAAAGGATTTAATTTTTTCTTAAAATTCGCTGAAATGTCATAGTCTGGTAACGAACCCGGGTCTTACTAAAAACCTAATATGAAAAACAATAGAAGATCACCATCTCTAACTATGTGTGAAAATTCAAGCAGAAATATTGGCTACAACTGCCTCAAATGACGCTCTAATGTTCACGATAGCAAATGGCTCTCGGGACTCGAACCAAGGACGATCTTGGAAATTTAAAAAATGTTTCTGAAAGTTATTATTGATCTCAATCTATATGCCAAATTTCAAGTTTCTATATTATTGGGAAAGGTTTCAAAATAATTCCTAAAAATCGGATCAACTTCTGATTGCAGAGACACCTGGTGTCGAACCCAGGACACATTGATAGCTATGAATGCATAGTTTGATTTGTTTAGACTGGTTCTTCCATCATGCTAAGTTTTAAGTCGATAGCATGCAGGGAAGTACCTAAAACTTGTTTCCGTTATCTCCATAAGAAATGCATTGAGGAATGTAAATGGCCCTCTGGGATCGAACCAAGGAACATCAGGGAAAACATAAAAATCGATTATGAAATATATTTATGATATCCAACCAGATACCGAATTTCAAGTTTCCATGCCATCGGTAAAGGGTCCAAAAAAAATCTTAAAAATCGCCAGAATACATTTTAAACGGCAGATTTTTGCATCGACCTAGCATCGAACCCAGGTCATTTTCCGTAAAACTCATTTATGTTTTCGATAGATCATGACCATATATAAAGGCTCCCTGAGTTTTGATTCTCTACCTATCCGGGAAGTATTTTTTTTTAATTCCCGAAAATCAAAGCAATGCATTTAAACGGGAAAAATCGGGACTTTGGAGCCCCCTGGAATCGAACCCATGACACTGAGGATCAAAATCGCAATTTTTCTGGAGGTTATACGTTATGGCCAATATGTCGTCAAAATTTCAGCTCAATCACTCTTGTGGTTTAGGCTGTGAGTTTGTATCCTCTCTATATATCTATTATATATAGATGCTTCTCCGGATTCATTCATGTATCCATATATATATTCATATATATATACGAGTAAAATGTAGCTTGCATACTGCAAGCAGATCAAAAACACTAATTTCATGTCGGCATCATATCGGGAAGGCCGTCAAAAAAGAAAAAAAAGGATGGAAAATATTCTTAAAATTCGCTGCAATCTAATCGCCTGGCATCGAACCTGGGTCTAAATGGTGAACTTACTATGCAGTACAACAGGAAATCACCATCTCTTACTATGTGTGAAAATTCAAGCAGATATATTGGCTACAACTGCCTCAAACGACGTCCTACTTTTCAATAATGTAAATGGCTCTCTGGATTCGAACCAAGGACGATCTAGGAAATTTAAAACACGTTTTTAAAATGTATCTATGTTCTCTATCTATGTGCCTAATTTCATGTTATAATATTATTGTGAAGGGGTTTAAATTAATTCTTAAATATCGGTTAATTTAGTGATTGTAGAGACGCCTGGTGTCGAACCCAGGAAATATTGGTAGCTGTGAATGCACAGTATGACTTATTAGGACTTCCTCTTATTTCATACAAATTTTGAAGTTGATATCATGCCGGGAAGTACCTAAAACTTTTTACTGTTATCTCCATAAGAAATGCATGGGGGAATGTAAATGGCCCTCTGGGATCGAACCAAGGACCATCAGCGAATATGTAAAATTTGATTATGAAATATATGTATGACCTCAAACATCATGCCGAATTTCAAGTTTCCTTGCCATCGGGAAAGGGTCCAAAAGAAATCTTAAGTATCGCCACAATGCATTTTAAACGGCCGATTTTTGCCTCGACCTAGCATCGAACCCATGATACTTTCCGTGAATCTCATTTATGTTTTCGATAGATCATGACCATATATATAGGCTCCATGTGTTTTGATTCTCTACCTATCCGGGAAGTATTTTTTAAAAATTCCCGAAAATCATGGCAATGCATTTAAACGGGAAAAATCGGGAATTTGGGGCCCTCTGGAATCGAACCAATGACACTGAGGTTCAAAATCGCAATTTTTCTGGAGGTTACACCTTATGGCCAATATGTCGTAAAAATTTCAGGTCAATGACGATTGTGGTTTAGCCTGTGAATTTGTATCCTCGCTATATATATATATGGATACATGAATGAATCCGGAGAAGCATCTATATATAATAGATATATAGAGAGGATACAAACTCACAGGCCAAACCACAAGCGTCATTGACTTGAAATTTTTACGACATATTGGCCATAGAGTGTAACCGCCAGAAAAATTGCGATTTTGCACCTCAGTGTCATGGGTTCGATTCCAGAGGGCCCCAAAGTCTCGATTTTTCCCGTTTAAATGCATTGCTTTGATTTTCGGGAATTTTTAAAAAATACTTCCGGGTTAGGTAGAGAATCGAAAATCTAGGAGCCTTTATATATGGTCATGATCTATCGAAAACATAAATGAGTTTTACAGAAAATATCCTGGGTTCGATGCTAGGTCGAGGCAAAAATCGGCCGTTTAAAATGTATTGTGGCGATTTTTAAGATTTTTTTTGGACCCCTTTCCGATGGCATGGAAACTTGAAATTCGGCATGGAGTTGGAGATTATAAATATATTTCATAATCAAATTTTACATATTGGCTGATGGTCCTTGGTTCGATCCCAGGGCGCCATTTACATTTCTCAATGCATTTCTTATGGAGATAACGGAAACAAATTTTAGGTACTTCCCGGCATGCTATCGACTTAAAACTTAGCGTGATAGAAGAACCAGTCTTAACAAATCAAACTATGCATTCACAGCTATCAATGTGTCCTGGGTTCGACACCAGGTGTCTCTGCAATCAGAAGTTGATCCGATTTTTAGGAATTATTTTGAAACCTTTCCCAATAATATAGAAACTTGAAATTTGGCATATGGATTGAGATCATTAATAACTTTCAGAAACATTTTTTAAATTTCCAAGATCGTCCTTGGTTCGAGTCCCGAGAGCCATTTACATTCCTGAACATTAGAGGGTCTTTTGAGGCAGTTGTAGCCAATATTTCTGCTTGAATTTTCAGACATAGTTAGAGATGTAGATCTTCTATTGTGCTACATAGTAAGTTCACCAGTAAGATCCGGGTTCGATGCCAGACGATGAAATTTCAGCGAATTTTAAGAAGAATTTCAATCCTTTTTTTTTCTTTTGAGGACATTCCCGATATGATGCCGATATGAAATTAGTATTGCCGATCTGCTTGCAGTATGCAAGCTACATTTTACTCGTATATATATATGGATACATGAATGAATCCGGAGAAGCATCTATATATAATAGATATTCATATATATATATATATAGAGAGGATACAAAGTCACAGGCTAAACCACTAGCGTCAATGGCTTGAAATTTTTACGACATATTGGCCATAACGTATAACCTCCAAAAAAATTGCGATTTTGAACCTCAGTGTCATGGGTTCGATTCCAGAGGGCCCCAAAGTCGCGATTTTCCCCATAAGATTACATGGCGGGGATTTTCGAAAAATTTTTTGAGGCACTTCCCGGAAAAGCAGAGAGTTGAAACTCGAGGGACCGCTAAATGCCGTGCATAGCCAACGAAAATCGGAAAGACATCTTCGAATATTGTCCTTGGTTCGATGCTAGGCCGGGGCAAAAATCGGCCGTTTAAAATGCATTGCGGCGATTTTTAAGATTTTTTTTGGATCCTTTTCCGATAACATGGATTATTGAAACTCGGCACGTCGATAGATATCATGAATTTATTTCATAATCGAATTTTACATATTAGCTTATGGTCCTTGGTTCGATCCCAGAGGACCATTTGCACTTCCCAATGCTTTTCTTACGGAGATAACGGAAACAAATTTTAGGTACTTCCCGGCACGATATCAACTTCAAACTTTGCATGTACAAAGATCAAGTCCATACAAATCAAATAGTGCATTCACAGCTATCAAAGAGTCCTGAGTTCGACACCAGGTGTCTCTGCAATCAGAAGTTAATCCGATTTTTAGGAATTATTTTGAAACCTTTGCCAATAATATAGAAACTTTAAATTCGGCATATAGATAGAGATCATGAATAACTTTCAGAAACATTTTTTAGATTTCCAAGATCGTCCTTGGTTCGAATCAAGAGAGCCATTTAAATTCGTAAAAATTAGAACGTCTTTTGAGGCAGTTGTAGCCCATATTTCTGCTTGAATTATCACACATAGTTGGAGATGGCGATGTTCTATTGTGCTGCATAGTAAGTTCACAGTAAAGACCCGGGTTCGATGCCGGACGATGGAATTTAGGCAAATTTTAAGAAAAATTTCAATCTTTTTTTTTCTTTTGATGGCCGTCCGGATATGATGCCGACATGAAAATAGTGTTGTCGATCTGCTTGCAGTATGCAAGCAACATTTTACTCGTATAAGTATAGAGCTAGTCATAGGAATTTACTCTTGGGGGGGGTTTGAACCCCTAAAACCCCCCCCTCGCTGCGCCACTGGATAGAGCAACCGGCAGGGAACTGGAAGATCCGGGATCGAGTCCCGGTCCCGGCGGACTTTCTTCGTGTTCATTCTTCGTTGGGATTTTTTCCAGATGCACACCTTCACCGAAAAATCATCGCCAGTCACCCTTTACCTTATGATATCCGACGTTTAGTTATTTTGTCGGTAAAATCTTTTCCATCTACAAAATATGATTGTTATTTTTTCAAAATACGGTTCCCTATTGGCCAGCTCTGCTTCTTCCTCCTAGTGAAGTTTACTACCATACTCCAAAGACGTCGAAAAATTGTTCTTAGTAATCCTTCTACATTATGGCTAAACTGCAAATACGGCCAATATCATCACTGACTGTCTTTAACAGCCTAATGTCGTTCACTAAAATTTTCTGAAATTGAATTCCCATCAGTTACTTACGAACCTGAAATTTGCATGGAAGCTGAGATGGAAAGAAAATAGTTTTAATAGAAAATATTTTACAAACTAATACATTGAAACAATGATTTATAAATATCGTCGTAGTTAGGACGATGAGGCAGTGGCGACAAGGTTTTCTCGGGGATTCCCTTAAGTTCGTGACTCTGTGACAAATCTCGCAATTAAAGCAGATGAAAATTATTGAGAAATTTCGCTGATTTAATTAAGCGCTCGAAAAACTAAAATAATTCGTAAATAAATAATAAGAGAGCGTTCCCCCAGGCCCCCGCTCTTGCACAAATATTCTCCGAGGGCGAACCATAGAGAAATTCTTTCTTATTTGGATATCTCCATAAGGTACTGCACAAATATTTACACGAGCTCGACTGACAGTTGGCAGGCAAGTAGACTACGTCTGTTTAGGCTATCGCGGTGTGATATTATCCGTGGTCAGGCAGACACCAATAAACCCAAGAATGTTAACAGATACAGAAAACAAGGCTGGCGCCGCGAGTCATTCCCCTTCTCAAACACAACAATAAAAAAGGCGAAAAATGACGATAGTGGGAATTCCAGTGTTTCTGATAAATGCGTCGAAGTATTCGAAGAGTTGAAATATTGATTCGCCTCGTGAAAAATTCTACAGAGGGTGGCTTCGGTCATAGTAATTGAATTAAGGCTACCTTCTAAGATGTAAATGAATTTGGATCTAATGTTAGCACTAACATTAAAGTCCTATGATGCCAGTAAAAATACCAGAAAATACATTAAAAGGTCTGGTATATGTGTTACAGCATGAATCCTGATGTAGAAGTCAGAATAAACGGATCCTCATACGTGGTCATGAGGTTTCTATTAAGGCGATATTGAGACTGAAAAATCTCCTCTTCCATTTGACCTGTAGTAGGTAATATTAATAAAAACATAAATAAATGTGCACGCTAATAGATAGAGAGGAACGCTTTAGAATGATTGGATGTAACAAAACATTAAGTATTATCTTAGGAAAAAGTACCAACTGCAGAGAAACGCAGAGAAATAAGAGTGAAAAACTTGCCCAAATCTATTAAGAGTAAGTACAAGTTAGAAGAAGAAACGAAAAGCTCTAAATAACATGTAAATTATAAAAGTGATACTATAAAAAATTAAATAACATGAAATTAAAAGTTGGGAACAATGCAATTATTCGCTTAGAAAGAGAAAATTATAGGAAAATTAATGGAAATAGCATTTTGAGCATATTACAAAACAACAAAAAATTAAAAGATTTTAAACATTATAAGTAAGTGTATTCAATAGGGAAATAAATTATGAGAGATTAAAGAAATAAAAATTTGATGTGGCCGACTTTCTCGATATTTATTGAAAACAGAAGCCTATTCCGGTAATATGTAAATAACTCCAAAAGAATGAGTGTTACAGAAAAATGTTTCAAACAAACGTTGTAATAAAATATATTATCTATAACTTTAGTACAAATTGTATATAAATACATCTCATTCTGTCAGAGAGATTTAAGAAAAACTGCAATTTTTGGATAAAAAGCAACTTACGGTTAGCGAGTATTCACTAATAACTCCTAAACAATCAGTGTTACGAAAAAATGTTTCAAACAAAAGTTGTAGTAATGTACACTCCTGGCCAAAATTAACGCAGCACCTCCCTTGCGATCCTTACGGCCGGTGCTGCGTTAATTTTGGCCAGGACTGTACATTATCTATAACTTTTGTATGTAATTGTATATACCTACATTGCATTCTGATAGAGATATATATGAAACAAAAATTTTTCCCGGATAAACCGCAACTTCCGGTAAAGGGATATTCATCAAAAACTAATCAAACCTTGGCATTGTTAGGAAAATACTAAGTATGAATTTTGGAAATGATCGGATAATTACCTTTTAAGATAGAGCGCCCACAAACTTTTTTACCACAGACAGACACACACACACAGACACACATACAGAAATGTTCGGGAAAATAGCGAAAACGAACTCTATGGGCCCAAAAACATCTATTTCCGTCGAAATCTGGAGGTCGAATTTTTTTGAGAATACAATACTTTCTCTATGCAACGTATAGGGAGAAAGTAAAAATACATCATACGAAGTAAAAGAATATTCGGCAGGGTAGTAAAAATGATAAGAGAATATAAGAGAAACCTTTATGACAAAAAAGAGATTCAAAAGCAAAAAGAATGATTGTTAGGAATGTTTGTAAAAAAATTCTGGCCTCTCAGCAATGAACAACCACAACATACATTTGATTCATTCATCATGTCTCTTTTCTTGAATGATTCGTAATAGCGTGAGATTTTACAGTTTCTCTACCTCTCAAGATGTTGATATTTTTCCGGATTCTTAAAATGCGCACTCTTCATTTCACGGATTCCTCCTCGTTCCGAGTGAGTCAAGCATCGAAAAGTGCCGAAGTCGTACGAATGAAAAGAATCCACATCGGAATTATGAAATAACGTGATTCATCCGTCGTAGGTCACCTCGGATGAAAATTACAATTCTCCCTGCGTTTGGGATGTCTGAGGTAACCCTTGAAAATACAAACGAATTTCGAATTGGCGGGATTGACTCTAGCGTAAATCTAGAAAATTTTAAACTTAAGAATTACTTATGGTATATAATTCATAAGACCAAGATTTTTTGACGATGATAAATGAACATAGGAAAAATATAATAATACTTTTCGACGATCTTAATCTTTTCTTGAATTTAAAATTAAAGATATCATATGCTACACATTTTCTCTCCCTTAGAAAAGAATGCCATACATATTGGTGGATTTGAACGTGATGGAGAAGTCCCGTATTGCATTCTGTTTTATATATCGATCTCTTTGGTGATACTGTATGAAACACTTCCAATCACTGGATGTATCAGTAACTGGGTAGAACTCCATACAGACGGAGACAGAAATAACTATTTAAATTGAAATTCCACGGTACACTTCCTACGGACCTCGGACATGGGTTGTGGAACTTGGACTTTCTTCATCTAAACTCTTGTTCCTGCAGAATAGTATTCCTCATCGGAAATCGCAGATTGGTTAAATGATATTTGAGAAGTAGAAGACTTAGTTTTACTCGTAGATTGAATGAAAGAATGCTCTCGGATAGTCATGTAGACAGCGCGTTTGCCTTTGGTGAAAGCGATCCCGGGTTCGAATCCCGGTAGAAGCCAATGTGCGAAATGACCTAAGCTGTCGAAGCACTTTTAACAATACTACTACTACTTGAATGAAATAATTCTAAGCCACATTGAAGGGAGTCAATACTGCTCCCAACGATTAGGCCAAAATATGATTGTGAAAAAGGCTGAGCATATGGTAAACATTCTTATGCAATACTAATGATTGGAATAAAAATATCGAGCGGGTACACCGGAATAAACAATCAGAATTTGATTGAATAAGGTTTGCGAACGTAATCATGATTCCAGCTGCAGAATCAAACATTCAGGGAAGTTACACTAAAATTAATATCATTCTTCAACGATCATAATCTTACATTGAATTTAAAGTTTAAAGTGATCATGTGATACATATTTTCGTCGCTAGTAATTTAGTTACTTATTTATTAATTTATACTTTGGAAACCTGACTCAAAGCCATTATTTTATTAGACCGTGTAGAATTTTCACAAAAGCGGTCCGCGAATTCAATTTTTCCAAAGTTTAGGTACGAAAGAAGGATTATTTATTTATTATTGTTCCATGGCCTAGGACTAGAATTTAAAATTGTAGTCACTAAAGTGGCGCACAGTCGAATAACTTTAGTCTTCGGTTATTTCACGAATTTCCGAGAATATCTATAACTAATACATTACACGGAGCAATCATTCAATAATGTATTTTACTGTTATATCAGACATCTCACCAGGACCATATTTGGTCGAAACTGGGTGTGCTAATTATATATCCCAGGTAAAAAGGACTTCGGTTCTTCCTTAATTTAATAGATTACAATAATTTCTCTATACTCTTATATGAGTTTATATATTTTTGAACCACAGTATAACATTTCGTTTAGAAACATATCGAAATATAACCTTTTATTTAGTTTAGTTATCATATGCAAAATATAAATGAGAACTTTTTCAGTTTAATAACAAATTTTTCCCATATAAGTTTCACTGTATAACTTAACTTTAATCTTTTATGGTGCTTTCGTAGCTTAAAAGGTTATGCATACAATTAGAATCCGTGGAGAAAGAGGTTCAGTATTCGGTGTAGCCAGCAAATTAATTTTTGTCCTCAGCAGTAAAGTGAATGCAGTTTGAGAGACGGACTCGTTCTCGGTCAGTTTTTATAAGTGTCTTGTTAGGCCGTTTATAAAAGAAAAACTGCTTCAACTGATTTTTTTTCGCAGTGGGATTGCCTAACTTCTTACCACTAGATAATCTGTCCAATTCCCAGTTTCGACCAATCGTGAGGCTGAAGGTAATGACAGCAAAGCCACTTTCTGTAAGCAATGAATTTTGAGTCCTATGAAAAACAGTTGAGAATCTCATAAACTTATTCAATATTTGAGGGTTATTTCGATATTTTTATGCAAGTAATTACAAACTAGCTGATCCCGTGGAATATTTTCTCGCATATTAGCCAAGTTTTTTTTTGGGAATTTTGAATATTGGAATTATTGGTATATATTATTGAAATATTGGTATTATTCGTTTTACCTTTTCGTCGAAATTACTAATTCCAAGATTTTAAATTTATAGCGTACCTTATATTAAAGTTAGCTATTTTTGTGTCTTGTAATAAGTTAAGCTCCGAGATTCAGTTCTCTTAAGAATAGCAAAATGAATGCTAAATACGAAATTCAGGCCTCTGTGTTAAATATTTATTAAATTACGTGATATTAAATGTTAAGTATTTAATAATTTTAGTTAATGATTTTTAATGTTTAAAGAATGGCATGCTTTAGATTTTGAATCTAATTTTAATACAAAATCTTCGTTCATTCTTTTTCATTACTTTTCGTAGTATTTTATTGATTGAAACTTTTATTGCGTAGAATATTTGACCTTATTTCAGTATTTTACATTCGTCCATTTCCTTATGCCTACGATGCACTCTTAATCTGAAGAACCTTTGTTACCTGCATGGAAAATTTTATGAGTAGGAATAATATCTTTATTTTATTAAGACTTCCGCCATTGAATATTTCCCATCGAAGAGAATTTAATTTTTTGGCCTTTACGGAAGTATATAATTTCTCCCTCTCTGTATATCTAGGATTAAGAATCAAAAATATTTATAAATAATGACAGCAAAATATAGAAAGAGCGCACGAAGGCTACCTAAAATATTCTTAAATAGCACTTTTATTTCGGTTGAAGCTTCTTCACCGTTCTTCAATGAAAAGATGTATATACAGTGATACATTTTAATAATAAATATTATCACAGCCATTCTTGCAAAGCAATGCAGTTATTACTTCGGGATTTCCTGACTTTTATTTTAGTATCCAACTTTTAAATTTAGCTTTTCATACTATCTCTTTAAATTGATTATTTACATATCGTATTACGATGGGTTGGATAGAAGAGGAGACTTTTAGTCCCAATCGCACCCGAAAAAAGCCGTTTTATTATTATTTTCTTAAATTACATCCCGTATTTCCCTTTCCTATCAACCCATTTTGGTTTTCCATTATTTCCGATTTCGAAGAAATACGGTTTCCGCTTGGAGTAGATTCTAAATTGCAACATTTTCGCTAATTATAATAATGATGATAATAGTATTTTTGCCATAAATTTTGCTTTTACCAAAAAACTCCTTGGGGAAGACTGAATCCTATGCTGGTTTGGCGGCATCCTTTAACATCCTAAATATCTCTTCCGAAATTCAAGATTTCCATATTTCGATAAACAACCAGGACGCTTTCAAAACATTTTCGTCCCGAACGGCCTCTCCGACAATGCAACCATTCTACTCGCGGGAGACGAATTCTAGATCTCCGCGCACGGGTTCCTCCGCTCCCCCGCCGAGCAAACACGATTAATAACTGCCGATAAACCGCAAAGCGACTTCTTTCGGGAAAGATTTACGCCCATCCTCCCGTCTATTCTCCAATTTGAGATTCTCACTCTAACGAAGGCTCCTAACACGGACGGGAATGCGTTCCGGTGTTAATGTTTGCCAGACGATCTCTTTCCCTCGCTTTGGGTGTACTATTGGCAGATGAGTCTTTCGGGGCGAAACAAAAAAATGAATGCGAGATCCTCGCTAAACGACGGTGCGCGGAGAAAGGCAAGTCTCTTCGGAAGGCAGCAGGTGAAGGCGGAGGCAGGTGGTGGGCCTTAACACGTCCTCCGGGATTCAAATAAGTCCCTTTTCAAATAGCGTGCGCGATGTCTCTTCCCCGAGCGGACAATTGGAGCCTTATTCCCGAGTTCATTTCCCTTCTTCAGAGACGTGCGACTCCATCTTCACAGCTGTTACAAACGGGAGATACGTCTAATTCTCGAATTCGGATTTCAGAGGGATTCTCTTAATGTTGACGCCTCCGATTGTTTGGAGGGACATAAAAAAACTCTTTTTTTACGGTTTGTGGACCGGAGTCGTTTAACTCTTATATTAACTCCGCCTGGTGCATTAAAGGTCCGATAATGAGTAACTTTTACGCGATCATTTTTATTCATTTATTTTCACGCTTTGGAGACCCGGTGGTTGGGATGCATAATGCAATGGAGACGGAATTGCTAACGCAAACGTGGCGTTGTAATTATGCGTTCCCTTTTTATCACGTAGTAAAGCAATATTTAATTAACGTCGTCCGATGTGTTTGATGTTAAACGGAGGTGATGGGTGTTGCACCTTTTCGGCGAATAAGGGGCTATTTTCGACCTGCAGTGGAAGTTATTGAAACTCAGATCGAATAAAATAAATGTGGAATATTTACTCATAAAAATAATCCTTTGGTGAAGACTTATTTCTTTATTAATATGATTGATTTTATTTTGATTGATATTCTGTTCTAATCTCTTTTATGTGTAAACAGATTTATAATAAAACGTTTACTACACCACAAAAAATAATACAAATGCGACCTAAGTTTCGTAGCGAAGCTGCATCATCAGACCTGATGAGGGAAATTGAAAGTGAAAGCTGAAGTGAAACCTTGTCTTGTTTGTTAAGTCTGTCTTTCTTTCTGTATTATGTGCTTGGTAAATGCGGTGATTCATTTTTGTCAAGCCTATATAAAAGGGTAATCATCAATAATTAGCTTCATTGTAGCCAGTCATTTCCTCAGATATATTATTCCCTATTAATTTAATTCTTTAAAATTTCTCTAAGTCCACATATTTTTTTAAAATTATAATTTCCAACGTGATTATATCCAGCATTCTATATATTACCTATATGAATTTACTGATTATGACCAATTGAAACTCGAACAAAATAAGCTCTTCAAGCTGGAGTTTATGCTCTGAATCTCTGTTTCTTGGTTAATTTTTTAACTAGTATAATTGTTTTCGTAATAGAATTTGTTTTTCGTCAACGTTCTTATTAATCCCTCGATATTTTTGTGGATTATTCAATTTTGAATGCTATTAAAATTTTTGGGGGTATCATTCTTTTATTATTTCAACCCCGTGGTTGAAATAATAAAAGAATTCTGTCAAGGAAACTGGAAACCAGTATTTCGAACTCATGCTTGTGATTGCTCGCAAAAGATGTGTTCTATTAAACCTATAGAATATTCATCCTTAGAATCTAGAATGTCAGATATATTTTACTGATAGCGTGTTTTTTATTCAGGTAAAAGAAGTTCAAATTTTATTTTTTAGCCCAGATAATATTCATTAATTTTATCTCGGAATTTTTTATCTTTCATAGATGTCGTTTGTAAATTGAATAGTTCCCTCAGTACGCATTCACTCGCTTTTCAATGATTGCTATTCAAAGAGTAGCAGTTTCTCTTTTCAATTTATTTTCGGCATTAAAATGTTTCCTCACCGTAACCTATTTTGTAGGCGATTTCCTTTTTAAAATCGTGATCTTCCTGTAAGTGCATCCTCCTCACTCTTCTGAAATTCATGTCAAAAGAAAGAAAGCGGAAATCAGAGAACAAAATTTTCCCTGCATGTATTCACCTGGTTTGGACCCAATTATATATACGCATGACGGCAAAAGGAATATCTTAATTTTACCATTAATTAGCATCAAAAGCAAGAAGAGTATGTGGAAATTAGTAATTTCAATGAGTTAATTAATACGTATAATTAATTAATAGGTATAAGTAATTTAAATCAGTTAATCTAAATTAGTTGTTGTTTATTCGTTTTTTGCAAATTACGTCACTCTACTACATTTCTGAAGAGATACCTTCTCCAGAAAGGTTTAGTGACACAAATAGTTTTCTTTAGAAAGAGAATGAACGAAATGGATTAAGTAAATGTAATATTTATGTATATTTTATGAATTTTTACTCGAAAGTATCTGGAGGCTATTTTCTTCATGAAGTTGAAAACATTCATGATGAATAAATTTTCTTTTGTAAAATTTCGAAATATTTGTCATTAATTTAGTGAAATTTACAGTTTTAAATTTTTAATGGGCATATATTCCCTTCCACTTAAGAACAAAGTATTCTCAAATGCTGTCCTGTCCCGTGGTCGTTTTGGTACATCTGGTTACGGTTAATCACAACAGTCAATGTAACAAGTGTTTTTCAGACGGGTTTTATTTTCTCATTTTCGACTTTGAAGTCTTCACCTGTGGTCTAATCTTGTCGATTATTCTAAATCTCTAACGATGTGATAAACCTCTATCCAATGCATATTTTCTCATATCAGTTTTACCTTTAAAATATATTCAAGAGGAGATGAAAACTTTTAATGAGCAAAATCATGGATGTGACTCATTTTGAAATATCTCCCACACGTTCTATAGGTAGATTAAATATTATCCTGTTTTCATTGAGATAGCGTGCACAAGTAAATTTAATTAACATTCGAAATATGCCTTTCTCTCTTTTTATGGTACTTTGCCAAAAGCTTCATTCTTAAGGTACTTAATTTTCCGATCTGATAAAAATAATTGCTATGTAATAACATTAATAATTACTCCATGAAAATAATTACTTAATTTATCAAGAATAATTTATTTACATCTTGCTAAAGATGGTTCATAAGACTTGATAGGTTCCAATAGAATGCGTTTTGCCAAGTTTTTATGACCAATTCTCTCTGAAAATTTCTTTTAATTTTTATAATCTCTGAATTTTACAGAGGGATCGACCAAAAGAATAGAAAAATTGTCAGTTCTTATGATTTACACTATGTTTGTTATAGAAATGAGTTTCGTACTATTGGCATCTAGTATCTAAGGGACATTTGAGAGTTTGATTAAACTTCAACGTAAATGGAGTTTTTCTATAGATTATTCAGTGCTGATACATTAATATGAATATTGTTGAATTTTAAAAACTCTTCTTTATGAGCGACATTAATTATTTTCCATGACAATATTTTCGTTAATCATATCCGATTATCCCTTTGTTTGTCAACATTTTGAGAATCTACTGACCGGATTGGGTAGAAGTATTTTCTACTATTTTTCAGTTTTATCTGAGAAATTTATCTAACTTGCTGCCTTTCTCTGCTTGTAAAAACACAGAATATTGTATCTACTAACTCATAATATTGATTCTTGTTACCAAGGTTTTCCAAACTCCTGTATGTACTTCAGATTTACCAGAAATTTTTTCGTCTTCCCCCAAAGAAATCAGTTGTGTGTTCACGAAATAGTAGAGTTTTGTCTTTCTATTAGAACATGGAAAGATATGTTAATGCCGCGGGATATGTGTAAATAGGAAAGTTTTTAAGGTTTAGTTCATTTGCATTTAGTTAGAATAGTCGACAGAGTTTGCCTAATCCCTTTCTCTAAAAGAAATAGATTGAGTGGCATTATATCTTTATTCATATAAACTCAGCATGAGGTTTGTTTTCAATTGTTTGCGTGAAGAAGATATTAGCAATGGTAATTTCTGTTCTTAATGAATGGAATGACCACCGAAAACATCACAACCTTTCGAGCAAACCTAAGAATTTTCTCTGCTACCTCTTTTCGGAGCATTGGGTGTTTTCATAGTTTGTTTGCGTAGTTATATTATATACGAGTAAAATGTAGCTCGCACACTGCAAGCACTTTGCTAACACTAATTTCATATCGTCATCATACGGGACGGTCCTCAAAAGAAATAAAAAAGGATTCTAAATATTCTTAAAATTCGCTGTAATTTAATCGTCTGGCTTCGAATCCGGGTCTTACTGATAATACTTACTATGCAGCACAACAGAAGATCACAGTCTCTAACTATTTGCGAAAATTCAAGCAGAAATATTGGCTGTAACTGCCTCAAATGACGTCATACATTTCCCTTATATTCCTTATGTGAAATACTGTAATGTGATATGGCATCAAACCCAAAATATTCATGGTATTATAAAATTTTTTTTCTTAAACCGTGTCTTAATATTCATCTTCTTCATCGGATCGGCAGAGAGGCAATGAGTACACCGATCAGAGGAAGTAAGAAGGATAGTTTAAGATGCGGGCAAATACCATAAGACCGAATTAATTCAGAGAAATGTATCAAAGGCGCCGAACATACGTAATACTGAGGCAGTACCCCCATAAATTTCTAATAAATCCAGATTTAAGGGTGGCTTGAGTAGAACCAAACCCGCCATCTTCAGTCGCTCATTACAAAGGCTTTAAATTTTAAGCAATCCCGCGATGTGACGTCTTCGGTGACGTATGTTGGCGGCAGATTTTAAACTAGAATAGCATTAGAAAACAGGCGTAAGATGACTCTAAAACGCACAGTATCGCAGGACCGCTTCTTAGTGTTTTTTTCGATAAAGATCCTTCAAGTAATATCCCAGCAATGAGAATTTAGACGCACTTTATTAATTACAATGAGGAAAAATAAGTACCTATGAATTCCCTAATTTTATGCCCCTCTTTAATTCTCCACATGGGTGTACGCATCGCCTCTAAGCCATTCTCGGTAACTTCGGAGTAATTTAAGATACACGCTATGGAAGAAAAGTCATAAGATTAATGTTAAAAGATAAATAAAAGTTACTTCTTTCGTTACTCAGCAGGAAGTTATGTCGTTATTTTTATCTACGTTAATGGCCTTTTTCGTCCGTGCGCGGCTGGGTACTCAACCTATTGAGTGCTACCGAAGGCGAAGCGGGCACCACATACCATTTCCGTCAAGGGTGATGTTCTGGCCATCCTTTGGCAATAGATATCTTTTTGCGAACCGTGGGTCATTAGAAAAAATCGATTGAGAAATTTATATTTCAACACAACCACGACCAATTGCGCCTTTTTAGCTTCTATATTACCGGAGATATGGCCTCAAATAAGAAGGCACTTTCGTAAAATTTGAATTTTTAAAAATTGCAATGTTTCGAAAACAATCGCGTAAATAACAAAACAGTTCGGGAGTTTTCGTTTTTTTATCAAATCAAAGCAAACTGCCAAATTTGGTCAAAATCGGTTTCCTCAAATACAATCGGAAGGCATTACGAAGCAATATGTGCAAGGGAAGAATCGCGGGCCCCGCCATGTAAATCATTACCTTCGTAATTAAATTATTTTATGTTATCTTATCTTATGTTATTTATGAAATTAAATATTTCGTATTTGCACGTAAATTAAATTCGCTATTTTCTTATAAACTTTCTCGCTGGAAGTTTTCCCTAGAGCGAATAAGACGAAAAATAGCTGGCGACTACTTTCTTCACTGCATTTCACCAAAAATTCTCGACCTCCTCATTAATTTCTATTAAATATTAACCTCAAAAACGTTTTACTGCCAAATTAAAAACACGAGCGTGAAGAGAACGAATTGAAGAAGAATTTTATGTAAAAAAATCCATTTTTCGTTCAATAAGAGAACTGAAGGTCCAAACGAAACAAGAAAAAAAATCGAGAATTTCCCTGAAATGCCACATTTTTGTTTTTGTTTTCCCTGCGATGATGGTAGTAATTAACCCTAATTAAATCTTACTGCCATGTCCAGCATTACTTTCACTCCATACTTACAAAGTTTTTTAACGATTTTGATAAACTTCGTATTTCATGGTATTTCCATGCTTATGTTGCAAAATAGCAAATTTTTACCATAAATTTGATTCGGGAGGTGGGACTCCACATTTATTCCTATTGGCTCTCACAAAAAGAGAGAAAATGCGATTGTCGCTCACTCTCTCTAACCCGCTAACATTCAGTGAACATACTGTAGAAGTAATTAAATATTGAACAATTAACACAATTACAAACAACAATTAATAATAATTTTTTATAGTGTTTATTAACATTCTAAACTAAACATTGTTGTACTTAGTATAGTGTCCCCATATAATGCTGTCTCCCCTTTTTGAGTCTAGAGAACCTCTCGTTAAACCTTACGGTGTTCTTGGAAGTGATTCTCTTTTACAAAATAAGTTATTACATGCTTAATTGATTTTGAAAATTTCCATGTAAGTCGAAAACCGTGTATGTAAAAAATTCCTCGGAAGTCTTTTACGTCATGTTCTCGTGGATTAAAAAAGCATATCTATTATATGCGAGTCAAATGTAGCTTGCATACTGCAAGCATATCGATAACTCAAATTTCAAGTCGACATCATATCGGTACTCAAAAGAAAAAAAGGATTGAAAATATTCTTAAAATTTGCTGCAAATTATCCATCTGGCATTGAACACGGGTTCGATGCCAGACAATAAATATATCTTCCATTTAAAACATATTGGTTGAATTTTCATAATTCTTTCGGAGTTTTTACCTTGAAGACACTTGACACTTTACATGCATATATCTATATCTATTACGAGTAAAATGTAGCTTGCATACTGCAAGCAGATCGACAACACTAATTTCGTATCGGCATCATATCGGGAGGGTTCTCAAAAGAAAAAAAAAAATTGAAAATATTCTTAAAATTCGCTGCAATGTAATCGTCTGGCATCGAACCCGGGTCTTCATGGTTTTACTTACTATGCAGCTTATTAGAAAATCACCATCTCTAACTATGTGTGAAAATTCAAGCTAAAATATTGGCTGCAACTGCCTCAAACGACGTCCTACTTTTCCCTTATATTTCTTATTTGAGAAAATTTAATGTGCTCTGTCATCGAACCCAGGAACAGAATTGTCGTATCTAATTTTTTTCTTAAGCCGAGTCTTAATATACATCTTCTAGCAAAGAAAGAACTTCCAATTATTTCGATAAGTACATCAAAATAAATAATGAAAACTAACTCAATGTATTTTAAATGGGGGCCTTTTTGGTAATACTTCCTATGCAAAACAATAGAAGATCACCATCTCTAACTATGTGTGAAAATTCCAGCAGAAATATTTGCTGCAACTGCCTCAAACGACGTCCTACTTTTCCCTTATATTCCTTATGAAAGAAAAGTTATTGTGCTCTGGCATCGAACCCAGGAATATTTGAGTCTTATGAAATTTTTTTCTTAAAGCAATACTTACCATACATCTTCTAGCTAAGCACGAACGTCCTATCATCTCGATAAGTGCATGAGAAAAAAATAATTAAAAACTACCTCAATGTATTTTAAATGGCCGATTTTTGCATCGTCCTAGCATCGAACCAAGGATATTTTCTGTAAAAGTCATTTATGTTTCCGATAGATCATAACCATATATATAGGCTCCTAGAGTTTTGATTCTCTAGCTATCCGGGAAGTATTTTTAAAAAATTCCCGAATTTCGAAGCAATGCATTCAAATGGGAAAAATCGGAACTTTGGGGCCTTCTGGAATCGAACCAATGACACTGAGGTTCAATGTCAGCTTTTTTCTGGTGGTTTCTTGAATGATCTTTAATGCTACCTTAGCTATTGGTATCACTGAGTGAATCGTTAACGCTTCATATTGCTTGCTAGCAGATTTAGTTGGCTAAAATTATGAAATATTGAATATTATTAATATGAATAAAATTATATAAATATTTTAATACAATATTGAAGGCTTCGAAAACATCAATACACGCTCGTTTCATATTTATCGTCATCGATTATTCCCAAGACCAATATTGAAGGACCCAATTCCTTAAAATTTTTAATCTGGTGTCCATTGTACAAGAAATGTTAACATTTTGCTACTAATAATTTTCATGCTTCTCAAATTCCCTTGGGAAATATTTCCTGAAGCTTTTCGTTTCTCTTTCCTCTTGATAACAACAGAACTTCAATAATTTTCAGTGTTGTATTTGCAGTTTGTTCCGCATTTTTTAGGCATCCTGATTCATGTTCCATATCATCAAGGGTCATAGAAGATCCAAATACGCATCTTTCTCAGGTCTTCTATTGACACCTTTAGTATACCTGTTAGAAATACACTTTTCGCGTCTTTCAGTCAACTCCGCAAAAAAGTCTCAACGATGCGAAGACGGAAATCCTGCTTTTTTACCACGAAGAAGATCCGAGTCGGAGCGGTGATTTGCAACCTAACTCGACAGCTATTCACTTGAGCATAGGCCTTCTTCAGCGGTCAAAGGCCAAGAGGGCCCCTTTCATAGAATCGGTTTTTATTGAAAGCTCACGGATTTGCGTCACAGAAGCCAACGGATAAAAATCCTTCCTTTTAACAACTTTTTTGGCAAAAGCTTTCCGTATGTGAGATTACCGTTAGGAAAAGATTTTTTTCCGTATGTGAGATTACCGTTAGGAAAATTTTTATCGACCAGTTTAATTTTTCAAGCGGAAGTATACTGGATTTGGAAGGCACGAAAAAACAAATCAAAAAATGGAGAGAACAGCTAATTTTAAGATTTTTACAATGAGCTAAAATGTTATCTTCAATAACTATAGAGCGGGAACATCACGCTATGCATGCTAATCGCGTTTTCAAAATCTTAGGTTGTTTTTTTTAAGTGAAATAATAGGTTTTTCAATTCTTAAAAGCTCTAACTTCATTGAAAGGATCAGATTTTCTCGTATAACTCGTCATTTTACACTTATTGTGTTGAAAAGTCACTATTACATTTCTCAATGAACATGGAAATAGTTAACAATCCATAATATAATGGTTTTATAGAAATCTCTTGCGCTATGTAAGCCATTACTTCTTTTTATCAAAGAGATCTGACTTTTATCGAGAGATTTCAATCAGTCATTATGAAACGAGAATTGATTCCATATTTAAGCTACGAATTTGGCTAATAATCGCTGTTATTCTTCCCAGATCATTCTTGTAACCGTGATTGCGGAATTTTAAGTATCTAAAAACCAAGAAGAATGGGTCATCGATCATTCTTGCGTCCGATGTTATAACGTATAGTTAGCATTGAGTTTAACTGTGATATTCACTTAAGCTCTAAAAAACCGTATCATAATCGATAGCTAAAACTCCTCTGGTATTGAGAAAGAATAAACTTAAGTACCAGATTGATTCAGCTTCAGGTCTTAATAATATTTTTAATTGTAGTACACTCCCCCCCGCTAAATCGCTGTCATGCTTGATTGTCAGATTAGCAGATTTAACTAGATATTTCAATACCGGATCTCAGTTTAAAAGGATACAGATAGAGTTGCTGTAACTTAAAAATTAAGTAATTTCACGTTTGATATGTGATTAACGTGCAGAAATGGAATAATCGTTTGATGCAAGCATCGATGATTGAATATTCGCATTAAATATTGCAATCGTGATAGCACAAACGGTTCTTTCTATTCTAGATTCCATTCAATGCGAACTTTAATCTATAATTTGGAGTACTTAAAATTATCTACGAAGTTAATTAGAAATAAATTCTTTGTCTACTTGTTCTATGTTATTTAACCATGCGTGTCTGCTTCCTTTATGAGACCATAGTAATCTTTCACCTCTCAGGAGCTAGTCCGTAAGTACTGTGCATTTTTACGATTGGCATGCTAAGGTTCCTTATAATCTATCACATCCCTATTTCATTTTTTTAGGATGTAATTAATTATATTCATTGAATCGCTTAATGAGAAATTTTTAATGTTTGGGAGATATAAGAAATCCTTCGCGCCATAGTCCGGTCAGAGCGTTATACATTAAACTCAGAAATTAACTCAAGACCTTTTTGGCGTTCTTGTGTTATTGCTGAAGAAACTTTTAAGCCTTACATGAATTGAAAATTAGATATTAATTTATGCACATATGTAATGTATTTTATATTATTCTGATTTTATATTTGGCTACTTTATATGGAACAGAGCGAAAAATGTAGTTTTTACCGAAGTGAAAAATGTGGAATTATGTTATATTGCCACCCGCATTGTATTAAGTAATTCACTTCAGAGTATGTTACAATGCTCAGCTTGAGAATGGAGGCTCGAGCACTTAGTTTAGGATTATCGAGGAACGGGCAGTTTCCACTGTTTTATAACGTAGGAGGCTGTGCAGATTTTGCAGATATACCGCAATACGCAAGTTTCCTTCATTTTTATTTTAAATCTCTATCTGTTTGTTGCAGTATCAAAGGCGTAATCGTGTAATACTCGCAGAATTCTAGCATACACACTTTTAAATAAGGTATACACAATGAATATTCTTCAGTAGGATTGGAAGGGGAAGATACAAATCGAACTCCGAAAATTTCATCTTTAACTATTCATATTTGGGACTCATTTCCATCGGAGGGAAATAAATCTTGCACCTGTCATCGTACTCCAGGGAAACCGCAATAAAATTTCGCCACCATAAAAATATTTAGGACGAGTATTATATTCAATTGAGGGAACTTCCGCCTCTGCTCAGTTTCCGCTCACAAAAATCAATCAAGTGCTCCGACAAAATGGCGGAAAAGGAATGCTGGTCAAACCACAGTTAGCGCGAGATTCTATCGCAAGGATTACGTTCCGTGGCTTTCGCAATCCATATCTACATCTTTACGAGGATCTTTGCATGTGCACAAACTCGTGGTTATTATCTGAACTTATCTATTCGGATCGTGCTGATTGTATGAGAAGATTGAGAGATCTCTGATCGAGAATATTGATTAATTCGTCACCGTAATTCCCTTATATTTGGGAAGATTTGCATTTTTGGGATTTAAGCATGAAAAAATCATCAAATTCGACTCACTCAATAATTAAACATCTTTTTTGAAGTATGTGGGAGAGATCATTTTAATTGAATTATAAAATGTGGAGAGAAGTTCGCTAATTTTCTTCGGAAAAATTCGATAGATAATTACAACCACCTATTTTTTTATTCAGGTCGAATGCGAAGAAAAAGTTTTAAAGTAAGCAACGTTCTTAAAAAGGCATAGGCTTATAAAGACATTTTAATGTTTTTGTTCCCGATCTAGGAATATAGTCATAATCTCTTGTCTCTAAAGTATACGGGTGTAAGTTCAACCTCTCCTCTTTCAATAGAATGCGGTTGTGATAGTTACTTTCATATCTTACGTACTATTCAAAGTTTTGCTTAATTTTTAATGTTACTTTTGGAGTCAACGTGGTAGAAAATAGAAAACGCTCCTCTTTCGGCCCTTTTCTGCGATGATTAAATCTGGAAACATGAAAGTCAGTGATCCCACGTAATACATTAGACTTTCAACGAATCATCCTGTTTGTGCGCAAGTTTGAATTCATACATTTTAATAGGCTAGATATCATCTTTGCGGTAGCTCAATTGATAGGAGCCTTTTTTCGGGTGACGACGAGGATTTTTCCTTATAGGATAAATATCCGTGCGATTATCGTGCAAATCGATAATAGTATATACTCTGAAGATTATAAGATTCATCGTAGCTTTCATATAGCGATTGAATTGACGCCCCTTACGCTCTCGTTGGTAGTTATTTGGTCATTAATACCCAAAGAAGATTCAAGACGAATTTCATGCATTTTGAACTTTTCAAGTAGTTTGCGAGGAAGAGAAAGTAATTGTGGGAAAGTATACATGCCAGTATTTTTTCTTTGTCGTCGATAAAGTTTAAGTAAGTCATTTAACGAAAACTGTTCCCCTAATTATTTTCAATATAGAAGAGGAAATTCGGTGAAAAGTAAAAATAACAGGAGAAAGCGTGCTCTACATTTTCGGCCAACATAGCGTGAAAGGAATTCTTTTAGTATTAACTTAATCCTTGATAGAGTCCTACTAATTTCTATTCTTGAATTTTAAAATGTCTAGGAATACTAAAATGAAATTGACTCTATAGGGAAAGAAAAGACAAACACGTATGTGTAATTTATAGGGTAGTTATGGGATTGAAGTGAATATTATGACACAAGTGATGGGTTCAGGCTTAGCGCTAGTGAGATACAACGATACTCATTTCTGACGAGATGAGTCTCGTTGAATATCATAATTTTCAATCGTCAAGTAATTTCAACCTTCTATTTTCAATAAATTATTATTTGCAACAATTATGAAGTACAAAAAATTTTTATATTGAGAAATTTTTCACGAGACGCAACATTTAAAAATTTGAGAATTTTATGACTCAGGTCCCACTATAATTGGATAAAACGGGACAGTAAATTCAGCGATGACGAAGTCGAATTATTCATTTAACCTTTCTGAGCTGAGTGGAGGAGAGCTATAAAAATATTTAAGAACGCGGTTTGCATATTAATGAACGCACTCGAGTCTCGATAGCAATTTATGGACGAAAGGAGGGTAAGAGGCAATGATAAAAATCAATGTGATCAACTTCGAGGGCATCAATTCCGCTACAAAATAGAAGATTCTGTGTAAAGGTCTACGCAATACACGAGTGTGTGCCAATTTCGTACGAATTGCGATTTTACTTCCAGAATCGAATGAACGAAAGTTTACTCTTTCATTTTCCTCAGGCTTGGTTTACTATTTTAAGAGTTGCCAGCTCTAGCTTTCAAGCTACCAATTTTCTCATTTTAATATTTTTGTTGAAATGATAAGCGATTCAAAGATAAGTCATTTATATTTCGCGTAAAAAATGTTTCCTACTCAATAAAAAGCCAGCCTCGATTCAGATATAGCTTACCAAATGGCAAGTAAAGGTAGTTATGGGGTAGTAAATAGCCTTTTCTCTTTGGTTAACTATATAGGATTATAGAGCAGGTACTAATCTAAAAGGATGAGAACAATATTGTAATTTGTAAAATTAAATAAAATGTTTTAAGGATTTTGTCGTTTTTCACACATAGTTTTAAGACATAATTTAGACTATGCGTAGATGTAAATGCATTGCAATAACATATTTGATACATAGCCTATATGGTTTTTTTGACCAAATATTTTTAGTCTCAGGGGATTAAGAACACTCATTTCTAAGAAAAGGCAAAGCGGCTGCTGATGGTTATGTTATATATAAAGAATAAATTCCAAAAACCATCAAGAAACTTGCAAAGCGGCTATACGTATTTCGACTTCCACGAAGTCATCGTCAGGCTAAGGTCGGCAATGAAATGCAAGGAAGTTGGCAGAAGAGACGGCAAGGAACGAAATTGAGATCGTAGAGCGACAATGTGTCACAAAAGGAGAACGTTGAGAAACTATGTGTCATTATGGGATCGTAGAAAGACTACGTGTCAGTTAATTTGTAGAGAGATTGGTTTAATTCTAAATCCTGGTTCATTAATATATCTTTATTTTTATAAATGTACAAATTTTCCAAGGCGTTTAAATGAGTGTGTGAAGAATGCGAAAGCTATAAATCATTCAAAGAAATTTGATGACCAGCGTCGTTCATATTTTTAGCCACTTTAGACATATCTTGGAAGTCGAAACACGTATATCCGCTATGCAAGTTTCTTGTTGTTTTTGGAATTTATTCTTTAATTATTCATTTCTAACTTCATAGTATTAGAGATTTGGAGATAATGGGTAACACTTTTTAATTTGGTATTGAATATCAGTTAGATCGTAAACTAACTTTAGCTAGCCCCATAATACAGGCAAATGATATTAGTACCGATTTACAGTATAACTCCGTCATCGTTACAGCGCTTTTATACTCACAAAATTTAATTCATGTCTCGATGATATTTTGACTGCTCTCCTAGAAGGAACTTTTGCAAAATATTCTATATAACCTTGGATTCTCACTGATCTCATTTAAGGTTCAATGAACCAATAAAAAAGAATTAGCCCTTTTAATTCAATCTTCCCGTCAATATTAATCTGGTCGGAGATGTTAGCATTCACACAGGATCATTCGCAAGGGAATCCTTCCTTTTATTGCACTTGAAGATTTTCGAACAATAGGAGGTTAACGAAGATTGGGCTCTTCCTTTATTAGAACTCATTGTTTTCCGTGCAATCAATCCTCTTTGGGTCTTATTAATTATATTAATGACCGAAAGCGAGTCTTGCCTCTGTGGCAAAATTACGGAAGCGGTTGTTCTAAGAGTTGAACTTTCACTCTTTTGTAGTGAGTGTTCTTTAGAAAAGATTGCATTTTTCGCAGAACTAATTCAAGTTTCCCTAAGTCCCCATATGAGGTAATTAAAATAAAGAAGAAAGAAAAACTAATTTAATTTGCACTTGGTGTACTGGTAAAATAAGCTCATGTTATAATGAACTTTTTTTTAATAAAAATAATAGATTATCTTTATTTGACATAAATATATTGAAATGTAACATAAAAATAACATAAAAGTATATTAAATTAAATGGTTATCCTGTCTGAGATCGGCTTACAATTTATTTTATAAATAATATAATTGTTGCTTATTTTATAGAAAAAAATAAGCAGAAGAACTTTTACAAATAAAAACATGTTACAGTTCAAGAAAAATTCAAAAGGAAAAACAAGAATTACGAAGTAGATAAATTATGATCCAATACCACAACTGCCAATAAATGGGTTACAAAACCAAATAAAATAAAACAAAGTATTGGTACATTCAAGTCCCCCTGAGCTAATTCTAGCTCATCAGGGGGTGCTCCATATGTATAAATGTCTTCACCTATTTATTGTTTTCTTTCATATTCATTTTTACCTCAGAAATATTTTTAATCCCCTGCATATAGTCAGAGAGATTATTGAAAATGTTTGGAACTACAACATTTATTAACATCTATTTGCACCATATTGATTATAAAATCTTGCCACTTCAAGATCTTCGTATCAATGGATTAATTTCTTAGCATACTTTTGGATGAGCCGTTAGTACATTTATAGTATCCCACGCTTTTAATTATTTGCATGTGGATTTCAATTCTTAACTTTGAATAAGTTAAAATTTTCTGGAAATTTACAGAACCTACTAAAATCTCCTTTAAATTGCAATGAACTCTATCGTATTATAAATTAGCAGAAAATTGATTCCAGTGGTTGGCCAGTATTGATAGTTTTATCCTTAAGTTTCTTTAATGAAAGGGCAAGTAGAATTTATTTTGAATTACAAGAATAGTTAGGGTCTCAATATGGCTGTACGTGTTTAATAAGAGATTGATCTCTACGTCTATTTATTTACAATTTTACTAACCCTGATAAACTTACAGAGACTTAATGCAATAAAACTTCGGTTAACTCAGAAATATTTTATATAAGATCAAACCATAACGTAAATACTTGTACATGAAAATTTTATAATTCCGATTTCTCCATTGTATTCATGTCGAATTTTACCTTATTGCTACCAAAGGTGGAATAATTCCGATTTATCATTTCTACAGCACAGAAAATACCAAGAAATGCTAAAGATTTCTCGTTTATTTTTTCAGCCTTCGATCGATTCTAGTTTAACCGATGGGGTAGGGAATGGGACCCTTTGTCCCTCCTAACAAACGGCTGTGGTTCTCCAAGAAATCTCAGGATCCGAGTGTTTCCCGAGAAAAAGAATCCAGTCTGGATTGCCGTTACAGCTAGACCAGCCTGTATCTTATGCAACATCTCCGGGCACAAACATTTGTATACACGACCGATACACGCATTATTAGATTCCTCGGAATGACGCACGCTCTGCCCTCCCCGTTCAATCAGAAAAATCCACACTCCGACGCTGTTTTCCCAGGC
This sequence comes from Sympetrum striolatum, assembly GCA_947579665.1. NCBI lineage: Eukaryota > Metazoa > Arthropoda > Insecta > Odonata > Libellulidae > Sympetrum > Sympetrum striolatum. The sequence continues at coordinate 83,721,588 of OX388346.1, forward strand.
GAGTTTTTTCTCCGGCTACCAACCGGCCTTTTCTTCGGCCATCCTCGAGAGCCAATATTCGATGAACCAATAGCCGAGTGAAGAAGAAAATCATTCCCGCGCCTCGCTTTTGTTTGCCGTGGAAGCTCGGGTTTTTCTACTTTTCGTCATCGATCAAACAAGCGTCCACCATTTTCTGCCGTGGGAGCCCTTCCCTCCATTTGGAGCGGTGCCCCAATGGGAAGCGGCCGAGAAAGTCGTGGAAGAGGAGTTTGCGGCCCACTGAACCGTTAACTTTGGGCTGTGCAAGCAAGAGGATGGCCCGCAAGATCGAGCGTATTGTTGCCCTCGTCATAGACACTACTACAGTGCCTCTACCGTTGCGCTGTCGTAGCGAAAGCCTTCGATTACAATATTATTATCGATTTTATTGCGACATTATTATAATAATCATTCTTTACATCATCACATCCATTCTAAATATCGATACTCTATAAAATACTTATTAAAATAATACAACGTTATTAGATATTACAGTACTTATATCATCTTGCCGCAAAATTACAGTTATTAATAAAATTTAACCAGCTATAACATCACTCTGTAGTATTTCAGTTATTATTCTGACAAATGGTACACACAATATATTTAATATATATCGTAATAACACATTTTAAATAGAAGCAACGTGATAGTTACCTCGCACCAGCTACTATCTTTACTGCAGGACAATGAAATCACTGTTGCACTAACTACCATAACCTAAGTCTATTTTTACTAGAAAAATAAATTCTGAAACGTTTGGAAGCTCTGAAATGAATTCAAGATGGTTACTTCCGCAATAACTCTTCCTTTAAGAATCGATTGATACAACCATCATGGATGCTTATATTCTTCATGATGTTTCGGAAATAAGTCGACAGTTCAGGCATAAACAACGTTAACAATTCATCTATAATAATAATTTATCGATGGACATGCGGTTAATATTTGTAGTTTTGTTTGCTACACTTGTAAATATTAATTCATACAACAGGTGATCGGAGACTTTCGTGATGTTTACCCGGAAGATTACAAATATAACTGTAAGTAGTTTACTTTTGCTAGTAAAGCATTAGTGATATAAAATATTCCATCGATATATGGCAGAACTTTATAAAAATAGCCAAAGATTTTATAGAATGAAAATTTAAAATAATTCAATAAAACGGTGGAAGTATTTCCCTCCGAGAAATTTGGAAAGTGCTCCTTTTATATTTGAAGCAGTCGAGTGTATGTTTGATTTTTTTTAAGTTCTCTTTACTTGAAAAGCTTTCTAAATATTCTTTACTCCCTTCCGATTCATTAAATTGAATTCATGATAAATTTCCTCCAATCTCGATTTGAAAAAGCTGAGCTGCATTCGTCATCATTCATATCGCGGCTTAGTAGTAACAGCTTAAAGATAAAATAATTCCACCGCTTTAATTTAAAACTAGAATTCATCGCCAATAGCCTCGAGTCATTGAACTAATGGACTTAGAATGGCCTATTAACTAAGTATATGAGGATGTATTCAAAAGGATTGCAAAAAGCCGGGTGGCGATATCGGAACTCTTGCGATACAAATAGAAACAAACCCAGCAGAACTAGGTTTTTTAAGGTAGCCATATTGTTTTTCCCTCTTTTGGACCTCTTTCTCTCCTCAGCTTTCTTTCACCCTTTCTCTCTATTCGCTCACTCAGAATGTGGACCTTCAGAGAAACATTCTTTCATCGAAAAGGATTTTTTTCCGGAGCTTTTTTGTTTATCCCTAAGCCTTTCTAGTTCGAAAGATTCTTCCTTTTCTCTTTTTTTGTTTACGGTCGGAGCAAACGAAAGTTGGGTATCTTTTTGTTTGCGAGCGGTTGATGGGAGGTGAAAGATGTTGGCGAGTTAGTTGGACCGGTTGGAAGATGGAAATTTCGAAGTGATTTTTTACTCAACCTGAAAGAAACTAAGAAAATATGTATATCTCCATTTATTGTATACAATTATGTAATTTCAGAGAGAGTATATTGTTCTATTGTCGATGTTTGGAAAAATTGCTGCTTGTAAAAGAACTGACCCAATTCCAGTTATTTTCCCTATTGTGAACTATACACAATTATATCCGGGTTGAATGAATGCTCACAGCTACGATTTCCCATACGTCGATGGGAAAATAAAGAGTACTATTTGGTAATTTGCATTCGAAAAATATGGGAGCTGATTGAAGCAAAAATTCAAACTTAATGCCATTTCTTAAATTTGAAGACATCCTTTTGAGCTATAACACAAGTTATTTATATCTACAACAATTTTGTGATTCTTAGCGTTTAAATTTAAAGCGTGAATTTTTGGTGAATATTTAAAAATAACTCAAGAAAATTTTATTGATCACTATGCAAAGTCCATCCGAGGTACGCCTCATTTTTGCTGAAGATTCCGTATTCTTAAAATACCTCAAACATTTTTACTTCTCTGCCCTGCACTGTTTAATAATTTGCTGAATCTTCACCGTGAATTTCAAAGCAATGCTTTTGACTAACATCAAACCGCTAAAAAAGGACATTTTAGAAAGAATTATAGTTGCCTTAATACTGTTTAGACATAACTTTAGTTATCAAGAGTTCTCATGAATATTTTTAATCATATTACTTAGGATTTATTCACAAAATTAAATCAATAATTGATCGATCAAACTGTTTAATGAGAGATGAGATAAGAGTAAATTGAAAATTTGTATGATAATGATTTTGACCTTGAAATTGTAACATGAAAATTTCGGAAGTCATGATGAAGACAGAATTAGAAAAGTCGTTGTTTAAAAAAAATAGATCAGAACTGAATTGATCCCTTTTTTATCGGCAGGCGAGAGGATTTTACCACTATGTTGTGTATTAAACCATTAGGCCGCTTGTGAAATCTCTGTTTTACGTGACATATTGCATTCAAATGATTCAAAGTTGAAGCTGTATATATAGAAACCAATTTTATCGTTAAGTTAACAAAATAAGTATTTTTCTACTGTGTTAATGATATAAATACTTAAATTTGTTTAAAAAAACTTAAGATAACGCCGTATTAGGCCTTAAAGTCGCTAACTTTGAGGTATCTTATCTTTCAGTTTTAGATTCTTTTGATGTATCTAAAAAAATATGGAATTTTACTAAGTCGATTTGAACTTATATACAATGGCTCAAGCAAACATTTTTCTTTCTCTGACACACCTTAAGCACTGATTTTTTCTCTTGAATTACTAGCCTTCGACCAAAATATTTTAATGCTATGATTCAAATTGTCCATTGAATTAAAATGTAATTTGTGAGACCCTTGATGCGAACATGAATCTTCGTACCTCTGAAATTTCCAATGAATCTCTAACTGCTGAATATGAGGTGAAGGGAACGTGGAAGAAGGTGCTTTGCTTCCATATCCAACTCGAATTTGGGGACCATTAATCAATTCCGAGACGAACACCATGAGTCCTCGAAATGGAAGATGGGCATGAATTCAGTACCATTTCATCTCTCCTTCCATCTCTTGTGGGCATTTTATTGCGGCTTGTGTTCTCCGTTCCTACATTCCAATGGAGATATTCATTTTGAATGCTCTTAATTATTATACTGCTGTGTAACATGGCAACTCATCGATTAAGAACATATTTCCTCTCTTAGTCACGCCTTCTCATTAATTTTATCAGAATTTTGTTCCTTAGTTCAGTTAGAGAATATTAGTAATGTGACACAGAAACTACAATATCCTGTTTTCAAATTGAGAGGTACAATTGTGTTTTCTTTATTTATATTAGACTTAGTGGTACCCAAACAACGTAAGGATTGTATAAAATCGTTTCCGCAATGAAGAAGTTATAAATATCCTGTAAAAGATCCAGCAGCGTAATATCCCGAAGCAAGATTATGATGTTTACAAATGTGATCAAAATTAATGCAAAGGTTTCCCGGAAAACAGTGTTTAAACAGAATTCCTTAAAACTCGTCGCAACGGAATGTTTTTCATTCATTATTATATTTCTCCTATAAAAGTTGACCCTTTAAATTAAACTCAGCGATATTTCTTGGCCAACCATGTCTCAACCAAAGCCTTTCATTATTCATTCGTTTTATGTCGGATTTTGGAAATCCATCTTTATTCAGTTCATCCACGAAGAAACGCTTGGATTTATTCATGAAATTCAACTTTATCTTTAATTTTAGAATTGCGCCGCTTTTCTTATATTTCTTCGTATATCTTTCGAGAAAGTTTTTGAGGAGTTATCCGAAAGTTAACTTCTGGGAGATTTTTAATTTTACGGCAAAGATAACGGAATACATGTGGAATACTTACGTCCATTGTCTCGTTGAGTGAATGCATAGGTATTATTTTCTGAAAGTAAGTACAGTATACAAAAAATCTCCCTTTTTCATCAATTCTCTTCTTAAGTGCGCATTTAATGTAACTCTGACAGTGAATGGTTCGATTAAGAACTATGGTACAATTATCGTGGATACCTACACGCGCACATGCTAAATTATAATTCATTCATGTGTTTGTATGGTTTTTGATTGCCGTAGCTAATATCTTCCTGCTGTGTACCGTATGCAGTTTAGATACTACAGTGAAGATTATTTAAAATGTTATGTATATTAATATGTTGTAGATAAGTGCACTTTTTAATGAAGAGAAATCATGATGCAAAACATGGCAATTCATGAAAATTTGTTAATGCTTATGTAGTTATCAATAGTGTTACCAGAATTTGAGGCATTTAGAAGTGGAGTTAGTTATTGAAATGGGAATATCTTATTTTTAGTTGTTTAAACTACAAAGAATTTGAAGAAAATTGAGGAAATCAGTAAAGGAAAGAACCTAGAAAAATGTACTATTCCCACGAAATAGTTAATATTTAATATTTTTAGTTGCAGCCTACTGATAACTATGACAAGTTTTAACAAGTGACATTAAACAAAAATATTGTGAAATTTCATCTTTTTTAGTTATTTTCACATTTATAACCATTTTATATTTTCTTTAAAAAAATCACACGACTGGTTTTGACGAATTATTTGTGTAAAAAAATTTGGGATAAAATACAATTTTTCTTACTATTTCCATTTAATTGTGAAATGTTTTAGTTAATGAATTTTTTGCCAAGGAAAACTTGGAAAAGAGAATAAAAAATGCTTAGAATCGTACTGTACTTCACAAAGAATCACTCTGTATATCAATTCTGTACTGCAGTCTGTCGTAGTGGTTGAATGATTTTCAAGCCACCTTTACCTCAGAGAAAATGTTAGTACAACTCTGCTCTTCCCAAGCTTCGCCTTGGCTCATTTCTTCAGAAATTCCTCCCGGTCTATTGAGATTATCGTTCGGGTTCAGCCGTCTTCCCTTTTGTGTTCTCCATGTATTCTCAATTCCCTTTTCCTCTCTCCGTAGGACACGCACAGCCTACAGTCTCCGCACGGTTTCTGAGCCGTCCCGTGTGCCTTCCCAATTAGCACCTCAAGGAGCCAAGGCTGTATCACTCACTCCCATCCCGGGCACACACGGCCAAGAGCATACATGCGCCTCAGAGCGTGTACCTCGAGAAATAAATGTATTTATATATACATATACATTCTCTATGTATATTCTATGTGGGTGTGTTTGAGGGAAGAGCGTGGAAGAAGGGAGAGTTTGAAGAAGGTCGAGTCGAGATTCTTGTGCGGTTACATGAACGTCGAGCATTGTGGTCGAAATGATACAGCCACTCTTCAGGAGTTCAATTAAGATTTTTTGCGGGAGGATGGATCGAGTATTGAGGATTTTATCAGAATGGAATGCCTTCTGGAAAGTTGAAGTTCTTTTGTTCGAAGAAAGCACTTCTCTTTTACAGTGAACTCGAGGGAGGAGAAAGGGATGGAATACCTTCTGAAGCCGTTACTTTAAATATTTCTGTTGAAAGTATTTGAACTTTGTGTCTTTGAAGCTTCGCGTTTCATCTACTTTTCAGAAAGAAAGAACTGTAGTTGATCTTTCAATCCATTTTGATTTATTATTCTATGAGGCTTCAGGAAAATCAGGATTGGTTAAAAAACAAATCAAGTCAAGTCAGTCTGGACACTCCCATTTTTTCTTAGTCAGTATTGTCCTATCCTCTCTGGAATACGTTGTAAATTTCATCAACCATGCATGCCGTCTTTATTTAGGAAATCCATATCCCGTTTAGGTTAATTTCACCTATTTGTTAAAGTTTATTTTTTCATGTTCAGCCGCCGTTGTCCTTTATCGGTGAAATCCCCCTAAGCTCTCATGAACTTGTCAGGGGGTGCTTCACCAAGGCAACAGCAACAAAGAACACACATAACCATTCCTTGATCGGAAAAATCTGATCAGCCGGGATTTGAACCCGTGACCTTGGGGTTTGGAGTGATAGCGTAGATGGAATGCTATCCACTCCGCCATCAAGGCCGGTTTGCTGCAAAGTTATCATTATTGGTGATAGCGTAAAAATTTTAATATTATTTTATTTACGAATACAATATTTTGAGAATAATAATCATTTACCGCACAATTAGAACATATACGAGCCGGTTTAACATATTCTGCGCTCTCTGTTCTGTACAGAATTCAGTGTGCTAGGAAATCCTGCTCGATATGAAGTCATGTTAAGGCAGTGAATGCAGAGGTAAATTTAAAATACAACTCAAAGATATTGTTAACTCTCCAATATTTTTCTTGGTGTCGAGTTGGATTCGTTACTGATACACTAATAATAAGACTGTTAATAAGGAAATTTCAAGAATAAATATTATTTAGATTAAATCAGTAAAGATCCTAGGCGTTTATCCTAATATTCGTAGGGATTGATTTCAATTATCGTTCTTTGAAAAAAACAACCTTGGCTTCGGAATAACAAAATAGTTTGCATTTTTAGTTCACCAAAATTTGCGATATTAATACAATTATACAGTTTTCAAGCAAGTCAATTGCAAATATTATGGCTCGTAAAATCAAAGGACTTTTATAAAAATAATTAATTCCGCTACATTAATGCTAGTTGAATTTGATGCATTTTTAGAATGAAATTATTTTACCTTCTCAATTTAGGAATCATGTGCCGAAACATAAAATCGTATTCAAGCATTCATACGTCATTACCATAGTAAAATGAAAACCTTTTATCATTCATTTTTCTATGTCTTTCCACGAAGTCACGCCTGCTAATATTGATTTCATCATTACCATCTTCGAACGGGTCTATTTTAGGAATCTTGTTTGGATGCAATGAAGAAATCTTGAGTAGTATAATCTCATCATTGGACGGATGAAAATAATTGCTCATCATCTGCAAGTCGGAGTTGTTTGGTTAGAAGTCTGAAGCGACAGGATTTGCCAAGGCTAGTAGCCGTTCCTTCGTGGGAACACGCACATCAATACGGCAACAGGGAGATATCATATTAACGGTATTCGTAATAAATTGAACGCTTAACAAATGAACATCCTTTGTCATCGATTAGCGGATTTCAATAAAAAAACCCTTCGAGAAGCTCGTGAGAAGCGATTTTTTTTATTATTTCAAAAATTTTTCGTGCCGAAGTTTAAGGCACGTTTCTTTTGCCTGTATATGACTTCGCAGCACCTGTGCTCACCAGCAGATTTTAATATTTTTTCCACAGACCAAAACTTCGATTATTTCCTAGTTTCCTCCTTTTACTTACATTTTTACTTATATGTATCTTTTATGCTGTAATCGCAAAAGCACAAGCCTTACAGAATCCGCAGAATAAGGTGTAACATACAGAATGCGAGTATAAAAATATAGCTGCTTGCATTCACATTTCATTAGTGAGACCGAAAGTGTCAGCCAAAGTAACTTACCTAAACATTGTAAAAATTTCTACGAATAGGAGTGTCCATCATATAATTTCATATTTTCTGAGAGTATTTGATTATTCATATATCCATCACTTTTTAGTAGTACGCTTAGTCTATTTCTTTATAATAATGGCTAAATCACGCATGAAATTCTAGGAAATATTTGGTAATCAATTCTAGCAACTCAACTCTTCTAAAATGCATACCAAACATCCAATGAATGAATACTAGTGAGTCTAGGATTGATTATTTATTTTTCCCATTCTCATCCTTGATAGTCGGCACTTAAAGATAACTTATATTGTAGTAAAATCCAGCTGATAGCAAAATCGCTTAAAATGCGTTTATAGTTAACGATTCTTGTGAAGTATTTTCCTTCTCTTTGAAACGCTCCGATTCATCCTTCGGAGAACATGGCAACGTTGGCGTAACTTGCTGTCTAATCATAAAATCGTGCCTGTTACTTCTCTGCCTCCCTTAAAAGGCAGACTGTGCGTCGGTGACTGCTTCACAACACAACTCCCGTCACGCGCGCATATTAAAAATAAAAATATTCCTCGCCGCCTCAAAATGGTTGCGTAAAAAATTTTCTGAAAAGCTTTCCCATCGCCGGGCCTCGGAGAACCTTTGGACTTTCATGGTCCTTGGTTGTTATTCTTAGGGCCACGAGGGTTTTTATTCCCTCTCCCGAAAGAGGCTTCGTATAATAACGCTGGAATAATTAAATGGTAACTCAGAGGTCTTAATTTCTTCGGTCCCCGACAGCGGCTATCTCTGAGGATAAGACGCGTTTTGTTGATGAAACTAGCGCATTTGTGGTGTGGTTAACGCTTAGAGCAATGTTGATTAAGTATTGTTTTACATTTACCCGAGATGTTCCAAATTTTGCAGCTTTTCATTGCATTCCCTCTTCTTTATTTTTACTCGTCGTCCATTAGAAATGTTTACGTTGTATACTTATGCCTGATTCAGCAGATTTCGAGCTAGAATAGTGTGCAAATTTTGTTGCTCGATTTTTTATACTCCCATGATACCTGATCCAACTGCAACTCAGTCTGATTCTGTTGCAACCTAAGAAAATTTAAATATCTATTTTATAAGGCATGGACTTACATTTTTATCTCGCAACACAAGTACATTACAATTCGCCATTTTTATGCATTCCATCATTTAGTAACATGATTATGTATGAAATTATTAATCTTTTCTCTGAATATTGTTGTATGTTAAAATTTTTAAAATTCGGGTTGTTCAATAAAATTAATCAATAATTGTATATATAATAATTTCGTACTTTTTAAATATCATTACAATTATTTTAGTAACTCTCTCTAACTCTTTAGTATTTTAGAAACTCAAAGCAGTAGGTCTTAGCAGTATTCTTTCAGCATAACTGAAAATTAATGACAGTAATAATTTTGGGTACGATAACAGTACATATTTTCCTATAGTCATTTGTAGTCTTATAATTATTAGTTTTTACAGACTTTTTATGATTTAGCAGATCTTTGATTAACTTATATTCACAAATTATTCAGTTAAGTTCATCTTTTCTTTAAACTATGATATACCTATAATTATGGAATATATATTGGTTATCTTACCTGGAATACCCAACAAACGGTTGTTATTCTATAGACTATAGTGAATGTAGTCGTTTTTTTGGAAATATTCCGATGGACTTTACAACTTACAAAAATATTTCGAAATTTTCTTATCTGATCATTATGAATATATAAACTCATCTCTTGCAAATGTTATCCACGTTTCTTCTCCACTTACCGTTCTTTATCATAGAAAAGCTTCTTTTTATTACCTGACCTCTTTAAGCTGTAAAAAAATTTTCTTTTACTTACCTTGGACATCGAAATCTTGTTTGTACTCTTTTTACTGGGTGAATTGCAAATACTTCTTCGTGTCATGAATCTTGTTTGTGTATCCATAGAAAAATCCAAGACGCAGAACGGGGGTTTAATTTCCTTTCTCCGCATTTGGAGGGAAAGATACTTGCGACTAATTCCGTAACGAGAGTAAGTCCATAAAACGTTTGCTGTTTTTAACACATGCGTGTAAATTGCAGATGAGCTCAGAAATCGAGTTAATTTTCCGTCGCTAGTTAATTGGCGAAACCGATATCCTCATCGGTTTTTTGCCGCTCGATCTGTGGGCTTATTTTGGCCAACGGTTGTTTTTTTACCAAATTAAGTACGCGCTCATTATCGAAGCGTTTTCTTCTTTGAGAGGATTATTGACACTGGAATGGTATCAGTAGTTTATCTTCCCCTGAAATTGGTCTCTCGATAAACTAAACAGGCATTGTGTTTTCGTCGCTTCTTAGAACCTCCGAGTCGTTGCTGACTCGTCGATTAGCACGTGGGTGTTTGTGAAAAAAGACTTCCATTAAAAATAATCATGATCGAATGTTGACTTTAAGGAAGGTGCATCGTGATATCAGCGGAAAAATAGCGGGAGCCCTTCGGAAAATTTTGCCGCTCCATTTCTCCGAGTAATATTTTTCAATAATAATAATAATCTTCTTTTATTAGGGGAAGATTGATACTTTTGAGTCTCATCTTACATCTAACCCTTCCTTATATAAATTTAAAGAAAGAGATGACTAGAGTAGAAAAAGTACACAGAATAAAACTAACTTGCGAGTTTTAAAAACATTAGGTTTAGCTCAGGAAAGATATACACCACAGCAACAAAACACCTGCGAAATCCTTATGATATTTTAGTAAATTCTTATGGGAAAACAGGTTAAGAGAGATCTGAAAGGCAAAAAAGACAATACAGATACATATTCACATATATAATTCAATATAAATGTTTGCATGACGGTGAATAACTTAGTGATTAATAAAATGTTCCCATAAAACCAAGTCAAAATTTTGAGGATGATATACAATGCGATTATAATCAAATTTTAGTTCAGGATATAAATATATTAGAAATACATAAATAACAGTACATAGATACCATCATAGAAGTACATAAATACAGCACATATATAAAAATATAAATTATAATTACATGGATCACAAACGCAATGGCGAACAAATACCGGGTGTACATGTGGGTAATGATGATTACGTCACACGGTCACGGGTTAGTGACAGAGATTTCTGGAATCCTAAATCAATAAGGATGCCAGGACATTCTACTAGGTGATAATTCCCCACGGAAAATATTTACCTATTTGGAACGTGGTGATCTATGACACTCGCTGCACAAAGTGGGCCCCCAGGGCAGCACTTTTCAGTATGCACAGCATTCAAACGTTCCATCGCGAACTTTGTTCAAACTCTGCTCAAAGAGATGTTTCAACAAAAGTGTTTAATTTCAAAGGGTTGCCAAGAAGGAGGAACAAATTCCGTTGATTAGTTGGATATCACGAATGCACGTTTCGTTTGAGTAGGAATTCGGGCTTTTTGGGAACTTTTGATGAGTCACGCTCACATCTGAAGTTTCAGAAAAGTTATACCATTGTCGCAACTTCTAAATCAGTAAATGTTTGAATAGTTTTGTGCATATGAAGTTGTTTGAGTTTATAGTATTATATCTTTTCATGGTATTTCTCAAAAATCTTTTTGAGAAAAATCGCTTGTTTCTCATCTGGTACGCATTACGTGGAACAATGTTATTAAATAGATTATCAGAAAGTTTTAACGTGGCATGAAGCGTTTAGTAACAAGTAAATCGTAAGAAGTCTATTTATGAGAAAGCTACTTTATTTTAAATGACGTGAGAAAAAGGGATGTCCTTTATTTTTTAATTATCTATGAATGTATATGCATAGAAAGTTGTTTATGTCGGAGTTTTGTCATAGAAATTGATTCCTACGGTGTTTTTTGCGATGAATCTTTTGTTTTTAATTAAAATTTATCCTTAGTTTAAGAGTTATTTACGATTGAAAAGAACAAGTACGTAATTTTGAAATGCTTTCTTTACAAAAATTTTCGTTACTTCTGCCTTCACTTCGTGGAGCCTTATAAAGTCATTCATGGAAAATAAACAGTTTAAAATATTTTGGTTAATAAATAATTAATATTTTGGTTTATGAGTATAATTTTTATTTGAAACCAAAATATTAAATATTCTTCACCATGAATAAATATTTTTGCTGTTTTCTCTGTTTTTTTAATCGAATTTCTAAGTGAAGATTGGAGCATAACTAAACAAGTATCTCTTCTTTATTTATTCTTAAAAGTATCTCTAACTTCTTATTCATGTAAATTTAAGTTTTATTTCCTTCTCTGGTGGACTAATTTCGCACTTGTCTTTTAATCTGATCTGAAAAATATGGCTATCGAACCTATCCCTGAATTTTCATTTAGCTCGTACTCAGTATATATATTAATTTAACGAAATATGCGAGAGGTACTTCGATGTAGCAGAATTCATTTTATCCAAAAGTGATAGTCCCCTGAATGAATAATGCCTTTGGAAATTTACGCACCAGAAAATTGTGAAATATACGGAATTCAGCGACCTCAGAAATACTCTAGCTCTCGATCGTAGTCCGGAAACACAATTCTCACACTGCCTACTGAACATACTATCCTTTCAGGGCACATAATGGCAATTAGTGCCACTCTAAGTATTCAGAAAACCCTGGATGCATCATCTCCTTTGTCAACCACCCCGTTCGAGTTTTGATTGATTTTTTCGAGATGTTTGCCAACGGACCGGTACGTGTCATCGCATTTGGTTAGTGAGTTGGTCAGAGTCAACTCGGAGACAACGCTCCAGCACGCATTCCGCTCCTCCATTGTTCGCTGTTTTATTTTCCGACGCAGGTGAGCTAGTGACGTCATCGCTAAATAATCGCTCACCTGCACTCGCGCTTACACAGGGGGCGTGATCTTCGATGGGCTGCAACTTCTTTATCCTGTTGATTAAGGCGGATTACGGCACGAAGCCGATGCTTAGGCTGACAGCATCCTCATCGTCCTCCGTTAAGGCAAATACAACTTTATAGGCCCAAAACAATTAACCCCGCCGCCATTTCGCGGTAGAGTATAAATGACAAAACAAAACACTTCCATTTTCTCGGGTTTCCTCTGTCATTTTGCACGTGAGTAAAAAATAATATCTCGGGACGTTATCGTACGCCTATAAAGTAAATGGTAATGATGAGCCATTTTGCACATGTTGCTCTTATGCGGGTGTAGAAAAAAAAGTTGTGGGTCTTTTCTGTGTATACTATTTGCTGCTCTTAGTTCGGTGAGTTTAATTGGTTGTAGGCGTTACGACTTGATTGGTTTTCGGAGATATCCGTGCAGGAAATTATCGGTAGGTATCTTAGCAGGTGGTTCAAATTAATAATTTCATAGAAAGGTTCATAGTCAATAGGAATGTTGCTGTTTTTGTAAAATCCGAGAAGATATAGCATGAAGATATATCTTTGCATATTGTCTAAAATGGACGTATGAAATTAATAGTGCTGGAAAGAAAGAAACTTTAATTTCATTTTACATACATATAGAATCTTAGGAATAGCTACCATTTTGGTGAAAAAATAAGTTTCAAAGCAACTTATCTGGATGGCGGAAAATTCACCGTCGTCTAAGCACTTTTAAACGTTTGTCACTTCTTTATCAATGAATACCACGAGTTTACCACGAGTTTTATACGTACTCTTTAGTCATATTTTCAGCATATACATGACCTGAATTTTGCCTATTTTGACTAGTAATGTTACCTTATACGAAAGTGACTAAATAATGGACGCAGAATCTACTCAGTAGTAAAATGGAGTTATTTTTTTACTGTTTACGTTATCAGTATTGTTGAAAATTGTTGCATTTGTTTAAAAAATATATTTACTCTCAATAAAAATATATATTTCCTATCTTTGAAATTATTCAACAAGTGTAACTGAAACAAAGAGAATATTTTTAAATTAAGTGCGGTAAAATATTTTACTCCTTGTTTAGAGAGCTTTGAAGTTATCATAAATATAACCTCATTTATTGCTCCAATGTTTTGTTGATATTTCTTGCTAGAAATTTATTTCTCGAATTAAAATAAAATGTGATTTTACTCTTCAGGATAAAAGTTCGAGAAGTATAACCAAGAACTTCTGAGAGGTTTTCCACTTGTTGAGAAAATGATTCTAATTATATTAAGCCTATCAATTTTACTTCTCCAATTTTTGGTCTTTTCAATAGTGAAAAGAAAATTCAGATTTTTAAGATAGGTAAAGTAATGGTAGCCGTAAGAATTTGGTGTGCATGGTCATAGTATAAGGAATGATTAGGTTTAGGTTTGAGAGAACGATAGAAATGGATTAGTTCCCCATAATTTAGCACATTCTGATATCCTGTTATCTCCATGTCTGTTTTGTTGGAATTTTGAAAAAAGTAGTTTCAGTTCGTTTCTGAAACTTTCTACTCAGCAGAAGTTGTTTTAAAATCCTGCTAGAAATAGATTTTTTCGCCATAATTTTACAAATTTTTAGATCGTCTTATCTTCATCTCCAATTTGTAAGAATTAAAAAGAGAAAACAAATTTTTGTTTCTATACTTTTCTGAAAATATCTATATTATAAGAAGCTGTTTTAAAAACCTGAACATCTGTGGCATACTGCTGTGGAACTTTCATTTTCCTTTAAAAAAAGTCTAGAGGTCGAGGTAACAAGGAAGCTCGTAATTTTTTCTGTTACTACTCTTCTTCGAGTGAAAGGCACTTTCCTGACCTTTATTCATTTACTGATCTTGGCTTCATTTATGCAAACATCGCTGCTCATTTCAAAATACCCTTAAGAAACCCAGACTTATATCGAATTCAATGATATGGAAAGGTGGTCTTATTAACTCATTTTTATCTTAAATTATTACCGGGGATTTATCGTACTATGAGATACCTCGTTTTCTATTAGATGTTATGATTTCTTTCATCGTTATTGTGTTCCATAAAAATGTTTTTCCAAAAAGTTCGGTATCTCACACATTTGGATAGCCAAAATAGGTATCGTGGAGAGTACAAGGTAACATATCTCCAAAAACCCTTGTATCTTATACTGATTCTATAAATGCATTTTACAAGAAAATATTAATAGGGGTATATTGATGCTCTATTTAATATGTTTTGCTATCGTTAATGACCGAAAATTGATAAATGATAAATATTAAAAAACGATCTCGGTGGTGGAGTGGTTAGCATGTTTGCATGACAATGCTCAAAAACCGAAGTCCCAGGTTCGAATCCAGGCTAACCGATTTTTTCGGGTTAGGGAATGGTCATATATGTTCGTTAATTTGTTCGTTAAAATCTAATTCCATGTCTATCTTGAGGAATGGTAGGCTTACGATCGTATCGAAATACTAGATGCTAATTGAAAAACAAGCTCGCTATCTTTCAATTACGATACAAATCATCAATTGTATTAGATTTGACGGAACTAAGATCCTTCTTGGGATATATACAGTGGTTGAAGAAACCTGAATTGAATAACGCATGACTTTGTAATTCTTGTTTCAATAGTTACATCGTGTCTTAGCTGAAAAATGTTGCCCATTTTATATTATTATTTGATTCAAATGTTGCAGATGGATTAATAGTCCGGTGGTAATATTATGAAATTCTGGTTTACATTATTACATGAATACATCCATTATATACACTGATACAGTACTATGGACGATACAAATTACAATAAATCAATGTTAACGAGTACTGTATGACATCTATTTTACAATCCAATTATTACAATACATCCGTCACCTAGCTACGACATTTCACTATTACGAGTGCAATAAAGTTTTCTCCAAGCGAAAAGTATACATTTTTACTGAATAGTTGTTACCAAGCTTAAATCCGTGGAAAAGACTTAGAAATGCCAAAGAAATCTGCGATGTATTTATGCGAATCTTGATGTTTTATTGTTTTAAGGTTCCCTTGAAATGCCGTGCACAAATACTCCCTCGCAGTACTGTTGACGTCACTCCAGAGAAATCTGAGAAAACTTTCGAAACACCTGGTTTTCCTTAACCTCCTCCCTCCCGAAATCACCTTGCACCTCTTTAACTTCTGTTTCCATATATTTATAACATCTTTTTTCCTCCTCTCCGAGTTTTCGGCACAAATCACAAAAAAGCAGGCTTTCGAAAGATTTCACTTCCGCCACGCAGTGACAAACCACGCATAAAAATCCTCCAGCCCGGATACAAAAAGGGATATCTATATATAAATATATATATACGCTTTCACGGATATGTATAATAAAGAAAACACCTGCGGTCGGCCGTAACATCAGGGAAAAAACGTTGCTACCGTGTAGTGAGAAAGAGCCAGGATTCCTGGAGGAAAAATGTGAGACCTCCCTTGTGGGAAGGTTTGTAGTAAAGGGAGTTTTTAAAGACTAAAATGTCCGCGGTGGGGAAAGGAAGCATTGTCTAACGTTTGGGGGGTCCGGGAGCGGCGTCTCAGAAAGGGTTGGCGTTTTTTAGGAAGAGAAACTAGGGGTGGGGTGAGAAAGGGTATGGGCTTGGAGGTATTTTGAGTGATAGCTCGATGAGAGCATTGGAAAAAATGAGGGCTAAGGTAGCGAAGTCGGTGAAATCGGTATTTTTATAGCGATGTTCTGTTTTTCCCACCCTTTCTCGGTGTCTTCCGAGGGTGACTGGCTAAAAGGGAGATTACTTGTAAATGCATGGGGAGTTTCGAATTCGTGGTGATGACACGTTGGGGGAGACTTAAGGAAAATTTCGCCGGTGGAATTTATTGCCGAAATTCTTTGCGCGTCTTTGCGCGTCCACTGCCTTCAGGCAATCTTGGAATTAAAATATTTTCAACCCAGGAGAATCCTATACTTAAATTAGCAGGAAACATCTTTTCCAGACTAACATAATATGAAGATAGTCAGTCATTATAACACAGTCGATGAGAAATAAGATGTAAACAAATACTTTTAACTTTATTGAAATATTCTTAATCTAGGAAAATCTTGTTGATTTTTTGGTGGGAACATAATTTTTCCATACGTAATATGAAGCTAGTCAGTCGATATGAAAAAATATTTAGACAAATGCTATTAATTTAATACTTTCACATAAAAATGTAACCAATATTATGTCATATAAGCCTATTAGACATTTTGAGGAAGATCAAGGAAATGGATGCTCGAACAGGCCGTTTCAAAAATTCATTATATTCCGCGGATGATATGCGAAAGTTATCGATTAGGAAAGTGGAGTCGACGTGGTATGAATAGAGTAGATGTGGTATGCGTGTATATCCATCCAAAAGCTGGAAGGTGGCTTGCAGGGTACAGATATATGTTGCTGTATATAACATTAAATGTTTGGCTGAAATATTAACCTTTGGGTACAATTTTTCAATTATTAATTCGCCTAGTAATATTATTATTGGACTTAAGTTGTTGGAAATTAGATCTCGTAATGGCATTAGGCAAACGAAGAATTAGTGGCCATACTTTGCACATTGTGCTACTTTATAACTCGTAGGTATCTTTGGCTGCAACGAATTCTTATCCGTTTTGGCTTTGATTGCGTCTTCATTTAGGGTTATCAAATTTTTAATCTCATTATTGGATGGGACCTAGGAATGGCTCAAGGAACTAGTTATTTTGAGGTACCGAATTAGATAGAATTGTGATGGGACGTTCATGTTATTCTTCCTTCTAATCGGTTATGTATTTGGGGAGCATGCAAAGGTTATGTAGTATGAAATATCAACGGAGCATTTAAGGTTTACAAAAAAACATGAATTATCAGAAATTTTTAAGCCATGTGATAACACACTTACTTGAATTGATTATGAAATTTTAATAACATACTTATTGAAAAGACCATTAAAGACTTTTGAGAATGCCAATTTTTGGACATTGAAGTGACATTGAAAATATTTTGCAAAGGTGTAGGTTAAGTGTGCTTGTATGCCAATGAAAAATGTAACGATTGGTAAGTCAAGCGAAGCTTAAAATTTAAAATTATATATAAAGTGTACCTTGAATATACATAGTTTGCCTATCGATGTAGTGTAATCATATGCCCGAAACTTGAGGACTGCAAATTTTTATTTCTTACCCTTCTGGGATGCTTTCAAAGTAAATGAAACCGTTATTATATGCATGTAATTGTCTTATTGCTTTTTTGCAAGTAAGAACGTAAGGTCTTGATAAAGCATCACGCTCGGCAGTCAAATATAACAACTCCTTTTTGAGAACATGTAATTGATTGAGAGCTCGAGTGTTTCCTTGCATCAGTGCCCAGTGATGCTCTCTTGGCTATATGGTTAATTTAGGAAATAGAGATTGCAGTTCTGTGCATTTTTGTTTATTCCTTACTCTAACATCAGATGGCGAATATTTTCGCCTTAAACTCTCCTTCATTTCTAATTCCTACTTTTTGAATTCCATCATTCAGTATCCATTCTTACATCTAGCACGTTTACTTTTGATGTTTCTCGGCTCTCTTCGCTCTTCGTTCCATGCCCCCCTTTAATCTCTTTGTTCCCATGTTTTCGTTCATCTCTCCACTCTTTTCCCACCCTTTCATATTTCACATCTTTTTTCATTGCATCTTTTATGTCGACGCGACGACTTATAAAAAGGCCATATTCTCCACCCGTTTTGAGCCACCCATAAAGATACGACTGGTAAGGTGGGTCTTCAAGCAGTTGGTGAGCAAAACACCAACTTTTCCCAGAGTTTTACAGCTTTTATGCATTCATATTTCGCGACACTCGCAAGGGGATGGATAAGCTGTTTTGGCTAGCTACATTGCTATGGTCTACCAATGGCGATATGATGGTTTGTGTCCTGAGAACATCAGAGTACTATTTTTGTGATGTACCAAATAATACTGATATTCCTAGGAAATGCTGCGTGGTCCTTGTAAAAAACAGAAAGTACTTCAGAATTGGAGAACGAGCATAAAATGGTTTTAATTTTGAAAGGCAAAAAAGGAAAACAAAACTTTTCCACGAGGAATTAAGTCCCATTTTATTGAGATTCATAGTCACAAATTTTACTAAAACCACAGAATAACGAACATTAGAGCTAAGTTTCTCAGTGAAGCTGCATCAACAGGTAAAGAATAAACAAATTAGTCTTAAAAAATTTATTAAATTTGCAAAATACTTACAGGGGATTATTTCAATAAATTAATAACAAAGAATTAGTTTCCTGTGGAAAGATTATTCCCCGATTTTTGTCTTTCATCGTTATGTAATTCCACAAAATTACTCGCAAGTCCGTTGCTTTCATTTGTGACCTTAATTTCTTTGCCAATAAAATAACCTATGGTCATGTGCTCACATTTGAGAATATTTTCTACAGGAAGTGACAAATACCAAGGCTAATTAATATGCTGGTGAGTGCCAACGTATCTTGTGACGCCTCACAATACTAACAACAGTTCTAATTGGAAAGAGATGCCATTTATATGAAGACGCCTTACATATAATTAACGTAAAATCCACTTAAGGCAGTTCTTTTTATTTTACAAGTCTCTAACCTTCTTGTAAACAATCATAAGTGCTCGATTTTCAAGCATATCATAATTATCTTCAGGGATTATTATTTGTTTCGATAATTAACGGTGTGTGAATAATTTTACCTTGGAGACGTGGTCGGAAAAAAATGCTCCAAAAAATCTGCATGAAAGAACAGATTCCATTTTACATTCATGAATTCCACTATATCTCTCTGATCTTACTGTTGAAATAAACTTCATTCCTTTCTTGTGCGAAGTTATAAAATATAAAATTTAGTATTTCTGTAGCAACTGCTCCTTATCTTTTTTCCACGTTCTCATTTTATAGGAATTATCATATTTTAATACGTAGATATATAATTTAAATAGCTGAAACAAGTATTTGGCGTTTTATCTTTGGAAGAAGGCTACGATTTTATCTAAAACTTTTCGTAACATTTTGCCCTCTCCAAGAAACATTTTATTTCAAATTTTGCTCCGCATTTTTGATAAACCCAACGCCTCGCCCGGGCCATTCAAAAAAATTAATAAAGCCGAAATGGCGCTTACCTTTCTAACATCTGCCGGGAAAATTAATTCAATCGTAAAAATATCTCCGTAATATTCCACCATTATACCATCCACAAAATTTTGGGAGCCGGGATTGGTCGCTTATAAAGGGGAGGAAGGGGAAGAAAGAGGTGGGACTATTCACGAGAGGTTTTGGGCAGCGAGGTAGGTGGGACATCGACCAAAGCTACGCCGTGTCCATAAAAAATCTTTATTGCGGTCATTATATGCATAAAGTCATTTTATACATTTTCGGATCCTCTCCTCGAGGAACATGTTTGGTACTCGGAGGGAGATCGTGGGAGGGAGGAAAAATTCCCCCGTAGTAAGCCATGGAACGTAGAAGAATAGAAGTCGGATGAAGACATCACGTGGAAGAGATGTAGGCTGGTGGGTGGATATATTACTTCTCAGAGCTTACGGAGATAGCGAGCGGGATTCGGGAATCACGACTGCATAGAATTAACGCAAGAATTCTGAGGCGGAAGGGTTTAAGATATAATAGTCCTTAAGTCTTATTCACGCTTGGAATGCACTTAAGATTTTGAAAGGAATTCCATCGGGTCGCTTTAAAAACGAACGCCGCCCTGAAAGGATTGATTTTCTCGCGCCGTTTAACGGCATTCCGCTCTCTCTACTAACTTAAATTTACCACTAAATGTAATTATTCCCCTTATGCTTCCAAATTTTTATTTATTGGAATGAAGTCAATCTATTGCGAATTTATCACGGCCGCCTAAGCATGGTTTTGTTTATATTGCATTAGGTGAAAGTGTTCTCCTTTATGAAAACAAATGCACCCTAACTAACCTTTGCACATTCCGTAAGGATTTCTTATAATGTCTTCATGCATAACTGCAGAATTATTTATCTGGAGCATTAACAGCTATAAAACTATTAAATCTAATTTCTTTTTAATATATTTACTGATCTTTTACTGATAACTTATGGATTTTATTTCCGGTCGATTTTTCAAAATTTGACCTAAATATAATCAGTGCAGATGTAAAACGAGTCAGAATTTTAGTAACAGTCTAAATTAACTCTTGGCGGATCGAAGAAGGCCAGTGGTTTCCATCCTTGTACTGCTGAACGATTCATAAGTAAAGTATGGGAAACCAATTTATAAACACTACCGAGGCATTAGTATAAGAGGGATTTTTGCTAGTTTTTAAGCAATTTTGTTTTCATAGGCATAATATGAATATTAGAAGTAGATTAAGTACGGCTATATTTATACTTTTCCTTGTTTTATATATAAAAATGAAATGATGCTCGTGACGTCGTCTAAAACTCAAAAACGGCTCGACCGATTTGAATTTTTTTTTTATTTGTTTGCCTCGGTACGGAGGTGGTTTAGGAAAAAAGAAAATTTGGAAAAACCAAAACGGAATAGCAGAAAAATCGAAAAAGCATTTCCATAAGAAATTCACGTAAAGTTCATTTTTCTCGCAGCAGGCTTTATTTCATTTGGAAATTTATATTAGAAATAACAGTTGTACAAAGTCAAATCAAGCACCAAAAGAAGGGAAATAGAATAAAGATTCTTATTTTGGTCGTGAAATATCGTTTACGAATCGAAATTTTGAGATTATTGATAAAATACGTGAATATTTTATCAAAATTTCGATGTTTAAAACAACCCATCCCTCTTGACAATGAAGGTGATTGTTGATTCCAAGTTAATGTATTTATCCATCAAAATGCATTAAGAATATAAGTCAAGTTAAAATTAATCCTGATAATAAGTGATTCACTTTATGAAGAAGAAAAAAATTGCATGAGATTTAACATTTGCTGTTACGAACAATATCCTTTGAAGAATCGCACGGATAAAAGTACGAATATTTAAATTTTAATTTTATACAATCTTGTTTAAACTTCAGTAGCAACCAAGTTTTATTTACAGCAACGTAATTGTATACTGCATTTTTAGTTAGTTTTAAAATGGTTTTAATCTCTTTCTCTCTACTCGAGGACTTGAGTGAGGATTTCAATGTTGTAAACTTCTGTAGGTAAGTCCGACATATTTGAGTGACTGTGAAATCGCTTATGAAGTGTTACAATCAAATGAATTATAGGTGGTACGAAGTTCACCGGTTCATCTAGTCCTAAATATATATCACTCAACTTTATAACTACTCTGACAATTTTTGTAGTCTATCTGCATTTTGACTTATTGAGTCGTTGAGCCGTACTATTAATATTGTCGCTAAATCGGTTCACTCTATTCTTACCGAATTCACATATTTGTTTCATTTTACACAACACATTTTCGCGACCATGCGGAAGGATACCTTCTTTGTTACCCAGGGTCAGGACAAATGTCCTCATCCGCCTAACTTCATCGAGAGGTAACTAGAGGTGTGTGAGAAAGGGGTCACACCGAACACATTATTGCCTCCGGAAGGTCTATTTAGCCCACCTTAGGGCAATACCCTTTTAAAGCGGCTTTTTCAAATACCACCCACGTAGATGCGAACCCTCAGAAAAAGCCTCACCACACAATTTCCTCTTTGCAACCTTTCCCTCGAAGGTGGAAAGGTAGCGGGCGCCTTCGGGGCTAAAGGTTGTGTGACACCCAATAAAGACCCATTCAGGGATCTCCCACGTAGGTACAGGTGATTCGTCCGATGGATTACCCGTTATTGGGTCCGCAGAGACCGCTCTCGAAGCGAAGTACTGAGCCGAGCTTCCGGTCGTTGAAGTCTCCATTAGGGGGGATGTTCTGTAGAGTCAAGTACATGATTGAGCATGTCGGAAATCATCGAACCTCACATAGTAAATAAATAACTAAGGTTTACCAAGAGTTTTATCTTTAGTATTATTTTTTGTAATTAAACAAATAGTGATAGTAACATATTTCTTAAATGCAATTGACATAATTTTTTCATTTTCTGTTCTATATATCTTCCCGATTCCGAGAGTACAAAAACATATTTATTTATGCATATGGATCGTATCGGAATGTTTATTCCAGGTTTCCGCATTCGATTAAGATTCATTCTGTATGCCCTTAATAATGAAAATTAATATATCCAGCGATTAGTATGAGAAGTATGAATATCAAAGCATTATTCTTGTAGCATGACAGAATAGCAAATTCACATTTTCGATAAGTAATTTGGTTCAACTTCCAAGTCTATTGATTATTATTACATATATACGTTGTAGTTGGACAGCTGTCCGGTGGCAACATCATTGCAATTCCATACATAACGTACATCATTATATCATTCATTACACTTCGTCTGACATAATAACCAGAAATCATTACATTCTAAATAATATCCAACAATCATTCAATGGTAAATCATTTTACACTTACATTATTACATACAAAATTCCTAAATAACATCAAGAAAAGGTAACTTTTTTAATAACGAACATAACACTTATTTAACAACACCTTAACAACAATATCCCAAACCCTCTTTCAATGCATTTTTATAATATTCTAGAACATCTAAGTTTAAAAGCTTTAATTGATTTAGTTAAGGGTTTGAAGGCCTCTTCAGGTAATTAAATTGTTCTTTTAGTAACATATTTAACCATTTTTATAAAAATCATAATTGTAACGCTTTGATTAACCATTTGCATGGCATTTTACACGATCGATCGTTAAAATCAGTAATTATAAAAATGGAGACAGAAAATATTAATTACTGTTTCTTATTAGTAGTTTCTGGTGTCCAATAGTAGTCTCTTTATTTTGTTTCCAACGAAGCCTACCAACAAAACAAAGATAACCCAAAAAAGAAGCCTTACTCTAAAAACTTCTATGTTTCGACCTCAACTCTGGTTGCTGTACATTATGAATGGAATTTTTGTGTAATGAGTGTAATGTTTCTATGGTTTTTTATTCCCCTCGTAAGCCTTACATCGTTTTTCACAAATATCTGATTATCTTCATTATGAGACTTAAATATTGGCAATTTTGTTTTTCATAATTTTACTCAATGCTCTTTAGTGTTTGAATACATAATTGGTCTCCTGATTACAGAATTTCAGTCTTATATCTTCTACAGAATCTCTCTCCCACATCTTTCCTCTCCACTGACAAAATGGTTTCACTTTTCTCAGCTTTGCGATTTGCAGGACTCTAAAGAACGCACTTCCGCGCGAAAAACGGAGCTATTATACTCGATTGTATTCAAAGTTTCCTCGAGTTTGATGGAGATCTCAATGATGTGAATTTTTGGAAACTCACTAATTTCATCTGAATAGAATATTCTAATAGGACATGCGGAATAAGTCATCCATTCCTACATTTTATACAGGTCACTGCTTGCTTTATCTCTTATAGATGGATACCGATTTGGTCTTCTTTAAATATTTTCATAAAGCATCTTGCTTCCTTTGAATCAGTAACATCATTCCTTTCTTGGAGTCATAAATATATTCAATGTTAGAGAGTATATTTGGTGATCATAGGAGATATTTTAAGTTGAACCAACAACTGCCAATGTGGTTGCGCTTCCGACATTCCGATATGTCTCTTTACGTGTTTACTTTGCTGTGCTGTTTATTTGAAAGTTACCAAATATTTAATATGGTATCAATAATTTATACTTTATGACCAACGTATCGTACGAAAAAATGTGTTACAAAACTCACGCTTTTCGGGACACCAAATGCAGTTTAAAAATTAAATATTCATATATTTTCACTTGCGAACTTCACGGTGAAAGTAAACTATGTGTCAAATTTGGTAGTTCCCTGTGAAACACTTTATGAATAATTAAGAGTAAATATCCGCAAAGGAACATATCAATAGACAAATCAACGGAAAAATGAATAAAACTTTAACACATTTTATTTTCTACATCATGGCTGATTTAATTCGTAATTGTAATCTTGAAAATAATTAGAGTAGTAATACTGAATGTATTCTGGATAATCTCTTTCCAAAATTAATTAGGAGGAATAGAAAACGGGTATAGAAAGGTCAGGGACAGTTTAGGAATCATTTGGAAGAAGCTCTACTAATAAAGTTAACAATGTAAACTTGTAGTGATATTATTTCACTATTTTCTCTTTATTATATGTGAAGATTTTCAAAAAGCCCATGTTCATCCGCCAGCAATTGAGTTTGTTAGGACATTAATTTATTCGTTATAAAAAAGTGTGATTGCTTGATTGTAAATTCCAATCATACTTCCCATAAAATAATCCTTAGAATAAAAAGAAAGGGTATTACCGACAAAGATCTAAGGTTGTAAAGAGATATGATTTTGTTAAATATCCACTTAAAGATATTTGTTTATGGTTAGATAAGATGGGTCCAGTGTAGATAAATTAATTATTACTATATTATTTTAACTCATAATTATGACTAATAAAAGTTTTAACTTAGATTTTATTGGGGTGAATTATAGACTTTTTATAATTACTGCCATATTGCATACTATTGATTCGATCGACTTAATCAATAAAATTAGTGTCTTCTTTTGGATCTATAGTAGTACTGCTTCAAGATATCTTATTCTTGATCCATTTGGTTAAAATACGTACTTATAAATAAGTATTCTTATTTTCCCACATTAATCTTTCGTATTCTTGTTCCCTAAATTGCAATTTTAGCAAGATTTGGTTTTTTATACACTATATGCGTGAATGTAAGTAATGTTGAAATAGACTCACCTCAGAATCGCCAGTTCCATTGCGGCAGAATCAGGTGAGACATTTCAAAGAAGAAAATTAGATTTTTACATTCTCCGCTAAAGCATTTGCTGCTCTTCTGTGCTACAACGAATCCATCGCAAGAAGGAATTTTCTTACTGTTTGTTTATTTTAGTATTTACCTTTTAAAACTGGATATGTTAGCAGCTTTGGGAGAATGCCTCTCACTAAAACGTCTCTGTATGTGTATCAATTAGCGTAAAATGACAAGAATGTGCACTTATGCGAAATATTCATACCATATTTGTAATATCAACGATAAATATATCATACCTATTTATTTCCTAAACTCTATTCGTACATTTTTCGACTTGCCTCAGTGTTTCAATATTTTTTGTAGCTCTTGGATCCATATTTTAAAGTCAGTTGAACATATACCATATCCTTAGGAACCTTTTAAGGTTTGAGATACGCATAAAATGGAATGCTTTTACCTCTTTTTTGGGTTCATTATGTAAATATAGTGCAGAACGTATATCGTATGTGGATGGTAATATTTCCCTTAAAGCTATTAGAAATATTGAGGTAGTCCACATTAATTAAATCACCCAAGTTTTTCCGCTAACGAATTTATTTACGAGTTTACACAAACTCGTAAGGGGATTCATTATCGCAATCCAGAGAGTACTCTTAAAAAGTTATTTAACATTTTTACTTGCTCTCTTGTTATCACCACATTATCGGTCCGATTAGGCAAAATCTGAAATAAATTAGACTCTTAGGCATTACCAAACTAAAATGGCCGGAGTTTGCTCAATGGGTGTGGTTCGTATCTCGGGGATAATTGTTGTCCATTTTCACCTTGTCGCAGTAACTCCTTTTCTCCGCAGTAATTGAAGCTTGTTTACTTTAGCAGCGCGCGAGTCCCAAGCTATTCTTTGGCTCTTATGACGCTTGCATGGAAATTTTGAGTGCTCTGTGATTCCCTCTGAGGAATCTTTTCACTTAATGGACCAAAAGTTTTTCTTTATTCTGATTTAGCTATTAAGTACAACTTTTTAGCTACCGCGAAACAAAGAAACAGCCCCTCGTATTTGGGAGTTCTACTGTCATTTGATCCATACTCTTAGTCCTGCGCAAAGATTATTGCGCTTTGAAAAAGTTATTGCTATTCTATCCAGTGCTCCTTACTCGTATTTTATCATTTACTATCTATTACAAGTATGGAATTACAGCAGAATCTCATTATGCAAATATACATTGGAACTCATATAAATCGAACTTCTGTAATTCGAAATCGTCCTTCATTCGGAATTTTTCCTTGATCCGTACCATTTTGCAACCAAAAAATTCTAAACCATCTAGTTTAATTTGGAATTTAGTTACTTTAATGTTTATGTTTAGTTTCATTCGAGTTTTTTTACGACAAGGATACATTAATTTCTCATCTTATTCCTTTCTAATACCGGCAAGGCGATGTTAAAATGCGGTCTAGATCCCTTTCCCCGACAATTCCCTTGAATTCAACCGTCCTGGCTACCAGAGAGTACACACATATATATCATCATGTACACTATTTGTAAGTTTTGTGCTTACTTTCTCGACCCTTATCTGTCGCGACACATTTATCAAGTGAGAACTCGGGAGCGGTCGATTGGTTAATCATTAATTGATACAATTTACGTTTTGATTATAAGTGAAAAATAAACAAAAGATGCGTACTATTAATTAGAGAAATAAATATCTGTTTGTTATTGGCACAATAAGGTGTGTATTTCAACCATTAAAGAACTTTTGGATCCTTAGATTTTTGCCTGGTCCCTTCAGGTTTTAATTATTTTATTTCTACATTATTTTGAAGCCATCACATGAAATTGACATGTTTGAAACTTATTCGAAACGAAATTACTAAGATTATAAATCTTTCAGAGGGCTCAAAATTGCATTTTCAGAACTATACAAAATATGTAAAATGTTGGCTCTGATTAAATCACGCTAAGTGGCTAACGACTGAAGATACTAGTAGTTTGTTGCGCTTTCGTATTTAAATTCCAGTCCTCTAGACGCGCGCCAATTCTAAATCGAATTTTATATTTAGGAAGCTCTCTCTAATCAAGCTATATGCAAATTTCGGTTTGGAGTGGGCATTAAGCCACAATAGCATCTAACATGCCTCGTCATGGTGTGAAAAAATCGAACCAAGGTACAGGCAGTAATTTAACTCTTCCTCATCGTCAATTCTCAGTACAAGGAAGCGGAAAAATGCGTAAAGCTCATTTAGTTCGAAATCTGACTCGGTCCTACCTTGTGATGAAGTTTTATAACTGAAGATATTTGGAAATACCGGAGTCAACGATATCGAAAAGCTACCAAATGTTTGTACGAGGGAATAAAAAACATGTATCGTATTTCAAGAAGAAGTCCAAGAACTTTAAGCTTAGTCATGAGATTAAAACCTATATTCTCTGAGTACAAGTATGCTAAATATAAAGTCTCATGATCTTACATGTATGATTAAAGGAAATGATCGACTTTCATTACCTGTAGAACTTGGAAATTACCTATCGGACTATTGAATAAGGATAAGGATTCTCTGCAGAAGACTATTTCTATTTCTGCAGGGAAAGTTCTATTCTATCTATTCATTACAAAATACATTAAATATTACACTGGTGAGATGAAAGTAGTTCCGCCTATTTGATTTAAATTCAAGTATTTCTGAAATATCTGTTTGGGAAGGGATACGGTGACAATCTGCCTGGTGCTTTCAGCCAACGCCTTAGACCTCTTGGCAGTACTACCGTAGCAAGATAATATTTACGAAACACAGCTTCTTTTATTTTAAATATTTTTCTCTTTTGGAATCATCCTTTTCTATCTTTGATACCGTAAACCTTTCAAGTCTTCTTGATTATGATACTTTGAATCTTTATCATAATCTATTATAAAATCATCTAGTTGCATAACTGAATGCATCTACAAGCCATTCTAACTGCATGTTAATGATAAAAAGCAATATTTCCTCAAAAATACATGCTATATCACAGAATAATCTCATCTAGCAATTAATTTCCAAGAAATACATAAGATCCGTAGTTGCTAATGAAACATTAATTGTTTTACCAAGGAAGACAGAACGAAATCATTTGGTATTTACTACATTTTCTCCGAAAACGGCGCTACGAGATCCAGCCAACAAAGAAAATATGTTTGCTGAGTCCGGAGATATCTAAAAAAATTTAATATTTTTGCTTTTATCAATGCTTACGTGCATTTTAAAATGAGAGGATTAAAAATCAAAAATTTGTAGCAGTGGTTGACAGGTAGATTCTATGAACTGTTATACCACTGGTGATTATCACTGTCGATTTACTCCTTACTGAGGTTCAATGCAGCTGACATGAAAATACTCGGAAAATATATTTTACAATCACCTTTGGCGCCATCGAAATATATATTTTACTATCACCTTTGGCGCCATCGAAACAAGATAATCTTGCCACCGACGTAGAAAAAGGAAGAATTTAATGTAGGAGAAAACTTGTGGCGGTGTTTGTTTTTGCTTTTCCAAAACAAAATGACGGGCACCCGCGATTTAAAAATCAGGTCCGCCGGCGTTTTCTCGCGGCGTCGCTAAGGACGGTAATCCATGGAAACTGGAGCGAAGTCGCGGTGCATGATGGGATAGAGATGGGCGTCGTGCGCTTCGAATTGCGTCACGCGGCTCTAAATTCATCGCAGTCATGTTTATTGGGAAGCACGCGTTGGAAAAAAGCACTTTGCCCGTGTGAGACAACTGATTTACCTCCCTTGTGCGAACTTCATTGATGCAATACGACTTAAGGTTAGTTTTAATCACCTTTGAAGAAAAGACACGTGTTCCGTAGAGACCAATGGTTAAACCAATCTCCGAAAATTAACTTACGAATAAAGCTGTCGTTTTCGTATTATAATCATTAAAGATTTTAGATTTGGCACACTTCACAGCAGACTAATAACCTTGGAAGATTAAATCTTTAGCGGCTACCGGCGAAAGGATTGACCTCAAACAGAGAAGATATTGTTATAGATTATGCTGTACCGTTAGATGAATTATTAATCTATTTTCTTTTACTGCTACACCTGTATCATGAATTAATCTCCGAGCCCTTTCACCTGGTTTAAATCTATTGATAAGGCATGTGAACGAAAATTTGGCGGTATAATGAACTAATTTGTCCTTTCTGGGTCAGAAAGCATCTTCAAACTCTTTTAAATTTTATTGCACTTAATTTTAAACGATTGAAGACCGATTTCATATTTCTCGATCGTTACTTAATTGCTGCTTTTCTATTGGCAATCTATTATATAACTATGTTGATAGCTGATACATAGCGCCATAGTATCGTCGCGCGTCGATGTTTAGCTAACACGTGAATCGAAAATCTCGTGTTTGAAAAGCTAGTGACATTGATTCACCTTATTCGCCGTATATTGGGATATACATTTCATAAAATAGAGAATGGAAATGAAACAATGTATTTCTTGGCTTTCGAATAATTTATATTATCATGATTAGCCTTTCCAATATGCATTGTCAGTGGTCTAAAATGAGAACATTTAGTATTGAAACATATTAATTCAAGCGTCTACTGATTTCGTAAGTAAATTTTACCCTTCACCGTTCTTCTGAGGGATGATGTATTGATCTATAAAATGCGTGGTTTTATCTCATAATTTATTAATATTCCTGAAAAGTAGTTTTTGTGTAGACATTGCATTGGTGAGATCATATCATAAATAAATCAATCGCTATAATAATCATTTACTACAATACCAATCAAAGTTAGATAAACTAAATTTCAAGTTTGAGCATATGCTTTTATGTCCCAATTGCCCTCTCTTAGTGATGAATGAATTTACGGATTTTTTCTTGAATTCTTGGGACCTTTCTTTGCACATGGAGTTTTTTACACCGTGATGAACCAGTTTCAATAAAATTCAAGTATGATTATGATATCAACTTCTATATTATTTCCTTAAGGTTGAGATTTAAGTGAAGCATTTCATTCATCTTCTTTTATGGCTGATAAATAATTAAGTTGCTAGAGATTGAATATGGCAAATGCTAGTTCATTTTTCTTTGTTCACCAATAAACGTTACAGAATGTCGTTTGGGCGAAGTATCCTCTGATATAATATTCATCTAATCAATGGATCATTAAATTTTATATTCTTTTGGGATATTGCTACGTGTTATGTATTGTACTGTAAGGTATTCGATGTTGATCAAATTCAATTTTAAATTACCAAACTTAATGATGGTAAGCGGACTATTCTTCAGCATGCGTAAAATCTTCGGTAAGCTGATTTCTGACCCGAGGGCCGTATGTTAGACAATCCTGTTCTTGATCATCAAAACTTAATCTTCTTTCTCTTTACGTAATATCCTTGCAAAATATCCCTCTTACTGCTAAAATTCCAAAGGGAAAATGAACTTGATCTCAATCTGATCGCATTTTTCTCGATAAATATTAATTATTCCTCAAGAAATTACTCATTTTCACATCTCTTAGTACGCTGTAACTGATGTGTAACAAAATCCAATTTCAACACCACTTTCTACAACTTGAAGAAGAGTGACTTCTTATTTATGAGTCCAGCCATAGGACTCCTTATATTCTATTTCAAGTGAGGGCATTAATCAGAAGCTTCTTACTCTTTCCGATTCTTATTTGATATCAATAGCATCGTTTCACACATAATCTTGACATCATCTAACAGCTAATGTATCTTTCATTAGAATATCTCGAGCCTCAGCCATAAAACGTGTCTGGGCTTATTTTCAGACTCGCGATCACACTTCTTGCATGGATTCGATCCACTGAAAGAGTTAATTCCGCCATCTTCTATCCCAGGTACGCACTCTATGAGTCAACGTCTCCTCCTCATTAAAGAGAATTGACAAGTCCTTAATCCTGTCGCAAGAAGCGATTCCAGTTGTGTCCGCCTCGAATCTAGTTTCGTACGCCTACGCTGTGTTTGAAGAGACCTGAGAAATGTGTACGAATAATTTGAAATCTTATAAATTTTTACCCCGCTTTCCACCAACGGCTTATGGGTGTACTTACACCGACAAACTTACATAAGTGCTATTCCCTTCAATAAGATTATGTACCTAAATATTCCCTATATAATGCCATTCATTTCGTTTCTCACCAATTCCGCTAACTTTGTCATCTGACACTTTTTGCCTATGCCTTTCCCTCAGTATGTTCCCTTGTATTTTTCTCTCAAATACTTACTTTAACAATCCCTCTCTTTTCAATACTTGACTCACTCATTCTCTCTGTTTTATCAATTATTTTCCTGATTTGAGACCATAAGTCCTCAGATTTACAGCAGTAGCGCTCTTTAATTTACCCTGTTCCCTTCTTTAATGCTTTGTGTAAATAACGGCCAGACGTATCCATTTGTTTTAAAGATTACTTCCTTGTTACGCTTTGTCGATGCCTCTATATCGCTTACTGGATTACATGTATTTTATCTCCTAGTCAAATGTGGATTTCAATCCGGACAACATCGTTCGATTTGACTTTGATTGCCTATTTGCTCAACGTATACACTGATTACCTACATTTACATCTGCATATGTATCATGAGATGAAATAATATAATGTATGGCGTGAGTTAGCATTGGGTCACCGCCGGGGGTGAAAACTATAGGAATATACAACCTCCCGAAATCATGTAGTAGGTTGCAAGAATAGGTCATATAAGAGAAAAATAATTTCTTAGGTTGTCGCTTGGAATCCCTGCAGGGTTCTGTTAGTAAATCTTTGCAATACATTGGCCCACTTAATTGCCACTTGAATACGTTTTTGAAGAATAACCTGCTGGGAAGTTTAACTCGTTGCTTTATATGGAGATCAAAGAACTCTAAAGTATATCTTGAAATTGTGTATTGTATGAGAGTAAAAGTTAGTTTCTCACATTAAATTCATAATGGCGAACTTTTTTATATTCGGATAAAGCTGCGAATCTTTACACCAACGAAAATGCATATTTATGCTGTCACGCTTAAGTCGTTCTGTAGGATAGATAGCAATAGATTATGTTAGATAACCATGAGATTTGAGGGGTGGAAGTTGATTTCCGTCTATAAACCTCTCTTTCCCTTCTTTGATTCGTTGTATAAAGATGGCGTTCAGATCATCAATCATTCTACGAATCAATCAGCGATTCACAACTTGTAAGTTTTAGGACGATAATTTCTTGTTGATACAATACATTAACAACTCTCGGTCCGAAATCACCTCTGCAATTTGTTATCAGATCGTATAATCGAAATGAATCTTCGCGATAATTATAGTTGCTTGTATAACAAATGGTTTTCATTGCCGTGCTTGAGTGTTTCATTCTATAATTTATTTTTCTACTTTAGTGATTTACATTTCGTTCTCGTTGAAGATTAAGTCTGCTGTGTAATCAGATGATTCTAACTTTCGCTCATCTTTTTTCCAAGAAAAGATTATCATAACGGTAGCGTTTTAACTGACAAACTTTTCAACGATAATAATGAAGCGCTACAAGATTAAGTTTATGTTTGCTCGGTCATTGAATTTAATATTCTGCATTCCGATTAGTAATTTCCTTCGCTTAAGTATGCAAGAGTATATTAGTTAAGCATCAATGTCAAACGCAAATATTCATGAAAATTTCCTAATGTTCGCCAGGGATGTCTGATTATGCTCAGTTTATTCAACTTAGAAATACCACACAGAATGGAAAACCACGATAAAATTATTCTGAACTGCTCTCTCATGAAAATTTAGAGATTTAAAAATGAATTTCAATTACTCAAGTAAAGCAATCTGAGAGAATTTCCAAGGTTTTTCAAGTGGTTAGCGAAAGGGTCGAAAAAAAAATTCAAGATATATAATGGAGGAAGATGCTGAGGGTAGGAAAAATCTGAATATAAATTAATTTGGTTTTACGGCTATATGGCTAGCATAATTGAGTTAATGATATCGGCTAACGGAATTTAATTGGATGGCCCTAATCTTGGCGAATAAACTTGTACCTTTCCAATACTTGTTTACAGCAATGTACATACATCGTTCTCACAATAAATTTAAGAAAACCCTGTATCCTTATCTTTGTGTCTTTTGCGCTACTTTAGACTGACAGATTCATTTATGATGAGGGAAACTTGGAAGCAAGAATATCCAAAATCGGCACTATATGCCTATCTTGGTTCTCGCAGTCATGCAATTAATTAAATGCAAAACAACGACGCAACATGCAACAAAATTACCTCCTGAATTTCATGAAATTTATCTTAGCGAAATGAGTGTGGAATTTTCCAGTTAACCAATCATGTATCAGTGAAATTGAAAGATGCATGAAAGATTAAATGCTGCATATCCCACAAGTTTTTGGAGATTTTTTTTTAGATTTAAGTGAACAAGTTAGAGGATGTTACACTTATTATTTTTGCCTTGAGATGAGTTGTCGAAAATGCTGTTGTTATCCTAAATGTATCTCATCATCATTCCTATAAAATAGATGATCGATGATTGGATTTTGCAAATCTTAAAGCCATCCTGACCCTTATTTACCGCATAATTCTAATTTCAACCTAGACACTAACTATTACCTGTGTTCTATAATATAATCTTGCTGTTAATCTCAGATTTTCATTCTTCACTTATTACTCTGGTAGGCTTACTTGCTTACAACCGCTCTGCCGAATCCTCCTTCTTCCCTTCCCTTTTTAGTGCCTTTAAATCAACCATTGAGATTTCTTCTTTAGGACCTAATTCATGAATGAATCCGGAAAGAAAATGGAGCCGATAATTTTATCAATTGAAGATTACTCGCAAATTCCAGAAATTATCGCAAGCGCGTGTTCCACTCCTGGAAAAAATCGTCAAAATCGTACTCACTTCCTTCAGTTTCCACTACACGAGAAATAACACATCTGTTAATATGCAGTTTGATGCTAACCTTCTAACAAAAATCGCTCCACCGTTAATTATATTGGAAATTAACGCACGTTTCGAGTTAATATTCAAACCGCTTTTTATCTCTCTCTAAGATGATTGAAACGGACCCATGCGCCCATATCCAAGTTATAAGTAAGTGTCATCCAAATATATACTAATATCCTGGTTTGATATATAAAATTTCGGATAATTTGAATATCCACGTTATATCGAGCGACTATTTTGATTTCTCTCTCCATGCGACGTGGGCAATAATTGGGCCGAGAATAAGTCTCCTTCCGCTAAAAAGAAACTAAAACAGCGTCCCCTTGAGCAAGCCGCCTTCCCAACATTTTTTTCGCCTCCCCGGTACCCTCCTCTTTACCTTTAATTTTTTTGTGTGACGACTGATCTGCCAGCAGGCTCCCGCCCGCGTGTCCAACAAGTAGCCCCATTCTCTTAACTTTGGTTAGTGAAGGTCCACTAAATGAGTCGGCGATTCCCAAGGCGCCTGACCATCGCCTTTCCCCCGAATGAGACGCTCATCTGCCCGCCGAACGCAGTACCGCTTCCGCCGGCAAATTGTTTCGTCACCGTGGATAGGGTTCGGCGCCGTATATTTGCGACATAAATGAAAAGAAGGCAGGGTACACTAGTAGAGGAATATTTAGAATATGGCTGACGAATCATCCGCACAATTATAATAGAAATCTTGCAATAGTATATAGTGATATAAATATTAGAACAATATTTCGTTTTACAAAGTTGAGAGTTGCCCAAAGCCAAGAAACAACACGCCCACTCTCTATAAAAGTATATCTTCTCATACAATACAACAATAATCACACATTGTCTTGTAATACTATAATGCAACCAAATAATACTGTTGTGTTCACACTCTATAGTAACCCTTATCATTCAATCGAAATGACCCTATACAAATAAAGTTTTGATTTTTTAAAACCGAATTATGGTACCTTCTTACTTCTAATTCTATGTAAAGACAATCTAAGTGAATATATCCATAAATAAGCATTTCGTATAATACTATAGCAATTTAAATATCACCAAGTCATCTACCACCGTTTCACTTGGTTATGAAACATTATAGTTAGATTGATTTAAACCTAGATATAACTATTTAGATGAATAAACATCAATTAGTAAATCATAGAAAGCATAATCTCGCTCTTTTTCTTTAAAATTTAAAAAATAATTAGCTTCGGACGCTCTGATAAAGATGGATGACAAGTATAGAATTTACTGTTTAAAATTAAAGATATTTATGTAAATTTTTATATTATAATAAACGGAAAATAATTCAAGATAAAATAAATCCACTGTAACGATAAAGGAATAGTTAAATAAAATTAAAATTACAGAACAGCAGCTGCTACTGCAGATAGTTCTCACAAAGGTTCAGTCGATTATTGGTCGGAAACTGTTGTATGATTTCTTGTGCAAATTTTACTAAACATTTCGCTCCTCTCTTCATGATACCGTAAGTTTTTTTCATCTGATTCAAATCCAGTCCTCGTATCACCAATATTATACCTGAATATGCGTAAACGTTTTAAAAAACGCTACAGATAAAGCGAAATGAAGGAATAGATTGATAATTTTTTCACAAAAATTTAATAGTACATACTACCGGTTTCAACGGAGGACCGTCATCTTCAGGTACAAGTTAAAAAAGTCGAACGAATACTTAAATTAAATTTTTTAAAATTAAAATATATATTTAAATTAAATATTTGTTTGATTTTTATAACTTGTACCTGAAGATGACGGTCCTCCGTTGACACCGGTAGTAATATTAAATTTTTGTGGAGAAAGTACCAATCTATTCCTTCATTTCGCATGATGGATTTCCACCATAACTCGCCCGATTCTGTGAATTTTATGCTGCAAATAAAACTCAATCATTCTATTAAGGACAGTATTTCATGATCTGGAGCTCAAAACTGGTCAAAGAATCGTAAGATGAAAATTGAAATTGAAGAAATTAGTGTAGAATATCTTGGAACAGTTTGACTGCGGTATTCGCATATTCGGAGTAGAGTGCAAAAATGTTCAGATTTCATCTAATATGAATCGTAGGATAGCTAATTGACTTTATTTTTATCTTCATAATCACAGGTCCTACCTGATATTTCAGAAATATTTTTTTTGCCAAAAAACGTTCAAATAATCCATACTTTACTCACTCAAGTCTCCAGTATATTGAGTGACCTTTGGATATATCATATTTTGAGCGTATGTTTTACTAAACAATTTCAAATTTAAAAATAATCAAATATTCAGAAGAATTGACTTTGTCAAGTTGATGATATTTGAAAGTTAAATCAACTCTACCAGGAATATTTAGGATGGAAAAGAATTAAGATAGAGTTGATTATAAATGAATGCATTCAGGGAGTAAATTTCAAATTTTGAATGAAAATATTACAAATTTGGCTCTGAGGAGCAGTAGGTAAACTACTGTTTCAAATTTCAAAAAATGAAAAAACTTGGTATCTTCCACAGTTCTTCTGGTGAAGAAGATGTCATCACGGTGACGAAACCGGTCGTGTTTGAATAAATCACTGTGGAAGATATCAATCTTCAGCATATCAATTTTACTGTTTCAGAGTTATCCCGTTCATATAAAGAATTGCATGGAATATAGTTTAGAACTAAAGTAAAGGTATTCCGAATATGACTGCTGCCATCATGACTTTAAAAGTTTTAATCGAGAAAAAATCCGAGACTGAACTGAAAGGCAAACTTGCTTTGAATACAAAATTTTTCTTATCAAGTTTACCCAAGAGGCTAAAGTAAATATATCGGAAATGAAATGTTCATGCGCAGGTCCGAAGTAATGTGTGATGCATTGGAAATGTATGTTTGCATGTATTATTATCATCGGAGATTTTTCAGTCATATTAGTAATAATATTTCTCGTATGTTTTCCTTATTTTCTATCTAGATGCCAACTTACAAAGAGATGTTCTGTTCTTCTGCTGCGCGTTTGGGCATAAATATATATTTATAAAAGCCAATCGCGCTTACAACAAGGACCTACAGCTTATAAGAGGCGAAAACATCCTACAAGACTAAAAATCAAGGATAAATATATTCATTTATCATTTCAAGCGCACGCTAGTTGTGTTGAGAACTCATGTATTTGAGATCTGATTGAATGAAGGATGAAGATTTCGCAAACTTTAATTCCAGTGAAGGTTCTGTTTTTAAGCATACTTTTTATTCAATATGTTTCTACGAATTATTTATTTCGAGTTTTGTAAGCACTTGTTTGTCGTACGATAATTTAAACTCGTCGCTATTTTGCTATAATGAAAATAAATTTTAAAATAATTATTACAAAGAAAGAAAGCGGTCGAAATATATTTTTCTGAAGTACATGAACTAAATGTTTCATAAAAATGATGATCATCATTAATCAGGAACACTTTATTTTAATTTTATGGTTAAATCTTCATTTTAATGATCAATCACGAATTTTTCATGTTTCTTTTTCTATTTATGATCATCGCGTTTTTATATTTCTATTACTGCCCAAAACTAAAACATTTTGTTTTAAGTACCCAATATACGTGAAAATGCGAATGTAGTCCTTACATTATTTACGGAAGTATAATCTTGATACCAAAACATTTTATGATAGAGTATTTTATAGTTATGCGTTACAATATAGCGAGTTATATACTTTTTATATCAGGAATGAGTCCCTCGCCATGGTAGGAAGTTAGATGAGTCTAAATCAAGTGGTGTAATGAGAATCAACTAAGAAAATAAGGCTCTAACCCCGAAAGGGAGTTACGTGTGCTATATTTATTTTAATTGCTTTGAAAGGAGACTACTATGCATTTACATTTGCAAACATTCCTTGCTGAATACACGTTTTGGGTCACACTTTTCACTCTTAAAGTAATTTATCAATTTTTTCTCACTTCAGTCCCTTCAGTTACACTCAATTATTATTTACAATTCATTATTTCGTGTAGATTATTATAGATGTCTCAGTATAGGCTCGATTGAATTTATTTAAACTTATTTACCTTCTTATTGGGCTCCCGCAAAGCCACGTCGAAACCCTCCCAACAATTGCTCAAACTGTAATACTCGCAAGTGATATTGTTGTTGACTTCGCCTAGTAACGAGGGGAAAGTCGTATTTTTTCTTACCGCCTGGGAGTTTCAAAGCGATGTCAATTAGAAAAAAGTTTTGTAGTTTGGATAATTGAACACATTTATATCACTAATTTGAGTTACAATGAGGTGCTGACTCGTCCGTTAAAACTGAGAATCTTCGACTTACTATGTTTTTAATCCAATTTTAAGTATGTTTCCGTAAATATAGCTCAGTGAAATTTTCGTGATAAATAGTTAAAGACTTAAGGCAAGTTTTTAGAGTAGTTACGAAAAATTTGTTTTGTCAAGTTTATTTTAAATTGGCCTCAAAGATTTTGATCAAATTCATGACGCCTCGTTTTCTGAAATTTCAAGTTTTATTCGGACTGAATGAAAGAAGCCGCGACAAAATATATCTTTTCTCTAGCTGTAACAACTATTCAGTTATTCTAGAGAAAACAATTAACACTGTATCTTAATTATTTATGTCACCATGGGGAAAAATGTCTTGAAAGTCACGGTTTTTTAAAAAAATACGTAAAAAATTCGTAAATCAAAACGAATAAAAAGCAGAAACCCAAAGTGGAGTGATTCGGGCAGCCCAAGAGGAGCTCTATCCCTTGTTTTCCGATTATCAATACTTTTTGGGACACCCTGTGTATACCTTATGCCCTATATATTTGGTTAGTTAAAATGTTATGTAAAATATATGAATATATAATTTGGTTAGTTAAAATGTTACGTGTAATTTTTGCCGGCAAGATCAGACGATTTGCGAATCATTTTGTTTTGAATTTTACTCAGAAAAATCTATTTTTGTGTAAAGGTAACAATGAAAGCGTATGTAGTACACCGTTCATATTTGGAATATTTCGAGCAAGAGAAAGAAGTAAGCTAAGTTAGCATTTTCTCTCGTAAGCACACAATGCGTATTTTCTGAAATTGAGGCATCCCGGCTCGGGATAATCGACGCTCTATATTCCAAAAGTTCTAATTAGAAGAGAGGACTGTGAGTATGCAAAGCGTCCCCTTCCCCGGGGAAAAATAAGATGTAAATCTGTAGGAGCAAACACACTCGTTGCTTAGAGGCTCTTGTATCCCTCTGTACGGTGCGAAGTCTTGGCACGCGTGACTTTTTAAGCGCTGCCCGAGGAATTTATTTTTTTCTCGCCCGCATTCCTCTGGGTCGAGCAAGAGTCTCGGAAGGCCTTCGGTGGGTGGAGAGAAGTTTTGGAAAAAGGAGGAAAGCCGACGGTTCGTGATCTGCTAATTTGCGGCAGCCATTGTTCGTCAGCGGTGCAGCTGCCTCGTTTGTTGGAGTTTTCGAAACTCCTCTCGCTTTGATTTTCGGGAACGGTTCCGTCCCGGTAACTTAACGCGGGTTAAATTGTTAAGGTTAACATTGGAGGTGCACGAAGTCCGTCTGTTTCCCTCGACGGAGGACCGCCGCACCAATTTTCACCATTTCCGCGCTTTGCCATTTCAATGGACGCCATTCCTCGAGGTTAACAGAAACGGAGACTAATAGAAAATAAAAGTAGCGTTTCGTTCTGTTATTATTAAATTGGCGCAAAATATTCGACTCGAAGATCGCTGCAGAAAGGTTTTGAGTGTTACTACGACCGAGATATTATATATATATATATATATATAGCCTAGGGAAATTTGCATAGCAAATACTGTACGAGATGTTCCGACATTTATACTTTTCCCACTAAGGGGAGGAGCTAACAAAGTTACTCCGAAAAATTATACAAAGTTTCGAAGGGCATAATCAATATTTTGTAGTCTAAAAATAGGTCCATTTTGACATAAGAACAAATTCTTAAGCAGACTGTGAAGATGTTCCACTTTGAATTGGACTATAATTTGACGAGAGGGTAAAAACTTATTGTCTATGCTATCTTAGTAACCATACTATTTAATTTGGTATAGTATATTCTCTTTACGCTTACTTAGCAAGTTTTAATCTCTATATTTGACGTCTAAATTCAATATTTTTGGGTAAAATATATACTGAAGAGATTAGTAAGACTCCATCACTAATCGAATCCTTTCAACTAATAATAGCCTTGTATATTCATGGAGAAGGCCGTTAACCAATATCTTGCCATTGTCTTTAAGGATCTTATAGATTCAATGAATATTACTTTTGTTCCTTCAATAATGCTGTTGATTTCTATGAAATTTGAAGCAATTAAACTGTTTGGGGTTTTCATTGAGACGTTTACTTTTGTTTCAATGAGAATTGTGAAGCCATATGTCACCTAATAATGTAATACGACAAAGAACTTGAGGTTAGTAAAAGACTACGAACTAAATACAAACTCTTACTGAAAGCGTTGTGATGAAAATGAAAATTTACTTATTTTCCTGAAGACGAATAATAGATCATCTCATTCCTTGTATGATATTGATATTGCAGTTTTATACGTATTTGCTTATAAAATATGATAAACATTTTTTCATGTGGAAATGGCGAACAGCAATTAGTAATACGTATCTGAAAGGTTTGGAGACGACGAGAGAGTTTCTCAGTAAATAATAGAAATGTTTACTTCACTTCGTTTAATTAAGTGAATGTAAGCTGCTTAGTTAGAGAGACTAAGGCTATTTCTCTTTGACGTTTTTCCTTTTTTTTCCTCGAAAATATTGTTGAATCGTGAAAAAAACTTAAGAAGCCACCAATTGTTTATTGACTCTTCTAAATACGATAATTTTAGTCTGATAAAAATCCAGTTACTATCTGATATTCTGAAATTTCCATTTTTATGATAATACGATTTCGAAATTTTGGTTTTCCTCTCAATTGTGGTTTCCCTGTTCTTTTAAAAGTAGATTAGAAACAACGTTGCTGTCGTTAAATAAAAAAACACAGATACTGTAATAAGCATTGTGTCACCTCCCAGCTACTTCAGGCGATCTTACAATGAGTGCAAAATAAGACAGGTGTAGTCAATTCGCGAAATTGGTTTCGATGACGTTCTGCTAATTCCACCGAGGGAAAGCTCTTTACCAGTGGCTCCCCCGCTACTATTTTCTTATATTTTATTTAGTTTAGTTATAATTAGCCAAGAAGTTTTGACCTCAAGATCAGAAGCGCACTATGTTACGCGCAAAAATGTAATGTTTTAAGGATTAATTTTCTTCGCGAACTGTACGCAATGGTGACCGGCAGTGGCGGCAAGAGAAGCGGGTGAACTGAGCGGTCGCCCGGGATGCCGAGGTAGTGGTTAATGTTGATTTTTCGTTACTTTGATGACGAATTATATTCGGAAATACGATTATTGAGTCTTTTCTTACTATAGCAAACTTTTTAAGTATTGGTAATACATTTTTACGGAAGTAATCCTGCGATAATAAAAATACAGCGTATTTACGAGAAGAAGGATAAGTGATTAACCGATTAAATTAATCCCAAGTGCTATTCTTTCAATTTTAATACTCTTTTATTGCCAATATATCTCTTTTGTTTAACTTCAGTATCATAGTTAATATCATTAAAGAATATCCTGTGTAATAGAATCACCTTGCTTTTAAATTTCATTATTTATGATATTTTGAATTCGTGTTTGACTTTCTCAGAGATGTTTTTTCCAGAAATATCTACATCTAAGGAATGAAGTCTATTTGCCTCAGGTCGGCTTTGATTGTTAGCATGACGTATTTGGTATTTACCTGTTGTTTATATCCCGTGCCAAAAGCCAGCAGACCAAATTGTGAGTATCGTTGTAGATTAAGTATAAAAAAATTAATTTAAAGAATGTTGGCAAGTCGATATCTCAAGAGTCATACCCCTATTTCTTTGCAAATCTCGTTACCATGGAAATATCCTACGCGCAAAACTGGTAGAGCAAGGAAGTTTTCCTCGACGGAATCAAATTGATTTATCAATCAAATCCGCTTCGCGGTCAGCATCAGTCATGAGCCAAGAAGTCAGAGAGCGTTCCTAATAATTCCTCACATTTCTTTGATATCACTCATCTCTTTGCAGAGAAAACAGTTACAGAAGTCAGTGGTTCAGCTTTAGCGCCTCTGGATATAAAAATGCGAACATCCGGGTTCGATTCTTATACCGGTTTGGGGGATTATTCATCTTGCCCATCTTATGAGGAAATGCAAAAAGCAACCGTTGGATCCGTAATTACTTCCTTGATGAATAAAAATCCCTGCGCTCAATCCCCTGGATCAGATAGGATCAGAGCTATACGCTTTATAGATAGGTTCGACGTAGAACGTGAAACGAGTGGACTTCTTTGATTTTTATTCCTTCGCGACTCCTTGACAGATTTGACTAAGTCGCATGCATCTGTCATCTCACGTGTTTCCATCAGTAAGATTTGTCATTGTGTTTTTCCAACTACATTTTACGTAGATAAAGTTCCCAGCATGCTTTTGCGTGGATTTGTCTTAGAGGTTTCATTAATGAATGACAACTGTGTGGCAGAATTATTTTCATACCTCAACAGCCAAAACATCCTCATATAATGGCAATGGATTACTTTCATTCTTAATAGGTAGAATGACTGGCTACTCTAATTTTCAATTGCAAAGGATCCACTGGCTGTAACTTGTTTCTTTGATCCGAAAAGTAGTATCTGCCTCGAATATAGAGAATGTAAGAAATTTTAAGAAGATATTAAAGCTAAAAGATGTTTTTCTGGGAAATTGTGCCTATACTTTAGTTTGCAATGAGATTTTGATAGCGAAAGGCACCTGAAGATTATTTATGGATCATAGACTTGTAAAATGGAATTTATTTCTTATAGTAGTAGTAGTATTGTTAAAAGTGCTTCGACAGCTTAGGTCATTTCGCACATTGGCTCCTATCGGGGTTCGAACCCGCGACCGCTTTCACCAAAGGCAAACGCGCTGTCCACATGACTATCCGGGAGCCTATATTTCTTATAAATTTACTTTAAACTCATTATGTTACATTTTGGTTTATAACTTGTAAAAATTGCAAAAAAGATCTATGCAGGATGTTTAATTTAGTTATTTGGTGTCAGCATTAAAAAAATTGACTCATAAGATAGAAAGGGCTTTTCAAACGTTTTTACATTTATAATATTTTTAGAGCTTAAATGTATCCGTGAAAGCCTTGATAACAGTGAAATATGTCCAAGGTACACTTAAGCTGCTAAATTGTTTAATTTTTTTTTCGTAATTTAGCGGTCATATATGTTAGACTTGCAATAGATATCGGATATCTATTTGTAATAACGAAAACTGCCAAACTGGTAGCTTGATGTTTGCAGAATCTCAATATTTGTTAAGAATGTCATATTGGAAACTTATACCAATAATAATGACTATAAGTTAAAATTTGTCGTCAGAAATAAAATATCTTATATGGTAATTTCCCATCAATTCTTTTAGTCGAAAATGAAGAACTTGAATCGACATTTTGTTGCCTGGGTGGAGATTCAATTGTCAGTCAATGATAGCTGTACCAATTGAAGCACTTCCTGTAATTTAAATTTATCTTTTGTACTTTTGATTCTTCATTGCACGAAGTGAGCATTATTCATAGATATTTGCAAATACGCATGTGTATAATGTTCTTGGGCTGCATGACGTACTTGTTGCAGCGTACGCTTGGGATTTGAAATCGATTCATTTCATATTCTCATCGTAATATTTTCCTTTGACCCGATGCTTGCGGAACTTGATTTCTTACGATCGTCATTCATTAGTTGAATAGAATGCGAAGAAGGCATTACAGTGGCATATCTCCATCTTCCCCAGGAAGGCAGATGAGAATCTTCTCGATCATATCTTGGTACTCAGGAAGGCTATGGTCAATGCAGTCATTTCAAACGAGTCAGTGATAATGCAGCTCAGTTATAAATTAATCTCGTTGTTAGGGGTTTTTCCGTAAGACCAACTTTTACCATTAGTAGTGCATCCTAGTTTTAACGCCCTATATAAATAGACCATCGGAATTTATGTAATTAAGATAATAATCGAGTGAAATAATAATGATTCAGCGTGATTTTGATTTGGTACATTGTAAGCGGTCGGTTTAGGAGTGGATAATTGAGCTTACCATTAATTTTACTCGTGAAACCAATTTTTAGGGGTGATTCCAATTACTTCAAAGCTAATTAAACGCAATTCGCTGCACATCTAAGGATAAGATTTGTATTTA
Organism: Sympetrum striolatum; assembly: GCA_947579665.1. Taxonomy (NCBI): domain Eukaryota; kingdom Metazoa; phylum Arthropoda; class Insecta; order Odonata; family Libellulidae; genus Sympetrum; species Sympetrum striolatum. The sequence continues at coordinate 83,766,310 of OX388346.1, forward strand.
CTATTTATATATCCGGTATAAAGGTTTTATCAGTGTAATGGCCACGGCGTTCGATTTTAGTGCAACTGAACGACTAATGTGAGCGGCAAGTGGTGTAATCTATTTTGATTGAACGTACAAGTATCTACAGAATTGCCATCCAGACATTAGAGTGCTATGACGATAGACGACAACAGTAATTCCTCAGCATCGAGGTAATATTCCTTTCAGATATTACGTTATTTATTTTTATGGGAATTTTAATGAAATTTGTAAGTAGACTATGATTCACCAACACGTTGTCCGTGACATATTTGGGTTTACTGGGAGAATGTACTGCTGACGAGATGTTAATTAACTCAAATAAAATTTCTCAGCGGGCACTTGGAAGCAGCTTTCGCAAGCGATTCTGGCTCTCGATTAAGGTTTTCTTATTAATTGCATGTAAACAATAGATGAATTAAATTTCTCATTCAACTGAGTGCAAGGCTGGTAACGAGAGGATGTAAGTTTTTATGATGTAAAAATTGTGTTAACGACTGGCACTTACATGCATATGTTTTCTACCATTCAGTGGGTTTATGTGTTTAAATATTCGCTTTAGATAGTTATTCCTTTCTTTTCTTGGTAGCTAATCCCAGATTTTGCGTCGTATAACGTTCAAATTCCATCAAAACTTAGTTCTTAGCAATTTCACAATAAGAATATTAATATTAAAGATAATATTATAATATTGCAGGTGAGAATCAAATCTAGATACGATTTCTCAAACATTAAGTGAATTGCTGGACATAATCAGTTTGCGAGAATAATACTAAAGTGATATCTGTTCTTATTATTGCAGAAATTACTATGCATTTTATTTAATAGTTTCTATTCCTCTTGGAGTTGAATATCATTCTGAAATAAGAATGAAAGTATTGTCATCAGATTTAGATCGAGGAAAATCTTGCATTCACAGGAATCTTCTGTCAAATAACAATATGTTATACAATAGCTTTTTCCTAAATCGTTGTAACTACTGCATCTGAGAATATTAGGATTTGCAAAATAAGATTTGAAAAGTATTTAGGAGATAAGTTTTTCTGATGGGAATTTCTTTTAAAGCTAAGATCATTTTTGTTGTAATGTACGAATTTTTCAACCTTAAATCGCTCATTTATATCTTAGATTGAAATTAAAATTTGGAATCTTAAAGAGTGGCTCGCAAAAGAATCATCATGTTATGCTACCTTTCTAGTGTTTCCCGTTAGTGACTAGTTGCCGATTTTGCATTCTTTATGATCAATGAAATATTAATACATAAGTTAAATAGCTGCAAATATTTCATGTTATTTAAAGATATACCTTTATATTAAAAGAAAGTTGACTTGTCGACAATTTGTGTGAAAAGAAATTTTGAGTTGTTTGTTCCAAATGTGGATCGAATTTAGATAATCGATGAGTTATGAGCTACAACGCAGAAAATGAAATTTGATATATATTTGGAGATTATGTTCATCTTGAACACATTATTGTGGATAATTTTGAGTTATAATCCCAGGCAATCATTTTCTCAATCATTGCTTTTGAAGTATGCGTAGAATGTTAGCAATTTGTCTTAGGGAGAAGTTAACGGGACTCTTTCTGCGCCCTGTATTTTTTGGCATTGATGAATAAACGATAATATTTTAGTAAAATAGTTTGCATGATTATAATTTTAAACAAATATCATAGGGTATGGTAGAAGTCGAAATTTTCTTTCTTTCTTCGTATAGTACTACCACGATGAATGTCTCTAGCAGTCGATTGAACCAACTTATCTTCATAAAATTGTTAAAATTCTGTGTCTCTGTTAATTAAGTAAAAGTTGTGGGGGAAAGTGAGGCAGAACAGGGTAGTGTGGCAAAACGGAATACAGGCTTTCTTCAGCCGAATTAGTATTTTTAAACAAGGGAAAACGACTCAATTACATCTGATTGGATAGAATTGGTTAACCTAAAATGAAGTTGTGGGGCAGAACGGGATACGGGGTACTACCGGGGTAAACCCAGAGTAACTAAACCTCCATTTACTAGTGACAGTGGAGAAGACAGTGACTGCCTTTACTATCCTGATTATTCAACGGAGGGCTGGATAAGGTTTATCAGTTGCTATAAGTGAGCACACAATAGATGTGCCGGCATAGATAGTAAAGACGATGAGGCCACCCCATAGGTTATCTTTTTAAAGTTTTTCAAGTTAATGATTAAGTCTATAATATTTTCTCATCGTTGTAACATAGTTTTCCATTTTGCTCCAATGGTGGGGCAAAATGGGGAAGATTATATTGTTTTGAAAAAACAATATTAAATAAAAAATGCTAAATGTGCAATAAAAATGTATTTTTTTTCTTACAAAGTTAACATTGTATATATGCTATTCATACCATAGTATCGTAACATTTTAGTTTCCTTACACCCCAAAAATATCCGAGAAAATTATGTATTGCTTACTGCCCCACCTTTCCCTATATTCATAGAAACGGTCCATATTTACTGATGTGCAATATCCCTGCATATGAAAAGAATTAAAAAAATCAAACTTTATTTTGATATTCTATGGATTCGATTCTCAAATTACATAATAGGAGAAATTTGTAGCAAGTTTAGTTCCATTTTATTTTACTATACATATGTTGTTCTATATCCCAAAAATGGATATTTTCTAATTCGTTTTCTACCCGAAGCATTATTTACAGCCACTTCTTCGGTATCTAGGCTTAAACAATAGATGGGAGTCGTATTATTAAAGCTACTGCTTGGTTCCGTTTCCGATTATATGGGCTTCCTCTAACTACTGTTAGAGGAAATTGCCAATATTGCTATCAAATATTTACGCAGTCACTAAAAATTGGAAAATTAAAATGGAATAGTCAGAAATGTTTTTTTTCTGTTATATTTTTTCATTGAAAAATCGACTCCTGAAACAATAAAAAACAAAGAGCTACATTTCTCTGTCCTTTTCGTCCTTCCATTTAGTTCAAACAAACTAAAGCCAGCACGGGTAATTTTGAGTTTCACTTTGTAAGTCTCATCTATCAATCTTCATGAACTGCCATCTTTAAGAACTGCCAGTGACTTTGCTAATGTGTGCCAAACAACTTTTCTTAATTCCATCGAATGTTAACTGAAGCACGTACTGAACACTATTTATTAATACCTTCGACAGATTTGGCAGCCAAAATCTTTCGCACAGTGTAATAATTATGCAATGACTTCATATTTATGTTGAGTTTTGAATGGCATACATATTCTAAATTGCTATTATTTTAGAATGATAAGTTGCCAGATATTCATTTTAGAATATTGTACATTGTAAGAAAATTTTAGTAATATGTGTCTGTGAGATGCATCATGATATATATCATTCGTTTCAGAAAGCTAAATAATATTTGACCATAATTTGAACACGAAAAAATTATGTCGTTTCATTCACGAAAACTCTTACTTAATGTAAATTTATAATGAAAATTAGGGTTAGTATACCGCAATTCAAGGATATAGAAGATTTATGCGACCATAATATGCTATCGCTTGAATAGGTTAAAATTTATCGTCCGCATGTGTACGCATATGCCTTGTGAATTGAGAGTGCTACCAGAGAGCATAAAAGTAAATAAACCCTCGAACTTAGAGAAATGTACTTCTTAATTGAAAGTCCTGATAATCACCCTTTATCAATGCGACACTCTGATTTTTCTATCTATTGCGTGCTCCATTTCGCAGAAAAACATGAGCCGAAATAACTTCGCTTCTCGCAGTGGATGGATTTGAGGAACCGTCTCCCATATATCTCACGTGTCCATTTGTGTGACGCGATGTTCGATCTAGTAAAAAATCCTTTCTTTCCCACAGATCTCTCCCACCCCCTGACCATCCTCCCTCCCTCTGGCATCAGTCCCCGGAACTGTGAGGAGTCCCTCGGACTGCTGCTCACATTAGCACCTCCCCCGTCTCTTCCCCTTCCTCTTTGTCCGTGCTAAATGGCTGGTGATCAGTGGGTTCCAACTCTTTCGTTCCTGTGTGCACACGTCATCAGCTGAACCGCTTCCTTCAGACTGAACTGTTTTATTCGGATTTTTTCCTCCCCTCTTTCGATCTCTGCTCGCCGTCTTTGCTTTCTCCTGTTTGTCGCCTCCGCCGCTTCCTACGCCTTCGCCTGGACGCCTCGGTATTTTTTCGGTCGTTTGAGGAAATAATTTCCCCGTTGGAGAAATCGATGGGTCGAGGTTTGCGTCTTGAATAATTTACGCCGCTTCGTGACCCGTGGGAGGACGAATTGGTTGTCGTGGGAATTGAGGCGTATTTTGAGGTCGCTAAAGGGTGAACGGTTTTTTTCTCTCGTTGTCTCCTATAGGAGGACATCTTCCTAAGGAAGGACATAGCCAATTTTTTAACCGTTTTTTTTCCGAGTTTTTCACGAAGACTATTTCTATCTAGAACTTTGCACAGCTATTTTTATTAATTTATCATCTTCCCTGTCGACATTGTGGTACAAGAAATATTTAAAAATCTTAAATTATGTCTTCAACGAATTTTTTGCATCTAGAAGACAATGTTTGGAGTATTCTTGCTATTTCACGAAATTCCGACCTTACGAAATTAACTAAGCATAAGAAATCGCGAATAAGAACAATTTTTCATGAAATTTCACTTATTTGTGACACTGAAAATTTTGTGTTGTTCAAATGCACTTTTTTCTTCATTTTCTGCTATATTTTATTTCTTAAGGATATTTGTATTGACGGCATGTTTTTATAAAACCTCTGATATTTTTCTAATGTTTGATTACTTTTATTTAAAAAAATCACGGAAGAGGCCGTAATTTTCTGGAATTCTGACATTATCAAAATATTTTAAAATAAAACAAGGTTTTAAGAAACAACTCAGTAAAAGTTGATGTTTTTTTCTTTAAACTTTGTTTTATTTAACAATTTTTCGATTACTTTTATTTCTTTTTGTGAGAAAATTCTGAAAATTGGCGTAGGTAATCTTAATTCTCTAAATATAATATCCTACTATCTAAATAGTAAAGTTTAGGCGGATTATTTATTTAAATTGTAAAATAGGCGGATTTCTCCTCCTTGGTCTTAACTCCTTATAAGAGGCCCCTCATTGGAAATTGATTTTATAAGTGAAAATCATAGATTCGGAAATAACGATGTCATTTATTGCTCAAATAGGACTCAAAAGACGATTTTCATATCGAAAATTTGAATTGGATCAAATAGATACTAACTTCGTTCACTCCTCATGTTACTATGACTAATTTATTAATAGCCTCTCACATTGGACTAGAAGAATTGCGGGTCAATTCCTCTTCGATTTCATACTAATATGAAATTATCTGGGGATGAAGGCTTTCGGCTTCAGTATTGTAGCAATAGAAATTACGTTCAGTAAAAATCATCCTCGATAACTTCAAGTTTATCATCTTGCTTCATAATGATTTTGAGAAATGCAATATATAAATATTTATTCCTTATTTATATATGATTTTTTTTCACCAGATATTGAAGGGCTTGGCTCATAAACTTGACTCCTGCCTTTAGACGACTATGGACACGCCCCTTCCTGTTTAAAATTAACTTTAAAATATAGTGTTTCCTGTAATCAATGCCTTGCCTTTTTAGAAAGGAAAAACGGCATAACATATAAGGAATATGTTATACGAACAAACTCATTTTTCCTTCAGAGTGATCCCATTGCTAGAATCACCTTGAAGTTTTCGGCTTCGATCTTTGAGATTTTCTTTCGAAGTCTTAGGTATTTCTTATGAATACACACAAAAGATTGAAATACAGTTTGCAGTTATGATTTTGAATTGTAGTCGGCCCCTTTCGAAAGCTTCAAAAGAAACCGCTACGCACTGATTTACATGTTATTTCTTGTTTGAGGATTTATGGAACGAAGGTTTTGGTTAAGATTTCTTTCCTTGGCTCCTCAGTGTCTCTTCCGCGAGGTCAATATACTCCTCATAGGGAACCGCTGAGAAACGTGAAACGTCTGTAAAGCTCATGCGTATGTGTTACAATGACACGTTATTACATTTTCATACCATCACAGTATTGAATGGGAAAGACTCAACTTTAGGCGTGTTAGTGTGTGAGCCTGAAGGCTATTTGGATATTCAAATCCCCAAATACCAGTTATAATTTTTGGAAAGAGAATGAGATTAACTAGACAAAACGAGGAATTGGATAGATTTCCTCTGCTTTTTTAACGACAAAAACAATTTTATTAATATTATCAGCCCACATTATTCAACCAGCAGAATGGCAATATTTTATGTTTAGTACATGTATAATGCCATATGAGAAAATGTAACAAAAATAAAAAAACAACTTGAGTTTTTTGAAGTAGCGTCATTCAAATGTCGACCCTCCAAGTCCAAGTTTTCCATTGTCCGAGCGTTGACAAGAGGAAAGGTCGTTTTCGTCTATCGTCCATCTGAAGCAAATTAATTGAAATCACTCGAATATTTTGTATGATGGTATGTGAATGGACCTCAAGAGTGCGTGGTTTGCTGATGTTAACCTAAGATTTCAATTAGCTCCATAAAAAGAGAGGGATCTGCGCAGGCAACATTGAAATGGGTACGGAATCTACGCTGCTCAAGTGCTGATGTTCAATATCGTCCATGTTATCCATGGTTACTGAAATGCTATCTGGCAGCGAGTAATTGCCAACCATAGTGCATGAACTAGTCTTATTACTTGCATACTCATTCCAAATAGGGCTCCCGGGTAGTCATGTGGACAACGCCTTTGGTGAAAACGGTCCCGGGTTCGATTACCGGTAAGAGCCAATGTGCGAAATGACCTAAGCTCTCGAAACACTTTTAACAATACTACTACTACTCATTCCAAATCTTCATATTTCTCTGCCGGTCCCTATCATAATATGATATACTGTATGCCTTGCAATAGCATTCGATAACGATTGATCAAGGGGATTGCAATAATTCAATATTTCTCATACCAGAGTAGCCTTCGACATACTTCTACTTTATCAAAAGCAATTGATAAGTATTCCATCCATGAGAATATATATCAGTAGGAACAAATTTTAAGTGCAAGATTTGATTCCAGAATAACACTTTAACAGATAAAAAAATATCTTATCATTAATGTATGGCTTTTTCATTCGTTGAATATAGTAGTTCGAGGGTATTGAAAAACGTTTATCTTAACGACTCATCGATCTAAATCTTTGGGTTGAAGTAGTAGATAATAAAGCTCTCATTTTCTATGCGAGCTCTTACTGTCTATTTGAACTATAAGATGAAATCAACGCATTATTTATATGCTTTCAAAGTGTAGCTCAAATTGCCTCGTAAATGGAAACTCAAAACTGTAATTTTGAACCTTTTAACGGTGAAGATTTTTTCTTAATATAAACAGTGAGAAGATACTGCAAACTGCTGGGAAATTTCGACCCTCAAAATAGGCACAAGTTACTGAGGTTTTCGACTAAAATCCCTCGCAATCTTTCTAAGAGTCCATCCAAACGTTTCTGAACTACTGTGAAAATATGTACAAACATTCTCAAAACGGTTTTCCGTTTTTTGTATATGGAGATGTAGAATCATCTCGAAAGTAAAAGGGAAAGCATATAAACGTTATACTCCACACCTAAGGAACAGTGGTGCATTGTATTTTTTCCTCTACTGATTAAGGAGTCCTGCCACGAATTCAAGGTCGAACTAGTCGGCTGTATTATTCCCGCGAGTTTTCCAATATATGTTATTAAAATAATTCCCGAATGCTGCCAAATATTTGAACAAAATATTCTCACTGCAGCTTCAACCTCAGCCATAAATTTTACGCCTGTCATTTCACGATGTTTCAGTTGTGTTTTGAAAGATCAACACTCCTTCACAATTTCTCCAACAGTGGAAATACCTCAGAATGAGAAAAATACTCACTAATTATGGAATGCATTAATTTTGATCATTGTTACCAGAAAAACGGTTAGTTCCTGAATTCTATCACAGCAACGGATGTACGTGTATGTGCATTTAGATACATACATACATAAATTTCTTCGTCTGTTGTTACGTCAATAGTGTTGGCGGATGATTAATAACCGAAAATAACCTTAAAACTTGTAGTTGAAATGTGAGTCGTATGCAACTGTTGGTAATTTACCGCAACCTTTCCTCAGAATACCATGTGCTACGTAGGAGTTAAATAGAAAAACAACACTAATATATTTTTACTTCAAACGCAGAATCTTTAAGGGAGATTTCATTAAATAATGGTTTTTAAATAAAATGGATTATTTAAGTTTAAAATTATCAGAACTTACTCTTCTGAAACAAAGAGAAGTTAGATAAAATATCTTTCAATTTTAATTATAAAGCCATAAATAAAATGTAATGGAATTACAATTAGAATTTACATTTAATTTCGTTTCAAAATTTTACTTTCCAAATTTATATTTTATAGCTGTACTTAAATATTACCAAGTTGAATATTAACCCACAATGTCGTTCAATTTTTTCGGCATAAGAATGAATAATATTCATTCTTATGCCAATTCAATAATATTGCTGCCAATTTCGTATTCTAATCAGCACAGTAATTTATTTTTATTACTTTTATATTAAATTCTCAATTGCTTCATTATGTAAATTTTCATTTTTTAATTGTTGCAAAATGTGATTAGTTCTATCGCCAATTTACAGCAAAAAATGTGTTCCATTACAGACTCTTGATGTGGTCCATTCACGTCACTTCACTCCCTTGGATATCACGTGGGATTTTATTGGCATTAATTTAGAATTTCATTCATTTATACCGTGCTCAATTTATGTGCAGGATAATTTCAGGATCATTTTAACCCGTAAACTTTGTGGTGTCTTTTATAATATGGTTTTTATAACTAAATCGTCCGGCGTAGGTCATGCGAACACATTCATTATTTGAATATGATCTTATATATTAATTGATGATCGAAATGATCATTAATGGGCAATAAAATGCTTGCTGACGGTCTCCCAAATTAAGCTATCTGGCGAACGGAAATATTAACCATTGTTCGCAACTTCTTTTCCTTAATAAACGATTTCCCTTTCGCGCTTTTATTGGACGACCTTACAATTAAATGTTCCTGGGCGTAATTTTCGTATGATAACCATTCATTATATTCAGTTCCGAAATTTGTGGGATGAGAAAAATTGGATTATGATGTGTAGTAAATTTTACGACGCGTGTGCGGCGAACGAGCAGATTTTGGTTTTATCTTTATTTGAAAAAGTATATCTCGAAGCTTCATTGGTTGGTTGTTGGCTTGTAGAGGTATCTTTTGAATGCAAAATACGTGAGGTATTGTATATGTTACGCAATAAGAAAGAGTCTCGAAAGCTAGTGAACTGCATATCGTAACATTCTAAGCTCTTGCTACATTTTGCTCTTTTACAAAATAAATCACCAAGGCATGGAAAAATCAGAAGAATATAATTTTTGTGTTTTTGTTAACTCATGCTTCCATTTGTAATAAGACCTCCGAACACTATTCCGTTTTTGTCTAGTTGACGGGAACTATTCCGTTGTTTGTGCGTATAATATACTTCGAGCCATTAAAACTTACAATTTGGAATTAATTTTAATTTTCATGCAACTTTATGGGAAAGTAATTGGATAAATCAATTGCGTAAATCCTATCAATTGGATTATGCTTCGAAAATTCCACACATCTGTGTCAGCATTCTATTAAAAAAAGCAGCATATAAAAACGATATGATGTGGATGACTTCACATTAAGCTTATTCAATTAATGTGTATTTCATACAGTTACACATTTTTAATGATTATAATTACACATATAGTACACTCGCCAATTAGGGGCTCCCATGCATTACGCAACATGTAAGCACACATCAGATTTCCCTTAGATTGAGTTGTAAAGGATCTAAGATTATTCTAAGAAATAAGGTAAATTCACAGTGATTCGTGTATATTTTAAAATTAATGCTCTTAATTATATTTGATGCAGTTTAAAAACAGTATTTTTTGCTCCTTTTAAACGAAGTAACGAAAAGAAGCTGGAAAAATACCGTAGTTAAGACTTATGAAAGATGTTAGCAAAGTTAACGGAGTGTGAAGTTAAAGAGGGGAGATCACCGAGAATTAACATGAAAGTGAGTGATACTTTGGACTTCAAGAGATCCTAAAGACTGCTTAAAAAGTGCAATGGTACACATGGACCTATGAGAGGAGAAAGAATCCGTCTATGGATACTTTTTGTCATATTTCCGAGTCAACGAGTGCGTCCATTCAGCTTAGAATTTTATTTCCAGGGGTAATTATTTTCACTTTTATTTGAAGGAAAGAGGAAACGAAATTTTCAAAAGTTTAAAGTTTTCAAGTCAATTATCGCAAATATTGCGTTTGGTCAACATGCATTATTATCGACGAAGTAAAAATTCTAGTTAAAAATCTTTCGGCTTTCGTTCAGGGCACGCTTCATCGACTTATAAACCGGTTATCTTAAGGCAAAAAAATAATATTAATTTTAATTTAATTTAATTCTTGCAAGCCTATAAATGTTTCCTCAAGGTATTCTTGTATGCAAGGGTAGCAGTCGTAAAACTGAGAAGTCAAATTCAGGCCATCAGCTACACTCTTTTCTCCCTGCGTCTACTCTTGTTTTTTCTTTTATATTAGCACTTTCTCATTCTATTCCACTTTATTGACTTCATTGCCATTCTAGGAGGTCACTTGTGAGGAAAGTCTTCAATAGAAAATCGCCCCAGGCAAAGAGAAAATGTTCCATGTGCTTCACTGGGGAGATTTCCGAAGATTGATTTTCTAGCGTGTTAAAATATTAGTCATAAATATTTAGACTACACCAGAAATCATTAGTAATTAAGGTATCCGAGGGTATCGAATCTTAGGATATAATCTTTAGGAAAAATCGACTTAGTTAGAATGGAATTTGGCATTTGAAGTTTCAAAATTCAGCTTGCTTTATTGCTTTGGCTGCGTTACAATATATGAGAATATACGTCCACTGAAATAAAAAATGACATCCATTCAAAATAAAAGAGATAACAGTATTAGTAACATAATTTTCAAAGCGATCTTTACCCAGATATTTATTTTATGGCCCTATTATTTCCTTTGCTATTGATGCTGAGATTGCCATTTTGAGGTATATATGTAGGTATATTAGTTTTCATTTGCAGTTTAACGTGTCAGATTTTTGCTTTTTCTTATTGGCTAGAAGAATGTATCTATTTGATGACTTTATTTCATAATCATTCTTGGTCACTATAATATTGCCAAGCATCAAATTTACCAAGGTATGAGCGATGCCTAATAATCGATAATGGTGATGCTGATAACTCCTTACTGTATTAAAAGAATAGCGTAGATGATTTTATTTGTGGCATTCTAATTCAGTGGGAGATGCAACAGCAAATTACCTCACTCTTCATATTTTCTTTATCCCCCTGCCATACGTCGAAAACGGCTTATAATTCAGGTAGATCCCCTGTCTAAAGCCTTTTTAGCTTACGGTGGTGATATTCTCAGTAACACTTGGGATTAAAATCTAAACTTCTCAGATACACACTAATTATATCAATTCTGAGACTGTAGGAAATTTATCTTAACTGGTTGTGAGTCTGCTGTAATTTAAAATTTCATAACACTTGTTTTCAGATGTTTCCTCCTCGTTTTCTTGAGCAAAATCCCACCTTGGTTGTTACAGTTTCAAAACATATGAGATCAGAAAGAAAGAGTGAAAAACTTCATGTCGAGGAATGGTAATTTCTTATATTGCTTTACTGTTGTGAGAGGATTGATGAAATATTACAGTTTAAAGACTCCTGTAGGTGTGTCGGCTGCTATTTCTACATCTGCATCTACATTAATACCCTACAAGCCGCCTTTCGGCGTGTGGCAGGGGGTGTAAACACCAGTTGAATCTAAATTACTTCCTTATTCGATTATTGTCACGTATTGTTCGCGGAAAGAATGAATCTCTGAAACGATTCGTTCTAGCATCTATTTCTCTTAACTTACGGTCATTATCGGATCGACCGACGTAGCAGGGGGGTTGCATGATACCGATTGTATCTTTGGAAAATGTAGTTTCCCTGAATTTATTAAGCAATCGCAGCCTAGCTTCCAATCCCCTTTCTTTCAAGGATTCCCAACCTACGTCTGAGAGCATTTTTGTTACGCTTGCTTTTTTATCGTAGCATTTCTTAACAAAACGAACCGCTTTACGCTGCACTTTTTCGAGTTCGCGAGTACACGTTTCATCCGCCGGATCCCATATACTTGCCGCATATTCCAGAAGGGGTCTGACCAAGGTAAAATAACATCGCTCTCTCACCTTTTCGTCGCATTTACCGACAATACGCTTTACAAAGCCAAGCCTTTTACTTGCTTTGCCGCAGATTTTTCGAATATGCGTGCTCCAATTTAAGTTATTAGTAATGTTGATCCCGAGATATTTAACTGAATCTACTACTTTGATACTAATTCCATTAATTTTGTATGGGTGATTTGGACGCATTTTTTTCTTTTCGAAGAAATTAACTACGGAGCATTTACTTACGTTAATATCTAATTCCCATTTTTCGCACCACCTTTGGATGAGGACTAAATCGTTTGAGAGAGATATCCGGTCTTCCTCGTTTGTTATTTCCCTATATATAAAAGAGTCATCCGCAAATATCCTCTTATTACTAACTATCTCGTCACTCAAGTCATTGATATAAATAAGGAAAAGAAGAGGTCCAATTATACTGCCTTGAGGTACGCCAGAGGTAACTTTGACTCTATTTGAGCTAACGCCATCCAGCACAACTTGTTGTTCTCTCTCGTAGAGAAAATCCTTAACCCAGTCGACTACTTCCTTGTTAATGCCCGCTAGTTTTAGTTTGTAAATTAGTTTGTAGTGGGGTACTCTATCGAATGCTTTTTTGAAACCTAGGAAAATAGCGTCCACTTGCTTTTTACTTTCGGCGGATTTTAAGATATCGTGTACAAATAGAGCAAGTTGGGTTTCACATGATCGGGACTTACGAAAACCATGCTGGTTTGCGTCGAGGAATTCATTTCTATCTAAAAATCCCATGAGTGAGCTTACGACGATATGTTCCATTACCTTTCCGGACAGCGAAGTTAATGATATAGGTCTATAATTTCCTGGGTCCTCCTTTAATCCGCTTTTGTAAACAGGAGTAATATTAGCTAATTTCCAATCGGATGGGACCCTACCTTCATTTATCGATTTACAAAATATAATTTTGAGATAAGGGGCGACGCTTTCTGCCAGTTCTTTAAGCACTCTTGCTGGGATGCCTTCTGGCCCTGGCGACTTATTTGGCTTAATTTTGCGTAATATTTTAACTATAACGTCTGTCGTAAAAGTTATATTTGGCATGGAATCCAGTATATTAACCTTAGGGAGGATCTCTATGTTACAATCTGATGTGAATACGCTTTGGTAAAATTCGTTTAGAATATTCGCTTTCCTAAATAAAATCGATTGTGGCAGGCTTTACCGTGTGGAAATCCATAACAGAGGATGTTAAGAATAAGGTTTAACAAATACTTTTTTCCACAGATTTATTTGCAAAACGACCGGTTTCGGCACAGATCGGCCATCTTCAGGTAAGGAAGTTACATACAAGAAAGCTTATATAGGGAAAAATTGAGGGGTAAGGTGGGTGTAAAGAAACAAAGCATTTTGAAAGGGTAGGGAGAAGGGGGGGAGAGGGTGGAAAGGAAGGGTTAGGTCTTGTGAGAACTATCCGGGGGGTAAAGGTTGGTCTTATCTTGGAGAGAGCTTTTTGGGAGAGTACAAAGAAGTAAGGGAGAGTAAGATACTGGAACTATTTCGTTAACTACGTTCTGGGAAGCAATTTTAGACGTTAAAATTTCTCTCTGCTCCAAGAAATTCATTTTGGGACCTTTTCGAAGGATATGCAGAATTTCAGGAATGAAAGATGAGGAATGGTGGGAATCATTTAGGTGTTGAGCAAAGTGAGAGGCGGGAGTATTATTTAAAAAAGAATGATTGTGCTCTTTTACACGGATATTGAAATTTCTCCCGGTTTGACCAATATATACGGATTCGCAATCGTTACATTTTAATTTATAAATACCTGATTTCAATTTTGTTTCTATTTTGTCTTTATTGTTTACCAAGTAAGAACCTAGGTTGTGGTTATTGTAGAATGCAGGTTGAATGATTTCTTTAGGGAGGATATTGGCAATTTTTAATGAACAATCATCTATGAAATTAAATCTTCGCCATTTGGGTGGATTTTCAGGTTGGATGACAGGTGGAAGAAAGATTCTGTTAATTGTTAATTTCCGGATTTTTTTGGAAAGAAGTTTGTCTATTAATTTGGATTGGAAACCGTTTTTTTCAGCAATGTATTTGATTGTAGACAGTTCCTTATTGAAATCAACTTTGTTCATAGGGATATGCGTTAGACGGTGGATAAGGGCATGGAAAGAAGAATGTTTTTGAGCGGGGTGATGGTTTGAGGAAGCAGGAATGGTATGGTCAGTATAAGTAGGCTTACGGAAAATGGAGAAGGTTATTTTGTTCTGGGTATGGTAAAGGGTGAGATCCAGGAAATTGAGTGAATGATTTTTTTCTAATTCTAAGGTGAACTTGATGGTAGGGTGAAGGGTATTTAAGTAATGATGAAATGATGAAAGTTGCCTTTCCGTACCCTTCCATATACATAGAATATCATCAACATATCTAAACCAGCATTGAACATAAATTAAATATTTACAATTTGAACTGAACAATTTGGATTCCAAGAAGTCCATAAAAATATTGGCGAGAAGAGGGGATAAAGGAGATCCCATAGCGAGACCCTCGTTTTGACGGTAAAACACGTCTTGAAATTTGAAGAAATTTTGTATCCTTTGATGTTTGTAATTTATTCACCAACGTGCCAGTGGGTGAAGTGATAAGTGTCATTGAAGACCGCCTCCGCAGTGCCAACATGAGCAGTGATATTATATGTGACTTTAAAAAACTCATTCAAAACTGATTCCCACCATTCCTCATCTTTCATTCCTGAAATTCTGCATATCCTTCGAAAAGGTCCCAAAATGAATTTCTTGGAGCAGAGAGAAATTTTAACGTCTAAAATTGCTTCCCAGAAACGTAGTTAACGAAATAGTTCCAGTATCTTACTCTCCCTTACTTCTTTGTACTCTCCCAAAAAGCTCTCTCCAAGATAAGACCAACCTTTACCCCCCGGATAGTTCTCACAAGACCTAACCCTTCCTTTCCACCCTCTCCCCCCCTTCTCCCTACCCTTTCAAAATGCTTTGTTTCTTTACACCCACCTTACCCCTCAATTTTTCCCTATATAAGCTTTCTTGTATGTAACTTGCTTACCTGAAGATGGCCGATCTGTGCCGAAACCGGTCGTTTTGCAAATAAATCTGTGGAAAAAAGTATTTGTTAAACCCTATTCTTAACATCCTCTATTCGCTTTCCTCTTCGAATCGCAAGTAATGTTACCTTCGATATCCCTTATCGAGCTCACTGTTTGTATCTTTCCCTGTACCTCTCTAACGTAGGACCAGAAAGCTTTAGGGTCTTCCTCTAAACATTCCCTAAGTATTTTCTTTTTAAAGTTGCTGTGGGCGTTACGCATAGCTCGCTTGGTGTCGCATTTTGCTTTCTTGTGCTTTTCTAGTAATAGTGATCGTGGTGGATTTGGAACAAGCTGATCTATTCCCTTAAAAGCCTTTACTTTTCCGTGCAAATCTCTTTGTTTGCGGAGAGCCCTTCTAACCTCTTTATCGTACCATCTGGGCTCGCAATCATTTTTAGAGTATTTCGAAGGTATATACAAATCTATATATTTATGCATTATCTCCACGAATGATTTCCATGTATCCTCAGTGTTGTTGTTGCTTACGCACGACTTAAATGAATTAAAATCGGTAGTTAGTTTTACGTTAAATTCCTCGAATTTGGCTTTGGAATAGAGATAAATTTTGCGTTTGGGTTTCTTGTACTTGCTAAGGTTTATCTCGATATCTGCAAAACGCCTTTGTGGTCTCCAAGACCTTCGTCAATCGAAATGTTCTCTATGCGCTCAGGAAAGTTAATTAAAAGGAGATCGAGTATATTGTCACCCCTGGTTGGCGATTTTACTGCTTGACTTAGTGAGTTTTTCTGAAGTAAATTTAATAACTTTTTACATGAGTCGACATCCCGGGCCCTTTTTCTTATGCTATGATTATTCCAGTCGATGTCTGGAAGATTAAAATCCCCCCCGATTATAGTTATACTCTGGTTGTTCTTACTCGTGTAGAAATTTATTTCGTCGTTAAGATGTCGCAAAACCTGTCTATTTGAAACGACTTGCTTCTTAGATTTAACGGTGCTCGCTTTTCCTTATTGTAGAGGGTGAAAAACCATACAAGTGTACTTGTACTGTTTGATATCGAGTTGACTCTTTTTATTCGCATAGAATAAAATAGAATAATTGACATTTCTTTCCTTTCGAGTAAATTTGTCAACTACGTTTTGGAAAAAAGTATGTTCCATTCCACCCTTAATTTCTGTAACTTCAGAGATTATTATTAAAAGATTTACTGAAACAGTTTTACTTTCGTTTTTGAAATCTTATTAGGTTAACTCACAGTTTCATTACTCCGAGTATTTTCTTTCATTTTAAAAAGCTAACGTCATATATGACGGAGGGAAAACGCATTACATAGATATCCCGCTGCTTGTGGACGGTATTGAGAAAACTTTTTACTTTTTCTTGTATTTAGAAGTTATCTGGCTGGAAATGGTGTCAACTTTGAAAGAGCTTCGCCAAAATTGAATCCATTCTGTTATCGACGACACTGCTACTAGAACGATCCTTTGAGTGCTTTCATAAATCTAGTATCATTTTTGTTGTATTTATCTTATCTAAAATTTCCTTCTTAACTCATTTTTGTTCTTATCTAAAACTGTTCCCTAAATATCGCGTTAAAACCGTGTGCGCTGTCCTTGAAATGAGCGGAAGAGGTATATGTTTTCCATTACTTGAAAGTACATTTGTGTCTCGAATTGTTTTTCGTGATCTTGGATTTTTCACAAAAATCGAAGAGAGGACCTTGACTTAAACGAAGTCAACTGAAGTCCTTATGAGGGAAGCTTGATTTGATACGAATCATCTCAGTAGACTATGAACATTGGTGGAATCGTGTGGAATTATGAGAAGGTATGGACCAAAAGTGATGCCACATTACTTAGACTTCAATTCTGAAAAGTCTAGATTTACTGAGCCTATATATTAGGAAAATAATTTGTTTAAATTTCAAACCACATTTATTTATTATATTAATTTTAGTGTATATTATCAGGTTCTTTGGCTGCTAAGTCCTCTTAATTAATCAGTTGTGAGCTTCTGCGATTACAGATCGGATTAAAAAACATATCGTTTAATTTAATTTCTGAATGCTGAATTTTACTTAGCATTATTACAGCCTTTAAGGTCAATCCTTTTTTGTAGCAAAAGGGATTATTTAAAAGGAATGGAAATGATTAAGATTTATACTCTTGTGTACCGTTAATCTTTGTTAATACGATGAATGAAAAGATCTAAAAAATAGGAAACGTTTTCATCCAAATAATATTTCGTCTCTCGAAGTAATAGCTTTTTTCGATAACGAAATCACGTTATTTGCATTAAAATATGAAATTAAAGAGTGTCTAAGTTGTGACCTGACGGGATTCCTTAATTGTAATTATCAATGAGAAATCCTTTGTAAATCATACATCAACTTTAATCAACGATTGAATGCATCGCTGTGTTAAATTATTTTCTGAAATGCGCTGAATACATACTGTTCAAATAATTGTCTGCAGGAAGAGAGGGTAGGAGGAAGGAGTTAGGGAGTCTGAGGTTCTTCAGCATCTGATGTATGTAACTGATTGTTTTCAGCAACTGATGATGACGTACAGCCATGAAACCAATCATTGATTAAAGTCATTGCGGGAACTGAATTCTCTTTGATAGAAGGCATTAAACCGCGAGATTAAACTATTAAGAATAACGAAATTCCTATTCAAACTACAATAATACAATCTCATTTCTTTGCATGGCTCTTACGTATTTAAAAACCATTTCTGAATTCGGAACTCTGTAGGGAATGATTGCCAATTTGACTCGAGCTGCAAATCTAGCTGGTCTTCGTACAATGATGCAAATAGAGGTTGACTTAGTGATTCAGAAATTACGGTCGCTCGTTAAAATCGCTGTCCTGAAATATTTTACTTGAAATGGCTGACCTTCAACTGCTTTTTGAGAATTCTTTGAGTGTGCGGCTGTTTAGAACGCTGTATTTATGCTGCTAGTGGAAGGGGAATGTGATAGTAAAAATGGGACTTAAGGGATGTTTCGACGAAGAAACTCAAGAAGAAAGGTTGTTGACGACTAAAGCTATAGATAAGGTGTCTTGTCATTTTGTGACGTAAGGCGATATTCTTCTGTTCGGTTCTGTCAGTCACTTGAACACGTTCTTTGCTTGAGGGAAGTACGATTTAAGAAACTCATTGCGTGACAGTGGATTTTCTTTATAGTTTAGTCGTGTGATCAGTATAGCATCGGTAAAGGTTGTGCAGTCGTATAGTTCGAGGAATTGGGAAGAATTAGTGAATTAGCTGTTGTTTATTACGGATTAATACAAAATACAACGTGGTTTGATCATTTAAGGTGCTCAGTGTATTCTCTACAGCGAATCAATCTGTGCTTACCTAGCGGATGGAATTTGGCTATTCTTCCATTCATCCTCGCCTCTTGTTTGGTCCGTTTGGAGACTGGTCGTCCTCTTAGAGGTCTTCATCTCCGAGTGTTTATTCCTTTTCTCACCTCGGTCCTTATACTTAAGGTTAAACACCTATTAGATAATGGCAATTAATTTGTTGTAAAATTCATTCTTTGGTCCTTCCAATTTTTTCGGCTCAATGATCTTCTTATTATATCCATTGCAATCTTTCCTAGTGCGGAATTATTTGCTTAGGCCCAAAGCTGATGTCCTTAAAATTAAGTTCTATTTCTATTAGTGATCCATCACTATATCAATCACAGGGAGAGAGGAAGGGAAATAACTTCAAATTCCGATAAATGCTTATTGGTGTTGTAAAAATTTACGTTTCTATTTCCTACATGCAAGGGTTTGATAAAAGATGAGATTTGCAAGTCTCAATCTTTCCCTTCAGTAAAGTCGTTTTAATCATTATTACTTTTATCCGATTGAGAAAGTAGCAGCAGAGATATTCTGATCAATTAAATGCTTCCTGATAATCACTGTTAACGATATTGCAACAACTGTTCCCAGTTAAAATTCTATAGTGTGATTATTCTCGGTATCAGGAATTTTTATGAATCTCCGCATAGAATACCATCTTAGCAAATACTATATTACAAAGTAAATAATTATTTTATTACCTTTGCTTACCTACCTCTGTGATAAAAATGCAGATAGATATTCCGGCATAGTCAATCCCACTACGCATCTATAAGATGATTATCTACTTGAAAATTTCAAGATGGATGCCCTAACGTTACAATTTTAGATATTAGAGTTCACATTATTCACCAAATGTTTTTGGATTAATTTGTAAAATTTGGTATTACAATATTTTTTTTAAAAGTAGAATTTCAATCGTAAAATTTTAGTATAATTTTTGTTAAATTGAGATGAAAATATGTTGATTCCGCCGTATTCAGAAGACAAATCAGATAACAGCATTTTTGTTTAAACCTATTTTCAACCGTTTCTCCGCCAGTTCTTTCGAGTGTGTCATCGAGGAAGGACATATACGCACGATGAGGCGGTGTTTAGCTGATCTTTCCGATTTCTTCGATTTAATATGTTCAATGACTTGGTTATGTTCAATTGCTGCATGCTTAATAGCATTTTTAGCATAAATTAGAAGAGCAATATGTGTAAGTGCGGTGCATCGGAGGAGATAGTGACCAAGGACGTAACGGTCAATAGGAGAGAGATTTCTTCAAATATCAATTTGGTGAGTGTAAAATAGCTTTCAAGAAAGTATGTTTAAAAGGAATTTTGAACAATGCAATTATTTTGTTTACGTTGGTTCTTGATCGTAATTAATAGACATTTTGACTGTATGGTGGGAGAACGGAACGGTTTGATTCCTTAACATAAATTTCCGTTACTTAAATCCTATTTCTTGGTTTCATTATTGAATTAATGCTAATAAATATTCCCTCGAAATACAAGTATACGTAAAGTTCTTGTAATTCCTCTACTATTTTATATCGAGACAATGTAAGACGATTTAAGCAGGAATTCTTAATTACGGAACGTAATATTTCTTGTTTATTCAAAGATGCAAATTTTAACGACTTTTTTGGCATTAATTAAACAAATTTACTCCATTATTACCTTACTTGATTTAAATTTATTTACTTGGCGTTAATTATTATTATAGTTAGAGTAATTTCACGGGAAATTGTTAAAGCCTAATTTTTTGGCATTTATTTAACTTGAATTCAGCTCGTAATTACCTTACTTGATTTAAATTTCTTTATTTGACATTAATCTAGTGAGAGTAATTTGGCGGGAAATCGTTTTTAGGTTATAAATCACATTATTTCGCTGTAGTATTCTACGGGGCTCCTTTCATTAAATTTCCTCTTTCAGCACATTTGATAGTAAATTGTCATTCAAAATGTTGTATGTTGTGATTCAAGGCTTGTTTAGCAATCTATAGAAAGTCATTCGTAACAAAATCTAGTGTGCTTACAACTTCGATAAGGATGCTAAGAATATATCGTGGTTGTGAATATTTTTCACTTTCATAACTTAAAACCTTGGCTCTAAATTTTATAACAGGCAACGATGTCATATGCTATAGTATTGAAAAAAGTTTTATTTATCGATTTCTTAATATTTATAATCAATTAAACCGTAGTATTGCTGGTGCGTTGGAAGATGTTTTTTTTACCGTTTTCTCAATATTAATAATCAATTTAAAAAATTAATCACGATTAAATTGACTGTTTAACAATTTTAAATTGTGAAAAATGTAGGTTAAATGTGTAGTGTCAAATATTCATAGCTTAGATAGCATATTAGTTGGATTTAGAAAACTTAAATTCTAGTTTATAATTATTTTTGAGATAAATTTGAATTCTCAGAAATAATTATAAAGACATCTTTACTTAAAACTTAACTTAAATTTATAATTAATTTTTTGCAATTAATTGTTTGAAAATCTTTAGTAGATTAGTAATATTTCATTAATATAAGCTTTTAAAATCACTCTTATATATATAATATTCAAGTTGTAGTTTAGAGGTATTATGTTTCTTATTTCATTTATAACACCAATGCAGTGGAATTCTCCGAGGACTATCGGGAAGGATTACCACAGTAAATGAATGCGGAACATCTCCTGAGTTTAGGTGCGGCAGAAGAGTAAGGTAAGAGGGATTGCTCTAGGGTAGGGGATCCTTGGTTGTTGGAACCTGGGAGGGGAGCTAGGGGGTTGTGACCCTGGGTAGGGGTGTCCTCGGGAGGGTATCCTGGTGGATGGTACCCTCGGGAGTGTGGACCTGGGAGGTGAGTCCGTGGGTTGGGACCGTGAGGAGTTAGATCCATGTTTTTGATATTTAAAATGTAGGTGCTCCAGTTGTGAATCATTTCGTAATATTTTATGATAATATTATTGATATCACTGTATATTTGAAATTAGATTGAATGGCTGACAAACATGAGAACCAAGGGTTGCATGCGGACCTTATGTTATAATTGCAGATCTATCTTAACCAGTGGTAGGTTCAGTACACCATTTATCGAGAAGGTTTCCTATATACTCCTCTTCTTACCGTTACTAACTATAGCGGAAAAAATAGATATTGGTGGGAATTTTCTTTAAAAAATTAACATCTACATAAATTTTCATATCATTCTAATAGACAAATGAAATTAGCTTTTCTCGATAAAATATTATTAAATGTGAACTGCTATTCGTTATTTCGTCTGTGGTCTACGAAATATTTATGGAAGTTTATTGTGTCTTGGCTGAGTAAAGCTTATGCAACCCTGCTTTAAGTAATTCGAGGTCACGGCGACACAAAATAATTATATTCTATGCTGCGGAAGAATCTATCTTAGGTATCGTTTATTTTGGCCCTATTATGTAATGAAACAAAATTTCAAGAGAGCATGGAAGTATACAAAACAGAGGAGAGTATAGTTAAAAGTTTGCGGCCTAGGCACTTTCTCTCACGTTAAGTACCTTGAATCAGAACTATTAGAAGCGTAGAAATTAGGAACGGCCGATTCCTCTTTGCTTCCATTATTTCTTATAGCCCAATCGTGAACTCCTAGAGAACAGTAACAAAGAATAGGGACTATCTTCTCCGTATCCTCCTTAAGTTGATAAAGAAGATTGAAGAGCAGAGTTTCCTGGAACATAATTGACGATTTCATCAAAAGAGCCGGGAGATCGCGGGCATTCCTGACGCACAAAAAAGACGGTCCGAAAGGGAAATTAAAACATAAGAAAAGGATAGGAATAGTTGGCAGAATAAAGGAGTAGAATATGCCGTATGGAAATGGAATAAAAAAGGAGTATATACATAGCGAGAGAAAAAACCTTACTCTTGCCCCCTCTACAACTTCTCACACAATAAGAGGTCAGGGGTCGAGTCGAAATAAGCGAACCTTGAGATAAGACTTTCCTTTTGATTCTCACCGACCGGAGCAGTTATGGCCCTTTCGGATGCTTTTTTATTATTATTATTCCGACAGCGAGTAGTGGGAGGGGAGGGGCCGTCTTTTGGTCCTCGGAGTGGGAGGGTATTGCGCGGTGGCTGCCTATGAAGCCGGGTAATATCTTAATGTCCTCTACACCGCGCTACAACGACCTATCGGAATTAATGGCCGGCGTATCCCATTTTTTTTTCGCTTTATGTTTTCATTACTCTCTCCGGCTATCTATCCCTCTCTCCAACGCCCATCTCCTATAGTCATTTGCATAGTATTACGAAGCGGGGTTCGATAGAGACGTAGCAGGATGCGCACACGTAAAAAGTCGTGTAAAACGCTCGCGATGTTTTTTTATCGGATAAAAGGGGCGCTGCATTACTCTCGAGGAAAAAAGTATGTTTTGAATCTGGAATGAGTGCGAGACTGAACTTTTTTACTTTTAGTTCCTTTTATGTTAAGAAACTATTGTGAAATATAAATTTCATTTTATAACTTTAAATCTTTCCTAAAATAGTCAAGCCCTAGAGTTCTTGAAGTTTGACTAGCACTCATAAATTAGTGGGTCCATTTAAAGGGAATTTTTTTGGATAAAATAATTTGGAATCTTTCACATTTTTGCGAAATGCATTCAAGATTTTTACAGCTATCTCTTCATTACAGAGTGAATTACGATTTTTGAATATATAACTGTAACGTTTACTCATACATCACTTCGGCATGAGATAATATTAAAAAATAAAGTTGAAATGTTTCTTAATTAGAGAAGGAAAGTTCATTCCCTACCAATAAATTAGAAGAGTGAACATATTACAGGGGGATACCTTGCTATGACTGTAGAAAAAGGTTATCAGAAATGGTTGAATAATAGATGGCAAATAACGAATTTACTTGCTTCTCCGAATTCAGAAAAGTTCCTTTTCTGAAAACGAGTTAACCACAGAGGTCTCCAGCTAAGATATCAGGAATAATAACCGATGATGATGAGATGGAAAATATAGAAGAATTGTAATACAAAATAATAGGATGTCGTGAATGTGCAGTGGCATAACGGATTTAGAAAGAATTTAATGCAAAAAGTATCGTTATTTTCATAAATTACTTTTATATATGTAAATTGGATGTTCCGCTAGTCTCGGTTAGTCGTTCGAGACATTTTAGATATATTTAAATTAAGAAGGATAATTTAAACTGTTCCCCTCATCTTTTGACGACAAGGTTCCCTACATCTATTTTCAGAAATAAAATAGACACTCTAACTGGTAAATATATCTAATTTTATAAGATGTTTGATGTTCTTCTGTGTTATAGTAGAAAACTCTGTAATTAAAATTAAAACATACTACTAACAAATAATCTTTACAACGCCAATCAAGGAAAATACTATTCTTTAATCTGTTACAATTTATTGAAAATATTGTCTGATGATCAATATAGGGTGAAATCCCCATTGTATAGTATGATATAACAACAATCTTATATGAGAATTTTGACTGTATTGTTAACTTATACTATAATTAATACTAAAATATATATACTATATATATACTTTTAATAAAACTAATACTATTAATAATAAATACAATTAATACATAATAATGGTTTATTCTAAAATCAAACGCATGGTTCAGCCGTATCTCATTCTGAATTAGATCAGTAAATATGTACTCATCTTATTTCTCTACTTGTAAGTGTTATAGTTGAATTTAAAGGCTATTCTCATATTGAAGCTCCAATTTTCTGGTTATTTGTTGATGGAGAAGGGTATGCCAAGGAATGTGGACTGTAGCAAACTTCGGGCCGCAATAAATTCCTCTGTCTTTCTTTCACTCCGCCTCCATTCATCTGCCCTTAAAGATCCTCGCCACTTTTCCTTTTATTTCTCCTTTGCTTGGCTCCTCCTTTGATAGCTTACTCTCCGAGTATCGCTCGTGACCGGATTCATGCGAGGATAGCGATTAAGGTACGTTAATCTTATTTCTGATTCCCGTGATGCTTCATTTTTCACATAATTTTGCATACTGAATTTACAATTTGGTCGAGTACATATCGATACTTAATAAATTTAGTATCATATCGTTATTACAGTGACTTAAATTCCCTACGCTCACACCGAAATGTATTTACCCCCAATAAATTACCCTCCGAACGGAAATTTAATATTATATTAATCAATCTTTCCGGAATATGAAATATCTGAACAGTTGTTGCATTATGCAAGGTGATAGATATGGAGTCAATCATAAGTACGCTTTAGTCTGGGAATTAATTACTTTGCATTATATCTATTCCTAATGACTTTTCAGCTGTTTAGAATCTGTATTAATGTAATGATATTTGTAGCAATAGTCGTTCCTGCAGAAAATTTCAAATGGTTAACATAATGGGTTCGAAAGCAGGCATATCTAGTTTTATTTTCTGAGCATCGCTTTTGTATAAACTCCTTTTCCAGTTATGAATTATTTACATCTGTGCAAATGAATTATATGTAAATATTACTGTGAAATAACATTGTAATCGAAAACAATACACAACCATATTTCCAATATATTTGGTTATTTAAACAGTAGGTTCGTATAATTACTATTCTATCTAATTACTATTAGTTATCACTAAACAAGGAAAATCGCGAAAGTAAGATGACATCTTTTTCTAGTCGAATTTTCACGTTTATTACCTTTAGAGTTTTTTTCTAATTCATTTTTACTTTAAATAAATAATATAAACTATAAATATAAACTGCCTTTGTCGAATGGCAAACCCTATCGGTTCAGATTCGATGACAAGCCGAGAGGGTTAGCCATTATCTCTTTCTTTTTCATCGTAACATTTTGTATTTAATTTTGTTTTTATATAGCTCTTTTTCCTTATCTCTTATTGTAAAGAGAGCTTCCACGAAATCATTTATTGCTAATGGATAAGATTTTGTTATATCTTAGACAAACGTTATGTTATTGTTAATTAACTTCGCTGCGGTTTTAGGTGAAAGATTTAAAAAAATAGTTTTATTTAGATGCTTAATGAAAATAAGTAAGCAATTTCTTAGGAGTAAATTTATATACTTATAATCTGGGATAAACCAAGTATTTCAATGTCTGAGATTTTATATGTTGGTACTTAACCCATTAACTTCTTCAGATTCTTGGAATCTTATTTTATGCTTATTGTCTGAATTTTCGTGACTTGGCTGTAATTTAGTTTTCTTTTGCCCATTTTCAATAAGGGGTTTTTGGAAGATTGAGTAGAGTTGAGAAATATTCTAAGGATAGAAAAGAATAAATAGAAAAATGCTTAGTAATCTTTTCTTAAAAACTAAGAAATCGTTTTAGTTTAACCTATGAACGCGATTTTCAATCTCCTTCATAGAATAAATTGAAGAAACATTCGCAGAAGGAATTTTCTATGGAGAATGCATTCCACTATATATTTCTTAAAATAAGAGATAATACGCTTGATCGGTTTTTAAAAACCTCAAAAGTTTAGTCAGACTACTTGCCGAGTATCTGTGCAAAATAAGTTGCCTTTAGTAAATAGACTTAGTATTTCTCATAGAATTTCCTTCCAATTCCAAATCTTCAGATATTTTAAGTAAAATAGTGTTAGGAAATGTCTTAAATTTTTATCTACCTAATTAAAAGTTGAAAAGTGTATGAATAAATACCTAGTAAATAGTTGGACACCTAAACAGGACACAAATAAAATTCCAAATTTAGTTTTTGCTGCTAGAGAAATAAAATAGGTTTTGCTCATAAATGATTGCAGTCTTCATCATCTTGACGACCTCCTCTCCGCTTCTCTCAATTCATATTTAACTGCGCTTTGAATCAGAAAGGCCGGGATCTTCTCCTTTCCATCTCAGAGAACCTATTGCATCTCATTCGAGGGAAAGAAGCTGCCAATAAAAACATGAGAGAGCTCACATCGGTCGTGCAATTACTGTTTCTCCGTCTTCATCTCTTCCTCGGAAATAAAATTTTTACTCGCAAAAACCTCTCTCGCTGTGGAGTTGAGTGGTTTACGCCCAGACCTCAAAAGCGCCTCTCATTCATCACTAGTCTCAGCCATTCGTTTTATACTCCTCTCTTCTTTTCCCATTTTGAGCCCACTTTCAGCACAAAACTGCAGTACTTACAAGGCGGAGAGTAAACATTTTATTAGACGGAATTCAAGAGTTATTAAATCTTTCGGATGCTCCGATACTGCGTCCAGCGGCCTCTTGTCCAAGTCTTGCTCCATATGAGAATAAAGGCATCATCTGCTGCATATTCCGTACATCTTCTCCGATGCTATTCTGCTCCATCTCTCTGCCCAACCTACTCCAATCCACCCACCTCGCATCACCTGTGCGGCGAAGCACTTTTATATCGCTTATATGTCAGAGCATAAGATATGCTAATCTAATCTAAACCCTTGAAGGTCCCTCTCGATCTATCGGTCTTCATTCCCTTCCCCTTCTCTCTATTTCTTCTCCTTCTTTCTCGTCATATTACGATATGCCTTCTTTTTTGCCTCATTCCAATTCCTCGTCTATCTTTTCCTTTCTTCTCCGGAGTTACAATCGAAGTTTATTCCCCGACCCCTACATCTCTTTCATTCCTATTCCCCGCCTCTTGTTCTCTCTGAGTCGGCCGGTACCCATTTACGGCGGCCATCCTTTTATTCAAACCGTAGGGGCTGTTTTTTCCTCTCGAAGGGAGTTTAATTCCCGCCATATAAATGTTTCGCGTTGCTTACCGTATTCTATTCAATACTGGCTCAGATCCGTGTCCGACCGGAGTCCACCTATTTTTTTGTCGGTGTTTTTTTATGCAGCCTCGGCCGCGCGCTCACCGTTGTTGTCGTCGGTATTTTGTAACCAATTCATTCGATGAGCGCACGTCTGGATCTCTATTTATATCTGATGGATTTCGCGCTAGGAAGAATGGCGACCGATTTCAATGCGCATTGTTTTCGTAAGTGAGAGTCCGGGTGCGAAACCGGAGGGTTTTTTTGAGCGTGTTTTGGTTGACGTTATGGCGTTCGGATGATTGGGAAGTGAGTCACACTTATTTTAAATCGGTATCGGTGAGGCAGGAATGAAGTAGAAGCGGTGGTGTTAGCTGCCGGATAAAGTTCTCCTCCATATGGGGTGCTCACGTATTTATTTTCAGTTCGTAAGGGGCGCTGCATTTGTAAAATTAGGAAGCGTTGAAGGTTGAGGTTATCTCGGAAGATCTTTCTTGATTTTATGAAATAAAGTACCTGTATCTTACGACTGTCTCCATATTGTCTCATGATCAATATTTGCTTGAATTTCATTTACTTATTAATTCTCAAGAGATGGATGAATCAGTCAATTCTATATAATTCTTCTCGTATCTTTTTCAAACTATCTCTTGAAATTGATTATTTATGTATTGTATGACGATGGGTTATATTGAAGAGGAGGCTTTTAGTCTCAATCTCGCCCGAATAGAGCAGTTTTATAATTATTATTCTATTAACCATTACTTTGAATTAGTTGTAGTTTATCATTCTTGGTTTTATATCAGTCATTTTGATAGTCCAGTTTTTGATTTTAAGGAGAAAACAAATTGCTTTCCTCTGAATGGATTGTCTAAATTTCTTTATTAGAATGATCCCAAAGTTCGTTTACTTGTTT
The DNA here is from genome assembly GCA_947579665.1 of Sympetrum striolatum. Taxonomy (NCBI): domain Eukaryota; kingdom Metazoa; phylum Arthropoda; class Insecta; order Odonata; family Libellulidae; genus Sympetrum; species Sympetrum striolatum. The sequence continues at coordinate 83,794,695 of OX388346.1, forward strand.
GTTACCAAGGCTTTAATTGTTTAACCGTTATGCGTAGATATAAAGTTTCTTTTAGTTCATTTGATGCAAAAAAGTCCTAATTTACTGGTACTCGAAAGCGTTTCTTCCCCATTTTGGGAGTATACTCTAAGTAATTGGTCTCAATTTGGATTTTGGGTAGCTAAGTAAGCAAAAATTAATTGTTCATTCAGTGTTCATTGATAGCAGTTGTACTTTGAAACGATGCAGTTTTTGAAAAAACCTTTTCTACCTCTTAAAGTCAATAAAAACATATTTTGTATAAAGAGCTTCATTGCTCATAAGTGTCTAGTGAGGATCAGATCTTGATACTACAAATCAATCCAGCTTGTCCCAGTTGTTCAGTGCAGTAAACATTATTTAACATACAATAGCATTATGATTAAAGTCGTCGATTCTGTTGAGATTGAGATCTCTCTATAAAATTATTCAAGATATTTAATTGCTACTCGAATGTCACCTGAATTCTGCATATTTGTAGATATGCTATGTTTCCTCTAAGTTTGATTGCAACTGAATTTGTGTTTTTTATCTTCTTCAATTTGTATCAACGGATTAAATGAAGACATATTAGGTGAAACAAAATTAAGCATTGTTAAAAAGCATTTTATATCTTGGTACTTAGACCAGAGAAAGAAAACCCACAATTATTGTAAATTGACTTAAATGTAGTAAAACTTTTTTCTGATTTAATGTGGTATCTGCTGGTGTAATCTTTTTAATTCTTATCTGCCTTTGCTTAAAATTTTATTTGCTTTTGTCTGCTGTTTTTGTATGTTGGTGTTAAATTATTTTTTATTTTTATCTGCCTTAAATTAAATTTTAATTGTTGTTTGACTGTAATATTTATATATTTCATAACATGTCTTTAACATGAGTATGTAACAACTAGCCAAGTATTTAATAGAGCCACATATTGTTTCAGTTGAAATTCTCCCTGGGAAATGAATTTATATTTACATTATTTCCTATCCATTACTAAACTTGCGCTAAATTAAGGCGCCTCTTGACGAGCCATGCATGGCTTAGGAGGACCTGAACTATAATTGTATTTTCTTCCAAATTTACATGTTACCTTGAGTGTAAAATAAACTATTATCATTATTATTATTATTGTAAGGTGAGACTTTTTTAGTCCCTCTTTTGCCCGAAATAAAACCAACAAATCTCTGTCTGTGCAAACGTTTAAAGTTCCCAATTGCCAATGGAGGAAGAATTCACAGCCATCTCCATTATTCCATAAACTTCGTTCCGTCGATTGACGCATCCAGAATTCATTGATCACTGGCGTACTACCTGTATCCAGCCGTGTTTTTTTAAGTATAAATAATTCTATCGCTACCTTCCACGAGCGATGTTAACGGCCGTTCATGACCACCCTTTACGGCACACACAGTGACGGTTGAAGCTTCTAGGTGTTTGTTTCAGTCGGCTACTTACCTCCTCCTTACGCGCGAACAACTGGATGGAGCCATTCCCAACGGAAAATAAAAGAGCATTTCTCCTCATCCTCAATTTCCTCTCGATACCTCTTCCTCGACCTGTTATCACCTCCGGAAATCTCGCCCGACTATTCCCCGGCAAATGACCGCCAGCCCTATCTCGGATTTCCCCTCCCGACAACCCTTTCACCGCTTCTAAGACGCGGCACCTCTTTGATCTTTTCCCCTCCCTCCCGTGGCGGCAAACGGTCAGATTGGACTCGGGGGTGGGCACAAAAGATGGGCGGGGGCGTGGGAGGGCGGATGGGGGCAGAGGTGGTATGCGGAGGTGGAGTTTGGGGGTTTTCGGTTGGCGTCCGAAAGGGGTATGGTACTCCCCTTTGGGAACACGTGGGATTGGTTCGGAGCGCTCACGAAAGGTGTCGCCAGCGATGCTTTGCCTCTCCATTGGAAGAGAGAGGACTTTTGGTGACGTGTACTGGATAGTATTACGGTTTATAGATTCAGAAAAATGTGGTAATTATACGATTTAGTATTTTTACTGTCTATCGGTCGCTCAACTACCGAAGGGAGTTGACAAAGAAATAACTCGACTCTTACGCCTCCAAATATAATTAAATTGCCAATACCTTTTAGTTGCTTAATGCACTAAGTTTTGTAATATAATATTAGAATTAAATACAAAGTAATATTAATACAAAGTAAGAACAAAATATTAAATTAAAATACCTACACAAAAAATAGATAAAATATATAAAATAAAAAAAAAACAGCAGCAATTTCCTTTCACCTCTTTTTGATAATGTATATTTATTTATATAACTTGTTCTTATTTCGATTTAATTAAAAACATTAATGTCCTCAAATCATATCCTTTGTAATTATGTTTAATTAGGCTTAGTTAGTTTTAAGATATTAAATTCTAGAGGTACATTAATACTATTGTTATATTAGTGCCAGACACATTTTTTGTAATGGCCAAGTTATGGAAGTTTTTGATAACACACATTACAGCATCAGTTGGTAAACGTGCCAAAGCGTCGTTGTATAATTTATAAATAAACGAGTTTCAACTGAAACATTATTAAAAATCAATCATCACCCAGAACACATGCTCTGCTTTTTATCAACGTAATCCTGGAATGTGCGTAGACCGACCTTCATTCAGGTAGATGTGTGTACCTCATATTTATATTTTCTCATCCTCTCTGGTTTTATTGTTCAATGTATTTGCGTCTCTTGTAAGTACGGAGCGCAACCTGCATTTAGATCGATGGGTGTCATCAATATGTGAAAAGCATACAAATTTTGTTAAAATCAGATTTCTATATCATAACTTTATAGCATGAGAATTATCGTCTTTAACACCATGTACTCATGTATTGAGATACAGATTATGCTTCTAAATGTTCCGTAAAATTTGATACTTACAATCCCTCATATTTTTAGTACAAAATATACTCTCCAAATTCTAGTTTAGAATGCTCCTGCTAGGCCTGAAAATTATGTAATTGCGTTTGTTTACAATCATTCTCTGAAATCACTGACGCAACCGTTTACACTGCCATCGTATTACCACTTAGATCGTTACAAAATAGATCGCATGAACTCCTGTTTCTACTGTATTGAATTAATTCGAATTACTTTTTTTGTATTGCATTAAAACAATTGAAATTTACCTTTATCATCATTTTAATAGTTGTATGGGAATCACTACTGATGCATTAGAGTAATCGATCTACCCCGAATAGGTCTTTCTTCTGCTCATGTCGTGGTTAATTAATTTTCTATTTTTATAAAATTTATTCAGAAAATTACACTTGCAGCTTAAACGAAATAATATATGATCAGAATACACATTCTATTAAGATGGAATTATTTTCCTGTATGTATTTCTCGTGCCATCTTGTACAGTGAATTGTAAAGTCTGCAAACACGTGAATGAAATTCTGTCGACCAATAAAGGAAATTTGCTACCCTATCTTAGGTTTCAACAACCGCGCAAGTAAGGATATTAAAAATACTCCCCGAGTCTAGTATTAGCTGTTTAATTAACCGGCCGTGGTGGCCGAGTGGTTAGCATGTTTGCACGTTATCGCTCCAACTCCACGGTCCCGGGTTCGAATCCAGGCTAGTCGGATTTTTCTGGTTAGGGAATGATTGTATGTATTTGTAAATAGTAAAAATTATTAAAATTGATGTAATTGGGATATTCCTGTTTCCATTAGATAAGTTATTATTATTAATGGTGGTTGTTCAATTTAATAGCTTGTGATTTTCACATGATATCGAAAATTTATATTCATTATTACGGTTGATAAACTGACGATTTATATTCACAAAGTATCAAAATTGAAATCTGAAGCTGTGAAATTCAACAGTAGCCCTATTCAAAAGCATTTCTTTGTGCTAAGCTAAACCTTCTAAAGATTACGTCCTTTTCTGCCATGATTTCTACTTCAGGTATTCTTGGGAGAATTTCGGGTGAATCGTTAAGGAAGATAATGGAGAATTCACACTTAATAACGGAAGTGTTTTCGCCTGCTATCTCATAACCTCACCTTTAAAAACTGTCAAAATTTTAATTTATATTTCCGACGTCTTGGAAGGTAATATTACAGCCTTCGATGGCAAGATATGATATAATTGCACTCACACACAAGTCGGTCTTAATTTGGGTATTAAAATATTATACATGTTCTTTAACCTCGAAGGATTATTTCCTTACCATTATTAAAATCTGCAAAGAAACGATTAAAATCTCTAATTCGCGTCAAAAAGTTCCATCAGAAAGCTCACCCATTTGCAGCGGAAACTTTTATTGATCGCTGATGAGTGATTATCGTATCTTCACAAGCAATTTCGTAATGATAAAGATAAATACATAAGATATGTACTTACAAAATTTTCGCACTAAAATGGGAAGTGGTTATCCAATTTCCTCTATTGCATTGGTTACCCGAAAATTGTAATGCTAATATTATAATCTGGTTACTTAAATTTATTCACTTCCTCTTTATTAAGAATCTCAGAAGCAAATATTTTAATCACATAATTATAAATAATTAGTTCAATTACTCACAATATGAACGAGTTTTTCGCAAAGCAATTTCACATCCATCAAGCGATTCGTATCATTTAGATGAGTTATAACCATAAGCTCCTACTTGCATCGTTACAACATTCTACTTTTTATGAATTTCGGTGTTCATTAGTATTTGATGTATTTAAATATCGAATGCGAATTACGCCCTCCGAGGGATTTCATGGTGGAGATGAAAAAAGCGTTTGAATATCCTAGGATAGCTCCAGTTATTCCTGAGTAATCAATCTGAGCATATGTTTACTAAAATATCAAAAAACGTTTCGGATCGTCCTCATTATAGAGTAGGCGGCTAGATTCTTGCCAAATTTAATCGCATGGAGTGAAAAGTAGTATATGAATTACTTTTTAATATCTCTGGTGATTATTCAATTAAATAATATAATTAACTATGATAACCTGAGCTATGCGTGTTTCGGGAAGTATTTGGCTAATTGAATTGCTTATTTTGAAAATCTATTCGTAATAAAAACCTTGATATATCGGGGGTTATTGCTGAAGCTATTCCGGCGTCGATATCAGCAGCCTGAGTCGAAAATACGTCACAACCAAAGGGATGTGATTTTAAATACATTTAAATTTCATTGATTGGATACGACGACGTCATCACTTCTTCCAAGAGCTGCTGCCTTACTTCGAACCAAACTGTGGCGAGTCTATGTAGCTTACGAGATCACTCGAAAGGGAATATTTTTTATCACGGCTTCGGAAATAGATAGCGTTGCCGAATCCGCATCCGAATCTTGTTCTAAGCTTACGCAATAGGCCCCCTTATTTTTCTTCTCGTACTATCAACAAGTTCTCAGTCGGCTTGTCCAGAAAAAAAAACTATTGATTATATTAGAGTCTGCTTTAGAATGGAAATTTGTTTTTGGCGAGGATTTTTCGTATCCCTCCATCTATCACTTCCATCTCTCATGTTCATGTCAATTTCTCGCCATTAAGTTGCAGCAAGTGTTTAGGGCGCGTGGCCATTGTCTGCTTGGGTCAACTGTCTTTCTCCTTCGTCACCCTCTGCCATCTCTCCTTTTCCTGTCCCTTTTCCTGTTTCCTTTCTTTGTCAGGTACTCTTTCCCACGCACCAATAAACACGGCCACTCCGCATTGTAAAATAGGCGTTCGGAAAAGATTCCAGTTTCCCACACTTTCCTTCTTTTAAAGGGTTTCGGGGTGCCTCTTTGGCTATACTCAATCTCTTCCGCCCAAACCTAAGCGCTTCTCAAAAGAAACACTCCGTCCATTGATAAAGCTAATGCTAGCATTAGGCCGGCGGTAAGAGAAAGGTTTTCGCCTTGGAAAATCATTCAGGGCGTAGGTGTCCAGTTTCATCCTTAGAAGCGCTCTACTTGTTCCTAAATGTTTTTCTCTTAGCCTCGAAGTGAAATGATAGATTTGGCTGAGTATGAGGGATCTTGATTCCGTTAGCATTGTGTCATCATAGCGTCCTTCAGTTTAAGGGTGAAATTGGTAGCGTCTTAATGATGTTATTTTGGGCTAGTAATTTTGTTTCTATCGTCTTATGATGGATTAAGCAGAGAATATTTATTCCGCGCAGAAAATATATACGAGCGCTGTAATTACTAAATTAAAATCGTTAACACTTTCGACAACGAGCAAAAATAATTTTGATGACTAAGTTTTCGTTTCAAAAACTCGTATATTCGGTGTTGGATTCACAATATTAATAATTGTATAGTGTTCACACACTGGTGTAGGCAGGTAGAGAGCCTGCGAGGTTTTCGTGTAGACAGATGTAAACTATATACTTGTTTTAGTGCTGATTTTACGATTGTTTACATTTAGCTATTTTGTAAATCGTTCTTCCTAATCTCTAGAGTACCGAATGATTTAAATACTACCGTAAAAGGTGCCTTTATCGATACACAAAGTTTGATTTCCCTGTAACCAAACACCCCCAAATTATTTCCATCGCATAGTGCTCAGAGTTCTCCTTTTGGAAAATTTTAGCCTTTTTTAGTTACAGAAAAGCAGAAGATAAGATGAGCAAGGGAGGAATGATAGGAATGGCAAAATAGTTGCCTTAATGTTAAGTTAGAATCAAAAACTGAGTTTAAAAACAAGTTGATGCAGTTAATAACCGTGTGTGGTTTTTGTCGAAACGTTGTACATGCCAAAAATGGAGAAGGCATTGACCTTCACCAGGATTATTCACGATGTAAGTTAGATTTCTTTTTCGGAGTAAATTTTATAGAATAAAGAGATCCACCACGAAGAAATCTGAGGTTTTTTTTGATCGAACTTTCTCTCTTTGAAGTGAACTTTCACTATTTTTCGTACGCGATTTCTTTAGAAGACAAGAAGCAACACCTATAATGTTTATTTCTATGGCAATCTTAACTGATAAGAGTGAAGTAAGAGTTGTAAGAAAAGTTCAGTACAGCCTCATCTTCTATCTCGATGGAATTCTCGCGTGTTTATGAATATGTACTCGTATATTTGTTGTTTTCGGTACCGTTATTTGATTCATGACCTCCAAAAAATAAGGGGAAATTGAATAATTCATTAGCAAACGCGGGATTATTCGGTGGAACATTTTAAGGAGTCGGTTTACGTACAGCGATAAACCCAGCATACTTTGCCTCTTAACATGGAAGGTTCCTCGAAGGCAGGCGATTAAATAAAAATCGCGCGGAATGATTCAAATCTTAGCGAAGCCCTAAAGCGAGAAACCGCGAGGAAAAGAATGGGCGAGGTTTATATTCCACTAAAATGAGGGCATGAGCATCAGTTTTGGAAGGTGTAAAAGGTATGAAATTAAAACCGGGGTATTATAACTCCAGTGACATCAATATATTTTTATGTTGGACCTCATTTATAGGGGAAAAGTTATATTTAAGAATTTCTTTCGAGACGTCCCCTAAAATTCTTCCATTTGGATAGAAAATAAATTGTGTCAAATATTGTTTGGATATTTAAATCGGATACCTAAAATATGTGACGCGTTACACTTAAAGTTAATATTTTTCGACATATTTGGAATTTTTCGGCCATCGTAGTGATTACGGAGTCTTCCTATTTTTGTTTTCATTTTTATAATCTAATAATTATAGAATATTAGCAGTAATTTTCGTAAAATATTTATTAAATCGGCGTAGTGATTTTCGAGACTAAACCCAAATAGAGAGCGCACGTCATGCACGTTCACGCTAGTTGCGCCGTGCCTTCGGCACCTCTTCTCGAATCTATGAAGTTCGCCTCATCTGTACTTCGTCTCGCATTACCAGCTCAAAGTTGATTTCCAGTTATTTTTCTTATATTTCGAATCTTAAGAGTCTAATTATGAAAAGAAAAATAGAAAATTACTTATAAATAACAATAATATGATTTTTCCTCTACATCCTTGAGAGTCTGCCGATGTTATAGGAGAAAGACGTTTCGCGGAATCGCGTCCGAAAAAGAGCCCGCTTTACGGTAGGTGGTAATTTCCACTTCGCGTGGACGTAACGAGATTCCTTTTGGGAGGCAGAGTCCTCTGGGCGATTAAGGCAAAGCCTCTTTGCAAGAAAGCGCTCTTTTTGATGGAAATTTCGTTTACTTTCTTGAGGATTTATTTCGCGGGCTCGAGGCTATTCAGCGGCCGAAATTGCCTTTGGTCGCGCCGAAATCCGGGACGTTTGAAATTTTACGGAGTTTGAATAATTCTTTATAATGCGCTTAAGCCTTATGCGAAGATAATTCTCTTGGGCTGAAGCGTTAATCTTTCGTGGTTTTTTAAAGTTTTTCCGAGAATGAAAGATGGTACACTCCTGGCCAAAATTAACGCAGCACCTCCCTAGCAATTCTTACGGCCAGTGCTGCGTTAATTTTGGCCAGGACTGTACATTCGTGACGACAATTCTGATTGAAATGGCGGTCTGAGTCTCAATGAGAGACAAGTTTATCCGACTATTATTCGTTCACATTAATTCGTGACATTTTGGTTAAGGAAATGATTCTTGGTCTTATAAAATATCTACCTTTATATCATTTTCATTCTTGTTTACCATTTCCTCATTCTTTTTATTAAAACGTCCTGTGAACATGGTAGATATAATGTAAAAATAAATTGAATAAATTGTGGAATAAGTCTTAAGAGAAGAACACATTATCAAATTCTAGTGACCTATTTCAGAGTCAGTACTACATTCATCATTGTTTGTTAGTTTTAGAGTAATTCGAGTTGAACCGTCCCGATATTACAGTTCAAGGAGAAAATGTAACTATCATAGTACATTTATTATATAATATATTTATAATATAGCGTGTGTTATTCTGTACTCTTAGAATAAATATTACATACTCACTAGCCTAATTATATGCGTTTGAAACGTCTTGGAAAAAGCGTAAGCTGTTTAAATTACATATCCAGGTAATCCTATAAAAGTTTATCTCCAATGAATGGGTTAACCCTTCCCATCAGAGCTAAGAGAAAAAAATATTGCGATTTCTCACATTCAAATCTGCCACAGTCCAGTTAGGTCGAATGCATCAATGTAGGTAACAACATCCCTCAAGGCTCAAATACTCTGTTCTTGATTCTCGTACCGGTGAAATTCTACTTCCCCGGAGCACAGACGCTTGCACCCGGATATGGCTCTCCATTCAACATCTACCTCAAATAAAAAACCTTACGGTTCAAGGTGTGGCAGGAAGTACGCCATTTTTTCCTCCATTGATCGTAGATTGTCCACGTACACACCCAACCTGGTGGAGACCACTTTCCCTTCTTCCAGAAGGCCCTCCGAGGGCAATTTCGGCGAGGCCGCGAAACGGAGGCGTTGAAGGCCTTTAAAGGAATTAGTTCGGTGGGGCCCTCGAGTGTCGACGGCGCCGTATCCGCGGTCGGAGGCACAATAAAAGCAGGGCCGTCGAGGGTCTAACTGGCGCCGGTGTACGCCTTAATCCTCTGCTTAAATATCTCTCCGACTCACCGTCTTCTGCGACAGTATTATTCGCCGCATGGGAACGGAGACTTGTGTACTGTAGATAGAGAACCTGAGGCCTGAAGGTCGCATTAGGTGCTCAACATAACCTTCTTTTCATTTATCTGAAATGGAGACTATTGGAGAACGAACTCAGGTTCACAGGACAATCCGGCTCATTTGAGAATTCTATCTGTCCCGCAAATCATTTGAATTTATCATATCTTTCTACTCACATTTTGTATTCAAAGAAATAATTTCGGTTGTATACGGTCTATAGTGATAATGCGTAAAATATGGCTCACATACCAAAATTTTTGATCAACTATGCTTTTACTAAGCTATAGAAGATTGATTACATACTGACAGGTGTTTAAATTATTAATAATTATTTTTACAATACTTTAAATTTTAAACCCTTTTTTCCAGAGTTTCATTCATTAAACGTTTTAGAAATAACGAGTAAATGTTCCCCTTAGTTTGACCACAAGCAGTTTTGAGGTCACTTTTTCAATACAGGTAACGCGAATTCAAATGTCACGCGGTTGATGTTTCCACATTCGATGGAAAAAAATTCCTCACCCTTGTGTTAGCCTAAAATCGTCACACATTTTATTACATGATTAATAAATGCTAATATTACATTTATTAGCAATCAGTATTAGTAGAACCTGAGCTTACAAATTAGATAAGAAGACTGAGATGAAAGTTTTGAGTCGTAGTAATATATGCTTAATTATTTTCGTTTCATCTCAAGTGAACCGCATCTATGCTGCTTTCAATTAAGAAATGGATATCACACCATTGGTTTTTCAATACATCAAACGCATTATTATAAATACATACGCTTATTGTAATAAGTACGCTCATACGATGGATATTGACAAAGATAGAGATACCTCAGGATAATTTCAAAGGAGGAGTTTTTATTTAAAATGGTACAAGTCTAAAATATTATATTTGGGTGTAATGCATGTGTAAAACATGAGTGTTAAAAGAGAGATCGATATTCGTAAAATGTTGGTAAAAATAATTACATACGTTACTACATTCAGTATCAGGGAAAAATAGTTGACTGAAAAAAGGAGCAAATATAGGTTGGACGAATGTGAGAAGGGCAAGGTGTGAAAAAAGTAATAAGAGAAAGTATGTCAAGAAAAAAGACAATCGGAGGAACGATTCTGTGAGGAATTAAAGAACCAGTTATGATTCAAAGAAATGGTGATAAATATTAAATGAATAATTCACTGAAAAAAAATGTTTAGGGAAAATGTCGGCCAACGGCTTCATGCAGCTGTTGGAAAGTGGGAGTTCTTGTTTCAGATCTTTGATGTTTTGGGGATTTAATGTCGTTTTGGTCATACAATAATTTACTAATTTTATAATCATTTGGATAACGTAAATCGTACCTGATATATTATACATACACAATATTCAGCTCAATGTGTTTTGGTTCAAAACGATGTGTTATACATTACCATCAGCTAAAGAAAGGTTTTTAGGACATTTACGAATTCTCTCGAAACCAAATAAACCGGAAAAAAGTAACGCCCTTTTTTGTGGGGATTACCTCTTTACAGTGGCCAATAGCAGTATGTTTCGTGTCTCATAAGTGAAAAAAATTATGTGACCTTTGAGTAATTGAAATAACGTTTTTAGTCTCATCTGTTATAAAAGATAGATTATTTGTCGTTTATTTTCAGTATTGAATATTTCTCATAGAAAATGCGTTAGCAGTAAATTTACGTCCTATATATTTTAATGGTTTTGATATTCGCCTTATAACTTGTCAAATCTCATTAAACTAATTACTTACTACCAATAACCTTGATTTTCCATGATAATTACCACCAAAATTATGAAGTATGAAAGTTCACGGTCTAATAAAATCTTATATCAAAGGATTGAGATTAGTATAATTTAAAACTGTTCATACATTAGATATCATTGCCTTGGATCTGAGATTAGGATTTTTTAGCTATATATACTTCTTTGGAGTCCCACAATTACATTTAACTTCCTCGATAAAGGGATCTTCATCACTTTGCATATCACGGTCTCTATAACTTCGATTTGATATTATACGGAGGATATAGTATGGCGAGATAAATTTAACGCATTAAATTAAATATATTGATAGTAGCGGACCAGTTTCAAATCTGCAAAGGTTAAATAACTAATAGGACTACAAGAGGGCGCAATGTTCTTTTCGGTAATGTTAAGCTCGATGGTGATAATGAATGTACTTCGTCATCAAAGGTTTCCTTGTGTGTAACGCGTGCTGTGCTTTAGGGGATATCGCCTTTTCAAAATGTTTGTCGAAAACTAATTGCGAGAGGAGAAATGCCTATGCCTGAAAAATTCATCAGCTCATTCGTGGATGAAGGAGTAACTGCCCGTAATCCACGTATTTGCCGAGCGTTAAATGCTCGGGCACGACTTTGTTAATTTAATTAAAGCGAAGCTTAAAAGGTTTACAAATGCGTGATTAGTGTGTGATCACAGGCCATTCCGAGGAAAGAAGATAAATTTTCCCTTTTGACTTAAAACTCGCAAATAAGCTCATTTAGGTAATCACGGTCGTAGATCTGAAGAGCACGTAATTTTTCCTCCTTGCCTAAGAAAATTACCGCTATGAAAATTTAATTAAATGTTTCAATCAGTCAGTACTTTAATGGAGAATTTTCTGGAAGAGGGGATGGCGATTAGAGCAATAAAGATAAATTTTAAATGCTCTTAAAAATTGAGGATGGTAGTTTGATCAAGATTCGTGATAATGTTTATTTACCATCAAAATGTGTACTACTAAAGTATCTAGTTTTTCATAAAACGATATATAAAGGTGGAAATAACGAAGCAAAAGTTTCATAAAATATTTTGTGAAAATGTTTCTTAGTTATTTCCACTGTAAAAGAGTTTCACCCCGAAATGGCTTCCTCGATTAATTTTGTATTTAAAGGATCTGAAATAGTTAAATTATTTTTACTGAAAATTATTTCACTGAAAATAATTCGAGATTAAATCCAAGAATGATTAATGATGGAATAGTGATGAATAAAATGTTGCATTTGTGATTAAAATATTTGAAAACCGTTAAAAATTGCAACATAATTTATTTGGAAACTATTTTTATTTTCATTATCAGCAGAATGTCCGAGTAAAAGTTGTTACTCTGTTAAATTTAGTATGTACTTATATTTTATTACGGTCCGTACTCAATAATGTGTGTGGTTAATATATTTAAATTTATTTGAATGAAAATATCCATACGATCTATGTACTTCGTAATGAGACTATTAGAAGGGTTTATGAAAAAAGATAGAAGCATTGGGAGAAAAGTTCCTTCGATGTATTTCTTTCTGCACTGCATGATGATATAGATATTGGCCTCCCTTCGTTGAGGGTCAGCGATCTTGGATGAATCTCTATCATCGCTTTTACCCTTGGCCTATTGAATGCATATCTCATTTCGAGGCGTCTGCAAACTGGTTGTGAGACGAACTGTTCGAGAATAGCGAGCTCTATCGGTGCGTCAACCTTTTTCAATCGCTAATGAGTTCGTCTTGCGCCACGCAGCTGCGAGAACCTGTGTCACCGACCCTCCGCTTGCCACAGCCTATGTGCTTCATCTATAGGCATTGCCAAGTTCGACGTTTTGAAGGTTGACCTACCAAGAAAAGCTTTTCCAAATTCTATCAATGAATCACAAATCTTAATTTTAAATGGAAGACTAAAATATTCATATTAATCTTTACTGGTGAAATCTCATGTTAGGCATGAATTTTAATAGTACTGGTTGGGTGTCTTTGTGTGATAGTTTTTCTTGCTGCTATCTTTTATCTTTCGCCCTGTGATAATAATTATAACGATAGAAAAGATTAAATGGATTATAAAATAGGATAGACGCAACATTGTGTTACACGGCAATTACTGCGGTTGTTCATTTACGTTATTAGGATGACTATAGTAAAAAATCATGTTGTTTTGATGCTACTGAAGTGATAGTGATTTGAATTAATAAAAAGAACGCTTATTCTATGCTAATCAAAGTTAGAAGAATCGATTTATTAATAATTTCATTTATTGTAACCTTTCCTCTCCGAAATCTCAAAGCAATTTTCTTTTTGAGGTGAGGAATATTCCACGTATATAAAATTTATTGGCATATCTTTAGTAATTAAAGGTCCTTCTTCTATTTTGTATTTACTTCCTTTCAGGTCACGCTAGTGGAATACCACGGATTCAGTAGACGTTTCAATTCCTTGTTATGTGCTCCGATGAAAGGACAAGTGAGGATCGAAGTTCGTAGAAATTTCATCGATTGGAGGAGAGCAATTATTCCCCGAAGGTGAGTGTCCACTTTTTTACATCGCAATTTGTTTATTTTTCCAGACATAATTCTTTGAAGATGTCAGTCTGCGGTTTGTCACAGTAAATGGGACTTTTGTGTCCGAATGAGTACGTTTGAATAGCTGCCTTTCTTTCAGAGACTAATTCCGCATTGTTCTTAATTTAAAACTATGAAATTAATGTAAAATTGCTTATGCCACTTTCTGTTTGAAACAGTTCTCTTTAAAAAATGACATTCAAAATATTTTAAAGGTATATATTTGGTGTATGTGATAGTTTAGCATAGAAAACGTGTTTCTTGGTCGCAATATAAACTTTCACCTCTACATCACTTCTTTTATAGTATTACTGGTACTCTTGAAATGAATTTGTTTGGATTTTAGAGAAAAAGAATACTTATGGCCGGTTGCAAGAAACTCCGCCTTAACCTCTGATCAGCTAACCAGAGGTAAAATATTAATCTCTGGTTAAGTTTTACCCGTTGCTCCAAAGTCTGGGCAGTAAATTAACCTCTGGTTAATTAACCTCTGATTAAGCAACTTCCACGAAGTACGATTTTCAGCCATGGCGCTGTCGTACAACTTTTGAATTGAAAGGAGGGAACTGGCAACGGGGGCTCGAAAAGGAAATGCCAGCGGAAAAACCCATTACGCTCTCAGGAAGTATTGAAATCTGTAAGATATCGTGGTTAATTTGTTTACAGTTTTTTGTATTGTATTGGTGTCTTGGTAAAGGGACTATCGTTGTAAATCTACCTGTTCGCTGAGAATTTTCAACCTGTGTAGACGTGTGTGCTCTTCAACCCTAACTTCTTTAGGCTAATTTATTAGGCGATTATCATTACTCGTATTAACGTTGTGAGTATTAATTACTTGAAATAACAGCCACGAGTTCAAACGTACGAGTGAAGAAAAGAAGTTTAAACGAAGATTGTAAGGAGAGATTTAGTAAGTTTTTTTATAGCTTCTTCCTTACTACGCTTGTATAGAATGATAACATATCTACATTACTTCATAGTTATAAATAACGTGCTTTGATGTGAATTCATTCGTATATACTCTCCGCTGAGCTCCGCTATGACTTTCGTTACCCTTCTTACTATGCGGTATGCAGTACTTTTATGCATTAGCATATCATCGCCTAGGAGGATAAGGAAACTACCAGTTGTTTTAAATCTTAAAGTTAACAGCAGCTGATTCGTTGCCAAAATTGGTGATGACCGATTTCACATCGGCGCTATCTTCTTCTTAATTCTCTCATGTAACCAACAACTTTTCGAGAGAGACGGTAACGTTCTATGAATTGTTCTACCGAATGCAATTCAAACGGATTTTTTCTGAAATCGAACCGAAAAATTATGAAACAGTGCGTAGTATTTAACATGTAAAGGAAACGAAATTGAGGTTTTGGACACAAAAGGAAAACTCATTTTTTTAACTTTCTCGTAATATTCTTGGTCGTTTTACAATTTCCAAAACTTCTTCGTCAGATGAATCGCTGGAATAATCCAGGAAATCCATCGCTGAGAGCTGTTATGCTTATGATTCCACGATGCAAAACAAAGTAGAGAGCTAAGGTTTTCATTTGCTGCTGGAAGGTTAATTATTAAGCGTTAATGATGAAACTTCAGGAAGCATTTTGACGACGATATGAATGAAAATAAATACTTCGAATCATATATACATATAAATAAATATTTTGAATCATGACTTCTTGAAATCCATATATGAAAAGATAAAACTTTACGGTGAACTTCGAAGGACATCCTTTTCATCTTCACTGTTAACCTATCGAAAACATACACCATTTTAGAGTTTAAACCTGATGCTAACTTGTGTATTATGGAGTCAAAAGAGCAGAGTTATATAACGGGAAGAATAATTTTCGTTATTCAGTAGTTATCACAATTTAGTTACGATAAAACACCCAAGTGAGACTGCTTCAGTCTGTGAGTCTATTGCGCACGACGACATCTTGCCATTTTAACCTCTGAGTAAGGATTTAACAGCTGCCCAGGGAGAGGTTAACTTAACCGCCCAATAACAGTCGGTTAGTTTACCCAAACTTTCTTGCAACCCGTTTTCGCTGGTGAGCTACTTTAACGTGAGGTTAATTTTTAACCAGCGTTGCAGAAACCGGCCATTAGTCGTGGTAGCCGAGGGAAGGACATTGCGGTATTCATTGTTGCTCCTCGATTGTTCTTGCTTGCTTATTAAATGTAAAACGAGTGAAAGTGACACCATTTTTCTTTAGAGACTTCATTCACAGCATGCTTGCTCGTGCACTTTTGCTTAAGGGACTTCTTTCGCTCCAATACACCAACATAACATGATAAAACAATATAAAAATAAACACTAACAGAAGTTATGAATTTCGAAGCTTGTGTATCATGTAATCTTATTAATTTGTCTCTCCAATGCTAATTTTCAAAATTGAGATACGCAAAAAAGTATTTTTGTATTGCTGGCTAGCTATTTTCGATTTTATCCCACTTTTTGAATGTACCATGCTGGAAGCGTCTGTATTAATTCTGTGCTCAAATGTTATTACAATTTCAATGAGTCCAGATAAAAATTAATTTATAGCTAGTATAAAAAATATAGAGATAATATGGAAAATAGTGTTGAAGTATTAAATGGATGAAACTCAGATATGTATTCTTAAATTAGTCTGGAAATTTGTGCTCATGACAGGAGGCAGGTCTGTCGATATAGGAAGTAATAGTTGCATAGCAAATAATTTTCTCCTAGGACTTTCATGAAAACGATTATCTTATCGGAAATGGTAATGTATTTTTTACGTCAATTACTTATATGAAAACATCGTTATTTATAGTTCTCTTGAATATTGACGATGGGTGAAATAATATTCATTATGGATTCTTTCTGAAAAATTTAACACCTTTCGCTGATGAAATTTATTCATAGATTTGCATAACAAAGCCCCAAAAGAGAATTTTTAGATTAGATTCTTCACCTCAGCGAAGCGACGATGATAATTTCGTAGGTAATTGTTGATTCTCGTTTATTCATTTAGTTTAGTTTAGTCTATCCGAAATTTCGGTGAAGCGGTGGTTCTTGGCATGGTTCCTTATGAATCGTTAGAACTCAAGCCTATGTATTTAATATAACAATAATAACTGTGATTTGATTCGTTTTCCGTGAAATGATCGATTAACATTTTCATGGATATTATTTTAAAACGAGGAAGTTGTTCTATTAAAATGTATAAGATTTGTATAATTATTTAATTTCTATTTAACATAAATTTAATTTCAGACCTGACGTTGTCACTCACATCAGAGTTGTCTCCTTAATTTGGGGCGATGAATTCATGTTATGGCGTATTCAATAATGATTCACGAAAATTTGAGTAAATGTTCGATGTAAAATTAAGAGTGAGTTTTTAACAAACGTTGGAAAGACCCGCTGAAGGATTTTTGTACCATTTCATAGATCAGAGGCTAAACATTCCTTATTCTCTCTGGAGTTATTCATACAAGCTTAACAAAAGTAAATATATATTTTTCCTCAAGCCGATATGAGTTACAGTGTTGCAAAATCAAAACATAAGGGAAAAATGAATTACTCTGAAGGGAGGATACTTTAATTTAGACAAGTCTATGTATGTGCTCATCTGGTTTAATTTGAAGGATGGTTCTGAAGATTGAAATAAAATATGAAAACGCCTCAATTTGCGAAATTCTCGTTGGCTATCTAATCTTGGTGGAGGCTCTCAAAGTCACTGAGATGCCCTGAAGGACTCTTCCTCCTTAAAATATACGTAAGCAATTCCTCACGAAGATGGACGCAGCGTATTTAAATCAGAGTGAAAGGCGTGGCAAGACGAAGTCGAAAGTTTTAGTTTTCGAAAGTTAATCCATTCAAATTCCTTCCCCTTTGTTCCATCCTCTGTACTGTGATTGTTCTGATTATATGGATGGATCACCAGGTTTGCTTCAAGTAATTAATTAAAGGGGCGTAATTATAATTAAGAGTAACGTTTTTCCAATTTCTATGTACCTTTTATTTCATATTCTCACTTTAACTTCATTTAATGGATAAAATAACACTCAATTTCAATGAAAATGAACGGGATTTAGCTGATGTTTTACTTTTCACCAAGCATTAACAGCTTACGAATTTGACCAACATCACATAGGATGACTTAGTTTGAGCAATAAGAAACGTAGAGTTACTAATTGCTCCTAAAAGGCATTTATTACGCTGGGGAACAGTGATTTTGTTGTCTTAGATCTGCGACTTGTTTTTGACAATCGATTGGCATCTGAATTCAAAACGAACCTCAGTTTTTGTCTATCACGTCAAGTTTTTAAGCTACACGATACCCTCTATATGTCTCAAAAGTCTTACAAAATATTCATATGGAGGAGAATAAAAAGAAAACTTACCAAATATACTGTTCACAAAGAATATTTTTATTCATATAAAGGCATTCATTAACTCATATTAACGTTAAACAAGCAAATTAAGGTAAAAATTTTCGCTTATAGCTTTTTATGGAGTGTTTAATCTGTCTACATTCTCTCTTGATGCTCTAACAGTAGTCAGCCATCATATGTGCATCGAATCTACCTTGATACCATGTCTCCATGACCTTCAAATCTTGGTGGAATCGATCACCCTGCTCATCACTGACTGCGCCAAGATTTTTCGGGAAGTCAGCAAGATGGCTATGTAAAAAATACAATTTGATGCTCATATTGCAACCAAGCATTTTAAAGCTCACCAAGAGTTGATGGATAGTTTCCATGTAATTCTGTGATCGTGTATTTCCAAGAAAGTCTTTGACAACATTTATGAATGCTAACCAAGCATTCTTTTCAAGTACTCTCATTGTATTGATGAAATTTTCATCTTTAAGGAGCCGCCGAATCTGTGGACCATCAAATACACCAGACTTGATCTTTTCAAATGACAATCTAGGAAATGCAGAAATGAGATACTTGAAACAGTCCCCTTCAGTTGACAAAGCTTTAACAAATTGCTTCATGAGACCCAATTTTATATGTAGAAGTGGAAATATAATATTCTTTCTGTCGACAAGTGGCTGATGAAGAATATTTTGATCACCAAGTTTCAGATCAGGTCGTGGCGGCCAATTTGACTGCACCCAATGCTTCTCGCGAGCTCTGCTGTCACACATACACAAAAAACAAGGGTACTTGGTATAACCGCGTTGCTGGCCAAGGAGGAAGCAGACCATTTTAAGATCAACATAGATGATCCATTGGTGCATGTTATGTTGCAACAAATCAATGGCACTCTTTGTATCTTCATATTCTTCACGCGGACAAATTGAATGGCCTTTTGTGACTGCACCAAATAAATTTCCATTGTGGATGAGGACACACTTCATGCTCCGCTTTGAACTATCGATGAACAATCGCCATTCAGTTGCATTATAGGCTAAAACTCCCAACTCTTCCATTAAACCATGTACGTTATGATAATATACAAATTCATCATCACTTCGGTAGTATTGCAGAAACGCACTTTCTCTTGATCGAAAGTAGGATACCTTAGCTCCTTTTTCAAGCAAGTTTTTCTCGCGCAGTCTTGATGCTAAAAGTTCTGGAGCTTTTTTAGATAGTCACAAATCTCGTACCAAATCATTCAACTTATGCTGCTCAAAACCCTTGCAATCGGTATCTTCAATTTCAAAATTTACGTCGTTAAGGCCACTTCGTTCTTCACCAGACTCGTCTTCATGTATTTTCAAAGATAGCAATTCTTTGAAAAATTTCACCGGGATCTCAGCTGAATGAGCCACTGGGCGTACAGCAGACGGTAGACTAGGATACTTTATTTTACATCTGTTTTTCTTGTTGTATCCTGATGTTTTCACTGTACAAAAATAGCAATCACTTGAGTAATCTTTGGGTTCTCGCCAGATCATAGGTATACCGAATTGAAATTTATCACGTATTCCCTTCGTCCACATCCGTAAACCCTCAACACACTGCTTACGCACCTTGTGAGGGGCCCATGATTTATCTTGATCACCAACTTTCACAATAAAGTAGGCAAAATAGGCTTGCTTAACAAATACACTGATGTTTGTTCTTTGACAAGGAATGGTAAAACTACCACATATATAAAAAACGAATCGGGGCTGTTTGAATACTTACGACGCAATGTACCAGAAGTAGATATAATAGAATATTTCAGTTCATATTTAAATTAAAACTATACCCTGATAATCTTGTAAACAAACAAGGACTCAGATTAAACGCTGGAAAGTGCTTCACTATATAAGAGCAACTCACAGCGTCTCACTGCAGTATCTCAAGTGTAACTGAACAAGTAGGACAGTATGAACCTGTCGCTGGTTTCCAACGGTGTACAATGGTCAATTTCACTATTTTAGCGGGACAAAAGCATAAAATGTAAGCACTATACTTGTACTATATTATAATTAAGATGTACCTGTAGTCAACAAACGAATAAACCAACGGGAAATAATTCCGCCGAAATTGTCTCTTTGTTTGACGGTACCGGAGTTTCTCAGAGAGAATGGTCACATTCACATAAAGCGAAGTGAAAAAACTTGACGTGATAGAAGAAAACTAAATACAGATTTGAAATCAGCACGCCCTTAAACAGCCCAACCAGCATTTACCCTTAAACAGCTGAAAAATCGAACTCAACAGAAATTAAGTTGAAAATTGTTCCACAGTGTTATCACAAAACATCTATGCAATATCAGTAATCGATTACACAAGAATCAATTTGAGATTTAAAAGAATTTATACAACAGAATTCTTTTATGCCGGGATTAATGAATAATTCCTTCTACATGCCTTTATGTTCATGCGAATTAAAGATTCCTCTCTTTGAACTATTTTGAATACTAAATACAATTCAGGACAGATAAAATCTCTCTGAAACATATTAGGCCGGGGGTGGAAATCCTATGGCATGCGAGCAAATTTTGGCACGGAGAAAGAAGTAATTACCTGGATTTTCGGTTTTTAATAATAATATTTCGTCACTAGAAGCTTCTTGGTCACTTCGTTGACGTAAAGTTAGTATGTCAGAACCCCTGGCTAATGTTTACCACCATATTGCAACGCTAGGTTTTTACATGATCAATTATAACACTCTCTCTATGCAAATTTCGCCATCCTTGTCCTTGGAAAATCGCTAACAGGAGTCATTAAAGAGGAGGCCAATCGCCCGCAGGGTAAATCCTTGGTCTTATATATTTTCAGGATAAATTTATCAATGCAGATTTCTAATATTGCTATTTTTAGTGTTATTTAAGAGTAAGTTGAAACACGTACTTGAAGACAATCGGTAATTTTTATTTTGCACTTATTTGCATTGCTCTACGCTTAAATTACGAATAAACTAACAAAGAATACACTCCGATAAATTTAGGAAATACCTGAGCTTTCTTTGTTCTTTGAAGAGTGAAAATACTTTACAGAAATTTATACAATTGCAAGAGTCTCCCCTTTATCTAAGGACGCCGAATTTAATATAAAATAGATTGAAAACTACAAATTTGGTATATGCTCTATATGTTTCTACAAATACTCTCAAGAATAGAAAACGACGATGAAAACTTCCTTTCTCAAGAAGCATTTTCTATAGTTCAGGGATGAAAGGTCACTGAACAAGGCTGCAAGGATCGGTCAATGTATATCTAACAAATCCTGCGCAAGGTCAGCGGTATTTTACTCGCAGACCTCGAATGGTCTTTAGAAACCCATCGATAGTATTCCATCCTTACAAATCCCCGCATTCTTTGTACAAACTGACTCCCCATTGTCTGTGGAACTCAGCGGCGAGGAAGGGCAAACCTGATTCTTGTTTCCCTCGTTGCTACGGCATTTTTCGAAACAAAAGACGTTTTCATCCGCTCAAAGAGGCGCGTATGCCGTAAACAATGAAATAGCGGGAATCGCTGTTTTCTTTGCACAGGCAACGTGCGAATGTTAAAAGGAAGAGCCGCGAGAAATGGACCATCGTAATTGACGTGGAATTCCCTTCGGTATACAGAATCGCAAAGAATTCAATTACGCTTCCTTTACCCGAATAGGAAGACCGAACATCTCTCTCAAACGATTTAGTCCTCATCCAAAGGTGGTGCGAAAAATGGGAATTAGATATTAAAGTAGGTAAATGCTCCGTAGTTAGTTTCTTCGAAAAGAAAAAAATTGCGTCCAAATCATCCGTAGAAAATTAATGGAATTAATATAAATGTAGTATATTCAGTTGGGATCAAAATGACTAATAACTTAAATTGGAGCACGCATATTCGAAAAATCTGCGGCAAAGCAAGTAAAAGTATTGGCTTTGTAAAGCGTATTGTCGGTAAATGCGATGAAAAGGTGAGAGAGCGATGTTATTTTACCTTGGTAAGACCCCTTCTGGAATATGCGGAAAGTATATGGGATCCGGCGGATGAAACGTGTACTCGCGCACTCGAAAAAGTGCAGCGTAAAGCGGTTCGTTTTGTTAAGAAATGCTACGATAAAAAAGCAAGCGTTACAAAAATGCTCTCAGATGTAGGTTGGGAATCCTTGAAAGAAAGGAGATTGGAAGCTAGGCTGCGATCGCTTTATAAATTCAGGGAAACTACATTTTCCGAAGATACAACCGGTATCATGCAGCCCCCCTGCTACCTCGGTCGATCCGATAATGAACGTAAGTTAAGAGAAATAGATGCTAGGACGAATCGCTTTAAAAATTCATTCCTTCCGCGAACGATACGCGACAATAACCGAATAAGGAAGTAGTTTGGATTCAACTGGTGTTTACACCCCCTGCCACACGCCAAAATGCGGCTTGTAGAGCATTAATGTAGATGTAGAATACCTGTTCCGAATACGGGCTGCCAACGAGGGGGAAACTGAGAAGATCACTGATGCAAGCCGCAAAACATATATCGGAGAAATTAATTTTACCATCGAATACCATGAGGAGTTTACGGCTTAGTGCGGTTTTTAAATTGCGGATATATATTTTTATTGCGATAAAATTTTGATTCATACAGTTCAGTTAAGTAGATCAAAAAATAAAAGATAATAATGAGTTGTTGGCTCAGTAGATAGCAAATCTTTCTTTCTTCAATTTCTCATACTTGTAGAAAAATAGTGGGAATAATTATTGATTTCGAATAAAGTAGCAGACATAATGATGAAATTAATATCAGAAAATAAGGAAATTCGGGCTTGAATAGCAGGTGATGTTTACGAAGAGTAAAATCGTATTAGTTTTTCGCTCTTGCTATTGTTTTCGCATATCACTTCACTCAACCACTAGTTCACGTCATATTACTTACGAATATTTGCCCTATCTGAAGAACAAATTGCATGATACTACTCGTAATCATACATATATACTAGCTACTCAGTTGCCTTGATATAAGCACGCTAATGGCCTTGTTTGTTCTCTCCAAAATCTCCTCATCATAGTGGGTTAGCTATCTCAGGGTTGGTTATATTTCCATCTTATCTAATTCCCACCCAGTCACTTCACCCTCTCATGATTCCTAATCATAATTCTGATCATTATATGCCATTCATATTCTAACCTAGGTTCCATAGTTCTTTCTTTCCAACATTATCTCTTAAATTTTATTTTAGTTTATGTCTTTGGCAAGGGATTTACTCATACTTTGTTATTTTCGTACGTACGTTCTATAAATTACATACATCTCTCCTTTTAAGGATAAATTAACTCTTTTAGCGAGCTATTTATCTGTCTTTGTCCCATTCTCATCAGAAACCAACATTTCCAATCTTCTGTCGCAATATATTTCATTTTCTTCTAACCAAGGAAATGTACCCTTTCATATGTTTGCGCATAGATGTCGTCTATGCACAAATCACTGAGAATCTATCACTTTTCAGTCGTTATCCCATTTTGGATCAACAATTATTCGTAAAATTTTACTCAATTCCTTCTTCTAAAATTAGTGGCATCGTGGTATCTCGGAAAATCTTAAATTATTCCAAATTGTCTTATTCTTAAAC
This sequence comes from Sympetrum striolatum, assembly GCA_947579665.1. Classification (NCBI taxonomy): domain Eukaryota; kingdom Metazoa; phylum Arthropoda; class Insecta; order Odonata; family Libellulidae; genus Sympetrum; species Sympetrum striolatum. Next base: position 83,818,536 of record OX388346.1, read on the forward strand.
ATTAAAATGACTAATAATTCGTAGCTACAACATCTCTGCTTTTTTGATTCTTTAAACTTTCCAAAGAATGAAAAGAACAAAATCTAGTCTCACACTTTTTACTATGAACTTTTTTGCCTTAAGAAAATATATTTTCTAAAAGTCATTTTAAGAGGCTAAAGAAAGGGTGAGGAATAAACTTTGAAAGCTAATAACTCTGAAAAATAGTCACAAATGATAGCAAGGCTCAAAAAACAATTGGTTCGAAGTATCGATCACTGCTAAAAACCAGTAATGATAACGATGAATTCCATTCGTAGACATTTTTGGGTCCCATAGAGAATTTATGCAGTATCTATTTAATATGAAACCTTTTTTTAAAGAAAATAATTTAATGGAATTTTTTTCAAAGTGGGAATTAAAAATAACACGGCAGTCTATGTGGATAAAAGATGAAGGTACTAACTCAAAAATAAATTACATATCCCAGTACCTATTCCAAAAGAATATGAACGTTATTTTCAAGAGAAATAGATTTTTTCAATATAACTTCTTATGATCAGTTTAATCAGTTAAAATATCAAAACACGGTGATTTTCTAAGTAATTAGTCGATAGTCAAGCATAAATGTTTGTATTAAAATATTGAATTCTTTCTGTAAATTCCTTTTTTTTTATTATATGCAAAATTTTCATTAAATTACTTGGCTTAGATGCATACATCCCAAGAACATCACTTATGTATTTGTCATAATTTTTTGACATATAATGATCAGAGGTATTAAGTAAGAATTTCAATTACTTTCATCGGTTAGTTTTACATGACTGTTTCTCTTCGAATGAAATAAATTTCCATTTGGTCTTAGCGAATAGTCTTTTAAGACCCTTTGTTGGGCTGTGAATCTTGATTTTCTCTATTACTTTTTGCGGTTGTTATTTTGGCCGGCAATGAAAACAAATTTCGTCCATAGGCTTAATCTGAGTAACATTGCATGCGTTGGTATGTCAAATGCTCTTAATTATAATACTCGACAGTCCGAAGGAAGTTTCCCTTTCCTTTCGTGCCTCACTCAACGAAGTCCTTTCTTTCGCTCTTCGCACAACTTCCTCATTCTCAATATATCGGACACTTCGATTAGCATTCAATCCTTAGACTTTCACGACTTTCTTACATTTTCACTCGCGGAGGGACATTTTTTCAGCAGAGAAATTTCTTCCGAAAGAATTCGAACTCACGCCCGCGAAATGGCGAATACAGACCCTACTTATAAAATAAAGAATCTGAAATTTGTTTAAGGATTAGAACTTGTCTTGTTCACTACTTCTTCTAGAAGAATATTACCAGTACAACCTCATACACTAATCTAAAATATTCGCAGCGCACCGCAAATATTTATCACTGTCTCCTTAAATAACCGTTTATTTCGATAAAAACGTACAATAAAATGTAAATCATGTGTCATAAAGCTGCGAATATTCTAATAATATAATTTTTAATATTAGGTATAATAAAGCGATGAACTGTCTTAGAAGCTGAAGATCGAATTCGATGCAAAAAATATGTCGCAACTCCTTGGACTTGCCTACAGCACTCTTAAGATTCATAAATCTAAAGGCATCTTTGATGCATGACCTAATTATTCCCCGCATTACTGTAAGATCAGCAAACAAAAAATAGCCGAGGAATATCTGCTGTAATTCCCACCATTTTGTTGTTAAGCGAACATGAATGGCGGTTTTTATGTAGCATAAATTATAAGTTTTGATTATTAATGATAATTTCCACAAGTGTTGTCCGCATCCTTTTGCCAAATATTAAACGGCGCATAGATCAGATATAGTATTGATGGCGCTTTAGCGGAGTTATAAATGGTGACTATTATGCGGTCTCTTTTCCAAATATATATACACTTATGAATATTACTTCAATATTACGCATGTCCTCGCGAACATTTTATTGTATCTTTTCGTGGATTGAAAAATAATGTATATCTACATTATTTTGTTGCCAATTATATAGGATTATTCCACTGAAATTTCTTCATGTTGCTTTTAGAGCTTCGTGTCGATGTTATAGGTGTGCAGCAAAAGCAAAATCCCTCACATCTGTTTGAAGGATTTGAAAAATCTAATATAATACCAAACCATAGTTTGTTTTTCTTAAATTTTAATTTAAATACCTTTAATTTGAGTGGTTATATTTAGTGCCGATAAAGCAGAGATGTCGGAAAGGATAGCAAAGTTGAAAGTGAAGATTGTTGAATCTTAGGCCTCGGATCTCTAAACTGATTCTTTCGTCGTATTCCTCCTCACTCATTTTTAACTTTCAATACGAATCAATTAGGCAAGCATCGAACTTTAATTTATGAAGAAAAGATCAACATAAAAGTCTTCGTAATTCATTTCGAGAAAAGTATGCCCGTTTTGGTTTAAATAACTTACTTTCTAAATTATTCCCGTATATTGTTATTTCTTGTAAGTTACCTTCCGTCCCGTCATTCCCGAAAGAAAACTGAATTCCATACCGCTACCTCAACATTTGCAAACTCGGATACATGGATGCAGGTTTTTGCATAAAATTTGAATTCTTAAATTCGACACAACTTTTTCCCCAAGATAAGAAATGTAACGTTATGAATGAATCTTGTATAGATATTTATTCCGAAGTACCAAAATGTTTTCTTATAATTTTTAATTTTCTTCAAATTTTTATAGATCTAATTCTTACGAGTAAACACCGACTATATATTTTCATGATTCTTAAACACGCAAATACAATAGAAAATTGAATTTAAAAAAGGTATTATTGTACCCCATTTAGAGCTCGAAAACTTAGGCTAGTATTATATAAGTACTGGCGAATTGGCGAAAGTCAGCTAGATCATTGAATATACGGATGCAGTAATTAATCATGAACTTTTGCTTGGTTAGATACTACAAAATCGATGTTTAGTACCCTTTGATCTAGCTTTCTGAATTACCGCGAATACGTTTGTTCAAAAACTGAAATTCCTCATTACTTTGTATTTATATACCATGCTTTGTGATTAAAAGTATTAAAACATGAAATTTGTTCCTTAATGATAATTTCTCAGAATAAAAGTTTTTAATTGCATATTCTGATAGAATTATTGTTCCACAGCCCTAGCTTGCTGTTAAAACCTTGAAAATATCGTCCAATTTTTCTAGTGTGTGATGCAAATGAAGATGTCGGAGGCTGGATTGATGATATCTAATAAAGATTAGTGTGTTAATCAGTTCGATTTGAAAGAGATGTACAAGATTTGCAATGTAATATTCTATTCCGACGACGGAATTTTTCCAGTGAATCATGAGTTTCAAGTAAATTGAAGCTTAACAAGAATCCGTGAATTTTACTAAAATATAAAAGTTCGGCGATTGAATTTATATACTCTGTAGCTTTTCGTGGAAATTAGAGCATTTATTTCTGTTAAACTATTGCGGTAGTCATTACTCCCATCTGTTTAAGAATTTGGATTATTTGTTAACCATGTATTCACTTAAGGGAGAGACTTCAGTCAGCGTCGAAAACATTTCGTTAGGATATATGTTTGACCGCGACATTACTCTAGTCTGCGGGTCATTAATTTTTGACCCATGTTTTAAATCTTTACCATCATTTGGCTCCGCTCCACTTCATAAACTTAATGAATGGCAGACTTTGATTTATGGCTGAGATTTCATCTAAAGCAGGAAATTGGATTAAATGTAACATACTGAGTTGCAAACCAATTAAGGCCAATTTAATCACTGTATAAATTATATTTTTGCGTTGTTAAATTCATAGAGTTAAATATTTTGCTATTCGAATTGAAAGAATCAACTTTCCATATTTTTGTGAAATATACTGGTCTACCAACTTAAATCTTTGATTAAGTAAGATGTTTTATCCAAGAGTTATTTTTAATCGAAAAATATCTCTTAATATAATCATATTGTTATTATGTAACCAATATAATTGAAAGTTTTAACGTTATAACACAAACATGCTGGGTAATGCAATTGCACAGATTTCTGAGAAAAGCTTACAGTCGTTGCAATTTCTATCTATCGTTGTCATTATTTATAATAATGCTATCGGAATAATGCCTCGTTTCTGTATATTATTAAAATTACCAAACGTTACTTGAAAAAGCCTGGCCAAATATATAAGCACATAGATTTGATATGTAGGTTCTTTCTGCCTGAAATATACAGGTCGGTAAGCATAAATTCACGATTATGAATTTCCTACTGCTTTGTATATTTATACTACGGGGAAATATATTTAGTTGTCTTCAACAAAAGATTTTTTCCTTGCGTCTTTTAGTATTTAATCTTTAAGCTGCTTTCATTTATGAAAATTAAAGCCTGGTATTTCGCTTTCAAATAACGAACTTATTACGGATACAGTCTACCGAATTAAGATGAACACTGGTAATAGGTCGTTGTTTGAATCAGCTATAATCTGCATCAAAGCAGTTTTCTTACAGTTCACCAGTACCAAATTTAAAGGCGTCACCCCCACTTTATTGCGCCACTTTCTGGATTCATTTGGAGCACCATACCGCCTGCTACCTCCCGACAGATAACTTCTCGAAAGCCGAAAAAGAGCCTCTCATTAATTCCCGAAAACATTTCACCCCCAATCGCGTGTCCACTTTTGGACTGAATAGAGACACGACCCGACCCAAACGATAGAATAACTGCCCGCCTTTTTTTCTCGGGGGAGGAATAAAGAAAACCTTTCGGGAAGATCCTTTTGAAGGCACCGCCCACAAGAGAAGAGAAGGAAAAAATCGAGGTGGGAGGGCTGAGCAGGGGGCGTAGACTTGCCTCTCTCCCCTCCCAGCCAATGGGACTACGGGAAATGTCCGCGTGTTTACGTCCCGCGCACCAATAGGAGCCCGGAATGGGTGCCGTGGGTCTGGGAGAGGTAATACGAGAAGGGTGTAGGTGGGGCGGGAAAATCCAGAGAAGAAAACGGAATAGCCATTAGCAAGCCGTCAGTAGGCGAGTGCTGTTGAAGTGTTTCAATGCGGCAAACCTACGTACGGTGACTGTGAAGTTACACCTCTTGGATCCAGGAATCGTACTGGTCACGCGGAAGTACAACACTCAGGACTTGTGGGGACTTCCTCGAGTATTGACTTTGTTGTTCATTGTTCGGCGATGGCTCGAAGATGATGAGCAGTGTTGTTGCTTAGTTTGAGGTAGACTTTCCTGCATCAACTTGCCTGTGCTACCGCGAGTGGTCTATGCAAGAAGACGGGATCTGACTGTCGGGGATCGTCCTAGGGTTCCCTCCAGAAGGTTAGCGTCTCCGCGGGAAAGAGACAGAGGAGGTCTTCGTTCTCGAAGGGCAATATTCTTGCAGCCATAATTGTGCGGACGTGGAGAAAGACGGCAGACGCCGCAATGGCTCAGTCCCACATACTGTCGGCGGTGGAGACCGAGCTCGGCGTGGGTGCTGGAGGTCTTAGGGGCGGTGGGCCGAAGGGTAGCGGCGGCGGAGGCAGCAACGGAGGCGGAGGATGCGGGTCCGGCGGCGGCGCCTCCGATGATATCGCCGAAAGAGATCTTCAGGTGACTCTGGACGACAGAGAGTTGTGGACCAAGTTTCAGACACTCACGAACGAAATGATCGTGACGAAGAATGGGAGGTGAGTTGGGATCATCGGGTGGTTTCTTTTATTGATACGTATCTTATCGCTAGAACGGTATTTTTCGCCATTCAATTGCGCTCCTTGTATTGATGATATGTTTTTCTTCTAGCCAAAGGCGCCTAATTGCTCTCTTTGCGTTTTAAAATAGAATAGAGAAATTCAATTGAAATCGTTTTAAATAGTATGGTAACGATAGATAGTAATTTTCAATAAGGCTATTTTATTGGATGATTAGTTTCAGTCCCGCGAGTTTAGTATTATTATTCTTTAACCGTAGCCTCTTAAAGCGGCTTTTGTTTACCATGAGCACGTTCCTGAATACCTAAGTATTTTCATAATGGGTTAATAATTATCAGGATCTATAACTTTCTAAGCGCGAATCCCGCTTTGTAGCGTTTTTCTACCTTATGCTTAACTTACAGATCTGCCTTAGTGTTTATCAATATATTTTCTAGCGATTCTAATTGAAGTTTCTGGTCGCAAAGAATCCATTAGGTTAGAATTAGACAGAAATATCTTTTTCGTAATGAAACAGTTGTTTCCTCTCTTGGTAAGAAGGAAATTTGCTGATTGTTGCTGGGTATAGAAGATAAAAATTCCGATTTCCCATCTACTTATTAAATTAAAAATATCCTCAATATTTCGATGGCTTGAATTGCCATGAGAATCTGATCATACACTTTTGGAGATGGAGTTTACTGCTGGGGAAAATAGCTGGATTGATCATAACCTGATTCAATCTATAATTTATCAATTCCCAAGAAAGATATATAGACTTCTGAAATTGACCCTTGGTAAACATGCCAATGAAAGCCTTTTTCAAATTTAAGTTTATTCTGATCTTCATCATCCATAACAAATGAACACCATAGATTTATTATTAGCTTTGTATTGTTCATCAACAATCCATTCTCTATACTTGTAAAATCTCATTACTATAGGGAGACTTATTGCTTACCTAATAGGGTGTTGTTGATCGCTTCTAACGAGCCTAACTGTATATTAGCGTAGAAATTCCATTTTACTGGTCATTCAATTGAATTGGTAAGCGTTGACCGTGAGTTTTCCTTGTTATATATGAATATTTTAGGCAACTGTCTGACTGAATTGATATGAATTTAATGGTTCAATCATTCACTCTTTTAATCAAGAATTTACGATTTTTAAGTTTTGATTTTTTGACAAAAAATAGATGATTTACTGCAATTATAGTATTCCAAAGTTGAAATTGTTTTTTTTCTAAGTAACTTTGTTTCAACAAATTAGATGCAAAAGTAAAGTATAGATGAATCGATTCAATAGTTATATCTACTGCTACAGGCTGCTGTGAATTTACTGTATTGTCAAAGCTTACTTCCATTCCCACATCATCATGTTTCAAAATGATGTCAATGCTTACTCTAATTGTTATGCCAAGAAGAATTAAATTAGTAGATTTGTATAATTTTACTATCTATTTCCTCAATGATGTGTGATTATTCTTTTAACTTTCCGGGCGTTAAAAGTGTGGATCCGAGGTACTCCTATGGACAATCCCACCGCTGTGGTACCTATCAAGGATACCGTCACGCTTTCCTTCATGTTGTGGTGTACACTACTTGATAAATTATACCCTATTACATGGACGCACACAGGGCGCGATACATTCTTACTTTTTATTTCTCATTCTTTATGATAATAAGCATATGCAATTTCACCTTGAGAAGGAACTCCCTTTCTCAAAATATCAATCCCCTATCTTGTAATGTATCTAATGTATTTTAAGAATGTGAAAACTTCGGCTATTATTTGTGGTGGATCTGTAAAAAAATTCTCATGCTAGTTGATTTCTATATTCATTGATACTTGAATTTAAACTGACTTTTCCTGAATCATCCCAAAATAAAATTTTCGGAAACAGGGGGCGTGACATTGGTTATGATTACCAAAGAGAATTTTAACTATGTCAGATTTAGAGCTATTTTGATAATCTATTAAACTTTCAGTTACCTCAAACATTCTATTATCCAGCAAATTCTGAATGCTTAGAAAATACATGGCATATTTTATTTGAAATAACTGAACGCTCTTTTAAGATACGTTATAAATGAAGTGAGAAAGTAAAATAATAATAATGAATCGTCTTCATTTGGGCGAGATTGAGACTTAAAAGTCTCTCCTTCTATCCAACCCATCGTCATTAATTATAAAATAAGAAGTAGAAATAAATAGAAGAATTGTGGATGTAAAAAACCTAAGAGATTCTTAGGACAAAAAATATACACTGCAGGAAAACATCCATAAGGAAGGGGGGGGTGAAAAACCTGCGCAAACCTACCGATAGTAATAGCTAAAAGATAAGAAAAGAGAAAAACATTCAAAAATAAATAAATACACTACCAATAAGTACTTAAATGCAATACATAAATAAGAATCAGTTCACATTTAAAAAAGAGATAGTAATATACAAATTAACATAAAAAACAAAATAAAAAAACAAGAAAAACATACATGGTATGATAAGAATACAAATAAAAATAAAGGTCTTTGAAAGACAGAGGAGTAATCAAGGATTCAATATTTCCGATTCCGTAATTCGGCCTCACTCGAAAAACTGAAAAAAGGTGCTTTCAGGTTGGGTTGGAAAAGTTTCACAAATTTGCAAGTAGTGTTCTGTTTTGCATAGGTCGGTAAATCTTAAAATACTGGGAAATATAGCTAAACTTTTATGCAGTATATTTTATGAAATTATTATTCATGCATTCTATCAAAAGTCAATATTTGACACCCATGGTGTTCCTATTGCCGAGAGCTTTTTTTTCAAGAATTCATTAGTAGATTTTCAAGTTTGCCTATGACGTTAAACCATATACGAATATACATATTGAGTTTGATACACATCATTCTTCCACATCTATCTCTCTGTTGTATTTTATTTTGATTGTTCTTATAAATCTAATTTAAAATTTATAACGATACAAATGCATTACCTGGGGATTCCTTCCTTTATAAAACTATTCATTATCAACTGATGGTTACAGAGTAATTCTGTATATCTGAATAGAATCATCTGAGGAAATTAAAATGTCTTCTGAGGGTTATATTAATCAAACGGGAGATTTACCTTAAGAAACTGAGAGTTTTCATTAGAGAATATGTAAGTGGTATGTTTAAGAATCTTCTTCATATCACGCTTTGTCGGGAGAAAGTTCCAGTAGCTTCTGTCATTTCCATTGCCTCTGAGGGAAGGAAAAGAAAACAAACAAAATAAGTTTTATGACAAAGTTTTAAAATGTCAGGTAACGACGGTTACAAAGCGACGTATCTTTCACGGCCTCTTCAAAACGCGCAACATCTAAGCTCTGTATCTATTCCTTTCCTTTAAGAGGCTATCGCGTTCTTTTATGTCTGCTCCTTCTGCCTTCGCTGGTATTTTTTTATTGCTCGTTTTGTTTCGCCGTAAAAGATTTTAAGAGCCTTTGTGGATGTCACTATTTAGGCGTGGGAGAAAATTAAGCAATCGAGCCAACCGGTCCGTATCCGACGCACAGATCTGGGACGTAATATTCTTTACGTCATTCGGAACCAAAACTAATAAACTTCGGTAGCAATGCTCTATTTGAAATGTAAGGGGAGTTATCCTGAAACTGTAGGTTAATTGAAAGAGGATCTTTCCGATCTTAATCGGTTCTAATTTCGTCGCTCCGCTTTTGTTTAGTGAGGGCGATGAAAATTGCTAATTAAGCGAGCAGATTCTAGAAAGTCTTGAAGCCATAACCAGAATGGTATGACCATTTGAGATGTTAAAATTCCAAAAGCATCTGCCTAGTTGGTGGGTTTATAAAAGTCAATGTCATTGGGACATTTTCGGTAAGAATCTGCTTCGATCTACTCTAATCTATTCCTCGTGTCATGAATTGATTTTTTATATTTTATAATTGTTTTTTTTCCACTGTACTTTATTATTTTACCATTTAATACCCTCTACCGTATGATGTGAGTGAATTTATTGTTTGGAACGAGAGAAATTTCGCTATTGAATCCCACGTAAGCAAATATAAACCCTCAAACAAATCTTTCTTCTGATAAAATTCTTTAGGACAAAAAGACAGGAAATTCTAAAGCGCTTAAGTTTGAAAAATAAAATAAATGTTATTATTAACAAATTGAAGGATTCTTATAATACTCATTTCTAATACTATTCCGTGATATTGCGTGAAAGCTATGTTGGGGAAAATTTTACATATAATATTTCATGTGGTATAATTCTTCAATTATTTAACAGCCGTATTCTATACCACGTCTGGATGAAGATGCTAGGGGTTAGTAGCCGCAAAGGGAAAGCCGTAAATCGCTTTCGTTGTGTGTAAACGAGAGGTTGGAATGTGTTGGTAGCGAGTCTAGGTTAATGGTTACCGTTGTATTGAAATTCCTCACTATTCGCTCCCTCCAGTTAATCGGTAGTACCATTTACGTACGAATCACGAGTTAGCATTACGCATTTTTAGCCTCATCTCAAAATGCCACTTTCTCAGTGAGAGGGAAAAGCATACACTTGAGTGAAAGGGTGTATTGTATTAGACAATTATGTATCCAATTAATGAAAATTGTTGAAAAATGTGGGAATGCGTAAGGAAGTTATGTCGAAAAGTTTTTGAGATTTTCCATTTGTAAAAGTCGAACCAGAATTGAATATCATTTTTTTTTAATAGAACATGATATTAATATAGTGTGAAAATATTGGCCCCGTTATCTGGTTTATCTTAGTCAACTTTGCTAAGAAATAGCTGAATATTTTCAGAAGCAATCGGAAGTTTTCCTCCCGCATAACTGACAGAATAATGATCTTGTATAGTTCATATCTTCTTGATTAGTTTCATCTCGTGCCCAAAGGAAAAATTAGTGACCGATTAAGTCTTTTATTCTCTTCCTGAAATCCAATTATTTACTCTCTCTTGTATATTTTCATTGTGGCTCTTTGCTTGGGAATCACACGCTACTTGACATTTTATTATCAGCTCTCTGTTTGCAATATTTTGGTTTGTTGACTCGCGAGTTGTCAAGTTTTTACGGGAAGAGCACCAAATATTTGTTTCCTGGCGTTAACTGCGGTAAGAAAAGGCACCTTCGTTATCCAGTTTTAAGAAAGGACATACGTGGGCCATCAGTATCCAATTAAGTAAATTATTTCGAAGATATGAGATAATTAAAGCAATTAGAAATTTATTTCTCGCCTTGGCTTCTTAAGAGGAAGATCGTCATTATATTTGAGATTTTATAATCCTGGTCGTATGAAGGTACAGTTCCACATTTAGAGGATTGAAGAGTTAAAATTTTTTTGTAGATTGTTATCATTCAATATTAATTTAAATCATAGTTATATGTATAAGTAATCCGATACATCCTAAGAAAAAACGGACTTGAAGAAAGTATTACTGGTCCGGGAAACGAAAATCCATTTCTCCTTGGAATTTTCCTAGATTCACGGCCTTGTGTGCAAAGAAGCCTTAACCCTTTCATTGTAATCTAATATATTTGTAAGATCTAATCTACCTTAGATGCGAACGAAAATAAATGAACCATAATAATTTTTAATTTATACTCAACCACGATTCAAAAGACTACATAAACAATTTCAATGCATAGCACTACATTTATCAAAATTTATCACAATGAATTCCTGTGATACCCTTCAATATTATGTTTGGATGTAGCGATAATTTATGGTGTCTAGATATAGTAATTTTAAATCATACAATTAGCATAGCACTTGATGCTCTATCGCCGACATTCAAACCTTACCAGCAATCTTCGTAGTTGAATTTCGTGTTCGTTGCTTGACACATCGCTTTTGATACCGTAGAAATTTTTTATTCGGAAAATTTGTTCGCGAATCGGGTTTTTTGTGATCCTAGGCGTTCACTAAACAAGGGTCAAGACTGCATACCTCTGATGTAAATATTATCTCACCTTCCCTGATAACAAAAAGAATATCTTCGAGGCAGAAAACGTTTTAAACAAAGATGGATAAAGTAAATGGAAACATAATTTCCGAAAATCCGGTATTTTAAGAGAAAAGTCAATGCCGCTCTCAGGAGAGTTATTTATTGAGATCGTCATCTAATGCACAGCTTACTTTATTATAAGAAATTATTGTGATTCTGAGCAAAAATATAGTGTGCGACGTAGTTATGTATGCTCATTTTCTCTACATAACTTGGTATTTTTACTGTTACGGGCAAATATTGAATGGAATGATTTTCTGATTTCTCGTAGTATGAGTAAGAAAATCCGTTATAATCGTCTCCTTTCCTGAATTCTCCTTTCCAAAATTTCTATTGTCCTTCTCCCATTTCCAGAATACTAAAATTTTCCTGTTTTCTTTGGATTCAGGTAATTACCCCCATTTTTATTGCCCTAATTATCACCATTATGAACGCTTCGATGGGAACGTAAAATAAGCTGGAATCTGCCACACGACCGGATCTTCGCCTCGCACAACGAATCTGAGATACATTCCTGTTTGCGTTAGGAAATCGCGCATTTTTAGTCTGATCCGAATTCCAAAAACCACCATCTCCCTTTTTTCTTTCGAATGAGGCGCTGTTTTATTCCTTTACGATCCTTGATGGCGACCATGTCCGAAGGGCAGTGAGTTTCAAATAGCCTCAATCTCCCTTTTCGATCTCGGAAGGGAACGCTTTAGACATGCGCACCGATTGCTTTGCTGGCCGAGCGCTGCATACATCTCACCGAGGCTCGCCTCCGTCTAACCATGCGTGCGAGGGAGAGAACCCGGAACAGCGTCGTAAAAGTTATCCATCTCGCCGATATGGACGTTGAAATGTAATTGGGTAGTGTTTTCCGACTTCTCGAGCGTGTTACGCGGTAAGTGGAAAGACCGATGGATATATATAGGTAAATTGAAAGCTTATGGCCCTTGCGCAGTGGCCGTTTTTCGGACTGGGCGAGTCCACCTTCCTAGGACTGCGCGCTGCAGGGGTTTGGGCGAAGCAAGCACTGTTCGTTCATTGCGTTTAGGCTCATGGCTTCCCCTTCGGATTTCCTCCCCCAAAGGAACTTACCCCTCCACTCGTCAAGGTTTCGCGCATCCAAGGGCCATAAGGTTTCAATTTATTTATACCTGTGTAGACGTTTTTTTAAGGGTCGTGGAGGTCCGGAATGATCTTATTAGTGAATCTTGAGGGTGGGTCGGAAGATGGATTCGGTGGGCAGAACCTTTTGAAGGGTGCACTCCCGGACTTAGAGGGCTGCGTGTCTTACAAGGAAAATGTTCATTTAACCCATTACCCTCTAAGTCACCGATTACTTTTTCGTAAAATATATCTAAGGAAGCGTATGGTTTTGACAATATCAGTATTTACGCGAGTCTCCGAAGGATTTAAATTGTAACAGGATTATTTTTTGGTGACTATATGTATGCATGAATGGATGAGTCTTAGGTATCAAATCTTAGAACATTTTCGTTGATAATAAATTAACTTAATAGCAATTACATTGAAACTATTGAATAATTATTGTTGAAAATATTGAATAAAACTATTGAAGAAACCTGATGCAACTTAGTGGACACAATCACCCCAACATATATTCAATGGATATCAATAGTTTTATTTAGTTTCTATTCATTATATTCAGTAAGTTATACCGAAGATAAGTAGCTATTCAATATTTATTTTCTTTAATTTTATTCCTAATATACTCAAATTACCGAAACCTTCCTTCAGATATGCCACCCAGAAAACCTAGCAGCGGTAACTTTTTCTTTTAAATTCAAACAATGATGTCTATAGCCTATCGGAAGTCTAAGGAAGCTTACAAAGTAATAAATTTGTTAATGGAAGGGGGAACATGTAAAATTGTTTAATAGTCATCTTTAATATGTTTCCTTTAACAATCTAACGCTAATACATTCCCTGTGTTCTTGATTAAGATTTATGAATTTCAAACATATTTAAATTTCTTAAATGTTACCTAATATATGTTACATTGAGGTTAGGTGGAAGAGAGGCCCACCTGGGCCTAACCTCGCCAATAAAGGGTCAAACTAACTAACTAACTAACTAACTAATATATTAACAATTATCAGGCTATATATTAAGTCGAAGTTTGCCACCAGTTTGTATTTCCTGGGTTTTAATTTCATAATTAAGTTCGAGAATTCCTCATTACCTAATATTTGAGTAAGGTGAAAGTGCACTTCTCCTAAGATCGATAATTATTCATGGTTTTTCCTTGTGACTCATTATGGGCTTTCCTCTCCATTTCTCATTATGAACAGGTCTCCAACTAATGTCTTAATTGAGAGGTACTCTTATTTTAGTCTGATTCGTGGAGAGATCTTTGCATTTGCTCAAGGAATACGATACCTCGTATTAAACTCAACCTTTGTTGCCCAACGATAATACATATCTCCTTTGTTTATAAGGCACTATTTGTTAAGTTGTATAAATGTTTATAGGCTATGGTAAATATATAACTTGAAATATGGGTCTCATTGTAAAGATTATTCTCGTAATCAATTGTATATTTAGCCTTAAATATTTCTAGTAACTTTAACGATTTAAACGTACAGTCCTGGCCAAAATTAACGCACCACCGGCCGTTAGGATCGCTAGGGAGGTGCTGCGTTAATTTTGGCCAGGAGTGTACAGTGAATGTAGTGATTTCCTTCGACAGCGTAAATGTTGAACTTTATTGATATTACTTTACAATTGCTCAAAATAACCTTATTTCCCTCATTGAGCTGTTTAATTCATTGAATTATAGCTTTTATACTACTGAAGAATTTATTAAGAAATTTGAACACCATATTCATATCGAAATGTATGATCTGTGTCACTTTTACATCCGTTTTAAATGACTATTCTTTACTTAAGTAATCCGTGACTGAAAAGTAAGATTATTTTGATCGATTTTTGATTTTATTTTTCATTTAGTTTATTATTTCCTTATAAATTCATCACTTGTTGGTGATAAATACATTGGAGAGTTGAATTAAACAGTATTCAATCAACCCCCACAAAATTTTATTTTTTGTAAAATCTTGTTCCTTAGTCTTGGTCTTGGTCGTGATTATTCTTATTTTGCAGGACAAAGTATGTACCATCCTAACAGATACTTCAACTTGTTGAAATATTCCTCTCATTGAAGTTCCATTATATAGACATTGTCTCCTTAAATTTTCTTCTTGGTTGGCTACTTAGGAACTTCATAGCATATAAATAGCTTTCGAAATATACCCATAGCATGTAAATCCAAAAATTATATCCCTAACACAGGAAATAGCTTTAATATATATGTATGTCAGTATTACCTATATCAATTCCCAGGTTAAGTATTTTGAACATTATATTTCCTCGTGAATCGTGCATTATTGAGTTCAGGCGTGTTTTGTGTTTTTCCTCGTTTACCGGGATGTTCAAAGTCGTTAATTACTCCACTCTAAGAGAAAAATACATGGCATAAATCATCACTAATTCGACTCAGAACATCCGCTGCTAATATCTCTCACTGGAGCAGCTGCAAAGAAATGCAGCTTGTTTACTCTAAACGTCCTTGCTTCGCACACCGCAATAGCTAAGAAGGATTTCTGTCGGATCTGATGAATATGTATTCCATTCCCTCCTGAATTAGAGATTTTGTGCGATTTTAGATTTGAATGCCAATTTCAAATTGATGTCGTCATTCAGAGCCACTGTATTTATAGACGTGCCGCCTCATTGTTGGACAGTGCTTCAAACAATGAATTACTGATGTTAAACATGTTGCGAAAAATATCACTCCAAGGAATTTCCTCTGACAGCGAAAGATGAGGTATACAACGTGCTTTCATTACCATAATAATCATTAAGTGCTAAATATATTCATTAACATCTTCTCGAAGATGAACATTTACTAATTTATAATGAAACATCGACGGCAACAGGCTCAATAACACTATTGGGTATAAGCGGTGAACGAACTTCTCAGAAAAAGGGTTTTATTGTTCTTTCCACTGGAGATGCTGAAATGAAATTCCAACTTAAATCACTTTAGATTTTGTTAGTTTACATTTCTGTACTGCGATGACATACGCTCAAATTTCTTTCATACTGCTTCTTAAAACATCGTATGATGCGATATAAACATAATTTTCATCAAGTCATATTCAATAATGTTTTAATAGATCTTTTTGATTGATTGGAATGACTTACTACCTGATGAATTATTTGCTACCTAATCTGCAAATGAAAAGATATTTAAGAAAATAAATGAAATACGGGCAGAGATAGAATCAATTGAACTGATATAAATGGTGTACTGATTACGATAGCTGTAGTGTAGTAAAGTATATTAGTCAACATAGAACATTTTGTGAAAAATTGAAAATTATATTCGCATTTATATTCCAATTAATTATTATTTTATTGATTGTTTATGTTCATTCTGTTGCTTTTCGTGTTTTAGATAATTTTAACAATTGACCATTATCCCTGTGTTATGCCAAACACGGGTACCTTTTTTTAACCTATTTTTAGTCTTAAATTTGTAATATTCGGCGATTCTGAAAACCTATAACATCATTATGATACATCAATATGTTTACTCATGTCTTTTTTCGGTCGAAAGGCAGTTCGGAAATGTCTAAATTAAATATTGTGTCAGTCCCACTATATAAAGATTTTTGGATCAACATTCATTGCCATATATCCCGGGCGTGATCTCAAATAAATTTTCATTTTAGTTCTTCTTAACTATTTAGCTGCTTTTGAAATAGATCAGCTTGAATTCAACAGCCACGCTTTTAGTTTTTGATTCGATCGCGCCTTGTCAGGTTGATTCATCTATTCACTGTTAGTTTCTTAAATTGATTATTCTTATCGGTGATTTCGGATTCAATGAACAAAGTTAATGGGTACACCAACCGAGATATAGAAAATCCCAAAGCGAAAGTTTTAAAGTAGATTTATTGCGTACGTGTCCATCTCCGAAAGCCTTCAGCGTTCTGCTTGCTCTAAGCGAGCAATACCACGTGACGCTTATCCAAGTCAATTCCACTCACGTGTGAATAAAAAAGAGTATAAATCACGTCACCTTTCCCGACGATTCCTGTTTAGTAATCCTCGTCGAAAGAATTCCCGGGGAGACCTTATTTTCATTTCGTTTCTGCGTTTTTTTCGCCGGGGAATCTGCTTTGATAGTGTTTTATTGGCTTCTCCAATTTGCTTTATGGCCTACGCTGGGCATCTCAAAAGTTTATTAGGCTCAAGGATTCGCTTTTTTGCTCCGATCCATGTTTTTTTTTATTTACCAGGATTCCAGTTTGCTGCGTTTTCGGGAGAAAGATGAAGGATGCCCGAGGTATTTGTTGCGTCGCACAAATTGGAAAGTTTTCGGTGAAATTTCTCCAATTTTCCGGTTACATTAAGCGGCCGTTATGGTGGAGGTCTTTTTTCCTTGAGGGAAATGTGAAATTTTCCTTCTCAATATGAGAAATATATTGTCAATCTTTTTCGGGAAAGTACCTTCCTTCAAGGCATACAATAATCAAACCATAAATGAGTGTGAGATACCGAAGTTAAGTATCTATATAAGTCAGTGAAACTAAATTTAATTTTAATGTTATAAGGAAGTTCCTCTTATCATATTAAAATTGCTGTATTTTTTAAATATGATTAACTATGAGGAGGAATTGAGAAAGCTGCCCTCCTAAATTCCAACCTGAAAGCCAAAACAATTACCTCACGTGGAGATGGTATGTCCTTGGTACTTTTTGAAGTTGATTATGTGAACTAATATAAATTTGAGAGGGGAATAAAAAGACAACTTTTACTTGAAACCACATACTCGAATCTTACACTACCCAGCCTCCAACTCTTTTCGTCATTATCAGGTATAGAAAAATAAAAACGGACATAATTCATACTTATATCAGAGCATGATGATGGGCTAGACGTTGTAAGCTAGGTCGTGGACGATTTAAGTGATTGGTTTCTACTAAAAGATCTGTTTTGTCTCATTAGGATTGCTCTCACAAAGTTAAGGCCGAAACTATGGGTTTTAACATAAATGTATTTGACAACCAACTCTTATATACGAAGAGAGTCCACTAGGTATAAAAGAAAGTCCATGGAGAGGATATAGAGCTTGGTATAACTTTGATTTAGAGATCCATTGAGATATATATGACAGTTATGAGGAATAACAAATTCTCTTTCGCTTTTGTATGACGTACTTATTTCACGCTAACTCCAATTAAGAATACATTACGCATACTTCAATGCAAATACTGACATCATTCTCATTCCTGTTATTTCCTTTTATTCACGATGAATATTCTCATTTTGGAAAAAGATATCCTTTCGCATGAATTTTGTGATAAGGTAAATGAGTAGTACCAAATTTAAAAAAATCCTCCAATAGTTTTGTCAGCGCTCCCGCACCCTCGTTGCTACCAGTTTTCGGAAACATCAGAAAAACCCGGATTACTAACATTCTAAGAAGCGCCCAATTTATAATATTAAAGCAATGCCTTTATCTTTATTATTCTAACCATGATGATATATTTTACGGTATTTAATCCAGACCTCTCTCATGTTTCCGAAACCGGTGGCAACGACGTGCAGAAAGCTGACAAAGATGGCTTTTGGAGAATTCTTAGTCTCTAATTTATTAACAGCCGTGTTACAATTTTCTATCCTTAAAAATAAGTAATATATTTGGTTTTATTTCTTCTCTCATTATCTTTATTTTCATATAGAAACAGGATCCATTCCCTTCGTAAGAGATTACAGCAATCGATTCTTGTTTTAGCAATTGTCGTGGTCGGCGTCCGACTATTTATGTTAGACCATTATCCCAACTTATCTCTTCCAGTAACTCTTTGGATGACGAGGATAAATAATTAAGCACTTACAATATATCTTCTCCTGGATATCCCGTTCCATAATCGCTTAAGCGGATGATTCAGCAGTAAAAGAAGTTGCCTGATGTGCGTGTTTGCGACACGTTTTACAGTAGTTTTCGCAATGTCTTAATGGAATTCCGCGAGGTAAGTCGACCACCTTCGTCTAAAAACTGGGGCGATGTCAGAGGGTAAATATTGCTGTCGGAGGATGAGGAAGTCGTAGTGTGGTAATTGATACTTGTCCATCATTTATGCTTGAGAATGATTCGCCCCTTGAGCTATAAGGTTTTAGAGCTCCATATGCAATTTTATGTAACCTCAGCCAATCAAGTCTCCTAAGATGCCCTTAAATGGAAATTTTGTTTTACCCCTCGATTTAATTTACTTTCCTTAGCATAATTATTCTCATATGTTACCGGTTCGGCTAATGATGATGATGATGATGCGATGAAGGTAAATTTGTTATTGGGCTCCTACTGGGATCGAACCCAGGACAGCTTCTACCATTGTCGGACTTATTACACAATACGATTTAATACTCTTTACGTTGATGATCCGGGGATAAATTGGAAATCATCAGCAGCCTATCTCCATTAAACATGCTCTTACATGAAGATTTTTTTCATTATGTCAAAGAAATGTAAAGATTTGGAGAGTGTTATTTAGCGTAATTAGAGACCTCCATAGGATAGCAAAATACTTAATTTCCTGTAGAATAATTATAGAATGTTATGTTTAGCTTTGAGTTATAATATGGGATTTTTGAAAAATCATTAGTTCAGCTTCATATGTTGCAGAATGGGGAATAAATAACTATAATAATTTCCTAAAATTATTAGTGAGCCTTCTGAAATTCTCGATCCAAATAAAAAATTAAAATGCGATGAAACGATATAATATTTTCCGTAAGACTGCTTTTATTTTACGAAGTGCTATCTTCAAATACTTTGAAGTCTGCGAGAAAGGCAAAGGAGATGGCTCTGAAATTTTTAAAATTCTTACTCTATTTCTGTGATATAGGAATATGTATCAGAATTTTTTCTTTCCTTCTCCTAAGTTTTGTTAGTAGTAAGCAATTTTAGAAGCAATAAATACTCATTAATACTGAAGAAATCTTTTATTGCTAAAATGTGATATTGAACAAGGCCATTTTATTTTAGAAGCATCATAAATATTATTTTTGAGACAATATTTATTTCTTCCAATATATCAGTTGTCTCAGAAATTAACCAAGAGTCTAATTTAGCGCAAAACACCGAGATGAGTTTCCGAATAAACGTTCCATCAAGCTGTCTACATTCTAATGTATTCCTTCCGATCAGATACGTATTAAGACATTCTCCATATGTTCAAAAGCGATTCTTCCGCAGCTGGACCTTACCGCGGGTCCTAAAGGCTTAAAATGTTTTATTACACTGCCCCACTCATTTTAAACGACGTGTTAAAAAGTACGCCTCGGAATGACATCCGAACTCAATGCGCACTCCTCACAGTCCGAATGTCATTATGCAGATGGATTCCTCTCGCCTTATCAGCGATCCAAAGGATCCAAATTTTTATGGAAACGTCTCAGTAGATTTTCGGGTCAGATGCGCTCTTGTTTATCCTTCATTATCTCCTTGACTTCCGCCCAAAGGCGAGGTCGCTCTGCCCTGAGAGAATTCGTGTGCACCAAGACATAAAATGGTGGGCTCCCGCCGTTTTCTCTCTCCTCGCACGAAATGGTGTCGCAGGTGTGAGACGGATGAATCAGGGAAGTACCTCTTGAACGGTCGGTCGTCGACCTCTTGTGAGAATTTCCCCAAATAAGGCTGCGAGTACGCGTTTCCGCCATAGTCGTCATCGACATCGCCGAGAAATCATTCGGAGCGCTAGTAATTTCAACGACTGCGATATAAAGGTCGATACCGTACGTCACCCATGAGCGTGATTGACCCGATCTTCGATATTAGAACGGTATTCGCTGGATTATCAGTTCCTCCATCCACAGTTTAGACTACATCTCATGCTCTATGAGATTGTATAACCATATTTCAAATGCATGGATAATGATTCCGTTCTTCTACAAAATATTGAAATTGCTATTTCGTTCAACATGTTATGTACCGTATTAATTTCCATTCGATTTTGTGTTATTTATAGTAATATTGCTTCACGCTGCTATACTTATTGTTGACTTTACTTTTATAGTCATAATTTTAATTTCATCGTTAAAAAAAGCAATGATAAATTCTCCAACCAATACAATGTTTAAATATAACCGTTATTAATGATCGTTTTAAATGAGACACTCTGACGTCTATATGAAAAATATCGGCACTGAATTCATGTATTAAAGTGCACTGATTCAAATGGCATAGTGCAAAACAATAAATCATTTTAATCAAAGTATGCTAATATAAGCTATTATTATTCCAGGCATTTCCTATTTAGCATAACCGTAGCTGTTAAGGAAGTTAATAGCTGTTATGAATCAATCTCTCGGATGAATACTTTCCTTATATCTAGTTAATTTCAGTTTTAATTCCGATTACTGTCAATAAACATTTGGAGAAAGTTTACCTGTTATCATAGTATTTCTTATTCGATGTCATCGCGAACTGATTGGGAGCTTCATTGAACCATCGACAATCATGTAGGTGGGTAATAAGGAAGTTAGGGAAGCTCATGAACGTTGAAAGTAAATGTAGTTTGAAAAGTAACTGTTTTAGAAGTGATTCATGGGCCATGAAACGCAAAAAAAAACATGTGAACGAGATAAATAGCCTAAAGGTATTTTGATTGAACGCACGAGGAGACTAGGATGAAATTTACGATCAAAGATATGATATACAAGTAGCATTGCGAAAAGAAAATCAAACGCTTCGCTCGGCAGACAAAGATTGGAAATATTTTACTTGAGATCTTTGACGGTGTTTGGTAATGCTTAGTCTTCATACATTAATATTTAACCAAATATATACCAATGCCGAATAATATTTGTAATTATGATTCATAAAATCTCACATTTATTATCATTTAGTAATTTTTACCATAATGACTCTGCGCTTTGTAAAACAAAAAAAATCATATGGAGCCGCTATTACGAAAATAAAATTAGTGACGCAATATTGGTAATTTTTTTAAATTTATAACTGTTAATAAGCTAACGGAAGGCACGGAAAACTATATTCAATCAAGTAAACCTCAACGTTATCCTTTTTTTATTTTCTTCCGTCGTATATCAAATCAGCTACAAACAGTGAATTTGCTCTGAAAAATCAAAGAAAAATTAGCAGCTTCTTTCCGCGTTCCATAGAAAATAGGTCATCGACTAATGTTCAGATTATTGGGCAAATACAATATTGTGATGTCTGCTTTCCTTTTGCATAGGTCAATGTAAGCTCCGGTAATTTGTTTGAAAAAGGTCAGGTGAACGCACTGTTAATGAGCTGCTCCAGAAAGAAAAAGAGCGTAGTATTTGTTGGCAGTACATCTTCATTAGAGATTCTGCTTGGTAAAGATTTTTATTTTGTTTAACAATTATTTTTAGCTTTATTTGTTTTTACTTAATTAAGTGACTGTCTGTGAGTACTTGGCAAATTAACGTTTACGCTACACGCGCAACGTCAAGTAACTCTTTGCTCTCTTTTGTGACTTCTTTCGGTGTGGTTGCTGAAGGTGTTGCTTTTGAAAAATGTACAACAATACATAAAGTAGTATAATGACTTCGGAAAGGAATAACGATAAAAAGCAACCAGTTATTGTTGTCAATATAAATTTGGATCGTTGAAATTGTATCACAATGTTTAGTGGTAAATCCCATCATCGTATCGATATCTCATTGCATGTTTCCACGCTCTCCCCCGAATCTTCTTTCTTACAGTTTCAACTCTGTCCTTACTTGGAGTCTCCGGCCTTCCTCCTTAAGGAATGCGTTTAACCTATAGGAAGATATGCCTCTTCAAACTGAACGCCTCGCCCCATTCCTCCACTTCATCTTCCTTGTTGCAGGTCTCGGCGCGGTTGTCACGTTTCTCATATGTTACAGTACAGACGTGCGCTCAAGACATGCAGGAAGATGGCGGAAGTGTGAATCGACAAGGAAGTCTCACTACTCATTACGAAATCAACTGCTTGAATTTTATTAGCTATACTGTTTGACCGGAAAAATCATCTAATCCGCTAAACTCCCCTTTCTTTCGAAATCCCCATTTTTTAATCGAGTTAACATACATGTTTTTGGCAGCCACCAATAACCCAGGCAGTTTTGATTTCAGGATATTCAGAAATATTTCAATGCTGACAAAAGGTTGCTCTACAGCGTAAAACGCCTCTTGGTCTTCTCGAGTAACACGGATAAAATTTGCTTTCTTGGCTGCTCTCGTAAGTTAAGTGGAAACCAATGTCGAATTATCTATCAAATAATGACTTGCTAGGCAATGCTTTATTAAATTAGTAATTTAATATTTGTTTTTAGAAATAAATTCATCTTCCGATTACTGTTCTCTTTGTGGATTGTATTTCATTTTCCATTGAAAACCTTAACATTCAGAATACAACAACTATTTTCTCGTCATCATATAGTTTTGAGGATACCCAGAAGTGCTTGCATAAAACTATGAATATTTTGTGGCAACTTGACAACCCGTTGTGTCTCTATTACTGTAAACAAACCATCTTCCCAACTAATTTAAAAAGGCGATACTGGTTACTACTACTGTTTCATATTGGAAGCTCAATACTGTGAGCTCTAATATATCAAGGAAAGTTATAGTACGTAATTAATATTTGTAAATTTACCAATTTTTGTCCCGTAGTTCGTTTATGTCCATAATTCAGATTCGGTGCAATTACTTCCGTAAGTTCTTTTGGACTATGTTCTTATTTCAACTAGCGGTTAATCAAAGTCCAAAAGTCTCTGTATACCAGTATGGTTTAAATCAGAGGTGAAGAACTTGCGTCCCTCTAGAGGTTTCGGCCTTTTTGGGATTTCAATACGGATTTTAGTGATTCCTTAAAACAAATCACCGTTGGTAAATAACATTGGTTTCTAATCTTGCTCAAAATGAAGTGGAACATATTCAGTTTTAGCACACTCAGCGAATGAATTCAATTATCTCATTTCACTAAACCATTACAAGGCAGCCAACACGCAATTCAAGAGCGGACTGATGTGTTCACTCGGATGGTAAAGTGGTCTCTCGATGGAAAAAGGTTCCTCATCTCCGTTATAGACAATTAAGGGCATTCCGGGCATATATCGCGGCTTTTTTTCAATTCCTGAAACAAATGCTCTCACTCATAATTTTTTATATCATTCTCGTTATAAAATATATGGAAATATTTTCCTTAGTGGTCAAAATCGTTTTCCTCCAAGAGATTTCCCGGTGAAAACATTTGAATAAACTGCTTAAATGCTGTATGACGGTTTCATATGACGCCCGAATGGTTTCTTATGCATCAAAATTGTACATGTGTCCTTCCGATGAAATAAGGTTCCACATCTCTATGCTGTAAGAATAGAGAAGACTCGAATGAAGTTAGCGCATGATGACAGTTTCTCTTTTTATTGTGCTTTACTATCACGATCTAGAAAATCAACCGAATTATATCATCCACTCAAAAATCATATACTGTTCAATTTCAAGAAAATGGAGTATACTTGGTGATAATAAGTTCCTCCGGCCATTGGCTATGCGTCTTAGCGTGCGCTGCTGTGGAACGAAAGTACCGCGCATGTCCGCCTCTTCGTTGGGTGTGGTTATTTGCTCCCCAAACACGCAATGAAAACCTCTCGAGGGTCATATCTGGTACCGTAGTCAAATAATGTTATAGCGTGGTTCGCCGGTCGCCCATTTACCAATCCCCTTGTTTTGCTGAGAGATCGTCAAAAACCCTTTCAGACTTGAAAACGAGTCCTTTTCGGTACACATTCTTCCAAGGGTAGTATAACTACTCTGCCTACGAAAATTTTTATGAAATGAAATGTCACGGTATCTAACTTTACGGAAACAAGGATTTTTGTTGGAGGAATTGTGAATACTAGAAAACAGACCGGACAAAAACGAAAAATTTAAATAAGACTTAATCGTAAAGAGTATCGAATGGGTTACACAGCCTTTCAATTTCGAAACGGTTAAGTATAAAACAATATAAAATCAACGGTTTTTAGATGAATATTTTGTGAGACATTAAAAAAAAACTTAATGAGTTAACTTTGGAAAGGAATTGATATTTCATATTGATCGTTAAATGGTTTATTTACATTTCGTAATTGAAAGTGAATTGAAGAGGTTTCCATAAATTTGCAGGACAAAAGCGATTATTGTGCTGTGATTTTTCGCAGTACCATCAAAGCATTTTGTAGAAAATATTCAAATGTGTGATTATCTCGCACAACTTATTTCTATTATCGTGTGTCTGATGCGCTTCGAAATTTACTAGATTAACAAGAAAAGGTATTGCTTTGCACGATGATGTCGCGCACCTAGGAAAATTCCCTAGGAAGAACGGACATGAGAAAAGTCTGACAAGATTGGGACTCAAACCCAGAGCCATTAAAGGAACCCTGGGGCTCTGGCTGCTTTGGCGCCTCGACATAAGCCCTTTGAAGACCTTCAAGGATGTTCAAAGTGAATAGTAAACGAATTATACCAAACCCCTACATCCCAAGCGCCCCGATACTACGTTTGCCTCGCTTCCCTTTTAGATGCAGCCATGTAAATATGAAGAAAAAAACAGTGATGTTCATGAACATGTTATTAGATATTTCAGTTAAAAGTTTTTTGTAGACATGATCTTTACTTCTCCTTAAAACGCGAAGAGAGATTTTTTAGTATATTTAAATACTACACATGTGATTGAATAAGCTTTGGTACAGTTACTGAGGCGCTAAACTATATTTTGATTCACGTCATTGAAGCTTGGCGTTTCCGCGTTTCCACGTAAATTCACACCCGGTGTGTGACCAGTGTCCTTTCTCACGTTACGGAAGCTCAGTATGTTGCGAAACAGGACTTTTCTAACTCTTTCGGTCGAGTCATCCAAAAACCAAACGTCCACCCTCGGGCCGTTCTCCCACGCCCTGTCCTCCATGTTGGTTTCCCACATTCGCGTGTGTCGTTTCAGGAAAAATTCCTTCTTTTAATGAGGACACGTGTCCATTTCGACAGGAATGGTCCCAGTGGTCTCTTGGTGTGCGTGCTCGCTTCCTTTTCACTTCAACGCTAATACGAAAGGGGTTCTGTTGGAGGAATTCCCCAGCGAGGACTCATCCTATTCGCTCTGAGAAGGAAGAAAAGCTGTGTTTGCAGCAGAAGGGTCTCGAGTCGTATGTCTTTTGTTTCTAATAAAAATGACGTGCTTCGTGCGTGTGGATGGGGAATTTTGTCTGACGGCACGCGGAGGAGTGGGCGGAGGTCAAAGGACATTCCACAGACGTCCTTTCGCTTCCGAGGAATTCGTTTTACGGAGGTGCGAGCTGTGTGAGGCGATCTTTGTTGCGTTTCGTCTCTTTGTGCTCCAAAGACCAGTTGCCCGTCGTGGTGACTCACTTCCATTCATCTCTCGTAAGCGAAATAATGACATCGTTCTGTTGACAAAACCGACATCTGCGGAAAAATGGCGATGGAAAAGTTTCTGAGATACTCCAGCATAGTGCCTACCTTTTAGTTAATCTTTCTACTCTTAATGAACATGAATGAAGGAGCCGAACAAGACGGTCCTGATAGAATCAGACTTTTTTATGCCCGTATTCCTACTAACTCTATTTGGAAAAATATTGATCACAAAAAAGAGAAACCTAATGCAAATATTGGCTAAAGAATGGAGGAGAGGAATAGTGAATTACTATGTACTGAATCATTATTAACTTGTTTCTACGTAATGGTTACGATATAATGGATGTGGCGAACGTCCGATCGTATGATATGCTGTAAATGACTCCCATCAGGAGTCTGAGAGGGTGGGATGTCTTGCTGCGTGAAGAATCTCTATGGTAACGCTAGTGGCTCTCTTGAAATGCTTTTCTTCAGATCAGCAGAATTTGGGTGGTTTGATGATAAAGACGATGATGTTTTGATACTACCTATACCCTTCAAGCTCCCTTGAACAATACAGGCCAATATCTGGAAATTCTTCTGAGCTCTAAGTTATTTTTAATATAATATAAAAGAGTTACACTACTGTTTACTTTAGGATAGAAATTTCGAAAGTATCTCATCCAATTTTCGAGGTAGAATAATCCTGATCTTTCTCTGTATCCTCGCCCAAGGAATTCCTACAGGATTGATATGACATACATTCCACACATATATAAGCTTGACAAAATTGACTTGCCTCAGAATGGAGGGTTCCTCTGCTAATCAGAAATATTTTCTATACACGAGATTCTGTTAAATTCATGATATAATTGTATGGTCGTTATAATAATATGTGCTCCTATTACACCTATATCATGGAATATTCGTTATTCTAGTAATTATGTCGTTATATCATAGTTATTCAAAATATTTCAAGAATCCATTATGCAATAAGGTTACAATGTATGCATAAGAGGAAACATTCTGTAGATGTAGATTGCTTCGTTAATTGGAAGAAATAATTGCAAGTTTTCTCATGAGCACCAAGATAACAAACCTCAACTAATTTTAAATTCAGATTTCCATAAAATTAGGAAAATTACCCGTGAACACGCTTTCTTGTATCAATTTTATCAGTTTATCTCCTTCGTATTCCATTCACACCTTCCTATCGCAAGATCGTTGCGCAGGTTACGCGAGAAAACAAATTTGGGGCGAAGATATTCATTGAATGAATTATGAACTCCGTCTGGCGTAAAATCTTAATGATTCCGAACAGGTCGTGGCATAGGATTATCTTCGGCAAAAGTGGAAATGAGGCTCCTTTATTAAAGTCTGCCTTGAAGCATTTCAGGAGTACGTAAATTATCTCATAAATCTTTAAGGTTTTTAGTTGATTCATAATTGCGCCCTTACTCCAGTTTATGTTCTCAAATTGAAAGCGATCCGAAGATAAGGGCCCCTTCTCCAAATTTTTCTCAGGTGCTAAATTTTCTCGAAGGAAAGTTAACATCGTATTTTTGGACTTATCACGAGATGATATGAGATGATTTATTATTCCCGGAGGCATTAGTTGGTAAACGTGGAGGTTGTTGGTCAAATATGCATCAAACTAGCATTGGTCAGAAAATCAGTATATAATGATTAATGCTTTAAAATAATAAAACTTGCGGAAAAAATTATGGTATATAATCATATAATTTCAGAGAAATAAAACTGTTTTAAAGAGCGAGCGAGTAACCACCATGTACATACAAATATTTACAAATAACCGTTCATGGAATAAACTCATCCAAGTATGTAATATATGCAATTGGTGTTGAGTCTCTCAAAAATCTTTGATTTCTTCTAACGAGTAACAAATAGCTGCATTGTGATTTAAGTATATTGATAAATCTATCTTAAATTTTAGTAGATAATTATTACGTTATTTTTAAGAGGCAATATGGATCTCTAATGACTTGTTTGCTGGATGCTATCGTAAATACACTTTCATACTATATATCCTGGGTGGGAGGCGTATACTTATATTTGTTTTTCATTAGGTTTATGTTTGCGGTTTTAAGTGTACAACTGTTTTTCTCCAAATCTATTATATATAGATGCTTCTCCGGATTCATTCATGATATACCCAGATACCCAGATAGGATACTAATTCACAGGCTAAACTACTGGCGTCATTGACTCGAAATTTTTACCACGTATTGGCCATAACGTGAAACCCCCAGGAAAAAAGCGACTTTGATCCTCAGTGTCATAGGTTCGATTCCAGAGGGGCCCAAAGTCCCGATTTTTCCCGTTTAAATGCATTACCGTGATTTTCGGGAATAAAAAAAAAATATTTTTTGGATAGGTAGAGAAATGAAACTCAAGGAGCCTATATATATGGTAATGATCTATCGAAATCATAAATGAGTTTTACGGAAAATATCCTAAGTTCGATGCTAGGTCGAGGCAAAAATCGGCCGTTTAAAAAGCATTGTGGCGATTTTTATGATTTTTTTTGGACCCTTTCCCGATGGCATGGATTCTTGAAATTCGGCATGAGGTTGGAGATCATAAATTTATCTCATAATCAAATTTTTTTTATTCGCTGATGGTCCTTGGTTCGATCCCAGAGGGCCATTTACATTCCTCAATGCATTTCTTATGGAGATAACGGAAACAAATTTTAGGTACTTCCCGGCATGATATCGATTTCAAATTTTGCACAAGATAAGATCAAGTCCTTTAAAATCATACTGTGCATTCACAGCGTAAATGTATTTCCTGGGTTCGACACCAGGCGTCTCTTATATCAGTAGTTGATCCGATTTTTAATAATTATTTTGAGCCCTATCCCAATAATATAGAAACTTGAAATTCGGCAAATAGATAGAGATCAAAAATAACTTTCATGAACATGTTTTAGATTTCCAAGATCGTCCTTGGTTCGAATCCAGAGCGCCATTTACATTCCTGAAAAGTAGAACGTCGTTTGAGGCAGTTGTAGCCAATATTTCTGCTTGAATTTTCACACATAGTAAGAGATGGTGATTTTCTGTTGTGCTATATAGTAATCTTACCAGGAAGACCCGGGTTCGATGCCAGACAATTAAATTGCAGCGAATTTTAAGAATATTTTCAATACCTTTTTTTTTCTTTTGAGGGCCGTCCCGATATGATGCCGACATGAAATTATTGTTGTCGATCTGCTTGCAGTATGCAAGCTACATTTTACTCGTATCTTCATAAGTATCGAATTCTTATTTCAGTACCAGTTATTGGAACATTTTTCATTGCGAAAGACCATAGCATCTGTAAATCCAGTGCATAGTATATTTTTAATTGCTCTGTTCCGAACGAATTAACTTTTGAAAATGTTATGATTTAATATGCTTGATTCGATTAAAAACAGTACATAACTTTAGAGAAAAATAACCCCGATAAATGGATGAACTACGTTTTTTCATAAGTCTTCAATTGTTTTTAGACGTTACTCATCTGTTCCATAATCACATTGCTTTTCCCTGACCCACTCCTTTGGCCACGTCTAACCCATCGACCGGTCTAGATGTTACTGCAAAGGCGGAACATCATTAACCTTAGTTTTGGGATCCGAGTCTGCTCGAGACGATTGAAAATCTTTAAGATGCCGTTGAGGACAAAACGGTGGGGAAGGCCAATAAAAATTAAGTCGTTTCTGGTTGTGGTTACAACCAAGCAGAGAAAAAGGCATCTCTCCTTCTTCCACTCCTACCTCAAGAGTAAAAAGGTTTGAGGAAAGGAACGGAAAAGTCAGAGGATGTGTTGCAGATGTAAGTATTGAATGGATTCACAAGCGACTTGGCTTTGATAAGCGAAGCTGTAAAACGGACATTGACAGAGGTATCTTTACGTAAGGTGGTGTCTCAATTCACGGATATTGCAAATCGATTAACGACTTTTGACGAGATTTGAATGAGAAATTAGAGCTATAGCGTACAGAATAGACGCTCGTTGAATCATATTTATTGAATATGATTAAAGGAGTTAATTTTAATGATTAATCATCAATGATTAATTTACAAACGAAATAAGAGTTAGAAATGATGGGAACACATTTTAATTTCAATAAATTGGAAACTGTTCTGTCAAAATATCATCTGATATCTACCTATGTCTGATATTATTTATTTAATCTTTATTTTTATTAAATAGCCATGGATAATATATTATTTATCATATGTATGGATTTGGTAATCTTATACATCCATAATAATTTCGGAAAATGAGAAAACAAACCCTTTTAAAGGATTAAGCACCATTTCTATAAATATGTTTTATGAAAAAGTAATACGATTCTTAAACACATAGTAACAATAAACTGCACACCATAAAAAAATTAAAAGTATTTTTGTTTACTTTCCAGTAAAATTTCTTAGGATTTTAAGTTCTTAGCTTTCAGAAGCTTCAACGAGACGGGCCAAAATATTTTGATTCTTATTCATTCATAAAAAGAGAATGGTCATATGAGGGTTATCGTTCACTTAACTTTTACTTTTCACGAATTTTATAATTACATTAGATCTGATCTTTTAATCGGAAATATCCACAATAACATTCACAAGAACTTCCTACTATCACGGTATCTTTTACTTCGCACCTCGGTACCTGGAGTGGTACAGGAATCGTTCATGTTACAGTACGAACAAATTTCAAATTAGTGCCAATTAAATTCAAGGTGGAGTTTTGTATACGATTCGGCAGTTATCGTTGAGTGTTTGGCTCCCGCTTGAATTTATTCCGCATATTCAGCCGATCTCTCTAATTTCACGAAAATTATCGCTATACATATGTAATATTGACGGATTTATTAGGCATCATGTGACGAAATTTTAACTTGGCGTTGGAGTGAGATGATTCCTTTGTCTCGAATAACTTTCCTCATCGGCAAATTTTTAACATTCCTAGCGTGCGTGGAGCATTTTTAATTTTCCTTTCAAGGAATACATTTTTATCTTTCGTTCTTATAACTATTTCATACATACCTTTATCATTGTTAGACACTTTCTTTCCAATTATATATTGATCTCTTATATGATCAAAAAGGAAATGTTCATATTTAAAACGAGTTAGTTAATAAAAAAGATTTTTTCTTAGGAGCATCATTTTTCAGAAAATGAAGTTGAGTCCGAAATGAACTGCAAAAAGATAATAAATTCATTCCTAAATCCTTTATTATATATTTAAAAAAATTGAGAATGATTTGAAAGTTGCTTTCTGTTTTTCATCTATTTCATATAGGTTTCAAGAGCTTTTCATTTTCACCATCATGAGGATGATCTTATATGTCGATCGAAACCATGATCGCGAGTGAATAAAATTACTGTGCTAAAGGTTATAAGTGTTCTTCTTCTTTTCTCAAATCTCACTATGTTTTTCATGCCATGTTACTCTACGTGCAGTTTGTCGCATGTTTCATGTATCTTTGATTGTATCACTTCGAGTAAATTTGCGACTTAAACGAAGAATATTTTGTTTGGGACTAAATCAATAATATCATTTTTCTACTTAATGATATGTAAGCAGCCATATAGATACCTTTTGTTATTATCTTGCCATATTGCACCTCGATTAATCAATTACCTTACGTTAATTCACCTACTTGTAATTGTAAGCGATTGAATAAATTTAACCTTTTGGATGATAAGTGAATGTGCCCTTCGGATAGGGAAATTTCTCTTGGTTTAACGATTCGCAATTTCATCAGCTATCGTAACAAATAGTATCAGCCACTTTAATCGTTGCCTCCAGCAATTAGGTTGCGTCAAGTAACGCGGGAGCAAGAGTAAATTTTCCTTCACAGGGAAAGCATTCGGTCGCATCTGCCGGTGAAGCACTCCAGAGGAATAGGATAGGCATAAAACATGAATACATATATCAAACGACGGCGCTCTCTATCACCGGTACTAGTTTCCGATTTTAATGCTTGCCGCTAATGTCCTCGACCAAATTGAACCCAGTTCCGCTATCTCCCCATCTCTCCGCTTTAACGTCTTCTCTCTCTTCGGACGCCTTCTCGGCCGTTGAAGTCTCCTCCCTGACTCCTACTAGTGTTGACCGAAGGGGAGGTCTTATTTTTAGAAGGCGCTCAAAAACTCATGACTAGATATCCTTGAAACCGGTCTCTCATATAATGGGAAGAGCTCTCGGTTCTTTTTATTTGTTGGTTCGGGAATAATACGCGCTCTTGTCTGATAGGGCTGAATCGTCGTCTGATCGATTTATCGGTTCGGGTTGGAAATTAGGCGATTGGGATTTAATTTTGGTGTCGGGTCTAATAAATTGGAGGGTCGTTTGCTGGTTCTTTATTTCCTGATGTTTCACTCTTGGTTTGTCGACGTGCTGAGGGGTCCTCCTCTTTGTGCTCAGGAGCTTATTAACTCTTCTGCGGGCTTTAATTGTGGACATCCGTTCCTTAGTCTTTTTATTTTGGACTGATATAGTCGCTATATTGTGTAACGAAGCTCTCTTACTGTGTGATTGGTAGCATTCAGAAATTAGGTTTATCCTTGCTATTTAAAAATCTATTTACCAGTGATTGCTACTCTGTAATATGTAAGTAACTTGGAAGTTGTCTTACTACTACTAAATAATTAAATGCAGGACATGTATCAGGATGAATCCAGAAACTGCACATATTTATAAAACTTACTTTTATATAAGAAATTCAGATTTGAGCCATTGTTTTATTTCTTCCTTAGGAATTGAAATGAAAGAAGAATTAATGTTTCCACTGAATATACAGCAGCAATTTACAAAAAAGTAACATGGTGATCATACTCGGTATGGTGTATAGGTTTACAGAATTTCAAGTTTATCTGTTTACTCGAAAAAACAAACACAGCGTAACACGAAACGAGGACTCAGGCTATTATTTCTCAGTTGAATTTGTGTGATCACCTTTATCTTCAATATTAGAAATTTAGATAAAACCAATCCGTGGTAAATGAGATACATCTTTAATGCTATGTCTTCTAATTTTATTTAACAATTCATTATTGTGGTTAATTCATTTTATCATGTACCCATGCACAAAATATGCCCATACCGATAAAAACATTTACCTTTGATGTAGACAACTTCCACATACTGTTGAACGGACTACAGTAGGATGTAATAGTGATTTTGAACACTATTATTTTCCTCGAATAGAGTTGCAACTTAACATAATGTTTACGTACTAATAAATACTTTCATACTATCACTTTTAATATTCTCTGCTTGATTTTGAACACTTTCTCGTATCGTTTTCCTTTCCTTTCAGAGGTGGAATGTTTACTTTGTTCAATCTTGGTACAGCTAATAGCAAAAAAAAGTTACCACCCCTGACCCACCAAGATATTCTAAGTCCAAATTTCGGGCCGGCGAGCCTTTCTCTCGAAAAGGGAGGGAGAGAAAAGAAAGATGGAGAACATGGTACGTAACGCTAGCTCGGCTCTCGCGTTTGGATGGTGAATTTTCGTTATTTATATAATTATCATTTACTACTATCCATTATCTGCCGCAACATTTGATGTGTTAACGCGTACTATTTAATTTGACGACGATCAACTGGAAGATAACTAAAGAAATGAATCGAATTGAATGCAGCATTCAAAGTCACTCTCACTTTAATTTTCGATAACAGATTATTAAATCATTTCCAAAACAATACAAATGAATTTAACTGAATACAACATTCGGTATCAAATTAACTCACATTTCGTTTTTCGAAAATCGATCGTATAAATCACTTCCAACGATTGATTATGCTCATCAATGTGAACGAAACCAGCAACTTTTCTCTTCTTCCTAATTTCAAATAGGCCAAAAAGCAGGATCTCGGATTCAAAAATGGCATTTGTCGTCAGGGGGACCGGCTGTTTATACTCACAAAACTTTTCGTGTATTCCGTAAAATATCTCAAAAATTCAATTCGGAAACAACAATAAACGACCAAAATAAGGTTTTCTATTCATTTTCTCTGCTATTGGTTCTTGTCTCAATCTCGTATGACTATTATTTTTAATTTAATTTTGCAAAAGAAATGAAGCATGCAGAGACAAAAATGAACTTTACGTGCATTTCTCACGGAAATGCTTTGACTCGTCTGGGATCGAAGCAAGGACGAAGTGTCACCATTTTTTACAATATAAACACTTTCGTATATATATATATATATATATATATTTGAATGCAATGTTCTGTAAAAAATTCAAGTCAATCGACCGAGTGGTTTTCGAGTTTTGCGGGCACAAACATACGCAGGCTGAATTTTAATATATAAGATATGTGCATGATTCGGTAGATCACTGTAATTTGATTGCTTTTAGACACCTTTCGTTTAACTTTCCCAATTGAAAATCGTTCTATTATCAAGAGAAATAAGTAAGGAATAAACACAAGGAAATAAAAGTGCCAAAACTTCCACACAGAAAGTCGTATAACTTTGACAAAATTATTTATTTCTTTGTGTTTAGTTACCTATGGAGTTCCTCAAAGTTAAAGCTCATTCGATTGATTTAAATAACGAATATTCTTTTCTAGATTACCATTTCCCCTTACTCTCGTGACTACTATAGATTGTATAATCCATTAATTTGTAAAATTAAATTATCCTGATAACAACACAGTAGAAAAATTCACACAATTAGCTTCGACGCTTACTATCACTATCTTCAACATTTACATAAATACGCGATCCTCCATATGGCATGTGCCTGGAGAAAAGAAGGGAACAAAAATGTTACCTGCCCTTGAAAGGGTAGAATACCGGGAAAACTGTTAAACAGGACAAAACGAAATAGGTGGGGGAGAAGGGCAAGATAATCCTTTTGTTGCCAAACAGGAATGGAAAGGAAAAACTTTCTCGTTAGGAGAAGAGTATTTGAGTTGCAATTTGCTTGATTCATTTTGATGTTATCTAAACTAATGTGTTCGCTAGCCTTCTCTGATATATGTTTAATTTTTAGCTCGCAATTAGAAGAATGACTCGAAGAAATAAATCTCTCATAAAGTGGGACTGCAGAGCAACAGATTAGAAATATTGTATGTTCTTCGGCCTAAAACTTACGAGATCTCACTGTTTATCTGATGTGGATTAAATGAAAATAATAATAAATAGCTTGATGAAACCACTGTCCTAAAAATTGGATCCATGGATTCCATATCGTTTCAAAGTAATGGCTTCCAGTAAATACAGTAGTAAATGGCCAGCGGTAGACGTCCTTTTGGTAAAATTCTCGAAATTTTATTTCTCAAAAGTTACTCCTCTCGTATTTTTAGCTATTTATTGATCAACGAATCACCTCCGAAGAGTATTACAATTTGTTTATTTCAAAGTTCTCAGTATTTTAAGAAAACCATCTTTTAATTATCAGTTATGGAAAATGATAAGACCGCTATCCGTAGATCTGTTACTTTTGCATGACAATGGGTTAATCGAGGTCTAACCCAACCTTAGACTTGGCTAGAGGTATGAGTTTTTAGTACTCGACACAGAATGGGCAAGTTATTGCGCGTGTGTTACAGTAATGACGATTATAATTGAGTTTAAATACGTATTTAAATGACATCCTTATTTTTTATTTTATAAACTAGGTGAGATATACTAGCAAATTTTATAAGTGAATCAAGATGAGTTTAACGTTTTGGCTATCATCAACACTGAGAGAAAAAATATATTCACTTGCTTTTGGTGTTTTTTATATTAATTTTAAAGGTTCTTAAAATCTACGAAACTAATAACTGTGTCTATCTTTTAATGGAATAAAAGAATTGAAAACCCTATACATCCAATGATAGTAATAAAAAAGAACCAAAGGAACGCTAGTTTACGCAAATAGCTATCTCTTAAATTTTCCCGTTTTGTTGTTGATTGATTTGTAAGGATGTCCCAAAGGTTTATGAAAAACATTGGTTAGAAGAAATAGCGAAAAAGGCCTGAAAAGTTGAATGTAAATATTGAGAACGTAATATTGGAATTGGCATTTTACGAAGCTTAAGTTTCTACGGGAGTGATCTTTCTATGGTTAATATATGTTTAATTCTACTGCTGAAAGCAGAGACGGTCCGAGACATGGGCAGTCTGGGAGACCGTTCCCAGTGTTTGTGTGCTCTTCTCAGATCCCTTGAAGATTCTCAATGATAAAATTATACGCGTAGCTTACGGAATTTTAACGATTACACCCGGTCACAATATTTAGTTAAACTTTCTTTTATCCATTAAGAGGAACTAGTTCTAAACGTCTGCCTGCCCAGAATATCAATAATCTTCAGATTACCCCTTCCCGATGATTGTAATCAATTTCCTTCGCAATGGATGCAGCTTTCTTTGGTTCAAGTTCTCTGAATAATTTCCTTATAGTCAAATTGATTGAAGAAGCCGTTACTTTGTGAAACAGCGTTAAATAAGAAATTTTGAATCTTTGTCCTTAGTTATTTCCGCCATTTCTTATAGTCGTTGAGCAATGACTATATTTTTACGGAAATTACATTTAGTAAAACTACTAAATCAGGCGTAATCAATTTGAGTTGCCCTTACATCGGTAACAGCCGTTTAATAATTAGAATTTAGGCTTCGTATTTTCCCTTTCCTTTTTTTTAATGAGAGGCCAGTTAAGTCCATCAGCCATTATCAGATACAGCACTAGAAATACTGACATCTCATACTTATTACCCATAATTACTCTTAAATAAGATGGATAAAGCTTCCATTCTGGGGAAATATTTCTTATTGTCAGGAGAATCTATTACTGCTGAATATTAATGCTGGTTTCATGGGCCTCGCCTATTCTTCCTTAAAACTTTTTGGTTTAAAGATAAGGAAGACATTTACGATATCTTGAAGGTGCAGAAATTTAAATGTGTGAATTCCTCGGCATTTATGATTAACTGGCGGAAGCTCTAATTATATGCATGAATGTATGCAAATTGTATGCATATTTTTATATGCCTACGTGATTATATCCTACTAATTTTCGAAGCAAAATAAATTTACAGTGATAATAAATAATTTCGACTATGATAGGTCTATTGTTAATGGTTTATGAATTTTGGATGTAAATGAACGATTTAGAAGTAAGTTCACATAACACCAAATGCAGTAGGTAAGGAAAATGAAACTTGAACACTGCCACAAAAATCGGAACTTTTTCGAATGGTTGATCTCATTTACATTCTCTCTGGCTGAACCATTGAAAAAATATTTTTCCGGTCACCTTCTAACCTGCATTATTTTCTCTTAAAATAGCTTACATCGTTTTCTCAATCATGTAATTGAACCATTTTCTCAATCTTATAAACAGCCTACATCCCAGGATCTGTGCACATCACTTCTGAGCCTGTTTACCAAATTATCTTTACATTTTTAGATGTATTGCCTTAGTGTTGAAGAGAATCAGCATTCTCTTCTTAGTAAGCATAAAATTTTCCATATCCCCATTGTTTATTTTCCTATCATCGTCTCCATGCTTTATGTAAAAAATATATAAGTAATTAACTGTAACACCATTCATATTCCTTCATTGACGAACTTTTCATTATATTTCCGTCCACATCTAAGAATGGCATTTTCAAGCAATTTTCTATCTCACACAAATACCCTAAGAGATGCGTCGAATTTTAGTCGGACTGAAAACGTATCCTGTCACCACTGCATGGAAGACCCTTTTTCTTTCCTCTCTCACCCCCACGGAGAAGCTACCTTTGTTTCGTCGAGAAGGCCGGTATGAATGGCACTCATATACCGTTATGTAGACGAAAACAAGGAGAGCAGAAATAGCACCAAAGGGGACTGACCGCTGAAATCCGTAGTAGCAGATTTAAATTTATTATTCATGCATGAGTGCATTACGTGTATATTTTAAAAATGGAGTTGTTATGTCTAAAATTGTTGGCTCATACCTTTTTCCAATGTTGAAATTATTAATCGTTTTAGCATTCAAACATTTATTACGGAAAAGGTGTAAATGAAAGGAATTAAATAATTAGAAGTATATTATTCAATTCTTTTGGTGCTTGACTCGACTCTGCGCGACTAGTCCTTCTGATTTAATTATTCAAAAGAAATGTTCGCACATACAATATAAAGCGGTTTGCTAAAAGACTACAGGTTCGATAGTAGTAAGTCCTAAACGACCGGAGCCCTCGGCTGAGTATCCTTCAAGAATATAACTCTGTATAGACAATAATTATTTGATATATTCCTTAGCTGTGATTTACATGACGAAATACGCGACAACATGACCCTATTCTCAACGATAATGATTTTCGCAGCCCGATGGCGAAAAGATTATTGCGAGATTATAGCGAGGACAGATGGCCTATACTGATATCATCTCACATAAAGTATAAAGTGTGCTACTATTTAAATTATTTAAATCAAAATTCCCTGCAAATGTAAATGGCGTCCAAACAACGTGGCGACTTTCACAAATTCGTTTTCAATGAAAACTAGCAACTTATTTCCTATTTGAATTCCACTATCACATATCATTATTTTTAATAGCAGGTATTGTTTCATTATTACCCCATTTTTATTCTTATTACATTTTTTTAATTTCCCCTTCTTCCGTTGACCTAATTTACAGTAGTTCATATTCTCTTAATTATCGTATCATAATCTTTACGAAAACGATCATCCTGCGGGCATGTGGAGCATTAACTGAAATAACCAATTTCATTCTAAATCTGCATTGATGGAATATTTTATGTTAGGAGGAGATATGAGCAGCCAAAGTAATTCATGTCCAATATTTTATGAAGAAGAGCGAATTACGCTTGAGATTCAAGCCGATTTAACGAAATACGAATTTAATACTTTCATAATACAATACTGCTTCTACCGCAGCAAAAGCAATGACTTTCAGCAATTATTTATAAAATATATATCGTCACAAAAGCCTTCAAAACGTGCCAGGCATAAAGAGGAAGACGAAAAGCGCGCTCTAAACAGAGAATCTGAAAGACTCGCCCTTCTCGAGTTATGCTGGTTGCATCGAAGGTGGTAACTTTTTTATGCTGCTAGCTGTACATTCAAAATTCTATACATTTTTTGTCACGCTCACATTTCGATAATTTACACTTTTTAGCTCCTCTTTAAACTAATTACCTTTGTTTTTAAAATGCAAAGTATTTACGGTAACTCGACGTCTTAATGGAGTTTAATTCCTTTCTGCATAGATTTAAAGAGAGAGAATGTTAATCGGAAAAGTAGCGTTCGCGGACGAATCTTGTGCTCATCTCTGAAGGTAGCTAATTTTTTGCCACTTGGTTTGCCCACTTCCCTACTTACCAAGGATGATGCTCTTTCCTTCAGAGCAGACGTTAAGCAGTTTGACCCTTATGAGTGATTTACCCATTAAGAACGCCTCTTTCATTTCACTTATTGGAGGTCCCATTCTACTTTCTTTTGCCGGAAACATCCTTCGACTTTTCCGCTCCCCAATTTACTCCATTTTTTCATGATATTTGCCAAATGGTGGCTCACGGACTATTAATATAAATGTACTCGATCCGAGATTTAATTAATTTTTGTTTTCATAGATTCTTTTTACCCATAGCCAACCAACGTATAAATCAAGGCTCAAACCCAGAATAAAATTGTCTTATTTGTAATATAATGGCTTAAGGTCATAATTTTTTATTCTTTTTGGTGCCGTAAATATTAGACTTTATTTTCGCGGTTTGAATTTATTCAGTTTTTCATTTCCCCAGAAAATAAAGTTGCCACTGTATTTCGCAACATGACTAATTCAACCAATTTTCCTTTTCTTATATTGATTATGTAAAGCAATATAGCTGAAACGGAAATTGCCCAAAGTTTTGACAGTATTAAGCGCTTAGTTGGAGTTCCTAATTTGATGATGCCTAGGAGTCGTCGTGAAAGAAATGTCTTGAATCAGCGGAAATCAGATTATCAACAAGATTTCAAATGATTATTTGCTTGAAATATTCAGAGTAAAACATCAAGTATATATGTAGATTGCGAACATTTCATTTTCTCCTTTCACTGACATTGCTGATTTTACTTGAACACTGACAATACTACAACATTGAGTTGTGATTCTTATTCAGCTTCAATTCCTATTTTCAATCTCGAACCAAAAGGTGGCGTTGATTATGGTATGAGTTATAGTCTAATTCTAGCGCGTCATCCCATTAGCAAGGACATAGCCTAACCAGGCGGTATTCACCGTGGGTTCCACGTTGACAGATCATCGACTTCCACGCTGTCGTAATCGGCCTTCCTAGATAATGCTCTTTCTTCATTCATTTAGCTACTCACATCCATCCTGATGCTAGGTGAGCAGCAGTAAATGTTGACTCCCACAGGGAATCAAACCCGGCACCACTTTGTCCGAAAGTGAACGCATATACCCAGTCTGCTCTGGGATTGTGAAAGTAGAGTACTGTCTAGGATTTATACATTAAGTTTCCCATGAGAATAAGTTCCAAATGGTGAAACGTTATTTTAATTTAACATATTTTAATAACAAAGTAATGGTTGAATTAGCTACCTGATCTGATGAGCTGTTAATACTCAATTGTTGGAAACAAATTCTATAACCTTTTTTGCCCAATAATTTCCCTATAGGCTTATTGGTCCATTTCGAAAAATTAAAAATTGATAATATTATTTGCATTAAATATATTTGAATATTCAATTTTTCAGAAAAGTTAAAGAATATTTTGGTTAGAGTTTGTAACTTTTCCCTGTAAACATTTTCTTGATTTCATGTTTAGAAATTCGCCATTTCGTTTGTTAAACAAAAGAGCGGATTACTTTACCTATAATGTTGAAAGATTTCTATCCCTTGCTGAGCTGAGATAAACTGAGTTGTTTCACATGTTGAGAGATATTCTCCTATTGGTGGCGATTTGCCCGTGCGGAATTACGACAGAAAAACAACACTTATAATAATAATAATAATAATAATAAAGGGACTTAATTTGGACTTTTTAAAGCCTATAAAAAATAAAAAAATACAAATATATAAATTTATATCGTATAATAAGTTACAAAATGAAAATGGATACTATTATAATACAATCTTATACAAAGTACAAATCTATGAATCTATTTAATATAATGCAAAAAAAATCTGATGTGGCCAACACATGACTTTCTCCATATTTATTGAAAACAGAAGCCTATGCCGGTAATATATAAATAATTCCAAAACAATGAGTGTTACAGGAAAATGTTTCATACAAGCTTTATAGTAAAAAACATTATCTACAACTTTGGTACATGATTGTATATACCTAAATTGCATTCTGATCGAGATATGTATGAAAAACTTCCATTTCTGGGTAAACAACAACTTCCGGTTAACCATTATTGAAGAATAACTCGTAAACAATCAGTGTTACGAAAAACTGTTTCAAACAAAAGTTGTAGTAAAAAACATAATCTACAACTTTTGTGTGTAAATGTATATACCTATATTGAATTTTGACAGAGATATGTATGAAAAACTTCCTTTTCTGGGTAAACAACAGCTTCCGGTTAACCATTATTGAAGAATAACTCCTAAACAATCAGTGTTGCGAAAAAATGTTTCATACAAAAGTTGTAGTAAAGTACATTATCTATAACTTTTGTATGTAATTGTATATACCTATATAGCATTCTTACAGAGATATTTAAGAAACAAAATTTGTTCCGGATAAACCGTAACTTCCGGTTAAGCGATATTCTCCAAAAACTAATCAACTCTTGGTATTGTTAGGAAAATTCTAAATATGAATTTTGAAAATGATCGGATAATTACTTTTTAAGATAGAGCGCACACAAACTTCTTAACCACAGACAGACAGACAGACACACAGACAGACATGTTCGGGAAAATAGCTAAAACATGCTCTATGGGCCCCAAAACATCTATTTCCGTCGAAATCTGGAGGTCGAATTTTTTTGCGAATACAATACTTTCTCTATACTACGTATAGGGAGAAAGTAATAAATAAAAATGAATGCTAATCTAACACAATTATATCCGTAAAAATCTGATGTGGCCAACACATGACTTTCTCCGTATTTATTGAAAACATAACCCTATGCCGGTAATAACTCTAAAACAATGAGTGTTACAGGAAAATGTTTCATACAAGCTTTGTAGTAAAAATATTTTCTACAACTTTGGTACATAATTGTATATACTTACATCGCATTCTGACAGAGATAAGTATGAAAAACTTCCTTTTCTGGGTAAACAACAACTTCCGGTTAACCGTTATTGCGGAATAACTCCTAAACAATCAGTGTTACGAAAAAATGTTTCATACAAAAGTTGTAGTAAAATACATAATCTACAACTTTTGTGTGTAAATGTATATACCTATATTGCGTTCTTATAGAGATATTTAAGAAACAAAATTTTGTTCCGGATAAACCGTAACTTCCGGTTAAGCGATATTCTCCAAAAACTAATCAACTCTTGGTATTGTTAGGAAAATCTTAAATATGAATTTTGAAAATGCTCGAATCATTACTTTTTAAGATAGAGCGCACACAAACTTTTTAACCACAGACAGACAGACAGACAGACAGACAGACAGACACACAGACAGACATGTTCGGGAAAATAGCTAAAACATGCTCTATGGGCCCCAAAACATCTATTTCCGTCGAAATCTGAAGGTTGAATTTTTTTGCGAATACAATACTTTCTTTATACTACGTATAGGGAGAAAGTAAAAATCTGATGTGGCCAACACATGACTTTCTCCGTATTTATTGAAAACATAAGCCTATGCCGGTAATATATAAATAACTCTAAGACAATGAGTGTTACAGGAAAATGTTTCATACAAGCTTTGTAGTAAAAAACATTATCTTCAACTTTGGTACATAATTGTATATACCAAAATTGCATTCTGATAGATATATGTATGAAAATCT
Organism: Sympetrum striolatum; assembly: GCA_947579665.1. NCBI lineage: Eukaryota > Metazoa > Arthropoda > Insecta > Odonata > Libellulidae > Sympetrum > Sympetrum striolatum. Next base: position 83,861,540 of record OX388346.1, read on the forward strand.
TCCTTTTCTGGGTAAACAACAACTTCCGGTTAACCATTATTGAAGAATAACTCCTAAACAATCAGTGTTACGAAAAAATGTTTCATACAAAAGTTGTACCAAAGTACATTATCTATAACTTTTGTAAATAATTTTATATACCTACATTGCATTTTGACAGAGATATGTATGAAAAACTTCCATTTCTGGATTAACAACAACTTCCGGTTAACCATTATTGGGGAATAACTCCTAAACAATCAGTGTTACGAAAAAATGTTTTATACAAAAGTTGTAGTAAAATACATAATCTACAATTTTGGTGTGTAAATGTATATACCTATATTGCATTCTGACAGAGATATGTATGAAAAACTTCCTTTTCTGGGTAAACAACAACTTCCGGTTAACCATTATTGAAGAATAACTCCTAAACAATCAGTGTTACGAAAAAATGTTTCATACAAAAGTTGTAGTAAAAACCATTATCTACAACTTTGGTACATAATTGTATATACCTACATTGCATTTTGACAGAGATATGTATGAAAAACTTCCATTTCTGGATTAACAACAACTTCCAGTTAACCATTATTGGGGAATAACTCCTAAACGATCAGTGTTACGAAAAAATGTTTTATACAAAAGTTGTAGTAAAATACATAATCTACAATTTTTGTTTGTAAATCTATATACCTATATTGCATTCTGACAGAGATATGTATGAAAAACTTCCTTTTCTGGGTAAACAACAACTTCCGGTTAACCATTATTGAAGAATAACTCCTAAACAATCAGTGTTACGAAAAAAATTTTAATACAAAAGTTGTAGTAAAGTAAATTATCTATAACTTTTGTATGTAATTGTATATACCTATATTGCATTCTTACAGAGATATTTAAGAAACAAAAATTTGTTCCGGATAAACCGTAACTTCCGGTTAAGCGATATTCTCCAAAAACTAATCAACTTTTTGCATTGTTAGGAAAATCCTAAATATGAATTTTGAAAATGATCGGATAATTACTTTTTAAGATAGAGCGCACACAAACTTTTTAACCACAGACAGACAGACAGACAGACAGACAGACACACAGACAGTCATGTTCGGGAAAATAGCTTAAACATGCTCTATGGGCCCCAAAACATCTATTTCCGTCGAAATCTGGAGATCGAATTTTTTTGCGAATACAATACTTTCTCTATACTACGTATAGGGAGAAAGTAAAAATCTGATGTGGCCAGCACATGACTTTCTCCATATATAAGATGTAAATATTTATCTACGACAGTAATTTCGAACTCTATATTCAATATAAACTTGGAAGATGAGTGATTAATTTATATATTATTATCTTTTACGTCACAAAAATTATAAATAATGTTTTTCGGGACATGCTCGATGAAAAAAGATGAATTTGGCCTTTCGCCCATAGAGCCCAGAGCGCCCACAAAGTACATAATCAGCAACTTCCGGTTTATCAGTATTTCATGAATAACTCCTAAACAATCGGTGATATAAAAGTATGTTTCATACAAAAGTTATAGTAAGATAAATTTTCTAAAACATTTATAATTAATAGTATATACCTAAATATCATATTTATGGAGATATTTTGAAAACCGGAAATGAGCTTTGAAGAATGAAGCTCGACTTCCGGTCAACCGATTTACTCCAAAAACTAATCAACTCTAACGACTGTAATAAAAGTACTATGTATGAAATTTGGTGTAAATCCGACAAATAGTTTTCATGTTAGAGCGCCCACAAAGTACATAATCATCTTCTTCCGGTTTATCAGTATTTCACGAATAACTCCTAATGAACCGGTGATACAAAAATATGTTAAATACAAAAGTTATAGTAAATTATACTATCTAAAACTTTTATAAGTAATACAATAGACGTATATATCATATTTATGGAGATATTTTGAAAACCGGAAATGAGCTTTAATGAATAAAGCTCGACTTCCGTTTAACGGATTTACTCCAAAAACTAATCAACTCTGACAGCACACACAACAGTACTATATATGAAGTTTGGTATTGATATGACTTTTAGTTTTCGAGTTAGAACGCCCATTATCACACACACACATACACACACACACACTCACACACACACACACACACACACACATACACACAGACATCATTCAGAAAATGGTCAAAACGTGTTCTAGGGACCCCAAAACGTGTATTTCCGTTGAAATCTCGAAGTCGAATTTTTTCATGAAAACAATACTTTCTCTATACTCCGTATATGGAGAAAGTAAAAATGATTTAAAATGGTCCAATAAAATGAAAATAAGCCGTTTCTATTATTTCGTAATTTTCAACTCTATTCTTATATTGTCTTACAGAGACACTAATGTTTTGAATTCGTACGGGAAATAAATTTCAAAATATGATAAAATGTAAAAAATTCATTAAACATTAAGTAGAGAATGAATTGCGTAATCGCGCTGCTTTAGGTATGGGACCCCGCCGAGAAATGTCATATTCGGGATTTAGAAAAAGTACAACGAAAGGCGATACGATTTGTAAAGAATTGCTACGATAAAACAGCGAGTGTCACTAAGATGTTACAGGACGCGGGATGGGAATCATTAGAAGCTAGAAGAAAAATTCAAAGGATAAATTTATTAAATAAGTTCAGAGAAATTACGTTTTCAGATGATGTAACCGATATAATGCGACCCCCCTGTTATATGGGCCGTTCTGATACTGCCAGAAAGATTAGGGAAATAGATGCTGGAATGAATCGTTTCAAAAATTCATTTTTTCCGCGAAGTATACGCGAAAGCAACCGTCTAGGAAAATAGAGTCAAGGTGCTTGCACCCCCTGCCACACGTCGAAAGGCGGCTTGCAGGGTTCTTACATAGACATAGACAAGGAAACTATTATGCCCACTTCTGTGACGAGCTCTAGGTAAGAACCGTTTCAGGATGGAAGATCGATGCGCTCAATCATTCATTACAATGACAACATATTGTTGAATACGCCTCAATCGCCTTTATGTTTACGAAATAGTAATTTGCTTTCAACTTTACCCGTAATTGCATCCACATGGTACTGAGAGTTTGCCAGATCCAGAGCTTACCGTCTTTCAGAGACTTTCCTTAATCTATTTCCGTCGCCGGAGACGCCCTTGAAGTCATGAACGCCCGAGTTAGGATCAATTCCTGTGGCGCGCATCCGCCCGTTGATGTCACCACGGCGGCGTGCAACTCATTCCGCGGGGGGAGGGAGTGCGGGGGAGTAGCTGTGGAAGCATCGCACCTCATTAGCGCCGCCCTGTTGTCCTCAGTTTGAGTTAACGTGTTGGTTAGAGCGCCTAGAAGTGTTTAGCGCCCTTCATTAAGGCGGCGTCAGAAGTCATCGGTTGCGTAGGGGAAGGCCGGAGATTGGGCGATGCGGAGAGATGTTTGCCGCTTGCGGTTTTGTTTGTCTCGCCAATCACCTCCTTCTCGGACTGCGATGGGATTTTTCGCGGCGATCTCTCCGCGTTATTACGTTCTTTAAACAAGTCTGACCCCGCGGTACATTTTCATGCGTGGGAGGGAAGTAATCCTGCTCAGTCTATTACATTATTCCCTCGTAAAAACTGTAACGCTCAATTTTTCTCCTCGCATGCTTTTAGCTATCCTTTTCGTATTTATTGCATGAACTATGAAATATATTTACTGCAATCGTTTCCGAGCTGGGATCCTTTTCGACCTAGAATATTATTATAAATCTTCGATTTAAGATTCACACCAAAGAAACTAAGTATAAGTAGAGTTTTTAATGTTCAAGCGCTATATACTTCCAAAATATGCTAAATTAAATGGACTGCACCCTTATAGCGTAGTAAAGTAAGGTCTCGTTGAAAATGTTTATTGCTTTATTGCTAAATACCCCTTCTCCTCATTCCTTTTTCTTCGGTAAAGGGCTTATTTATTGTCTACTGTATTATCTGATTAATAAAATTAATAAAGATTAATCGAGAAGTATTATAAAACTGTATACCGCCTCAGAGATTTATCCAAGACAATAGTATTTGTAGATTAGTTAGGAAAAAGTTGAGCATTGAACTGTGAAAATTAGTAACCTTCTCATGATTTAGAAAGAATGAAATAAGAAGGATGAACTCGGGGTGCAATATTTATTTCGGTTCTTGTATTTCTTTTTAAATACAATCTTAAATACTTTTTTAAATACAATCAGTCTTCTGGAAGGTCCTGAATAAAGAGAGAGAATTTTTTAGACTACATGGAAGATGATTGACTTATTTTCTCCCCGTTTTTAACTCTCGTTTATGTCAGCTCTATTAATAAGAAAACAGTATTTTCTAAAGATATCTTTAACGTTGATTTTTAAATTTGGCCCCTTTCATTACCAAAGTATTTACTCGTACTTGTGCTTAAGAATTTAATCGACAGTTATTTCTTCATTACACTTTTTTCTGACCACTAAACTAGACTATCAGAAGTAAATTACTCACAATTTGTTTTCGTTTTCTGCCTTAAGGTCATTCTGTTCCGTGTATGTAAATGAAACTCTAATTAGACCTCTGCATCGTCACCCAGGATGATGTACGTAATAAAATTCTTGCCCAGTCAACTTGTGGCGTTGAATAATAAGTGTAACCAATGTTCGATGAGACATGTAAGCATGAAGGAGTCATTTAATTTGTGTTGGCATGCAAGGTCTTCATTTTCTCTCTTATTTTGACTGCAATTCAAGATAAAATGAAATTAAAAAGAAAAAAAGTCTTTTTGGCGTCACAAATGAGAATTTCTCTCTTCTGAGGGAAAATTTAATCTCCAGTATCAGCTTTTATGATTAAAATCTTAGGAAAGCTTTTAATAAATTATTCTTTTATCATGAATTAATTTCGGAAATCATTATTAGAAGAACTTTTTAGTTATTGAGTATGAGTTAATCTTTAGCGCTTGTTTTTATTCCATATATTTTCTCTGCGTCCTCTGTTCGTTTCTGAATTCTCGAGCAGCCCATTTTCTATTCTAAAACAAAAAAAACAATAGTTCTCTGCAATATATCCTATAGCGAGGGTTTCTTTTGTGAAAAAAATTAATTTACTCTGCTGTTTCACTTCACTTTTCTTAATTTATTAGTCATCATGATAAACTACAATATAACTTTCTGTACACGAAATGTCATCGAATAATTTCTCCTCGTGATTTTGGGCCATGAAGTGCAGTCGTTTGTTTCTTTGATAGTTACAATGTTCGGTTAATGATTCTTAGGAAACTTTAATGAACTGTGTGTTAATGCGCTTAACAAAAATATTTCTGGTTCCAACTAAAGCGTCGATTCAAGCAAATTTATCGACCTATGGTTCCAGCGTGACTACCACTATCAATTTACTATAAATGCTGAGTGAATTCATTCCTCCGAGGCTCTAATTTTTTATGGGAAGCTCTTTTCCCCGGTAAACGGTTGCTAATATGCACGTATGTTTAATTTGAAACTTTTCCTGCTTCCGTCGAAGCAACTCGTTAATTATGAAAGGAGATACGATTTTGTGTAAAAAATGAAAATGAGGATTTTAAAATCCCTTTTCTGGAAAATAAAATACCAAGAGCAGTTAACACGATCAAAGTCTACTCATTCCGTCTTCATTTTCTTTATACTCATCATTGCAAAGTGAAGATCTTACCGAGGCAAATTGCTTTTTTGCACCTTTGTCTCTTGGTCAATGTGAATATCCACAGTTAATTTTGAAATTCTGTAAGATTCATCCCTTTGATGTGTGGTGTGAATAATATGTTTAAATTTCTTGAAGCGAAGTTGCGAAATTGAATTTATCTGCGCATTGCACAACTTACGTATTTTTGTATGCTTCAATATCTGAAGTATATAAAGAAATAAGATTTTTAATTTAGTTCGTATACCTTTGTCATAGTATTAGCTTTGTAAAGAAAGAGTGTGAATAAATAACCCAGTCCTACATTATTCTTCTTCGGTTGGAAATCTTAAGATTGGTTTGCAGCAGTTGTTTTCCGTCTCCACTCCTCCCGATCTCGCACCAGTCTCTTTAGCTCTAAGTAGGAATGGCATCTTCTAAAATCCGATTTAGGTATTCCTTTCTCGGTCTGCCTCTTGCGTTGGTGCCTCTGATTGAGCCTTTCAATATTGTTGTTAACAATCCTCCGTGTCTTAGGGTGTGGCCTATCCAGGAGTCTCTTCTCATTGTGCTCCGCAGGCATGGCACTTCTTCAGCTCTCCTTAATACCTCCTCATTGGTCACCTTGTCTACCCACGATATCTTGGGGATTCTCCGGCAGCACCACATCTCAAATGCCTCAATCCGTTTTCTTCCATCCGGACCAAGAGTCCATGCCTCGCTTCCGTAAAGTAAAACGATCCATACGCAGGTCTTGAGGAGGCGTTTTCTTAAATACAAGTTGATGCTGTTGGATGTAAGGAGCATTTTCTTTTTATTAAAATCCACCTTTGCCTGATTAATCCTACTAATGAGATCTTTATCACTTCGACCATCTGACGTGATTTTGCTTCCAAGGTACTTGAACACCTGTACTGTTTCAAGCCTTTGACCATCTAGCATAAGTTCAGTTCCTGTCCCTTTCTTGCTCATTACAAGGACTTTTGTCTTTTCCTTATTTATGTTCATATTGTATCCAGTGCCGAGGACGGCCCCCATCTCTCTCAGCATGTATGATAGGCGTTCTTCACTTTCTGCTAAAACCGCTATATCGTCTGCAAAACGTATCATATCAATCTGTTTACCTTGCACCTATATTCCGCCATTTTCTCCCCATCTTTCTCGTACTTCATCCATAGCTCTCTGTATGTATGCGTTAAATAGTGGTGGGGACAAAGAACAACCCTGTCTTACTCCCTGTCTTATTTTAGCCTCCCGCAGGTGTGAGCCGCATCTTACTACAGCTACTTCGTCTTTGTATAGATTCCATATGATTCTGCGATCTTTGTACTTTACTCCTGCCTCCTTCAGTATCTGAATCAATTGCTGCCATTATTTCCGATCAAAAGCTTTTTCAAAATCTATGAAAGCAATAAAGAAGTCCTGGTTCTTCCTAGCCCCCTTTTCCATAATCAGTCTTAATGCCAAGATTGCCTCACGAGTGCCTCTTCCCTTCCTGAAGCCAAATTGGTCTTCAGTGAGTTTATCTTCAATCTTCCCTTCTATTAGATTCTAAAGATTATTTTTGTTAGTATTTTGGAGGTATTGGAGGTAAGACTAAGTGTGCGATATTGTTCGCATCGTTTTGCTGTAGTTTCTTTTAGTCCTGGTTTATCCTACTTAAATAAGAGACCTACAGTTACGGCATATCTGTATACTTCTTACCTTCATTTTATTGTACTATTATATCATGCGCTGAATTTCACTTTAAATTCACTTTTCACCCGATACGAAGGAACATTTTTTTACCAATTTGCGATATCGTATTCTTTTATTCTAAGGAATATATTATTAAACCCGTTATCATTCTTAGAATTTCAGAAAGGGATAAGAACATAAGAGCCCTAGAACTCAACAAATGATAGATATTCTCTTTTTAAGTAATACCCAACTGCACTTGAGGTAGTGGTAACGAGATATTTAATGAGTTAAAAACTGCTTTTGGTTACAAATAAGTTATCTGTGAGTTCAATTGCTTTCAGTTAGGCACTACGAAAATTTATATTGATGACTGGTTGCGTTGTAGCCAGACGAGAGAAGATTGCCTCTATCTAATTGAGCGTAGCTTCCACGTCAGTCCCGAATATAAATAGTTCGCCCGCGGAATTAACCCGCACATTTTTCCGGCAGCCTTTTTCCTGTTTACCGTACACCCATGTACCAACTGGACTTCGACTCACGGAAAACGTGTGTATTCTATACAAGAAATGATTGAGATTACCGATATGTAACCACGTTAAGGTTTTTTTCCATTGCCAAATCGTGACTCTCGCTTAGTTGGTACGTCACGAAGGGCGTTTTTGTGAACGCGCCGCCGATACGAAGCCATCTTCTCTTTTGACCGAAGCATTAGCTCTTGTTCCACTTATGGCTCGCAGATCGAAGACATGGCAGCCCTCTTCCTATTTGCCAATTGGTCCTTCTTCGGCGAGCTCTCTTTCGCGAATTCGTTTCGGGTCAAGTAGAGAGCGTTTCGTGAAAAACAGGATGCGAGGTCGTTGCCTGAATGCTTACACGGCTCCTAGAATTTCCACCCGAGAAATTTTTGTTTCTAAGCCACGTTGAGAGAGTTGCATCCAAGTCTAAGCCATCTCAAGTACCGCTGATCCATTGCAAAGCTGGGAAAATGAAAGTATGAAAATTTGGCCCGGGGTTGCGGTTTCAAATTAAAACTTAATGTGACAAATTAGCCCGCTTTTTAAGCTATGAATTTATGAATTCGTTCAAAGAGAAGAGATTTCCATGGTTTACGCTTTCAATTATCCCGAAAATTACGTTGTGGGAGTGCCATTTGTGGGGTCCTCCAGAGTTTCTTAATATTTTTCACTTTCATCGCTGATAATTTGCTGAAACGCTCTCGCGAAGGTTTGAGATGCAATGCTATGCTTTCGGTGATATTTATCTTGATATGCAAACCTGGAGATATGCTTTACTTTTAAAATTATGAATTTAGCTATCATGATAGACCTTTTTGTTTCTATTAGCTGATGAAATAAGCTTTCCTTTGATTTTTTAAGGTTTACAAGAATGCGTTTAGTTTTACATAAATCACCTTTGTATTATTTAGGTCCTAGAATATATTTTAATTAAAGCTGAAATTTAGATTGTTGCATGAAAGATGTAACGTATCAAATGATTTTTTTAGATTATACTTGCGAGTACTTTATTTCTCTCTACGGCAAATAAACCAATAATTCGGCTCAAATCATTAGGATGGTACCAAAGTTTTCGAAGCTTTTGCACACTAGATGCGTACTAATAATATTAAATATGAAGAACAAGTATGTTGCGCGAATCAAAAAATAAACGTATACAGTATATAATAAAGTTCGATCGAACATGAAACTGCGTCTCTGTATTTTATTTTACTGTTTCATTTATATTTCATTCTAAAAAATTCCCATGCCGGGAATCAAACCCGAACCTTCTGGGTGAAAGCTAGATATCCTAGCCACTAGAGCACTTGGGAGATGTAGATGATAGAAGCGTATTAAGTTTCGGAAGTCATTTTACTAAATAGTTATTGCTGATAGAAAGCGATTATTATTTATCTTCTGGATAATGTGAATTTCGATCCAAATAATACTTGAAGGTAATATACGTAGCATGAAGCTCGAAGGGAAAATATTCCAAGTATAAACATCACACTAATCATGCGGCAGAACGAGGATTTTGCGGAGGCTAAGCAAGGATTTTAAGAAATACTATACCCAAATTTTCTTTTAATATCATATCAAACAGAACATCCCCCTTCCGAAAAAAAGATAATAGAAGCAATACGTGATGTCAATTTATTAACAGAGTAATACTTGTAATTTTCAATATACTACAATTTATATGCTAAAGTCCGCGCTGCTTGTCAAGTCGCCTAGGCAACCGTCTAAGGGCAACTTTCCGGCTTCAGCCACCATAAAGAATTTTTTATTTTAGATGTTTCATTCGGAAAATATTGATATATTCCAGTAAATATACAATTTTATCTCCCACCTCTGATTTTTAAATTATATTTCTGCAAAATAGCTTGTAAATAAGAAATACGCACCGTATTTCATTCTTTGATGGAAAAACTATTTTGCGAATATTTTTACTTATGCTTCAAATTCAGTAAGATCAGAGATCTTGAAACTAAGAAAAAGTCTGTTGGCCCATGATAAGTTTTTACTCAACAAATACGTTTCCCACTGTTACCCTCTGCAAAACTAAACAATTTTTAATGATTTCTCATAAGTCAATTTATTTGCCTTATCTTAAATATTTTCACAGAAAAATAATTACATTCTTATTTTTCCATAAATATACTGTGTTTGACTGTTGTAACGTATAGGAGCAATTAACACTCATTTGGACCTGGCTCGTAAATCATTTTGATTATAAAACTTTATTTCCTTGTCCATTAAACCAAAATGATTCTATCATTGGAACTAACAAAATATTCCCTTCGTCCCAATCAACCATATTTCAGTTATTCTAAATGAAGGATTGATCCCAAAATAATGCTCATTACATGCGGCCCAGAAAATTATCTGTATGTATTTTAAATTAAAATATCCTTGGTAAAAAAAGAAATCTTCCTTCATACTTTCCTGTACACCTACATTGAGTATATTTTTCTGTGATCAAAAAATTAATTTTTCTCCTCAAAACCATTTTCCTTTTCTTATTCCTTTCGTTTGCCACCGTTCATATTAAACTTTATATATAAAAGTTAATTTTCTTGTTTAAATTTTTAAATAATTTTACATATTTTTTATTCATTACATTTTTCAAGTTTTAAGTAAAAGATTGGATCCTCTAGTCTATTTTAGTAAATGGAGAAAATGTATTGTATAAGGTTTTGACAACCGAAACCCAATCATATTTCCACGATACCTCCATTCGATCAAAGAACCTCATCCATTTATGTTAATTTCACTTCATTTCACTCAGTTTTCCAATGTTCCATTAATTAGAAATTCCCATCTTGGGGATTATCCTATCTCTTATAAGTTTGTATATCTTCGCGAGCTCAAGTGCTGAGATTACCTGGCAATTTCGAATAAAAACGTAAAATATTCCAGGGAAAGCATCCCATTGATTCACAACGTAGTTTTGTCGATAAGGCGCCAATTTTCGCGGTCTCGGGCGTAAATAAAACGAAGCAAATCGCTAATTTATGCGTCTTTGTCTTACTGCTCAACGTGAGAGTGCTGACTAAGAGGCTAAAAGCGAGGAATTCCGTTATTGACTGCATCTTTTATGCCCCTTTCGCTACACCTCGGCGTCTAATTCCATAGTGGACACGGCGAAAAATTGTGAATGAGACTCGGTTTGGGGCGTTGCTACGGGGGAAGCATTTGTTTATTTACTTTCCATCGTGATACGGACAAGGAGAAGTATAGCTCTAAGTAAAAAAGTGGCGTTTTCCAGCGACGTAATGCTAACTGTAGCTTTTATCCCCGTTTAGAAGTTCTCTGCGTGACTAAGGCTCGAGTTTATATCGCGGGGCGATTTCGCGTCCCCCCGATTATGAGGTCGTAATCTAGTGACAACGGCTTCCACAATCCAAAGTATTCACGACGCTCGAATTCCCACGGTTTGTTTCTATCGTGGCTTATGCAGCACGCGCAATGTGCTTTGGTTCTTCATGCCGATGTTCTCTTACGTATAAAATGAATGTGCGACGGCTTTACTTAGTAGTACGCGTCTTATCATTACGAAAAGTTGAAGCAAAGCGTAGTATGTTCCGCAGAAAATTTTTATTACTGTAAAAAATGAAAAAATAATCCTGGGGAAGTTACTATGTCTGTTATAATACTCTTAGTTATTTCTCCTGGACAAAATTTCGCATAAAACGCATCTTTGTTACTTTGTATGAAGAGGATTTTTATTACTATAATAGTTGTAAAAATGATAACCTTTCTCTGGGGAAGTTACTGAGTCTTGCTTCTTGACTACTCCTGTTGTAATTCCGTATTTATTTTATATTTTCCCCTGTACAAAATTTCGCAGAGAACGCATCTTTGCTTCTTTGTTTGAGTTCGAATTGAAGAAGGATAATTTCCCTACCGTTGACTAACAGAATTTGGTATTTTAACAATGGACTTACATCAAACAAAAAACATGTCATAAATTAAATCAGACTTAAAATGTGAAATTTGACGAATATATTACGAGGCACACACCGTCATCATCATCATGGCACAGTGGTTGGAAAACCGTTGTTGACGTCAACGACTTGTATTGACGAAAACTTATCCCATATACCCGGCACCCACTTTCAATGTTACTATTGCATTTTGACTTCCCATTAGCGAATTTATCGTGGATCATTTGCATGGTTCCTCTATCTTAGTCACCCTCTTTTGTGGACAAATAATTTTCTTATTAAATACGTAGGTATAATAGTTTTTAATAAAGAAGTGGCCGATCTTCGCCTCGTGGATAGGTGCTTCTTTTACTCGACTTTACTATTTCCAAGTTTCGGTTTTAATAGTCTTACATTTATTTTAATAATCTTGCATAATCATTTAAATTCGTGTATGTTCACGGGAAAACGTTATGCTTAGATTTTACAATGAAATCGCATCCCTTAAGAGGGGAGAAAGTCACTTTCTTAAATCATTTTGGGGTCTCAAAGCGAATACATTTACTAAAAGCTGGTGCTCTGACCTAGTCTTTGAGCTTCTGCATTTAAGAATATTAGTAAAACCAAGCTTGAGTTTCATGTCAACGCGTTGCTTAATGTCTGGGTGCGGTCACTTTCAAAAGTACTTAAAGACTGGTACGTCCCGTAAGTACGTATGTTCGTACATCTGGGGAGTGGCCAGGACATTTATGCTCATTCTCCTGGCGATTGCTTTGGTCTTGAGGAAGAGCGATGCAGATGGATTTCCACGTAGCGGCCTTTTTCAAAAAGCTCCGACTCGTCTGGCATACTTTTTAACGCTTGCCCAAATCCGAACGGTCATCCGCTTTGTTTGCTGGGTTAATCAAGGAGAAAGACGTTTTGGAGAAAATTTTCTAAAGAGCCGCATTCTTTAATCCTAAGAACAAAACTCTCCTCAACTATCATAGCAATTCTAAATCGTATGCAAAAAGTTTATCGCAAATTTGTTGAATTTATGGATTATTCTCATTTTTACGTCTTACCTCCATGGTCATAAGACTTAGTGATGCTTATTTGCTGTAAAATTGTCGAAGGATTCTCAAGTGAATGAAATCAGAGGGTTAATTTTTTTATACTACAAAATCAAACTAGGGCCGTTGAGATTATGTAGATAAGGCATTCAATTCATTCGAGGTTCCTAGAGAGACCTTAACTTATTTATTACAAGGGTGCAAGAATTCTATAGTTCTGATAATCTTACGCATTCTGTTAAAAATTTTCGCTTTTCTTTACCTGTAGTCATGTAAATATTTAAGAAAATTTCTGATGTTTTTTCTGAAATATATCTTATCTTTCTTTCAGGCGAATGTTCCCAGTTGTTAAAGTTAGCGTTACTGGACTGGATCCTACTGCAATGTATACTGTTCTTCTTGAATTTGAGCAGATTGATAGTCACAGGTGAGGCACTTTTTGCTTTGGAATTATCCATCATTTTAATGATTAAATACCAACATGCATTATCAATGATGATGTCTAAACTTCTTAGCACCATCCATAAAAATGAAAATAGTTTTCACAAGTATTAGCTATGGGTGTTAAACGGCTGAAAAAATGGTAATAGCCTGAGGCATTTCCACTACATGAAAGAGGGTTTTCAAGACATTTTATGCACATGCATTGGTATATGTCATGCTTTGTCAGACCCATAATCCTATGCTGGCCTATAGGCCCACGGGCCTATGCAGTCTTACTTCCATAAATCATTTCTCGTTTGCCCTTTTATTCCTCTGCTTCATTCTATCAAATTTCTTTCTTCAGTTCTGAATTGCTGCATACTGGTGATGTTAACACCTTCACTTATGCTCTGCAAGCTGCATATACAGTCTAAACTATGTAACTCCCAAAACCATTAGTTATTTTTTTAATGAAACACACCAAGTAATTCTGCTGTCTTTCACCCTCTGTGCATGCCAAATGTAACACAAAGAACCATTTAAAATTGAACAACTAACACAAACAATGTTTCAAAGTTCTATGTATACAACTACAGAGCATTAGTACTCAACAACCTCATCCATTAACTAAATTAATTTATTAACTATTCTAATCTACAATTTAAACTGATATAATTTACAAAATAATGTAAAACCACATCAAAAGCCATTTGCCTTTTACGATTAACTTGAATAATTTCCCAGATACCATACATGTAAAATTACAGAATATCAGTATATTACATAAAATATATGAAATTTCCTTGAAATAACATTAAAATTACTTGTAAATAATTTTAATTTATGATTGATGAATTTCATTGGTTTTATGCATTAATTTTTGTAGCCAGACATTAAGATACTAAAATATTGGCAAACATTTTGTTACAGTAGTAGAGCATATAATAAAGTAACGTTAATTTCTATTGTAGGTGGAAGTATGTGAATGGGGAGTGGGTGGCAGGTGGGAAAGCAGAAGTGGCACCACCCAACACCATTTATATTCATCCTGAATCTCCGAATTTTGGCGCACATTGGATGAAGGAGCCAGTCTCTTTTGCTAAGGTCAAACTTACCAACAAATCCAATGGAAATGGACAGGTCAGAGAACATGTGGGTGAGACTTATTCATCTTATAGGTGTACATCTGGCCTTCATAAGATCTTCAATTATGATTTCATTTCCGAGAATTCCTATTTATTATTCTTTTATGAAGGATGCTTCTCAGTAAACAGTCTCTCATTTTATGGACATATGCAATTTAAAGGTAGAGGAATAATAATTTAGTGAAATATTCATACAGTCTCTGTTACCAACCTAATTTTAACTTTCACTACATCATGTATACCTGTGTCATTGATATGAGGCTTCTTTAAGTTAACTTATTGTTCTCTGAATGTCGATTTTTGTAGAAAAGAGAGAATCATCTTGAATTAACCCCAGACATTAAATCACAGTGGACTTTTTCTTTCCATGGGTATTGGCTATCCATTGGCTTAAAAGGCTGGTGATATGCTATATCTTTGCACTTTTTTATTCTCTCTTTCTGATACATTTACAAACATTTATTAACACAGGTCAACTATTTATTAAATGATGATTTTCAATAAAGTAATTCAGTTCTGGCTCCTCTACATACTGAAAATAAATCATAAGCCAAGGGATTAAAGAAAAGGAAAGATTGAATTTAACAGATTGAATGAAAACTATTGATTTGTTTTTAGTTGATTGATTTTCTCTTATATTCTCTCTCTAATTATTGTTACAGATCATGCTAAATTCTTTACATAAATATGAGCCAAGAGTCCATGTGGTACGAGTTGGCACAGAGCCTCAACGAAGGATCCTTACATACCCATTTCCAGAGACACAGTTCATAGCTGTGACAGCATATCAAAATGAAGAGGTCAGTATCCGTAATTATATAATGGTATATTTTAAAATTGAGATATTCTATGTGGAGTCATATTTCAGTTTTTGAATAGGCTTATTTATTGAGCACTGTGTATATTCGATAATAGAAGAAGAGATATTTAATCATAAGTTAATTTTTGATGCTGCTGTTTTATATTTAAAAATTAAAGTACAACTCATACTTACACAATTTTTGGACAAATAGTGTTTTGTTTAGATTCTACAAATGAAATTAGAAGAATATTGATGCGTGAAGAATGAATAAATGTGGTGTTTCTATCAAAATGGAAGGATCTCTTCTTGAGTTGGATTTAGTTAGGTTGGGGTTTGTTGGGATTGGAGTATGTATTTCTTAGTAGGCTGAAAAAAGCTTAGTATTTTCTATTTATGTATTCTATATGGGTCTATAATTATTGATAAATTAGGATTACAGGATTAATTTTTTTCATTAAAATGAATAAAATCAGAAAAATTGTAATTTAAAAATCTTCCTTGGCATTATTGACACAGCTACGTAAACTAGAAGACGAAGGTCATTTTCTTGCTACCCTTGATAATAAATTTGAGGGAACTATGATGTGCGGTTATTTCTTCCTTTTTAATTTCTGATTCATATATATTAGAGCTGATGCCTTATAACTGAATACGTAAAACTGAATTGGATTGCTTTATTGGATATCAACTAACATTTTTTTCCCTTTATCTACTTTAGTAACATATTTTGCCAAATGTAAATTTTAGGTATAATTAAGTATTTTATGATATTATATGAATATACATAACACATGTAATATGTTTAAACTTACAGATGATAAATTATTAGATGTTGTCGAATGTCTCAATTTCCATCCTAATTATATAATTAATCTGTCATCAGGTGACATCTTTGAAGATCAAATACAACCCTTTTGCCAAGGCTTTTCTGGATGCCAAGGATAGACCTGATGGTAATGGTGGCAGTTCTGGGGGCGGAGCTTTGATGAGTAGTTCTCCTGGAAGTAGCTTTTTCCATCCACACCATCTTCCTCAGCGGCCTGATCTTCTTCCAGGAGGAAATTATTCACCAACATCACAAGCTCCTCAGGCATCAACTATGTCTCAGCAAACACAAGCTTTTACTCAATGTAAGTCCTTTTTTAGAAGCGTATAATGGTATATTCAATCAAACTGCTGAAATTATATGTACCTTACTTAATTATGCATTTCAATAAACAGAATATTACTGTAATTTCATATTAGGAGAGTATTTTTTGAATAATGGTTTCCTGAGAATAAATGGATTGTTTGTAAACTTGTGAGTGAATTTTCTCTCTGAGAGCTAAATAAACACTTGTCCAGTAAGTCTAGAATCTATGGAATTGTTTTAGATGGTATAAGGCAAATAATTTTAATGGAGCTCATCATTCAAATTAGCATTTGGTATGATTGGATTTTGACATATAATTATCCCTACCAATATATCAATTGGCACATGGGCACCATTATCAGATCATTAAACTAAGCAAAGCATAAGTGTGTGAAAACTTTTACAATTCTTGCATTATATAGACTAAACAAAAAAAAACAACAACAATATTGCATACACTTTAAAGAACCATTAATAATAACAAAATGTTTAAGATTGAAAAGACTTATTTTGATATTTAGCTCAATGCCCTATTATTATTTCCCAAGGATAATGATAAATGACTGAATTATTTTATTAATATTTTCATTCATATGTACTCATAAATCAATCTAATCTCTCATTAGTTTCTGCAATATTCATTCTTGAACTAACTCTTGTTTATTTAAATAAACATAAATTGGATAAGGAGCAATGACTACAGTCTTTGCAATCAGAATCATTTTCGGAGAATTTTTCATAAGATGTTCAACACTTGAATTGGGAGAAGACTAGTAAATTATATATCTCATTTAGTATTTCAAATGATAAGGATTCGATTGAATTTTTCCTTGTAAATTTAAGCAAATTATTAGTCCAGACCAGAAAATTGAGATAATTCTACAATATAATTTAAATCACCTGTGCACTCTTTTTTTTCCTGATAATTAATTAGATGTTTACTCAATTGTATTTCAGATGGGAGTTGGTTTCTGCCTCACCAAGGGGTTTACCCCTCTCACCATTCTCCCTCTCCTCATCATACTCACCATCACCACTCTTTGGCGCCTCCACCCCCTCCACTTACAATGGCACCAAGTTCCAACTGTGGTGGAAGCCCTGGTGATCGCTATTCTCCAGTCATGAGGAATGCTGTGAGTCAAGTGCACAATGCGTCACAACTAAGGCCAGCCCCGTACTCAATCCATCACCATCACCAAATGAGGCTGAAGCAATCACCTCCTATGCGTAAGTTAACTTAATTCACTTTTTTACAGTAGATAGTTGTAGATATTGTTTGGATTAAATCGTGTTATCTATCTAGTTATCTATCCAATTATCAAGATGGATAACAAGATATAATTTTAAAAGTTAGATCGGATTAGACATCCATTAGCATCTATTTTAAATATTGTTTTATAAAAATTGTAATGACACATTCGCAATATCAGATACTTCAATCCCATAGCTACTGAAAAGAGTCAATAAAATTTATGTAGGGTGTCTAATGACATGGGTTAATCACAGTCATTTGAAAATAATCATATAAAATTTGACAGTTTATGCAAGGAATCATGGAATTATCAAGTTTTAGAAAACTCATGAATCCCATATAATCATGGATAAATATGGTTTGTAGAATACTAATGCCAGTTTCCTGTTAAATAACAGTATTGTAACAGATTACTTTGCATACTATTTTTAATATGATGTAAAAACAATGAACTGAAGTATAGAAAAGGGATATGGTGTAGTAGTGTTCTGTTAAGGTTGGCAGATAGAAAGCTCAAGGATAAAAAAATGCGAAAAATGTCAATTGCAGAAGGACTCAAACACAGATCTTCCATCATGGATAACCAAATTATTAAGGATGAGATACTAAATATGTATATATTGCAATAGTTTGTAATTTTTGTAACACATTTAGTAGGGAAAATAATGTATGCAATATACCTACTTTTGTATCTTTCATGCACTGCCATCACTTGCATTTACTTAATCTATGCCAAAATGGTGGTATCTTTGAATAGTTTTACCTTTGAACATGAATAATTTATGAGGTAGTATTACAAGATATCCAGAAATAAAATTGATTCATATTTTTCATCATGAATCTGATGAAATTTTAAAATGTTATTAACATGAACAGCATCTACATTAGGGAGGATTTAGATAAGACAATATCTATTTATATTTTTTGGGTGCTACATATTTGCCCTCATTATTTAAAAAATAAAACTTTTCACCAACTCCAGTTTTTTCAGGTTATATTGAAAGAAACTATTCTTATAGCCAAGAAGATTCACATTTTAATAAAAATTGTGTAACAGATTTTATGAATACTATCAAAGTTATTTGTCAGCATAAAAGTGGATTTCCAATTAGACTGATTTATATCGGACTATCTTAGGTCTGTGCATGACTCATTTTTTACCTCATATTGTTTGTACTCACAAAATTCATCTTTACCTGCAGCTTCATATGGGGACACTCACCATGCACATCAGGAACCTACTTACTCAACTGGACACACAGCGTATCCAATTGGTGGCTCTTGGTCCCCCTCACCAACAGCACCATCAACCATCAGCTGGGTACCAGCATCCTCCTCCTCTTCTTCCACTTCTCCCCCTGCTCCCTCCCCGTCATCAGCTCAGCCCCTTCATCCTGCCCTATCGGCACCCTCAAGCCCTTCTCCACCAAGGGCAGCTCACGAGGGCGAAGGCTACCTGTGCTGGTCATCAGGAGCCGTCAACCCAGAGGCTGGAACTAGTTCGCCAGGGCCACCACCTCCAACTGGTAGCCCCTCCGCAGCATTACCACACCTTTATCATACCCAGGGGCATCATTATCATCCACACCCAAATAGTGCAGAGGAGTATGAACAAGCACTGGTTGCTGTTCACCATCATCAACACCACACTGATTCTTCATCTCCCCCTGTGGCTCAAAGATCACCATTGCCCTCCACCCCACCATATGATACCCTCGAGAAAACCGGGGAAGAATATGGTGAAAGCAGTGGAGGTGCTGCTGAGGGAACATCACCAAATCAGGCGTGGAGTCCCCTAACACCACCTACTGGCATATGACGCTAGGCCATGCAGGATCCAATGCCAAGGATGCCTTGCTAAATTTTGCACCAGCCAACAGCTGGATTCGGCACGTCTAAGTTATTCAAGGGTGAAAGGGTTTGCACAGACAAAGGGAAAAAGATGTCTGGTTGCATAACTGAGTCACTATTGAGCCTTATATATATGTATTTTATAGCTCACTAGTAGCTAGCATGCAAAGGAAATTTTCTGATGCTGGAATTAATTATTTTTCCTGACCCTAAGAAAGACTGTCTGCTTTGTTAGTGTTTTGGATATGAAAGTGGATTTAAATGCATAAACTATGGAGTTTTCTACATCACGAGGAAAAACCCAATGCAGCTCCAAATTGTGTACAGTAGTGAAGTAGCTAGTGTAGAAGCCAAAGATAAGGGCAAGTTATTTCAGTTTTAAGAGACAATGAATTTCTAATTACACGATTGAATTTCTTGGAATGATATTTATAAATCAATATATTATCACACCAGAAATGTGTGCTAAGCATACCTTTTATGTAGAATAGAGTTTAAAACAATTAAAATG
Organism: Sympetrum striolatum; assembly: GCA_947579665.1. Taxonomy (NCBI): domain Eukaryota; kingdom Metazoa; phylum Arthropoda; class Insecta; order Odonata; family Libellulidae; genus Sympetrum; species Sympetrum striolatum. The sequence continues at coordinate 83,881,427 of OX388346.1, forward strand.
AAAAAGAGACCAAGTCAAATATGAAACTTTATTGTTGATGAACAAAAACTCAACATCGAGCAGAAATATAACCTTTTTGTTTTACAGGACCTATTCTAACTTCAATACAATGGAATTTTACAATTCAATGAGTCGGTGGAAATGGATGAAAATTCAAAGTTTGACTTCAACATTCTTGGAAATTAGGCTCCTTGTAATATTTTGCAAGAGTCATTTACATCTCATCATACATATCATGATCATCCTTCATAATCATTTTCCATTCATTACAAACTGTTGAAATTATCTTAAATTATAATACACATAACATCCTGCTTCATTGCTGCATGTCTTCGATTTCTAGGTTTTTAGAGGAACCAAAAGCTGCTAATCGTCCATTATTTGGGGTCACATCACTCAAGCACTTCCAATTTCCTTCCAAGTCGCGCTTCCAAAGCATAACCTTTCCATCTCCTGCTGACGCTGCCAATACCATTCCCATTAAAGACCAACTCACATCCCATACTGTGTCACTAAATTCATAAACAACTACAGATGTCCAAGAAGATAAAGATGGTCCATTACTGGTCCAAACCATCACCTGCTTATCCTATTCAAACAAGAGATAAAAATTAATTTGTATAATGAATAGGAATATTTACTACATGAATAACATAAAGAATTTCTAATATTTGATAACTGAATTATACTTTGAATTCAATTTCATCAATTTGGAGATTGATAAATAGATCTATGGATAGCTCAAATTTGATGAGCCAGCCTAATGAAATAATGAAAAGTTCAGCCATGTTTTATCATAACTTCAAAAACAGGAGATCAACAAAATATCTTTCATATTTAAAATAAAAGTTTTAGGCAGATCAAGTAAATAAGCAGCTCTGTCAAAATGCTTTAGCTAAGCAAAAGAAATTCTTCTCCCTTTACATAGACAGAATGAGGAAGTTTAAAAATGGATGAAGGTTTCTAAGAGTCTTTACATCTGAAGGATTGAAATAGGTATTTGTTTAGTATAAAAACGTTTTATACATCATCATGACCAAAAATGCCTGTCTACTTGTGAGCCCAAGTAGACTTCAGGATAAAATTTCAAGTGAGTAACATTAACATCAACTTTAAGTGCCATGATAGGCAATAAACTTATGGTTATCAAAAAACAGAGAAACACAGATAATCATAAAATACTGTAAAAAGGGGAAAGACGTAGCTTTCAAGTATACAAACTACAAATAAATGTTTGACTAATTCAAATCACTGGAGTTAAATACTATGTGATAATAATTTCTGAAGAATGTCATGATTATCAATATAATTTGTAACAAGTGAAATATAAATGATTTACTACAATGCAATTTTGAAGAAAGAAATTTTTCAGTTTTGCAAACACCATTTGATAAAGAATTTTAAAAACATATTCATGAAGAAAAACTAATCCAAGTAAAATTTAAACTTTTTGAAATAAATGTACATATAGTAAACAATTATCATCACCCCTTAACTTGAATCAGTAATCTTACAGTATAATTAATAAGAATCTAATCAAATTGTTTTCCCTCAAACTCATAAGTTATTATTTCAAGAGCTATACAGCATTCACTGTTGGATTTTTCCATGGTTAAAAGATACAGTAAAACTATTCTATACCAGCAGATTCAATCCTAGCAGTAGAAAATAATTCCAGAAGAGCCAAAAATGTTATTCTAAGATTATGAGCAACTGTCTATCACCCAGATTGCAACAATTTCTCCCTTCCTAAAAAAAGGTTAAGTAAATAACTATGGTCTTTATTCTACAAATATTAATTGACACAGCAGCTTTCTACCTGTTCACATAATCACCAGGTGAAGATAATGCGAATACGTCAAAACCAGTATTGCTGTTTATCATTTGAGGAATTCATTCATCAATCCTCTGTTTTTGAAGATAAATTTCCACAAAGCAAAGGCTGATGAGATTAAATTTCTTCTTTCATTCATTTAAATGAGCAACTGTGAACAGATTTGCATCTGAATAGCAATATTCAATGACTAAAACTGTATTCTAATCTTATTTACCAAATATTTAAAAAAAATATAGTCTTACATATTTCAGGAATTTAATGCTTAGTTTGAAATTAATAAAATTTTCCAAATTTACTTGACAATTATTATGTCAGCCTTTACTATTGCCTTAGATTCAGCAGCATATTATTCATAGGATATTTATGGAGATTATATTAGTATTATTTATATAGTATTAGCATACAAATTTTAGGGTAGGTGATGCAAATATTCTCTTATGATTTTCTTTAAAGCACATAAATGCAGGAAGCAAGATATATACCTTCATCTGAATAAATTGTGATAATGAGATTATTTTATACATACAGAATTTACTAGTAGTTATATATTATATTGCATAAAGTTGGTGAGCTGTTTCTGAAAGAGTTAATACCTATAACTAAACTACAACTGGGGATTAATCTATTAACCATCATGATGGGTATCACTAACCCTAACATCAGAAATGTAAGCGTAAGGTTTTAATAGAATTACATTATTGAAATATTAATAGTCTGAAATTTATTTTTAAAGTTAGAAATAATGTTCAGCGAGGCAATAGTCTACAATGCCATAAATTTCAAGTTAAATTATTAAATTACAGTTAAATTCACATATTCCTGTAAATTCAGTCAAAAAAGCTGTAACTTTATGAGAATATTAAGGAAAACTGTAGAATCAACTAACCTGAGAACAAGAGGCTATGCGATAGACTTTATCTCCAGAGACTGGAGCCCAAGCCACGCCTCGCACCCAATCTGCATGGCCTTCCAGGCTAGCCACCACCACCCAACCACCACCATCTGCCTCTTTCCAAATTTTCACCAAGTTATCACAGCCACCGCTGACTAGACGCTTCTCTGGCCCCTCAGGGCACCAGCTTACAGAGAAGCAGCCCATGTTGTGTGCATTGTGGATCTTTATGCACAGAGAAAAATCAATGAGAGATAAATTTGTAAGAATGCAGACAGAAGTAATATCAGTAAAAGATGAGGTACAGAGAATAGTCTAAAAATCAATGGTATATGAAGCAACGAGTAAACAAGTAATTCTGATATGAAATACCAAGATCATTGCAAATTCTTAAATATCTAAACACTGAAAAACCATGGTGAAGATAATCAAAATGGTGATACTTTTATCTTTGAATGATACCATAAGTTAATTGTATAGTGAATGAAAAATTTAATTTAGGACATGCAACAAATAACAAAATGGTTTTAGAGTGAAAGGTATCTCTATAAACATTTTCCATCTTTGAGAAATTGGTTAAAACACAAAAAACTAAACAATAGTGATATAAATAATAGTGCAAATTGCATAATATACCTATGTAAATGAAACTTAAGATTAATTCATACAGAATCAGAAGATGGATTCGTAATCTGAGAGAACAAAAGTATAACCTTTGAAAGTTTCCACAACTAAGAATTAAAAATTATAGGAACCCTAGAATTGGTAAGATAGTTTAAATATAATTTAATTGAAAATCAGAATAACGATAGCAAATATCAAAATAAATGCTTGTGTATTCTTTTATGATATGAATGAAATCTTTCACTAAGGCTTATCAAGCAAAAAAATCAAAAAATAAGATTCTTATATGTGAATAAAAGTTTGGAAATACAAGTATCTATGAACAAGGTAGTGCCTTGAAAAGTTATATAACTAAATGTTCATGCTACTTGTATCTTAAACAACAGAAAGTACACATATTCAAACAAGGGATAATCAATCGCAATGTATTATGTGATTTTCTTGTGTTCATGCTTACGAAAATAATGCTTGTTGTATAAGAATTTGATTAAAATATCACCAATTTATAGTGTCAGAATACTGAAATGGCATAAATACAATTTTTTGTGACTATTAACACATTTTTATTGAATAATTCAGACTTAATAGAACTAATAACAAGAAAGGTAAATCAAACTTTATTTTGACGTACCGTGTCCTGAGCCAGGATTATTTTGATTGAAAGGATATACTAAATTAGAGAACACTTCATCGAATCACATCAAATTATTTTATAGCAAAATATTCATTCTCCCACATGCTTAGCTACCCTTGCTTGTTCGATGATTTGTTGAATACTCTGTAAACGTAGCACATAATTATTTATAGTAATGATGAAATTACCTTCCTAGGTTCCCAACCACCGCCTTCTGAGTAAGAAACGACTGAAATAGTACCATCAGAGCTACCGCAGGCAAACATCAGTCCACATTCTGGAGGGGCCCAATCAACGGAATTAACTGAAGATGAATGATTAGCGTATTCGTGATGCTTTACCCACTCTCCTTGCTGCGCTTCCTGCCACACTATCACCTTTATAGAAAAGAAATGCTATAGTGTATTCCACAAGACATGGAATATCTTATTTTCAGAAGATTAAAGAATATGATTAAATGAAGAATAGAGACTACGGATAAGGCGAAAGGAAAAGTAAAGAAACAGTAACATAACTTACGAGCGACAAGCAATATCAATACCTTTCTATCATAAGAGCAAGAGGCTAATAAATTTCCAAACTGTGGGTTAGCCCAAGCAACCTGCCACACCGGAGATTCGTGTCCTGTAAGCTTGGCCGTTGGAATATGCCTTCCGTTTTCAATATGAAATAACCTTACAGATTTATCGGAAGAAGCTGTAGCCATTCGTATACCATAGTAATCCAACTTGGCATCATGTATCATATCTTCATGAAACGTATCAATTGTGCTCATTAAGGACACCATTTTTGACGAGAGTTCTGGAATATAAAAGGATTTTGAAGAACGTCTTAACTTAAAAAGACTTCTTGAACAAAGTACACAAAGAAATCTGGGAATGACCACAACTGCTCCATACGTACACAGACCACGGGTGACACAATTGAATTTCAGAAATCAATTGAAGAACCAAAAGAAAATTGCGCACGAATCCAAATTCTGGCGCGGTAGCAAAGTAGCCGCTAGAATTACTGTTTCCATTAGGAAAAATCAGATTCAGCGGAAAATCAAGACTAAATTTTATGCTTGGCACAATTTATATTTATCTTTTTGTCGGTGAAGGAAAGCTAAATTTTCCTTTTCTCAGGACAGGGACTTGTATCAATTGACAAGGTATTAATAATGGTAATGGAACTCTTTTGAAGCTTTTAATTATTTCAGTTATGTCCTCTATCTTTCTAAGGACTTAATAACATTAGTAATTATGGTATTACATTTATTTAATTGGTTTATCTTTCTGATTAATAATTAAAAAACGAAATGCAAATACAATTCTTAGTAATTTAAATTTTGATGACTATCCTTTCGGTAATGAGTCTAAGATTTTGAATTAACTCATAATGTAGGTAAAATTTGGTGCAAGTTTTGTCTAAATATCTTTAGTATTAAGGGAGATATTAATTTTTTCCCAAAAAGTCCCAAAGTGAAATTTTACCCATAATGTATTAATGTAAATAGGCTTGCCTGTTGGTTCTTAAAATTTCTAAATAGATTTAAAAGAATTTATATTATTTAAGAAAGACAATTATCGTAAACCATGTCTCTGGTAGTTTTCCATATGTGTTTTAGGTGGCAGCACAGTCAACGTTTAGACGGGATTTCAGCCAACAGTTTCAAGAATATTCAAAAGGTGGCAGGCCTTTAGGTAGTCTGCCATCTTGATAGATGTAGTAATTGTGTATCGAGTGTATGAACGTGAATTCATGTGATTATGTGATTGTTGTGACACCTCGAAGACGCTGTTATTTTGGAAGAATGGGGTGAATGGTAAGTAACATATTCCCCTCATCAATTTTTTTATTCTTGTGATATCGCTGTTCGGTCTTCTTAATATTTGCAAAAGTGTTACTCGTCCATGCAATATTTTTGTGAGTGATTTTGTATGTTTTCATCGGAATGTATAATGTTTAAATGTTGCAGGTAATCGTTTTATGAACATCCTTTGTGTATGCAAGTTCTTCTCTGCGCTGCTTGTTAGATAATCGGTGTAGAAGAGCAGTATCGTCTTCTCTGTCAAGTTGTTTACATAATTTTGTTGCAAAATAATTCTTTCCCTTTCCTTTAAGGCCTTATTCTCTACATCGTTTAAGAGGTTTCGTTTATATTACTTCGCTGCCTAAGTGTCTTTTCACTTGTCCTTATTTTACCGTGTAGAATTAAATGTCGAATTCAGTTTTTGACGTTTGGTAATAACTCGAATATAATACCATTCATTTCATTACTGTTCTTCATATTTACGTCGAAATATTAACTTTTTCATCTTTATTTAATTAACTACCCGATGTCATGTTCATACTTGATTTGAGCCTGGTATAAAATGACTGTAAATATTATCCCGGCTGCTCACGTACCATCAGTTAAGGTTTCCAATATTTCGCTGCTGCATGTCTTTTGTTCTCTTTATTTGGTAATATCGAGTAGAAGCCTTAAATAGAAGAAATACCTGCGAGATGAGCAGGCATTTCTACTGTAAAGTATACATTAGGGGTAACGTTAGTAGTTCACGTATCATGCTTGCCATGTGATGAGACTATTGCGACTTTAAGCTCCCCTCTCCGGAGGACCGGAGGATTTGATTTTACCGCCATTTAGCGTGCGTGAAGAGCGATATTTCAGCGTTTATAAAAGTATGGGCATTCCCTGTCTAGCGGCATGGATTGATTATCATAGTCATTAGTAATACCTACCAATCACAGGAAGGATTTTTACGCGCGGAAATGACAATTTGTCTGATTTCACCCAAGCTTCGTATTTTATCCTTCAAATTGATGAGGAATTACTTGATTATAATCCTTGTATTATTTAATATTTCATACGTAAAAACATCAATATATTTCAAGATCAGGTTATCCCAGATTCCTTAATGTTTTCGAAAGGAGTGCGTATACGATTTATTATGAAATGGGAAATTTACGGTAATTTTAAAGTAAAATATAATCATATGTCAGTAGAACATTTACACCGGCTGTGGTAGCAATTACAAATTAATTTTAAGGAAGTAATTAAAGTGTTGGCATCAAAATTAGTTTGAATTGGGTTAATATTTTAAATACAGTAGAACTTAGTTTACGTGAACCCAAAAGACTAATCAAAACGAAGTCGTGACGTTTCTCGTCAAAAACGTCCGTTTATTTGGAGGTGTTATCGGTCAAGGACTTTTAGGTTGTGGTATTGCCGTGATCGTGGCCGCAGTATCGTCGTGGTCTGTGTTCGGGGAAATTCGGAGGACGGTCGTGCGGCCGACAGCGAGGTTCGAACCATAGGGGCTCGAGCCATTAGTGCAGTGGTGCCTTCGATGCCTCAGAGAAAGCGCAGCGGTGCGACTGCTGGCATGTCACGTTCATGACCAGCCGTAATGTCAAATGACGCTTATCCGTTCTGACTTATTAGTTTCTATATTCATGCATAGAAAGTTTTGAGATGTTACTATCGCTCAGCTCAACAGTTTCCTCTCGATACTCTTAAGTAAATAAATGTAGCAACAGGAGCCTTCTTAAAAACGAATGCAGCACACCTCCTTTTGATCCACCCTTAGCTTTGCATATTTTACACTATGGGCTATGTAGTATGTACTTCTCTCCAACTATTTCAACGAGGGAATAAAAACTTATTTGAAATAGCTATGCCAGAACCAAAGTGACAATTTTCAACGTGAAAAAATCATAAAAAATACGTACGTACTTTTTTCTCTACTTTAGTTTTGTCTGAATGACGCAATAATTAATTTTACGCGGTACTGATTCGAGTCTAATCTTTCATTATCGATAGTTAATTTAATGATGAAATATCTTTATCTGTAGCCTGTTCATTTTCACTCCCGTCTCGATGCCTAATTTTATTTACATGGTTCAACTTACATGGATCACAACTCAAGTAATTAGCATATCACATTGTTATATTAAATATATTAATCTCGAAGGTAAATCCACCATCGAGCTGCATGAGGGACCATCAGGTTTTGAAGTTACATTCTTCCAACATCCATCCACTTGATAATAATATTTATCAGGTCGATAGGCCGCGGCCTTGTACCATCGGTGGCCAAAGCTCCCCTAATGCATAAGATTCAGTTAATAACCCTTTCTAAAATTGAAACTACCTGTGAATAATTTCAAAGGCATATCACGGTGGACTTGCAAACTGCTTCTTAAAATTAACAATTATTTTTAGTTCAATCGAGATATCTGTCTACCGAGAAGTTAATCGATGAGTTCCCGAAAAAGTTAAGCTTCTTAAACCTTTTCGTCATCTGGGTGAAGAAGGGTTGTGTTGCTCGAAAGAATATCTCTGATTAGTATGCTAAAAGTATTTTCAGTTGTATAAAATAAGAAATTAATTTTATTAGTTCTCATTAATTACTAGATACGTAAGCAAAAGGGCTTTTCCCCGGGTGTCTCTTTCGAAATTATTCACATTTTCTGCCGAAATTGTCTACTGCAAATATTCGTAGCCAAACGTAAAATTGTTGATGCGCAGCCTTCCTTTCGGTACATGGTTGTGATTAATTGGCATTACGATGAGACTTGCCCTCAAGGAGAACACGTGTCGCCCTGTAGGAAAATTGCCCGCTTTCCAAATGGGAAATTTTAGGCCACTTCCATTATGAAGCCATGAAGCATAAACCTGTCATCAGTGGAACGAAATTCCGCGGTAGAACTCAATTGACGGTTTCGCATAAGTCATAAATATTCAGCATTGCACTGTACTGGATCGCGTCGATGGCTCTTTAGGAAACTAGGGTAACTCAAAAATTCTTTCCGATACGTTCTTTCTCGTTTAGATATTCCGAATTTTTGTCACTTAAGATATATTCATAATTTCCATCCGAGGAATATATATCGTTAAGAATTATCGATAGACATGTTAAAAATTGTTTTCTACGTTTTTTATAGCATTTCTGTGTAGCCAAATTGGTAGCTTGTAATCTTTTTGCGTTTTATATAATGTGACAAAGTTAAGTAATCGTCTTGTGCGTAAATTAATAATTTATTTAATCTTTTGACGAAAGCTGTGGCTTAACTTTATGCTCGACAAATTTACATTATAATGTTTAACTAATTCCGCGCTGCAATAATCTTTAACTTACTATCCCTTGGCGGAGGTATGTTTTTCTTAATAATTTCTTTAAAATTGTTCAATTATGTAAATTTGATAACTCTAACACTGATATATAGTTTTCTTTTTAATTTAATAAAAATATTTTGACTTCCTGAGCAGTGTGGGAATGGCAGAAATATAAAAAATGTGAAAGCCGAATTCTGCATGTCACTTTACATCCGATGAATCGAAGGCAAAGGATTAAATTAGAATTCACTCCTACTTAGTCTAAAATTAATGTAGAAAAAATTCTTATTGTAGTTGCTGCATAACGATCCAATTAGGTATATTTATTGAAAGATGACAATTAAAGAATAGGTGGAGTTTTTTCAGAAAAGCGATCCGACATTAATTTTGAATTGATACTTACCATAACTTAAAGAAATGCTTCACTGTCTAGATTTTTTTTCTATTTTTGGAAATGAAATTCTCAGTATTGTGTGTTTACTCTCAGATGGGTACTGAAGCATCTATAGCTTTTTCATTTCTTTTTTAAAGATTTGTCCTCTTTTATCAATAACAATTGTTGATTTCGAAGAAATTTTAAGCTTCGTGCTTCTGACCCCTAAAAATTAATAGAATTAAATATGTTTTGAGAACAGAAGTGGAGTTCAGCTCACGAACTTTCGTAGACTGATCTACGCCAATAACTTTTCGCGATTCTCTCTTATTGCATTTTATAGTTTATCTTAAGACCAGGATATGAATGTAAAATAAAGATTTAAACCTTGGTTGGTCGCTTGTTTGCGGCTTCCTGGGGTGATTTTCGCTCTCTCTCTGTAATTAGCTCACTTTTTGTTTGGAGAACAAAAGAGATTACAAGCTATATATTTGCTAAAACACGCTGAGTCGACAGGGAACACCTCAGACGTTTTTCAGGCGAGCTTAGAGCACCGTTTTGTCACATAAGAAGTGAGAAGCCCTACTCTTGTGTACTTATTTGGAAAGTATTAGTTCTTAATGTTCACGCGATGTAGTTATTTGACTCTGAAGGCTACCTCTGGTTTCTTACATTATTTGTATTTATAATCCGAATCTGTAAAATAAAATTCATGTTTGAGCATTGAATACTATGAAAAAAATTTAAATGAGTTTTTAAACGTAGCTGAGAACCCATGATTCTATGACATAATCCCATACGACAAAAGCCCAAAAGACATCCCCACGGTTATATTAATGCCTAAACGACAAAACCACTAGTGATATAACCAATATTCCAAGCACAAATTGATAAAAACGGTAAATATAACTGTCTGACGCTGTATTAAAGCAAAAAATATACGATAATAATAATTGTTGTAAACAATATTTATGCAATAACATAAATTATGCTTAATTTAGCAAAATCATATTCTATAGTTTTCTTAGTTTGCTCTTTTATGTTTAAAATTGGCTATATTGTACTAATTTCAATATAATGGGTATTTGTCCATGTGCGCATTTATGCCTTTTCAGTTTTGCTTTTAGTATGGTGTTATGTCCGTTCACGGATTTACCCATGTATTTATTTACCGTTTCTTACAAGTTTGCTCAATTCTCATAACTTTCAATTTAGAAATAGTAATCAATCAAACGCGATTTTCTCATTTACCAATAGAGAACGTCAAGTCACCTCATATAACGATAAAACGTGTGTATTTTAATTATAACGGATTTGTTACTCCAGACATTTTTGGTGAAATTAAGTAAATCGTAGTTTTATTTCTCTAATAAAATAATCGTTATGGGATGCTTGTGTTAAAAATTTCTGCGTTAGCACTTTCTTCGCAAGTTTCACTGCAACTAATAATCCGAATTTGGTGTTTTTTTAGAAATGAAGTATTATTTTTGTACTTTTTCTTTCGAAAAACAAGTTATTCTGAGCAGTTTAATTTGTATTCCCTTCCAAAAATGTAATTTCGGGCGTAATAAAACTTTCCGCGAACTATTTACTCATTGGCCTGGATTTAATCAAGATTTCATTAGGTCGACGTCACAGAAATCTTTTATATTGTTTTCGATTTCGAGAGGGATTTACAACTGTTTCAGTTCGCATGCCATATTATATTCTGCAAATTAAATTGGAATAGCTTCGGAAAATCCTCCTTGGGAAATCCGTGCTCGACGGCGTGCATTCAATTCAACTGAGTAATGGCTTTCGAGATTTGTTTCCGATATCCGTCCATGCATCCTCGAAGCAAAGAGCTCGCGCAAATACATTTATTCGGTCTATGTAGCTTCTTAAGATCGATGTAATTTCGCTTCAATGGGAAGAATGTATTATATTGGTTTCTATGAAAATCTCCAGCGAACATACTCCAGAAATCAATCATTAATATTATGGAAGTCTCATGATATATGTGGTAGGATTTTCTGATTTCTAATGAATTTTGAAGTAGTTAACCTTGGGCTTTCCTTAAGAATTTTCTTCTATGTCTTCATTATTCGTCTGTGTTTTATTATTTTATATACTGTTCATTTTCTGTATAAAATATTTGTAAACGAGATTCCATTGTCGATTTCAGTCTTCCATTTTTTTAGTTATAGTATTTAATGTTTCTATAGGTTAATTTACATATTATGGGTGCGACATAAAAATCGCAATTAACCTGATAATTATCAGAAATCTATTCATTGAATTATTAATTCATAATCAAGAATCAATATATCCGTTGATTTTATCCGAAGCTGCTCAGGGTGACAGTTGTTATTGGTATAATTTTCTTATCTCATCATTCTTCACATAAAAAATTGGATGGAATCAGGCATTTAATATCTTTTCGATGCTAGTTGCGATATGCTGGATTTAGTTTACTATCTTGGTTTTTAGTTAATTGCGATAATCATTGCTTTAAATTTTGATACTTGAAATTAATATTCGAATCTAAATTATTCAACTTATGCTACTTGACTGCTGCTCTTGATATGAAATACCTTATGACTTTCGTATAAATATAGTACGTACGGCTCTTTCCCGGTTTATAATTTCTACCGAAGTAATAAAAATCTTTCAGAAGGTCAGCCAAAAATGAAATTGGGTATTTAGAAAAATAAACTTTTCGCACCTTAGTAGGATTTAAGACTTAAATGGTTGTGGAACTCTTATATAGAAGATTTCATCAAAAGGAATTACCTATCCATCAAATTTCTCTGTTCCTTTAGCATGGAATGCATGATAAATGCTATTTTTTCCTGTCGCAAAGTTTTGCATCACACGGAGTGCGAATTTCCGGAATATTAAGTTTTTACTCCGCTTTGTTAGATCAAACATACAACACCTCTCCATAAACATTGACCTTTCCGATGTGTAGGCAAAATTTGGAACTTTTTTTGCTCGCTTCGTAAGCAAATTCTTTTTTGCGTGTTTCCATGCTCCAGTTACCTTCCGAATGTGCTTCTGCAGTTATATCTATCCTGGGAAATAGCTGTAAAGTTTCTTTTGGGATTAAATTTCACAGTTTTAATATTATAATCCCATTTATTGCAGTTGCGTTCTATGATTATAATTGATCGAGATGAAATTAGTTTACGTTATCAGCACTGCTTCAAAATGAATTATAAGGGCGATATAATTAATTTTAAGCAGCTAACTTTAATTGAAGTTAAGCAAAGTTAAACCTTTTAAAATTTTCAACACAATATTTAATATTTTGATTTTTATCATGTATTTTAGATTATAAATAATACTTGATATATAAATAAAAAAAAAACAAATATATCTATTATATATAGATGCTTCTCCGGATTCATTCATATAGATAGAATACTAATTCACAAGCTAAACCACAAGCGTCTTTGACTGGAAATTTTTACGACGTATTGGCCATAACGTGAAACCGCCAGAAAAATTGCTATTTTGAACCTCTGTGTCATGGGTTCGATTCCAGAGGGCTCCAAAGTCCCGTATTTTCCTTTTAAATGCATTGTTTTGATTTTCCAGAATTAAAAAAAATACATTCCGGATAGGTAGATAATCAAAACTCTAGGTGCCTATATATATGATCATGATCTATCGAAAACATAAATTACTTTTACGGAAAATATCCTGGGTTCGATGCTAGGACGATGCAAATATCTGCCCTTTAAAATACATGGGAGTAGTTTTTCATTATTTTCTTTTGATGCACTTATCTAAATGATAGGAAGTTCGTGCTCGGCTAGAAGATGTATGGTAAGAATTGGTTTACGAAAAAAAGTTTCATAAGACCGTACTATTCCTGGGTTCGATGCCAGAGCACAATAACTTTTCTCTCATAAGGAATATAAGGGAAAAGTAGGACGTCGTTTGAAGCAGTTGCAGTCAATATTTCTGCTTGAATTTGCATACGTAGTTAGAGATGATGATTTTCTGTTGTGCTGCATAGAAAGTATCGCCAGAAAGGCCCGGGTTCGATGCCGGACGGTAAATATATCCCCCATATATAATACATTGGGGTAGCTTTTCATTATTTTTTTGATGCATTTATCGATATGATAGGAAGTTCTTGCTTAGATAGAAGATGTATATTAAGACTAGGTTTATGAAAAAAATTAGATAAGACCATGCTGATTCTGGGTTCAGCACACTAAAAATTCTCACATAAGGAATATATGGGAAAAGTAGGACGTCGTTTGAGGCAGTTGTAGCCAATATTTCTGCTTGCGTTTTCAGAAATAGTTAGAGACGGTAATCCTTTGTTGTTCTGTGTAGTAATTATCACCAGGAAGACCCGGCTTCGATGCCGGACGGAGAAATTGCAGCGAATTTTATGAATATTTTCAATACTTTTTCTACTTTTGATGACCCTCTCGATATGATGTCGACTAGAAATCAACATGCTTGCAGAATGCAAGCAACATTTTACTCGTATGGAATATCTATATTATAGATATCTATTATATATATATAGATATATAATATTGATGATAAGCAAAGGCTTGCGTTTTGCAATCCTTTTTGAGATGATTGTAATGTTTTTCTATATCTCGTATTTCAGTCAATATTTCTCTCTTTATAAACACTCTGTTTTTAAATACGTTGATTCGAATTTAAAAAGTTTTAAATTTTGGTAGATTACTTTAATATCCAAAGATATATTTCCCGATGCACACTAATTGATAATACATAAAAAGTTAATTTTTATGCTCTTTTTAAGAAATTTTCCCTTGTGAAAGGGTATAACATCTTTTTGTAGTCTTCGTTGGATCTTTTTTTTTTTGGGTAAGAAAAGCATTGGTAGAAACATAAGATTGGATTTTCATGATATTGAATTTACATTTCTTGAGATTTTTCTTCTAATCGTTTCCTTCTTCAATGTTTCATGCTTTAATCTTATCTTACTTGCTTTTCAGAATGCTATTCTCAAGCTTTTCATTATCCTACAGTATTCTTTTACTGAAACTATATTAACCTTAGATCCCTAGTTTGACGCAGTTGTTGGGAAGCATGGAGAGTCCAATAATTGGTGTGCTAAGCTAGATCTGCATTTGATGGGAGATCTCCTCTTACTACGTTAAGCTGGCGCAAAAGCTTCAAAATTCATCAAAGTAAATTATTTGGAACTTAATTACTAGTTTCTTATGCCCGTTTACATAACCTGATCCTTTAATCTTGTCACGGGCATTGTTTTACTATTGGGAATGCAATTCGCTTAACAAAAACTATAAAAGGAATTGCACAATTTTATTTAACTCTAGTGAAATTCGATCTTAATTTAGAAAATTAGTTAGTACTTGTAGAGTTTTTTAATACAATTTGTAAACAATGAAAGGAGGTCATATCTAGGTTGTTGTAGTACATACATGGCTAAATCAGAGTATACATGTTGTTGTTTTAAAAGTAAACATGAAAGTAAAGTATGAAAAAAAAATCGCTACCATTAGAGCATAATGAATTACTAATAGCCATCATCTCATTAATTGCATCGTGTACATAATATAATGAATTATGATGCTATTCATACTCATCATCATTTCCTGGACGTATTAAAACTAAAGTACTACTACTGCTGTCGTTGCTATCTATCGACTTTTTGTCGAACACACTTTTCCTTTGTGCCTCTTCCTTTTAATTCACTGTTTAAACTCAGTACAGAACGTTTCAGAAAGTTCAGAAATTTCTTTCAATATAGTGTCTATCACACTATCCCAGCAAATTGGGACTACGAACGATTTTGAAATAGTAATCGGCTTTCGTTAGTTCGCCTCGGGAAATGTGAGCAGTTTCCTCGCATCAAAAGTTGTGTTAAGCCCACAGAAATATGACTAAGTAGGTAAAGTTTGCCCACGCTTTAGCAGTTTCCGAAGAGGAATAAAAATAAAAGGATAGCAGCTTTTGGCAATGCTTTGTAGTAGCTTAATTATTCTCCTGGTTTTGAAGTCCTTTAATGGTAAAAAGCAACCGCTTAGTTCAGCGTTTTTTTAAAACTTTTTCTCGCTTTTAAGTGGACCACCTGGGTATATACTTGGTTACAACGATTTAAAGAATTTAGAATTTCCATCTAGCATTCTTTGTATGATTAAAGTAATTGAACGGAGTAAATTTTATAGGAAGTGATTGATGTTCTTCAGATTAGCATCTTTTTTGACCTTTCTCGAATATTTCTGTTGCTGTAGATGTTGGATTTTTCTCTTATTAAATTTTACGGATATTATCAATTAAGCTTAACGTAGTTGTTGCTTTGAGTTATCCAAACTTGAAACCTAAACAGCTGTTGAAGAGTTTAAAATGAAATGGAATCGATTTGTTGAAAGGGACTTCTACAGCTTCATTATGTATTTGGTTCTGTTAGCTTGTTACTAAAGTTAAAAAAGATATTTTGGTTTTAACTACTGTTTATTGTTTGCTAATGGCGTTCGATATTCAAGTTAAGGCCCTGTATAGCAATTTTAACGTTATTGATAATTTTGAAAAGTTGGTTTCTGTTGTTCAGAAATATGTGCATTTTCCTTGTCCAAATTTCTAGTTGAACCTTTTTCGTTTTTAATTTAAATAGCTTAAATATATTCTTAAAAACACTATCTACTATAAATGTATTAAGGTATGCGTGGTTTGCGTGTTAACGCTCCAACCCGGTCCGCGGTTCGAATCCTGTATAATCGTATTTTTCGTGTAAGAGAATGGTTTTGCGTTCCTCAACCGTCATTGGGCAATTGTTACCGTCCGAATCGTGATTTGACAATGATGGCTTTAGATGACACATTTGTGAATAAGTAAATATTAAAACATTACTGCGAACTCAGTAAAAATGGCACTCGTTCAAATATCCTCCTTTACCCTGAAATATTCCGACCGATCTTTGGCAATTCCATTCGCAGGTTCTGGGTCACCTCATCTCATATAATGTTTGAATGTCAAGGTGCTTCTCCTCGGATGCTCCACCCACCTTTCGAAAGCTAACACACGAATACTTCGGTCGGAATGGGAAGACTGCCGATTTCATATCCTCGAGATATCGAAGAAGTTTGTTATTCATCATTCCGTGACATTCGTAGTAAATATTTATGGGCGAGCGAAAGAAATGGCTTCCTGCCGTCTTCCCACGGGAGAAAAAGCGCACCTCCCCCTCGTTTTTATTTCAATGTTATTGCCTTCCGCGTTGAATCTATTCGCCACATTTGGAGTGCATTTTGTGTCCAGACAACGGATCCTCCGCGATTTCGGAGACACACCCCCTCAATATCCGAAGACGTCTTCTTCCAAGGGACCCTTTTCGGATGGAATATAAATGATCCCAGCGACCGGATTTCCAGCCCTTTCCTGCAGCCGGATGCGTGTTCATGAGATCGAACTGCTCCAGACTTGGATGTTAAGGAGGCTTTAATGTCTGCTTCGATTTCCTCTTTGTCTATCTCCGCTCTCAGTTTCCTGTTCTGCCAGGGCATCGAACCTGGACCGAAAACAAAGAAAACGTTTAATGTCTTGAGTGGAAACCGAATTATAACAGAAAAGTTAAAGTATTTTAATTCGAATTCAATACGGAAACAGTTATATATTGTGATCCAACTTTTTGGTTTCCAGTAATTTGATTAATTTTGCGGTTACTATTTGAAACGAAATGAAACGTTATTTATATTATCGAGTTATTTTTGACGGATTGGAAACCATCCTAGCCGAAATGTTACATTATTTTAACTCGAATTTAATCCGTAAACCGTTATTTATTCCGATTCGACTGTTTTTTTCTAAAGAATACTATTTGATTTATTGTCAGGTTTCTATTTCTAAACGAAATAAAACTTTTTTGTTGCCGGAGTGGAAACAGGGTTCTAACCGAAATGCGTAACTATTTTTACTCGATTTTAAACCGAAACCGTTATTTATTACCGTCTTTTTGGTCCCAAAGAATACTATTTGATTAATAGTTACATGAAAAAGCTGTATTAAGCATTAGTAAGCGCGAACAATTTCTTCGAAAGCAGATCCTAAATGTTTTCTTTTAACGATGAGTTCTTCGAATGACAAATGTTTCTAACATAAGACTTCATAAAAATCCCCGCCAAACCTAACGCAACCCGTTCCCAACAGTTTACTGAATTGTTTTGACTCCATATCAATTCCTTTAATATGAATTTAGGAAAACATCAGATTCATAGGAGTGGTCTGTTTTCGAAGTATTTTATTTCGAAGAATTCGTATGCACCCGAATGCTTTACATTAAATATATTTTATGTAATATTTTGATAATTTTTCAATATCTCAAGTCTTATGATAAAATTTAATCAACTGTAATGCAGTAAAAACTTGAACACACAATTGCTTTTGGAGTAATACTTTTGCTTTAAATTTAATTAAAAATTAGATTTTAACGGATTTAATAACGGTTTAATTACGATTTGCTCCGTCAGCCACCGGCGAACCAGTTTTTCCTGTCTCCGAGATATGGATTATAATTACTCTGAAATTTTCATTATATTTTGACAAGAATTAATCAAATTGAACAATAGAAATTTCCTATGATATCCAAATGAAAACGATGTTAAACTGGTCGAAGCTTTGGTATGCATTTCTTGTGCTGTTAGGAAGGATTTCTTGTAGTATGTAGCAAAAGATGTGAAGAATTGGCTTCAAGTTGTGTAATATTTACTTAGCCTGCAGTATTGTATGTAAGTTGTATGAAAGGTCTAGAAGAAATCTCCAATACGCTTGTAAACCGTGTCTCGCTAAAATTTTTAACTACATAAAATAGAGCAGAAAATAAAGGATCTATCGGTTTTGGTTTTTGGTATGCTCCTGGTTCTATGCCCCTACTTTCAGCAAAAGACGTCGGAGAATAGATTAGTATTGTCGTGGGTAAAGAAATAATATCTCCTTTCCGGCAGAGATTATTTATTATCTAGTTTAATCGCCTCGTGCTTTAATCGCGAGGCTTTCTACCTCCTCTCTTTTAATTAATGGGTATATTTAATTTGAGAGGTGCGCGGAAAGAACGAGTTAAGTAAGTTTCGAATCCGCGGAAACTTGAATTTTCAGTTGTATTAATTAGAGACTTAGGAACGACTTCCTTCGGTTGACGATTCCACTTCCACTGGAAAAGCGTACGCGTTAATGGGTTTTTATGGGCCGAAGAAATGGATTTGCAATCGTTGAATGACAACTAGGAGGAATTTGGTCGGCAATAAAAATAGATTGAATGGATGTGAAGTAAAAGAAAGTCTGCGTGACTGGTATGAAAGAGGCGTTTTATATTGGAGCGAATGGAAAGGTATAGATAGAGTATGAGGTTATATTACGAGGTATTAAAGGAATAGAAGCGAAAGAAAGATCGAAGGAAAGATGTTTGGACTTAGCAGGAAAGAAATGGTGAGTGAAATCTAGAGAAGATTCTTAAAGATTGTAAGGGAAGGCTAATCTATGTCTACAATCGTACTTAAGGAGCTGACTTTGTGTGTGGCACATTTATATTCAACATTTCTATCCTGCCTCCTTAATCATCTGAGTAACGACCACTGAATTGTCGTAACAGTTCTTTACAAAACATATTGTCCTTCGTGGTAAATTTTCTAATTTACTAATGTATCACTTTTCGTCGGGGTCCCATACATGACATGCACGCTCAACGTTAAGCCTAGTTAATGCAAAGTAACATCGGTCGTTGGCTTTTTCTTCGTTCATACTATTATCTTGACGAAGGCGAGTTTCTCAAGAGTTCAGCCTGGTATATTAGTTGTGTGGGCACTCTGAAATGTACGTATTTTTGTACACGGATGAGTTGGAAAGATATTCGTAATGACAGAAACATATCGAGAAGTATAGTGACTAAATGAGGACAATAGCATCTTTATCCCGAAATGAAGAATCGTGAGAATTTACACAATAATAATAGTAATGGCTGTATACGGAAATTATTCAGCAGTAATTATCCGAAGGGTCAAAGTTCGCACAAATAAAATCCACTTCTATATTTTTGGCCAGCTTTTTTCGATCCCAACCCACTGTACAGAGTTACGTATATTAGAATAAATTCTGCATAAAATTAAAGAATGCTTGGAAGGTAACAAGATGAAATGTAATCACAAAAATATAAGTTGTGAGTGAAAGAAATGAAAGAAAATAATTTCCTATTAACTCGAGATATATAGAGGAATGTATGTACGTGTAAGGTGTGATTGCCTAACTCCTATATTCAGTTGCTATTTTTCTATAAACAAAAGGCCATTGAGTTAAGCGGTCGGACACTGGATCACTATTTTTATCAAAGAACGTGTCCTGAAAGATTCGTGCGAATCTGTTTGTTGAGTTCCCACTAAGCTGGTGTTTCCCTTATCGGTACAAATTTTCATTTTTCGTAATTATTTGACATCAAGTCGGCACGGGTTACCATAATCCAATCGCAATAATTTTTTATTAGGTAAGTGCCAAATAGAAAAAATAGAGGGTATGTGTATTTGATTTTGCGAAAAAATGTTTTCCCTTGCATCTTGGGACACACCCTAATGATCAGCATATTTTCTGCTATACAGTAGAACCCCGGTAATCCGGACGAATTCAGGCACATAGGCGTCCGGATTAGCGGGGTTTCCGGATTAGCGAGGTTTCCAAAAATAACCTAAAAAACATTTTAACCCAAAAATTATATTGTATAGATAATGCATGCATGCCCTGCTGCAACTGAAAATTTATTGTCTTTCGAAATTATTTAGTATCGCACATATTAAGCATTTCCTCTAATGGAAAAATGCTGTCTCAGAAAAGTATTACAACTTAGATGTGTTATCACAATAAACGAAATAATTCGCTCTCCATCACATCATTGCAGCCAATGGAGAAATTTTTCAAATAGTCTGTCCACCTCTTGTTTCTTGTTACTAATATGCGTATTTATATGTTCACAAGAAGAAGTTGCGGGTTTGCATAGCTCCCAATGGACCGTCCGGATTACCGAGAGTTCCGGATTAGCGAGTGTCCGGATTACCGGGGTTCTACTGTATTATTAATTGTGAATTTTTATCTCCATTTGTTAGATATTCGCAGAGATATTGAAAATTAAGTGATTCTTTTGTTGCAATAAATTAATATTTAATGTTTTTTATATCATAGTTTTATTTTGCTTCATTCACTGAAATCGCTCCTCGTTTGACTACAAGAAAAATCTGAGTATTATCTATTAGTTACTTTTACAGCTTTACTTTTCTCACTCATTTCATTCTAATCATGAAGATTTAGTGCGATATCAAATTATAAATTGAGAATCTTCTTTCTCTATTAAACATTTTCTCATAGATCGAACATTATTTGATTACAAATATGTTGCGTATTTTTTCTGGCTAACGTTAAGGAATCACATATTTGTGAAAGCCATATAAGCTTCCAGAAATTACCATGTTATTTTATTATCAATTTTTGTGACACACAATCATTATACAATTATTTAAGAATACGTTGAGAGTAATGATTTTTTATGACAATTTTTATCGTTACAAAATTGTTTTCCTATGACGGCGTGCATAAAATATTAAATCACAAATGGTGCTCATTCTGATTTAGAAGATAAAAGTGGGCCTTTTCTGTTATGGAATGGGAAAGAAATGGTCATTTAGCATAATATTTAATCAATGCTTCTTTTTATTACTGCGGAGAAATGATGGCGGCCATTTATATGCTGAAAGTCGCATTCTCCTTAAGAGTTTGGATAGTCCAATTGATTTAAGGTAGCTGTAAATCTTTACTGATTTTTTCCAGTTTCTCGGCCTTTCTTATTTGAGGGATCGTACCTGGTTCCTCCAATGAACTCGGAATCTTCCATTCGTAGTTTGATCGATAGGTAGACGCGAATAGAATAATAATAAATGAACAATATTCGTAAATCAGATAAATCAATACTCAAAGTATTCGTTTAATTTCCCTTAATATAGCATATCTACAATTTTTATTTTAGCTAACTTAAACTTTCCTTTTCTTATTTAGGCCCAGCGTTGATTGTTGTAGTATTGTTTATAATATGATTTATAGCAAAAATTTGACTATTAATTCTATGATTTAAAGCCTGCTGAGCTTCCATCGTTTATCTTCAAATATTTTAAGTAGTAAACATAAATGATGGAATACATGGAATACTTATTTAGTATTTTAGTTCAATCAATCAAGTAGATATTTTATATCTCAAAATACTAAAGGATGTGAGGTTTATTCGTTCCGAATTTCTTAATATTTATTCAAGCCGAGTTTTTATCCTGCGATTTTTATTTTGTTTCATTCCATTAATATCATCGCAATAATTTCGTCACAAGGGACTGCTATCTCTTAAAAACGTCATTAATGCATTAATTAATTGTTATACAAAAAGAAAATCTACCAATACTCATAGAGAGGTCTCCAACCGCCACACCAGCAATCATTATTATACTCAAATGATAACGAGTTATCACATAAATAGAATGTTGAAAGGTGCCATAATACAATGATATTCTAAAACCAAGGATGGCTAATTACAGAAGCCATGGTTTGGCACCAAACTCCTCACCGAAAACCCGGTTATTTATTGCTTCAGAAGTTAGTACGATCGCACGGACAGAAGAACTAGAAGCCTGTTTTTCCATTCTCGAAAAGAATCGAAAAACATTTCGTCGCTGCGGCGACTGGACAAGTTCCGGCGGAAGCCACATTTCATTTCGTAGATTCAGATCGAAATAAAGTATCTCCGATAATAAATAAATTCGCGTCGAGATGTTGAAGGCTGAGGCTGATAGATTTTCTCGGAACCGGTTCTTCGGATGACGTATTTAAAAGAGCTTTTCTTGCGGAAAGATATAATCGGATGCCGATTGCTTTAAATGCGAAGGTGCGGTCTTAATTCCGCGACTAAAATTCCTATGGTAAAATGCGATTTTGTATGGAACTGATTGCATAACGTTGACCGGATTTGATGTCTCAATTGCTTTCACGATTGGATTTTTCTATTATAATTCATATGGTGGATTTTGCCATATCTTCTAATAATGAATAGTAATAACAGTTCGGTAACTAGTAATCGATGACATGATGGAACATAGACTCCATGAAATGGAGTGTTAAAGTATAGAATCAGCTCTTTTGTAGTTTTGACCGGGAATCGATCCCGGAACCGTAAACGTCATAACTGGAAGCGTTGAACCCTCCATCGTCCGTGAGTAAGGTACCAATTTTTGTCTAAAGAATGTAAACTTTTGAAAATTGTATTTTAAGATACGCTATGTGTTACGCCATTTTTTTCGATGTGTGCGAAATAGAAGATTATAGAGAAAGTGTAATAATTGCATGGAAATGAAAATCAAGTATTAATGTTATATTTTTATGTAATTAAGTAATGAAATGAAATCTAAATTTCCAGTCGCCAGACTACTAGGTTTGTACGTTGATCATCTCACCTCGTCTGCCTAGAAACTTCACTGTTTAATTGATTTCTGGATTTAATGGTTTTATTAGATTCATATCTAAATTTTTATCATCAAGTTTTATGTAAATGTACAGTCATGCATTTGTAAAATTCTCGGAAAAAGCATTGAAACGGGAATAAGCCATCATCTATCTCATCTCTAACTTAAATGGGTTTTTGTATCCTTTCGTCGAGTTTAAATAGGTATTGCGACCAACCGCAGGATGAGTGGTTATTCAAAATTCTAGCTGTTTGAAGAAGTTCTAGAAGTCTTGTTGTTTATTACACATTGTAATATTTTCGTATACTTCGTATACTATATTTCAATATTTCTCTCTTTTAAAATACTCTGAATTTTGTTTAAATACGCTGTTAAAAATTAATCAACTACTAAGTTAATGATGGATGAATGGTTCCCTAGATACATTTCTTGGTGTATACTAATTGATAGTGCATCGTAAAGTTAATTTTTTTATACTCCTATTTAAAAAAATGTTTTCAAGTGAATGGCTATAGCAATATATAGCACTTTAAAATTTGTTTATTTTTTAAATCAGGTAAAAATTATGCAAAAACATAAGGCTGGATCGTCATGCTATTGAATTTACGTTATTTTGATATTTTTCTTCTAATCGTTTCTATCTTTTCATTTTTGATAATTCGTACTATGACCTCATCTATAAATAAAGTTTAAAGCTTGACGATATATATTTATGCAAAATCTTGGTATGATATCTTAACACGGATTAACGAAGATGGGGAAATTCGCCTCACAATCGAAGGATTACACTCTCTTAAGCAAATCCGTCCGTTAAACGCTTTCTTCGGGATCCATTTAAACGATCCCTTTCTCTCATTTCGGTTAATTAGAGCCAGCAAAGGTGAGGGAATTCGTCCGGTGGAGCTCAAAGATTCGCGACGAATTCCAACAAAGAAAGCTCCCCCTTCCAGTATTTGCCGATCCTCAAAAATTTTCGGCGGATTCAACTTTCATACGAAAAAGACGAAATGGCCAAAGTTGACGGGCGTTCCTTCGGGAGAAGGCGTCCTTTCATTCTGTTTACTTAGCTTTCCGTTACATTTCCCGCACTCATAAGTTGGACGGAGTTCTCCCAGTCGTTCGGTTGTTAGGGATACGGTTCCCCTCGAATGAACCCTCAGATTCAAATTCAGGTGCAGAGAAAAGTTACGGAAGGAAAGGTCAGGAGGAACGGTTGCTGAAGTAGTTTGTGGTTGGAAAAGCGGAAAAGGATTTAAGGGGTAGGAAAAGAGGATCTCTTGAAGGATCTCTCTCCCTACATTTCGATCCCGTGCATAGAGGAAGCGAAATGTCTCGTTCGATCTTCACCCTCCCTTGCGTCGAGAATTGGAAACAAGTAATTTCGTCTCGCAGGATTGAAAGGAGTGGGATGGAATGGGGAGGAGATAAAAAAGAGGTGGTTTAGGTCTGAGTTGCAGTCTGGGGCATATTTTACATGCATCGCTAGTCTGCGAAGTCGGTTGCATTTTTTCTCTTCCTCGAAGTAGCGCGAAAGTGAAGCCGTGAATTACGTGCGGGATGTAATTTGTGGCGCTTCAAATGATGTTCATGTCTGATGGAAAGGGAGTTTTTCGTTTTAAGTTATTTGTCAAAGGATGTCTTAAGGATTGAGATGATGGAAACAGCTTCCCTTTCTAGCACTATTGGATAGAAAGTCTCTTTAAAAAGAATTGTTGTCCTCATGAATTAAAGTATGTGCTATATTCGTTTCTTTTGCTTTTACGGTTACATTTATAAACGAAAGAGCGGTTATATGGAAACCACGCACGAAAACTGATGAAACCGCAGCGTAGCCTTTGAGCAATATTAAACTTTTACATGATTAATTTTTCTTTTTTGACAAAACCATCGATTTTGTGCAAAGAATTTTCCTTTCATCATTCATTTTTAAAATATGGCCTGTATATAGCTTACCAGCATAGAACATCCCAAAAATTATATATACGTCTCTTTCATATTAATATTACCTCTTTCTTTCGCTAATCTTTATCAATTTCGATTCTATCAGGATATAAATTAAAGTCATGTATTATTATTTATATAATGCTCTAAAAATACGTTGTTGAATTTTTAGTTCCATTTTGAAAATTGTTGGTATTCTGTAGCCTTAACTTTGAACGCTTTAGTTATAATTTTGAAATAAACGAACTATCAATAAGGTTAGTTTTTAATTTAAATCATTTTTGGCAAAGTATCTTAGATGTGATGTAACAAAATATGGAAGATTTTATTGGTTGTCATGGCCGTTTCGTTTGCAGTATTTATTAATATATCACATTTTACTATTTTTTTTTTGTTTCCGGCTCACTGGCAAATAATTTCGTATTTTGCTAATTCATCTAACGAGCAGATACGTCATTACCTTCAGTGCTGTAACTCTAGTTGGAAATGTGGGTCCTGGTTAAAGAAATGCGCAGCCATGACTGATATGGAAAGATCATAGTCGTGAAAGTTGACTTAAGCTTCAAAGAAAAGAACCCTTCGTTTCCAAAGAGATAAAGTGTAGAGAAAAATGTAAGGGCTCCGAGGATGATATGGAAAAGACTAGTAAGCCAAACTCCGGACCTTATTTAATATCGGAAGGAGTTTGATTTTTTAAGCCCATTTTACTCCTCGGAAGGTTTTCCTCCTTTTCAAAGTTTCTGCATTTTTTTCGGTCCTTCCCTTTGTGTAGTTCTGCAGTCTTTTGTCTTCTTCGGGTTTTTCCTTTTATCTTATTTCTGCACTCCCTCAACGGGGTTGACCTTCCCTTCTTCCCACTCCTCATATTTATGTCTCATGTTTACTTTTATCCGAAATTCTTTTTAGGTATTGGTAGTATCGATAAAACGTGGCACGATGGTGAGCGTTCCATATCTTATCCTCTGGGTTAACAGTGTTGTCTTAGGCATCGTATGGCTGCCGAGGAACTCCATGGGGAGAGCATCGCTGTCTCTTTTATGCAACGCTCTTTCCAGTCACGGCGTGATATGCCGTTATGCCTTACGTATCCTTATTCAGTCGTGTTTCTCCCGTCTCTCCGATACGGCATATCGATTCTTTTATTTTTTTAACCGTTCTGCCTCCCAGTCTTATCCTATGGGAAACCTAGCTATGATACTTCGCCAAACATCTGGCGTGTTATTCTTTTCTCGAGAGACTACGTCCTTCCTCTTTTATGAGCTCGTATCGACTGTAGAAAGCGATGATTTTTCTTCTAATGACAGTTTTTGTCGTCATTCGGAGTGTTTATCACACCAGTTGAGTGTTATATTATCCAGTTCAATGTTTTTCCACGACATATATCAACTATTCTTAATTTTTCTTATACGATTCTGTCTCACGTCTTTCTACTTTTATAGCCAAACTATTGTCCTGGTGCAACATTTCCTCGCAAAGAATTTTCCTTGACAGC
Organism: Sympetrum striolatum; assembly: GCA_947579665.1. NCBI lineage: Eukaryota > Metazoa > Arthropoda > Insecta > Odonata > Libellulidae > Sympetrum > Sympetrum striolatum. Next base: position 83,907,796 of record OX388346.1, read on the forward strand.
TATCAATTATTCTTAATTTTTCTTTTACAATTCTGTCGCACGTTTTTCTACTTTTATAGCCATACTACTGCCCTGGTGCTATATTTCTTCGCCATCCGCAACTTCTGTCGTATTACCAACTCTGCACGGTATATTATATCATGGTTTTATGAGTTTGCGTTTATTTCAATTTGCGTTATCCCGTGCGGAATTCATTATTTTTCAAAAACGTGTGCTTCGCAAGCAAAATCTTAGCAGGATTTTCAGTGGTTGTAATTTAGTTAGAAGTGAAAGGTGAATTCCTTTCTGCAAGTATCGGACCATTTAACGCAATTAAAAGGTTGTATAATTGAATGATATAGACAGCGAGAAACAGGGGATTGAATTTTACGTAATTAAGATGTCGGAAAATGATCTTGCGCAAGTTGCAAGGACATTTTTAGACCTTTATTTTATCCAAAACTGATAGGTATCAAATTAAGTTAAGTAAGATTTGCATGTACGTATATCATTGGGAGATTCGTTGCCCATGGTTCTTGATTAATAACCTGTGCATCTGCATTTGAAGTTGTCATATGAATCATGAAGAATCGCATATTCAATGTTTATTTCTCATTATTGTGATTCTGTGAAATTTATTCATAGAATTTTACTTTTAATTCGTAAACGGACGTGTGAATATAAACAGAATAACAGGTATACCATAAACTAGGGAAAAGAACTTTTTGAAACAGAAATAATTTCAGTGGGCTTTCGTATCAGGAGTTCGTTGGGTTTTCGCCTATGCTATACATTTAAGTATGAATTTATATTATTTCTACAAATACAAGTTTCTGAAATCGAAATTTATTCAGAAAACTAACTAGACTGGCAGGCCGGTTCAACTACTATAGCTGATGGCTTTCAAGGCTGCTAGCTGTATGTTATGTAGCCGCAATTATTAACCAAATGAATATAATAAGATATTATTTTCATGAAAAAAACTAGCTTACAGTAGGATCCTTCCCACTTTACTGATATAGCACCGAAAGGAACTGATATTCAATAGGAAATTCTCTCTCTGATGGAAAATTTGATACATATAAAACACCTATCGGAAGGAGGGTCGTTTGTAGGATCGATTCTGTGCATTCGCGCTACCTGCTATCACTCACTTTCCGAATGGTGCTGTTTCTTCAAAGCCTTCCAACCTCTGTTTATTTCCAAAATTTGTCTGCTTCTTGCCATACTCGAAATATCTGAAGGGAAGAATACGGCCTAAGGATAAGCGTTTTAATGAAAAGAACGCCTCCTTACCCGTTTCTTTTCCCCCAGAAAGAACTCATGTGAGGGAAAACTCGTGGGCTCAAATTCAATTTCAGCCTTATTCCGAAAAAAGTTATTACTCTCTGGTCCTATTCGGCGTAGAAGTGTTCATTTGGAGCCCCCCATGAAAGTTGAAGCTTGTGTAATTAAGTACCTATACTAATTAGTCCGCTCCGTGCTTCGATTAAGTTACTTTTAAAGCGGACAACGTGTTTGAGGAACGCAGAATATTCATTCAAATTTTTTTTCTCTCGGCTTACGCTCCGATCTAGCGATGTTTTTGCCCTGCTGTATAGTTTTCTGACTAACTTTTAATTTCCGAGAGGATTGTTAAATTTTCAACTCTGCGGAATTTTGTCAATTTGAGTCGGATGGGATTTCTTCCTCGTTTGGGCATCTTTCATATCCTTGCGAGACTATGTATATTTTTTAATATCTCCCGTAAATTTTGATAATGACTGGCGATTCTTTGACATTCCGGCTCGATTATAATTCTCATTAATTGGATTTTAAATTTTCTGCGAAATAGCGTAAAGTTCGGCGGAGGTCTTCGCAGATGGGATGGATTGAAAGAGGAAAATAGGTTATTTCCCTAAGGCGATTATTTACAGGTTGTTTGTAGAAGTGCTACGATGAGGTTCGTAAGTAAAGAATGTAATTGAGGGGGGATTCAAGGGGGAAAAACGGAGGGAAGACAACGACAAACGATTTCAGATGGCATACGGGCTGGGGTAAGCTACAAAGGGGAATTTTGATTTTTTATGCACATGAAACTACCAAAAGGTAGAACACTCTTGCATGTTTGTAGGAATTTCATAAGGCTATAAAGGGATTAATTTTCGGCTCCCAAAGATTTTGAAAGTTTCATGAAATGCTGTAGGTGGAATTTATCTTCGTTACTTGTATTTACAAAACAATTAGTACTTAGCATTTGACAAAATTTCCATACCAAAGAACCCTCGCAAAATCAATTGAGGCTTAAATTGAAGAGTAAGATTATCTTATATCTTCAATAGCCATAAGTATGGATTTTCTATAGATCACTGACCAAAAGAGAGAGGTCGATCAGTCGGTGTTAAGACACTCTGCCACTTTAATCTTGATATCGGTGATTTGAATGTTTCTGGTAGGACAGTAGGATAGAGAATTTTTGGTGAATGAGATGCTTTGCAGAATAGATCTTGAATATTAAAGAGAAATGCATGATGAGTTAGATACGTCTGAAGGAAAAGATAATGCCTTAATGCATAGCCTTTATTTGGGCGAGATTGAGACTAAAAGTCGCATCTTTCATCTAAATCATCGCCATTAATTATAGAATAATTAAAGTAAAGAGAATAGGCGAGAAACAATTAGAAGAATTGTGGATGTAAAAAAATCTAAGAGATTCTTAAGAATAAATATCCAATGCAGGAAAACACCCACAAATAAGGGGTGTGTGGAAAATCTTCGCAAACCTACTAATAGTTATAACTAAAAGATGAGAAAAAAGAACATGAAAAAATATATACGTAGTAGAACTTGACGAAATATAGGCAAGGATAGTAATGATTAGAAAAGTTAATGAATTAAATACATAACGAATTTACCCCAAAGGGAATCGTAAATTTATTGTTTTGCATCTTTCATGTACATTCACTTGTCTAACATTGTATCATATTACTAAATAGTACAATTACAATATTGTAATAAACTTAAATATACATTCCGCCATACACATTCATACTGCTAATCAGTATTATTATTTGCAGTTGATGATATAATGTGGAAGAATATTGTGAATGTATAAGCATAAACAAGTTAATTATTAAGGTTGTATAATAATTCTTCTAACTTTAATAATTAATTTGGTCAATCTTGACTTCGTGGAATGCTATTATAACCATCTTAAAAGAAAAACACTCTGCAACTTCCAAAATATTTATATTCGTGCGACCGGTTTCGTTGACGTATTAACATCTTCTGGCTCTGGTTTCGTTAATGTATTAACATCAATTCTTCGAACTTTGAAAATTCGTTGATAAATTCATAGTTTTATAAGTTTCCTGTCACGATAATGGATAACTTCAGATTAGGAACAAAGCCAATGAAAGATTTGCTCTGAATATTCATTTTAATCAGAATCGCAGCTGTGCGCTATCAAAGGAATTGGCGAGTCGCTTCACTTAGCCGGGTTATGATCACTTTTTTAGCTCTCCGGAAATTTATTTTTTTTTTCGGTCTTCACGGGCGAGTTGTCGATTTAATCTTCGTAATCGCCTCTGTTAAAGTGATTTTTAGAGCGACTGACCGCTCCAAAAGCCGCTCTATTTGAGTCGAAGATGTCCACTCTGATAAATTGCTCCGTAATGAAACATGACTGTCATGGAATATAAGGTATGACCTATCCTGATCGATTGGCGTTTGTCTCGAGAAAATATATGCTCAGAACTCAACCCGTTCTAAACGTCAATCCAATCTTTCAAGTGACACATTTTTCAGTATAATTCGTATGAATGCAAATGCACGTATAGTTAGATTAAAAATTACCATTGAAGTTCTACAACTCCTGCAATCTATTGGCTACAAGTAGTTGCTAATAGGTTGCAGGAAGTAGTAGCGATTCGATAATCTTCTCTTAAACCTTATTTTCTCCAAAAATTTTAAGTACGTGTTGAAATTGCATACCTGTAAGATGCAGACATTTATTAAAGAATACCCTTTAAAGTAGTTAGAATAACTTATCAAAAATGAATGTCTACGAATGTGTTGAAAACTTTCTTGGTTCCTTTAAGGTTAGCACATTTAGAAGTATTTAGCAATATACCACTTTTGCGCTTTCCTGTTATCAGGTTGAAGTAAAGCAGACAAGGGAAAACTTACTTTTGTCAATTATTTTCAATTAGTATCTCCCATAAATCAAGAAATTTTCCGGTGTTCCTTGTTTCATATGGTGACGTATTGAATCGTTTTTGTATTGACATTATTTGGCCCAAGTTCTGATTGGTTAGTAATTTAGTTAGACATTTTGACTTCCTTTAAATGTATGGGAATTGCAACTATATATGGACCTTTCTCCCTTCTAATTCTAAGTATGCTCATTTCTTATTTATAGAAAACATAGTTTAAATAAATTGAATAATTTGTGAGTCTTCGGTTGCTGAACGAATGCATTTGCCGATGGCAATGAAATGTCCGTTAAATTGTTTTTTTTTTACAATTTGATAAACCTATTTTAAATGAGTTATTAAATTCCAAGCCGCACAAAGTTACCTCTTTTTGAATTATGAAAATTGGTTGCCGAATTTAAATGATAGATTGGTCTGAAAGAGCATAATTGATGTTACCTTTATTAGTAAGATTTAATTACAGTTTTGTTTGGAATTGTTCTATGAAGCATTAATGCGTTGAAGCGATCAAATACTGGAAGCAGTTTGTTTCTATATGAAAAAAAAATAACTTCTCTCATAAATAGTGAGCATTGTCTATTGCGATATTTGCATACTCAGTAAAAGTGAATAGCTTTGTTAATAAATTGATTAGAACAGGGATTTACCAGGTTTTCTTAGCTCTAATTAACCCCCTGTAAGCTTTTGTCCTACCGGTGATATTTTATATCGTTGTACAAAAGTGGTAATTGAAAATTTTCTAAAATCGTTTTTTTATTTGTTTGTTTCTTTGAAGTCGTATTAAAAATAAATTTTCATATAAAGTATAACCAAGCCTTCTTATTCCAGTCTTAAGCCTCATGGCCAAATTTGTATGAACCTTTATGTATTAGCTTTGGCTTTGGGCTATGGACCTTTCTTTATAAATCGTTTTGATATTTTTTTGTATTAAGCTTTAAAAAATCTCAAAATTCACATCTAAGTCATTTACACCTCTTTAAGTGAGAGGAGGTATTATTAAGATTAATAACGGGGGCGAAGAGAGAGTGGCAGTGATCGTCAGAGGATTTTATGATTTTTTTCATATTTTCAGATTTTTCATAAGGACACCGGCGATAAAAATTCCCCAGGCATTAATATTATGGATCCACTCCTCGCCTTCGAGGTCTGGCGATAATTTTTATTTCCCGTCGCGCAGCTTCATAACGCCTTTGAACCAACCCCGTTTTGGCTATTCACATACTTTTAATCTCTCCCTTTTACGAATGAGCGAAGAATGCAATCTGAACAGGAATTTCATACCTACGTTAGCTTTTTGAAATACCCGGACGGGATCCCTCTAACTAGTGGAGGGCGGAATTTTTCAAATTAAACCCGGCAAGGTGGTGTTCCCTTTTACCGGATTACTTCGCATCAAAGGTTCGAGGCAAGATTATCCTCTCTCCAGGTCCCATTTTATCCCGCCAAAAACGGTTATTTATCGGGTTTGTTTTTTCCCCGCCTTTGTGAAACTTGGGAAAGGGTAGACGTTAAAGTACTTTTATTTTAATCGCCTCCGAGCGTCATATATCCATTCCTTATTTCGGACGGAATTGTTTCGAAGGGAGGCGATTTCGTTTGACTGTATCCGGCGTTCAAGAGATTAGGGGCGACTGATTTTTCTTTTAGCCTCTCCACGAGGGGGAGGCGGTGTCGAAAACAATGACTCTTGTGACATCTTTCACTTTTTGTCGCTACGGCTCCAAGGAGTCTGCCATCCTTGATTAATTATTCCCTTGATTAATTGGAATGCGGTCCTCAAAGATAATTGGATTTTCTTTTCATGAGCCCAGCCGTTTAATGTCGCGCGTGAAGTATCTGGAGCATCTGTCCCGACGACAGAACGTCTCTAATTTTTACAAATATTCGGGAAACGGATGATTTTCCGGGAGAAAGATTGGTTTTCAAGTAGTGAGTGAAGGAATGAGGTGACCCTTTGTTTAGGCGAGGTTTTTCTGTCGTGAGATTGTAGGTCCAGGGATATCATAATTTTCTTTTTATAACTGAAACATCTAGAGATGGGGTCAAACATACTGCTATATCTCAGCAAATATACCATCGGCGAAAGTAAAACTTTACAAATGTTCATAAGAGATGTGTATAAATGTCCATACAAAATTGAATTGAAATCGGTGATGGTCGAATGGGGCACTTCTCTGAAATCAGACCACTTGGCATGGAATGACCCATAACTAATAACAATGTATTAACATACAAACATTCTCTTATCAGAATAATCTAATTAACCGGGACCCGAACCCGACACCCCGGGTTTGGAACGGTTACCACGGCCGGTTTATGTATGTATGTACAAAATTCTCACTTAATGAATGATACAAATTTATCCATTTTTTTATTAATGTCGGAGATATGGGAATATGGCTAGATTTAAGAAGTGTTATATCAAATTTCACGCTTCTCTCTTTATAACACTCTTAGCTGGAAATCGGTGTTAAGTTTATTAATTTATTTTAGGATTGAATACAGTTAATATCGTTTGCTCTGTTTGGATTTCTATTTTGAAAAGAGCATTAGAAACTATTTTTTTACGGCAACGAAGCTGGTTTTATACGGATGCGTTGAGTATGTATTGTCTTTAGTAGGGTGTTATAGATAAAGAACAGGGATTTACTAACAGTCAGTGATAATTGATAGACATTGTTCTTCCTATAATTGTTTCTGTTTATAATTGCTAGAGTTTATTCTGTGAAGTTGAAGAAAGCGAAGAAAGAGGTAACTTCTTGTTAAAGTCTCTTAAAAGTATAATCTTCTCTCTTATATGTATCCCTAGAATTAATCCGCCTAAAGCTTACCCTTTCTCTTGCTTTCTCCGCTATTCAATATCCGAGTTTGATTAAAATTAACATGCGTAACGTAGAAGGGGCTTCCATGACGGATGAACGCAAAGGAAACGAGCTCCAATTAACGAGATTATGTAGATTTGATGGCTTCATAGTCAACGGCTTTGACGATAAACTCGAAATGTCATTCAGTTAACTAATTCTCAAATTTTACTATTGTTCTTTGATAATTACTTTCTAGCATCGTGCTTATTTAACTTTCTGTACGCTTTAACGTTGGTCACTGTAAAAGAATGACTTCCATAATATGAATGATCGTTCTCTTAGATTTCTTGAACAGTCAGTGTTGTGTCTGTCATATTTTTTTCTTAGTTAGTAAATATTTTTTATCGCTTTGGATATCGTTTGTATATTTTCCCTTTCTGACTTTTCCATACTCAAAGAAAATATTAGCGGAAATCGACAAAGATATGTGAACTGAACAGACTGTTCAGTTCTTGTGTCATCAGCGACATTTAGTAATATAAGCTATAAATAAATTTTCCATTTAATCGGGTGTAATTCATAAAAATGACATGCCTCGATATTAAATATCTCACATTTGATAAAATATTTTGTTCGTAGATCAAGGTGCCTCCCTAGTCAACTCAGATCTCATTATTAGCAACCAAATTTAAAAAAATTAATAAAAAAATAATTTTGATGTATTTATGGTAATATATTTATTCATCATTGTATATTCAAATCGGTTTTTCATCGTTTAAAATTGATGTGTATGTATATCTATAACATTCATTAATGCATCTTTCATCTTAAATCGGAAGGTTTGGGTTGAGAAAAGTTATGTTATTGCTATTCTATAGGATTCTCTGAAATATTTCAATAAAGGTGAAAGGTATTGCTAAATTGTGTGGATGTATAAATGTTTCAATAATTCCTCTATGTTCATATTATAGCGGAGATGCATTTCTTACCTATTTTCTTTCATTGATTATTTAAAGATTTTGATAATTGAACTTTAACCGTGATTAAGTTTTATGAGTTGGTATTACTTCGTTTCACAACTCGGAGCTTAAATCTTCTTATTTTATCAGGCAGTAGGCATCATGATTAGTGGAAATAGTAATCTTGGAAACTTAAAATTGTGTTCCATAAATTTATGGAAATTGAATAATAACATATCCAAGTTCCATGAGAGTGCATGTGTGAATTTGAGGAGGACATTCGTCCATCCTCGTCAATGACGATTAAGTATGACATTTCAAAATGCCGTGAAGAGTAATTGATCACTATCCGAGCGCTCTACATTTTGGAACTAGTCCAAATTCGTTTCATGATTGGGACTTACGAGGCCTAAATAGCGCCATGTACGCTACATCTATTAATTTACATTTTAGACTTCTCGCGATGATGAATTTCCCCAGACTCGCACCGCGCATGCGCGAGAGTATTAACGTCACGGCAAAAGCGCCGCATATTCTTTCTCGACCCGCGGCTTTATTTGCGTCCATCGATTCGCCTAATAATTCATGGGCGGTAAAACAAAAGAAAATCGCTCCCCGTAATGCCCGCCGTAAACTGATTATCATTCCATCGCTTGATTGAAGCGTTCCTTTGCATCAGGCGTCAATAACGCGGGAAAGAAAATAATGCATGGAGGCCCATCTGCGCTCCGTCAGCTGATGATTTAATTGGTATGCAATCCGATACATTAGCATTTCCATGGTCCCATTCAGCGTGAGCTTTTTCCGCCAATCAGTGGGGATAACCCGGCTTAATCAAAAGCGTTTCTAAGAGGGTTTTACGCGGCTAATTCTCTTCCCGCATGCGATTTTATTATTATTATTATAATTATTATTATTAAGTACAATGTTTAACGTAAAGAAAGATTTCAAAAAATATTTGCGTCAAAAATTTTGTACTGAATTTTGAGAAACATAACAGATCCCTTATGTTTGTACATACTATGATATATGTCAAAATTGTATTGAGTTGATTTTGTATATTTATTGCTCTGACTATGGGATGCTAATGATTGTATCTAATTTTTAATCTGCTGATTTAATTTGTGATTTTATATTTAATGGTTTCTATTGTCTTGTGGATTATATACTTGGTATATGTTCTATGTTTGTTGTGAATCTTTATATAATTGCTGAATTTGATATTGATTTTCATATTATAATTAGTGCAATAGTCAAGTAGATGCGGTATTTACAATTTTTGGAATCATAAGTAATATGTTTTGATTGTTTTTGTAAACTAAATGCTTCATTATGTTAGAAAAGTTTTGAAATTATTTTCAATTTTCATCATTAATTTATGAAATAATCCAAATTTTAAAAATGTAATTTGTAATCTTTGGCTTGTGGTTATTTAACCTGGCTCAGGAACAGATGAATATTTACAATCCTGTTTCATGAACTTAAATGTCATTTAAATTAATTTGTAAGCCATTCATAGGCAGGGATATTATTTCCATTGCATTATTGTATTGTTTGAATTTTTCTGAATAAATTATTAAAAAATAAATAATAAAAATATTACGTTATTATTTTTATCATTACTATTATTATTATAATATAAAATACTGGTTTGTTGTAAGCTTGGTGACAGTTTTTTCTAGCTGCATACACATGTAGAAGTTATAAACATAATTAATTTATCTTAATAATAATAAAGGGGTCGGAATCGAGACTATAAATTCTCTTCTTACATGTAACCCTTCTTCTTATAAATGAAAAAAAAAAATTGAAAAAACAGTACAAAGAAAACGACTACATTGTGGATTTAAAAAACCTAAGCTAAGAGCTTCAGAAAAAAATCTACTGTTGGAAAACACCCTCGAGAAGGGGGGTGTGAAAAACCTGCGAAACCTACAGATAAGAAAACTTAATTTAGTGATGCAATCAGATCAGATGAAATTTAAAAGACAAGAAGATCTAACAATAATGTCATACAAATACGAAAAAGAACAGATTGTTACACATCCATGTAGAGGTAGGTAAAAAATAGACTGATAAATATACTTGTAAATAAACAATCAAAAGCGGTATAAAAATTAAAAAGAAAAACGGAAATAATAAATAAAATAGTGAACTATAGAAGATACGACAATTTAAAGTACCATAGATGAGAAACATAATATTGCCTTAAAATTTTTATATACCTATATTGTATTTATCTTACAACTAATTAATGAATTTATATTATAATTTGTAACTGTTTTTACTGGATTTTTAGGGATTCATGAGAGGCCTTCTAGCCTACCATAGCGGTCACGGGCTTGAACCGCACCGTACAGTCCTGGCCAAAATTAACGCAGCACCGGCCGTAAGGATCGCTAGGGAGGTGCTGCGTTAATTTTGGCCAGGAGTGTACATCACCCTGTCAAGCAAATTCTTACTATTCCAGAGGTCCCTTAACTTTTACAATACATTACACAGTATTACACAGCTTTACTATAACACTTTCAAACATTTAATTTTGAAAGATTATTATTTATTCCCAGGCAAGGGCGTTAAGAGTGATCCAGGTAACTTATTCCCCTCAGAAATACCTCTATTGAGAAAAGAATGCTTAGCTATGTCCATTATCTGCCATCCAGGTTTTTCGAGGATTTTGGATTCCATCCTTTAATATATATCCCCCGAGTCTCGATAATTCGTTAGGAACAATATTGAATAGAGTAATCACACCGCGGCGGTTTTATGAACGTGTTGCGGTCATCGAGGTATGCATTGCATTAGTTGATTTAGGTAGCGGAGACACAAAATATGTGGCAACTATGGGCTGCGGTCGCCGCGAGGCTATTTTATCTGTCGTTGGGACGATAATTAACAAATGAGATAGCTTTGTCCAATCGATTAAAGCGACGTTTTTCGCCCCACCTTTCGGGCTTAATTAGTTTGCCAAAGGAGACGATTGGATTAAGTATTTTTCTCTTTGAAAGCGGAATGTTTGAAATGCCCGAATTAGATGCCATCCCGAGACGGAAAATTCTGGTTAGTAATATCGATTGTTGACTGATCGTTGGGCATTAGGGGTAAACATCGACCTAGACCAGCGTCTGTTGAACTTTACTATGCCTCGCTATTTAGCTGGGATATGAGAATATCTGTTGTATTCATTTGAAGTAAAATGTATACACATAGAGTTATTTCCTAGGTGTAGCTATTGGATGTACTAGTAACTCCTTATTTGCTATCTGCATTCGTTCGGGTTATTTACTCTTTTATTTCCTTGACTGAAGAACTTAATTCTCATTTCTTCTTCAAAAGACAGAGTTATATGAATAGTAATAGAAATATAATTTCTGTGGTTGGACAATTGAGGATATTGACTTCAGGTTGGAGTTCTCTTATTAATCATTCAAAATTGTCATTAAGTTGTTGAAATTTGAAAACAATATTTTTTGATGGCTCAATCACATTTGCAGAAGCATATGATGCAGAAAACTGTAAAGACGATTTGAAAAAGCCTTAAAGATTCGCATCGACACTGATCGAAATTTCGCGGCACGCTTACTACCTCCGATAACCTGCGGGTAACATTTCGGAATGCACAATGTTTGTAAGCCTCTTCATCGGGAGACCGAATGTACACTCCTGGCCAAAATTAACGCAGCACCTCCCTAGCGATCCTTACGGCCGGTGCTGCGTTAATTTTGGCCAGGAGTATACCATTTGGCCGTATATGGAAATACCAAGTCAATTTGATTTTTAGCTAACTAAAACTAAGAAAAATATAATTATACTCCTTTTCAGTTGACCTAATTTCCATTATTATGAAAATAAATATTTATCCAATCAATGTAAAGATAGTCTTCAAAATGGTCGACATTATTTTAAAACAACGTCTGTGTAGAAGCCTTAAAATTACATGGCGAGATAGAACTTATACCGTTTCATGGTCAACGATCTAATTTTTTCGACTTTTTAAGATGCAGTAGTTTTTTGATATCGTATTCCTTTTTCTTGCAATAGTAACAAGAGTTACTGCGTAACTTCCATGTCCACCAACTCAACACTCGCATATTTACCTATTTGGGACATCGGTTAACATATGCAATTTAAATATTACGTATTTATTTACGCGATAAAACGTTTGCTCGACGTTCAGAATGATTGATCGCAGTTAAAATATTCAGTCTTGATTATTTCCATTCAACCTTATCTTGGGTTTAATTTGAATTTGTTCTAATTAGCCTATCAGTAATCAGTTGCGCGTGCTTCGATGATATTTATCGTAGCAGAAGTTCGGATGATTAACAGTCTTTCATATAAAAGGTAATAAAACACTAACTCTCAAAGGTTATCGAAAACTAAATTTACGTAAGAGCATCTTGTGATACTATGGAAATGTAATTACTTTAAAAACAAATGTTTACAAAGTTCAACATTTGTGCGATTATTGGTAGATGTCTCTTGAGAAGGTCATGTTGCTTGTGTTTTTGTTCCTATCACAAATTGGTAGTTTGTTAGTCTTTCAAGTTATTACTTCTTCTTTTTTTGCTGTGTATGGTTTCTTCTAAGTTAAGTTTCATTTATAGTATAAAAATGTAATATTTCTTCCTTACCCTTTCATAATTTGTATCGATTTCTGTAATTGAACATGTTAACATGTAGACGATAGACTGGATAAATCTCAATCTCGAAAATTTCCTAATAAGGTGATTATTAATTTACTTCTGAGGTTTTGAAAGTTATTTGAATGTTTTCCATTTTTATAAATTTTCAGAGAGAGATTTTTGAGATTCCATAAAATACATTAGAGGGATTTAGTATTTGTTTTTCTTTAGGATTGATTTTGATTTTATGTCTTGAAAAGCTGTATCTGCAGTTTTAAGTAAAAATTCTTGTTTAATATTTTAATCCAAAATACGATTTCTTCTTGTCTATCTTATTCTTACCTCAGTGGTATTATTCTTTGGCGTTTTCAGTCGGCTCAATTCTTATTTGTGATTATAAAGGTAGGATTTTTTAAAATTCCTCGGTGAATACTTCCAGCGTAATTTTTTAAGTTCCTCATTAAATATCGGTTTTTAGGAACGGCTGAAAAAGGTTCGAATTATTCTTTTTATAGTTAAGAATGAAATTTCTTCCTCCTTACATCTGCGAATTCGTACCTGTCCTTTATTTTTAGTGAGGAGGTTAGGGCACCGCTTTTGAAGCTCCAATGTGTATCTATAGTCTACTCACTTTATTAAATACTTAATTGTGTTATTCAAGCTTGATTATATTACTATGCTACTATCGATTGTTAATAAAATACAAGTGATTTTTATCAGAATTTGAAAATTAATTTTGCGTATTTTATTCAAGGGGTATTATTTCACGTGTGCTCTACGGAATTTTCCTCTATCTACCGGTTTTCAGGGTTCCTGGTAATGATATTGCCGAATTTGGGTTCCATCATCCGATCGGTGCGAATATCTAAGTCGATTTCCCCGCGTTAACGTAGACCCACCTCGTAGATTCTGTTTAGAGCCACCTTTCTCGCATGCATCGAAAACAATGTCCCTCGCAATCGTATACTAACGTGTAAAGCATTATCCCTCGTTACCACAGCCGCCGACATTCGCATGGGCACGCTCTTACTCGGCGCGCGCATTCTAATTAAATTAATTTCGCTCCACCCGATAGCCAGCGGGCCCCAAAATAAAAGAAGACGCGTCTCGCTCGGAATGTTAATGACGTAGCCTACGGAGAGGCCCATTCATACGAAAATGCCGCCCTCCACACGCGCGCGCTTCGTTTTTGTTTGCCCGTCCCGCCACCGCAATACTTTTTTCCTTCCGCGAAGCGAATTAGTTCTCCCTCATCTGTTTCAGGGATGTGCCCCGAGAGAATCGCCCGGACTCGAATTAGAGCAGAGGTGGCATCGCCGTGTTTTTTTGCGTGTTGTTTTACGGGTATTGGGCGTCAGGGAGGTGATTGTGAATCTTGGCGCGAAGCAGTACTCATGAGCGGCCGCCATGTTGACGAGATATAGGCATAAAAGTAAAGGGACGGGCAATGAATGTTTAGTGCAATTATGCTCCTTCGATGTCGCCTCGTTTCTCGAGAAATTTGAATGCTATGATTTTATCTAATGGTTGGTATGTCGTGGTCGGTTCCATTGATCCGTTACCTGAAAACTAAAAAAAAATGTTCGCAATGAGTTTTGCAAAATGGGACACAGTAGTGAGAGGTGACGCACGCAAGGCGCGGTTTACTTGCTTCTGGAAATTTTCGTGCTTTTTGAAACCGTGCTTTTGAGTTATTTCTAAGAACGGATTCTAATTTAACATGTTCCAGATAAGCAGCTTGAAGCCATTAAAAATTAAACTTTCTGAGTTACCGCACAGAAATCTTGTGCAAAAATTTAATTCAAATACATATTTAGTATTTTATTGAATTGAAAAAATAATCACGTAGACGTGTAATGACGAAGAAAACTGTTTCTGATAATGTATTATATTCTCAAGGTTAATTTAATATATTCGATTTTATTTCTTAGACTAATATCTTTAGATGGTACGTATTACTCGTAATAAGGACATAAAGAGAAAAGCTTGATTAAGCCGTTCTCTTTATGTTCTTCTCTTCCTATAGGCGCACTGCTGACCGTTAACTTCCTTTACCCTTCTTTCTCTCTTCCTCTTCATCTACTTTTTCTCATTTATGAAATCTTTCTTTTTAATAGCTTCGTACCAAAGTATAATTCGCATTATTCATTTTATAGCAAGGCTTTTGAAAGAATAATCACCGGGTATCACTGAAGCATTCCTGCCCCTCCAGTTTTCTAAATGTTTATTATATGATGAATTTATTTCAATGGGGATTTAATATGCAATTACCCAAGAGGATATTCTCCTTACCAATTGAACTTATTGAACTATATCCTCAAAACAAAAATGATCCTCTTACAAATCTATCTATAGGTAATAATTGCCTTTAGGTTCACCAAATTCGCCAACTTTCACTTCTGCAGCTCGTGTCAGAGTTGATTCATGTTAAACTTGTTTTAAACCTCGTCTGTATTAGGAACTTGGTTTTATAGTGATGGATAGTGGAAGTTAACCGCTGATGAGTTTTGATTCTGTGCCTAAAGATCTTAAGGCGCAGTATTTTAAGTAACGCTAACTTCTTTACATTATTTCTTAATGTCTTCATTACAATCAACGGTTGTGCTCAGTTGATTCGATTTTCTGACTGATTTCAATATGCTATTCATGTATCACTTTCCAAAAGATATATCAGTTCTGTTTAGAGAATTAAACTTTCGAGAAAATAATATTGTTAGATTGTACTCATGGAGAAATAATTTATTAAGTGTTAGTGCGTGCAATTATTATTGCGGTGATAGTTATTTGAATAGCAAGAGTTATTTCAATTAACGATTTAAAAAATCTACAGTCTTAGGATAAAATTTGGTAAAAGTTTTGAGCCACGAACGTCATTCTTAGAAGCTGATGCTCGTTATTTCGATGGTTTCCTTTCCTGAGGATGTTTTCTTTTTATTTACGAAGAATCATTTCCATCAAGTAGAAAAACACCGGTAATATTTATTTTCGATAAGCACGACTTTTTATTCCTCCTGATTTACACGAAGAGTGCCTCCCTTTTCATGCAAATTTTAATTTTATGTGGCATTAGCTTTACTGTTTTCAACATGAGAATCGATGTTGAAGCAAACATTAACCGTTCTGTTGCAGTACTCGATCATCACACGGCAAATGGAATTTAATGAATGGTAAATGAAAGTATTGGCAATTAGTAAAGCGCCTTTAGTGTCTCTAATGAATGACTGCTGACTCAATTGCTGGAAAGAGTTATACACTCTGCATTCACTTTAATTTTTGAATTTAACTAGTGGACTTCCTCTTTAATTGCGATGGATTAATGAGTAAAGCAATGAATGGATTAAATATACTCATCTTCTGATCTTTGAAATTCAGAAGTGCTCTGAAATTTTCCCTTGTTCCACTCAGCCTACTGGTAACAAGTCGGTGCTTCATTGAGCAGTACCAGTGATGTTCATTGAAATGTCGTTATCGCAAAAAAAATTCATTCTCACGTAGTAGGAAACAGTGGATATAGACGTAATTTTCCGATAGCAATACTCGAGTGATGCTCTTATTTGAAATTAACTCGTTGGTAATTACATCGATTAGCATGCTACCTAATAACTGGAGAAATTGTACCTGTATCCACGGTTGAGCTTTATTAGTATAAATTCTGTCGTTTTAACTATTTAGAATTGACATATTAAGTGTAGCAATCAGTTGCATTTATTATTTTTGGAATTAAATACATTAAGGACTACCACGTTAAGCAAAGATGGCTTGCTAATTTTTCTGAATATATAGTCATTTTTCTGTAATGAATTTAACCTGGTAACGGAATTAGCGATTTTCTGGTTGTATATTTGTGTGTCCTCGGCTTGTGTATTTATTAGGGATGGGACGTTCGAATCTTCGAATCCTTGAATCCCTCGAATAATGCCTCTTTTCTCGAATCTTCGAATCCTCGAATCCATTGTGTTTCACCTCGAATCCGAATCCTTAAAAATCTAAGTCACTTACATCCTCAGCAGATGAAAATCCTTTCGTTTATTTCAACCAACCAGCAATTTCAACGTTACCGACATTACCATGAGTGCAATCGAAAGCAATGATAGAATCGATTCTTCGAGAGTGATGAATTCCTATTTCCTGTGCGGGTAAATTCAGAATATGCGCCAGGGTGACCAGATGTGCGCACAAGTCGCTAAATTGGCGATTTTTCATACTACTTGGCTACCTAATGGGGGCATTGGTGACTGGCGATTTTTAAGGCGACTTTCGAGAGTTCAAAGCTGAAAAACAGCGAGTTGAGGGCACGCGTATCCAAAAACTCAAATGCTTCGGAAGCGAATGTATAGATGAGCCCGGCGCGGCGGCCGTGTCATCTGATATCCAGGCGCAAATCTACGGTGGGAAATCGCATAGCGCGAGCGCAATGAAGAAACACATGAGGAAGCATTGCTTTCAAATGTTTGCCGCTAAAAGTGACGAGGGGGGAGAAAGGTAAGTAAAAATAAAACACATCTTTGAAGTTACATACCAATTATGTTGATTATTTATCGAAGTAGCAAATTTCCCATGGGAATACCATCTTTTCAGTTTTTCAATGGTATTTACCTTATATTTCTATTGATTTACCAGAGTCACCATCCCTTGATTCCAATGCAGAGGAGACAATACACTCTGCTTCCTCAAGTTTCTCTGTTGCAATGGACAGCCCTTCACGCGACTTGAGCCCTAATTACCCTTTGCCAAGAGGCCAAAGGCCAACTCTGGGCCATCACAATTGACATTGAAAAGTTTCATGGAGAAAAAGGGAAAATTCAAGCCAGGTGATCAACGAAGTAAAGAAATCACAAGATCAATTGCTGAGATGGTGTGCCTGGATAATCAGCCCCTGTCAGTTGTAGAGAATAAAGGTTTTCAGGCTCTGGTTTTCCATTTAGAGCCAAAATACACAATGGCATCTAGGAAGCATATTGGAAATAAATTAATTCCAGAAATGTATGATGAAACAAAAATAAAAGTCAAGGCCATTCTCAGCAAAGCAGAGAGTATTTTCATTACAACAGATATGTGGACGTCAACGAGTAATGATGATTACCTCAGTATAACTGCTCACTTAATTGATGCTGACTTTAAATCTCACCATTTGTGTTCAGAGGTAGTGCCTTTTCCTGAAGTTTCACACACTGGTCAAAACTTGAGGGTATTTATTTGTGAAACTCTTAAAGGCTGGGACATAGAAGACAAAACATTTTTGATTGTGCGTGATAATGGGAGGAACATATGCTGTGCTCTTAATGAGTCTGATTTCAGCCATATTCCATGTCTTGCTCACACACTGCAGTTGGAGGGCCAAAGATGGACTTCTTAATAATAAGATGGTGAGTGGTTTGATTGCTACATGTCGGCGTATTGTAGGTCATTTTAAGCACTCTTCCAAAGCTACCAAAGTTTTATAAAAACCCCAAGTGACTCTGGGAGTTAAGCAACACAGGCTACTGCAGGATGAGCCCACCAGATGGAACTCATCATTGCATATGCTTACAAGGTTGCTTGAACAAAAGGTAGCAGTTACACTGGCAGTGACATATCTTACTGTTCCTGTTGAATTAACTTCTCATCATTGGGAGCAGATTGTAAGTGCTGCAGGCATTGCAAACGTTTTTAATCAAGCAACTTTTGCTGTGAGTTCAGCTGATGTAACCATATCAGAAGTTATCCCCATCATTAACAGTGCAATGCATGAATTGAAGAAACCTGCACCAGTCTCTTCTGGCTTACAAGGTGTGAAGAACGACTTATTGACTGCACTGAAGTGCCGATACCCATCAGTGGAAAGTAATGAATTCTACGCTGTTGCAACTCTCCTTGATCCAAGGTTCAAAGGAAGTGTTTTCTAAAGTAAGGAGCTTTTTCAACAAGCCAAAACCCAGCTAATTCAGGAGGTTAAAAACATAAGTGGAACATATCCTGAGGAAAGGAGAGAACTGGTGAGTAGACTAGCGTAAGCAATTTATCATTTGATTGCTTCTTATTTCATGGTTTATACAGACATGTTAAAATCTTTCCATTTTCTTTCTTATCATAGGCTCCTACATCAGATGTTAAGACGTCGATGCATAGAATGTGGTCATTTTATAGCCGTATTATGAGCCCTGTACAAACATGTAATCATTCTGCTACTGCTGAGGAAAAAGTGGAAAGGTATTTGCGAGAAGAGCTTCTTCCTCCTGAAAACAATACCTTAGAATACTGGAAAAGAGTTGTACATCAGTTTTCAGTGCTACCAAAACTGGCTAGGAAGTACCTTTCAGCACCACCCGTGACAGTGCAATCAGAGAGACTGTTCAGCACAGCTGGCATTATATGTGATAAGAAGAGGAATAGGCTTGATCCTGAACATGTTAAAATGCTCATTTTTTTAAATAAAAACTTAAAGCAATAAAGTTTTTATATGCTTGCAGTTGGAGTGTTTAATTCTATAGTGTGGAAAATTAATATTAGAATTCAAAATAAATACAAGCTTATGTAAAAAGGAAAAGGCAACATTTAGGTTTTAGATAAAATTTAGGATTCAAGGTAAAGTTAAGATTTGGATTCGAAATAAGATTCGAGATTCGAGGGTGAATTTAAGATTCTGATTCGAGATTCGGATTCGAGAAAAACTGGATTCGACCCATCTCTAGTATTTATGACTGCATGTGAAGTACTCCATCGCAGTTTTTATGCCAGGTTATCGTTGTTTGTGTAAAGGAGTGGTCTCCAACCTAGTTCCTACAGCCTACTACTGGGCGTTTTTGGTCTTCACAAGAACGTTGAGTGATTCCTAGATGATAAATTCGATAGTCGGGTCGACAATGAGTGGAAATACATAATTGGGGAGATTCAAATGTACTTCGAATGAACGACGACGAAAAATGTTCGTAGTCTTTTAGTCTCTTAGGCATATTAAATTCTTATTATGAAATTGATGATATTAAAGAAAATTATAATTATGTTATTTCAAGAATGGAAAACATTCTCGAATATAATTTCCTTTTTATGATAATTAATCTTGCATTGTAATTCTTTGTAAGGCATTACTGAAAATTTCGATCGTATTTTATCTCGTATTCACCATTCATACCATACAAATTCACACATTCACGTTTGACTGTATGATGTAAAGTTTTTGCTTCAAAAATATTAGCACTCATGTTAATCCTTTCTTTTGATTACTTCTTAAGAGATTTATTGAATAATTGGGACGTCAATGAGCTTTGGAAAAATATAGTTTATCAACCACGTGTAAATAAATCTTAGAGGAAGAGCAAGTTCTCTCCTATATTGTGTTTTCAAACTATTTCATGTATTTATTGTTTAATAGTGTTAACTTGGGCTAACTTTTTTGCTTTATTAACTAATTTTTGGGTTGTTTTGGATTTATCGACAATTTACCTAAGCTTTCGTAAAAGTTTGCTTTGATTTTACCAAATAAAAAATTAGAATTGGAGTTAGGATTTTCCACTATGGCTTCGTCGTGCGTATAGTTCTACACAGAAGGATTACGTTGATGTAATTATATTTTTCGAAGACCCTCTAGTAGATTGGCATATTTTAACACTAATCTAAAAAGAAAATTCCCTGTAAAGACAGCGAGGGGCTCAGATTCAGTGGAGTAAAGCATGTAAAGCATACCGGCCATAATAAAGCCATAAAGCATGCAAAGCCACGTTCCGTTTCCACGGTTCCGGGTTCGTATCCCGACTAGTCGGATTTTTCCGATATGGGAATGGTCGTGTGTGATGGTTCATTGTTATTGTTAATTACCTACCACTGCAAGGATCCAGAAAATGGATGTTTGTGGGGTATATGGAATAAATAAATCATATGAACCCAATGGTATCATCGCTGAATTTCTCTGTAAATGAAGAATTCATAATGTGATGAAATGCCTAAACGCGTATGCGTATGTTACGATGTTTTCTCACGACAAAGCATAAACAATCACGTAACGATTTACCCCTTCTGGGGATGGGAAGTGTACGTAACATAAGTTAGGGCGTGACGCCGTACAGCGCGACGCGTGTTGCTTCCTCCCAAGCCCAGTGTTACCCAGTCACCCAGCGCACCTACCTGCGGAGGGCCACCATTTTAATTAAGTACCCTCTTCTCTTTTGAGACCCTCTTTTTTTTCACGGGCCTTCCATTCTTGTCCCCCTCCCCTCGCTACCGCTTTTTTCTTCCCGTCGACTGTCTGCGGTCTTGCGTGTTTCGATTCAAGATAATCGATGGCTGCGAGGTCGTCGGGTTGATGAATGGGCCGCAGTCGAATATGTCGCCCGCGCCAAAGAGTTCTTTATAGGGTGGTGTCTCCGCTCGAAAAAGGAAGCTGAAGGTGTTTCTACGTGTTTGTTTTATTTTCGTGCCTCCTGCGCAGTCGAGCGCTTAAATGGGGCGAAGGGGTTGATTTGTGGGCGTTAATAACGATGGGAGTAAACACGGGGATTTGGATGTCGAATGGCTAAAGAGAGGTTTCAGGAGAGATGATTGAAAATGGGTTAGATTTCGTGGTTTCCCTTTGGTTATTAAAAGCCGTGGGTCGACCCTGAGGTTTCTCTCCCAAAAAGTACGGTCGACGCGAGTGGGATGATAAATGAAAATTGGGCTTTCAAAATGCTAATGAAAATATCCATAAATTTCGGTATAAATTTGAGGTTGGATAAAGTGTAGGAAAAATGTCTCACCTGTTTACACTGGCTTCAAATCTAGGGCGACCTTTGAGAATTTTGTTATAAATTGGATAATTAGGTGCCGGATTTTTTGTTGCGCTAATGTTATTGGGCTACCGCAATAGCTAAGGTAATCCTCGGCTTACTGCAATTAATTTTGCACCGCGTGGCCGGATTTGGCGAAATAAAATCTTTGAGTAAACTGCATAAAATACACGGAAAAGACTCACGGAATAATTATCTCGTCATTTTGTTGTAATCATAATATGATATTTATGTATAAACTTCTACACAGGCGACCAAATAGTATTCATCATTTTTCATTGGTTGTTACTTCTATTTTGTCGGTCAGCTTACTAATACACGCAAGTATATTTGACGTATTTATTTCATGTATCCTTTTTGTAAAAATACTTTTATGAATTCGAAGAGTAATAAGCCTAAGCTCCTTAAGATAATATCCTCAGGGTAATTTCCTTGAACTTTAACTGCAAGCATTGGTTTCCTGAGTCAAGGTCTCAGAGAGATAGGATCATCAGAAAATTTGTGGTTTAAGATTGGAATTCGAAACATTATACTTTTTCATTTTAATTTATATTTTCGTTGATTTTCAAATTTATCTGATGTATTCATTCCTCAAATTTTTATTATATATTTATGTAAATCAAAACTTATAACTAAGCGTAAAACTAAATCAATTAATTGAGTTCATTAATTAATTCACTAATTTAGCCATGCATTCTTCGTTCAAGTCAGCAATGTCTCATGTGTTTTCTCCCTATAGCTAAAACTGAAGCAAATTTTGCGATACGAATGAAATATCCTAGGTGCTATTTTTTTATCTGGAGAAGAACAGTTAATCAATTACTCATAATGTATGGAGGAAATGTTAATGTGATATCGTGTACTTTATTTTTAATATAACAATAAATGGATCCAGTTCTACCTAAGATAGAGGCCAAAGAGGAAGAAGTTGAACGTTTCCTTATCAAGGTTAATTGATCGTAAAACGTACTGGATATACTCAAGGAAATGTTCGATATTAAAAAATTTCTTGATATAGTTTAAGATTATAAAACCTGAAATATTTCTTAAATCAGCAGCTTCTCTGAATTCTAGAAGCCAGTCAAAATTCAAATTTATCAGCAACAGTTTTTTTCTATCTAAGAATATTTCTCAAAGATAATCAAAATATATTTTATATTATTTAAAAAATGATTAATAGCTAGTTATTTCTGTGTTCTGCCTTTGCGATACGTCTTGATTATATCAGTCCTACATTTATTTATTCTAAATATTCTCTTAGGAAGAAATATAATTCAATAAGAAAACACCCATGGGAAGATAGATTTTCGTAGATTTTTCACAGGGGTGCGAATACTGACATTTGCGCCTAAATTAAAAAAAGAAAACGAAGATAGCACGTTAATGATTATTATTAGAAAAATGATCTGTAACGTAGTATAAATGATTTGATTGTTTTTTGCTCTAATGTATGGTGGAACGAAAAATATGGAACCGATATCAGCGGTTGTAGGAAATACCTGTTCGCTTGTTGTCTCGACAGTCTTTGGTTCGATTGCTGTCCGAGGTCCTGCTGTTTGTTCTTGAGTTAAAATTTCCAGTTTCAACATCAGCTTTAACACATGTGTGTGAAGAATCTATTTAAAGAAACCAATGCATCTCACTTAGAAAACAGAAGCACCTGCGAGTTTGTTATTGCGTAGTGTCTCCTTGCAGATGTTTTTAAGTGGCGCTAACGACAGCTAACGAGAATACCTTTCTTTCAGTGCGCATTATAATTTGAGTATGCTTAGTAATCGTTTCGAGTGAACAAATTTGAATGTTACCATTTGTTACGTTTCTGCGAGAAAACTGAAGAATCTCGGTTAAAATTGGTGTAGTAAGTCTAAGTGCAAATTTGTTGAGATTTTGAGCAAATCGCCTGATTCAGTTCTCTTTTTTTCTGGAAAAGGGTTAAAGTAAGACGAAGAATCGGGTATTTTCCGATGAAACATTTTTAATAATATTTTTCAAACAATATTCACAATACAACAATAGCCAAATGACAATGAGGAGTAAATGATCACGTTACGTGATTTTTTAAAATAGGAATGAAAACTAAAATATAATGATCTCTCCCTAGATTATTAGGAATGTAAGTAAATAAAAAGAAAAAAAAACGTGATTCCTCAAATATTTTTTTAGATGATACTTTATAAATATATTTACATCTCTTCTTTTTAATATCCCTTATATCCTAAATTACTACTATGCTTGGTGATTTTTGCCGAGACAAGTCTCTCTTCTTTGCATCTATATACTGTCGTATTTAGGGTTGTTTAAGAGAATCATCCATTTCATTCACTCCGTAGATGTCAGCATATTTCCTGTGTCGTCTGTAAAATATCCTCAAGAACTCGTTCAAATATTAGTCGTTAGATTGTCATTCGTTTACATTCATTACCTAATGTGCAAACCTTTCAAGTAGTTAAGAATAATAATTTCGTGTTGTCATTCCCAACTAATTCTGTTCCTAGATCCTCAACATCTTGCTCTATCGATAGTAGCTGCGAAAACTTCCTGTTCTGAATTTTCTCAGAATTGTAGAACTATAGAGAATTCTTTTGCTGTCCACCGTCACATACGTAAGGTGGCTCGCAGTGTCCATTCATATGTAGATCCATGCTTGACCCTGGATCATATCAGTTATTGAGTTTTACGTTGAAGCCTCTACGAATCACCGATGGCTATCATTGCATCCGCCAATTTCTTAAAGATAAGAGTAATTGTTTGCGTAACATCAACATGCTGCCAACAAGGGTGGGATGGTCGTCGTTGAACGCTAGTGTCAGTTCTCATTCAATTTTTACATTTCACCTCTTTTTATCGCTAGATGGCAGTGGAATGTTCGAGCTGAAATACGTTAGCATCGGCGTGAAAAGGAAGAATGCGGTTTTGGTGAATAAAGAAGCAGCCGACGTTGTCGGAATACGAACAATGGTTCATTGCCGGGAGCACATGTCTTAAGCCGCCTAATAATGCTAATGCGTTTCCTGGAGACCGATTCCGTAGAAACCGGTCGCCATCGGTGGATCGCGTCTCGTTTTTCCGAACAACACTTTTGCAAATCCGTACAAACGTTCCGTTGGACGACCTGCTTCATTAGTACCCCGAGGAGGTGGTGTTTTAGTCAATTTACACCGTGGCTATTTATTTAAGTTATTCCATTCGCTTGTGGGTGTATCATGCATGATTGTTTTTAAAGCGCAAAGCAGTACTCGCGGAAAAGGTCATTTTGTGTTCATTGTAGATTCTTAATGTATAGTGTAACTGTACTATGTACACTTTAGTGTATATAATATGCGAAACGAAAATTGTATTAGGTTTTATTAAACCAAACCTTAATATTTATAAAAAAATTCTTTTTTGTATTTAGGACCAAAATTGTACTGTAGGCTACCAAATGAAATTAAAAGCGTATTTAACTGTAACTTATTTCTAAAAAAGACAAAAAATTGGCTGTTAGATCATGAAGAAATTGATATGTTTTTTCTTTAAATTTTGGAAAGATTCTTTGTTCATTAACGTACTTTTTAAATTTTCTTTTCCTTCTCTTATTTTTTTTCTGAATTTTTGCTGTATGGCCTTTCCTTTGTATTAATATGCCAATTCATATTTCTTATAATTGTATTATGCCATAGTAATATTACCTTGATAACACACGTCACTATTCTAAGATAAATAAGTGCTTTAATGTATTTCTATGTGAACACAAAACGTACTGTGTATTATCGGTGTCAACAAAACAGGATATCCTTAGTTGACACCTAAAGCTCTAGTATCTGTTAATACTACAAAGAATCTGTCAGGGGTTTCTGAGGTAGTTAGTGAAGGTTTTAAGCTATCCTGAATACGTATAATACCAAAGGCATTCTCATGATAATGCCTTTATTCCTCATATTTAACTTCTGCCGCACAGATTTCATAAATTGGAATCTCTTTATTTTTGAGCTATTAGGCTCCTATTATTCCTTTATATGCACGAGTACGGCATTGAAAATGTAAGAAAGTAAGTTTGGTATTAACTTGATGGAAGTAGAACTTAAGATTTACATAATCTTAAAGAGATGACGTCTGGGTACTCAAACATTTTCCCTTGCAATAAATGGATTTGTAAAAGTAATGAAAAGAAATTTACATGAAACGATCCTTGAAAACATAATTGAGTTCTTCATATATTTCTTACGAAGATATAGTTCCAAAGTCATGCAAAACGTTTTTGCACTATGTATCAGTTCGGTGATATATAAAGCCCACTTCCAGAAATCGTGGGTTCAGTTTTATTAGATATCTCAAATAATAATTTATTAATCAATAAACCATGGTTTAATCTTCAAGTAAATTAATAATTAATATTAGTTAGTTTCTCTTCGGGATTGAATTTCAGCATTCCTTTAATTGTAAGTACATGAACGTGGACGTGGTTTCAGTTAATCGATAAAGATCCTATCGCATCTCTTTGCTAAGTGTGGGGAAATCACTGTGGAATTGGCATTTTGCAAGTTCTACATCCAATTAAGTGTAGTAAATAGTCTGCAAACTTACGGCAACGGCTATATTGAGCACATGAATATTATACTTTTCGTGTGAAATATTTTCCCATCAAAGGAAACCTCATCAGAGAGCGTATTTGCGGCACTACTCATTGGGGGTGTGGCACTGACCATCAAATGGAATTCCGAAAGCATGGAATTAGTAGGAAGACCGTGAAGAGGGACGACAAAGATCACAGAATGATGGTCACCAGTGGAACAGGGAATTTAAGCCGTGGATTCGCTCATTTCAAGCCTTTGATGTCAATCCTCCCCATTTTTGAGGTTTCCCTGGGCCGGCTTTAACATTCTCTGCCGTTTGTAAATAACTTCTCGATTCTTCCTCGGTTAGTTAATTAAAAATTTTGATTTTCTTTTTTTTGCGGAGCTCGTGATTTGTGGTTTTGCCGAATGACTTTCTACAGACCGATGGAAAATTCTTTATTTTTGTTTTCGTTGGAGTTACAGATTCGATGTTTGCGGTATTTTTTGGGGATTTAAAAAATATTTCGGAATTCGTTTTATGTCGAACGGTTGTAAATCGTCTTTATGCGGTAGGATTTCACTTTCCAACGTTTTGTTTTTGGCCTCATTTGCAAAGTGAAGCCATTTTGAAAGGAATATAATCCGCGCAGTATTTGAAAAAGGTTATTTTCGCGGGACAGTGGTTTATAACAACTCGTTATAAGCGGATTTGCATAAATAAGGAGATATTAACATCTTTGGCACATTTTGCCCAGTGATTTTGAAACTTTATTTTGTGAGCAGTTAATTAGTTATTCTTTGTTGATTAAAAACACGATTTGCTAGATTTCACAGTTTCGTCTATGATTGCAGGTGCGCGGAAATATTATTTTATTTCATGAAGCCTCTATTTTAATCTTTCAATCAAAATGCAGTGGATATTATATTTTTATTTTAAGTTATTTATTAAGTTGGTAGGTACCCTCACAAACATCAACGTATAGGCAGTTTCAGGAGAGACAACATTTACACTAGTAATCACTGTTTCTTAAATTGTCGATGGAAATTATAGCTGTCAGTATTTATACTGGTATCTTATTCTTACTAATGATATAAAATAATTTATAAAATATTAACAAACTAAAATATTAAACCTAGTGGTCATGCATTTGAGACCAAATTCCATTATCCAAAATTCCCGAAAATATCTCATAATTGATGAATTGTAGCACATTCATGAATTGAAAAAGAAATACCAGGCTAAAAATTATAATTAGCCAAAAAATTTGTTAGAAAATGTACTCGTAATGTAGAATTTCATTCACACTCTGCTTTACACCTTCGACACTATTCGGTTAGCATATTTTTCAATAAGAGGTGGATATGGAATGAATTTTCCGCTCTTCCCAACAATTTCTTTTGTTGACTTTTGTTGGAATAAATGGCCTTCAATTTAGAGAAAATGTTTCCATATTTATTCTCTATTTACTAAAACCTCGAGTGTAGTCTCAAGAAATTACCTACAACCTACCATTATCTTCATACATATATTTGTAAATAAAATTCGAACAGCATTGCAAATGAGAATATTTCTTAGTGCACATAATGGTGGATTAGCGTTCGTGATTTCGGATGGAATAGCGCCCTTAGCAGTCGTTGATTCGCTTTGTTTTTCTCCTCCTAAAACACGCCCCGTCGTAAAAGAAATATCCCTTTTTGGTTCGAAGTTCTTCTCGTTTTTATCGCGAACCAAGTCTAAACGCTAAGTAACACGTTCCGTCTCCTGCTAAAGTTTGCTTTTTTTCGCGAAAATTTGCATGTGCGACGGTCGCCTCGTCATTTTTTATCCCTTTTTTAGGGGAGAACACAGCGCTGTCTCCCGTGAAGGAGCGATGGCTGCCTTTCGTGTTTTTCTCGGCGATGACTCGCTCCCTGCAAGGCAGCCCAACTTGTCTTTCTCTCCCTTCGTTTGTTTTTATTTCGGCGCCTTCTCATCGCTCATTTTTCGTGCGGCTTTTCGGAGCGATTTCGGAAAATCCCGAACGAATTCGTCTTACCAAACTTTACGCCAGACTTCGACGAAGCTATGAAGGGTTTTCGGGATGTTACCTAGGTAACACTGGTAGAGTAAAAGTGGAAGGAGAGACAATAAAATCTGTCAAGTATGCGGATGAATAGGCTCTAGTAGCAAAGAGTTGAGAAGAAACGCAGAAGATGATGGAAGATGTCTGTCGGTAAAGTATTCAGCCCGAAGTCCGGTTGGTACTTCACTCCCTCTGACTTAAGATTCTAAGAGCTTGCAGAGAGGCATGAGGTTCTCTAGGCAGGATGAGGAGTGAGGTAGTTTGCTATTACTTTCCCCACTGAGCCAGAATGCTACATGGGTAATATGTCTACGCAAGTGAAGCACAATGACTCTATAAGTAACACTTTTCTTGTCAGTCCATATTGAGAGACCAGTGCAATTATTCACTCATGCCTCAGTAGTTTTCATTTCATCACAATTATCAAGACTGTGGCACAAATAAATGAAATGTACATTTTTCTCTATCTTCTACCAAATGAAAAATTAATATATTTCCATTCATCAGAGTGAGGTAGCAGAAACATTTGGAAGAAGATTTAAGAAAATGAAATTAAATAGGAAGAAAACAAAGGTAATGAAGATAGCGAAGACAGACAGAAGACAGTTAAAAATATGGGTGGAACAGGAAAAATTAAAAGGAGAAAGTCCCTTGCAGTATTCGGGAAGTTTAGTTACGCAGAATGGCAATTGTACTGAAGTAATCAAAAGTAGAATTGTAGAAGGAAATGTGGCCTTTAGCCAGAATAAAGAACTGGTGACAGCTAGGAATATCAAGATAGATATTAGGAAAAGATATGCTAAATGCCTCTTATGATTGAGATTTACTACGGTGAACGGTTCCGAAACATGGACTTTTAGGAAGAGAGAAGGAAGGTACTTGGAAAGCTCCGAAACATGGCTATGGTGACGAATAGATAAGATTGGATGGAAGGATAAAATTAGGAATGAAGAAGTGCAATGGAGGATTGGAATAGAAAGAAGTATTCTGAGAAAATTTAAGAAAGAGGAAAGCAAAATGAATTTGGCATATTATAAGAAGGGATAGTATACAAAAGTTAATAGCATAGAATGCTGATATCAAAGAGGGGAGGAATGATGAAGAGATAAAGAGAGGGACAGAATGCTGTGAAGACGAAATTACCGTTGAAACCTCTCTAAAGACAGAAATACCAAAGAGGAAGACATAAGGAAGTTTTTCAGGGATCGTTTTGCCGTTTGGAAAGAAATCGTCGGCAGAGGCGATTCTTCCCCCGCGAAAAGGTGGAATTGTTTGTTTCTCAATTCCAACTCGCCTATATCTCCCCTTTTTCGTGATGGATGGCTGAAGAATACCGCCTATCGAACCGTGAAAATTTTGCGCAGCGGAGACACTTAGGTGATTTTGAAGAATCGAGTGACTTTTTGGAGGCGCTGTGACAAAAACAGCTGAATTGGAAATCGATTCCCATGCGACAAGTTTCGCCGTTGTCTTTCTAACTGTGGGTCCTTTTAGTGTTTCCTCGGCGGGTATTGTTTCGTTACAAGCTTTTTCATGCAGGGAGAAATGAAATGATGTCGCTCGCCTTAATTTTCCTCATTACGTCTGTCTGTAAAATATTTAGCCCGAAGGCCGGTTGTTACCTCACCCCCTCTCTAACAAGTGATAATTGGGGGAATACGGCTTACGAGGCATGATAAGGAGTGAGGTAGTTTACCCTTGCTTTCCTCATAGAGCCGGCCATACTGCAAAGGAAAATTGTCCATGTAAGTGAACCATTCTATGACTCTACTACTAACACTTTTTTTGACATTCCATTAGGAGATACCTGAATTAGTGCTACTATTCAGCATCACTCATACTTCAGTAGCTTTCATTTCATCACAGCAATGAGAAAGACTGACAGCAGTGAACGATCGATATATTTTCCTTCATCCTGTACCAAAACACAATTGAGAAACCGCTTCACATCATTGCGAAATATTTCTGTGGAATATAGGAAGTGTACATGAAATATGTATCACGTTCGCAAAGGTAGTACTTTCTTTGTATCCGATGCTCGAAAGCTATTCTCTGCACGAATAACATCTGTGTATGCAGTATCTGCTTAATTTTTATTTGTTTTTTTTTTCAAATACGTATGAATCTCCTAAAAAATTTTCGTAGGTGTGAAAACACTAAATCCTTGTGCAAATTTCATATTTTGTTCATCCTCATTAAAATTTTTTTTAAATCTTCATATATACATCGCTTGGCTGCCTTTTTATATATAGCAAGGGTTACATGTATCAAGATGCTACTTCTACAATTGATTACCTTCTTTTATTGTTCACAGAATAGTGTATTCTTTAAGCGACCTTTCCAGTACCTATTTCCCTGATTTTCTCGCAATTTCTGAGCGGCTTACGTTACAATAAGAACGCGTTGTATCTGTAACATCTTCTAAGAACGTACTATATCTGAAAATATTGAGTAAATTAGGACAGTTCAATTAAACAAAAGTTTCCCATTTTGTCTTCTGAAGGATTTGAGTAGGGCTCGCTAATTTGTCGCAGGCATTCTTGACGAAATGAATTTTGCGGTACCTTTCGTAATCCAATTTTCCGAATACAACACTTTATTGCGGTTTTTTAGGTAGTTTTTTTGTGAATTTGTGAAAAAATTCCAATTATTACTTAATTCTTGATGCCTTACTCTTTAAAAATAATGAATAATGTTAGAATTAGAATCAGTCAAAATTATACTTCCATTTGTGGCTCTTTTTTCTGATGTTACGAAGAATTTGATGTATTCCGTGAGTGTGATTGGTAGCCTCAGGCTTCATATTTTATTCTTACGGAGAAATATATTCTGTGCACGCTTGTAGCAGCGTCACACGATTCAGAAACCTATCATTGACATCGTGCGAAAGTTTGGAAGTATGTGCAACATTAGTCGTCGACCGTTCTTCTTGATTTATTGCGAAAATCAAAAATATTTGTAAAACCTTGTCGTTCCTAAACACCCAATCATTTCCAAAACATCTGAGGCAAGTAAATTTGACGACATTGAAGGAAAATCTGATTTGCTATGTATATGCTCAGTTATTCGGCATAGAATATATATACACGTAACCAGTTCTCTTTAAAATGGAGTTATTATTCAAATATTGCATTTTCCTTAGGCATATTTCCTGGAAAATCACTTCATTTTACTAGTAAATAGTTATCCTTTTGGTGTCAATATTTTTACTTCATAGCTTTTCTTTAAATGTAATCCTAACGAAAAGTTTTGAAAATACAGTTTAGTTTTTGTTATTTTTTGGATTCCGATAAACCATTTTTCCTGTCAGTTACACTTACCTTAGTTTTTTCGAGCTGAGAGTAATTCAAATTTTATTTTTTTTCGAATATCACTCAAGACACAACTTCAAATAGAATTTTTTCAATTCCTTCTCAAATTCATTTGGATTGTCGTCTTCAGCTGATCAGAATAGGCACTCTGATTTTTGATCCCAAAACGCTCGGATTTTTTTAGGATTATCACTACTGTATGCTTCAAAAAGGGATAATATCGGCTATATAATTTTCAATATCAGTTGATTTTATTAGTGACTACGTTCTATGCTAAGAATAAATGGCAATTAAATATATACAAATTTTCATTTGCTTCGTATCTAAGTAGTTATTGGAGTAATATTAAAATACCTTGCATGACTTTATTAGAAATTGTTTACTTAAATTTTCCTCTTCCGCACTTATTTACGAATATAATTTAATGTTGCCCGAACTAAGTCCTAACGAATATAGTCAATTGTATAATAGGCGACGAATCCCACACAAAACAGATCTCTCGGTGATAAACTAGAATGAAATAGAAAGAATTACTTTTTCAGGCATCATCAGGATCTGTAATTTTCATAAGAGAATAGTAACAATAGACCTAATGTTTTAATTAAAAACTAAATTGTTAGTCATCTTTACACTAAGTTTTCCTTTCTCCTAATTTACTAGTTTTTTAGGACGGCCTTGATTCATATTCATTCCATCCCACTCTTATTCTTACTAGTCCCGACCACCTTTTATATGAAGACGGTTTCCTGCGAAGTGGAGTTTTGAGTTCTTAAGTTGGCTTCGTGCGCTTCCTTTTCTTGGCGGATGATTTAATTTTTCCCCTCCATTCTCATTCTTTCTTTTCGAAAAAAGTATTTTTTAAAAATTCTAAATGTACATTTAATGCTACAAAACTATTACTTACCCAACTATTCAGACGATAAGAGAAATATTAAATTCCACTTAAATACTTCATTGAAAGGGTATTTAAATGCTGAGTAATTTGTAATCCGAAGTGTTCTTGAAATGTTTACAAGCTAAGTAAAAACAATTCCTTAAAAACAGTTTACACACATTAATTTGCTCCACTGCCATGAATATTTCTCAGAATTCTTTGGAAGAGCAAAAAGATGATTTTACTTTATATCCCAAATTACTGAAATATTTGACATCTTTTCATATATCTTTTACGGTTGAATTTCCTCCTCTAGTTCAAAATTCTAAGCTTTTCTTGGGTGGAGGCTTTAACTTTTTGTCCTTTTTGTGATGGTTATAAACTGTTCATAAAAATGATCTGTCCTCATTTACAAAGTTCCTGAGATTTATGTAGTGCTTTGAGTATTATAACTTACAGATTAATTTAAGTTATCGGTGGGTTGTAATAGTGTTATATATTTAGTTAGGACTTAGTGCATAAGACTCGTTGTAAAACATATTCTGTTTTCTTATATTAAACGCTCTTTTATTCTTTGCTGGACTTTAGTGAGAGTATTGCCTGTTTCTAAATCGCTATGTATAAAATACTACACGTCATTTTCCATATTACATCGAAAACTGCAAAAAAAAGATCACAACGTTTATTATTTTTCATCTTAGAAATTACTTACGGCTTATATGAAAGTTCTTAAAGTTTTCTTTGTTCTAAGGATCTTTTTCGTTGCTCAAATACTTAATTACATCAATTCATATGTTTTCTTGTAATTTCTATTCTGGTTTCTTCTTTTGTAAATATTCAATCCTAGAGTTGCTTCTTGAGGAATTTCGGATTTTGCTCTGATATTGATTATTATTATTTATATTATTATTAATTATTTCTCGTTATTTTATAAAGTTGTTCTTACTATACTTTTCATATGTCGATACATGATGCAAGGTATTAGATAAATTTACACTTAGTAGAAGGTTCGATATTTCAATATCACTTCAAGTTATATGCCTTGTATAATATTTATCTGATGAACTAAATGTAGTTAACTTTGCGTAATTTACTTGCGACCGATTTTATCCGTGTATCAGGCTGGGTGCATTAAGTGGAGGGCTTCATTTATTACAGTTGTTTTGAAGTAGCCTATTCATGATTTACGTGAGATCCGTACATACAATGCGTTTGCAAATTTGAGATTTAACTTTGTGAATTCTTTAGAAAGTAAGACGATTTTGTCTCAAATAGCTATTTTGTACCAAAAAGACTAAACTTCAAAAATTGTATCTCGATATAGTCTCACGAATTCCTTTGTCGGAGCTACGGAATTTCTTATATTGTCATTAACCGCCTTGAACTCCAAAAGAAACGTCTTCTCTTTGTCCCGTTCAAGTCCTCAGTTGGAGAACCGTTTGAAAATCCCCATTATCATCCTTCATATCTCGGTTGGCATTGTTTTAAGTTCCTTTCCAATTCATTTGATGCGAATCACTTAAGCTCGAGCGAGTTTTTCAAGTTCCCTCATCGAATTCAACTTTTACGCAGAACTCGAAGGCTGCTCCTTTCCCTTACACTTTCACTTATCCTTTCATTTCTTTGGGGCATTAATCGAGGGCTCTTTAAGGGAGAAGAGGACAATATAATTCCAAAAAAGAACTCTCCAATTTTTAATGGCATCAAACGGATAGTCACCGAACTCCATTGCCGCTCGTAATGTACGTAATCTCGAGGCCTCTTTACGAAATTAGAAATAAAAAGAAATCTCAGTCTGCCGTCATCGGTCCTCGACTATTTTGCGTAATCCTCCGGAAAAAAAACTTCCCGAGGAGTTGCGGCCAGAAAAGAGTTGAGTTCCAAATTCTCATCAAGATGTCACTTTGAGAGGATTTAAACGGAAACTTCTGCTAAAACTTTAATGATGAGAAACGTCATTATAAAAGACTTGCGAGAAGTTTCGGCGAGAGCGTTTTCTCTTTCTGAGCGAGGCAATGTTTCTCGGTGACCGCCTGCCCTCCCCTGACCTCCGAAGGGATTTCAAGAAAGGCTCTCTCCTTTGTTTTAGTCAATTTGGGACTTAGCGTCCAATTAGTTTCGACTTAAATGACACTTCATAAAAAAGAGGGGCGGTAGAAGTTTCCTTGTTGGAATAAATGTGGCTATCCGGGGTTCTGGGTGAATTAAACAGGAGAAATCGTCCCTGGAAAAAGATTCTTGAAATGAAACGACGATGATTGCCTTTTTTCCTGCAGTGATATAATGTGAGTTACCGAAATAATGAGTTATGGCCTTGGCCCCGTACCTGCGGTTATTCCTGCTCTCATTTTCATATTTCAAATGTTCTCGAAAAATTGGTTAGGAATTATTTAATTCTGTTATATCTGTTATAAGCATCTGATAATGGTCGTAGGTCTATTTTTTCTGATTGAGTATAATCGTATATTTGCTGCTTTTATAAAGATAATTTTATAGCTATCAGATTAATATTTCTGTGACTGCTGCAAGTGCCTATATGGGAGCAAATTATCCGTAATGGATTGGTCTCATTATTATGAAATGAGGAACCATAGGTGTTATTAAACTTATAGGCATACCAAGATATTTTATAAAATGGTCGAATACCTGGAGTTTTGACATTTTTTAGTATATTATATTTTCCGTGCCTACCCATCTTACATTTAATTTTGATTTTTAGCATTTTTTATTTATTTATAATGGCCACAAATGGGCGAGGACAAGTGACCGAGTACTGAGATTATTGAGAGGGAAATATGAAATGAAAAAACTGCTGACATTAGTCGGAGGGAGAATCCTCTAAAAATCTCCAGATGGGTGTATTTCGTACAATTATTTTACAAATTTCTATTTTAAATTCAAATATTTTAAAGTAATGTGAACAATATAATTTGAAATTGGCTGATTTATAATATAACTTACAATATTGCTTACAGTTGGAATATGTCACGATTCTCTCAAATTTATTCGATAAAAGGTGCAGCAAGGAGGAATAGGCTTGAACTCTTATTTTCTCATTTCCTCTTACCAGTTCAAGTGAATGCAAAATTGTAAATATTATATCTTAATGTCTTTAGGAATTGCATTTATTTTCCTTTTGCTATTTGGAAGTTATATTGATATAGACCATACGCTAAACAGACCTGGTTGTTTCAATAGCGACGCAACGGTTTCTTAAGAGGCTGATTTGCTCGTACAAAACAGATTTCCAACTATTTGGACTGTAGAGGGCTCATCATAGGAACGAAATTTTGATGCTATACACTACGAAAAGAAATTTTTCTTTTGTTGTATCCAAATCTGGCAGAAAAGGTTTGGAGTTGATATTGGTTTCATTCTCTGTGTAACCTGGAACGAAGTCAAGTTTTTCTAAAGACCCTCCCCTATTTCTCCATTTATACTTCAGGTAGGATTTTCTGTTCTTTGATGAGTGATTGTAATCCTAATTATTGTTTAGATTTTGGTTGTTATACCTTAGGGTGTAATTGAATTGGTCGCTGGAATTTCTCTGTAGAATCTTCCGCATCTGAATTCATAATCACATCCGCTTATTCTATAAGCAAAAGCGGTAATTGTATCCCAGCACAAAGAGAATTCAGATTAAGCCGACCCAATGTTGCAGAAACAGATGAAATCGGTACCCAGCTCAAATCACAAAATGATGCATTATATGCTCCTGCCCTACAGCAACAAAGCGAACTAATCCGTCTTTTGAGGGAATTGCTAACAGCTCACGGAAGTTTATACGGTATATCTATCTCTCTTTCTCTTTTAATCTGTTTGCAATACTTTAATGTTCTCAATTTTCTTGATACTTCATCTCATTTAGCTAACTATCATTCCCACTAAAATATGCATTTCATCCGTTCTTATCATTATTGATCTAAATATTTAGTAACTAAATATGATGATAAATAGAGGATATTTGTAAGCTATGCGTGTCTCTCATTTCTAACGTTTTTTCTAATGCGGAGGAAAAATTGAGTTTTTAAAACAGCTTGTCTTATCGTCTACCTCTATGCATATATCTAGTTATGTGTAACTGGGTCGTCAGAGCGTTTTAGGGATGATATTGGATACTTTTGAGAAAATGTTGTACATTAATAAATTCAGTATTATTAGAACAAATTCTTGCTCTTACGATGATTCTCGTTTTGTGTCTACTTCTCAGAAAGTTGCTTAGTGTTTTTCGTCTTTGGATTTGTTTTTTTTTATCACTTTTAATAGTTCGGGCCATTTGCCGGTTTCTATTTAATTACGTTGTAAAGGAAAATTATTTTAAAATAAAATATTGTTTATATTTTATTTATAGTATTTTATTATTTGCATAATAAATTTATTTATATATTGTTGTTAAATATAATAAGTAAAAATATTAAAAATAAACTTTGAAATGACCCACCCTGTATATTAATACCAATAATTATGATGATTAAGTATGATTAACGTTTCATATAAATATTTCATGTGAGAACCGATCATTTCTGTTTTATATTTGGTCTCTGTGTCAGCGGTGATTACGGCAATATCATACTTATTTTAGAATTTCTACGTAATGGTCTTTTTCCACAACTTTTAGTGTTCCTAATGTTATTAACAGACACCAATTTAGAAATATAAAGTAGGAAAATAAAAAAGGGAGGTTAAGGATTCATTGTTTTAACTTTAATTTTGGTTACCGGTCCGTCGTAAATTTTATTGCTGTTTTACTCTGAAGTTTTACATCGAAAACTTGATTTCCCAGAAATTGAAAATCGCCGTGTTTGAAGCATCTCATACGTTTCTCGTTTGTTGCTTTTAACATCCAAGTAACCGGAGTCTTTCAGAGTTGCGTTAAATTTTCATCGGGCCTAACACAACATCCTCTCTGGTCTATGACTTTAGATAGCCGTAAAGGAGGTGAGTATTTAAGAAATTCAGCGCCCCCGTTTCGTGGCTTCTTTCATCCTCTCCATCGAATATTTCCAAGGCGTCGGAGGAAAGAAGAAGATATTAAGGGAGTTAAGGATGCGGGAGCGTGGAGGGATGATAAAGCAAGGGGCTGTGTAACCGTAGGACAGAGGGTGTGACTACACACCTCTCCCAGTTGTTTTCTAATTTATCGTTCTTCTCCCTTTCACGTGTTCGCGTCACCATTTTTCTCCCGCATCCATTTTTCCCCTCTCAGCCTCCCGTCGTCATAAAGAACGGACGAGGAAAGAATGCCGTAGCAATTCATATGGGAGCTTTTTACTACGTGTGTCATCTATTTAGGAAATCTCGTAAAGATGCCGTACATCGGGTTGTGTAACTGCGTTGCCCACGAAGAGATCTCCGAGAATCTTCCGTTGTTATTTCGGGTTTTTTTAGTCGCATGTTAAAGAGAATGGTTTTAATCAATCGGAAGGATCGATCGAGGAAGGAAATTTCAGTTTTTGGGAGGGTTTCCTTGATCCAGTTCCCTCTCTTGAGAAAGGATGTATGCTTTTGAGAAACTGTTCGAAGGGTAGGTGCTGCGTAAATCGACGGGTTTTAATTGAAATAAGGAGATTTTGATCTGTAGAAGACTTTTCACACAATTTCACAAAATTCACACTTGTCACAAAATTTTTGAGTGACATTTTTTATCGTTTCATCGTATTCACGCCTTACATTCTAGAAAAGTGTTTTTATTTTTTCGTAATAGTATGTTAGTCATCGTACTAAGAAGTACCTTTTTTTTCGTTCATTTATTCTTGGAATGCCGTTTCATTGGAAACAGCAATGATACCCCACCCCAGCTTTCACGGAGAGAATTTTTTCGGAAATTTTTATAGCAACTCATTCATGAGCCTTTCCATTTTTATCAAGTAACCTACGCCATTATTATGTGTAATTGGGGTATGATTTACAATGAAATATGCATATCATGGTTGTCATAGAATTTGGGTAAAAAAGTAGGTTTTGCTAGTTACTTGGTGAAGCTGCATAATGGTGAAAAAACGGAGCAAAAGTAAAAAAAACTAAATATTTTGTGCAACTTTTGCTTAGTTATTTCCACATTTCCACATGTATTCCACATACAATTACCTATATTGTTTTGAGGTTAAATTCTTAAATTCATTGCCGAGCAGTGTTCTTTGAATTTATGCAAAGTAGAAAGTTATTGTTCGATTAATTTAAAAATGTAATGGTTGGAACTTCTTATGATGAATCTCTATTAACTTTTTCCTTCAACCGCCATTCTTTTGGAAATCGTTTGGGTAACAGTATACTGCGATGTCTGAAAGTCAGCCACATACTGTTGGAAATAAAACAAAGAAACCTATGCTTAAGAATTCACTAAACCTTTGAAAAACTTTACTTGAGTTAGATGTCCCGATAACGTCAGATCATGGGTACGGCTTTTTATGATAACGGGTATAAGGAACTCCTTTGTTTCCGTAAGGGAATATCCAAAGAAGCAATAAACTAGTCGATTATAGATCAGAGGGCCCCCCTTGCATATTCCTTTGGAAGCAGGATGAAGAAATTCACCGGAGATGGGTTTTTCACGGATGTTTGAAACTGAGTAGAGGAATGAATGAAAGGGTCCAAGTCCTCAACGCAAGATGGAGTGATCGATTGATCTGTATGCAGGCAAACCCAACCCTTGCCCTCTCAGAACCCAATCTACATCCGCTCCCAAACTGCCAGACCTTTCTACTAGGGTCCAGATCTACCCCCTTGAGTGGTACACTTCGTCCCACAGATTGTCGTGGTCATCCAATCGGAGAAACGTCATCTCTGCCCATTCAGTCGTTTGTTGACTTGGATGGTCGGGGTGGCTCTAAACCGCTATCTCTGACTGGATTTAGTGACTGATTTCAACGGAGTTTTTCGCGCTTTAATTCTCTTGATAATATATATAAGCTTGGGGTTATCCGTTTTTTACACTTGAATAAACCGTAGCTTCTAATCCTTCTACAAGGCGACGAATTTGAAAGTTTTTTCCAGTGATTTTAGGAGCTCGTAGGAGAGAATTGACTGTCGCCTCCCAGCTTGATAGTTTTTGAATAAGGATTACGGTAATCTTCCACTATTTCCTTTCCCAGGTAATTATTTATTTAATCTATTAAGTCAACATAATTATTGTGGGCGTAGGATTTTAGGTTATGGTAATTATCGGTCGATCCAGGTGTATTATCTCTGCTAATTTGAATTCGCTATCACTTCAGGCGTTCTAATGCACCAGGATTATGATAATGCTTTTATTTACGATAAATTTTAAAATTTATTCGCCTCGATCTGTTATTAGCGAGACTTAATTTAATGGTTCCTCAAATTAAGATGTCAAATTATCGTATACTGACAAGCCTAGTTTGCCTTTGCCATTTACTTATATTGTACTTACGTTTAAAACAAATACTAACTCATGTTTATTGGAATATATTTAGAAGTTGTAACTAAAACCGAGTGATATCGGACTTAATGGGAAATTGCAAATGATTCTTCTCCTTAATTTTGATTCCTTCTACCGATTTATCTTCAAGCGTTTTATTTATATTTTATACTTATGATTAATTTCAAAATTGTGATTATTAAACTCCCAGTATTTTTAGATTTTATATTTAAAATATTGCTCATATTATTTTCGAGTTGCTTTTTGATGCCTGCTTCGATCTGACGAAGTTTTTGTTTTCCACTGGCTTGAAGAAACTTGCTAGACTTAGGTGGCATACTTCTTCAAGAATTTGCAGATAGCGGTTTAGAGTTAACCATCTCTTTGTGGAGGTTTTACCGGAGCCCCAATCCCACTAAACCAGTCAAACTTATCAAACAGTTCAGTCTTCAGGTTTTGGGAACCGCAATGTGTTGGTTTTGATCCCCAAAGTACGGTAACAAGAAACTGTAGCGGCATCTTAGAGCGTGTATGAATAACTTTCCAAATTCATTTAATTGTTTGGAAATTGAAGTTTCCCCTCAAAGCCGTATTTCACTTCGAAATTTTAGCGATCAAAGCTCTATTAGCTGCAAATTTTCATGACTTAGCATCTCTATGCAGGGGGATTAAGTGTCATTCAAAATCCCATATTAGTAAATCATTCAAGCGAAGGAATTGACGAGGATGAATTCCTGCTGTTTAATTAAAACTGAATATGGCTTTCAGTTAATGAAGCGTCACCAATATTTCCAACCTCTATGATGATAGTGTGCTCAGTGTAAATTGCATCGCATAATTTAATTAACCTCGTAAGGCAATATAAGTATTCAGGTTAATCATGCGATTCAACGCAAGGTCACTGAGCGTCAATAATTCTTTGTGCGCGAGTACGATCCTGTTCAAAACCAGGAGATTTCAACGGATGCAACGGTGGAACGTGAAAGCTCCGTTTTTTACTTCCTCCATGTACGAAGTATAGAGAAAGTATTGTTTTCATGAAAGAATTCGACTTCGAGATTTCCACGGAAATACATGTTTTGGGGTACCTAGAACACGTTTTGACCATTTTCGGAATGATGTCTGTGTGTGTGTGTGTGTGTCTGTATGTGTGTGTGTGTGATAGTGGGCGATCTAACGTGAAAACTATTAGTCGCATCAATACCAAGCTTCATATATAGTATTCTAGTGTGTGCTGTCAGAGTTGATTAGTTTTTGGAGTAAATCGGTTAACCGGAAGTTGAGCTTCATTCTTCAAAGCTCATTTCCGATTTTCAAAATATCTTCATAAATATGATATTTAGGTATATACTATTATTTATAAACGTTTTAGAAAAAGTAATTTACTATAACTTTTGTATGAAACACATTTTTGTATCACTGATTGTTTAGGAGTTATTCATGAAATATTGATAAACCGGAAGTTGCTATTATGTACTTTGTGGGTGCTCTGGGCTCTATGGGCAAAAGCCCAATTTCATCGTTTTTCATCGAGCATGTCCGAAAAAACATTATTTATAATGTTTGTGACGTAAAAGATAATAATATATAAATTAATCACTCATCTTCCAAGTTTAGATGGAATATAGAGTTCGAAATGACTGTCGTAGATAAATATTTAAGTCTTATATATGGAGAAAGTCATGTGCTGGCCACATCAGATTTTTCACTTTTATCATTATGTTAAAATATGTGATCTAGATATAGCGTATAATAAATATAACTCATTGTCTACCTATTGGAATATTAAAGTCAGAAAAGAATAGCTGAAACAGAGGGCTATAACCATTTCATTTGGGTATCACATGATTTTTCCTCACATAGATTATATTACTGCCTTAGAGTAGAGGTTTAAAATCTTCAATAGCCGTTTTCTTCGGTGTTCCTCTTCTCGTTCACCGGTATACCGAGAAAACAAGAAGTGACACCGCTCCTTTTGAAAGCACTCAATACGCATTTCGAATGCGATGCATTCTTCGTCAGGAGTAATTAGATACATAGAGATGCCGGCAGGGTGTGTGCTATTCATTGTTTAATTGGTGGAGTGGGTTAGGGTTTTCCTCTTGTGGTGTAGGGAGCGGTATGTGAGGAATACAGGGTTCTAGTGTGAAGAACGGAATAGCGGTGAGTGAGAAGAGAATCGCCCATAGTAACTTGGATTTGGATTGGAGATTTTATACCTCTAACTCCTTAACAGCCGTGTTCCAATTTTCCTTTCATTACTGCCTTGTTATTAGTATTTGTCGTATTTAGATAGGGTGAATGAATTGATGAATTTCATATATACCTTCTTATAGTTAAATATTAATTAAGTTTGATTATATTCGTATGGTTAATTTTATTCGCAAAATAGGCAAGATTTGTTATCCGATTTTCTAGTGAGTTAAAAATATTTGATTGCTATTGTTTCAGAAAATATGTTTAGATCGTTGAATATTGTAGAATAGAATCTTTGTAGAATATCTATTGAAATTTATATTTTGAAACGTTAGCGCATTATAATAAAATTATGTTTCAAGTACTTAAGAGGGAATATTTTTGCTATTTTGCGTTTATTCTTGTTTCTGTTTTTGTCTTGTGCTCTCTTTGGTATTTTTGGTACACCCTTATACATGATTTGAATTGTTAGCACAGGATTTTATTTTTTCAATTTTTATTATTTTTTCATATTTTATTTTTTTAGGTCCATAAGAGATGATTGCCGAACGGGAGACGCGTCTTAAGGGATCGAGATAATGTCATTTATGAGAGATTCCTATTAACCGACTTTCTATGGTTGTCCGGCATCGTTAGAGAGCGTTGGGCATATAGAAAGTAGGTGTTGGGAAGATTGCCAGCAAAGATACCAGTATTGTTCAACAAAGTTAAATAAAGCTAAAAATATTTGTTTTGTCTATGATTTTAATAGTTTTTCAAAACTCAATTCTATTGATCGATATAATTTCCAAATAACCTATAAATGTATGCTATTTCCACCCGTGAATAAAGATTATCTCTTCTTCTCTTCCTGAATAAGATTGTTATTTATAATAACTCTGCATGAAACTGGTTGATCAACAGGTAGCTTATAGCATTGGTTATTGAAGTAAAAGATTTTATTATATATATATAAGGAAGCTATTAAAGTAAAAGTGCAGCAAATTGCTCCCCCCGGGATATATTTTTTCTCATGTATCTAGGGTCTTTGGAGAACTAAATATTTTTTTCTCAAAGATTAAACCGAAGTGAAAAAGTTGTATGTGACTAGTACCGGGCCCCAGGTTAGCTTTTGGGTGAAAGTGTTTCTAGGGAAGAACATCATACTAAGTTTAGCAAAATACCTTTTCTTTTTTATATCTCTGGCAGTTGTTATACATTTTATAATCACTTTTTAAGGTAATAGAAAATATTATATATGAGTTTCCTAATATTTTTGGATTTAGATTTGGGAGTCAAACTCCTGTATCTTATCTTTTGCACCGTAGGTAATGTAGTGATTGATTCTCAGATTCAGGAAATGCAGTATCTTCAACTCCATACCTTTTTCATATTGATGTATTACGTTAACTGTTGATCAAAAAACTTGTAAAATTGAGCAAAAAATGATGGATAAATCTCGTAGATATAAATTTATTTATTTTACCTTTTGTTGTTCTAAAATTTTGAAATATTTCACTGCTATTGTCCTTTGTATTTTGGATTGTCTAATTTATGAAATTTTCTTTGCTTGT
Organism: Sympetrum striolatum; assembly: GCA_947579665.1. Taxonomy (NCBI): domain Eukaryota; kingdom Metazoa; phylum Arthropoda; class Insecta; order Odonata; family Libellulidae; genus Sympetrum; species Sympetrum striolatum. Next base: position 83,951,007 of record OX388346.1, read on the forward strand.
CCGCTTTATGATTCTTGTATCCTTGCATGTTTATTTCTGAGTTGGCTCTGTCGAGATGTATATTTTTGGGATAGGTAGGTTTGTATGGTGTGCTCCTCCAATTCTTGCCTAGTGTTGGATTGAGAATAATGCATATTTATTCAAATTTACCAACTATATATCTGTGTGTATAACTGTGAAATCGTATATAAACTAAATTATTTGTGGAAGATTACATTGTTTTGTATTTTCATGGTCATGTCATTTGTTTATCAGTGCTTCATTATTTATATTTGTACAAGGTGATCGTGCACTTATGCTGAGAAGTGATTTCACTTTTTTTATAATATTTTACTAAAAAAATATGATAGCTCTCCATAGGAAAATTAAGAAGAAATAAAATTTTTGCTTTTATAGTTCTAGTAATGAATTATTGACAGCTATTATATTTGTTTCGTGGTATCGCGCAGCCCTAAACCAAAATTATTCTGCCCAAATTTACTGAAAAGCTGCTCTTTTCTCATGCATGTAGCCTATGTGTATTTCAAAATTGGTGATGTTTCATGAATTTTGGATGCAATTATGTACGAGTCTATTCACATGCAAATGACAGAGACATTCGGAGCCATGTCTGTTTTATACTTCCTATCCTTCTACGGAGAAACGGCCGAATAAACATCATGACGAATAATATTCCTTTTCCTAGGAAAGCCCTTTCACTCACACTTGACGATGAGAAAGTGGATGTTCGTGTGCGTGAGAGATATACGAATTCCCCGCATTTATAGATGCTGCCTCTCCATTTGCCCTCTCAACGCCTTCTCTGTCAAGGACTGCGCCTCTGCTTAGAGCCCTTCATTTACAATTCATTCATAGTGGAGCAGGGGAAGAGTTACATTAAAGCTTTTCAACGCAGTCATCGGTACAAAGACTTATTGAGGATTCGAAATATTTTCATATTTGTTCAAATGATTCGAAAAGTGTCATCATTTGTCAATTTTCGTCTAATCTTTCATCAGTGTTGGTGTGTAAAACGTAATTTTGAAAATTTTGATCAGGGTTGTTTGACACGCACTTGTTTAACTGGGTCATCGAACTTCCCAAAGTAAGATTATTTTAAGAAGCAAAAGAATGTTTTATTAAAATTAGTCACCGTCTTAAAATATTTGTATATTCTTGAAATCATACAATTGCGTATGAAAGCCCCTCATGTATTCGAAATTCTATTTCCCTGTCATATTCGATAGCCTATTAATCTTTTTCTTGGAAAATTTCGCCCGTAAATTCGTGTGTTCATTTACCTAATCGTGCTCTTGGTGTGAGTTATTTAATGTAAAATATGTAGTAACAGTTGTGCGACAGTACGAAGTACCTACAAACAGGAAAGAATGCATAAGGGCCCTGAGTTCAGATTCTCGTTGACTCTCGTTGTTGATGACATTTCCGATTTGTCCCCCTAGCTAATGATGTTGAACTGCGCAGAGCAATCAAAATAAATTATTCACTACGAAGTTTATGAAATTCAATAAAACAACAATAACGCAAAATTTTAATAGTATGTGAAAATCTGAAATATCTGCAATAGCTTCAGAAAAGACTGCGTATACGCTTGTCATAGATTACAAATTCATATGTATACTTATAAAATAGACAAGTAGACACCTTAATTTTGGCATGTAACTACAGCGTTAAATTTGAAGTATCTTTGTCTATATGAATTTTCTTTGTAGTAATTTGGTAATAAATGATTCACAGCGCTATGATATGAATGTAAATCCGACGTCTATACAAGAAATCATTGATTGTGACCCGTAGTAAAAGATTTCTTTGGTGTAAGATTTGTGTAGATTGTCCATGGATCATTTATTTTCACGACCTTGGCTGTATCATTATTCCACAAAAATGACCAAGTTTCCTTTATTATAACAATTATTGTTATTTGAATTAGAATTGGTTGAAAACTTTTGATGACAAAATCAAAAGAAATGAAATTGCACCAAGTAACGCTTGACAGGATTTATTTAGAATAGTTTTTATATTTGTGCGTATAGCACTATAGTAAGGTACATACAGAACCGTAATATTACTATTTACTTTAACTCCCTGACTCTTGGGAAATGAAATTTTCAGTCAGCCAGGTGTTATTTATTTGCTATAACACCTGATAATTATAATATAGCAATACAGAACTCATACGATAATCTCTAAGCTACTAGTAAGTATTGGTTAAGAAAAGAGTGCGAGAAATTCTGTTGTTCAGGGAAATCTTTATTTGGAGACTGTTGACGAAAACTCGATCTCAATTCTGACGATAAACATTCCGAGAAAGGATAATGTAAACATGAACGGAATTTGGGACAGAGCTAAAACAGAGAACGATAGGGAAATGTGAAGCACAGCGAGAGTTTATAATCACTCAAGAGATTCATAATCCCATTGAAGATTTTCCGATGCAAGAAGGTTCGTATTCATTAAGAGACTAAAAATCTTCGTTGATATCTAATCCAAGGAAATAAACACTCAAATATCGAGGGAGTTCAATAGTTGAAACATAGATATCGAAAGTAAAATCTGGAGGTATTTGGCGGTGGATTGGACGAAAGGAAATCTTGCGAAATATCACTGAAAGTTATTGGAAAATAATTGAGAATTAAAGAAACTGCGGTTTATATTAACTTTAGTCAGAAACGAAATCGAGTAACTATTTTTTTATTTTGTACGGAGCTGGGATTTAATTTAATTGGAGATGTAGCAGAGACTGAAAACTTTCATATGTATTCTCTGTTCATTGAAATTTCTCTCCTTCATATATTTCATATATTCCACGAGTTGCTTACGGAAGAATAATTGACAATGCTAAATATTCCCGCAACATAATCGTTAGAACATCAAACAAAATTTCGGGCCGAATCACACCATTATGTAAAATGCGAGCTTATTGCTCTTGTAGCAAGGAAACATAATCCTTTCAATTAACTTAATGGTCTTTCCTCAAAGGAATTCGCGTGTGTATGGGGTTGGAGCCTGACTTCTTGTTCCTCACTTAAACAAATATCCTCTTTAATATGCCGTAGTTAGGGGGAAAGCGGTAAGTTTTGTTGTTAAGCTCCCTTTTACACAACGGTATTTCGTGGCAATGGTGTTTGAGAGATTTGCGGAGGCAGGCGTTCATTTGCGTCAGTTTACAATCCGTGTAAATTTTTGGAAGTTATGATGCTGGGGAAAAGATAGCTGTACCAAAATGATCACTTCGGAGGTGATTTCTGACATTTGATCTCGGATTTCACGACCCAGTTGAAAATTTTGAGGGAGATCTGGAATGGATGCGGTTCGTAGTGGTTCGATATCATGTTACAATGACGAAATATTCGTGGAATTCGAAACACAGAGGTGCCCAAAATCTTAGCTATCAGACCGCATGCGGTCCTCGCACCATCTCTTTGCTTCTTTATCTCCTTAGTAGATGAGTTTAATTTTCACTCAAGTTTTCATAATCATTGCAAGAGAGGAACAATGTATTGCTAATTTTAATAAAGGAATGACCATGATATCGCTATAAAAATTTAACTGATTTATTAGATTGAATATTCCACGAATATGTGACGGTTTATCGTCTGCTGTAAATGAAGTCTTACTACGAGAACATATATGATACTGCGTAAGGTATTCTAATAATTAAATAATGTGAGTTATTAAGAAATTATTCTAGCTTAATTTATAGGGATTACGAACATTTAAATATCCAGAAAAAATCGTTATAATTTGTTCTCGTTAATCGATTGAGTATTTTCTATCTGCTTTTGTGATATCCCCTTTTCGGAAAATGTGTGCCATTTATTTACGAGATTTATTTCTCAACGGTTAAGTATTTATGGATTACGTTACAGCTTGGTTTCTATCTTCGATTGAATTGCTGAAAATCTCTTGTGAAACGCAAAATACACATTGAAATCCAATCTCTCTCATAAACTCATAACATATACTCATGCCATGAATTTGATGCTAGTATTTCTTAAAATTTCATCCTAGAATTTATTTAGGACAAATTAGGACCTGGGACCTTGTCGTGGGGCAATTTATAATGATTTGGCAGAAATAGGAAATTATCAATCTCCATGAATCGAATTCCTCTTTTATAAGTTAAAATCACACCAGTCGAGCGAAGTTCCTAAGACCATTATTGTATGACAATGAGACTAAGTCCATTTCACTTGTTACAGCCATAAATACCCATATACAATGCTTTAAACATACGAGGAAAATAGGTATTCTCTGAAAATTACTTGTATCTTATTTCAGGGATGTGAATATTTGAATAAAGTTCGCTTTGATTATTCTTTGGCGTTGGAGCATATTAATATTATTTGCCGTAGAATGCAAACTTACGGGGCTTATTAAAGAATCCGTCAGTTACCTTCAAGGTTCATTCCACCAGATTTGTATAAATACCAATACAGAATTAAATTAGATGATTAACTCTGACTGGGTGGAAATATATTATTCAAAGACTTTTAACGAAAATATAGACGATGCTTCTAAAAAGGATCATTCTCTCGGGTCTGTGGTTCAAAAGTAGATTACGGGGGAGAGTTTGACAACTTTATCTGATTTATACTCGCTGAGATATATTTGGGTTAGGCATAAAAAGAATCGAGGATAATATTTAAATGATTTTACGTGACAAATCATCATAGACACTTCCTAGTTGAACAAATTTCTAATTATAACGTAACTCCGTGTCAGTTAAATACTGCAATACTTTCATTTTTCGAAATTTGATTCGGAGCTGTGCTGCTCTCCCATTCGCTGGGTTAATGTAATTACGAAGAAGGTTAAAGAGACAAGCGAGAAGGAGTGAGCTTCAACAGATCTCGATTTTAATTTCGAGTGTGCTCTTCGCGGATGAATGGAGTTCTATAATACATTCGCATTTCAGTGAAGAGTGGCGTAGAAATTGAAGAAGTCGCAAATTTGTAATTGACAGGAAGGTTGCTTTGTCGTGCGAGGGGAATTCTTTAGAATTCGTGGAGCGCTCCATCAAAACTCGAAAAAGGGAATTTGAAGGCACTCATTGAAGCACCTCGACGTTGTTCAAAATTCGAATCATTTTACTTATGAATAAATGAAATTATTTTTTCTTAATTCCGGCCGGAAGCATTCGAAGAATCGATGGATTTGTTTACGATCGCGCGTAGCATTAGTATGATTGCACGTAAAAAAATTAATTTAATTTTTTGGAAAAGGTATGAAAAAATGCGGTGGTTTAATTCAGGAATTGAGTTCCCTAAAAAGTTGTAACTATTTTCTCATTTTTAAAATTCACACAGGATAGGAAAAATTTACTTGGTAGACACATTTTGTTACCCAGATTAAATGGACTATTTTTAAGTCTTATACTTGATTTATACAATGATACATAAGCCAATTGAATTGAGTTCCTAAAAGGTTGAAGGTGCATATTGATTTTTAAAATTCACACAGCGAAGTAAAACAATTATTACGCAAAGGCATTTTGTTACCCATAACCCATGTTAATGTATTAAGTTTTAGTCATGCATTTGTAGCTTTCTATTTCAAATATCCTTAAGATTCCTCTACTTAAAAAGTAAGTGCATACATTTACTACATGTACTAAAATCAAACATTAGAGGAATAGTTTCCTGCTACTTTACCAATAATGTAAAGTCGCAGTTCATTTGTATCCCTCTTATCACGGAGTTCGTTGTATTTGCCGTAATTACTGTAACAAAAAAATCTTTAAAAAATGATTTCACTTAGTTTAAAGTTAAAATATTAGCAACAATTTAGTAAAGTGTCTATGTTTCCGTAAGTTTTAAACGCCCCCCTGAACTTGCATTTTTAAAGTGAAAATCCCTTTTAAAGTTTCCCGAATCATGAAGTCATTTTGTCACCAGTTGAAGATGCGTAAATTTTACCTCAGCATGAAAGGCATTGGGATCTATAGTTATGCCCAACATCTTTATATGCATCGTCCCCCTTTAGTTCTCCAGATTGAAATTCAGTCGCCGAAAGGCAGAGATTTATGGGCCAAGGTATACGTACGATAAATCTTCTTCTGTGTATCTTCAAGGGAACCAATGGAGCAAACTCCATTGGATGTGTTTGCATGATATTTCATGCGGAACTCTTAATTAAATTTGAGTAAACTGTGCCACGCCTTTTTACAAGACAGGAGAATGCAGAAATGATGAATAAGCACATTTGGGAAGAGCGAAGAATGCGTCAGTCAGTTTTAATTTCCTTCGGAAAAGAGGCGTGGCTGTGACCGCCTTCACGAGTATCTTTGAGCTTTAGAGGGACTTAGTGTGGGATAAATAGAGAGAATTCCCGCTACATCTCATTGTACTTACATTACCGTAACAAATCATCAGATAAGGCCGTTTTTGCATCCTATTGTACTGCATGCAACAATTTAATCTTAAGGACTAGATGTATAATAACTTCCCCTTTTCTGTAATGCAAATTGTAGGAAATGGTTTGCATTTTGGACAAGAGCAACTATGTTCGAGTAGCATGGAAACCTCTAGAACTTTGTTAATTATGCGTGAGCAAGGACTCGCCCGTATGACCTAGCCGCTGGATAATTTCGGTGACAAGGCTTGCAGCTAAATACTAAATTAAATGACTTAGGGCAATTTTTGATGCGCCGTTAAATATTTTTTTCTCTTAGGGATTCCACATAAGAAAGTTATTGCAAATTTTTTTATCATAAACAAGAGACAGGGCATAGGCCTATTGGATGCTGTAGAAGAAATAAAATCTTGCCAAGTGACGGTTTCATAATCAGTTTAGCTACGAGTCATTTCCATGTACACAATCATAGATACACACGTCTTTATTTGGCGAAATAAGTCCAATTTTCCAATTACCTCTTGTCTGGTACATTCACGCATAAAAAGAAGAATATTACCCATAGCATGGACATTTTTTCAACAAGTAATGTGAAGATAGAAAGGAAACATGGAATGGTATTGAGGAGCAAATATAAAACCGCTAATTTTTAATGCAGAAAAAATCTGCTGCAGGAATACACTCACTGAGGGAAGGGGGTGTGTAATTTTTGCAAAGGTGTAGAAAATTACATAAGATCATTCTATCGAACATTTTCTGTAATTTACCGATTTTATGAAGCTGAATAGTCATTTAATTTGGAAGGAAAATTAAATCGCTTAAGCAAACATTGTTTTGTCTTTGAAAGGAATTAAATTTAAAAGGTAATAGAAAATATCGAATCTTTCTGCATTCGAGATTGTATCTTCCAACGATTATTTCATTATTAGAGTTAGAATTACAAATGAGATCAACATTGCATAAATAGTATATGAATGTATAAATGCATAAGAAGGGAATTTATTATAAAATATCGCAGTTGTGAAAAAAATGTTTATTGATTTAAATAAAAAACTAAGTAAATAAATGGTTTTCATTGAATCTACAGATATCTGTGAAATGTTGGAAAGATGTAGGTAGAAAGATTTAACTAATTTCATATCGTAGTTTCTCTCCTGTTAACGAAGCTTTGAGACTTAATTTTGATTATAAAATGCCGTTGATTAAACACTAATTTTTCTTTAATTTTATTGTCAGTTTCTGATACCTCTCACCGATTTCATTTTGGGCTTCCCATCCACCTCTCAGTATTTAGAGATCCATTGGAAGGGTCTGATTTCCAGGATGATTTCCCCGAGTTGAATCACGTCCACAGAATTCATTTTCGATAGCCATCTGCGGAGGAAGGGTGCTTCAGAAAAATAGAAGCTCTTCATTTAGGTCGCCCTCAAAAGAAAAGGAAAAAAATGAATTCGCTCGAAGCGTTAATTAAGGTTTTCGTAATTCTTTTGTTTCAACACCCCCCCCGCCGCGTTCTTTCTCTCCTCTCGGAAAAGTCCGTCAATTAAAAATTTCCGGGCAGTCGGCGGGGGATTGTGTGCCAGTGATGAATTTGCCTGTTCAAATGGCGCCTCTCGGACACGAGCGCCTCGTAGCGGGAGAAAGCGGAACGAACCGAGTAACATTAATAGTCGCCGCGTGGCGCCCGCCGCTTATTGTGCTTGCGACGCGCGTCGCGAATCGCAACTGTAATTTTCAACGTTTTGGAACTCGTAATAATTCAAAACTTTGACGCGATCTCCCCCAGTTTTAATTTCTCGTAAACGTGGGGAAAGTGGCCGGTTCGTGAGAAAAATTCCCCGAATTTGCATACGTTTGGGATTTTTATGCGTTCGCTACGGAAACGCTCGGAAAAGCAAGAGTCTCTCGTAGGATATGCTTTGAATTCATGTCGGGAGATATATGTTTGCCAACGGAGATGTGGTGGCATAAAATCCCGCCTCCGTATGCTAATTCTGTGATTTTAAGCATACGGATGGTTCTGGATCTGCATGGGTGTTCAGTGGGTGTCTACATCTCTTTATTTCTAGTATTTCAATAATTTTCTCTCTATCTCGTTAATCATAATAAATTAAAATAGAATGGTAATCATTAATCGATTGTATTTAGCAGTTGTATGTATTTTACTTACTACTAATGGACATAATATTGTTAATTTAGTCTTGTAGGTATATTTTTAAATCGCTCTTAACTTAAATTTTCAAATAATTCAGTTTGTTGATGGTCATTGTTGATGTTGACATGGTTTTCATGTGCTTATTTAGATAGCAATAATATTGAGATTTTTGCTGTTATATCAAAAGAACGTAAATAAAACCTATGCGAAATGATATAAGGAATTTAACTAAATCGCTTTTTTAAATCAAATTTTTATGCGAAATTATGCATTTGAATTTCTCAGTACTGATAATGATGGTGCGATACACTTCTTTACATTTATATGAATGTTGATGTGATTTAACTCTCTATTTCTTTTAATCTCTCCTACTCATTTTTTAGGTTTTCAAACCCCCTTCTCTTTGTGAGTGTTTTTCTACTGTTGAATTTTTTTCTGAGATCAAAATTAACATTCCTGTAATTGCTCTACGAAAGAAATCTTTCTTTCCATATTTTGTCTCTATTTCCATATTTGCCGTTAAAAAATATGTTCACATTATTGGTTATATTCATGTTTTCATATGTTTGCATTGGATAAGGGTTTAAAGGAAGATTGTCTTTCTAGTCTCAAATATCCCAATAAAATGTGTGTATATAAATGTTTGTAGATTCACTTCGAATCGCTTATGTATATGTAATCCTTCAACAAAAACATTTCCCCAACCACCACCACGTATAATAATGAAAAGATAATAAGTTGAGGTATAATTTCCGTACAATTTAGATCTGATACACAAAAAGTACATAAATCCTTTAGAGGTCAAATAAAATCCAGAGGAATTTTGTAGCATATTTCTAGTTTATAACAGAATAAGTCGAAAGATAATATCCAATGGCGTTCCATTTAACTCATGGTTTTGTATTTGCATTAATTTGTATTAAAATATATATATTTGAAACGCAACCAATATTTTAACCTTTTACTTGAAGAACTCTTTCTGGAGTGATACTAATTGTGAAAGATATCTTCTTGTTTACAGTTGCTACATAACTTAAGATTTTTAAATTATAATATTCGCCCCCCTAAATGAATGCATCATTAATGCTCTCATGATTATCAATTTCATTAATTTCCTATTGTATGTTTTGATTATTTGGAGTGCTCGATGTGTTTGATGACGGAATGTGTAGTTTAGAGGGAGGTATTTGAAGCTGATGTATTTTATTTCTTTGTTATTTATTGAATGGATCTGAAATAATTTCCAATGAAAATATTTCGTTATATTACGGAATTTCATGTTGAATATGTTTGAATTAATTGCTTCAAAGTGGTGTAGGAATTCGTCATTTCCACCAATGATCGTTTGTGTGCCCTTTTGAATTAACATTTAACGGTGTTTCATGCGTGAAACATTTACGTTGGGGCGACGTTGATTGTTTACCCTGTAAATATACAGAAATTTATCAGTTCGTTTCTTTAGGCTACACTCATTCTGTTTTGCATTCAAGGTATATTTTATCAATTACAAAAATATTCCCCGCAATAACTCAAATTCCTCGTAGCTTCCACTTTAGATTTTTCCTTTTTTATCTCCCTCGGGCCAACTATGTTACTAAATATACTTCGCGGGCAGCAGTTAGCGTCGTTTCGGTTTATTTTTTAATAGTGACAATTCGACTAAAATCGCAAGTTTCGTTTTTATATTCCAATGATGTTGAAAGAGATCCCTTATCCTGGTAGTTTCAAACCTAAATGTTAATGCGTAACTTAACAATTTCTTTCGACAAACTGAGGATGGAAAATTTTACAAAATATTCAGTTATAATTAGCTATTTATCTCTGAACTCTGAACTGATCTGATCTGATCGAGTTTCTGACACTCTGTCTCTGACACTGAGTCTCTGACACTCTGAACTGATCGAGTTTCTAATGTGAATTTTAAACTTAGGACTCGATACCTCTGTTCCACACAATAACAGCTGTAATTGAATAAATCGGTAAAATATCTAGCGAATTGGGATCCTTAAACGGAGATTGTGACTTTTCTGTGGTTGAAGGGTATAAAGATGTTCTTTTGAAAATCATATGCGCCATTGCTTAAATTAATATCAAAAATACATTATACTTACTAAAGGTTTGTGTTTCATAAGCATTAAAAATGTATTAAGCTGAGAAATTATTTATGAAACTACAGGGTACTTAAAGGAAAAGAGGTTTAAATTGCGAAATTTGCGATATTATTATATTATTATTATTTGCGACGTTACAAAAAATATTGTGATATAAAAATTAATATGAGAATACAAACCTGGTCGTTAATCGATTTGAGGTCAGAGAAATTTGCAAATTGCTTAGTGTTATTACATATAGAAGCTATATTTGTGTTTATATGAGTTTTTCTTTCTTCATCAGATAGACTATTCAAACTTACCTTTTTTGCGATTTTTCATATATTTTCCATCAAAGAATGAATAGTTGTAATGATAATTTTTTCATGTAGCAAAGGATTTTCGATGATGTCCAAATATCTACTCAGGAGTAAATTAAGCTGTTCCCATTGCTCTGCCACATCCCATGTTGTTAGCAAGTGCGTAATTTAGGTATGGTGTTATTCAATTTCCCAGGAGGAGATGTCTTGAAGATTAATGACACAGAGTGATAAGTTGTATATTTGTTTGATATACCTGTATAAGATGCAATTATTATACCTTGGAAATTATTTCTGCAATAATTTTTGCCTTGTTTGTCAACTTTGTTTTGCTGGATTATTTTAGAAAAATTTCAATCGCAATATGTTCTAGAGCAGGGGTTCCTGGAGTGTGGACCGCCAATATTTTTGAGGGTCCGCAGACGCTTTAACAAAAAATAGAGGATACCCCAATTTTTTTATCTGCTTCATAGTTTTGCTAATGAAATATATTTTTTTGCGAATGTCTTAAACTAATATTTTTTCCTTTGAATTAAAAAACAATAAATGCATGAGTTTGTAATATTATTGTTTGGTTCATACCAAAACTGAGAAGGGGTCCCTGAGTTTTTTCTTCTTTTATGGGGTCCACGGGCTCGAAAGTTTGGGAACCACTGTTCTAGAGTATGAATAGAAAATTGACGATGTTAGGGCTGAGATATGTCCCATTTCCATCTAATCGTAAGTCGTTTTCATATTTGCCAAAGTTTATGAGACCAGAGAAAGAGTTGGTTAGCAGTAAAATATTTCCGCAATTTAAATTCTACGACAAAAACGCCCACCTTTAGTAATGTTGCGAAGTTTTTAACAGAAATATACATTTTATTAATGGAAATGTCATGTCTTTGCTGTGGGTTGTCTAGGAAAGCTATGAGATAGATACAAGTGGAAATCATTTCCATGCGATATTTTATTGTTTTGTTTTTCAGTTGAGGGAGGAATTCGATCAGACGTGTATGTTTTCCTCTCGGCCATATTTTCTAAACGGTCACGAATTTGGATTTATATTCTCTTTGCCGCGGTGTGGCGCGTAACGCTCTCGTGCGTCCAATGAGCCATAAGGAAAACCTGTCACCTCTCCAGTGACACAGGGTCACGTCCTGTTTCCGTAAATTGCGGAGTTGAAAAGAACGTTTTTTCATCGGACATTGGGTGTTTGCAGCTGCGCGTTTGCGGTTCAGCGTGAATTGAAGGGTCTATGAAGTCGGAAATTTAGAAGTCTCAAAAGAAAGCTTTGAAATTGTATACTACTCCTTTGATCTTCGGAAGGATTTGTTTTAGTTTCATAAGATTCCTTTGCGTCGAGGTTCTCTTCATCTCGCGAAGATTACGGCTTTTCGCATAGTAAGTGAATGTTATTCCTTCCCTTTGAGTTACGAAGTCTTTGATGATATTCTCGAAATGTATTTCCTTCTATACATCATTCATAATTACTTTTTTGGATCTATTCACCCTTTTTATATTGCCGTGGGAAATAAACGTGTTCCTGTTCCAATTGAAGGTCACGATATTTTAATCTAATTGATAACTTTTATTGTCTCCACTTATTGCTGCGTTATTGCTGCTCCAATTTTGGCCAGGGAGGAATGAAGATAAATTCAGGAAGGATATTCGCGTTTAGAAAACATTTCAATTTTAAAAAATTGGTTTGTTAAATCTAATATCTCCTAGCTCAAATTCGTGGAGCCTGAGTAAAAAGCAAAGTCTCAGTAATTCCCTATATTTCTATATTCTGTAGAATTTTCTATGTGCGTGTTTTACTTCTTTGGTATTATTTTGTTAATTTACCATTTCGTGCATAATGTGTCCGCATATTTAGCTGTTGGGACCTCAGTCATCTCGCCTGGGTTGATTCCATATGGAGTTTGATTACTTTCAATAATTGAAGTCATAAATCCAAAGTTGGTCTCAGTTTAGTTAGAGAACGAAAGGCTAGAGGAACTGATGGAGTGTCAATAATATTGGAAGAGAAAAATAAATATTAGATCAAGGTCTGTCTTCCTTTTTACCGACTGTAAAGTATTCAGTCCGGTTGTAACCTCGACCTCTCCAACGTTAGCTATCTTGAGCCAGTATAAGGAGATTAGGCTTACTAGGCATGATGAGGAGTGAGGTAGTTTGCCCTTGCGTTCCTCATCAATACAAATTACTTTAAGAGAAACACTTCCATGAAAGTGAAATACAATCACTGAACGAGTAACACTTATCTCACCATTTCATAATTCCTTTCTAAAACCCACTCATTATAAAATTTGTTGTTACTTATTTCTTCCTCCTGCTTTGTACGCTAAATTTCACTAATGTATGTGTATCGTAACATTGTTTCTCTATCTTAATACTTTATACAATATTTTATATGATAAATGTTTTCGATATTCAAGATGGACGAGTTACTGGAGTGTCATTTCTCTTGAAAATATGTACCCCGTAAAGAAGCTATACGATATTTTATTTTGTAAAAGTGATTTGAGAAATCTCTTTAATCGTTTTAGATGACCTATGTTTACGATCGATTCCGCAGAAAACCCTATTCTATCTCCATTCGAAGCGCTCGAAGCCTAGACTTTCGTGACAGCGTCATTCTTTTTCAAGAGATCTTCATTCTCGTGTTGGGAGGAATAAGTCGGCTTTTCCCACGATCTCATCGGAAAAACATTTCACGGGCGATTCAATCCCGAGATGTGCGATCTTTATCCTTCAAACATCACATTCATGCAGCGCATGCACGGGCAAGGAGAGTAGATAAATGACTTCACTTGAGGTAATTGATATTTGAATACATTGCCTTACGTTTAACCCGTTGTTTTTTTAGGAGCGCAAAATGAAATGGTAATATATTGCGGGGAACTTGAAGGGTACGCATTCGGATGAATTGGTCTAATAATGAATTCGAAATTTATTCTGTCATGTGATGAATTTGAAATCTACGCATTGGGGAGAGGTTGTAAGATATTCTTCCACGATTTAAAGTTGATGTTTAGCTAGGGAAGGGTAATTTATCTCATTGCAGGATAGGCACCGATATATATTCTGGGATACTACTCCTCTGAAAATCTTTTACTTTTTCAGAATCCCCCTGCCGTATTCCAGTGGCTGCTCGCAGGGTGTATATCTAAATTAAACGAATAAGCAATATTGAACGGGGAAATATAAAAGTGTATGAAGTTCGGTCGTAATATACAGCATTTCTTGATTCAGAATTAGAATAACTCAGCTTAGGTAATTTTTCCATCACTAAAAAGGATTGCCTATGATATTAAGTCACTGAAAAATGTGCATAAATCTCTTAAAATATGATTATCACTATTACCGTTTACTGAATTCATTTTTCTTTCTGCTTATGGTGTAACAACAGAGAGATTTTCCGTTTCAATATATAAATGGCCTATCTGAATATTCAATAGATGTTTTTGTTGTCGGTCAATTAGAATGAATTATCTTTTAACGTTGTTAATTACATAATATGTGCAGAGACAAGTGATTCGTAATGCCATGCTTCACCAGAGCTGCACTAAGTGACTAAGTTTTTCCTTATTTTTACAACTTCTCTCCAGGTTCATACTGCAGAGGTATTGTAAATGTTAATATTAAACGAAGAAAATCATATTTGCGGATGTCGATTGTCGGTTAACATAGTAACTATATTTTTTAAACTGATATTTTAATAGAACAATTATTCTACATGCGAGTTTCGTGTTGGTACTCAAAACTCTTCATAATAGTTTGGCTTCTAATTTTGTTTAAATATTACAAAAAAATAATAATAGGGTTTATTGCATTGTGGCAAATATGCGAAATAATAAAATATAAAAATATGCGAAATCCCGCTTAATGATTAATCATAAATGGAATTCTTGAAGCAATAGTTAGCTCATCATCGTACGCTGTATGTTCTAATTTGAATTAAAATATTACTACTCCGTTAAATTGACGACTTATTTCAGGGCTGTTTCCATCCAAGCTACATGCCTAGAGTCCTGGATGTAAATTTCTCAAAGTATTTGTTGTAGGAGAATAGCTGTCAAGTTAGGTATGGCTCGGCGTAGCTTACGGGACTCTCTTCACCCTGACTTT
Organism: Sympetrum striolatum; assembly: GCA_947579665.1. Taxonomy (NCBI): domain Eukaryota; kingdom Metazoa; phylum Arthropoda; class Insecta; order Odonata; family Libellulidae; genus Sympetrum; species Sympetrum striolatum. The sequence continues at coordinate 83,966,036 of OX388346.1, forward strand.
CTTGTTTACAGACGCAGCATCGGAAACAATTTCCTCACCTCAGATTAATCATTTCTTCAAACAATGAATTACAGTCCTCCAGATCCGTGCGCCTACTGAATGCACCCCGTCGACCGCCTCATTAATTCCACCCGTCTCTTTATTTCCTTTTACTCGCGACGTCTAGAACTCCCAAATGACTTAGGAAATGAATTTCTTGAACAGAATCCTCTGTTTCTCTTTCATTAGAACAGGTGCCTTTGGAGATATTTGCTCCAAAACCAATCGCAGTTCAAACTTCCGTTTCCCTTGCGTGTTTTAGTGACCATTGGTTTTCTCGCTCTCTGATTTAACGAGCTTAAAATAAAGGTATCGGACTTAGCGCGTTGCGTGTCCCACGCGGAGTAAATCCTAGGCTTTTTGCGGCGTAGTTCGCAGCTTCGATTGTTGACGAAAGAGGATTTGCGTCTTTGTTAGGAGACAATTAGTTTGGGGAGAGGGTCAGCGCTCGGGTAACAAGCGGCTGTTCCCCCAATTCCTAACACTCCATTTCGGACAGATCTACTTCAGCTTTTGTCCTTCACGAATGTCACGTTCGAAATTTGATGCCATAGTCCACGTCGACTGTAAGTTTTCTTGGAGTACTTCTAAGGGTCAGTGGGTAAATATTTGCCACACCACTGCATGTGCAGCAAGGATACTTATGGTTTTATACTGTCGATAAGTTTCGCTGGGATATTTGATGAAGGGAAAATGGAAACCGAAATGTTAGTGTGTGAGGGTAGAATCATATGTGTCAAGTGAATCCAGTTGTTGAAATGGATTTTTTGAATTTCTTGTTGCAAAACAGAGGAGATGAAGTCGATAATCAATAGGTGATATAAAGGTTGCGTGACTAGTAGAAATGTAGCTGTTTTAGGTTGGTATGGATGTACAAGATGTGTGGAATTAAGTGAAATGATTGAAATGGTTTATGAGGGAAATCTAAATGGCTTCTGGTAGAGAGAGAGCGAAAAAAGCTGGCTGCATTCGAGAAATAAGATACTTATGAGACGAAAGGAATAAAAAGGGAGTTAATGGGTTGATGCGTTGGAAGCGGAGGTTGTGTTCAAGCATCGGGAAATGCCAAGGAGTACAATGAATAAATAAGACAAATATTATGTTTATCCTGATAGGGTATAATGCGAGGGATGATAACATGTGTCTACGCATATTTCTCAAGATTTCAAGAGATTTTCAATATCTACCTTTGTGAAATATATTTGTAATATGCTAAATGTTTCGTTTATATGCTGGTGTAAGAGTATTTTTCATTTTCGCTTGAAATCAGGCTTTTCTAATTTCACAGTGTGATTTTAAGGTCTATGACTAAAGCCAAGGATTCGATTTATGTGATCATTTTTGATGCACAAATCTTAATTATGATTTTTTTATATTATTTTTTTGCGTAATTTGTGCCCACGGCCCAATCTTTGAAAGTAAATATATGCTGCTCGTATTCAAATTTCTCATGGTGTAGCTTATTTCATCCAAGAAATCAGCGCATTTTCGTTATTTTTAAATATCTTAACAGTTTAAATGCTAATGTTAATTTTGTGGAAGTCTTATGTAAGTCTCTTTGAGATTAGAGATCGAATCGGAGGTAAAAATATTACGACTTAAAATTAGCCTGGAATCGATTCCGGACTCCTGTTACTATTAACTTTTCATTATGTTATCCTTTGTAATAACACGTTAAGGCTGAGCTAAAATTAATTCTTTTTTTCCCTTTTTCTTCATTTAACTTTCTCATAGACGACTTTACTTTTAAAGCGAAAGTCTGAAGACTATACGAACGCACGCTGGATGTTTTGAAAGTGTTACATGGTGAACATCAGCGAGGGTCACTTGGCGTCTCGTTTACACAATTAATGCTTATCTTATAAGGAGAGATTCGTTCTGAGATGCAAGCGAATGCTCATTGTCAAATCCAAAAAAGAGCTTCAAGATACATCGAGCAAGCGGCTGAGACCCTTCCGGTATTCATGTACATCGATTATTCTTGTGATCACTCCCTTTAACAAACAAACCTTTTGTCGGTCGCCCGTCCCTTCCCTGCTAATTATCCGTCGCCTATTTCCTCTGCCTCTAAAGAGGAGGCAAAAAACGAGTTCCTTCTCACGTTCCGAAGTGTCAAACGAGACATTTGCGACCCGAAGATAAAAAAGGACGGAGCCATTTCGGTCGAAAAGAGTTCAGCCTTTGTTTGCCGACGGAAAAAGTAAAGACCTGAATGAAATTTCTTGTTAAAGGCCCCGGACGATATGCGAGGTCATTCAAAATGTATAAAGAGCAACAATTAGGACATCCCACGAGGAGGGGGAGGGAGGCTCTCAGTCAACTGCCAAGGTCTTACTGGTGAAGGGGTAGTCAAACATACCCTACAGTGACCCTTTCTTGGAAGAAAGATCGTTGCCTTGACGACCGAACCTCTTTAACATGTGCCTCCACCCATTCCCCTTCGTTTTTCCGTTTCTCTTGTCGTGACCATCCTCTGTCTCTCTTTTGAGTTTTGTTTCTTCTTTCCTCATCCCATCCTCATGTCCCTTCCCCCATTCATCTTTCTTTAAACATACCTCCCAGTCCTCAAAGTAGTCTTTTTGGGTGTGCTCTTTAGGGGAAACTAAACAATGGGCACTTCTCTTTCCCCTCTGTTCCTCTCATACTCGTAAGGTTTTCCATACATCATTTCCATCGCTCTGACTTGTTTTGTTTCTCCCCCGTCCTGGCATTTCTCTCTCATTCCAGCGCTCTTTCTCTCTTCAGGACTTCTTTCGCATCATTCCAACGTTTGAGTTAGTTACCAGGTTTTGTTTCCTCGTGACAACATATAAGGAAAGATGGTTTATCAAAACAGTGTAGCATGTTAATATCTAACAAGGTTTCCGATAAATTAGTTAAAATCGTCCTATATATTTCTTGTTATTGGTGCAACATAAAGGTTTTCAAATTGGAATCTTTCAAATAAGCCGTTACTATGTATAACACTTTCAACGAAAATGTGAGAATACCATTTTACATCACTTGGATACATTTTAAGACATCCAAACCCAGCTATTATGTATATTATCCTCATCAGGACATCCAAGACAAGTTTTTCAAACCATACCGAGCAAATGGGAAACGATGTGAAAGTGGTTTTAATTATCCTGATGCCTGGCCCAATAACCTTTTCCTGAACAACCAAAGCACGTTTGCTTTAGGTGAAAAATGTCTTGGGTTCGATTCCCTACGATTCTTATACTATTTATACTCTACTGGACTTGAAGTTATATTATCTTGATTGATTTCGAAGTAATGATTTTCTAGTAACATGAGTAGTATTTGAAATGAACATTTTAGCGTTTTCATAGAAGTATTTACTCAGTAATTGCTTAAGAATAGTTAACCGAGAGTTTAAATTCAGTTGAAAAGGGAGATTTTTCAAGGTATCTATTTCATTAAAAGTTATTATTTTTTTAATTGAAGAAGAAATAATATGTTTACTTTCACCGAAACTTAATAGAGCGATCATGTTTTCGGTGCAAGTTTACACTATCATCAAACTTGATTATGGTGTAAACTTGCTCTAATAAATATCTGTGGAAGGTAAGCATCTTATTTATTCTTCTATTTTAAAGTTAAATTCCACCAGATTTCGCCTTAGTACTTTTAATTTTATTATTTTTAATTAATCATCCTGAAATTTTCACTAATTTGTAATTGTAATTAATTAGTAATTATCTCATTAATTCTCAAGTCTTTACGATTGTTTAATTCTCTCTATGATGTTCCGAAAAACGATTAGCATACCTACACGTAATTGGGCTTATTGATTTATTTTATTTATAATTAGAATCTGAAGTGCGAGTAGAGGTTTCTGCCCCATTTAGTTTCGATGGACTAAAGTTAATCATAAAGAGCAGTCGGAGACAGAGGATGATAATCTGGGAATTCGGGAAGATGTCAATTTAAAAATATTGATTCTATGACTATAAAAATGGCCGTATTATTTGTTCTTGGGTTGTATTCAAGATAAGTTTAGAAACATTGAAATGAAAAAGCTGATCCAGTTTCTGATCCATTTTTCTCTTCCACCACAATCATACTATTATATTTCTTACCTTTGGTTCATCCATTCTTTTCCTCCGAGAATTCGTTCTTCGTTTTCTTTTCATCACATTCTCTTATTCTTTCCACATTTTCCAAAAAGGGACTCCGTCCTCCCTCTCTGTATGTCAACATTTTTCTATATCCTGTCCCCATTCCAAAATCAGAGCAGAGTCCTCATCCGTGTAATTGGATGCAGTACATATTCTTCATAAGAGGAGGGTTTGTATTCCGAATCGCTGAAGTTGAGTAATCAGTCATTCGAGGGAAATGCAGACGTCCAATTCATTGCTCATTACTAACGAAGTCTTTGAAAGTCAATGTGCATAGTGACGTAGATGCTGGAACGGAAATAAAGAATCTTGCAATAATTGATAAATTAAGTAATTGCAGTTAGATTACGAAAAATATTGTTTAATGAAATAGATTTTTAAACATGTGTTGTATTCGTACATTCGTTTAACATCATATAGTATTTCACGGCCCGGTAAACCGTTTGCTGTCTTGTTTATTCAGAAGTTTCTGAAAAATGTTTGATTGTAGGGAAGCGCATTAAAAATAATATTAAATACTGTGATATTTACTCTAATTTAAGCGCTACTCTGTCAAAAACATATAGCCAAAGGCTGATGAGATCCTCATCATCTACGGTGATTTAGATTAGGAAGTAGAATATATAATAACATCGCATAAACCGAAAATACCCCTTGGTGACGTTTTCGCCATTTGTGTTTTTTGGAATGTCTAGATTTTTAAAATTTAGCTGCAGATTTTGTGGCTAAAAGTATGTGGGTGATTCATTTTCTGTTGCTTGCCCAAGATTATTTACCTATCTCAAATATTAACCTTGGAGGACAAGAAGAAGAAATTGTCCATACATGCTTTTGCCGCAGCCAATAACTAGATCTGCAGTTCCTCAGCAGAGCATTTACTAAGAAAAATGCTGTACGATAATTCCGAGCTTGTTCGACAATATTTCTATCGGGAGGGAATGCGAAGGAATTTTTCTCTCAGGGAGACGTTCTTTAACTTCTCTTTTTTGTCCTCTGTCCTTTCGGCCCTTTGCTCCCCTTCCACATGTTTGCCCTCCTTTTTATGCCCTTGTCATCGTCCCTCTCCCTTTGTCTGTTCCGCCGATTTTACTTTAATCTCATGTCAAACTCCTCAAACCATTCCCTCTCTTTGTTCTCTTTTTTTCCTCGTTTAATGAGTTAAATTGACCGCTTGCTAATGTAAGGCACGCTCAGCGCGAGTATTAACACCTTAAGGAACATTTTTATTTATGTTGTGCGCCTATTCAGCGATGTATTGTCGTTTTTACCATTTGCTTTGGGATACTCATTTGAAGACGAAAGGATTTCCACCAAACATTTCGTGTAAAATGAAGTTTATCTTGTCTAATGAGATTCATAATATTCGATTAATTTTTATTATATTATCTTTTATGCATTCTTTTTGATCATTAGCTTTGAATTCTAACATTAGTATTCATAACTTTAAAACTCAATCTCAGTTATATTGTTAGCATTGAATTCTAGCACGAGTATCTATGTCTTAAAACTTAATAGCGTCGATAAGTCACGTATATTATGATTAAGGTCTCTTTAAGCTCCATTAACCTTGATCGAGTCTTTACAAGGAACATTGATTTAAATTTTCGCGTTTTCTAGAATGAATTTTCTAGATTATAAAAAAATTGACAGATTAGCTCCATTTTACGAAGAATCGCAAATTTGCTGCTAAAATTTTTCGTAGCCATGAACAAAATCTTTATTGCAGTCTACTTTTCGACTTTAAACGAGGGCGGTCCCGGGTTCGATTCCCGGTGGGAGCCAATGTGCAAAATGACCTTAGCTGTCGAAGCACTTTTAACAATTCTACTACTACTTTAAACGAGGGAGTCATTTACGAAGACGTCATACATGCAGCACGCGAGGAAAAAGCTAAACATTGGCTTCCGAAGATATCGGAGGAAACGAATTTCTTCATACATGCATTTCCACAAATGGCATGCTCATTGGAGCATTTCTTTTTTATGCCTATACACTTTTTCATTAGAAAGTACTTAAAAGAGTGCATTTGGTGTGTTGGTCCCAGCAGGTATCTAGATTCCGTCGCTTTTGATGGGAAAAGGAATATATACATATTAGTTAAATTATGTAGTGCTTCGCAAAGTGATATGCGTGCGTAAAATTCTTGGAAAAATAGCATAAATAAATTGGTCGGGAAAGTTGGTCCGCCGTTCGAAGTTTGTTCTTACTTTGAAACCTATGTCTTCCGCTCTCTTCTCTTGGTGGCTCTTTACTTCCCTGTTGCTCTTGAAAATGGTATTACTCTCTCAAAACTGTGCTTACCTCCCCAATAAAGTCTTACTACATCTTAGTATAAATCGTCCTTAAACACAGAAATTGCTAATACAATGTACTTGAATCAGGTATACATGTATTTGCTCCGATATTTTAAAAGCTTAGGGCTTATATTTTGAGATCGAATCCCTTGTTTATGTGCAGAAAAATATTATCTTTCTTAGTTTTTATGTAATTATTGTGTCGGTTTGTCGCCGTATGATTAGTTATTTTAGCTTCATTTTTATCAGTTATTAAGGCCACGAATGTTACTAGCTTATCTCCTCATTGGTAATATCATGTGTGTAAGATTGAGGACAACTGATATTGTCGCAATGACATTGAGTTTCGGCGTAGTAGTACAAAAATGAGACTTATACCTTTGTAGCAGTGTTTATTGTTCCCCTCCTTGGCTCGACACTGCGCAACTTCGGGGGTTCGCGGAGTCAGTTTGGTGACACGACCGCTGCTAGTGACGTGATGCGGAGTCAGTAAGTTGACGCTACCACTACTTCGGGATAAGAAGTGCCTTTTTGGCTGTTTTGCGAGACCTTAAATACTAGACACGGCCTGGTGGGGGCACTCGCTGTTTGGAACTTCCATGAGGTGGGGTGGGTTGGTCCAGGGTCTCAGCGTCGGTGCACCGGATGTTGGTGCATTTTCCATGGTGGTACCTCTCTCAGGACGCACTGCTTGTAGGTCAGCATTCTTTGTCTCGGTACCCTTGCACCCACTTTGCGCTAAGTGCAAGGGCCGGCATATTTCATCCCCCGGTGCCTTACCCGCCACCGGCCACCTACCACCTCGGTACCTCCCCGGCCGTGTCAGAAATCCTAGCTGATATCCGGCTCCGCCGGAGAGTGGGAATTTTCTGGGAGAAGGTTGCGAACGGCCGTTTTTTGAAAATTCTTTTCCCTTTTATATCAAACTGCCACATCATTAAAAGAATCACTTCAATGGAAATTCGCGCTATTTTAAATGAAAATTCTTCACCTTTAATGTATAGCTAGCACTAAATTTATTTTCAGCTAGAAGTCAACAAATTGTGGAACGCGTTGTTTTGACTTTGTTCTACAGATAGCTTGCGACAGTAAAAATTCATCTTTCTAAAACTTTCCATTTGAAGTCCTAACTTTAGTTAAATCTATCAATTTTCTTCTCAATATCTTCTTCATAATACTCAAGAGTAATGACGTATGTAAGTGCTTAATTACCGTTGCTATCGTCCGTTACTTCCTATTTTCCACCAAACAATCGAAGATACGAAGTTAAAATTGCGAGCATCTTGAAAATACTAATGAACATCGAAGATCAGTGCAGTGGAGCTTTTTCTGCGAATTTTATTTACATCTCGAGCAGAAATCCCTCGATACTAATGAAGAGAATTGCTAGCGAATAATCCGTTTCAAAAAGGGAATAGGGTAAAAACAGCTGAATTTCGTCCGTACTCGAGTCATGGAAGGTAATAAGTTTCCCATTTTCGGTCTCAGGTATAATCAGGGGAACGGCGAGCATTGTTTTCCTCTAAAAAGAACAATCCCAACATTCACTGGATAATTGGCGGATAATATGTCGAGTTTCAATGCAAATCCTCATTCGTCCAAGGTTTTTATTTCTATTTTTCCTCTTCTTTCGCTTTTGGCTCGTTAGCCACGTGTTCGTTAAGCAGCCAACGGCATCTTTTTTCTTCGAAAACTTTTCCGACTTCTTCCCGGAATTTCGAATTGAATGTAGCCTATGAAACAAGAAATAAACGATTCAAAGAAAGGTTGCCTCCAATAAAGCATGCGCCGTTTGCGATGTGTTTCATCTCCGTTCCAGGTACTTAAACTTTAATTACTTCTTCTCGACCTTGACCTGGGCACCCCTATTCTATAAATGGATGCGGATCAGCTTTTTAGAATTAAGGAATTTTTTCTGATTCGTAAAGAGAACACTCAGAAAGAATTCTTACATAAGGGGGGATATTCCCGATTATTTTAATTTCCCGATTCATTGTCTTCTCCCGATGTCTTTTATTATCCCCTAAGGTGTATTTTTCTGTGTGGTTAGAAGGAATTAATATCTAATTGTGTTGGTTTATAGAAGGGATATTGATAGTTATGAAAAAGGTCTTTCCGGTTAAAATGTCTCTCACTTATAATGTATAACATAAAAAATGAGTGGATAGTGTATTCCAAGAATTTAACTTAATTTAATCTTATAATCAAACGTTTATTTGTTAATTAATTTATCATCGTTAGTCTTCTACCTTATGGTAGTTTCACTAAAATTCTCTTCTTTAGACGATCTCCATTATTGCTAGATATTTTATCCCGTCCCTTGTATCATCCAACACCTCTTGCATTTGTCTTTCCCTTTGCCATTTTCCTTGCATCTCATCTTCAATTAATTTCTTTAGTAAACCCTATCCTATCAAAACATACTACTCCTTTTATCCTTCGAACCTTAATTGCTTTAATTAATCCCAAATAATATCTTGTTCCTCCACGTTTGTTATTTTCTATCGACTAATTATTTTCCAGCCTATGCCATACCGGCCGTGGTGGTGGAGTGGTTAGCCTGCTAGCGCTCAAACCTAACGGTCCCTGATTCGAATCCCGGCTAATCGGATTTTTCCTGTTAGGGAATAGTTGTCTGTGTATGTTCTGTGTATGTTGTGTGTGTGTGTGTGTGTGTATGAGAGATATTAATAAAAAATGCAAAAAAAGAAATAAAATTGATAAAAAGGGGTTAATTGGAGGAATAGCCTTCATAGGCTAAAATTCGCCCATAAATAGACGGCATTATTATTATTATTATTATCCACATCTTGGAGGCCTCAAGTCGTTTGATTTCTTCTTTCCGAAGTTCCACTCTTCACAACCATACAGCAGGAAACCCCACTACAAGGATTTTACTAATATTTTTGTCTTTTATCGATACCTCTAAGTTATTAGCTCCTTTCGCTTCACGAAAGCTTCCTTGGGCCACATCATTCTTGTTCTAGTCTCTTCGGGGCTTTGCTTACTTCTTTTGTATTTCTCACTGAAAATATTAAGATTGATGATGGAGTTTGTTAAGGAATAATTCCTATTTTTGGTAATATTTATTTATTTCTTCTCCTCTATAATCGATTTCGATGCTTTTATTTTTTGTTGTTTCGAACAATATATTTATTATTCCAAACAGAAAAATATTAAAATCTCTAAGGATTTTTTAAGTATTTCTATAAGTTTCTGTAAACCATTTTCTTCTCCGTTTTTTGCCTTATCGGTGTCTCCATTGTGTGTTTTCTTCGTTTTCCATTCTCGCCCACCGTTTTTGATGTTCCCTCATTCGTTTTCCCATCCTTCTAGATTACCTCTATATTTTATTGCACGCCACACCCACGGCTCAAAAGCATTCTGACAAGACTTTTGGTGTCATCTTTTCTCAATGTCTAAGTTTCACACTCAGCCAGCAAGACGCCCCAGGGCGAGGACTTATACCTTTACATCTTTTTAAATTCCCTCAAAAGGTTTCATCCTTATTTATATTCTTGTCTTAACATTAATGTTCGATTCAACTTAGTAAAGGAAACACCCTTTAAGAACTGTCCCATCTATAGCAAATTTCAACTCCTAATTTTGTTTAGTACCTTTAATAAATATCGTTTCAACGACCATTTTTATGCCGCTTTCCAAGCTGTAATAGTTTGAATCGTTATACATGACTGTGGGGTTGCATTGAATGCTTATCAACAGCTTATCTTTCTCTTTTGTGCAAATGTATTTACATTTTTCAGTAAAGGACATTTTGAATAAGTGACGGTTTATGTTCGAGAGTGCTCATCACGTTAGCAATTTCTCGATCCTATTCCCTAATTTCTACCTGTAAATTGTGGCATAAGATAGATGTAAGCGTTTTTGTTAGAGGAAGAGATCTAAATGGTCCCAAAATTATATAACTGAGGAGTAGTATTATGTCGTTTCCCTAAGTATAGTTACATATAGGACAACTAATAGATTTAAATTTTTATAACCATCAAGACTTCTCGGTTTTCACAGCCTCTATCCATTTATTAGTAATGCTTATCCAAGTTACAATTAGCTTCAATATATGGTTATCCACGTAAACCAAGGCGAAAAGTTTGTCTGTAATTTTACCATAATATTTATTTTCTATTTTCCTATGAGCATTTTATAAGCATAAGTAATTCATACTCAGTAGGCTGCGGATTAAATTAAATTTTCGCTAAAGGGAAATTGATTTTCCCCTTTAACGCATTGTACGTAATTTATTAAAAGCCTTGGGAGGTTTTATTTCCCGCAGAAATGCTTTAATTCAATAAAGTTTCGGGAAATTTTCCTTTTCGTCGGAAAGTCAAACTAAGTTTATCTTCATGCATGTCTAGTATTCTTTGAAAACTTTAATCAGTAGCGATATTTTCGAAACAATATCTAGTCTTTTTTAAATCTTAGCTTATGAAATAGGCTCCCATTGTATTCGAGAATATTGCGCAATTTCATTAAAAATGTAATTAAAGGAGTTAATTGCCTAAATTTATATCAAATTGTTTTTGTGAACTCTTCAAACTACGAGATGTTTCAACCATTTAATTTACGTATTCGCCTATATTTTTCGTTTTTTCCATATTTTTATCCTTATATGTACCTATTAATTTCAATTCCTTGTGGAATCTTAGTACATAGAAACTATATTTCCAACGATATGAGGTTTTTGCATGGAATTCATTTATCCCGTCGATTAATAAGGCCACAAGCCACAAAATTTTTATTCATAAGATTAAAAATATATTATCGAGACCGGTTTATAACTTCGTCTCTGGCCCTATTTTATGCTCCCTCTCAGATTTAAACAAAATCCTCTCTCAAAGCTCAAGGCTCTCAAGACTCTTTACCGTCAATCGTTGTGGTATAAAATCACGCAGAAATTCGTTGTATTCTGTTAACTTGATTCTTTCAATGCTTTACTCAGTTTCTTTATCTATTCGTCGATTTCGAGGGTCTCAAATTTTTTTATTTCCGTAGTCTTATCAACAAATCCTTACACCTGAGATTTCTAATGTCGTCGTGACAGACACTTAGCAATATTCATAGCGATAAGTTAACCCTCACAAATTACAGCATCCGCAACGTGATCCAGCTCGAAACAATTTATAAACCCTACCGACTTTCATTTGATCTTCGCGGTCCATTGTTCGGCGTCCCGTTGTGTTGCCAAGGCATCGGCCGACTTCAAACAAAGCGAAAATGCATAAGCAAGGGGTTATTCGTTGGGCAGGTGCTAATGCAGCTTCCATTGTTTTAGTCCGCATACTTAGCGGACGCCGTCTTTCGCCCGAAGAGAGCACCAACAAAGGGCTCTCCCCATTCATCAGGGATCGCTTCACAAGTTAAGACGTCCCCTCGATTTCCCATGGAAATTTACCGGAAGACCTTGATAAAGAGAGCAGGCTTGCTCTAGGCTCCCCCTATCCGCTCATATTAGGCATTCTGTTCTTCGGGACTGCAATCTTTTGCTTCGTCCTGTATGTCGATACTTGAGATCTTAAAGTAAAAGGGTCCACTCCGTGGGTTTATCGATAACTTTGATTTTTATTTCTATATTATGACTAAGAAACCTACCGGAAAATTTTCCTTTTTTTTCAAAAAGACTTCTTACTTAATACTGTTTTCAAATTTTAGAACTTTAAGTTTTAAATATTAGTCTCGCAAAATATTAAAGAGAGAGGGGTATAAATGTTATTCAGCATCATTCTGCTAATTTAAATACATTATTTTGGTCCGTAACTCAATAATATTTCAAATCTGCTGTCAAACAAAAGTTGAGCCATATGACAAGAATATTAGCATTTCATATTAACTTTCTGGTGAGTGATTACTTATCCACAAGTTCTCAAGAACTGAGGCACGATAAATGAATGATAAGAAACTGGACTGAATAGCCTTTGACGAAGTTCACGAAATTTGCGTGAATCATTTTGTGACTACCAGTTAGAGTTGCGTCCTTCCATTCTGTTGTATTTTCGTGAAACCACATTGAATTTTATTTTTATTAGAGTTCAAATAATTATTGTTTATTAAAATTAATGAATTATATATTTAAACATTGCGCATCGAATCATGATGTAATCTTCTAAATTTCACTTAACTAGTTCTGTGAATTGCTACAGAATACGTTAGTGATACCGGTCTATAAGACTTTGGTAAGTTTAATATATTATACAGCGTGTTATGTTTCAAATACTTTTTGAGGTACTGTATCTGTTTTGGTCTTCAATTGCTTAGTGCTGACCTTTCTAAAATTCAATATCGAAAATTATTGAACTAAAGCGATGTGCTTAGTAAACTGAATTTAACTAACAACAATCAACTAATTTAAACAACTTGCCGAAATAACTACTCCCATATTATTTATATGGAACAACAAAATACCCGAAAAATCTAAAGAATTAGCGAAGAAAAAAGAGCCTTTGTTGTAAATGTTCTATAAGGTTGATATCATCCTTATAAAAAGTTATTAAGTTGGGTATTTGGTGATAATTGTTATTTATGTATTTAAGTATGAATAATTATTAATAACTTAGCGTGTTATAAAGCAATGGATTTTCTATGGAGGAGGAGTTAACATTCTAGTTTGTTTCGCTTGCTTGTCAGCCATCCATTCTCGCCTTACAAATCAAAGTCTAGTATTCCCTCACTTAAGGAAAAAAAACTTCGCGTGCGATCCTCAAAGAGAATGTCCAACTCTGACCCGTTTTAATTGGGTTCATTAGTCGAGTTCCTCATTCCGAATCGAAGCCGTTTCCTCCTGCTTCACATAAAAATTTTCAGAAGTTAATTAGTTTTTCGGAACTAGAATGCACGTATGTTACTATTTTCCGAATTTCGGCATTTTTTCCGCTGGCCTGTCACTTTATCCCTAGAAAAGGGTTAGGTGGGCTGCAATAATCTGGTCCAGCTGACGGGGCAAGTAACACACCCTTTCGCTATTTCAATTTGTACCCTTTTCCTCTTCTCCATCGGGTTTTTTCGGTGCAGTCTGCATGCTCGCACCGTTTTATTTTTTCTTCTTTTCCGCCCTCATAGTCGCTCTTCATTGCGGTTCCCTTTTCTCCTTTGTCCGAACCCTCTAATCTGTCTTGATTGCAGCTTCCCGCGAGGTCAAGCACCCGGCCCTTAAATAACGAAAAAATGTTAAGTCGCTTCATATCTGACGACTTTACTCTTTCTCTGAGCGACCTCCCTGGGAAGAATCAATTTTCCGATTCCATTTCCCTTTTTTAGTATTCAGATTTAACCTGATTTTTTTACGAAGTTTATGAGTGTCTATCAAAGTTCGTTGCACCCTCCTTTATTAGGGTGCCCTGTAATAAATTATGTAGTATGAACAATTGGGAAAAACTTTTATATTTAAATTCAGTCTTTTAATAACTTTCGTGTCAACTCTTCTCTGATTTCTTAAAGATAAGCTTTTAAATTTTACAATATAATACGAACTCACTATTGTATCTATTTTTGTCTTCTATTGGCATTAAAGGTGTTGGTATACCATCATAAGAAGAGCAAGTTCTCTCTGAGCCATGGAAACAGTCGAAACTAATCATTAACATATATGAAGAAAACTTTTAATACATCTAAGTTTTCCGATGATTTGTCACAAATTTAATGAATTCATTTCCGAATTCCATTTGCTTAATAGTACGTAACCACCCAATTCTGATTAAAGAATCTATCAAGTAAATTTCCAATCATACACGTTATTATTCTAACAAATATCTGGAGCGTTAATATCTTATTTCTCTATTTCTAAAGATTGAAAATAGGCAACACGCTAGGAGGTGAGTGAGTCAGCGAGTGGGGAAAAATACGTAACCATGTCTGGTAATTAACGAAATATATCAACTCTGTAATATGCGGAATCGTTTATTTAAAGATGAAGTTTTTGAGCAACTGATCGTAAATTTCATGATTTAAAATCGTAAATTTAAGAGATCAATCATAACTATGTGAGGTGTCTACTATCTCGGAAATGAAGTGGGCTCAATACTGATATTGCAAGCTTGCTTCTATTATTTCTTCATTAGAGTTAATTTTATTTGGGAGATTTACAAGAAAAATGAAATATTTTCTGTATTGTAAAATCACCGAGTTCTCCACTTGGTAGACATGATTGATTTATGTTCTAAAATATTTCTGAGAAAATTATCTTTCCTTACACATTCGCTGAAAGCTTACCCATCGGTTTATCTCAGGGCAAATAGTTTTGAAATCGTATTTGTAGCATTTTTGGAAATTTTATTATTTGATTTTATTAAAGGGCGAGCATCCTCATAGAAAACTGAACTATATTGCCAGTTCCTAAGGGGAACCTGACTTTAAAAAAGTCTGACAGGACTCAAATCCGTAACTACTAATTGCCAGTGGGGTGCCCTAGTCATCAGGCGATATTAAAAAAGTGCAGCTGTTTGGTGTCGTGCTTATGGTCGTTACTTTTTATGCGTTCGTAATGCTTGCGTGTTTCGCGCACTCATTGCGTCGAAAATGACGGCTGTTGCATTAGGAATTCTCGCGAGACGTATATTTCCGTATTACGATGGCCATATGACGCATCTGCGACTTGATTAATTTTTCGAATGCGTGCTCTTTTATTGGAGTAATTTGGACAAAGCGGAAGGCATTTTGAAACCCTTTTACGCAGAAGGCGTTGGATTTTTCGCACGTTTTCTGCTAATAACTTTCGACGTTTCCGACGGTGAAAAAACAGTTTTTTTTTCACTCTCTGCAAGATATTATTTTCATTTTAATAAAGACATGTGATCTTTTTATGTTGCCGAAAATTATATCTAGGGTAAGCGTTTAATAATAACACTAACGAATTGAAGGCGAAGTATTACTTTGATTGAGGAATGAATTTTATGATCCTCGAATTTCTATGAAATATCGTACATACCAATTCCATTGTTATCGGTTTTTCTTGTAAATTTTCCTAGGTGTACGTCTTGTGCGTGCAACGTTACCTTTCACCCTTTACCGTGTGCATCATCGAATAGTGTTTTCGTTATAATACTGTGCGTCAACTGAACGAATAATGAGTACAACATATTTAATGCTTGTTTGTGCTTCGTTAATGAAGAATTTTAAGTCTATGGTGAGAAATTGAATTTTTTTCGAGCGCAAACATAAAGTTGAGTCAAATTTCCTTTAATTTGCTTTCGTCACTAAAATGTTGATATTTCATAATTGAACGCCAAGTGACTCCATAAAAAGAAGGAGGAGACATCAATTATCATTTTGTCAGTCTGGTCATTGAAGTAAAGAAACGATACCACTTCTAAGGTTGCATTAAATCATTTCTTAATGCGCAATCGTTTTTGGATGAAAATGGACCAAAAAGTATGTGCTTAGACCCAGCATGGGCAAGGAGAAAAAAGATATTAGGTGGACCATTATAATGATCTAGAGTATACTCTGCTGATACACTCACGTTTTAGATACTTCTTCCGATTGTAACAGATCATTTGTATGTTTTAAAGATACATTCATCTTACTACTGGTGTGGTCTATCTTCTCTTCATTGTAAGGCACACCTTGGAGTATTATTACGTAGTGATCGAATGAGAGTATTCTATTCTTTCTTGTGTATTTTGTGCTAGAAGTTGGAACGTCAGATATAAATCAGTATAAAAGGTTTTAGCAGAATTAAAGTAAAGGAAGAGAAGATTGCGAAATGGAACTTTGCACTTAAAGACATGCGTCCTGGAATGAAAAGTTTGTCTGAAACGGAGTGAGGCTTCCCTGCTCAATTGGTAAGAGTACTCGCCCGGAAAGTTGTAGTTCCGGGTTCGTCTCCCAATCTTGCCAGACATTTACTGCTCCGTTTATTGCATGAATCTTAGTTGGTTCAAAATTATCTAGTGTTGGCCGCGAATGAATTATTTTTTCTTGATTGTTTTTGATGAGTGGATGGATGGAAGACATCGGATTATATCGTATTTTATGGTACTAGCATATTTAGTATTGCGCCATTGATATGTTATTCTATGTTTTTATTTCGTTATCAAGTATAAATTATTGAATTATAACGTGTTTTATTGTCCTTGGTCATTGAACGCTGAAGTACATCCTCGATATGAAATTATTACGAAATACATGAAATTGTTACGTATTTAAGATTCAAGACCAGTTACTATTGCGTTATTGATATTGCTATTGAGTGCTTAAGTACATCTATAACATGAATTTATAACCGAGGACGTGTTTTTAAGGTGTTTTATGGTCCTAGTACATTTACCATACTATGTTATATCCGAGATATTAAACCAGAACTGAGGACATGAAATTGTAGCATATTTTATTGCCTTAATCCATTCACTATTGTGTTATTGATATTGAGCGTCGATGTGCTTCCAATCATTATATCTTGGAGGACTTAGTCGAAGACCAGATATTCATTTTCTAAAACACACCCTGACGTGATTAAGTCCAGGTCGTATTTCCCGGAGGAATCCGGCGAAAATAAAGCACCCCTTCTTGAGTACATTTCGTACGAGTACGCGTTCGCGAGTACAATCCTACGTGTTTATCACGTCATCCATTCGAGGCTGCACATCTCCTCCACTTAGGTCTTCATTACTGCATTCCAGTAATAACCGGCAGACGGGCTCAAAATAACGACGTGCATTTCCGGGAGAGGCACCTGGAGACCAGCGGAAGGTGTTTTTTTGACGTGTGAAAAAAGCCCACTCTCTCAGTCTTTAAATAGGAATGGCGTCGTCGTCGTAGGAACGGACGCTTTAATTTCTGGAGAGCGAAATTATTTTGCGCGACGCGTAGTTAAAATGCATTCGAGATGCACTCGGCGGCGGACGGGGAAATGAAATTTCCGACGGAAAAGGACACCATGAAGTCAAGGCGGCAATGACGGATTTCCATGCGACCGGGATATGAAAATACTTTCGGGACGAATTAATTTACCCTCCGCGATATTAAATTCTAAGTTGAATGACTTGTTTACCCAAGTAAAGCCAGTTTTATCGCGATGAGTGCACTTCCATTTTGGGTGGTACAAAAGAGAATTGGACAAGACAGTTTTGTAGGTGAGGTTCAATTCTCGGAGGTCGTAACTTTGAGGAGTTCCGAGGTTTGTAAATAAAACTTGGTTTGAAAAACCAAAAAAGTAACTTTTACATATCCACAAAATAAGATTCAACTTTGGGAATAAGTAAAAGTTATTTCTTTGTTGTTTTTTTCTAATTGTGTTTTTGTTAATAAACCCCGTTCTGTAGGCGAGTCTTTTCTGTTGATGAAATTACAGAAGTTTCTTAATTGTGACTCTAATTGAGTTTTACATTTGATTTTTTACCAATTTTCCTTTACATATGTGTTTGGTGAAGTCTGCCAACCAATAATAATAATATTCATTATGTGACGTCTTTATCTGGGCGAGATTGGAGCTAAACCATATCTAACTGTTTGATCATTGAATGATGAGAATAGGTTAGAATTGAATTGTCAGACAATGCCTTACTTGAGTAGGGCCCACACTTTTACCTCACGACCTACTTTGTTACAAATATGGTTCTAGTAATAATTTCTAGGGTTCTCACGAATTATACCCAATTCTATTCATTTGCTTCCAATCTCAAACATTCATCCTGAGCTATCCGCATATTCTATATCTATTACCATTACAAAGAATATGCGATTGAAAATGGACAACTATATTGATTTTGTTTCTATAATATTTCATTGCATTGTTGAGTCAAGTAGTTTAATGTATCGGGAAAAATAGATTTAGACTTATTGAGCTACAACTTGAACTTTAACGAGTATCGATACAAACTGACTTGCTTTATCTGACGAAAATTCCTTTTCATCTAATAACGATAGAAGTAGTTACAATGGTATTAATGGCAATGATATTAAGATATTTTTGAAGGATGCAACTGATAAGAAGAATCACTAAAACTGGCTTATCTTCAGTGTAAAGCTTTAGAATAACCATTATGTGAAAAAAGTAATTTTTACCTCGATTATAAACTTATCAGTGAGTTAGAACACTTACTTTTTTGCAAAGTTTGAAAGATTATAAAAGAAGGCGGTACCTTGTAAAGTTTTTCAGCTACAACTAAACGCCTTAACTTAGAGCCGCCCACGGCATTCTTTCTGAACTCATTGAACATTTATTCTTTCAGTACATCTCAAGTTCAGTTCTTTCTTCCATACACATTATCTTTTATTTCGTCGATTTCTGGCATACAATCTGCATTTTCTTTAGGGTACTGTATGCTCGTTTAATTCTTATTGCTTCATCGCTAAAACCTCATTACAATTTCCATTTAAAGTTATTTAATCATATGTATCATTCTTTTGGCGGGAGTGAAAAATTAAATAATCTGCCTGGTATTCACCCTAGTCGGAAGGAAACCCCCCAAAACCTCCGAAGGCAGTACGTCTTATAATGTAATTACAAAATACGAGTGCAAAATCTACACATTTATTACAATACTTACAAGCCACCAAAATTATCACATAAATATTATTAAATAGTATTTTTCAAACATTCGCTTTTGTATTTTGGACCAAAACTATTCTCTCTCCTTCCAGATAATCAGTCCATTTATATTTCTGTGTTTATCTTTTTTTAGAGATTTGAGGACATGACTTTTTTTAAAATGAAAAATCGCAAAATATTTTTTTTAAATGGAAAAATGAAATAAACGCATCCTTGTTTTTCCTTTTATCCATTGTTCCAACAAAATTATTCTATCAAATTACTCTCCAATTGTGAACTTTTTGGCTGCATGCTAAGATATGTTTGGTGGTAACCCAAAGAGAGGTTTTATTCCTTCTGAGGTACTTATATTCCCCTCTTATTTTTTGTTCTTTCTGATTTTGCATCTATTTTTTTTCTTTTTTATGTATTATTGTGGTTAAAACAATTTAGGGTTCATTAAATATGTAAAAGAGTGGAATAAACTAACATTAATATTATATTATTATAATATTGTTATCATATTTTACTTTAATTTACTCTATTTTCATATATTTACATTAAAATAAAGCTAAGTTAAGTTATAGTATAGTTATAGTTATTTATTAAGTGATAAGATATAGACATTAGTTAAGATAAGTTATAGTTATTTATTTCAGTACATTAAGTTTGTGATAGATTTGCCTCTCAATAAATAAATAGGCGTAAGAGCGCTCGTTCATTAGGAATATTAAGCGATAAGTTTCTTCCGCTTCCGAAATGGCATGTAATCAACGAAACAGCCAACTCAATATTTATTTTCTCCTCCTTCAATTCAGGTAATGCGTTTCAGCGGCAGGCTTCCCAAGTTCCGACGATCACTCAATTAAACTCCTGTTTGCGGTAAACATCGGGAATAGCGGAATCTTCCGAATTTAAGTAACCCTCCGCATAAATCCTAGTTTCCCGCATCTGCTAAATCTCGACTCGTTGAATTAGAGGTTATTTCCTCGGAATTGCATCCTCCCGCTCCCTCAATTGCAATTGATAAACGTATGAAACACGAAGGAGCGGCGTTCGATGAGTTCTCCATAAACAGCGGCACTCCCCTTAAGATAATCTCTCGAAAGGCGTAATTGGTTGTAACCTGTTGCAAAATGGATGTTATTCATTGTGACGCCGAAGAGGAATGCCTCGCCATTGTCTTGATTTCGAACCGCGCATTCCGCAGCTGGAAACGTTGTTCCGTGCATATCGCTGTTGATACGCTTGTTTTCGAGATTGCCTTCGCTTGTTTGAGTTGAAGAGGAACGCTCGCCTTACGGAGAGGTGCTCTCCTATTGCGGGGATAAATATTTTGATCTCGACGGGGATTATTATGGCTGGCTAACGATAAATAAGTGTATCCTCGCAGGGAAAACACCTTGGCAGTGTTGACGAACGGAAGCGCTCCAGACAGCGTCGATGTTGGCGATACGGCTATCGCGTATGCAAGTGGGGGTGCGATGTTTATTCAGAATGCAGGAGCCCTATCTGGTTTAATTTGCGTCTTTATTCTGATTTTTTTTATGAGCGTCTGAGGCCCTCGAGTTGGTACATTCCTGAGCGTGAGAGATGAGAGAACTGACCAGTCCGTGAATTTTGTTTACTTCTGTCGCTATGTCACGTACTATAGGGTGGGCCGTCTGCTGTTTTCTTTTTAAATTATTATAAATTTGAAAATTGATAGTAATTTTAAAGTATATAAATTTAAATAAAATTTAATGTTTTTTAAATAAAAAGTGCTTAAATTTATTGAAAGAAAAATTAATTAATTAAATTTAAAAATTAAAAATTAAAAAGAAATGTATGTAGAAATGCAACAGTAAATAATGAAGTTTAGCAATTAATAATGTTTTATTTGATAAAGATTGGCGTTGTTGATTGGGGTGCCGTAAATATTCAAATTATTTATGGGATGAAAATTGATATACTGGGGGTAGAATGTTTTTACAACTTTAAACTAAAAAAGTACATTTTCTAGATTTTCAGGACATGTATTGCGAGCCTCGCGTGACCGAAAAGGGAAATATTCTTTATTCTGTGATAACATTTGTTTTTTATGATATTTTTCACTTCGAATAAAATATCAGTGTTTTTTCCTTCCCCTCTGCAGTTGCATTATCTAAAATATTAGAATTATCCCGTTTAAGGAGTTAGAATTACTAAAATTATCTGTAATGGGCAGGTTTTAAAGCGGTTGTCATTTTCAAATTAACTGTGTCTAAAGAAAAAAAGGAAAAAATCTGATGTGGCCAGCACATGACTTTCTCCATATACAAGATGTAAATATTTATCTACGACAGTAATTTCGAACTCTATATTCAATATAAACTTGGAAGATGAGTGATTAATTTATATATTATTATCTTTTACGTCACAAAAATTATAAATAATGTTTTTCGGGACATGCTCGATGAAAAAAGATGAATTTGGCCTTTCGCCCATAGAGCCCAGAGCGCCCACAAAGTACATAATCAGCAACATCCGGTTTATCAGTATTTCATGAATAACTCCTAAACAATCAGTGATAAAAAAATATGTTTCAAACAAAAATTATAGTAAATTTTATTTTCTAAAACATTTATAAATAATAGTATATACCTAAATATCATATTTATGGAGATATTTTGAAAACCCGAAATAAGCTTTGAAGAATGAAGCTCAACTTCCGGGTGACCGATCTACTCCAAAAACTAATCAACTCTAACGACTGTAATAAAAGTAACATTTATGAAATTTGGTGTTGATCCGACAATTAGTTTTCATGTTAGAGCGCCCACAATGTACATAATCATCTTCTTCCGGTTTATCAGTATTTCACGAATAACTCCTAATCAACTGCAGATACAAAAATATATTAAATACAAAAGTTATAGTAAATTCCATTATCTAAAACTTTTATAAGTAATACAATATACGTATATATCATATTTATGGAGATATTTTGAAAACCGGAAATGATCTTTAATCAATAAAGCTCGACTTCCGGTTGACCGATTTACTCCAAAAACTAATGAACTCTGACAGCACACACACCACTACTATACATGAAGTTTGGTATTGATACGACCAATAGTTTTCACGTTAGAGCGCCCACTATCACACACACACATACACACACACACACACACACAGACATCATTCCGAAAATGGTCAAAACGTGTTCTAGGGACCCCAAAACATGTATTTCCGTTGAAATCTCGAAGTCGAATTTTTTCATGAAAACAATACTTTCTCTATACTTCGTATATGGAGAAAGTAAAAAAACAAATTAATGCGTAGCTCTTTGTTACTATATTGAAACTATATCAACACATATTTACTCAGTGAGCATTAGTAAGGTATTCTGTGAACTGTAATAGCATTTTAAACATTATAGATTCATTCCTAAAATATTCAGTAAATCTTTAAAATACCTATGAATTATTTTATGTATAGGTGCTTAAAAATTGTTGAAATAATGTTTAGATAATTATTAAAATTTATTTCAGTAAATTTGGTAGCACTGCTAAAATTGCATACTTCTTATAACTTGACATTAAGAAAATCCTCAGATAATCATAACATGGACAACATTTTTACAAAACGAAAATTTGGTTGAAATATCTTCATTAGTTTCTGTGATCCCGACGGTAATATAGCGCCTGATGTCACATTGACCCCACGAGACTACTTAAGGTTTAATGGTGAAATGTTTCAAAAACGGAAATGAGCTTCCAAAAATAAAGATCGACTTCTGGTAAACCGGTATCCTCCAAAACCTAATCAACTCTGATGACACCAACCAAAATAAAATGTACGAAATTTGGTGTTGATACGACAAATAGTTTTCAGGTAAGAGCGCCCACAAAGTAAATAATCAGCAACTTCCGGTTTATCGGTATTTCACGAATAACTCCTAAACAATCAGTGATACAAAAATATGTTTAATACAAAAGGTGTAGTAGAGTAATTTTTCTAAAACTTTTAAAAATAATAGTATATACCTAAATATCATATTTATAGAGGTATTTTGCAAAATCGGAAATGAGCTTCGAAGAGTAAAGCTCAACTTCCGGTTCAATGATATACTCTAAAAAATAATAAACTCTAATCACAACAACCAAAGTAATATACATGAAATTTGGTGTTGAAACGACAAATAGTTTTCATGTGAGAGCGCCCACAAAGTACATACTAAGCAAATTCCGGTTTATCGGTATTTCATGAAGAACTCCTAAACAATCGGTGATATAAAAGTATGTTTCATACAAAAGTTATAGTAAGATAAATTTTCTAAAACATTTATAATTAATAGTATATACCTAAATATCATATTTATGGAGATATTTTGAAAACAGGAAATGAGCTTTGTAGAATGAAGCTCGACTTCCGGTCAACCGATTTACTCCAAAAACTAATCAACTCTAACGACACCAACAAAAACACTATATGTGGAATTTAAAGTTGATACAACGAATGGTTTTCATGTTAGAGCGCCCACAAAAGACATAACAGCTACTTCCCGGGTTATCGGTATTGCACGAATAACTCTTAATCAACCGGTGATACAAAAATATATTAAATACAAAAGTTATAGTAAATTATATTATCTAAAACTTTTATAAGGAATACAATATACCAATATATCATATTTATGGATATATTTTGAAAACCAGAAATGAGCTTTACACAACGTACATAATCAGCAACTTCCGGTTTAACAGTATTTCATGGATAACTCCTAAACAATCAGTGATGCAAAAATATGTTTTATACAAAAGTTATAGTAAATTAAATTTTCAACAACATTTATAAATAATAGTATATACCTAAATATCATATTTATGGAGATATTTTGAAAACCGGAAATGAGCTTTGAAGAATGAAGCTCGACTTCCGGTCAGCCGATTTACTCCAAAAACTAATCAACTCTAACGACTGTAATAAAAGTACTATGTATGAAATTTGGTGTTAATCCAACAAATAGTTTTCATGTTAGAGCGCCCACAAAGTACATAATCATCTTCTTCCGGTTTATCAGTATTTCACGAATAACTCCGAATGAACCGGTGATACAAAACTATGTTAAATACAAAAGTTATAGTAAATTATACTATCTAAAACTTTTATAAGTAATACAATAGACGTATATATCATATTTATGGAGATATTTTGAAAACCGGAAATGAGCTTTAATGAATAAAGCTCGACTTCCGGTTAACGGATTTACTCCAAAAACTAATCAACTCTGACAGCACACACAACAGTACTATATATGAAGTTTGGTATTGATACGACTTTTAGTTTTCGAGTTAGAACGCCCATTATCACACACACACATACACACACACACACTCACACACACACACACACACACACACACACACACACACACACACACACACATACACACAGACATCATTCAGAAAATGGTCAAAACGTGTTCTAGGGACCCCAAAACGTGTATTTCCGTTGAAATCTCGAAGTCGAATTTTTTCATGAAAACAAACAATTTTCATGAAAACAATAAATAATTAATTTCCAGTTTTCTATTTTTAATGATAGTTATGTCTTTCGTGGTTGTATGTTTAATCTGCGTTGTCTATTACCATAAGTAGGCTTTAAGTTTCATGTAGGGGAGACTGGGGTAAAGTGGCCACCCCAAGACAAAATATGTTTTTAGTTTACTATTTTAGAAGGAAATGCTATTTAAAAATAGTAGGTATGTAGTTTCATTAATACAGAATTGACCATCAATATTTCAACAATATCTGGAAAGATATTTTCGCAAATTGTTTTTTTTCAACTTCTGTAAAGTGACCATTTTGCTATGTGGGGTAAAGCGGCCAGGGGTAGACGTTTAACTTCAAAAAAGAAATCTTGAGATAATAAACACGGTTACATACAAAATCAAACTATAATTGTATTATTAACTACTATCAATCAATATTAATGTTACAATTAACAATATATCAATATGGAATAATATGTTTTTTGCAAAAAATAACTGTATTTTGTTTTAGGAATCGTGCTGCAATGTTCACAAACAAAATCATCATCTTCTTCGCATCAAGCACACGCTTCATGAGCCCATTTGTGACAACCAGAACATCGTATCCATCCTTCGTTTACTGATTATGGGTAACTCTCGTTACAGTTATAAAATTCTAATTCATCATAAACAATATTATTTTAAAGGTAATTAGTCAGAGTTTTCAGCTATATTAATTCCAAAATTGTATCAGGAATTACTGACGAAATAATGTGGATAAAACTTAACATTTACCTTAGATCAAACCTGGAAAAATTATAAAATCTGTTGAAACTCAAACAATTCGGCAAACTGATTACTGACACTTTAACACAACACTAATAGCTTTTCTACAAGTAAGTTCAAAACCTTCCCCACCAAATTGCAGTAGTTTCCAGCAAGTATAGACCAATTGCCACTTTACCCCTAGGGGCCACTTTACCCCTGTCTACCCTATCGTAAGTATTTGAAGCTCTCGTTGAGGGGATATTCACTTAGAAAATACATGCACTCTCCTCTTGTCGGCCATTAGCTCGACAAGATAGGTCGAGATAGAATCTTTAGGATTGATAATGATTTAAGGGTAATTCTTATTTATTAAATATGTACTCTGGACTTAATCTCTGAATTTATTTCTTACATAATTAACCCAATTTTTGAATATACCGAGTTTATCTTGTTTGCGGTATGAACACAGAGATATTACAAATGGAATGCAAATTTTGTAATAAGTCTACGCAATCGTGCATGGCGTTTTTTGCTTCTCGGCTCACAGCTGTTGTGTACCGCAAGAAGTGTGCAGCGCCTTGAGAGCCTCGCGAAATGAGAAATGCGACAAAGAAATTCTGTTTTTAATTTCTCTCTCACTCTCGAAATTCTTTTGTGGACGTGGACATCAGGGCTGTCTCTGTTAGAGAAAAGAAAGAAATGCACGTCATAAAAAAGTGGGTCTCGCTACGTGCAGCGCGATGGAATTAAACTTTTGGGAGACAAACAAGAAATTAATGTCCGCTCAAGACGGGAGATATTTTAAAAGAATTATTTTGAGAAGGTGCGACACATTTCGCTGATCCATTTTTTCTATTCTGGTCACGTAGCCGTCCTACAACATCTTGCCTTGAAAGTGATTTAAAGTAGCGTTCTCTCTTTTCCTCTCCTCCCACGCTCCTGTTCCCTTCTTTTTATTGAGCCGTAAGAATATGGCAGACAATTCCTTCGGCGCGTTGAATTCTTTTCGGAGAAAGACGTTTCCATGGGGTTGTGCGTTGGAATGCTGAATATTCAGTTATCCCACTTCTGTGACTGTTTATTGTCAAAATTCGGAATGTGCTGTGTTTGTAGCATTAAGAGGTCACCATAAGTGTATCGCAAAGTAGGTCAGTAACAATGTACAGAAATAGTTGATGGAGTATTGAAATATGAAGGAAAAAGTCTAAAAGTAGACAATTACGCAAATACCAATGTGATACGATATCGTACTTCTTTATTTAGCAGATGAAAGACTGAAAAATATCTTCTTCCATAAAATTCATGTACAGTGTATTGAGCTGTGCAAGCAACTGTTA
This sequence comes from Sympetrum striolatum, assembly GCA_947579665.1. NCBI lineage: Eukaryota > Metazoa > Arthropoda > Insecta > Odonata > Libellulidae > Sympetrum > Sympetrum striolatum. Next base: position 83,992,567 of record OX388346.1, read on the forward strand.
ATCCCACGAGCCTTCATACTATATTATTATTATGTGATAAACTACAAGTAGGCAGTAATCTAAGTGGCAGTTTTTCTACATACATAAATATACGTATTACCAATTAAGCATACATAACGTTTTGTTAGTTTTACTAAATGCAAACTTAAATCTATATATACATATTACACATAAATTGCTATTTCTGGATTTTTCGGGTTTCATGACAGGCCTTCTCGTAGCGGTCTTATTTATAGGTATCTATATGAAAGAGTATTTGTAATGATTTTACTGGCTTTTTGCTGGGATTTTCCTTTTTTATTTTTCTTTCTTCTTGTCAGTTCGTGATATGATGTCCATAAGGTGGGCGTTTTCCTGCAGGATTGTAATTTTATATCTTATCCTCTTTTACGTTATCTGTGAACCACCAGATATCTATATGTATTCCTATATGCCTATGATGAACTGACTTTCTGATTCGAATAATTCGATACTCTATTTCTGCAACCAGCCTCTCACGAGATCAGTTAGGTTAAATAATGAAAGGGGATCTGTAGGGATATCACTACTAAAGAAATTGAGAGGCTTTGAGTGGCTGGTTGCAGAATGTCGAATTTTGGTGAATATTGGTTATCAAAGAGCACACCCTAAGGATTATTTCCGCGTTTTATTTATTCATATATTCCCATTCAAACCCAAGTTACGAAGGCATTACTTTTCAGGCAGCCCTCGTACTCCATGGGAAGCCAAAAACGTCACACCTGTCATTGCTTATCACCAACGTTCAGAAAGAGGAACGGTACATCATTTTTAAATCGACTGCAACCGCGCTCTCCAACGCGAATTGTCTACCTCGTCCTAATTCATCAAAGCGTGACTCCCATTTTACCCTCGGGCTGTTAATCCCTCTTGATAACTATAACCCTCTAAAGCGTGGCTTGTAAATCACAATGACAATTTGACTAATGTTTTCCCATTTGGAGTGGGTTTTAAAGGAGTGGCAGATGTATGCATCGAGTGCTGTTAGGCGAGTGTCTTGCGGATTGTCACGCCGCGGAAGAGATGCCATTTTCATGGGAACATTCTGTTTCGCGAGATTTGTAACCCGTGAATTATAACCTTTTTTCAGCTCCCGCGTGTGAGTTGAAATGAAAGCAGCAGTTTGCACCGCCTGTGGCACGCAATTTTTATACCGCACACGCTTCCTCGTGTCCTCTCGCGATGCGTCCTTTCTGGCTCTTTTTGTAGTGGAAATTGCATATGTATTGCGGTTAAATAACCGTTCTTCTTTAAGGTGTATTCATCGTGTGCTATTGCAATTTTTCCTTTTTTGATTTGATTTTATTCTTATATTTCGTAATTTCGATATAATGCTGCTTTTGTGATTTCCATATAATACACAGCTATCTTTTACATCTTTTAGTTATTAGTGGGTTTGCGTAGGTTTTCCAACCCCCCCCCCTCTTCGTTGGTGTTCCCCTGCAGTGGTTTTTATTTTCCTACTATATCCACTTCTTAAGTTTTCCTCCCTATCTCTATTCACCTACACAAAACTTATGTTTATAACATTATTGATTAAAGATTAGATGGAAGAAGAGACTTTTCAGTCTCAATCACCTCCAAATTAGACCCGGGGTACTCAAATTTTTTTGGTGCCCGAGCACCTAAGGGCGCTTTCGAAGGCGAAGCGGGCATCTTATAACATTTCACTCCAGGGTGATATTATGGCCATCCCTTGGCAATATTATCACTTCACTAGATTGCCGTAGGCCATTTGAAAATAACGCTCCTTGGTTAATAAGATCGATAAAATTACAACGTATATAATTTAATCATAAACTCATAACCTGGAAAAGTCTTTATCTCCGGAGAAGATTTGATTACGAAAAATAACTCTGGTATGAATGGTTCCGCTGCATGTGCACCGCTGCGTTCCGAAAAGCAGAATTTAGTCATTGATTACGGGGAATTTTATACCCTGATAAGATGAGCCAAGCTGAATTTTCGTATTCGCATTATAAACAATTTATGAACTAGATACGCTACTTGTTAATCTGGACAGAGGCGATAAGAGGGATAAAGTTTAGACACGCCATCACCCTGGATGCCTATGAAACCCAAGACCAGACCAACCAAGTTTCCGACCCCTTCCCCGCCGAACCTCCAACCTATCCCCGCTAGTGTAATCCCAAGAAATAATCGTAGCAAATAAAAATATCTTTATACCGTGTAGTGAGTTTTACGAGGCATTTTCGGGAGCTATGCTTGTTTCAGCCATTCAGCTGCCCTGTGGTGGAAGGGCAGACTCTATTCAACAATGTGGAAAAATTAACCATTAGGACTTATTACTTAGTCGGTTGAATTCAATTAATCACTTACTGGCGAGATATGATGGAGCTATCCATAATCAGTTTATAGAAACAAAATGTATGTAGGCAAAATACGGGCGATTTCGAGTATTCGTCTTTCAGGTCTATCTTCATTTTTATGCCTGAAGATGAGGTAACGTACTGAAATCCAGTCCTATTTAAAAAATTTATATATTTTGTGGACGTTTTCATTTTCTTTCTTCAAACTGGTTGATTTCAGTTAGAAAAGGACTACTTTCTTAACAGAGACTTCTGATGGTATTGAATTATCGTTATATAGAGTGCGGAATTCCTTTCTCGTTTTCTCCGAATACGGGGGAATGAAACGAGGAACGCCAACAAAGACGGCTATTGGAGATTTAAAAATTCTGATTCATTAACTGCTGTGTTCAAAATTTTTTCTTTACACCATAACATTATAATGTATTGTCAATTTCAGTTTTCATAAATTCACCTCCTTCTAAGACCTCTTCCATCTATATATTACATTTTTGAGTGCCAGTGCCGTACCTATTTTTGACATATAAACTTTCCACATTTTCCCCTTCTGTCTCTCTTACTACCAATCTACTATCTCCTCTCTGATCTTTTTTCCTCTTTCTGGATGCTTCTCCTTTCGGTATCTCTCAATCACTCATCTCGCTTTTCTCGTTCCTCTCGTCATAAGGTGACCATTTGTTTCTCCCCACCGATCTGTCGATCTCACCAGTTTATTCTTCATGTTTTTTCTTCGCCCAAAGGCTCCTCGATTGCCATAGTATCGGTCATGGTTTTGAGGAAAGGTAAAGGGACTGAGGGCGGTTCGAAATAGTGGTTTGGAGACGGCGGTGTGAGTAAGGGAAAAGTGGGTGCTAAGGAGAGTGTCTGATTAAAAAGAGGGTGGAAGCGAAGGGCTTGAAGTCGTCGGGAGAAAAAACTGCTTGATAATGGAATTCGCTTTGTCGAAGATCCTGCTAATGAGATCCTGTCATAAAGGAGTCTTTTTAGAAAGGCGAAGTGAATGTTTATCTGCTAAATTTCCTTTTCTGTATCAAAACGTTTCAGTTCGGAAATATCCCTTAAGGGAAATATAACCTGTCGATTCGATTTCAACGATGCACGTGGATTTTGCTCTAGGGAAGTTCCCGAAATCCCTTCTCCGTTTATTCCAGATGAGTTTAGCTTTTTAATGTGTTTCTTTTTAGCTTATAGTTAGAAAGGTTATATAATATCACATAAAGCTGAGGGAATACAAATATGTTTTAACAACTAATCAATATATAACAATGATCACTAAATTCACTTACTTCATTATTGCGTAGAAAGAGATTTATAGTTACTTATACATGTTAGTATTCAAGCTGTGATATAAAAAGGCAGATTCGTGCATTAATTATCTTAGTTAGCGCATTTATTTCATTAAAACATGCCATGAAAAGTATCTCTTGGTTTTGGAAAACCTTATCTCAATGCTAGTATTAAATGGAATTTGATGATTTGATTCCTGTTAATGACGTCCTCTGTAGAAAACAGGGCAACATCTAAATGGATCGTACAACCGTAATGAGAATCGGAGGAAGGAAAAAGTTCCAATCATTCGAGGATTATCATTTTAAATTCGTATTATTATTTTAATTAGTGAATTCACCTAAATTTTCCAAGTCCATCGTAAGCAGTTCATTGGAAACGATTTAATGGATTGATAAAGGTAAAAGTACTCCTCTTATTAAGTTTGAGGGGTTAATTAGTTGTTTTTTGTGCCATAAGAAATTTCCATTGTTAAATTCACCAATTGTTTAGTGTAGTTTAACTTCTACTGATAAACGTATTAAGTGAAGTTGCAATAAGTATTGAATTTTGCTAAGTTTTTAAGTTAAGTATTGTCTGATATTATTTTGCCTCTGAATTGGACTTCAGTGAATGCCATTATTCAGCATCATTCATTCACAAGTAGGTCGCTTATTATCTTTATCTTGTATCAAAAGACGGAAAAGATTTTATCACTTAAGTATTGGCAGCAGGAATGCTAGATGAAACACGGAAACATCCGTGATACAGGAAACAGCTGAAGTTCGCTTCATCACTTTCGTTACCGAAGCAATCAACTTTTTACGTGCAAAAACAAAATCATTACTTTTGCTCCCTTTCTTTTCTGCGAGCGGAAAACAACCTTCTTCTCTAAGGCAAACACGCAGCTCTTTTTTCATTACCTCCAGAAGCTGGAAATTAATCTTTGGATTCCCTCTGTAATCTATTCCAGCGAAATTGTCTTCTGACCCTTCCCACGGTTGCTATTTTCACGCGTTACCTCAGGGATCATCACTTTCACTCTCTCTGATTCCCAACTAATGGGAGTTGGTTTTTTCCTCACCGGGAGAGAGGATCGCCCCAAGGCCTCTGGGACTGACGTGAGCCCTCGTCTGTTATGTACTGCGTTCCGTGACTCTCTTGATACTGATTAATACACTCTCTCATAGTTATTTTTGACTAACATTATCATCAAGTGTATCATGGATAGTATTCTTCTGTGATTGATGGTTAAAAGCAATCAACGGAAGCTCATTTATTTGTTACGAAATGATGAATACCTGAGGAATCTGAGTGTTTGTGGTTTTGCTTTGATGTTTCCATTATTTTTAAAATTTTTGTTTGATTGTTTGAAAACCATAGGAGCGTGGAATTCGTATCGTTAAGTATCGATTATTTCTTGTGATTTCTGTAGTTTTCAGTTAAAAGGCTGCAAAGTTTGTTGTTGTTACGGTTTACGTACAATTAAAAATACTTTCCTATGAATTCTTGTAAATACATGTGTATTTTCCTTCATATTAAATGTTTTTTATTAATTTTTCACATCCCGTAAATTTTTAAACTTACCCAATTGCTTCTTAGCATCGACAACATGGGTATTTATTTTCCTTGAATTTGAAAATATCTCGTTTTCAGGAACATAACAGCTTCTTTTCTTTCATTTCACTACTTCATTCGCTATTTTGTACAATTTTCGTTTTTATGATATTTAATTTTGTATTCCCCGAAAGATTGGAAGATGTGATTTTCGATTTTATATTTTGCCGAATTAAATTAATTTTCATATGAATTTTAATGTACTCTTCTCAGTATAAATATTGGCTTTGTTCGCCTTTAAAAGGGTAGTACAGATCTATGATATTAACAACAACTTTCTGGTCACATTAAAATAGTCTAATCGTAGGTTACTGTTGTCTAACTAGTAATTTACCCCCATTTTTCCATAGTGCGAGCCGTTAGTTTTGTTTTTCAATAGTTTGTGAGTTAATCAAAGTATTGCTACATGTATTTGTTCTTTCTTCCAAGATCGAAAATGAATGTATTTATAATTCTGTTATTTCCGAAATTCCTTGGCCAATTACTAGTAATATCCTTGGGGAAGGGGAGCTACAAAACCTCTTCCAGAAGCTATAATATCCCAAATTGGGCGAAGCAAAAAAATATGGGCCTTATCTAATCCGTAGCACTTCCATAATGATATCGATGACAGTATTCATGCAACTACTTGATGCGAGCCACCCTCATTCAGAGAGTGGAGGGCCGTAATGGGTCCGATAGAGAGATCAGCGGAGGAGAGTATTTTGGGGCTCAGAAAGTAGATTGAGGTCATTTGGGGTGAAGCCCAGATGGCGGAGAGTCAGGCAAAAAACGAAGATAGTGGTTTGGGGAAGTAACTTCTTGGGAAGGCGAAAGTTTTCTCCGAGAGGGAAGTTTCACTTAAGCTTGCCTCCTGCGTAGTCTATGAAGAATCTTTTGGCCAATCTTCCCCGAAATTCCTATCAAACTGCAGAAAGGGAGAGTAAGTCATGATGGAGATGTCATATGTTTCTTGGGGACGGATTTCTGGAAAACTAGGACGTCTAACGGATCAAGGAAGTGACGTAGTCTTGATCCGTCATCCGTTAATTCTGGTTGGAGACTGTTTTCAAGTGACAGTTTTCCCTGGAGAATGAGTAGATAGTGTTTCTCCATATCCTTCTTAATCTTTAAAAGAGTTTAGTGCAGTTATTTCGCTGGAATTTTGATTTATCGTAACTTTCAAAGAGGTACATGGTAATATGCCTCTCGGTATAAAACAAATCCGTATTTCTTGAAACTAAAGTATAATTTCCATTTTAAGCTCAGATAAGATGTATAATTAAATATTATCTAAACTATTTGAGCAATTAGTTAATGTTAAAAATATATAATTATACATGACCCTCAGCTTTCAATGAAACATTTTCTTCATCCTAGGGGAAAAATTTTAGTAAATCCAACCGATGAAATGTCCGTGACAAGATTTAGAAGTTGCGTTTTTCTCAAGCTCTGTTTAGTCTTTCCGTATGATGTCATGTGTGTAAAGATGATTGCTTAGATTGTAACAGAAATCAACTATTCACCTATTTATCATTAAGAAATAACTATTACTCAGAAGATATGCACTTGCTTGGGAGCTAATTATTTCCATTTTTTTTTTTTTTTTTTTTTACTTTCAACGTGTATGGCGTAAGATATAAGATTGAGGGGCGATACTATGGGATTAAATTGCTTTTAAAATGACGTTCCCATCATTACGGTTCACGATGTTGGGAACACTATTAAATCATAATTAAGATAAGGATCGAAATATTGGGTGCTAAAACGGGGAATAATTCCATTACCAAATCTGCGGTGGCTACTTAAAAAGATGAAGATAAGAATAGATGCCTTTTATCTCAGTAATGATTTTTGATCATGTGAAGTTTGCATTTTCTTCATAGATTGTTCATATGCCTATTTAGAGCTTAAGAAGTTATAGAGATATACTCAATATGCTGTACATTTAAAGTTCTTTATTAGCAAAATATGGCTTTTCTGGAAAGTTTGGTGGTATTTTAATTCATCCAACTATGAATTATTCAAATATTTTAGATTTAATTATGTATTAAAACATAGGTGTTTGACGTTTTAATATTCGATTTAATTGCCAAAACTTGGAAATAACAATTACGTATTGGATTCCAAAAACGAAAATAATTGTATCAGTTTCGCTTAGAGGGGGACATTTGCGTCTGATCACTCTAAAGATTATTCATATTCTCTTACGACTCAGTTTATGATTCGATCTTAATGCAGAATGTGAAGACGTTGCTTGATTCGATCCGATGATTTAATGGAAACCCCCTTTTCATTAGATTCCAATATCACAGATACGAAGAAGTACTTATATTGAATTAATTCAATTTGACTTAAGTTTAAGTTTTTCTTGGTCCCTTTCGACTCAGTACTTAATTCAGTCGTAGTTTAGAATGCATGGCGCAATTATATCTCTTAATTCAATTGAAAAAATCACTTCCGTTGCTATTCAATGTTAAAGATGGGAAAGAGTCCTTACTTCGAGCAGCTCCAATTCCACCCTCTGCATTATGAAGCGGGAGAAACCTCCGATAGCAAACAAACGCAGCGATTTTTGGAGAACCCGCAGCTCCCCTCAGGCGGTCAATAAGACATCTCGATGAAGAAACGAATTTCCGAAAAACAGACGGGAGGGAAGGAAGGAAAACCAACGGGATTACGACCATGTTTTGAAGGTCCCGCTGAGAAAAAACACGCGTCGACCCCCGAGGAGTAACTTACGATTAAACCCTTTTCGGTCACGTAACACTTAGCCATTTAATCGCGGTATGGGGTAAGGACAGTTGTTGTGGACCCCTGAGAATATACCCCTGTGACGATAGCCCCCTGCGATGATAAGCCCCGGGTTCTTTCGGGATTGATGCGTCCGCCTCCATTTCGTGTGGAAGGGGTTCGGCCTATGAAACTCTCCTATAACGTTATCCCCTGGTGACCTATAGCTTCACTCTGAATTAGGAGCTGCGATAGGAAAAGAGTTGCAATAATAATACAAATTATAATGCGTTTTTATTCGGGCGAGATTGAGACTAAATGTCTCCTCTTCCATCTAACCCATCGTCATAAAATACATAAATAATTAATTCAAAGGGATAATACGAGGAAAGCACAAGAAAAATATGTAAAAAACCTAAGAAAATCTTGGAAAAAAATTTATCCACTGTAAGAAAACACCCACTAAAGAAGGGGTATGAAAAATCTGCGCAAACCTACCGATGATAACTAAAAGATGGATGGAAACAAGACAAAAATTCATAAAATACACTATCAGTATGTAAATGTAAAAAATACATCAGTAAACATAGTCGCGTTGGCATTTAAGTAAGTTTTATCCTTAAGTTTTATAGCTAAGAACATAAAACAAAAAATGACTACATTTTGATAAATTAAAAACTGCACAAAACAATAATACGCAGATGTATTCATATTTTAAAACATTAATACCACACTTACAGTACATAGCCAATATATATATAAAGCATATAAATCACTAAATAGGGGAAGAATAAAAGGAAGAAAATATTTTTATTACTATGATAAAGAAGAGAGAATTTCATCAACAACAGCAATGCGTTTATGAACAATATCACAAGTATAAGGTTCCATTATACACAATTGTGTACATATAATAAATATATATTCAATACATTCATATAGTAACAGTCGAAAATACTTAGAAACGTACCTATAAATGTAGTTATCAGTATTACAGTAAAAACGAAAATATAAGTACAAAATGGAAAAAAATAAAGGTGATGCTGCGATTAGGGTTGGGTTGTCGGAATGGTGTCATAAAAGTGTGCCCGTGTATCGAACCGGGCCCAGGAAGGTACAGGGTGCTTCCACTTACCTCAAACACGGCTGCACGTGACTTTTAGTTCGATGCGAGGGATATGTTCCGCGTTTAAGGGTCGGAAAAGGTGGGGTTCATTCTGTCCTTCATTGCCAACCTTCTTGTTTAGTAGCTCTTTGTTGTTGAGCGGGGTTTATCCGAGTACGGAGGCACCTGTGTTTGCGAGGGATATGGAGATGAGTGAACAGAAGGTGCCCAAGTGTTTGGGTCCTTACCGGGCGTTGCGGCATATTAGTAATTTTTTCGCACATTTGAGGATGCATCTTTAATTTTGCTGCTGAGATATTCTAAGGCGAGACGGATGTATATTTGACCATGATTTTTTAATATTTTTATTGAATTCTTTTTCGATTTGAATGTTAATATAAGTCGTACTTCATCTCTAGAATACTATAACTCCTTTTTATTAAAAATTAAATCCTTAGCGAGATGGATAAATAATATTCACCGTAATGTTTAGTTAAGGAGAACACATGCCTGATTTTCTGCAATTATTGTGATTATAAACGGAACGGGGTGAATTCTCATATGTCAGATGTTAATGATTGATTGAAAGATCTTCACTCCATATTAACGGACGAACAAAATTAAATGAAAATCACAAAATTATTTTTTAAAGATGTTATAAATTTATGAAAGACACGTTAAGAAGTAAATGAAATGACACGGTATTGTGGTCTCGATATATAGTTTATATTTTTTATTTAATGTTTTATATTTATTCGAAAGTAATACATTAGTGTGTTAAGTGTTATTTTTGTTTTTCTTTAAGACCAAACCATATGGGTTTAGTTCCAAGGAATAGATCTATCGTGCAAGGATTTTTAAGGATTTAAATTCAGCAATCTGCAGTGATGAAGGATTTGAATTTAGTGTGAAGAATCTTTCAATTAGTTTATGAAAGCGTTAATGTTGGAACTCAAAAACTGTTAGTTTGGAGAGTAAATGAAGATGTCAGTAGATGTGATAGATATGTCTACTTTCGTTAATTATTAAAGTGAAATTTATTTTTATTCTTTACAGGGAATCGAGTTAGTGATAATGGTGTGAAAAGGACTGTTTTTTCACCCCATATTTCTCAGGACATCCGGATGGTAAGTGCCAATAATAATAAATATGCATTATTTCTTATGCGAAACATCTTTAATCATTCAACTTAGTGAAATCATTTCTCCGTGATAATGTTATTGGTTTAGATTTTGGGTTTAAATCTTAATCTCAATCAACAGTCTTTTTTCAGGATTTATTAAGTATTTACAATATCTATACCTATTTTTCTGTGTATGAGGTTTTCCGGAGAGATGCTATGTAACATATATTTGGCAATTGTAGTTATGGGTTAGGAGATAAATAAAAACAAGTTGCTTAATGTTGAGGCAAATTAATCTTTCCATTTGAACTCAAGCTTAGTGAAATTGCTTTTCTGTATTTTCGCTTGGTTTCCGAATGCAGAAAAGCATTTATCGCTCTACTTGTACAGTCTTCGCTCTCACTTTTTCTGTGTTAATCAATGCATAAAAAACGGTGGTTTTTGTAATGTCTCATTCCTTAATAATTTAGGCCATCTGTTATCTCTCGCTAACTGATGATGCGTACTCAGATCTCTCGTCTCACGTACGTTTCTGTATCATCGCTTGGGAAAAGCATCATTTGAACGCTTTTAATGAGATTCGGAGTTCTCTTCCCCTTAATCATCTTCGCATTCCTTAATGTTGAGTTTTATTAATTAATTCGTTTACGTTCCCTTATATTTTGGTATCATTCCCGTAGCTCTCAGTCTGTGCCGCAAAGCTTTTTCTTCATTAGTAAGTTCCTCTGATGATGATCGCACTGCCTTTCACTCGCAACTCTTCAAATGCAATCTTTAGAATTTAATACTCTCTTTGAAGTCTTCACTCTCAAAAAGGAGTCTTTTTTTTCGCTGAAAGAACGTTTCCTCAGGGAATCAGGTTATTTTTTCAGCATTCCGGTTTAATACACGTTTAGATTTCAATCACACGAGGAGTTTGTTGAGATTATGCCCGGTGTATAAATTGATATTTTAATTATTTTATCCCCAAGTGCCTTGGGAATTACTGAAGTTGATTTTTCTTCTTATTTCTGTGAGTGTCAGACATTTTTTTTTGTACTCTGTGGTTTTGCCTTAAAGTGCACTAAAAATGCGATCTCATAACTACGGAATAACTAGCATTTATCGTAAACTAATATGTTCATACATTATTTTTATTTACATTGATGTTTCCTGCGTGGATTAGAATTGTTTTATGTATATTTTTACTTGAATATTAGGTGTACCAATATACATGGGAATTCCTTACATCTTATGGAGTTTTCAATATTGATCATTTTGAGAAAACCTATCTTAGTGAAAATTTATCACCTTAATCCATTGGGTTAAAAATTAACGTTATATTATTCAATTACGTGATTAATTGGAATTCACCACGCTCCTTATCCAGGGCAAACATAAAACTGTTTAGCAAATAGTTTTTAGAAATCTAACTTCACCTCGAACATTACGATATCTTAAATGAATGTTGACTCTTACCAAAGATCAACGGGCACTTCAGCTAGTATGCTATAAAATCTTACTAAGAGACTCCTTTGATATAGAATTGGAATAATATTAAAATAGAAAAGGCAATACCATAAAATAATGCAAAAAATAAATATTGAATTAATATAAATTGAATGTTCACTCATTCCTTAAATCAATGGAGTGTTTTTGTTCAGTTCATGAATTTCAACTCACATCTTTATTCATTAATGTTTCAGCTCTAAATATATTTAAAATTTTACTAGTTCTATAATTGCTTTGAGCAATCAGAGGTAAAAATTAATAGAGTTTTTAGAATGAAATCGATGAAGAAAGAAATGTTTGCTATAATAAGGTCGATTTTAGGGTTCTAGTGAAGCTAAAGCTATACCAATATGGATCCTGTTAAGCAAATTAAGTTCACAATATAAGTTTTTCTCCTTTCTTAAAGGCCTTTGAATTGATGATTAATTTTCATATAGTTAAAAGATGCAGCGTAAACAACGAGGAAAAGCATATCTTTATTATGCATAAAGAATCCCTGATTGTTGCCACTCAATATTAAATCATTCTTTGACAAAATAGAGTTGATTAATATTTTTTGATTACCTCATAAAAAAACGAACAATTAATTTTGCTCCGATGAAATATTATTCAGGATCAGCATTAATCATGACCGTCATCCGTTCTGAACTGATGCATACTCAGAATGTCAGGCCATCGTCAACTTTTTATGGTCAAATTGTTTGAAACTAACCGCAATTAAGAAATTTTATGCAACTAAAACGTACATTTTGTTTTTATTAACAAGTTTTCTTGCGTGAAAATAAAATAACTTCAATCTACCAGATCAGGGTTCTCGTAAATGAGTTTAAATAATAATTTTATGGAAAGAGAGGAGCAAAGTCAACTCATAATTCAACGAATTAGGTCTATTAAGGTCAAAAGGAGTCCAATTTCACGTACAAGGGGAATTACTTTGATAAGCTTATGTAAAAGAATGATCAAGTTGGTGGCAAAGCGACTAATGTGGAATTTAGTTGATTTTCCTCTAACTACGTCACCTTTAACGCTTCTGCTACCAGGTGTATGGAATTGATCGTTGATTGAACACAGTTTAGGTAAAGCGGTGAATTACATCGGATGGATACCTTTGACGAGCGCTAAATTTTCCGCATTTACATTAGAGCTCAACTCATCTCGTTCACCGCTTCGGGCGAATTCACTCACGCCCCTTTTTTTGCAATGGAACTTTTATCCGTATTTTCCTAACGCAGTTTGTGTACTCGGCAGCCCTCTTCCGTAGCAAAAGCACAGTCTGCTTTGATAAGGGGCACTGTATACGCTAGGAGAGTTTGCGTCCTTGTGCGCAAGTGATATCCTACTGCGTTTGGGCGAAAGATAGCCTCTCTGTCCTTCTCCCTTGGATAAGAGTTTCTCCGTTCCAATTTATAAGATCCTTAGGGTATTTTCAACTTTCCTCCTCCGCGTAGGCAGTTCAGGGGCTCTATCCCTGTCCTCAAGATAGGGGGACGTTTTCGGTGATGAGCTATTGCGAAAATTGCCATCACGTAGTAATTTCGTCCCAGAACAGGATTAAAATGGTTGCGCCTGATTTAATTAGTTTCTCTTGTACTGCTGTCTTTAAATATTGCGGCTTCGGTAAAAGTTTCAATATTTGTCATTCTTTAACTCAGTGTGTACTTTAGGGAAGTCAGCCTAAGTACGTTCTTCGTAACTCTTTCGGACCCGTGTCCAATATATTGGACACCGTTTTAAGTGTTTATTATATATTATTTATATCAATTCAATATTTATTTTTTGCATTATTTTATGGTATTGCCTTTTCTATTTCAATATTATGCCAATCCTATATCAAAGGAGTCTCGTAGTTAGAGTTTATAGCATACTAGCTGAAGTGCACAAAGGTAATACGGAAACGCATAAGCAAATAATAGAAATAAATATTACTGTGAAAACAACCGATGAATAGTTTTACGGAAAGTAACTAAAAGCACATAAGCACTGAACACAATCATTAACACAAACACCATCACGGAAATGAAAGTCGAAACGGAAACTACGATTAAACTTATAATTTTACGGTAAACAATTACGTTGATATAAATAAAACATGGTTGATACAGAAGCTTAAACAGAATTCGAAAAACTTTCTTAAATATTTCATTAATTATCAATGTCTTCGAATATATAAACTGATGAGCTAGAATCAACAATCGCCTAGATCGTCAAGGGAATGGGTTGTTTACAACCACAGAATTTGGATAAAATATTCACGTATTTTATCAAACTGTTCGCAATATTGAGTCGGAAACGATATTCCATGACCAAAATAAGAATTATTATTTTGTTATCCTTCTTTTGGTACTTGATTCGACTTTCTAGGACCATTATTTCTAATTTAATTTTGCAAAAGAAATGGACCCTCCAACGAAAAAAATTACCTCTACGTGTATTTCTTATGGAAACGTTTTGACCCGTCTGGGTTCGAACCGTGGACGTTAGGGAAATACAAAGTAGCGTATACTCTGCGCGGGGTTGACTTTTAATAATGTAGAAAATTTCAAAGTTTTGGGACTCTCGGTTTTCGAGTTTTTAGCGAACATACATACATAAACACACACACACACTCTATTTTATATTATAGACTAGCTGAAGCGCCCGTTGATTCTCAACGGGAAATATAGAAGTAGATTAAATTCAAGTTGCCGGTCGTGTAATGCGTGAATTCCGTTTAAAATACAGTGTAAAATCCCAAGCTATTCTTACTATACAGGAAAATGCATGATCTTGGCTCAACAATCGCATTGATCCTCTTTTATTTTGGCTATTTATAACCTCAAGAATTTTGGAAAATTCACGTGTATTTTGTAGAAATTCTCAAAATTTCGATTCGGAAACAATACTCCACAATCAAAATTAGAATGTTCATTTAATTTCCGTTCTTTTGCTTCTTGTCTAGACTCTGCACGACTATTTTTCTATTTAAATTCTTCACAAAAAATATAGCCTGCTACCGATAAAAGTGAAGATTAGATTTATTCTTTATGGAAACACATCTGAGCGATCTTGGTTCAAACCCAGCATAATTATCGAATAAAATTGAGACAGTGGTCCCAGGTCCCAGAAAACACGTACGCAAAATTTGACGCGAGTCTGGCAAACGGTTTGTACTAAAATCGAAGACACACAATCTCCTGACTGTAATTACGTACCTGCAATTGCTGGTTACTTTCTTTCAGAAAAATTTTCGTTATCCATGTGATATATCGTCCTCTTCAATCATCAGCTTTATGGGCCTAAAGTCCTCGAGTATTTTTACGGGATAAAACATGAGCTCGGATTCAACAATGGGATCGGTAGTCAGGGGGATGAGTTGTTTATAACATCAGAATTTTGGAAAATTTTCGCGTATTTTGTCAAAATTGTAGAAATTTTGATTCGAAAACAATATTCCACGACCAAAATAAGAATCTTTATTCAATTCCCGTTCTTTAGATGCTTATCTCGACTCTGTACGACTATTTTTTCTAATTTAATTCTTCAAAAGAAATAAAGCCTGCAACCGATAAAAGTGAAGCTTACGTGTATTCCTTATGAAAATCTATCTGAGCGATCTTGGTTCGAAGCCAGCAAAATTCTTGAAATACAATGCAACAGTACTTCCTTCCTGATGTCAGAGGACACATATGCAAAGTTTAAGACAAATCGGGCAAACGGTGTGGACTCCAATCCAAGACAAACAAACAAACCCGCAAACAAACCCACAGAATTTCTGCTTTATATATATAGATTAAATAACGATATGTCATGAGTTTTTTAGAGAATTTCGGAGGTTAATTTATATTTCCATTTTTACTCTTATTATGATTGCTTTATACATATATATCTTTGAATTTATGTTTTTTAGTCTTTTTTATGTGTTATTTAATATCAAACTAGACCTTTTAATGTTTCGTTTGTATATTTTTCTAAATGTAATTTCATTTTCTTCATTTCTTTGAGATTTATTTCCCATTATTCAACGTTTATTTTAATTCATCTATAATTAATGTCAGTTTAGTGAAGTTGATTTATTTTATCTGATTGTTTGTAATGCATTTATGTTTTTTCTCCTTTCTTTTTGTACAATTTTTATATTTTCACTGCCTGTCTATCATAACCCTTTTCTTTCTCCTTCATCAAAAATATAATTTTCTATTATAGATTTCGCAGGTTTTTCACACTCCTCTTCCTGTGAGTGTTTTCCTGCAGTGGAAATTTTTTTCCTGAGCCCTCAGCTTAGGTTTTTTAAAAATCCACATACTAGTTTTCTTTGTGTACTTTTGCAAACTATCTCTTTCTTTCTGTTTCGCATAAGACGATGGGTTAGGTGTAAGAAGAGACTTTCTAGTCTCAATCTCGCCCGAATAAAGTCCATTTATTATTATTATTATTATTATTATTATTATATAAACGATTTATCTGAGTCTCAGTCAAGTCGCTAATTTTTATTTTTCCCTTTCTTCTTAGTTTATAAAGCATTCAACTTTATGTGTAAAGTTCACCATCCTCCCTTATTGACGATAATCCTTACTCTGGGAAAAGTGGGTATTTGCACTCGCGTAATTAATAAAATATCCTTCCTACTCCATAACATGCGGAAGACATGAATCGGTGTCATTTTCCATGTTATATAACTTGCTCGCTGTTTCATAGAAATGTTTTGCGTATTTGGCATTTAAATGCGTGTTAAATTCGGAAATATCTCTGTTTCTCTCTTAAATGGGCGTGTCAGAGGTATGTTACTCGTGGAGTATATAATTACTGCAATCATAAAAATATTATGGTCATTTTAATGTCATATATTAGTAAAAATTTTTCATCATTAATTATTCTCAATTATTCTCCATTGCTATCGTTATTATTTTAAAATGTAATGTTAACATCATTAGTGATACTTTGATATTTGAGTTGATGTACTTTTTAATATACTGACTGCAATTTCATTCAGTTAAGGTTCATCAAAATTTATGCTTTAAAAAAGTAATCCATTTTCTAACTGATTTCCCTATATTAGTACTAAATTAAAGGGGTATCCCCATTTTTATTTATCTATTCACTATTAACATCCGTAGTATCAGAAGATTTTCTGGACGCATAAATATTTAGGGCTCCTTGTTGACAACTCGGCAAATATCTTTGGACCATGATTAGTTTCTTCTGGAATCCCGTAAAAGGCTGTCGTTTTCAGCAATAATACTCTGAGTAGCTATCTCATCCTTTGGAATTTCAACGCTGTTGTTCTTGGAGAGAATAGAATAGAAGACCCTCCATATACATAAATAGGTAGGGCTCTTCAATCTAAGGAAGGGACTTAGATTACCCTTCATCATCGATCCCTTTTTATCTCTTTCGGGAAATGAGAAACAGTTTTCTTGGGAAGGGCGACCGTTGATAACGGCCTTAAAAATCCCCCCTCAACAGTTTATTCGTCATCTCTCCGAAGACAACTGCCAAGACTCAATCTCGCGAAGAAAAGGAGTTGGAAAGATATGGACCGCAGTGGGAATTCCTCATCTCAGCGGAGAAATCTCGTCGTAAGGGGAGTTTGTTGTGATTTAACCTTCCTCTGGGTATTAAAGACTTAGAAAAGAGCGCAGAGCAGCCATTCATCTCATAAATTGAATTCGACTCTCTCCCCGCCTCAAAAGCCAATCCCACACTCTTTCCACCCTTAAACCAAACCCTTTCTCTCTTTTTGGCCTCTAAACCCCTTACCCTGTTTCTAATCCTTTTACGCGCCTACGAAATCTTCCGGGAAGCCACCCGTAGGCTTACGTGATGGAGAGGGAAATAAATTGTGAAAGTTGAGCTGTACGAAGTTCCCCAGTTGGAATGCTCCAATTGTCGGCTGTTGGTACGGTTTGCGTTGTTCGTCCTTGCATGGGGATGGGAGTGCAGAACGGAATTTGTCAGTCTTTTTTCTCTCAATACGCATATATTAGCACGAAGTTTGAAGGACTCTAAACCATAGGTTTTTTAGCCACCGTTGGGATACGACTGATTAAAGGAAACTACGGAAGTTTTAGCGATTACAGTTCTATGGAATTGCATTACATTATTATATATCTCTGAAAATTAAGTGAGGATGTTACATTTAACCTAAAGCTTACGTTACTCTCGGATGCCTTGTTATTAAGATTTCAAAATTTGTGAAGTATAGGTAAAGAACATAATCAGTTACTAGCCTATTAGTGCTTTATGGTGCACATTCAACCGTCCGACAAGCCAATTTATCGGTGGAAATTGTGTCCGTGGTGTCTCCATTCCACAGTAGTTGAACACGTCAAAAAATTATGAAAACTTTTCATTCATTGTGATTCATCTTCTACTTAATAATAATAATGGACTTTTTTAAGGTCAAGATTGAGACTTAAAAGTCTTTTCCTCACATATCCCTATTTCTTTAAATATATCACGAGGTAATTTGCAGTAATAGGGCAAAATAAAATAAAAAGAAAAAAAGATGAATTTTTTGAGTTTACCAAAAACTACGAGTATTAAATTTGAGTACTGGATGGGCTTTGTCCGTAAAGATATAACTGCTTTTTCTTATGAGATTTATCAAAAATTTCATTATTCAACCATGTTACTTCTTCACCAGCCCATACAGAATACGAATTTTCATGTCTCTTAAAGTTAAATTTAGATTCTACATTAGACCATAAAGATTTGTGATTGCTAAGCTTTACTCGTAAGTAAGCCTTTATAAATACATTTAAAACGCTGCAGAAAAACACCCAGGGTAAGGAAGGCGTGGAAAATCAGCAAAACCTGCTGATGGTTGCAACTGAAATTGAGAAAGGATATAGAAAGAAGAATTTTAATAAATTAAATTAGAAGGAGGAACTAAGAGGGGGAAAAGAATTAAATAGGTTTAGTATGAATTTTTATTTATTACACATAGATAAAATGTTGTATATGTATTATTTTTTGAAGTATTTCTAAGTTTTGAGAAAATGTTTTATTATATACTATTTTTGGTAATTTTTATTAGAATTCAATATTTATGACAATGTATTCTTTTTATATTTACTCTTTTGTAATTAATACTAGTTATCTTTAAAGTTTAGGCATAAGAAAGGCCCATATGGGCCTAACTTCGCCAAATAAAGAGTTATTATTTTGATTATTATATAATATAATCGCTCAAATCACGCTCTTAGAAAAATAATTTAACACAATGAGATATTTCGTAGTTAAGTACCTTTAAATGTTCTATTAATTTATTTATAATATTTGCAACAACTTGATAATTGAAAACGCACGAAAGCACACCTGGAAATTGCATTTTTTATAAGAATAAGTTCGCAATGTACAAGTATACCAATTTTCTGATTGCATGATATATAATTTCTTTTTAATCTAGCTTTTTTTCTTCATCTAATCAGAAAATATCTCACATCCTTTTTTATTCTTTCATCTCATTTTTCACTATTCATTTTTGCTTTCCATTACCTCTCCCCTGCCTCCTCAAATTCACTGTGTAACTTTCATTACATTGTGTGGCAATTATGAGTGTTTACATTATATCGTCTATTAAGACTTCTAATGCCCTTTTTTCTTCTTACTCGCTTCTGCCCCCTTATACCATCCGGATACTGACCGAGAAAAGAGAACAGATTGCCTCATAATGAGAGTAGTACGCCTCCTTCCCGCGAGAGGCGCTGCGAAGATCGATCCACTTCCGGAAATTTTTTTCTCCAGGCGTTTCCGCCGCACTCGACTCCTTATTCGCAACGTTATTAATATTTTCGCCTCTCTTTTGTTAATCCTTCCGCTGACTCGGCGTTCCTCATACCTTCACGCTAAAGTGTTAATTACCGAACGAAATGAAAGAGGTGAATTTAAGTTTTTCCATCGATCCGTATTTTAAAGGTTTGTCTAATTTGATGAATGATATTTCATTAGGTTATTAGATCTTTATGTGTGTTTCAGATGAATATGAAAACCTTTTTTTTTGGAAATTTTGCCCGGGTTATTCATATGCCAGTCTAAATTATCCTTGTTTAGGTAAGATAAAAATTGCTCATATTCGCAAGGAAAGGGTTAAAGTACTTTGTACATAAGGGCGTGCACCCGGGAAAAATCCCGAGGAAGCTAGATGGTTAAGGCAGCCTCCCGGATAGAGGAAGATCCCGGGTTTGATTCCCGGCCCCGTCATACTTTTTTCCTTGGGATTGCTCACATTTGTTTATGGTGTCATTTACTCGCTGTTTCGGTGTACATGTTGAGTTAATGAGAAGTTGTGTTGGGATTATTACGCAGTCCTTCATTGATTATATAACATAATATCAATGTGGTTGAAACCTTCGCCCCCCAGCCAAGCACAAACGTCGGTTTTAGGCCCCTGTAAGACGATGGCTGTGGGGATGTCCACCCAGTCCCTGCATTATATTCTTCAATGTTAATAGGTTGTTATCATTTTTATAAATAGATTTTAATATCGAACTAATTTCTTGATTCTTAAGTCCACCATGAATCAATCATAAAATAAAACCAATCATCCATCAAAAGGCTTTCAGCTGAGAGGAATTGCAATCTAACTTTTTGTGTAAGCTTGTATGGTGCTCATACGATAAAATACCCATGTAAAAATTGATTTGGTTTTCTTTGTGGTTGCGAGATAATGTAAAAAGTTTCTTAAAATGTTTAGCTTCTCTACATATCATAGTGTTAATACCTAATGTTTTTTTCTGTCCATGACTCTTATCGATAGCTTATGGTTTATTAATTTGCTAACATTTAAATGGATATTGTTTTGGAAATGGAATTTGATTTGTCATCGGTACGTTCTAAAATGTGCTCATTTTTTTGTTAATCGTTATTCAGTGTATTTTCTCATCTTGAATCTCACCTGAAGAAGTCCATGGAATAGTAAATCTCCAGTTAGGGTTAATTAAAACTTTATTTGTACGTTAGTAAATATAATCTCATATGTTGTCGAAATATAATAATAATAAATAACCAAAACCTTTTTTATATAAATACATGTACTTAGCTTTAGAAACTGCATAAGTTTTACGAGAAGAGATAAATAGTGACTTGGCTGGGACACGAACCCAGGTCTCCCACTTTCCGGCCAGTTGTTCTAACCACTAAACTACCGAGCCACGTCCTTTTCCCTTCTCCATTTACATCAACTGCATATGTTGCTGTTTTTAGAAGTGTATACTTCTCTTTTTGCCTATCTTGTTAGTTGAAAGTTAATTTGAGATTATAACTTTCAATTAATTGTATAAATATAATAGCTGTAAAAGGTTGGGCAGTAGAGAGGCCTTGCCGGCCTAACCCCGCCAAAAGGCTTAATAATAATAATAATTTTATAATATTTTATTTACCGCAAACAGTAAAACCCCATTTACATGCGATATAATATATAAAATAAATAAAACATACATAAAAGTAGATACATCATAAAAACTTTAAAATAAATCAAATTTTAAATGAGTAAATACATTTATAACATCACAGAGCAGATTAATTGTCTCAAACTACACTATTTAAACCGTAGATTCTTAAATGTTAAAAATTACCTTCCAATTAAGGATCTTAAAAGAGTAGTGCTTAGTGTCTCTGGTGATATTATCTCATTCAAATCTAACAGCGTTTTAATTTACTTAAACTGTTAAAGTTTAATAGTACTTATAATGTATGTAAATTTTACAGGGTGATGGTTCCTTTCTCCTATAATAGGATTATCCGTAAAGTAACTATTATATTATGTAAGTAAGTATTGCTTTATATCGATGTAAATTTAAAAATATTATCAGGAATCTTCCTCTTCAAAATCAATGCTCATCTTCTTCGAAAAGCTTGTGAATAGCATTATTGCTGTTTGAAATGTGTTTTTGAGTATATTTTTGATAACTTTCCTGTGGAGCAGGCTGTTTCAGTAAACTTCTTATTCATATTAACGAATATGTCTAACAAAAAGTCTATATATTCCGTCTGATCTCAATTTTTCCAAAACCGAAGTATTTTATAAATTTTCATTTCGTTAGAAGTTCTAATGCATGCAAAAGTCATACATGCAGTTCCCGAAACTTTGTTATTCTTTCCAAAGTTTGTATGTATGTACCAACTCTGCCCTTTTGGAAGGAATACTTTTCAAAACATTAATCTTAATATCCTCATTATAAATGAAAACTTGAGGAATATCTCAGCTAGTAGCCCCCTTTCTGCCGCCTCTCTGCAGCAAATCCTCTTAAGTGAGTTTCCTATGAGATTAGGGCGGAATCCAGACAAAAATCTGCGCCAAACGTGCTTTCGGAAGTTTTTAAACCTTTCCGCGACTAGAATAGGGGCTAGAATCGGATAATAAAAGGATATCCATAAATTTCTCCGTCTTAAAATTCTGCGGCAGTGGACAGAAGCTCTCCACTGCAAAACTCATACTTTATTTATATCTTATGCGTATGCAAATAATGA
Source organism: Sympetrum striolatum (assembly GCA_947579665.1). NCBI lineage: Eukaryota > Metazoa > Arthropoda > Insecta > Odonata > Libellulidae > Sympetrum > Sympetrum striolatum. The sequence goes on from OX388346.1 coordinate 84,014,678, forward strand.
TGGAATTTATCTTTTATGTTTTTCGTTTTTATTACCAAACACTCGGTTTTCGTTGTACTCAAATGCTCTGTTAATGTTTATCATACGATATGGTATTTATTCTTTTAGCTCTTATAAGTCGTATAAATAGTTAATTTTACTTCTTGTGAGGTATGGTGGAACCTTTCTATAATTAGTTGAAATAAAAACTGACGTAGTCCGATTTTTTTTCTTTTAACTATCATTCAACTTTTTATTTTTTTTTCTTATTCGCTGTAATATTTTACATAATGTATCATCGGAAATAATTTGTTTTGGATGGATTTATATTTAATATCTCGATGTTTCAGACAGTTTTTTAATTTCCTTCTATTCTTTTAATTATCTTTAAAATCATAGATAAATTTTTAGAAGCCTAATAGTAGCTGACATGTAATTACATATTTGATCTTTTCGCCCACGGAAAACATTTCCTGCCCTATTTTAAATCCAAATCCAATAATTGTCGCTGAATCGGATACGTTATTGTTCAAACAAAACTATGTAATTAATTTTACGAAAAGTATGTTTATATGATACAACGGTAGTTGTAAATTATTTCATTGCATTTTTCCTCCATTAGTTAAATTCATAGTTAATTATGGAAATTACAATCCAGAATAAGTAGCCGTATTAATGTATAGAAAATATAATCTTTTTTATCGGTGAATTAGGATGGTTATTATTATCCCATTCATTATTCTCCAATCTTAGAACATCATTATTGCTAAACTTAAAAGTACCGAAATGTTCGCATTCAGAGTTAGCATGTTTTTGTCAAGAAAACTATCGTATGTACTTTCTGAGCAACGCCGTACGTTCCTTTCTTTTTGTGATACCGAGCAATGAGCTAATCTTAATCTGCTTCAGTACGCTTTCATATTCACGCGAGAATTTTAAACTTTATTTCCCTTCATCTGTGGATTCTTTGTACGAGTGACTTAAACGTACGATACGAGAGATTGTTCGATTTTTTCCCTTTAGAATACAGTACTTCACATATACGTCTCTTGTTTCAGTACGGCTTTCATAGTATTTATTCTTTTGCAGCTCTTTCATGTACTATCATGTTGATCAGGGAAAATGTTCTAAACTTACAGGTGTTTTGGAGTAGACGAATTCGTGCTGCTGCCCTGTCCATTTCCTTTTCATTCTTTTTCCTCCTTCGAAAGCTTGTCACCGGAGAGAGATGCTTTTATCTTGATACTAACAGTGTGTCCATTGTAATTCGTATCTGGGTAATAGATCCATTTCTTAATTCTCAGTGGAACTTTTCTGCATACGTCAAATAAATTCAATTAATGCGTCGTCACTCATTTTTTGACAGTAACTAATGTTGAATACTATTTGGTTATATCCAGAATTAAAATTTCTCAAACAATGAAATAAATATATTCTAAAGATCATCTAGTAACTATGTCATAGTATAAAATTCAACTAGTCGACTAGATTAACTAATCAATCAAACATTCAACTAGATCAACTAAGATCATAGTATAAAATAAACAACCTGCGGCGAAGTGTAATGAATCCAAAGAATCATCAAGAAATGAAGAAACCATTAAGAAATGTGTTTTTAATGGTTGGTTGGCTATTTTGTTTCATTAAGAAACGGATATGGGTATAGTCTGACATGTCAGCTTTGTTTTTCCAGGTGATTTCTTTTGCCAATTGAGCTATCTTATTAGAACCATCAGACATGGCATTTTAGGATACTGTAAGGTAGGTGCTTATCACAAAATAAAATCACATATCAACCCTTTTTCGAATGAGATATTTTCATGTGAGTAGATGCTTGGTTATCATGATCCCTCTTAATTATGATTGAGTTAATCATATTTTGCAAACAGATTTCGTGTAGAATCCTTGTTATAGTATTTAATCTGACTCGAAGAAACGGCGAGACAACTGACTGCTAGAATATTTCATCTGCATTCCTTCTGGTTTGGCTTGCATTTTAATTTTATTCAGTATTCTTCTAAAAGGTAAAAAGTGATAGGTGAAATTGCACATTGCGCTTTTCTTGTCTGATTTTCCTTCAAAATTTCATATTTTTAACTTTAGGATTGTTTCTTCCCTTAAATTTTTATACGTACCCTGTACGCTATTTTTTGTAAAGGATTGCAATATTATTTATACGTGCGAGTGGTATTATTTCTAACTAGCACCATATTTTATTTTTGAACGTTATGCAGAGACTAGTTTTGGTCTAGTAAAAGTTAAAACATGAAGCCGTTTTGTGTGATTGAATGCCACAAAGTTAACCTAGGGATTGTATTGCTTGGTAATTGTTATCCATTTTCGATGTATTAGGTTTGTAAATGTTTAATCGTTGCGATCCATAGTTAAACGTGGCTAAAATATTTTATCAAGTTTAATCTCAGTTTCATCCGTATAATGTCGTTTGTCATCGACTCGCTCTATCCCTTCCACTTCCCACTCCTTCTGTCGCTGCTAAATTTTCTGTCCCTTTCACAGCTCTCTCACCGTCAATCTCAGCTTCTCGCGATTCTCTCGGCTACTCCGTTACTCTCTCTGTCACTCGATTTCTCTCCCAGCCTCTCTCAATTCCCTCTCTCTCAATCCATCTCTCGCCACTTCTTCGTTCGCTTCGATTTTCCATTCTTCACTCTCCTTTTCTCTCGATTCCTTCTCAGCTGCTGAAGCGCTTCTCGAGACTAAAAACGTTCGTCCCGTTTATAAACCTTTCCCAGTTTTGAGAGCCATAAATATGTGAAGCTATGTATATAATCGTAGAAAAAGTAAAACTCACTTTGTAGAGTCCGCAAAATAAGCTGTATTGCAGCTTAAAATCTTTACGCGAAATACATAAATAAATAAAATAGAAAGCGGACCTTAATCTACGACGAAAGAGTACATAAAGGGGGCAGGGGGAGTAAGCTGGAAAGATGGGAGTAATTAAGGGAGGGGAAAGGAGGACAGAGAGGAATGGGGGAGGTGATTGTTACACACAAATTACACACATTGTCACAAACCCAGTAATTATAAGGGAACATCACTTGAAGTGACGCAAAAATAACCTAATTGGATTACATTGAAGTTGTTTTCAAAGGGTATCTTTCAAAGTTCTTTACAAAGAATTATTGGCAAACCACAAAATAAAACCAATTTCATAACTCTAAAAAACATAAAATCTGAATAGAAGTAGAAGAAGAAGAAAGACAAATAAAAGTTAAAAAACAATTAAATCATTACTTGAAAACCCATTATTAACCATAGAGTTGAGGAATATCCATGAAAAAAGGAATGGGAAGGAAAGAGAATCTCGTTTAAAACCTCGTATCACTCATATTTTTGGCAATTCAAAATATCTCTTTGTTTTCTAGGATATAACGTCTGGGTCCTAATACAATTGAAACCGCTTGAATAATATTTGTAAAATGAAATACAATATTAATCTTTTATATTTTTTCGTAGCTGCTACTAATTTTCTTTATCTATATTCGCTTTTCTTATAGTATTCTTTACTCGTTTAATTCCTTCCTCCCTTTTAAAAAAAGATCCAGATATCTCCTTCGTAGAGTTTCTTTCGTAGCCTCAGTTAGGACTTCTTTTAATCGCGATTCATGCTCTTCCCATCAGCTTACATATTTAATTATCGTTTAACTCTCGCGAAAGCTTGCTACCACGAGAGAGCGAAGGTCGCTTTACTCTTTAAGGAGTGCACGGGATAGTTCGCGAGAGCGGGGGTATACCCCTCCAAGGAGCGGATGCGCGAAAATTTTCGCGAATGCTCTCTACCATGCGGTACTATTATAATAGATCGGTTTAGATGTATTTATCATTTATATGTAATATACTATACACGGAATGTGTGTACTATATCTCTTCCGTGTGGTTTAGCACATCTTTTCTTCTCGTTTTACTTGACGATAAGTAGATTGTCGACGAAAGATCATTCTCAATTTTGCCCCTTTCCTCAGTATTCCCCTGCGATCCTCTTTGCCTGCTTTATATCTACATTGTTTTGCATTATTTCTTTCATCCTATTCCCGCCTTCCTCTCGTTCAATTTTTCTCAATTGTATCATGTACAAGAATACCATTCACAAAAAAATATAAAATATCATATCACAGTATATACTCGTATAATGCTTGAGATAGCCAAAGGATTACATAATCAAATCTTGTCCGACTATGTATAATTAAGATTCATATTCATTAATTGTATAAAAAGGACGTTGTATAAACTCATAAAACTTTTTTTTAAGGAAATTCCCTCAAGTCGACAAATGATAAGACAAAAAAACATGTATATAAAATCATTTTTAATATTCAAATAATTTTTAATATGCTGCATTGTCTACATTTTACGAATACATATATATGTTTTCAAATGTTTATAAGAGAGTATAAAAGTATGACAAGAGAGAAAAAGAGAAAACTACTTAATTTTATACATTCATCTCCTTTCCCCTCCATTCCTCAAGCCCCCCATCCTACCTCATCCCCACTCCCCCTATCGCCCCCTACTCTTTATGACCTCCTTTGTACTCTTCCCATTCACGTCCTCTCACTCCCCCTTGTTATTCTTCACGTCGAGAGGTTTTTTTCGGCAAAGGAATCCTTCCATTAATTAGTCCCATTTCTCAGTTGGATGAAAAGGGGAGATCTGAGGGATCGAGTGAATTTTAATTCTGTTCTCGAAGCGGAAAAAAAGTTGAAGCGAGGAAATCTTTTTTCACCCTTCGCCGGTTGACATTTTCGTTTTCGGGCGTTGGGAGTCAGCGGTGGCGGGAGCTCCTCGTGTCATTTGGTGGATGCTGACACGATTCCGTTTATCTCCCCCCCCACGCATATTTGAAGTTGATTTATGTTACTGCCTTCTGATGGGGTGCGAATCTCAAGGTCCAGATGCGTCTTTGCTTATGTCGTCAAGGGTGTTTTTCAGTTGCCCGTGTGCCTCAAGCTTCCGACGGTGACCTTTGCATTGGGGAGGTAAAATCGCCCTATTTCTGGAATTATTCTTTCGCATTGTTCTGCTTTCCTTTCGGCTATTTTGCGTAATGAGTCGATTATGTCAATGTCTATTAGAGGACCTTGCAAGCTGTCTTTCGGAGTGTGGCAGGGAGTGCAAGCACAATGATTTTGTTTTCTTAATCGATTGCTTTCGCGTATTGTTCGTGTAGGAAATGTATTCTTGAATCGATTCGTTCTATTTTCCTGAGCTTCCTCGCAGTATCAAAACTGACTATTTAATAAGGAAGTCGCATTATTTCAGTTGCATCTTTTAAGATCGCACTTACACTGAATTTTCTTTTTCTCTTTATTGATCTTCTTTATTCTAAAAGTTCCCATCCCGCGTCACCAATCATCTTAGTAAAGCTCACTACTTTATCGAGGCATTTATTTGCAAAACGTATCGCCTTTGGTTGTATCTTTAAAATTCTCGAATATGACACTTGTCGGTAGTATACGCTACATGCATACTCAAGGTGAGGCCTAACTAACGTTCTAATTAACAAAGTAGCATCGCTCGCCAACTTTTTCTTCGCTCTTACCAACTATTCTCTTAACAAAGCCGACTTAAGTTCTTTTCTACTTATGTTACTGATGTGAGTACAAATATGGGTGATTCTCGTTGGAGTGAAAAGTAAATCGTAGATGAGTATAAATGATGAAGATTGATGAATGTTTGACTGCCGTATATTTGTTCTCGAAATTTCATGAGTCAATTTAAACATAAGTGATTCCCATCGAATGGTAGTTTGAACATATTTTATAATAATAATCGTTATTATTTGGGCGAGATTGAGGCCAAAAGTCTCTTCTTCCTTCTAACTCATATTACCCAACCCCATTGTATTGACATTCCGTTATAGAGTATCGGTATTTTTTTAGTTATTTATTTAGTAATAAGCACTACAATTTTCAAATATAAATTAGACCCTGCTAATAGCAGACTGCTTGTCAGCAGGTTCCTAATAGTAAAAATGTATGTTACGTACACATATAAGCTAATCAACAATATATTATGATAATAATAGTAACAATCAGTGGTGATTTTTAACAAATATTTAGTCGTAATGACATTAGCATATGTGTATTACATGATTATAACATTTTGATTGCGCATCATTTTAAAACCAACATATACATAAAAATGTATTGGTAACAAAATAACATCTATATACACGTATATTATATATGAAATAAAATATATGTGTGATTATATGTATCGAAAACAGTAAGCTAAGAATCGATTTCTTATTAACGTCTATAGCACACTTATTTGATTTGGTACCTTACTGATTTTCTACAATTTCTTCCATTGAATTCGTTGATGATTAACGCCATTTTTTTAGCCGCTACTTGGTGTATAAATATCGCCGTTATCTCTTCACTAATGACTGCATCCGTATATTAATATTATTAGAATAAACTGTGATTTCTGTTAGTGATTGATTCTAAACTATTTCCCCTTACATCTTTTCGTTCATCCACACCTATCCCAGTACGTTGCTAGCTGCTTTTAATGAGATATTTGCAACTGCCATGTGGAGTTTTTAAGGAGGTTTTACAGAGGTTTTACATAGGTTTTTCTCAACCCCACTCTCCTAGTTTTTCTTTTAAATTTCTATTTCAACTCATGTTAATTAATTTAAATGTAATCTTCAATATATATTTTTCGTCAGTTTGATAAAATACATCGCCTTAAGCATCTTCAAAAGATTGAAACTCTGAAACTGGTGAGCTTTATTGTATTGTGTAAAAGTGTTTTCTACTCTTTGGGCGATTGTTTGGAAGTAATAAGATTATGAGTGTCTGTCGATTCAATAGTTTGTTTTGAGAAGATCAGTTTGAATGATATCTATCATCGAGATACGAGTATTTTACATTCCATTGATGAATCTTTAGAAGCCTAGTGAATCACATTATTTACAAATTTTAAACAAAATACGTGTTTAGTAAAGAAAGATATTAGAGATGGGTCGAATCCAGTTTTTCTCGAATCCGAATCTCGAATCAGAATCTTAAATTCACCCTCGAATCTCGAATCTTATTTCGAATCCAAATCTTAACTTTACCTTGAATCCTAAATTTTATCTAAAACCTAAATGTTGCCTTTTCCTTTTTACATAAGCTTGTATTTATTTTGAATTCTAATATTAATTTTCCACACTATAGAATTAAACACTCCAACTGCAAGCATATAAAAACTTTATTGCTTTAAGTTTTTATTTAAAAAAATGAGCATTTTAACATGTTCAGGATCAAGCCTATTCCTCTTCTTATCACATATAATGCCAGCTGTGCTGAACAGTCTCTCTGATTGCACTGTCACGGGTGGTGCTGAAAGGTACTTCCTAGCCAGTTTTGGTAGCACTGAAAACTGATGTACAACTCTTTTCCAGTATTCTAAGGTATTGTTTTCAGGAGGAAGAAGCTCTTCTCGCAAATACCTTTCCACTTTTTCCTCAGCAGTAGCAGAATGATTACATGTTTGTACAGGGCTCATAATACGGCTATAAAATGACCACATTCTATGCATCGACGTCTTAACATCTGATGTAGGAGCCTATGATAAGAAAGAAAATGGAAAGATTTTAACATGTCTGTATAAACCATGAAATAAGAAGCAATCAAATGATAAATTGCTTACGCTAGTCTACTCACCAGTTCTCTCCTTTCCTCAGGATATGTTCCACTTATGTTTTTAACCTCCTGAATTAGCTGGGTTTTGGCTTGTTGAAAAAGCTCCTTACTTTAGAAAACACTTCCTTTGAACCTTGGATCAAGGAGAGTTGCAACAGCGTAGAATTCATTACTTTCCACTGATGGGTATCGGCACTTCAGTGCAGTCAATAAGTCGTTCTTCACACCTTGTAAGCCAGAAGAGACTGGTGCAGGTTTCTTCAATTCATGCATTGCACTGTTAATGATGGGGATAACTTCTGATATGGTTACATCAGCTGAACTCACAGCAAAAGTTGCTTGATTAAAAACGTTTGCAATGCCTGCAGCACTTACAATCTGCTCCCAATGATGAGAAGTTAATTCAACAGGAACAGTAAGATATGTCACTGCCAGTGTAACTGCTACCTTTTGTTCAAGCAACCTTGTAAGCATATGCAATGATGAGTTCCATCTGGTGGGCTCATCCTGCAGTAGCCTGTGTTGCTTAACTCCCAGAGTCACTTGGGGTTTTTATAAAACTTTGGTAGCTTTGGAAGAGTGCTTAAAATGACCTACAATACGCCGACATGTAGCAATCAAACCACTCACCATCTTATTATTAAGAAGTCCATCTTTGGCCCTCCAACTGCAGTGTGTGAGCAAGACATGGAATATGGCTGAAATCAGACTCATTAAGAGCACAGCATATGTTCCTCCCATTATCACGCACAATCAAAAATGTTTTGTCTTCTATGTCCCAGCCTTTAAGAGTTTCACAAATAAATACCCTCAAGTTTTGACCAGTGTGTGAAACTTCAGGAAAAGGCACTACCTCTGAACACAAATGGTGAGATTTAAAGTCAGCATCAATTAAGTGAGCAGTTATACTGAGGTAATCATCATTACTCGTTGACGTCCACATATCTGTTGTAATGAAAATACTCTCTGCTTTGCTGAGAATGGCCTTGACTTTTATTTTTGTTTCATCATACATTTCTGGAATTAATTTATTTCCAATATGCTTCCTAGATGCCATTGTGTATTTTGGCTCTAAATGGAAAACCAGAGCCTGAAAACCTTTATTCTCTACAACTGACAGGGGCTGATTATCCAGGCACACCATCTCAGCAATTGATCTTGTGATTTCTTTACTTCGTTGATCACCTGGCTTGAATTTTCCCTTTTTCTCCATGAAACTTTTCAATGTCAATTGTGATGGCCCAGAGTTGGCCTTTGGCCTCTTGGCAAAGGGTAATTAGGGCTCAAGTCGCGTGAAGGGCTGTCCATTGCAACAGAGAAACTTGAGGAAGCAGAGTGTATTGTCTCCTCTGCATTGGAATCAAGGGATGGTGACTCTGGTAAATCAATAGAAATATAAGGTAAATACCATTGAAAAACTGAAAAGATGGTATTCCCATGGGAAATTTGCTACTTCGATAAATAATCAACATAATTGGTATGTAACTTCAAAGATGTGTTTTATTTTTACTTACCTTTCTCCCCCCTCGTCACTTTTAGCGGCAAACATTTGAAAGCAATGCTTCCTCATGTGTTTCTTCATTGCGCTCGCGCTATGCGATTTCCCACCGTAGATTTGCGCCTGGATATCAGATGACACGGCCGCCGCGCCGGGCTCATCTATACATTCGCTTCCGAAGCATTTGAGTTTTTGGATACGCGTGCCCTCAACTCGCTGTTTTTCAGCTTTGAACTCTCGAAAGTCGCCTTAAAAATCGCCAGTCACCAATGCCCCCATTAGGTAGCCAAGTAGTATGAAAAATCGCCAATTTAGCGACTTGTGCGCACATCTGGTCACCCTGGCGCATATTCTGAATTTACCCGCACAGGAAATAGGAATTCATCACTCTCGAAGAATCGATTCTATCATTGCTTTCGATTGCACTCATGGTAATGTCGGTAACGTTGAAATTGCTGGTTGGTTGAAATAAACGAAAGGATTTTCATCTGCTGAGGATGTAAGTGACTTAGATTTTTAAGGATTCGGATTCGAGGTGAAACACAATGGATTCGAGGATTCGAAGATTCGAGAAAAGAGGCATTATTCGAGGGATTCAAGGATTCGAAGATTCGAACGTCCCATCCCTAAAAGATATGTAATAGTATGTACATAAATATCTTATTTGACTTTATCTTAGATGTGGAAAGTGATTCAAATAAGCATTCGATTCATAGGCGAAAAAAATTCTCCCCGGCGGGGAATCGAACCCCGGTCTCCCGCGTGACAGGCGGGGATACTGACCACTATACTACCGAGGAAGGCGAAGTAGTAAATGGAAGTATAGTATCTGGAATCTTGTTTCATTTCATTGATTCCTATTGCTGAATTATTTACAGTTGCTAACGTGGAAAATTAAACTTCTATTCAACCAACTAACTATTTCTTTGGTTGGCACATTTCCAAATATCTCTCCGTAAACTCGTGCTTTCCTGGATATTAGTTTTGTAGCAAAAAGTTTACCCCAGAGCATACGAAATAATAAGATCCAAGCATATAGACCTCTAAATGATAAATTTACATAAATGTAGCTATGCATACGGAAAATCAACCATGTTTTGTATGACCGTGCTATTAAGCTAGGCATTCATGTTTTTAGCTTCCTCGAAAATGTTGTAATCGAACTGAAAGTAGTCTTACGTACGTAAAAACTATCTTTATGTATTTAATGCTTTATTCCTATAGTGCACTTTTAGAATTCTAATTATTATTTGACTGTTAGTTCTAGAGCATTTAAGAGATCGTGACCAAAATTTTCAAAGGTGTTGAATTGAGTTCTGCTTGAAGAATTTTCTACTGCGGATACACAGGTGACGTGAACGATTACGTTTGTTAACTTTCGAATCCCTTCATATAACTTAACACTGCAGTAAATTTTAAAGTTTTCACGTAATCTTAAAAGTTTAATAAAGAATACTTTAAAATGAAACAGTGGTAAAACCATAGTCTGATACATATGTTATTCTTGTGACGATGGATGATCTAAGGTTCAGTTAAATTTTACGATTCATCAAATCCAATATATAACCAGTAACATGCTGGTTCAACTTTTGGTCGTAATTAACCACCAATCGTGTATCACGTTGACAAATATTGACTCACTTTGTTTCTTGAACGCCACAATTAATCGTGGGTCTTTCAATTCTGCCCCGAAAAGAAAGGGTTACACTTAATCTGAGCCTCCGAAATAGATCGCCACGTTAGAGCTGCCCTGGTAAGTTGCTCTGGGGACAACGTGACGTCAGCATTTATTGGATTCCAACGGATGGAACGCGTTACCGTCGAATATCTCGGAGGCTGCAATTCCGGCCGTCCAACCGCTCATATGTGGTATCCCTGTAACGTTTTCGGCGTCCTTACCTAATGGCATCCTGAATAGTCCTTGGAGAATACAACGGTTCACCTCTTAATGGTATTAGCCTAAGTCGCTCCATTCTGGAAGAGGCCTGCTAGAGGTAGTTGGATGAGAGGTAAAAAAATAATGGGGAGGATATATACAACGCTAGTGAGATTAAAAATGTAGTGAGTGTCTTTACTGAGTGGAATAGGAAGCGTACTGCGTAATGATTACGACTACTTAAACATAAAATTTACAGAAAAGCCAGTTACAAAGTTTTCTTCGTTTTCTTTTTCCGAGTTTGATGGTAGAGCTGTTCGTTTGAATTGAAATGAATCTTTACCATGAAACATTGCTCTTGTGTGATGGTTTTGTCTCATATATTTTTGTAGGCTTAAAATTAAAAACATTTCAGGTTTCCTTTCGAATTTCTATCGTTTAATCTTTTATTCCGTCGTGGCTTCCCTTCTGCTCGTCTCCGTTAATTACGCTTTTCCCTTTCAGAAAAAATTCATGAATTTTTCCATGAAGAAAATGATTATTTTTGAATTTAGTTGATGTTTCCGTTATTCGACAAGCAATACAATCTTATGAGGCGACTCCTTTGATTTTGGACTGACATTATATTTAAATAAAAGAACCAGAACCATAAATATAATTATTTAATTAATATGAATAGTACATAATAAGCACTGAAAATGGCGTCCAATATATTGCACACAGGATCTGAAAGGGTTGAATGAAATGAAAATACATTCAGGATTCAGCACCCCCTTAAAAAATGTTCAGGTCTTCATTATTCATGGAATATCGTTACTAAATTTCCTTTAAAGAATAAGTGACATGAGTGTAATCGTTCGAATACTTTTTGGGTTAAAATTTGTCCTATTTCTCTTCAGATATCAAAGAACTACAAAAAATATTTCTCCAGGAAATGAAACTGAAAGAAACATCAACGAAATTATTGAATATTAAGTCGCGTGGAATCTCAAAGAGCTGAATACGACACGTGTACTGCAGGATTGTCATTTCTATTCTATTATTTATGAAATCGTATACGTTCATAATATTTTATGTATTATTTACGCCTTCTGTATGGCTTTCAAAAGCTGATAAATTGCAAAATAATATATTTTATATGAGCGACTTTCTGTTTGATTGTGGGTAAAAAGTTAACCATATCTATACTCGTGTAGTATGTCAAAATAAAAGTTAATTAAACTCCGAGATTGCGAAAGAGTCGCCACGCGTAGAGATTTTGCGATTCCCGTATCTTAGGCGATCTTTTTTCGCAGCGGACGGGAGTGTAGCTATAGAAAGAACGTCGGCTGTTTAGACACGCTATACGCGGCCCCTTCCCCTCGATGTCGCGTGTCCCGGAAAAAATCGCCTCCTTATGTGGGAGATCGGTTTGGAGTGTTTCATCGGCTCCTCAGTCAGCGGAAATGATGGATAGCGAGGGCCTTAAAGAGTGGGCGGGCCCTCGGGGCATTTCGTGCCCCTTCCCATGTCTTTCTTTCGCACGTCTAACCCAAGATGGGCAAAGATTTTTTAACGTCCGTCCCACTTTGATGAAAGGGATACGTCTCAATCCTCCATTCTATTTCTCTTCAGACTATTCATAGGAAGGTGTGGTCTTACGTTCTGTTTGTTAGAACTCCATTTCGTCCACAATGGGCTGTCCGTTACTTCGTAAAATTTATAGAATCAATAAGCCGCTTCATGCGGTTTTGTGTATGCTGGTTTTTAGATATTTTATTATTAAAATCCGGGGACTAATTTGTCAACTTAGAGAATTTTCAAGGAGAAGTTACATTCACCTTCTTTCCAAGGCAATTTTCGGCGTGTGGAAGAAGGGTTATTGTTAGTTATATCTTGTAAAAGAGGAATGGTATGATGAGCTTCGAGTATACTTCTGTAGTGGAGGAATAGCTTATACTAGCAGTTTTTTACTTTCTCCATATACGAAGTATAGAGAAAGTATTGTTTTCATGAAAAAAATCGACTTCGAGATTTCAACGGAAATACATGTTTTGGGGTCCCTAGAACACGTTTTGACCATTTTCGGAATGATGTCTGTGTGTATGTGTGTGTGTGTGTGTGTGTGTGTGTGTGTGTGTGTGTGTGTGTGTGTGTGTGTGACAGTGGGCGCTCTAACTTGAAAAATATTAGTCGTATCAATACCAAAATTAATGTATAGTACTGTGGTGTGTGCTGTCAGAGTTGATTAGGTTTTCAAGTAAATCGGTTGACCGGAAGTCGAGCTTCATTCATCAAAGCTCATTTCCGGTTTTCAAAATATCTCCATAAATATGATATATAGGTATATTTTTTCCCTTATAAAAGTTTTAGATAATGTGTTTTACTATAACTTTTGTATTTTACATATTTTTGCATCACCGGTTGATTAGGAGTTATTCGTGAAATACTGATAAACCGGAAGTAGCTGATTATGTACTTTGTGGGCGCTCTACCATAAAAACTGTTTGTCGGATCAACACCAAATTTCATATATAGTATTTTGGTTTGTGTCGTTAGAGTTGATTAGATTTTGGAGTAAATCGGTCAACCGGAAGTCGAGCTTCATTCTTCAAAGCTCATTTCCGGTTTTCAAAATATCTCCATAAATATGATATTTAGGTATATACTATTATTCATAAAAGTTTTAGAAAATATAATTTACTATGACTTTTGTATGAAACATATTTTTGTATCACTGATAGTGTAGGAGTGATTCGTAAAATACTGATAAACCGGAAGTTGCTGATTATGTTCGTTGTGGGCGCTCTGGGCGCTGGGGCTAAAGGCCACTTCATCGTTTTTCATCGAACATGTCCCGAAAAATTATCTATAATGTTTGTGACGTAAAAGATAATATGAAAGAAATTAATCACTTATCTTCCAAGTTTAGATTGAATATAGAGTTCGAAAATAATGTCGTAGATAAATATTTACATCTTATATATGGAGAAAGTCATGTGCTGGCCACATCAGATTTTTTGCCTACTAATGATATTCAGTCTTGTTGTAGCTTCTCATAAGTTAAAAATGTTTAGCCCAAGTAGCTCAGTTGATAGAGCATTAAGCTTTTAACCTAGTGGTCCTGGATCCAAGTTCCAGTTCGGGCAATTTTAATTTTTTAATTTAACCGTGATGAATTTCAAAGGTTTTTATATGTATCAATGCAGGAATAATTTTTTCAAATTCTATTGATTAGAAGTCTTACTGATGGTAACTATCTATTTTTTGTCAAATTCTCATTCATCTGTTTCCTTCCCGTATATTCTGAATGCCTTATTTCTTCTATTATCTCTTTTCCTTCACATTCAAACACTCTTTATATTAATTACTATAAATTATACCTCTGTGTCTTTGGTTTTGGGTTATGTTTGCCTGTAGTATCAACAATTTTCTGTAATCTGAATTTACATTACTTGTATTTCACATTGATTACCAAGGAATATTTGGAGCTCGATGTTTCATTGAACTGAAATTTTTCCGTTTTTCCTCTAATTTATTTTTAATAATTTATTTCTTATTGATCTTATTCCTTAATTTTTCATTTATTCCATATAAAAAGTCTGCTAGTCTACTTTCGGCGTTTTTCAGGGAGTGCTTACCTTGTCATTAACTGTCGCTTATCGTTCGGAAAAAAATGAATATTAGAAGCGACTTTCTCTAGTATCCAAGATTTTTCTCACAAGTTTGAAACCTAATGTAAATTTGTTATTGAACGTTTTTCTGCTGTATTAACTGAAAATATTCTCTATATGATAATCTCTTCCCTTCTAGCGATCTTTGAAATCGATCATCAGTTCATTACAAATTCCGCTCCCTTTCTCTGTAAATGATCTATAGTAGAAATGCATTACCTGGTTTGAAGGTGCAATTGTTTGCTTATATTCCCTTGAGGGATATAAATTTCGCGAATTATCAGTATCGATCAAAAATTCTCTTCTCTCATTTATACACACACAGACCACAGCTTATTGGTCAATATTATGAAGAAACTGAAGCAATTTTTTATAAATAGATTGCATCTGATATTAATATTACAGTCCGCAAAAAGGGTTTTACTCCTTGGTAGGATTTCATAAGTGTGATAGGAAACCGCAAAATTAACCATAAAATATGAATGCCTTTTTTGTCATTTGCGTTTATAATTGCATTCTCAGTCATGCCTTATCATTTTAGTAGGTCATCAACCGTGTCACAAAGGTATTTAACTTTATTTCGTTATGAAGTTCAATAGACTAATTGATTTATCATAATGCTGATTATACCGAACATAAACTTTAATGCGGAATTTTGGAGCGATACTGGATAATTGATCCTCAGGATCTTCCGTCGGCAAAGTGAAGTCTAATTAGTAGTATCATCCTAATAAAACGGCGACTTCGTTTAGTGGTGACAAAAATTCAAAGGAATCTGAAGACCTGTATATTGTTTCCTGGGATTTCTTGAAATTCAAATTAATAAGCAATGCTATTCATTATCAAGCCTTATGTTTTGTCCTTGTAATATACGAGGCTACAACTGTTATTATTTATATTTTTTATAACATATTTGTATTTATTAATGATACGAGAAATTAATTAGTCATTTCCAGCGTTGTGTGACGTATCAAGTATCATTTGTGAACGTGTAATGTGTATAGAATATTCTTGATTTTGAGCGTTTTGCCGATTTAATTGAACCTTTACCGCTAATGTTGGCTTAATAAAATGAAATTTGGTCATTTACAATGTTTTCGTTTGTACCGTTTATTTTAGATGCGATTTATCGGTTAATTTATGGTTCGCATTTGCTTTTTCACGCAATCAGGCCGCAACATTTGGAAATTGTTCCGATAATTGTTAGCTGAAATTTTAACCAAAATTTCACTTACGTATCTTGAGAAATCATTCAGTCTCCTAAAAGTATTGAGTTTAAATCATTCAGTCCCATGTTTAATTTTTATGGATGGAAGGTGATTCATGCCACATTCATTTTGTAGGTTCATTCCACTTTTTTATTTAAATTTCTTAGTCAACTTTGATGTGAGTGAAGGGATCTGTGAGTGTTATAATATTTTACTGCAATAGCTTTTTAATCTATGGTTGACTTACAGGTTATATCTAGGAATGACTTAACCTTTTTTATGAATTATTTTAACCTTAAAAGCATATTAAACTGATAATGACTGAAAGTTAAGCTGACTATGAGAGTATGTATGCATTAATCTTTTAGCTTTAAAATATACTAGGCTGATTTCAATTCTTCAGTAATGTGCCATAAAATGTCTCAGCCTGCTGGGTCTATTATCTTAGAAAATGAACCTTCATTATGTGTTCATTTCATTCTATTTTGCCGCGATAGTTCTTTATCTTATTATCTCATTTTCGTCTATTCTTAGACCTTCCAGTTTGAAGCAACTCAATTTAGCTTGTTAGCTATTGGAAGAAACTCTCTTATTGCAGTAACTCTGGGTGTAAGACCGGTGACACGAATCTCGATTCTTCGAAACTTCCCACTCTTTCTCAATGTCACTTTTACTCTCGTAAGTCTCGAGAGGCCACGGACATTAGTGTGGGTGAAGCTTATCCTGATCAGTTCAAGGTCTTCGTGCATTACGCCTCGTGCAGCAATACCCAATAAATAGACAGCCTTGAACTTCTACTGATCGACGATATCGATTCCAATTTGGCTTAAAATACCAACGCTAAAGTATTTCGGAATGAATTGCATTTTTCGTGGAAAAGAGGGAGTGGCTGAAAAGCCATTGGTATTACTTATACTTGTTATTTAGCATTCCATTTTCTGTTCTATTATTATATTGCGATAATCTGGATCAATACCTGTCTTGCAAGCTTCTAAGCGATTGAAAATTATGGATTTAGTAATATCAATGCATCTACAACTCTGAAATCCTCAAGAAGGATGTTTAAGGAGGATAAATTCAATGCCAACTGATACTGCAGGTTTCAGCTTAAGCTCACTTGATTTACATGATTTTGGCATAGGAGCGATCCAATGCTGTAGGAGTGTCTTGTTACGCTAAACCTTGGTAGAGATGATGATTGACTCTTAAGAATCGATAAATTTTGAGCTAAAACGTGAAGAGTATTGTTCAATGTTATAAGTCAATACAAATTTATATTTTTACTATCGCTTATAATATTGGTAAACATTATTATTTATTTTTACACCTGCTTATGATATAGCTCTTATTTTGAATAAGCTCTTATTTTGAATGAAGCTTTTTGTTATTACTATATTCCAAGATCTCTCACTCTGAAGTTAATGAAGTAAAGTAAAGGATAATTATGGTATATGACGATTAGTATGGAAAATATTTCGTAACTCAGCTCGAAAAAATTTACACTAAAAATATTTTATTTATATTTATTTAGCCGATCTGTATTATACATTTTTTATTAAAATTTCCTCTTCAAAACGGTCTAACTCTTTGGATTGTGGAAATAGCTAGCTAGCCCAGTCTTTCGCCAATAAAACACATTACTCATGAAAGCATTATTTGTCTCACACTGATCAGGAAAATATTACCATCCGCAGAGCAATTAAGATTGACGGAAATGATACTGAATCAATTTTACTCCTATTGGCTGTGATAATATTAAATTAATACACGAAATGGATGAAAAAACATACTGAAGCTGAAACTTGCTGAATTGATGAAAATATTGATTTTTGATGGTGGAACTGGGTTTTATTGCTTTCAGCATCTTTTGTACGGCTGCATTATCTTTAGTTTATTTGAATTCACACCAATGGCGATGGAAATTAAGGAAATTTTTGCTACTTAAATGCTTTTAAATACAAATAGGAAGGGACTGAGCTTTAAATGGGTTCATGAGCAGCAGTGTTGTGAGTGACACATCCCTTTCACCGTCCACGGAGAACAAGAGCGCGGCGAATTTGAAATTTATCAGGGCGGTATCTAAGTTTAGAAAACTTCTCGATAGCTACAGGAACAGCGGTATGCTGGATAACATCGTTCCGTGACATGTCCTATAACTTTAGTTTTCGAGTGTCAGGTTAGGGCTAGAAGGATATAAGTCTGGCGTTCGTGGCCAAGAAGCGGTTTCGTAGGAGGGGACATTTTGGCAGCTCTTCAGAATCCTCTTTCTCACCCTCTCCCCGTCTCCTTACCTGCTTCCATTTTTATCCCGCGTCCCCTTTTTATCTTTCGCAGGTTTTCGACGCGCATGCGCGCTACCGCTTTCGCACGTATAGCCGCTCCATTCATCTCCTCAGCCACTTCCTTAAAAGGAACATCTCGCTTTAAAAGGGAAAAAATAAAAAATTCCGATGATAAATAGCGCGATCCCTCGGAAGAGCTTAAAGATTGAGTGTATAGGGGGCGGGGAAACTATAATTTCTCTTTCTCATTCTCCCGCCATTGCTCGCCTCTCCCATTCTTGCCTTTATTCCGAGACGTCAAAGGAGATTTCTTCGTCTCTTAATGGTCCATTCGTTCAGTTCCTTTCTTTCTTTCTTCCTTTCAAACCTATTTTCCTTTCAGCGGGTCTTTTTTCATGGAAATACGTCTTACTTAGTCCGATGATAGACGTTTTTTGCGTAGGATTATTATTATTATTAGGGGTCTTTATTACAGGCGAGATTGAGACTCGATATGATCGATATTTTTCGTCAGAGTTATCGGTAAAATTAGAGGAAACGAATCAAGCCTGCGGCCTGCGGCCAATTAAAACCCCTTACTTATAAACCGTGCTTTGATAAAATCAGATTCGTACCTTGGATATTGGAAAGTGCACTGAGGTATTGTAATGCCAACTTGTTTCTAAAAGTAGAAAATGGTTATTACGTTACCGTTTGCTTTTGAAACCATTACTTACTGTCTACACCTAACCATGCTATCTAAATTTTGATATCTAATATTTCATTTGAGTGTTTATAAATTTTTAAAGCACATGAATAAAAAATCATGATGGTGAATGTTGAATATGTTATCGATATTGCATCATTAATAAATAAAATTATTTACAAGGAAAGGGTTGAGGTGACTGCAAATATGGGCGTGTAACCAGGAAAATTCCCAAGGGGAAAAACAGCCTCCCGGATAGAGGGAGATCACGGGTTCGATTCCCGGCCCCGTTAGACTTTTTCAAGTCCGCTTTCCTTGGGATAAAATAATTTATTTAAATCTAAATCTACATATTTACCCTTAATGTCCCCTGTCGGTTTGTGGCAGGGATTGTATACACCAAGAATCTTCCTCCCTAATCGATTTTACGCATTGCTCGTGGAAAATATAAATTCTTTTACGGACTAAACCGGCGATGCATTGCATTATTATTTAATCATGCCCTTCGAATCAGTCACACGTGATCATATTCGAGCACTGCTATATCCTTTCTTTATATGAATTTATTATTGTTTTTTCCTTCTGTTTTTTCATAATACTATATGTATTTCTAAGAGTTTATGTATCCATCATACAAACAGATATAGGTAATTCAAGATTAAAACGAGCAATGCACGAAGCTCGAACCCCCATCCCCTTTTTTTTGGACGCACTACTTCCCCGGAAGTCCCCCCTCCCCGGACACCAATCCCCTCCCTCCGGACGCCTTCCATTCACGGACGCCCTCCATCCACGGACGCCCTCCCCAGACCTCTCAAACCCCAAACAATCCCTTCCCTTCCGCGGACGCCCTCCCTCCCTGGACGACCATTACTTCCCCAGCCGCCCATCCCTTCCCGGGCGCTCATCCCCTACCCACGTACGCCCTCCCTCCCCGGACACCCATCCCGTACCCTGACGCCCATACCCATCCGGAAACCCATCCCCTCCATGGACGCTCATCCCCATCCGGAAACCCATCCGCTCCCCCCGGACGCACTACCTGGACGCCTTCCTTCCCCTGACGACCTCATTCCCCGGACAACGCATCCCCTTCCCCGACGTCCAACTCCCCGGACGCTTTCCCTTTCCCTGGACGATCTACACGGATGATCTACCCAGCCGATCTTTCTTCCCTATAGACCCTTCCAGATGCCCCCTCCCCGGAAGACCTCCCATGACGCCGTATACTCAGTGGTATTCCATTTTCTCCAACGCCCTCCCTAAACCCGAACGACCTTCCCATATACTCTCCCCTCTCCAGAAACAATCACAGACGCCCACCTCTACCAGGACGACCTCCCCCTCCCCAGTCAGCATCCCCTTCCCCGGACGCCATCCAACTCATCGGGCGCCCTCCCCAGACGCCCTCCACTTTCCCGGACTACCAACACAGACGCCGTGTCCCGTCGACGCTGTCTTTCCCGAGGCCCTCCCCTGACACCCTACACCTGCGCCGTCTTCTTGGACGACCTCCACCTACGGAATTTCGCCCCTTCACTTTTATTTATTTAAGCTTGGGGCAGGTGATGCCTCTTGCCCCCTCTTTCTTTCCCCAGAGATACGTCTTTTGTTTACAGTTATTATACAAATATAAGTACAAAATAAATACATTAATAATTACATCTATAAAATATTACATTACTTTTCAGAGACATAAATAGATAAGAAAGCATATTCTATAATAGTTAAATATCAGATAGATAGGTGAGATTAAAAAAATATATATATGCAATATAAAATGCATAGTTAAAAAAATATCATTATCTTAAAAGATGCAATAAACAATGAAGAAATAAATAAGAACATAAAATTTTAAAAATTGTTTGCCAACATACATCAATACGAGTCACCAAGGTTCAAATAGTATACATAGATAAAGTTTCACTAAATTGCTCATTAGTTGATTGAATTGATAGTTAGGAATACAATGTCATAATTTGGGCTTCCAATTCACGGATTAACTTCACTTCACAAGTCACGAATTTCATTTGTCAGGGAAGTCTATTTTATTCTCTTCTGCTAAGTTCATTCCGATGGCATACCCCAACGTAATCACTCGACGCTACCTACGCCTCCGTACTCCCTACGCCGACCTACAAGGAAAATAATATGAATATTATTCACCAAAAACAAAAATTAGTCAATGACACAGATTCGCGCTAATTCTAGTACTTAAATCTGCATGGTAATTCCGATAGAGATGCCACAAAAAAGGAAATGACCTTATAAAAATGACTTCAGTGATAGCAAGAATGTGAAACTACGTGATAGAATATAACATTTGTTGAATATTAACTGTATATAAAAAATTTTGTTCAAGAAGATTTCCACCCAAAATAAAATTTTTTTCTGGATCCATGCATTTGGCCATCTCTCCCGAGTATGCCCGTGAGATGCACCACCTCAGTGGGAGAGATGCCCCATTCACTTAAACTGAATTTAATCTGGAAAGCGCTTGTTATATGACAAAATTGTTAAATTTAACTTGAAATTAGGATAAAACTAAACATTTATGTTAACTTTAAAACCTATTTAGAAATTTCATTTGCAAAAAATAGCCAAAAATTGTAGTACATTTAGAGAACAATATCCATATAAACTTATGATGAAATTTGCAATTGGTATGGATAGTGCTAGAATAAACGTAAAATATTGCCGTTTTAACTAAAACATATGCTTAACAATTTTGATGTTTTTGACGATATTTCGAAACTTCGAGGAAATAATTCTCACAGAAGATATGTTTTCATTTCGAAAAAAATTTTATGTTTCTAATGTCCATGTGGATGGACCACTTTTGTCGAGTATTGCATTTCTATCAGAAAA
The DNA here is from genome assembly GCA_947579665.1 of Sympetrum striolatum. Classification (NCBI taxonomy): domain Eukaryota; kingdom Metazoa; phylum Arthropoda; class Insecta; order Odonata; family Libellulidae; genus Sympetrum; species Sympetrum striolatum. Next base: position 84,036,382 of record OX388346.1, read on the forward strand.
AAGTGGTAAAACGCTACTTACGAAACAATACCTCATCTTTTGATTGTTCATAAAATGCATTCGACCGTGGATTTAAATTCGAATTGAAATTAAAATGTATATTACAAACATTTTCTTATAAAAAGACTTAATTAGTATCACCTTAATTTCAAATTGATAATAATGAGGCACATACACTTAAAGATAGCCCTGGAGCATCTGTCCCGAGAAGAGGGGAGTACAGTACTTTCAGTACAGGAGAGATACCCTTGCAGCCAGTAGGGCTACACTTTGTCCAAGATGGCCAGTCACTGCAAGTGGATATTTGATGAGCCTATAGCTACAAGTTTACGCCATTTATTACTTTAAGTATAATAAAAATTCAGGAAATATGTATAGTCAATACTCATTCAGTGCATTCCTCCGAATGAACTCCACTTCTCCCAGTCCTGGTCCTATGGATAGCTCTTTGCTACCCCCAAGCAATTTTGACTGAAAAAGAAATTCGGAAATAATTATAGAAGTGCAATTTCACAACCATAAAGTAATCACGAACATTCATCAATGATTTATTATTTAATTTTTTTTTATAGAAAATCTAATAATATGTTTCGATCAATACTCAATCCGTGCGTTGCTCCAATGATCACCCCTTCTACCAGTCTTGGTCATCAGGATGGCTTGCTTTTCTTTCCTTACGCCAGGCAAAATCTACTGAAACATTAATTACGGAAATAATTATACAGTTATTATTTCTACAACATAAAGTAATCACGAACAATAATCATTGATAAATTAATATAAATTCAAAAGAAATTCAGAAAATATGTTTCAGTCAGTACTTATGCAGTGCGTTGCTCCAATGATGACCACTTCCTACTGTCCTGGTCAACGGAATGGCTTGCTTCACCTTGCTCTCGCCAGGCAATGTTGATGGAAAAATTAATTTTGAAATAACTATTCAAGTCCGATTACGAATACATATAATGACCAGGAATGTTGACTTAAAAATGAATTCGGAAATAATTATACAAGTATGATTTCTACTCTATAAACTAACCACGAACTTTCATCAATGACATATTACTTAATTAATACAGACATTCAGAATATATGTTAATTCAGTACTTATTGAGTGCGTTGCTTCTTCGAGCTCCACTTCTCTCAGTCCTGGGCCTTTGGATGGTTTATTTCTCTTTGTTCCAGCTAGGCCATGCTGACTGAAAAATTAATTCGGAAATAGCTATACGAGATCGATTTCTCCACCATAAACTAACCACAAAATTTCATCAATGATACATTACTTTAATTTTTTATAGAAATTTAGAAAATATGTTTTGTATTAGTTAATACTCATTATTGTATTATTAGTTAATACTCATTCAGTGCGTTCCTGCAAATAACTCCATTTCTCTCTGTCTTGGTCATTTGGATGGGTTGCTTCACTTTTCCCCCGTCAGCCAATATTTACTGAAAAATTGATTCGGAAATAATTATACAAGTTGGATTTCTCCATTTTTAACTGACCTTGAACTTTCATCAATGAAAAATTACTTGAAAAATCATAAAGATACACAAAATATGTTTCAGTCAATACTCATTCAGTGCGTTGATACAATGAACTCCACTTCCTACTGTCCTGGTTTTTCTCTCTGCTCCCACCAGGCCATGCTGACTGAAAAATTAATTCGGAAATAGCTGTAAGAGTTCGATTTCTCCACCATAAACTAACCACAAAATTTTATCAATGAGGCCTCACTTTAGTTGTTATAGATATTTAGAAAATATGTTCCAGTCAATATTCAGTGCGTTGGTCCAAAGAACTCCCCCTTTTATGTCGTGGTCGTCTGGATGGCTTGCTTTTCTTTCCTCAATCCAGGCGAAGTCTACTGAAATATTAATTACGGAAATAATTATACAATTATTATTTCTACATCATAAACTAACCATAGAGTTTAATCAATGATACATTAATTTAATTTCCAAAGAAATTCAGAAAATATGTTTAGTCAATACTTATTCAGTGCGTTGCTCCAATGATCTCCACTTCCTACTTCTTACATTATTATAGGACTACGTGCCTCCTCAGCTTTCCCAACTAGACAGACACTCTCCCGAGGGTTGTACTACCCTATAAGCCCGGGTTAGCCAAAATGGCTGCGCCAGGATCACAGGAATAGTAACTCCTCCCGGGAGGGACCGTCAGCCGGGTTGGCTTCAGAGGGCACGTAGTCCCAGGTCACTAAGTGACCGTTGTTCTTTATTAGAGAATACAAATACAATTTTCCAACCAAATTATTCTTAAACACTTCACCACGGCCTTTCCTCAATTAGAACATGTTGGCCTGGTTATCAACGTAAATTTTAAGGTGGCAGGGTGTGCCATATAGGTTTACAGTGTCAAGTACAAATACCAGGGCCAATAGGGCCGCTATTGTCTATATCAATAGCATGTTATACATGTTTTGAAAGCTGTATGCTCTTACAACGGTCATCGTAGTGGCTTGCTTCACTTTGCTCCCGCCAGGAAATGTAGATTGAAAAATTATTTCTGGAATAATTATTCAATTCCAATTTCTCCTCCATAAACTAACCACGAAATTTCTTTAATGGTATATTACTCAAATTACATAAAAATATGGAAAACATGTTTCAGTCAATACTTATTCAGTGCGTTACTCCATTGAGCTCACATTTTCTCAGTCCTGGTCATTCGGATGGCTTGTTTCTCTCCGTTCCCGCCAGGCAATGTTGACTGTAAATTAATTGGGATATAATTATATAAGTTCGATTTCTCCACCATAAACTAACAACGAACTTTCATCAATGATATATTACTTTAATTTTTAAACGAATTCATAAAATATGTTTAGTCAAACTTTATTCAGTGCGTTGCTCCAATGACCTCCACTTTTCCCATTCCTGGTCATCAGGATGTCTGGCTTCTCTTTGCTCCCGCCAGGCATTGTTGTCTGAAAAATTTATTTGGAAATTCGTATACCAGTCCGATTTCTGGAACATATTCTGACCATGAACTTTCATAAATAATGTATTACATTAATTTTTATAGATATTCATTAATATGTTCCAGTCAATACTCATTCAGTGCGTTGGTGGAATGAACTCCACTTCTTTCTGTCCTGGTCATCTGGATGGCTTGATACTATTTGTTCCCGCCGGTCAATATTGACTGAAAAACTAATTCGGAATTATTTATACAAGTCCGTTTCCATCAACATAGAATAATCATGAACTGTGATCTATGATACATGACTTTTATTTTCATAGAAATTCAGAAATTATGTTTGATAAATACTAATTCAGTGCGTTGCTCCATTGAATTCCAATTCCTCCTCTCTTGGTCATCTGGATGGCTTGCTTCTCTTGCTCCCGCCAGGCAATTTGGACTGAAAAATTAATTCGGAAATAATTATACAAGTTAAATTTCTCCACCATAGACTAACCACGAACTTTCATCAATGAAACATTACTTTAAGTGTAATATAAAAGAAGAAAATATTTATAGTGAATACTCATTCAGTGCGATCCTCCAAATGAACTCTACTTCTCCTAGTCCTGGTCATCTGGATGGCTTGCCACTCTTTGCTCCCCCCAAGCAATGTTGACTGAAAAAAAATCGGAAATAATTATACAAGTCCGATTCCATCTACATAAAAAACCACAAACCGTCATCAATGGTACATTACTTTCATTTTATAAATATTCAGAAAAAATGTTCCAGTCAATACTCATTTAGTGCGTTGGTCCAATGAACTCCACTTATTTCTGCCGTGGTCATCTGGATGGCTTGCTTCTCTTTGCTCCCGCCAGGCATTGTTGACTGATGAATACATTCGGAAATAATTAAAGTCCTATTTCTCCAACATTAACTGACCACGAACTTTCATCAATGATACATTACTTTTAATATAGTATACATTCAGGAAATATGTATAGTCAATACTCAGTGAACACTCACAATACAATTTAGTGCGTTCCTCCGAATGAACTCAACTTGGTCTCCCGGATAGTCATGTGGACAGCGCTTATGCCTTCGGTAAAAGCGGTCCCGGGTTCGATTCCCGGTGGGAGCCAATGTGCGAAATGACCTAAGCTGTCGAAGCACTTTTAACAATACTACTACTACTACGAACTCAACTTCTCCTAGTCCTGGTCATCTGGATGGCTTGCCACTCTTTGCTCCCCCAAGCAATGTTGACTGAAAAAAAATTGGAAATATTATACAAGTCCAATTTCTCAACCATAAATTAATGACAAGCATTCTCAATGATTTATTACTTGATTTTTTTATAGTAATTCTAAAAATATGTTTCAATCAATACTTATTCAGTGCGATGCTCCTTTTTGCTCATCTTCTCTCAGTCCTGGATAGTTTTTTCTCTTTGCTCCCGCCAGGCAATGTTAGCTGAAAAATGAATTCGGAAATAATTATACAAGTATGATTTCTCCTCCATATACTAACCACAAACTTTCATCAATGATATAATACTTTAATTTTCATAGAGATTTAGAAAATATGTATCAATGATTACTTATTTAATGCGGTACTCCAATGATCACTACTTTTCCCAGTCCTGGCCATCTGGATGTCTTGCCACTCTTTGCTCCCCGCAAGCAATGTCGACGGAAAAAAAATCGGAAATAATTATATAAGTACAATTATTCAACCACAAACTAATCACGAACATCCTCAATGATGTATTACTTAATTTTTTATAGAAATTCTGAAAGAATTTTTCAATCGATACTCAATCCGTGCGTTGCTCCAATAAAGACCCTTTTTCCCAGTCCTGGTCATTTGGATGGCTTACCACTTTTTGTTCCCGCCGGTCAATATTGACTGAAAAACAAATTCGGAAATAGTTATACAAGTGCGATTTCATCTAAATAAAACAACCACGAACTGTTACCAATGATATATTACTTTCATTTTTATGAAATTCAGAAATTATGTTTAGTCAATACTCATTCAGTGCGTTGCTCCAATGAACTCCAATTCTCTCTCCCCTGGTCATCTGGATGGCTTCTCTTTCCTCCCGCCAGGCCATCTTGACAGAAAAACTAATTCGGAAATAATTATATAAGTTCGATTTCTCCACCATCGATTAACCACGAATTTTCATCAATGATACATTAATTTAATTTTTATAGAAATTCTGAAAATATGTTTTTGTCAGTACATATTGTGTGCGTTCCTGGAATGGATTCCAAATCTCTATGACCTGGTCATCAGGTTGGAATCCTCATTTATTGCTTCCGAAAAGAATGATTAGGTGTGAGAAAATTAACAAATATTTATAGAATTCTCAAATTCTGGATGGCTCTCCACGCTGTGCTCGCGCCAGGCAATGTTGACTGAAAAATTAATTCGGATGTAATTGTACAAGTGCGATTTCATCTACATGAAATAACCACTAAATTTCATCAATGATATATTACTTCAATTTCCATAGAAATTTTGAAAATAAGTCTTTACTAATTTTTATCTTTTCTGCTATGATATCCAATTTTCTTCCTTCTGATCATGTGGATGGCTTCCTCTTATTTGCTTCCACGATGCAAAGTTGATCGTAAATATGATTTGGAAGTATTTTTTGGAGGCGGCTTTCTTTATTATACACTTACAATGAATGACTTAAATTTGCATAGAAATTCAGAAAATTATGTTTCAGTCAATACTCATTTAGTTGTTCTTGCAATGAAATCTATTTATCTTAATCCTTTTCGCCTGTAAGGCTCATCTTTGCTTCCGCCATGTAAAGTTGACTGGAAGTATAATTGGAAAACTATGACAGAAGTCATTTTTTTTTAATCAGTAATCCACAAATTTCCTTATTTTAAGTTATTAAATTTTTTACAAATTATTAATATATGATTCACTTTATACTCATATTGTTTTGCTCTCCTTTGTATTCCAATTATTTTGGTCACGGTCATCTGGGTGGGTTCTGCCTCACTATATTGTCCTTTTATGGAGAGCACTTGAAATGAAATTCGAAAACAACAACATGTCATTACGATCATTCATCGATGAGTTCGATTAATTAATTAAATTTGAGACAATCTCAGAAAATATTTTCTAATCAATAATTATTTTGTACTGCCCTGACACGAATTTCAATTTCCTTTGTCTTGTTCTTTGTTATATATGTTAGCTTGTCTCATATTACTTTGTCATTCGCCATATTTAACTTCCAAACAATGTTTCATAAGATATTCTGGAGCTATTTCTATACTCTTTCTAATATTTCTGCAACTATTCCGTAAAAAATCTTTACTACTTACATAATATTCATGCCGTCAAAATATCTTTAAAATACCTCTCAAAATTAGGCCAAGAATAGTATGTAACTCGTAAAGAAATCGTTTCTTTGCAAAAGGGTGACAAAAGGAACCTTTATATGAAGCCTTCACCGTGTTTTGAGTCGAGAATGATATTGATTCTTCAGCCAGAAATGATAATTGTTCACAATAATGAATGAACCGATATCTAACAACGGGATAATTGTATCGCATAAAGGAAAAATCGGAAGAAACAGTAAATGTTTATTCAAAATCAAATCAAAGGTCATAAAGGATGAAGGATGGAAAGATTGGCTTACGCAAAGATTGACTAACGCGGATATTTTTAGAAATATTTTACTCAGAAGGTTATAGAAAAGTAGAGAAGATATCGGTCTACCAGAAATTCCATCGTATGCATGTACAGTCCTGGCCAAAATTAACGCAGCACCAGCCGTAAGGATCGCTAGGGAGGTGCTGCGTTAATTTTGGCCAGGAGTGTACATACTTCTGCTCACAGAAACAAAGAATGTAGCAGAAAAGTGAAAGTATATTGTTGTGACCTACGAAAACGAAAACGCTTTAAATGGAATAGGATCCTTGCTTCTATCTATTTTAATTATAGATATTGATGAGCAATAATTCAGAATAGTTTGTTAAAATTCACATAAAAATTATTTATAAAATATGAAATAAGACGAGAACGCGTCGGCCAATGACCTTGGTGTAGAACGCGTCACCGAAAATAATGCAGGATTTATAAATTTGAGTTTTTAAAATGAAGGGAGTTCATTAGCAATTTATAAATAACTACGCACTATTCTTTGAAAACCGTAAGTAATATCCCAGTATCATGGGTCAAGTCGTTAGAAAAGATAGGTAAATTTGAAATAGTTTTAAATTTATGACAACTCAATTAAGATTCTGATTTCTGAATAAATAATCTGTATCAATATATGTTTCATTATGTATAGAGCTCATACAATTACTTAATTAATTAACTTAATTTTCGTATGATCAAAAGAACAATAAATTCACTTAATCATTAGAGGTATGCGGCCATTTGGATTTACCCAGTTTCATATCTAAATGACACGACAAATCAAAGAACATTAATAAGGAGATGAATATAGTGAAATGCATTAATGTAGACTATAAGATGGGCAAACTGAAGTTAAATTAGCGATTATGTCGTGGAGATTTGATTGATTATAGAGCTGAAATATTCTACTCTGATAATGCTCGACTTCTTTTCAGTACCTGCTTAGGAAAACGTTATTCGTTACCGATTTCGATCAGTTTTTATAGAACGAGTCCATCCCAGACCTCTTAATATGTTAAGCACTAACTCTCTAAATCAAGAATCTAGCCTACTATGTTACAGTAGAAATAGATAAATACAAAGAAATATCATGTTTTAAATTTTAGCATGCATGCAGAGAGGTGAATGAAAGTATTCTTTGGACTTTGGATAAAGTAGTGCCTAAAGGACATCCGAGACAATGAAATTTACATTTTTCCCCTCTTTATATGCTAAAGGTTTATCTAACGCTAGATTCTTTTCACGCGCAAAACTTTATTATTTTTTCGTTACTTCTAAGCGAATGAACATTTTTTGACACGGCAGGATCTGTACAAATTCTTAATTATTGTCATCATCATCAATATGTAAAATTCGTTGAATTACTTTAGTAATCTCTAAATGAACAAGAAGTTACGCTACGAAATCATTTAATGCATGGAGAATTAACACGATATGTTGGGTAATGAAAGATTTATTCATAGCAAGGGCAAGGTAATTCGTAAGAAACGACTACAAAGACGATTAGCAAGGAAACCTAGGAACTGGATTTTGTTAAATTATTTTTAACTTGCTTGCCTTGGTATATGCAAGCATAACTGCGAACAATCGGATATCATTAAGCAAATGCTGATTGGTCACACGAAGCAAAATCGAAAAGAAATTTCATTGATCATTATAGCCTGCTGACATACAGTAAGTATTAATATTACTCATTATTTCTAATGGGATCAAGGTTCTTAGAGTAAAAATAACTATGAGAAGCTGATTTATGTAGATGGTTTGGAATGTGAAAAGTAGTACGTGCCTAGAAAATTTCAAGAAACGACGGATCCTCATGGCATATTTACATTGAGATAGGAACGAAAATTAACTGTGAAAATCAACCAAAAATGCTGATCTAATTGTAAGTTAAAAAGTAATCGAGCAAGAAGCAGTCACTCTAACTTTAATTGAATAGATTTTGAGGTACAGGTTCCTTTAAACAATTGCTTATATTATCTAATGATAAGAGTTTCAATGATTCATACAAAAATCTCTGAATGTGTTCTGTGTATATGAAAATCATTACAGATCACACGTTAACTGTAACTGTCACGCCGTTCCAAAGGTTAAGATAAATGCCCGCATGGCAATAAATACGAACCATCAAGCTAACAGATATATATTTTTCAATTTACTCATAAACAGTACCGAAGATCCTCAGTAAACAGTTATCGAATATGTAATTAGCAGTCATGCGGATGAAGGACAAATTTTTACAGTTACATAAGGAGTTCGGTATTTTGTATCTTCTACCATATGACAGAAATTGGGATGCAAATATAAATATTACAAGGAAAGAACCAGTAATTGGCAATCTATACTATTTGCTCCGAAAAAAAATTATTGAAATCACTATTGCTTTGAAGTTTAGTAATTGAGAAGCAGCAATTGATCTCCAAAATATTCTGTAATGAAATCGTGCATGGTACTAAATTATCCCGTTACATTAAATTTTTAAGTTAGATATATATTGCGGAGGTGCACTCTTGATTAACTTAACAGGTAGGGCGTTAAAGGTTTACTGTGAGATTACTTTTGTTTCATCAAATGGAGTAGCTTAATCCATAGATGCAAGAGCAACTTATACAGATTACCTATTATCAGTGATGAGATGTAACGAAGTAAAATTAATCGGAGTGCTTGTAACGATTACATTTTTGGTAATTTTTACTTGTAATCGTTACATTTAAAAAGGGTAATTTTTACTTGTAATCTACTTCAAAGGTCGTATGAGTAATCGCTACATTTGAGTGAACGAAAGTGAACATTTGAATTCCTCGCGCGCTCATCGCATCGAGAGGCAGTTATAACTTCATTGTTCACCCTGAAACCGAACTTTTTTTCTCTTGGGAGGGAAGGGGCGAAGGAAGGAGGGATGGCTGTTGACTCTACCACAAAGTATTGTTGAAATATTTGTACTGCGCTGGTTATATAAATGTGTATCCTACGAGGACTGAACGCGGTAGGTCTCTCTTTGGAAGAATAACTACAGATGTATTTGAGCGGTCTCCAGGCTGAAAAGATTATCGTACCCAGGTAATGAAGCCATTAGTTGTTGCCCTAACAATTTTGCAAGCAGAGAAGAATATGTTTATTGGGTTTCTTTAGCCAACCATTTAAGGATTATTACGTGAACTCGATAAGAGAGCCCTTGACAATGCCCTTGTGTACTGTAAGCCACTGGCAAGAGAGTTGCTTCAGGGAGTTGAATCAAGATTTTGCAACGTACTGAGAGAAAATAAACTAATAATTGCAGCAGGGTTGATACCTTCTTTAAAGTTCACGTGGCTTATGGGAGAGGAAAAAGAAGAGGCTTTACGTATTTTTAAAGAAGAAATCGTGTCAAATGAAAAGTCTCGTGTATACTCACTTGAGACTCCTGTGATACAAGCGATGAGGAAGCTATACTTTTAAATATTGTGAAAAGAGAGGAAGTTTCCCCAGCTTCTGATGAAGTGAATAAGAACTTGCTCTGCACTTCAAAGGAAATTGAGTCAATTAAACAATTCCCGATTATAAGAAAAGCATTCCATAAATCAAACGCTTCCCTACCATCCAGTGCTCCTGTGGAGCGGCTGTTTAGCATAAGCAAAGATATTTAGCCACCAAAGAGTGGCAAAATATCTGACAAAAATTTTAAATTGCAATTGTATTGCAAATTGAATTCTCATATTTAATTGATTTTTTCTTAAATATATATCTGATATTTTAGTAGCTTCCTATTTATTTGCATGCCCTTGATTTTAGAATCCATCTTCCTCCACAGGTGTAAGTTTTAGTAGAATATAAATAGCTAGGCACTGTAATTACTGTAGTAAACATAATTTGAATTAAACTTTAATGCTATGGCATTAAATTCAAATGTTAGATTGCATGTTAGTACTCCCTGTTTGAAAAATATGTTGACTGAGATTGCATAATCTACAGGAGCAAAATAAAAAGTAATCGTAATTGTAATCCTACTGATTACTTAAAAAAAATGTAATTTGTAATTGCAACTGATTACAAATTTGACAGAGTAATTGTAATTGAGCCCAATTACATTTTTTCAGTACTTCCCATCACTGCCTGATCTTAATCCTGAATAATATGAACTACAAAATCATATTAAATATTAACAGCAAAATGAGAAGGAAATCGTATAAGTATTATCGAATTGTATTTAATCGTAGCACTTTCATAACATTGAATCATATAATAAATGAAGTTGCTTCATTAAAAATGCGAAGGCTTTCTTTCACCACCCCAATATTAAAATCCCAAACTCCTTCTAAGTCTACGCATTAGCTGCATCTAACTATAGATAGGAAGTCAGTAGATTCAATAATTAACATACAGCTCCTTAAGAATTTTGGTTATGTGTGAGATGATTCAAAGCAAGCCTCCTTCAAAGAAAATGAAAAATTCAAAAGATCTGAGAACGCCATTACACGACGATATTTACCGATTACAATATGACGAAGGCATAAAGAAATATTCCACTTACCTAATTAAGAGATAAAGATCATTGTCCATAAACCTCGTTAGTGATGCTATCTTCCATGACCTTTTGCCTTTGAAACAGATGACTCATACTCCAAAGTCTTGTCGAAGTTAGACTCCTTTTTAGAATATCTGGAAAAAAGATATGGAAAATGATTAAAATATCAATAAATTTAAATCAAGCATAGCTCTATATTTCTACGGCCATAGAAAGGCATGGAAATTAATTGGAAATTTTCAAATCAAGATTCTCATAATTTTTAAAATCACTAGTTTCATTATCCAAATAGTTTAACATATCTGCCTAAAAGCATACGAAGTACTAACAACAGTATAGATTAAGACATTTAATTTCGAGTACAAATATAAATGCTACAAAATGGATTAATTCAAAATCTTAAAATCACAAGAAATCACTATGTTTCGAGCATAAGTCATAATTTGTACTTGTCCTTACCTATAATTGCCAAAAAAGAGGAATTTAAATAATGAACGACTGACAAGGTATGACACTAAGCATGTGAGTCATTCAGAAAGAACTGCAAAGAATTTAGATTCCATGAACACTTGAGAAAATAACATTATGCATTAATAGCAATTTAAATATCTGTATTATCGGGCGAAAAATAATTTTATGAATGCATCATAGAACATGCCGATACAGTAAGACAAACATTTCATTTTACAATTATTTACTAACTGCCGAATAATTTGAGCAAATAAATAAAATATCGTTAAATTATTTTTATTTTTAGTATAGGCTACTAATTAATTTTACGAGGAACGTTTAACTGCGGATTAACTTGGAAATATATGTAAAGTTTCAATTAACTTCAATGAGGCAGGGTCTGCAATCTAAAGCCATGGGTAGGCATCAACTATGACCAGTATTTTCAAATGACGATGGCCGTTATTTTTAAACAAAAAATCAGTTACCACTATCGATTGTAATATTCTCTCAAGGAAACACGAAATATTACATTCAGGTGATAAAAATAAATATTGCGGAGAGCATGAATATAATTTTCAGAAATCACACAATCTATTATAGTTAAAATTCATTGAAGCATAAGCAAGTATTAATTCTTAACTGTATATACCGATTCCAAGCTAGAGAGCTATAAATTATGAACGCATGAACAAGTAATTCGACTAACCGAAGGGTAAATCTAATCAAAGCATTAAAATTGGCATAAATTATAATACATAACAATAGAAGAAAATAGGACATATGGAGTATTCAGCGATGTCAGTTATAGCAAATGCAATCTTGAGCAGCAAAATGTATCATGAAATATGTTTCAAAATCTTACCATAAAGTCCAGCATTTTATGCTACGATTAACTTAAAATTCCAGAATGACGTAATATCAAATAACGATTCCTATATTAGTACAATTTGATACTTCTGCTAAATCCCCGAGAAAAACTAAGTAGAACATTCTTGACAATATATTTTTTATAATTCTTGTAAGTTTAAAAGCAACATTTAACTTTCGAGCCTCAGTACCTCACTAGTCACGTGAAAGCTGTTGTCGGAAGAACAGAAAAACCATCTGGCAAGCAAGTAACGGGGTTCAAATCACCGTTACGTCAGACTTTTTCCAGTCCGTCTATTTCCCGAAAATTAAACCTTTTACACGCTGTCATTCTAACTTCAAGTGAGTATCCTTTATACTTTACGAGAGTCAATCACGAACTTTAAATATAATGAACATAAGAAGTCTGCTGGTTACTCGAACAAAATAGCTTCGTCGAATATATGTCGAAACTAAATTTCCGCGAATTTGCGATGAAAACAAGGATTAGTCTTACGTCTGCCCGAGCTTATTGCAGCTGTTTTTATGATCGTGAATGTTATGAAGTAATATTGCCCGAGGTAATTAACAATACACAAAATTCAATTAACGTATTTTATATAACTTACCGTACATTGTAGATCCTGGATCAACCTGATATTTCACCGCTGGGTAACGTCCTCTACTTCTCCTGATGATATTCACTTTAAGAAATACTTATAAATATTCCATACCGGAATTGCAAGACTAACATTTCGTATCAATAGTTTGGTTCCGAAGGTAACGCAAGTAACCGAATTCAAATTGTAACGGATTTTCTAAGTAAATTATTATGACGTCCGGCCTAGTAGAAATCCTGTCAGCAACTGAAAAAATTGTATTTTGGATAACATGTCAATTGAATCCCGGTCTTCTGATTGGTCAGATTCAAATTTCCAGTCGGTGGCCACGCCAACTAATTATTTTTTAAGTATTTATTGATGATTATTATAATTAAATATGAATTGAAATATATTATCTATCATCTTAAAAGAAATTTAAATACATAAGAAATATTAATTGTTCTTATAAGTTATTTCTTTTTACTTCTAGTCTATTCGGATGTTCCACCAATAGGGTTACTCGAAATATTGTAAATTTTCCACTGTGATTATCATTCATTATTTGTTATCTAGTCAAATTTCTATATAATAGGAAAATTAATTTAGGATTCATAAACTGCATAAAATGTATTACAAATTATTTAATCCTATTAAGCCACTTACATTTATAAAAAAATTGTTGATAAAAGGTTTTCTTGATACAAGCGATCGGAAATGTTTACGAAATATTTAAAAATGTTTCCAAATATACAAGTGGTCTGAATAATACATGGAATTACTTCCCACTCTAAAACTTTTGCATCTCCATTCTCCCCTCCATCGCCTACGCAATGCATACCGGAAGGAAACATGTCATGGTCATTATAAATCTTAGGATGTAAATAGTATTCCTCTAAACTTGCATCTTAGTAAATTTTACGATAGACCGAAAGAATATGGTATACGTTTCAATGCTATAACTCAAATTAATTTCCAAATCACTAAAATATTTGGCAACTACGTAATCAGAATAAGTCATCAGTCTCAGTATTCAGGAACAATAAAAAATACATTGAATTCAAAAATAAAATTTATCTTTGTTCGGAAAGCCTACGACATTAATCTACATGTGCATACCTTGAACATCCCATCGCAATCAGAAATTGATGGATTCACCTCTAATTGTGGCTGCGTTTTACTTGTCTGCCATGCCAATTACACACATTGTACTTCATTCAAATTTAATGTCACTGATAGTTATCCATATCTTTATGAAGAACATTAGAAGGAATCCCTGGTAATCAGCGGAAAGATTAATCCAAATTGATATCTTTTTCTTTTGACGTTTCCTTTAGGACTGGTTAAGAATTACATTTTCACGCTTTCTCGTGGTTTTGTGATACGATTATTCCACAGTTCTATTCCCACGTCGAACGGGTTACACACGAAAGGATAAATACAGAATGAAGCACTCTCAATATCAATCACAGATTAATTCAACTCAAAAAGCACTCAATCCTGGATCGCCATTATGAACAAGACCTGAAAGCAACCACGAGGCTATTACGTGTACATTTCATAAGCTTTCGCAAATATCGCTCGTCATGAAAAATCTGACTTACGTTAGTTAAGTTTCAAGTCTTATGAGTAACGTCAGGTGACTGACTTGTTTAAGCTCCCAAAACTAATGTCATAAAATCTTCATGTCATTTCGTTCTTCCCGATTAAATTTTTACCTTCACTTACCCATCATACACAAAGAATTTTGCAGATTTGCTACTAATTGCAGCTACATTTGCTTGAAAAATTACTGGTTGAACTAGTCAATACTGTTACTACTTAAGTAATATAGAAAGAAGGAATTGGAAATTTCACATCTTTGCATGTAAATCATATAATAGATGTTTTATCAAAGGAAAGTTCCTCCTCGATAGAGTAAGAAATAAGGCTATCCGTCCGATGGCTTCAACATACACTTCCTATCCACAAGGAAAATTAATCGGTGCTTTCGAAATAAGATAATTGCCACCATCGTTAGAGCTTGCGCAAAGAAGTTACCTGACATTCTTCAGAAGACTTGAAACTCAACTTACGTAATTCAGATTTTTACGACAAACGAAAATTCCAAAAGCGCAGTAAATAGACATGTGCCTCGTGGTTGCTTTAAGGTAGTGCTCGAAATGGTGATCTAAGGTTGAGGGCTTTTTCGTTCAAAAGAAATTGCTATTTAATATGCCTGTTGAAAGAGAATAATATCGTGCTTTATTTTGTGTTTCTTCATCCATGTGTGTGTATCCAGTTCAGGTTAAGAGTACAATTGTTGATTAATCACATCGAAACTTCAAGAAAGCATGAAATGTAATTCTCAACCTGTGATAAGGGAATCGTCGATCAAATAAGACATTCATCTTTCTGCTGGAAACCTGAGAGTTTTTATAACACTCTTCACAAGGATAAGGATAACAATTAGTAAAATAAAACGTAAGTACAGTGCGTATAATTGCCATAGGAGACATGTAAACCTTAGCGATAATTAGAAGTGAATCCTCCAAATTCTGTGTGTGATAGAGAGGTCAAGATAGCAAGTGAATTGGGGGGAACGAAAGAATGCGGATATCTTGCGGTTTATTTATGTCTTTGCTATTCCATTATAACGATAAACATTATTTATGAGATCAGGAAAGTCTGTACTGTTCTCAAAGTCAGACCTATGACAAACTATGATTATTCGGTTTGATTAACAACATTGCAAATTATGTTTATTGATATAGGTATAAATTTAGAATTCTAGCATTGAAATGAATGCCCCCTCTCTGTCTTTCATAAAATCTTACTGATGTGTGAAATTAGAGCAATAAGAGTTTTATCCTAAGATTTATAATGACCATAAGTTGTTTCCTTTCGGGAAACATTATGTGGGCGATGGAAGGGAGAATGGTGACACCTATATATTTAAGATGGAAAGTAATTTCGTAAATCTTTCAGACTGCATGTATGTCTCGAAGATTGGAATCTTTTAATCATGAAATGTTTTTAAATACATTTTAAAACCTTTAAAATAAATCATATAAATTCAAGCTTGCATAAAACAAACAATCATTATCTCATTCTTTTGTTTGTGGCTGACGATAAGTTAAGGGATTCGATACATACATAATTTGTTTTGATTTTATGCAGTATTTTGTGTGTTATTAATCTTAAAAATAGAAATTAGATTTCAAAAATAAATAAAGTATAATTATTACAATGGAAAATTTACAATATTTCCGGCGAACCAATTGGTGGAACATGCAAATTCACTTAAATTAGAATAAAATAAATTTTAAGAAAATTAGATATTCCATATGGATTTAAATTTATATTAAGATGATAGAAAAATAAATTTTAATGTGTATTTTATTATTATAATCGTTACTTAATTTTATTAATTTAATTAGTTGGAGTGGCCACCGACTGCAAATTTGAATTCGACCAATCAGATGACCGGAATTCGATTGTTATGCTATCCAGAATGCAATTTCCTCATTTGCTGACAGGATTTCTACTAGACCGGACGTCATATTAATTTACTTAAAATATCCGTTACAATTTGAATTCAGTTACTTGCCTTACTTCCGGAATCAAGCTATTGATACGAAATTTTAAAGTCTTGCGATTATTTATGTAGTATATATTATTCCTAAAGAGAAAATTTATTAGTTTAAGGTAGAGGTTGTTTTCCTGCAGTGAAATATCTGTTGATCTAGGATCTCCAGTAGATGGTAAGTTATATGAATTTTGTTAATTCTATTTTGCGAAATTGCAATCCTGACATTATTTTCCGATATGTTTAAAATTACCTTAGGAAATATTACTGCATAAACTTTTCGTTCGATAAAACAACTGCAATAAGTTCAGGTAGCTCATGCATTTAAGGAATCCTTGTCTTCATCGTGAATTCTCATAAGTTTAGGCTCGACATGCATTGCAAATATATTTCGTTTTAGAGAGTCAACATCTTTCGTAATGACGTTATCTCCAACTCCATATCTATGTTTGGGGATTGACTGTTATAAAAGAATCCAGGAATGTTTAACTGAAACTGAAATGATTGCGGTTTAAATGTTTCATATGGGGTATTGACGGGCAAGAGAATGTGTCACTAATCGGGGACTAGAATCCCGCACTTGCCAGATGGTTGTTTTGTCCCACCAATGCCAACTTCCGCGTGGAAAGTGAGAGAATGGGTTTCGAGTCCTGGCTTCGTTCGTTAAGTGTTGCTTTAAAATTCACCTTAACTTAAATTTAATATTGAAGAATCATTCTACTTATTTTTTCGTGTAAATTTAGTAGATAAATCAGACCGTCGTAATAACGGGTTCGTTATTTGAAATGACCAATTTTTGAACTTTTAAGTTAATCGTTGCATTAAATGCGGGATTATTCTGTATGGTAGTGGATAACATTTCATGATGTATTTACAATCTCTTTTGCCGCCTAATCTGTCAAGTATTTTAACTATCGTCGTAGCGTCCTGTTATTGCCTGAATTTTTTTATTCATATATATTCTATTTTGCACCATTTTTAAGCTTGTGGCCATTTATATAACGGATATTTTGTTCAAAAATAACGGTCATCCTCATTTGAAAATACTGGGCAAAGTTAATGCCTACCCATGGCCTTTCATCGTAGTGCTTGCTTGATTAAAATTAATTCATATTTACTTATATTTCCCACTACTTTGCTGTCAATAATTAATCGTAGTTTTACATTTTTTTATGATATTATTTGGTGCGTGGCATTGAAGATACTTAAAATCGCTAACAATGCATAGTTTTATTTTCTCATTTCTACGTCATTGAGGGATCTTTATTAAATTTTGTTGTTTCTTATGCTAAGTTTCATTACTTTTGCAGTCATTAATTATTTATATACCTTTGGAATGATAGGTATAGACAAGTACATATGCTGAATTATACTCAAAATAGATCTTGGTCACGTTATTTCAGGATTTTGAATTAATGCTCCCTGTAGCATTTGTCTATCTCCGGAATTTAATTTGTCTACCTTGTCGTTAGTACTTCATGTTCATTTCAGCATATATTTTAAAGGATGAGGATAACGGAAATAGTCCTTGACAAATAACGAGTATCATGATTTGAAAATCGCCGGTTGATTTTCATGCCTGCCCATTGCCGTAAGTTACTGAGCTTCGCCTGATTGAAATGAATTGATATTTTAATCATTTTCCATATATTTTTCCTGATTTTCAGAAAAGGAGTCTTCACTTATTGCGATAAGGCCTTGGCGCATGAGTCCCCTGTTTCAAAGGCGAAAGGCCATTGAAGGAAGTATCACTGTCATGGACGATGAGTGACTGGATATCCTAATTAGGCGAGAAATAGTTGTAGTCATCATATGTCAATCATATTTTATTTAAAATATTTCGTCTTGTAATAGTTTATCAAAATATTTCATATTTTTTTCATTCTATTGAAGGAAATTTCCCAAATTATTGAGTAACTGTATGTAATTTGATGAATTAACTAACTACTTATAAATAACCAGTAGAAGCAAATACGTAGACTGTGAATGGGTTTGTAATTTCATTGTTAGGGATACCAAAGAATATGACAGAGGTATTAATGAAGTTTCGTCATTTTAACATTGGTCAATATTGTGTGTGCACTACAGTTTAATGTAAATTTTAATACTTACTCTTTGCTGGCCTTCGATTTTCAATTAATGACCGGGCCTATCCATTAGCTTCACTTTTACCAGCGAACTGCTCTACTTCCTCTAATACTTTCTATTATAAAGGAAATTGAAGATGTAAACAGAATAATGATTCTTCAGTAATAATTTTTACTTCATAATGCAAGACGGAGATTCATTTTGGCAAAGTCGTATCTTTAACAGTTGATTTCGTCTGATAGTCATCTCAATCTTTTTGTAAATATAACCTGCACATACAACCTTTAAATTCAACGTCTTTATGTACATTATATTTATTCAACACTTTCAAAATGTGTCTGACTCTTTGCGAGAATGTTATAAACGATCAATTGAAAACAATTTTCCATTCAGTTACCTGCGTTTAGCTTGGAATTAATTGCATATTACATCAATACTTTCATTTCTTAACTTACTAATCTTATATACTTAGAATTATTGCCATTTAACTATTCGTAGCTAACGACTTAACTGCGTGATGCTGAGGTAACTTATAATTTGGCAAGAATTGCAGATATATTTATCAATCTTTCTATAAATTGTTTAGGAATGCGTGGCATAACAACAATATTTTCACTGAAAAAATATTCAAACCAAATTGAATCTCGATCATTGCCTACTTCAATATACTCATTTTTGATATTAAATTAAATTTCCATAGCACTTCATAAACTACGAAGACTTATTTTATTCTTTGACTGACAATTCCGCGTTTAGATATTTCTTATATTATGAACACTTGTTCGTGAAATACAAAAATAATTAATTAAATATCGTTTGGTTATACTATAAATCAAGGCAGGAAGTCTTTACAATTTTGGACATCCATTTAGAGCGGTTTCGTTTTAGTGTGTCACAAACATGCACTTTCTCTTTCCGGTTTTCAAAAGGGAAAGGTATTTACATTCATACAATGAGATCCCTTGAAGGTCGATTGTCAATTCTTCTAACACAATCCGCGCCTTGCATTTTCTTTTGACTTGTTATTTGGTTTCATTCTTCATGACCTTCAGTCCTTTTGCGTTAGTCTTCAAAATTCAAGGTGGTCTTTCACTTACGTTAACTTGCTATTAGCTTTATTTTAGTCTTGATAAAGATGTTCGTTCCCATTCACTTTCAGAAAGAATGTATATGGATTTGTTGAAGGCGAATATTACGAGATTTTGCACATATTTAAATTTATATTATAATATTAGCGGGATCATATTAAATTAAAGATGCGAATTCCACAGAAACATTTTAATGGCACGACCAGTTTTGATTGGCTTCTTCCATTGAATTTAAATAATAGAAGCGTTCTAACCTCCCGATCCGTAACTTTGAATCACTGTTACTCAGTAAACGAATTCGTTATAATACTAGTATTTTATTTAAGACATTCTAGAAATTCATAATTTATCACATTTATTTATTGCAGTACATGCGTTACCTGGTATGCAAGGAATAGATGTCGATAATTACATGAATTCTTCCTACTCCTTTAAAATGATTTCTTCATATATTAAAAGCACATATTCATAGACATGCTTCAGTCTATTTATGCAAATTACACCAAATAAAAAGGCGGAACAAATCTGTAATTGTAGTGGTGGTGATATGTAATTTCTTTTGAAGCATTTTATATTAACCTCCAATTTTAAACATATTTCATCACAAATGACGTCTTTGATTTTTAAATATAAATAATACATTAATTTCATAATGTCTCGGAAGCGATGATTTTTGTAATTACTTAAAACTTTTGTTTCATAACAGCAGCATATACTCACGTACAAGCCAAGAGTTATTCAGCAATTTTTATGCTGAAAAAGACCCCTCCGGCTTATACTCAAGCGAATGTTTCTCTCTGGTAGAAAAAGTCTGCCGTAGTCGGACATAGGTTTGTACATTCTTTACTCATTTAATTCTTATTTGCCAATTTTCTCTGCAATCGTGTGTCGTACGTCAGGACTGTAGTCTTGAAAACAATCATGTTTGATCCTATTTCCTGATCGGACGTCATCCGTCATAGTAATTCCCACCCTTGGCTTATACAATTAGATTTCCTAGTTTTTGTCATAAATTAGACGTCTCGGCTTATTTTAAGGTTGACTTATACTCTAATACACACAGTAATGAATAAACAACTGGGTCCATATACATTGCTAAGAACGTAGGTATGATATACTCGTACATGGTTTTGAAAACATATTTGTATCATATATATGTAACACAGATTTAATTAACTTTTCGAACTATGAAGACGTTACTTACGGTGTTCAGGTATACAAATCAAGGTTTTCTTAATTATTGTCTCATTATTCAAAAGAAGATGGATAAGGTAGATTTAAAAGTTACTAAAGCACCGATAAATTTTGCGGCCTAAATGCCTTCTCTGCAATTATAGCTTTTAATTCGTAATACAGTATTTCGATATGGACATACGCGGTTAATTAAAACCTGATCTCATCCGAAATCAATGTTCTTTTTTTGTAATGTATTATCCATTTGCCTGTTTATATTGAATATGAGATTTCATCGACATGATATTTGCCAAGACCAACTATGGGATTCTTTTTAAGATGGGTTTAAATTCTCATATCCCCATATACGAGTATAATCACCCGATTCCTGAAGGGCTTTAACTTGTTGAAGCAGGTAATGAATGTTCGGTTATATTTAAATTTGAGACATTGTACTCCGTTCGGTTACTTTATATCATTTAATTTATAACTAATAATTGCTCTGTCAACAACAACACTCTTGACATTAATATGCTATTTCAACGAAATACTTAATTTTATTATTCAAGAAATGAAAAATAGTGGCTTGGCTGGGACTCGAACCCAGGTCTCCCACTTTTCGGGCAGGTGTTCCTACCAACTAAACTACCAAAAACAAAAACCAAAGTTTAGTTGGTAAGAACACCTGCCCGTAAAGTGGGAGACCTGGGTTCGAGTCCCAGCCAAGTCACTATTTTTCTCTTCTTGCACGACCTTGGGTTAAGTTGCTTGCTTTCCTGTGCTATGTTAAAACTTAATTCCAACACTTGTTAAAATTATAAGTATTTAATTTTTCACTGTTATAACAATTTATTTAACGCCAGCGTAGAAATGAAGATATTTATTTAATAATGAAATAACATGTTAAATTCCCTACATCCATGTTAATAAATGTAATTTTTTTCAAACATAAACAAGAATGATATCGAGTTAAAGTCCATTTGATGCGAATTTCTTCCATTCAGTAGCAAATGGATCGATATGTTCGACTATAATTTGTGATCACGTATTGACCTAGCATTGCAGTAATACTATTGACTTGGTCTGAAATAATGGGCTGTGTGGCTACCGATTGAAATTTAATGATATATACTTAGGGTAGATCAGCTGGCGATATACTCGCTGTAAATACTACCTAATATGGAAGCCGTGCTATAGAAATTACTATTTTTCAATTAGCATAGCTACAAAATATTGCATATAATAATACTACAACTTGATTCGTTTCCGTGTATATATTTAGACGTTTAGATATTAAGCGTTTGTGTTAAAAATATTCAATATTAATTTTCGTATTTCTTTTTTTACAGGTGAGTTGTTCATGTAAAACTCCTGATCAAGATCTAATTTTGTAAGTACTCATACCCTTCTACTGTAAGATTTAAAGATACTTTATGCTTCTAAATATAATATTGATATAATATCTTTTTTTACAGGTGAGTTGTTCATGTAAAACTCCTGATCAAGATCTAATTTTGTAAGTACTCATACCCTTCTACTGTAAGATTTAAAGATACTTTATGCTTCTAAATATAATATTGAATACGTATTTAATATACTAAAGTTATCGAGAGAAACTTTCTTTCTATCTACTTAAGTAATTTCATAAACATATAGTTCATTGCAGAAATGTGTAGCAATTAATTTGTGTAGCTTCTCCTTTTTATAATTATTAGTTTTTTATAAAGAGAAGCAATTAATCATGTAACTCATAAAATATTACAGTACTCAATATTTTCAGACTTGCTCAGCACATTTTATTCTTAATTGCCACTTATTTGTTTTTGAATATTTTCCAAATAGTATTTGGTGGCTGTTGTTTATAATGATTATTAACTATGTATGTTAACTACCTGCTCAATAGGGGAAGAGGGAATAGTGCCTTATTCCTCTCAACCCTAGCTTTGGCCTACTGAAGCAGGCATCTCTTCCAGGGCCCTTTCTTTCACCTTCTTGTGCAGGAGTTGAGGGTTCTGTCCTCTCAAAACTCCTGTTCGTTCCTTTTGTCTATAAGGTCGGAACTCGCGGTTAACCAGCAATAGTGGTAAAGAGGGGACCCTAGGCATGGGGTGAACCTCATGGCACGCCACTAGACCTGGCCGGGTCCACTTCTTAGGGTGTTAGGTTATCCCTCCAAATCCTCCCCTCCCTTCATCATTCTCTGGATACGAGGAAAATGCCATGATCGCCGATGCATCGCATTGTGGTGTTAATGCTTGTACTGGTTAGCGTAATTAATGGTAATGAAGACCAGGTAAATCAAATACAATAACAGAACGTAAGGAAAATATAAATATTG
The DNA here is from genome assembly GCA_947579665.1 of Sympetrum striolatum. NCBI lineage: Eukaryota > Metazoa > Arthropoda > Insecta > Odonata > Libellulidae > Sympetrum > Sympetrum striolatum. The sequence continues at coordinate 84,059,643 of OX388346.1, forward strand.
CATTGGGGACACAATTTTTGTTCAATCTGCAGCAGTTTAAACTTTTCTAAATTAACTTTGTTTCTGATAAACTGGCAATGCAATCTGTATTTTGACGTTGCTTGGGGCTGCCTGCTTTATTTTTGCATCGGGGGTTCGTTCATACCGCAATTACTGTCAGAGTGTTCGTAATAGTAAGTAATTCTTCTGCTTTCTGATATAATTTAATGATATAGCTAGAAATATTGAGAGAACGAATAAGATCAATCTTCATTCTAAATCAATGTCTTTGATGTCATTTCAAAAAAAATCTGATGTGGCCAGCACATGACTTTCTCCATGTATAAGATGTAAATATTAACCTACGACATTAATTTCGAACTCTATATTCAATCTAAACTTGGAAGATAAGTGCTTAATTTCTTTTGTATTATCTTTTACGTCACAAAAATTATAAATAATGTTTCTCGGGACATTTTCGATGAAAAACGATGAAGTGGCCCTTCGCCCCAGCGCCAAGAGCGATCACAACGTACATAATCAGCAACTTCCGGTTTATCAGTATTTCACAAATAACTCCTACACAATCAGTGATACAAAAATATATTTCACCAAAAGTCATAGTATATAACATTTTCTAAAACTTTTATAAATAATAGTATATACCTAAATATCATATTTATGGAGATATTTTGAAAACCGGAAATGAGCTTTGAAGAATGAAGCTCAACTTCCGGTATACCGATTTACTCCAAAAACTAATCAACTCTAAAAACACCAACCAAAATACTATATATGAAATAAGGTGTCGATCCAACTAATGGTTTTCATGTTAGAGCGCCCACAAAGTACATAATCATCTTCTTCCGGTTTATCGGTATTTCACGAATAACTCCTAATCAACCGGTGATACAAAACTATGTTAAATACAAAAGTTATAGAAGATTACATTATCTAAAACTTTTATAAGAAATACATTACACGTATATATCATATTTAGGGAGATATTTTGAAAACCGGAAATGAGCTTTGTTGAATAATGCTCGACTTCCGGTGAACCGATTTACTTCAAAAACTAATCAATTCTGACAGCACACAAAACAGTAATATATATGAAGTTTGGTATTGATACGACCTCTAGTTTTTACGTTAGAGCGCCCACTATCACACACACACATACACACACACACACACACACACACACACACACACACACACACACACACACACATACACACAGACATCATTCCGAAAATGGTCAAAACGTGTTCTAGGGACCCCAAAACATGTATTTCCGTTGAAATCTTTAAGTCGATTTTTTTCATGAAAACAATACTTTCTCTATACTTCGTATATGGAGAAAGTAAAAATCAACATTTTTACTAATAGATAGCATAAAAGTCAACGCTTTTTAATTATGTGATTAGTACTCTTTAAATTTATTTTCACAATATTTTACATAAGAACGCGCATTGCGTATCATTGGATTTTTTTTAGTACTTTCCGCAACTACGAAAAGATAAGGTACCCAGATGTTTATATTAGAGGTGATTATATAGCGTAAAAGGCAAGGATTTTTTTCAAACAGTTTTGGGTTCCACGACAAGTGAATACCAATTTATCCCATAAGATATAATGGAGATGATTATAAAAATAAATCCAAATTCCGGTATCATGAATATTAGTATTTTTGTTTGACTATTGTGGATCTTTACTTATAAATGAGTCAATGATTTATACTAAATAACCCCGGCTCACAACTGCAGGCCACTATAAATCGCATTATACAATAAATATATAAGAAAATACCTGGAAAAATGCGATATGGTTCGAATAATTTTGGTAGGAAATTCATTGAAATCGAATTTTTTTATGGATAGTTCATTGAAATACCATCGTTAAGAGGCTGTTAATTTATAGTGGACTCTATAGAATTAAAGTAAAATTATTAGTATGTCGCACTTTGATGAACAGCAGCTATTCAATCAGAAAGGATCTTCCCAATCTATCAACTGATTTGTTTTTAAAATAGATGCAAGAATATAGTGAATTGATACAAATCTCTACTCGATAATATAATTAGTGACTTACGAATATCCGTTTTGTAAGTTTTGGTAATTACATGTTCTTCAAAATTCTCTATTCAATTTCATACCATCACTTCTTTGTAACTTAGCCTAACCTTTATGTCGTCTTACATCTTTTGCTTATCGGTATATTCCCTTGGATTCTACCATCTCTTAATTTCCCTTTCCTCACAATACCAATATCTCAGAGGTCTCAAAGCTTTGAATTTACACTTTTCTTAGTCCGAATATCGCATTTATATTGAGTGTGAAACCTATTCAGAACGATTAGAATAACATCTACAGCATGAAATATTGACCAATTGACCTTATTGTACGATTACCCCGAAATTCTGGATTGTTATCCTATTTCTGTGACGGAATCAGGATTGTGTACTCGTTCTTCCCGGTAGTTGGAGAAAGCAAGAAAGGAATGCCTCACTTTTATTACACTCAAAGTATTCTTCAAAGGCGATGCCTCCATATTAAGTGCGTTCCTCCAATGAACTCCAATTATCTCAGTCCTGGCCATCTGGATGGCTTGCTCTCTTTTCCTCTCTCAAGGTTTAGTTTACTTGGAGAAAAAATTCGACGAAAATTATAGTAGCCCGATTACTCAAATTTAAACTAACCACGAACTTTCATCAATGATACAGTACTTCATTTAGGAAGTTAATTTAGAAAATATGATTCACTTAATACTTATTTCGTGCGTTCCTCCAAGGAACTCCTATTATCTTCGTCTTGGTAATATGGATGGCTTGATGTTCTTTATTCCCATCAGATATTTTTAACGGGAAATAATATTCGAAAATCTTTAATGAAACCCGATTATTACAATATAAACTAACCAAAAACTTCAATGATCAATGATACATAACTTTAAAAGTTCAGAAATTATGTTTCACTCTATACTTATTTTGTGCGTTCCTCCATTGAATGCCTATTGTCTTCGTTCTGGTCATCTGGATGTTTACCCTTCTTTGTTCCGCGCCAAGTATAGTTGACTTGAAATGAAATTCATAAATAATTAAATAAGCCCGATTATTTATAATTGGCTCCGCTTTTCCCATCCTCTTTCCCATCTTCCAGCTTTTCGCCTTGGTATTCCGCTTAACAATGGTTCAAGCATACAAAAATCTATTCCGTTTTAGACAGTTTCCGTTTAAAACGAGGTTGGAATACTCCATAGCGTAGATCGGGACAAAATTTTCTTTCCGCATAAGATGGGTTTCCGCCTAATACGGGTGCCGCTAAAGACAGATTTCACTGTACCATCATTTAGTTTCTCCTAAAAATTCAAATTTTTCCCAGTTTTTGAGGTAAATGGAGTCATTTCCCTCAGAGCTCCGAAACAACAACATTAGGGCTTCCGGATAGCCTTAGCGCCCTAACCAAAGATAGCCTTTGGTGAGAACCATCCTGGGTTCGATTCCCGATGGACACATGTCAGTAGAGTATTTTAAGCTATCAAAGCACGTTTAAAACTTTAATTCAACTAAAAGTGAATACGGATGTATGCTGAAAAAAGATGACAATAGCAATTCAAAGCAATAAATTACAAATTTGTGGGGATTAAATCAAGAGATTTTATTTTGCCAAAGAGTTACCTACCGTTTATCCTCTACTCAGTTATGATATCCTTATAATGAAATTATTCTTCTAATTAAGGCGGAATATCCTCCTAATGAAGGATGTCTAGTAAATGCAGGCAAATTTTGTTGTAATAGTTTTCATAATATTTTTTATTAGTGTCAATTTAAATGTATACGATCCCTTAAGATGTAAACTACCTGTTCCCCTAAATCCGCGATCCATAAACTCATCCATAGTTTTACAAACATAGTAGGATCCACTCTCTTATATGATTATACGTATAGTTACGTTAAAATTAACAAGGAATTCTAGGAAATTTTGAGTTAATTATCGTGAAAAGCTCTTCGGATACTGTTCTATCTGCAGAAAGCTAACCTCGTTAAAATGGCAATTGGATCTTTTTCTCTTTTCAACAATCAATAGAATCGAGGACTGTAATGGACGTATAGAGTAAGCTCCACTCCAAAATGGAATATGTAGAACGAAGCTCAGAGGAATTCAAATGTGTTTGAAAATAGACCCGGGTGGGCGGGTAAAACAAGATTTCTATCTCTAAAATCATTCCTGAATGTGTTGCGAGGGCGTGGTTCAGCTATGCTAAAGCCTCCCACCATTTCTCTTTTCGACCTTCCTTTGATTTGAACCTTGCCGACTGTGATAGTACAACCCACGCGCCCTGGTTGTTGCCCAACCTCCGAGAATTGATTTTCTTAGTAGTTATCTTCGGTAGATGATAACCATCTAATATTTGCCGAATAGCAATGGTTTTCTGCGTGGGACATGGTCTTCTTTGTGGCGCGAAAGACTTACAAGGGGGTACGATTTGGAAGACAGCGTATTAAATATTACAGCTATCTACTCGGGCTCCCGGATAGCCAAGTGGGAATCACGTTCGTTTTTGGTGAAAGCGGTGCTGGGTTCTATTTCCCGTAGGAGCCCTTCTGTGCTAAGTGATCTAAGCTGTAGAAGTACTTTTAACTGTAGTAATACTACTACCAACCATCCGCGCCTGCGCGCCGCGGCGTAAGGGATCTCAGATTTAATTCATGGCAGTCTTCGAGAAAACTAGATGCATTTAAAAAAATTTCATGCGTGCGATATTTTTACGAGTTGAATTCGTAAGTAATTGTGACAAAGAGTTTATTGTGACGCTAGTATTAAGTACGCCGCTTGTTTTATTTCAAACAATCCGCTCCTCAGAATAGTTGAACGTGACCCTAATTTATTCTAGCAAATTCTGGATACATCATTTTAGCATGTATATTTTGCGCATTTGAGCATTTTGCATATTTTATTCCATTCTGAAGTATGCATTTGATTTATAGAAACTGGAGATTCTTGCCCATTCATATGTATGCATTAAAAAAGGGAAACCATATTAGCGAAGTCTTTATAGAAGTAGTGTTAACCATTTTTTGTTGTTATGGTAATCTCTCTTTTCACTTTACAACAATTCGAAAGCTTGGTAGTAATTCTAATTAGCATTCCGGCGTTTTCCATTTCCTAAAAAGATTCTATGGAATCTACACAGAATCTCGTCTTAGTTCATATAATATTCAGTTAATCGCCGGAAATCATATTTTCTCCTTGTAATTGTTAACAAAGTTGTAAAGCATTAACGACAAAGAGTGGCTTTTGAGAGGGGTGTGAGGTAGCTAGGTTAAATTGGGAGGAAGATAGTTTGCTCTTGCAAACCTCTTCGCCATACAATCATTTTTCAAGCAGAACAAGTCTATGTAAGTGAAGAACAATGACTCTATCCCTTAAGGAGAAACCTTAATCAATTCCATTTCTTAGCATCACTCATACCTCAGTAACTTTCACAGCATAAACTAGACCAATGCAAAAGTAAATTATGGATAACTTTTTTGCATCCTGTTCTAAATGACAAATGAAAAATATTAATCGAAATAAGGTAGCAGGACAGTGTGTTACCATAATATGTTGATCGTTGTGAAAATCAAAATACCTAATGTAGCTAAGTATGTACATCGTATACTAATATCAAATGGAATTATTTTAAGCCTCTTCAAGATATGCCCTACATTTTTTTCTAAGTTTGACCTTCATTTGTCCATAGAGATCTGGTAACCCTATTTATAGATGGCGTGGTCCTATCCGTTCCGTTTCAAAGGCGTTCGACTCTTTTTCCTTCAAATTCCATTTCTTTCCATTCACTTCACCACCAGTCAATCTGCCCTTCTTCTGTTCAATGGCGGGTTTGTGACACCCTTGAAAAAGCGCCCTCTATTTTCTGCACCTTCGTTTCCCTCGCTTCGTTCCTTTTTCCCGTTGGCATTTAGCGCGTCTATTTTCAACCCAACATTATCTCCGCTCTTTTCTTACGCTTTTCGAATTCGCCCTTCACTCCCGAACCTCATTACGTGACATTCTTTCATTCAGGAGTTCGCTCTTTCAATGGGCGAATCGGATTTTGCGGGTGGTTGGGATCAGAATTGGTATATTTGATTTTTAGGTGTTCTATTTATCGTTTGTGATCGATATAAACCTACCTAATGTACATTGTAAATTATACAATGTAAATTTCCCTTGGAAACTTTGGTTTTTTCCTCCGTTTGTATCATTTTATTCTCGTTTTGATATGATATTTCTCTCAAGTTGTCATAACAATTACAGTATTAGAAGTTAAAAATCTCCAATAGCCGTCTTTGCCGGCGTTCCATTTCTCATTCACCGGTGTTTGGAGAAAACAAGAGAGGACACCGCAATTTAATTACACTCAATTCGCACATCAAAAGCAATTCTTCAGTAGTGAATAAATACTCAAATTTTCTTCATTTACAATTACAATATTATTGCAATTCGTGGAGTCACTTTTTATATGAAAATGCCAATCCGAACTCAAGAGTGTGAAGGAGTGACGCTAACACCTCAGGGCAATGAGACGTTGCGTTCAAAAACTTCGACTAAATATTTTTACTATATGTAGTGTCAAGAACTACAATTGATTTAAAAAATTAGCGAACATGCAATTTGCAAAATGCAATTTAAAATCGAGGAAGAAAGGTTCCCCTAGGATAACATTCTGTTTGGGGTTAACCGACTCTTCCGGTCCAACTAAAATACAAAAAACAACAAAATAACAGTCGCTTTGCCGCTATTAACAAGTAACTTTACAAAAATTAAAATTGGAAACAAAATTAATCAAAAAGAAATATAAATATTGGAAAAAAACATTGAAAATACCGGAACAAATACAGGCAATCATAAAATGCACATTACAAAATAAAGTAACACAAATATAATTTCTCGATCCAAACAGAAGAAATTTCCTCATATCTTTTTAACAAAAAATTAAATTGTTTGTTCACTAAAGGATTTTAGTGAAAGTGTATCATTAATTTTATTCGTTGAAAATTTAGAATTGACCAATCAGGTTGAATAACGCGAGCTATTACTTTCATTCATTCAGGAAATTCAAAATAAAACTTTGTATCGTGTAAACAATAGTTGGCGATGCGCACTCACGACGCCATTTGTGGCTGATACAGCCTAGTTCTCTGTACTTCTTCACATTCCGTCTTCTCAACAAAGAATCTACACTCCGTAATGTATTACTTAGTTTCTCGTATGTATCAATTACATTTTCTTTGGCCCAAGTCCCTCCTTCGGTGCCTTAACGCAGTGCTCGCATGCCATTTTAGTCGTATTGCTGCCATGCATTTTCCCTATATTTAAACGACAACCCATCTCATACATGTCTTTCAGTTTGCAAATTGATCATCTGCTCCCAACTCAACGTTTTACTCCCTCAAACTTCTCATCTCAATAAAGTCTAATTCGTGTTTTTCCTCTGCTGTAATTACTCTTGCACTTTTAATAAAGTGACACTTTAACATTCGCGGAGAAATTTCCATTCAATTTTCTTTCCTGTTCGCGTGCTACCATTGCTTTTAATTTACGCTTACGATTTAACTCTTATCTCCAAATACTTGTCACCTTGCGACCGAGTTCTGTATTTTTAATGCACCACAGATGAGAATTAACCGCAATTGCAATACCATTCGTTAAGATATCTTTGGTAGTGATCTAACTTTCCGAATGAAGGATCTTTTACTTTCCGGATGAAGTTTAATCCTGGATAGTCTCCTCAGTGTGGAAATTATATGGTGATACACGAATTTGATTACACTTAGTAATGGTTTTTCAATGGTTGTTATACTTAATTAAATATTTTAGTGTGCATCACTTGGATATATTGTATATATTTTGTTGCGAACCATTTAACCACACAGAAACATGAAGCTATTACGGTGAATTTTTTTTGAGCGAGAAGAATTAAATTTTTCATCATTGCTTTTTTTACTCCCTGTTCCTTTATTTTATTTATTTTTATTTATTTTCATATACCCCACAAACATCCATTTTCAGGACTTTTACAGTGGTAGGTATTAACAAAAACAATCACACAAGACCATTCCCTAATCAGAGAAATCCGACTAGCCGGGATTCAAACCCGTGGGGTTAGAGCGATACTCGGCCACCACGGCCGGTAAATGTTATGTTACTTAAAGAACTAGTCTATCTACATGAATATTTAAGGAAGTAAGATTTTACTCTCAAAAATAATGAAAGCATGCATAATTTTGAGAATTGATGTATGTACTTATGAAGGAAGTTGGATCTTATGGAGCTTTCGAGCTTTGCTTAGTTTCTGGTTACGGTTTAAACGGGATTTACTCGGTTTAACTTTACTTCAATTTTTAAAGGTGAATATCTTTATTTTCCCGAAAAGGTTTTCTATTGTTTGTAGTTTCAGGAACTGTATCGTAAATAATACACTTTTCGATATTTATGTAAACAAGTCATTATTTCTATAGTAGATATGAATAATAGTCTTTTCGTGAGAAAGAACTTTTTCAAACATCTTCTTCGCGTAAAAGATTTATATTAACACGTCAATATTTCATCCTCTCCAAATTTGTTGTTCATATTTACCAACTTTATTGTTGTATTTATTTATTTAGCTACACCTTTAAATGCTATTATTATTCCCATACTTTTCACAGGAAGAATGAGTAAATACTATGAACTAGGTTTACGGTCTTGTCAGTGAACTCAATGAGAAATTACGGAAGAATCTTTGCCCCAAACGTGAAGGTATCGCGTTAGTTCTATTTTGGCTCGCAGGGAACGCATTTGAGAAAATGTGTTAATTTCAAAGCCAAACCTGGGAATTCAATCCCCGGGTTCCCTCTTAATTTACATTTTCCTCTCCTTTATCTCAGCCTACGTCATTCCCACTCGCTTCATCTCCCCTCCTCGCCCCCATTTTACGCCCCATCACACCCTTTGTCTTATCTCCCGATTGTCTCTTCTCCCGCCAATCGTATATCTTTCGAGATGTAACAGCACTACCTCACTGCGCCAGCTGCCGCAGCGAAGGCTCTAAATACAGTCCCCCCAATCGGATGGCGCGGAATGAATAGGTGTCGAATGAACCGGGATTGGCGAAAATCCACGGGATTTTCCTTTTTGCGCTCCTCGATCGATGCCCTGTCAGCCCGGTTTTATTTTTAACCCTTTAAATGCGTTAAGGGAAAATTTTTAGATTCCACTCGAGATGTCAAATATCTATGGTAAAATCAAATTCTGAAATTTGGTATTTTTTTATTTCTACTTGAAAATAATAGTCGTTTATCTATTTTCAGAATGTTTCTTCTCTTGGAATTCTTTTGATAACGATTAATTTGCATGTTTTCCTTTTGGATATGAAACCACGCACTTCAAATATAATAATAATATAATACTTGAATAATCCGTAGAAACAGACTCGTATATTGTTACAGATTATCTTTAAATTACGTGGTTTCTTTTCTTTTGACTATTCCGGATATTTATTATTAATAACTGAATTTTTATTGGTTGGTTCAACGGCCCCTTACGTATATGCATCCCACTTCCCCATTACTAGTATGTACGACGAATCTAATGGAGCATTGAAGAGAAATGAGTCACCACGCGGACAATTTAGAGTGAAAAACTTCTCAAAGCAACTGCACCCCACCTTTTAATCCAGTAAAGCTGTGTTTCTACGAAAATTGGGCCTTCATCTTAACCCATTATCGGCCGGAACTATTCGCCATCGATGAATTTTGATGTTATTTAAATTTTTAGACGTTATGGGACTGTTTAATACATAGATGTCCTGAAAAATACAAATTTTTTGCGTTATCTTAGTTTTTGGACGTGTTCGAAATTTCATACGGTGGCCGTAAGGGGGTAAAATATACCAATTAAACGTCATGATGTTTATTAACATTTTTAGTACAGTAAACGTTAAAAATCTCTTTTTAAAAAACTATACATGGTAGTAAAACAGAATATCTTTTTATAAATCAGCAGAAAAGTCCATTCTGCGCGTTTTACATAATCATATCTTAAGGATTTCAAGCGCATTTCGCTATAATACTTACTAAGTAATCAAGAACAATAAACTCAAATTGTTGTCAATTTTCAAATCACATTGTTTATCATTTTCAAATCACATTGTTAATCATTTTCAAATCACTTGTTTTCTTTCACGAATTTAGCGCGTGTGAAAGGCGACAAAGCATCCCTTTGGGTGAAGTCCTATATTACATTTAATACAGTAAAATGAAGCAGTCTTGTGACAATTTCCACGACGCCTCGGTTTCTCAATACCATCAACCAGATGGTCAATACCGTCAAAACGAATTTCTAGAGTTACAAGAGCCGTTTTTTTTTAGGAATTACTGAGGCGGGTCTGGGTTTGTTCGGCAGGGTTGGGGTTGATAGTAAAGCAATTACAATTCTTCGGACAAACTCAAGAAGAGAAATATCTTTTTCCTTGTACCGGAACAACATTCAAGCGTTTAAAACACTGCCGTTTAGCATGAACCTGATCAAGGGCCAGTACCAACACTTTTTTCGGATTTTGATTCGATATATGGCACGTTGTTTAGCGGGAGGTTCATACTCAGGCTCGGGCTCATATTCTTCTGAATCCGGTGTGTTGTCTTTTAGAACCACTGGTGTCTACAATTATAGCTTTCATGATCGGCCGAAGGTTATCTCGAGATCGCTGTCCTCTAACTTCAATAGGCTGTGCTAAAACTCCCTTCCCAATATCGCGAATACTGGTGACGTCATCTGGCCCTGCTTCACTATGTGTATCGTCTTGATCAGAGTCATTGCCGTCAATAGGTGGGAATAAAACGAACTCAAGCGCGTCCATTTCGGAAATAGCCTTGGCCAGCTCATCCTCTTCGTCAAGTTGCTCCAATATATTAACAATGGCCTCGCCATCCGTGCTCAAATTGTACCTGCAAACAATACCACATTTTTTACCCCCTTCCGGCCACCGTACGAAATTTCGAACAGTCAACAAAAACCACATGCCTGACTGACATTATTATAACCTTTCATCAAATGACCACTCATACATGTAGTTTATAGTCTAAACAAGCCAGTAACACACTCAGGAACAGAATTCAGATTAGTTTTACCAATAAAAAATAAACAAATACTCACCAGCGCGGCATTTTGCGTCGCGCGCCAACCAAGACGAAATCTGACTGCGTGGGAAATGGAGGGAAAGTGGCGCAGCCCCAAGCCAGGCGGCACGGGTGAATGGTTGAACCTTTCTCTCAAAAATAATAAGCTAGCGAACTCGATGCAATGACACATCGCGTCACGGCACCGGTTTGTTTACCTCCTTGTTTAGCGTACGAAATTTCGTACGGTGGCCAGTAATGGGTTAATTACATCACCGTAATATTGCTATAATATTTTCATCCCTAAAATCGTTGCTAAACAAAATGTTTGAACAAAATCTCTCTACAACGAAAAGAAAAGTTTGTCCTACAGCAACTAGAGTATTTTCAGCTAGATCCTTATTGTGAAACATTTTTATAGGTCGTGGACTATAGCCGACAACCGCACTTACAAGGGGTTAACCTTTGGGTGATGAACGAGCCCCTGTAAAGATATTTGTTGCCGCCTTAAGGCTGGCACACACAATCGACGTGTACTTAGAGAAGACGTGTAGCGTTAACGTGAAACCTACACAAGTTGGCCGTGTATAAATGAATGGCACCGGACACTGTCCACGTGTACTTAAGGAGATGGGCAACTTCTATCTCTACACGTTTCACGCATACGGAAAACCAATCAGGATTCACCTTGCGATAGCTGCGCCATCTGAAGATAAATACAAGTACTACTAGTTGTGGTCCGCCATTAGAAATCGAAGTAGAAGTTACCAGTTCAGCAAAGTTCAGCACATCTGGATTAAAGACCGTAAAGGTAAATTATATTTATATCATTTAGAATAATATTTAATTAACTGTACAAGCCATTAGGTTATGTTTCTTACAATTAGCTTCGATTTGCATCTAAAGATAAATGCATGTCACTATATGTTTGGGGTTCGCCATTACAGACCGAAAGAAAAGTAAGCAGTTTACTTTAATTCAGCGAAGTTCAGAACATCTGTATTGAAGGCCGTAAAGGTAAATATATTTATATAATTTAGATTAATATTTAATTAATTTTACAAGCCATTATACAGTTTCTTAGCTTCAATTTGCGTCTAAATAAATCTCAAAATATAACATTTGAGAATGAATTAGTGATTGTAAGAAATTGATGAATCTAGTTTAAATTTCCATTAATTAACGTTGTATCATACCAATATACAGTAGAGATTACTAACTAGATAGTAAATACCAGCAAGATTTAGCATAATCCAATTTTGCCCTTGATAGAGTAATGTGGTCAGTGGCAAATTGATGGTGCGTTTTGCTTTATTTGATATTTGGTTCAATTTTTTCACATGGAATACATCAGTGATGAATTATTAATTGAAGTAGTTAGCCAGCATCCCATACTTTTCGATAAGAGTTTGAAGGAATTCCACGAAACGCAGAGGAAGGGAAGTGTGGGCATAGATAGGGCAGAAGCTGCAGTGTACATGTAAACGATACATTACCTTACATTCAATAATAATATCAGAAACATGCTTATCATAAACCTCGTTAAGTAAGTATTTTTATGTAATGATTGACTGATTTCAATAATAATTAGTGAAACTAATGCAAATATACTCCTTTCTGTGAAAGGAATGATTAGATGTAGATAAATTTTATAGATGTTGCAAGGGTTTATATGCATTTCTCAAGCTGCTCCAGTCATCTAAAGTTCAAGTTTCATATCAAAATTTCTTATAACGTAAACCTAAAATGTAGTCTCATTATAATAATTATATTCTGTTATGGTTAGGAAAAACATTACATTGGATTTTCCTTGGACTAATTATGAAGTGTTTAATTATTAGAAATTCATTTCAAATACCATTTTCTTCCAAATACTTCAAAATCGTAGATGAAATTATTTGTGTAAATAAATATGCTGTACTTTTTCAGGCAGCCAGTGTTCAACAAGGTGGGTGACCATGAGGGAAAGGTTTGTGAGGGAGAATAAGATGGAGAGTTTGGGCCTTCCTTCAGGGTCAGGGGCTGTATTTAGGAAGCAGTGCCTCCTTATGGAGTCCATGATGTGGCTTCAGCCTCACATTAGGACCAGGAAGCGAGTAAATATAAGATGAAGTGTAACATCACAATCAAATTGCAGGGTGAACTTCATTAAGGAAATAACTTAAAATACCAACTTATGGAGGCTTATAAAAGTTAGAAACGAAAAATGACTGCTTAAATAATTAATTATTAATGTATTCATAATCACAACTGAGCACTTTAGCAATGTTGCAAATGTGTAACTACATTTCAAGGAGCCAAATTATCAGCTATATTTCGATATCTCCTTTAGTATGAAACACATGCACTCTGACAAATGTTATGATTTAATTTTAGTTCAATAATGTCTTTTTTTCTGTTTTTAGAACATTTAGTAATCTGAGTATTACCACAAACAGCGAAATTTTATCCAGTCCCTTCCAGTCCCCAGTACACCAAGCCCTTCTACCAGCCTAGAAAGACCTCTCATCCCTCCAATAGAATGCAGGTTTTCACCAGAAACCACTCCAGAGCCAGATCATTTCTCTTTCAAGAAGAGGAAGAGAGGATTACAATTAGAGAATGCCCTGGAATCTTCGCTGTCCAAATTTGGAGATTTTCTGGAGGAGAAGAAGAAACAAAATAATTCAGAAGATGAAGAGGATGAGAATTTCTTCAAATCCTTAGTCATTGCTTTGAAACGGTTTACTAGAAAAGAAAAAAATGAGGTAAAGAGAAAATTACTTGAAGTCATGTCCAATTATGAAAAATAAACTGCAAATTCAGAATGCATTGTTGTTATAATTACCTTGAATATATACATATAAGTTGCCCCTTCTAATGATTTTATTAAGAACTGCATAAGCATAAGACCAGCATTTGGAACGGTACTATGAGACAATTTGTTTTAGCTTCAATTTGCGTCTAAGTAAATCTAAAAGTATAACGTTTAAGAATGAATTAGTGATCGTAAGAAATTAAAAAATCTAGTTTGAATTTCCATTACGTTATGTTTTATCATAGCAACATATGCTCAGCAATATGTCATGAGACATATTGCTGAGCCTATTGCTACTTGTATCAATAGCTGTTTAGCCCAAGGAAAATTTTGTGACAAATTGAAAGTAACAAAAACTCGTTCCAGTGCACAAAAAAGTTGACATGAACTTCCTGGAAAGTTATAGACCAATATTTGTTATCCAAGTTTTTTCAAACATTTTTGAATGTTTTATAAAAAACAAAGTGTATACATTTTTAGAGGATACTGCCTGGGTATGGTCTCATTAGCCAGGTTTGCAGAGGAAATGCAGCATCACCGACTAAATAATGAGGCACGTCCCGAAGAGATTGAGAAATGTCTCTTGGAGAATGCATTATTAATTCCCCACTTTCTATGGCATCACCTATAGTCTTTTTAAAGACCATCATCACTTTGAGAGCCTTAAATAGAAATAAAAAGTTGTTTATTTACATGTTATGTTAATTCATCACTTCATATTCGAATGCTAATTTATATTCCCAAATTGAAATCACTAATGTCTTACTTAAAAATAAAATACTAATCAGTAATTTCAGATGGTGTACAAAATCCCTCCAGTGCTTACAGTGATGGACTTACTGAAGATTGAAAATGTGAAGTCAAGTTCAGATTTTGTAAATTAATTACAGAGGAATTGAAGAAGATAAGTTGCTTTTGAAATTTTTCGAAATCCAAGGTTCAATTATGAAATTTTCTGGTTATTTTTGCATGGAATGATTATTCTTGCCTTCCTCTTATAAATTAAAAATTTTCAGTTAACGCCTAAATATTTTCCCTTTGCTATTTGCGATATTGTTTAGTCATTAGACTGTTAATTAGTTTGCCACTAGACCTATCGCCTAGTTGCAAGGTTTGTAAACGTAATAATAAATAATAAGGCATGTATATAGATTGTCGTATAATAACTCCTTTACACAATAATAACTTACACCGTGAACGATCCCTATGAGGGATCATGCACGGTGCCGGAGGTCGTGCCGGAGGCACGGAGGTGCCATCAGCGCGGCCTAGTGGAATTATCTGTCATTAATGGAGTGTAAACATTTGGTGGAACTCAGTGTAAGTGGTATTGGTGGGCTGTTTTCACATTTATTTCAGTTTCAATCTGAAAATGGCAGATATTGTAATTTATAGTGGTTTCGAGAATATATTGCATCAAAAAGGAGGAAAATCCGAGATGATGAAGGCAATTCGTCTCTTCGAAAGTGGCCACGTGATAAACGTTTTTGAAACCAAATCGTCAACACGAAATTATATTACAGGTCGTGTAATTAGACAAACTAGCGTAAATTTAGAACCGTATAATGTCGTCATTGATGTAAGTATTCCTTAAATATTGAAGCTCAGAAGAAGTCGTAAGTTTGGTTTGATGAATTAATTAAATCTTTTGAAGTGTTATTTGGTGGAACTCCATATACAATACAAACCGGAGGATGACGATAATCGTCTAAACCATCATCATGTTTTAAATGCTCTTTAGTTTATTTGGCGAATTATCTAACTTTTTACGTTATACTCCGTGGCAACGGGGGTATCCGTTGAAGTATGCTAAAGAATTCGATCTTATCTAGGTTGACAGTCAGCGGAATTTGGTTAAGGCTGAAAGTATTTGGGCTTCTGGCGAGGGAGGGACGTGTAAGCATATACGTGCCGTAGTTCATTATTGCAATAATGATTCCGGGGAGAGTAAGAGAAAGCAACCACGGGAATGGGGACGACCCTCAGTAAAAACTGCAGGTAATTAATTATCTTACACATCAAATGCTTGCTTGAGTTCTGAACAAATTTTATATTGTTCTTGAAATTAAAGCATTAATTTATTAATACTGGACGTACTTTACGAAGGATGCTTAGCATCACAGAACATACATTTTTGTTATTAGAAATATTTTGAGATATCTTTTTTATGAAAGAGAAAGTAGGCTAAAGGGAAAACTGCTGAGGAAATGTTTCCAACGAAGAGGAAGGTATTAAGGGTGAATGCGATTCCTTTGGAACATCTAAAATATTTCAGCATTAATTGTCCTTTGATTGAAATTCTTCGGGAGAAAAATAGGATCGAGGAAGCGAACACATAAAAAATTAAATTTATAATTTATATTAAAGGAATAAAGATTACTCATAAAAATTGTGTAATTTCATAAATGATTTTATTTCACTTTTTCTTGAATAATTGGAGCAAGAAGATTTGCAAGAATGCATGCAGTATGTACAATTTTGTCCACATGTTTAAAAAAATGATGTGGCAACAAATTTTTCAATATTTTGAAAATTTTAATCCTTTGGATGCATCTCTCGACATGAATACGCACACTTGCAATTTTTTTAGTCTGCATCACCACCTCAGCAGTAAATCTACCATTATGCATAATAGGAGGCTTAACAATTATTTTATTTTCACTTGACGTGATGCCAGGAAACCCTTTATCTGCAAGAATTATATCTCCTGCTTCCAAAAGGTTTAGAAAACCAGAATGGTTTGTTATGTAAGTATCACTACATCTACCACCATAACATTTAATTTAAATGTTATTAAACCATTTGGGCTGACAGCAATGAGTAATTTTAATGTATATGATGATTTATACCTTGAATACATAAATATTCTTTGCGAAACATGACTAAGTGCCTCTGTTTTAATTTCTGTGCAGTCGATGATTGCACGAGTCTGTGGAAAATATACCTTAAATGCACAAGGAATTGTACCTTGCACGACTTCTTTGCTGGGCCAAAATATTAGACTTTCAGTCTTCTGCACTAATATTTCCAAGACTCTTAAAAAATTCTGGCAGAGGTACGATGTGCATTAAAAACTACGCCTAGTGCACTAAAGGATAGTCCCTATTTCATCTTCATTAAGAATAGTAATAGGATGTTCTCCTCCAGCATACCGAAGGATTCAAAGGAAGGCAGAAATGACATTAACAAGTTAAAAGTCATGAATTCAGTGCTTGTTAACTCCTTCAAATTACTCTCGGCAAGTATGTCACTAAACCTATGAAAACCTCTACAACTTTCAAATGGGTCAATTGCTGCAGTAGGGTCTCTTGTGTCCCTGTTCTTAAACACATTTCCCCCAATGTTGCATTGACCTGAGAACTCATTCCCAAAGGAACTAGCAACAAAAATGAAAACCTACTTGTGTTGACACTGATTTAAAAGTTGGCTCTTCCTCAATGCTATCAGTACCAACTGAGACATGGACACTATCAGTGTTTGTTGTGATAACTCTTAACACCTTCCTCTTCTAAAGTCTTTCAAAACGAGATATGTCGCTGTCTTTTAATGGTCGTTTCTTGTTAACTGGAGGAAAAACCGTTGGTATATAGGCTGGATGATTTACATTGTCATTCTTCTGGCCTCCAACAAAGTGTGCACTGCAAATTCTTTTTGTTTTGCGGTGGCTGCCAGGATGTGCCATGTTGGCTGTAATAAAAATATTGAATAGTAATGGTTTATTTTTGTCATAAAATACATTCATTTCTTTGCATGTATGAACAGAATAAATTTCAAAACAATCAACGTATATCATGTATGGATCAAAATATATCAAATCTCTACATCTAGGATGTTGACTTCTAACTCGACTGTCTGTCTAAAACTCTTCCACATTGTAGTAACTTTTTTTGGTTTAGTCCATCAGTATTACAGTCTGTGGCAATTATTATACTCTCTCTTTTAATTAATGATTTTTCTTTTTTTCAAATTCACTATCCCCTCTTATTAAAATGCATGAGCCTCCATTTGTGGAATTTATTCTAATTTAACAATAAAATACAGTATATTTTATAATTTATTCAGTTAAATTGATCATGCATCAACCAGTTTTCATTAAGGCATACAAATTTAGCAGATAAAGCAAGGTCCTCCTTGAGGAAGATTTCCAGATAATTCTGTCTTCAAGACATTATTACGATAAGAAAGTTTTTCGCTCCTGTCAGCATAACTTTTATTTTCAACCTCCTATAACATTTATCATTTTTTCTGCATCCCATAACCTGAATACTGTTTCAATTGTCTTCTCTAATATATATAACCTTTAAAGTTGAGAGGTAAACCATCTTTACTCTAACAACTGTTATGAATGCACTTATTTACGTCAAAGTTTATCACATCCATTACTTCACAAGCAAACCTAATATGCACATTCAATTCATCAAACATTACACCTACATATTTGTCTTAACATAGTCACAGTAGTTCATTAACACTCCGATTTAGTCAACCAAGACATAAATAAGCACAAGACAAAATAAACAAGAACAAATTAGGAAACCGCAATACCATATTGTACCGTTACCACTACAGTACATTAAATATTACTTAATTCACACATCATTAACGTAACGTAAATGTGTATGTAACATGTTATTAAGTACTTGCACCCATACAAATTACTTTTATTCTTCTTACTATTTTTACATTACTAATTACTTTGTTAATGTACGCAAACAACATGAAATCCCTTGATGTTCGAGGCGTACAATAACCATTAAAGGAAATTAAATAAAGATGCTTTGTGTCCAAGATAGTTCTTTTACTCACTTTATTCTGTTGACTTCAGCAATCCAGCGTGTTTTACTCTCAGCTCCCATGGCCTACCTATATATTAAATCATATTAGTACAATACGTTGCAACCATTTTACTTTATAACTGTATATTTGTTAAAATACAAGTAATGCATACCTGGAAATCTGTAAAATGCAATATCTTTTCCTGTAGACGAAGACTCGGAAGCATGGCATCCAACCACAGAGCAAATTCTTCTCGATCTCGGTATATATCTTCACGTAACGCCGTAAATAAAGCAATTACTATATTCACAGTAAAAAAATAACTCAATAACAGTAATAAAAATTACATTATTGAAAAAAAAAGTTTCACTGTAAACTCGATGTAAGCACCTTCTCAACCTCCACAACCAAATTCACCGTTTACACTACAGACCACGTTTACACCCCAAAGTTTCAACTTTTCACCACTAAGAGCGCTAGTAGTTGCGGTGCACGCTCCCTATAAGGGAGCGTGCACGGCAACTGTATCCACCATGGTGAAATTATAATCTGCATCACATGATGCCATTAAAATTATGCTGTGCGTTTTCTTATAATTGTAATACAAACTCCCTGCATTCCTTGGTGCTTGAATTGTGATGTGCTTTCCATCTATCGCACCAATACAATTAGGAAGGTTCCACTTCCTTTCGTATCCCTCTGCTATGGCACGCCACTCCTCCACACAAGGCCTACTTAAGGAAATCGGCGAATTTGCTAGCCAAAGTGCATGGCAGTTTCCCTTCACCACCTTTTGGACGGTTGATTTCGCTACGAAATATTCCCAGGCCAAGGAAGGAGTGCGCCTACGTGCGCCAAATACCTAAGATTAAGATAATAAGAATTAGCTTAGAAATTAATGCCTTCTGTAAAAGACGTAAATACTTCATAACTTAATAAATACTCACTGGAGCGTCATTGTCAGTCGGTTTCCAACAGAAAGGGATCTTCTTAGACTTAATTTTACTAAGAAGGGGGCCACGAGTTTCTCCAACCTTTATAATTGGTCCTTACTCATCCTGGTGTGCGGAAAAACTTTTCATGGTCCATCTCCAGCATGGTCTTAAACATATTGGTGTAAGCACTTCAAAGATGCCTATTTAGGTTTAGAGAACACTAAAATCTAAGCTTCCAATCTCTAAGGACACTCAGCATGCATAGCTCTTACGAGCGTCAATAGTTCCCTAGAATTTTCTGATGCCTCTGATTGGCTGAGGTTCACGTTCTGATTGTGTCCGCTAGTACCAAGTTCCAAGTTTGACGTACAAGTGTCACGTCTCAAGTCTTGCGTACACGTCGATTATGTCCACACCTTTAGGTGACGGAGAATGCGTGGCTGTAAACGACGGTTTTATTGGAATATGTAAGGAGTTTTCCAACCTCCCGAGCGCCTCCTATCCGCCGATCTTCCGGTAATGAAGCAAGTAGTACGGACTTCCTTTGTGCGGCAATTGCAGCCGTCTTAGTGGCGTGTTAAACGGCCGTATTTTAACGCAGCCACGAGCTGAAATACAACTGCATTTAATTATTCGCTTTCGCTTATCGTGTCGCTGCTTAACGACGTAATGTGGAAAATATAGTGCGGTTCTGCGGTTCCAACGTTCGGAGGGAAAATGCTGAGGAATCATATGGAGCATTTATTCGCTATCCACGAATTAAAGATACTACCAAAACGCATGGTTGAATATCATAATTTTGAAATTAGTCATTCACAACAGAGTACATGTAACATTTTATCGTTTGATCGCTTGTGCCGATTCTAATCAATGAATATTAATTGATTTTGGCATTTCATATAGTTATGTATGGATTTATTACTTTCTGGTGAGTTTTTAAAATCTTTGCTACCTTTATTTAATGTTCTGTACGCTGTATCTTGGCAGATATATCATGCATTATATCTTTCAAGTACATCTGAACTGATGAAGAAATGATTTATAACTTCTATACCGTATTGCTAATGGAATTGCACCTACTTGGACATTCGAAACTCTTCAAATCATCATAGAATTCTCCCATAACATTTACTCATAAAATTTTCCATTTTTATATTTTCTCTTAATAATTCCTCTTTAACTCCAGAAAAAACTAGAAATTCTACTTATTAAGTAATAACTTTTATTTCTTTCTTGAATCGCCATTGTTGCAGGCATCGAATACTATATTTATCATGCATAAGACATTCGAGACCATTATGGCATGCCCATTAACTTCTTTGATAGATCAAGAAACGTAAGAATTAATTATGAGTATGTTACATGACTTGCAATCTGAGAATGAATAATCGATCCTTGTCAGCATCGCAAAGACATGATCTTGCTTTACTCTGATATGAAATGGAATGTTATATGAGGAGTCGTACTTCCATTAGTTCATTCCATTGGGTGAAATTGTATCGGATGAAAGTTTTTGACTTCATTAATTTCAGCGTCCTACGTGAGTAATTTAAATCTTAGTTGTGACATTTTTTGTATCGAATAAGCCAGCGCTACGTTTTTTCGCATACCGCAAAACAATAGCATCAAACTAAATTTCCGTTTTCGGAAATATCTTCAGATAAGAATATAACATTCTCTGTAAACTCCGCGTTTATAATCACGTAGCGGAGAAAGAGTTCTACAATCGACCGTTTTCGAAAGTTCACTCCATTAGAAAGAAAAAGGAAAACCTTTACGGCCTGCCTGCCCGGGGAAAAAGGCCAGCTTTATCTTCAGAACTTAAAAAAGTTGGGAAAATAGAAGTTCACTGGATCGCCAGATTGCTCCAAATTTATTTCCATGAATTGAATAAAACAAATACTGTAGAACTGCAAACGGCTTTGATAGATTCAAAGGTCACGTAAATTGCAGTTTACGAGTATTTTTAAAATGGCTTCACTTGTGAATCAAAACCAAAGCCGTTCCTTTGTTAATATAGCATTTAATTATCCTATTTTATCTAATATCACATGCCTTTCGAATGTGTAATTGGAACAGCAAAGAGCAATTGTGTTAGGATGTTTCATTCAGATATGTATCCGGAGGAATCACTAGTCGTATCTATGCCAACCAGATTGATCTTAACCTTGGAATTGATCTAGTCAGTTGAAAAGGGTCAATAGGGAAGTCGCCGTAGCTAAATTTAGTTTTCTCTACAAGCCGATCCGCAGTCTCTGGACAAGACTATTATCAATTGGGCTCCAGTGTGCCTTCCTTCTTTAATTGTAATCTTTTTTTCTGACAGTGATTCCAATACCAAGGCTTCTCCATACCAAGTAAGAACCCTTATCTCCGGTAAAATGATAAAACTATTTTCAATTTCGGGGTAATTCATTTGTGTAAATCAAAGTAATTGAGCCAACATTTATTCTGGAGGCTGAAGCTTCAACGTATTCTCAAATAACGTGGGAAAGTACAATTTATTATAAACCACTTTCACGTATAAAGGAGAATTTGCGAAAAGGGTAGTGATTAAAGTATTATTTTAAACACAATTTTTTGTACATTTTTAAAGATTATTCGGCTCCAGAGATTTTAAAATTCAGTAGAGTAACGCACGCGCGGTAGAAGGTCCAATAATCAAACATCATTACTCTTCGGTCTTTACTGACTAATAGCATACGAATTTACTGAACTGAATAAACGTTAATTATTTTACTTAAACCTCTTTGATTGGGAGTGGGAACAATTCCAAGGTTTTGAAAATTTTTAAACATTATGTTTGATGTATCATATCCTGAGCATTTCAATTTATCTGAGCCTTTTCGTGAACTCTTCTCTTTTGAATTTTTTAGTGCTTATGTATGTGCTGCCGAATTTGTTTCCTGTAAGGTCAGCTTCCAAATCTTTACCAAATAAAACCAATCCGCCCGGAAAGATCCGTCAGAAGGCTCATTCAAGACATTCATGTTCATTGAGAAACACAATCTTTATGAAACGGCTTTTAAATAAATTCATAGTTTGTGCGAAATGTTATTACAACTGCTTCTATGTCAGAATTTATAATTTTATTTAATACTCTATGAGAAATAAACTTCGCAAAATAAGCTTCCGCAACAATGCAAATTCCACAAACAATAATCAGCTTATCATCAAAGGTTAGATAATTTATAAAGACAACTTGTTCATTACGTATTTGATTATAGTTTCTTAGTTAATTAGCCTTTTTATCAACTTCAAATAATTTGCTCTCCCAGCAGGATTTGACTGCAGGGTAGACCTAGTACAAAAACTAACTGTATCTAATTGTAAGTATGTATAAAGAGTGTGGCGATACTCCGCGTATCGCCACCGCATTGTTGGTTGTTATTTTAGTTACAAATATCAAGCATTGTTAACTTGAAACAGAGAGAATAAAGACGATCTTAAAACTCGTATTTTGATAGTCTTCAAATCTGTTACACGAAGTCGAGGTCTTCTCACACGAAAGTTTCAGAAATTCATATTTGATTGCGACAGTTGTTTTGTTATATGTCTTAGTCGTCGACTACATTAATCGTCGGCTACATTGGTGACCTCGACGTGATCTGAACACGCAACCTTTGTGTAATACATATATGTATACAAATACCCAGACATTGTGGCTCCGGCTAGAGACTTGAAATTTTGCACCTACGATCCTTGGCCAAATCGGTCAGAGAAAAATATCCGAAAATCGGAAATTTTTTACTTGAACATGCAAAAAAAAACAAAAAAGGTGGTTTTTTTACCTTTTCGAAATGCAGACCTTTGGTTTTTGCTCCGTATAATTTAAACTCTCATTCGGATCTTGAATCTCATTTATATAAGCAGCTTACAGATAGATTCGTCTAAAAAATGAGCGCAACCGAATCACTCTAGGCCTCTTGGTTTTCCCACCAGATGGCATTGAAATCAAAATTTAGTGAAAAATCTCTCGATTTTCAAGGTTTTTGGAGCTTGGCTCCAAAAGCTATAGTGAAATGTGAAACAAATACATCTGATTTTATAGGATATGTTTAGTTTTATGGCTGTCTAACTTTTGTTTTCGTATATATGTCTTTTTCCTCTCTTTTCGTGGCGCCAATTTTGCATTTACGTAAACTTTTTGGAATTTCTCAAATACCTCATACTGTAACGCCTACAATAATACAGTGCACACCTTGATATTGGCCTTTCACATGCTATATAATATGACATGAAATATAAGATTCAGAGAACCGGATGTTTTTCACCAGAACCTGCCCAAAACAATTCAAAATGATGGTTTCTCGACGTTTTTGAAGTGGAGACACTTGGCTCCTGCTCCACATCTTTTTGGCTTTCGTATCGATCTTAGATTTCAAGCAATATTCACAAAAGGGATAGAATCTTCTACAAAATTAAATCAATTAAGTTTCTCCACGCTTCTTAGTTTTACCACCAGATGGCGTTGTATACCAACTTTGGTGAAACATTTCCAAATCTTCTAGGTGCTTGGACCTTGGCTCCTAAACTATACGTGGAATGTAAGTGAATTAAGACTATTTTTATAGAAAATGTGTAGTTTTACCGTTGTTTGTCCTTCGTCTTCGTAGATATGTCATGATTCTCTAAAATTGTGGCGCCAATTTCGTATAAACAGAAGATTTTCAAAATTCCTCAAATACTTCATACCGTTACGCATCCTATAATACAGAAATTACCCTGATATTGGAAAAATGCATACTACATATACAAATGCTTATGAAGAATTAGCTATAACAAGAAATTTTTGTTTAAACGCTGAGAAAATCATTAAATTTGATGATATTTAGCTCGGATACCGCCTTAGGTGTTAATTGCATATCATTTGTTAAACATTTAAACAATAATTATACTCCTGTTTAATTCTTCACTATGGGCAATTGATTCATCTACAAAATACCTTAAACTGCATCATTCTACGATTTGTAGCTTTTTTGCCAGAAGTTCATCAACACAAATCTAGCTGAATATTACCCAAAATTTCCGGTTTTCCCACTGCTCCTCATAAACAAATATATCTATTGTTCTCATAAGTCGTTTCTTTGTAGCTCAAATAAACATCTAAAACATGATATAGACCTTATTTTCTTACCTTTCATAGTTCGTGACTTACAAGTGTTTCATATTGGAAGCTCATTTTCGCAGTATTTAAATTTCCCATGCTTATGAGTGGAATAAATTTAACAATTGTTTTTGTTTGTACACAAGTTTATAACTGTTTGAAAGATAAACATTTTTTGTAGGTCACCAGTAAAATATTAATGTCTATCGGTGCGTCTTTTATTTGTAAAAGTGACAAATAACGTTACTCCTCAGTAATAACATTGGAGTCAAATTTTTATATATATAAGTACATATTATGCTCTTCATGTACTATATCTACATGTATAGAACAACCCAGACATTATTGGTAGGGCTATAGACATGAAATTTAGCACTTACCTTCCTTTGCAAAATTGATCAGATAAATATATCCGAAAGCCGGAAATTTTTTTCCCGAACACGCAACAAAAACATAATGGCGGTTTTATTACCTTTTCGAAATGCAGACCTTTGGTTTTGGCTCAGTATCTTTTTATCTCTTATTCTGATCCTGAATCTGATCGATATATGCCACTTAGGGATAGATTCGTCTACATACCGAGCTCAACCGTATCTCTCTACACCTCTTAGTTTTCCCACCAGATGGCATTTAAATCAAAATTTAGTGATAAATCTCTCGATTTTCAAGGTTTTTGGACCTTGGCTCCTAAAGCTTTAGTGAAATGTGAAAGAAATACATCTGATGTTATAGGAATTGTTTAGTTTTATGACTGTCTAACTTTTGTTTTCATATATATGTCTCTGTCCTCTTTTTTCGTGGCGCCAATTTTGCATTTACGTAAACTTTTGAAATTTCTCAAATACCTCATACTGTAACGCCTCCAATAATACAGTGCAGACCTTGATATTGGCCTTTCACATGCTACATAATATGACTCAAAACATTACATACAGAGAACCAGATGTTTTTTACCAGAACCAGCACAAAAAAATTCAAAATGATGGTTTTACAATGTTTTTGAAATGGAGACCCTTGGTTCATGCTCCGCATCTTATTGGCTTTCGTTTTGATCTTAGGTTGAAAGAAATCTTCACAAAAATGATAGAATCTTCTACAAAACTAAATCAATTAAGTTTCTCCATGCTTCTTAGTTTTCCCACCAGATGGAGTTAAATACCAACTTTGGTGAAACATTTCCAAATCTTATAGGTGTTCGGACCTTGGCTCCTAAACTAAACGTGGAATGTAAGTTAATTACGTCTGTTTTTATAGAAAAAGTATAAGTTTACCATTGTTTGTCTTTTGTCTTCATAGATGTGCCATGATTTACTATAAAGTTGTTTTGCCAATTTCGTATAAACATAGGACTTTCAAAATTTCTCAAATACTACATACAGTTACTTATCCTATAATACAGTGATGACCCTGATATTGGAAAAATGCATGCTACATAATCAGATGCTTATGAAAAATTAGCGAAAAAAAGAAATTTTTGTTAATACACTGACAAAATTATTAAATTTGAAGATATTTAGCTCGGATGCCGCCTAAGGTGTTAATTGCATACAATTTGTAAAAAATGTAAACCATAATAATACTCCTGATTAATTCTTCATTATGGGCAATTGATTCATCTACAAAATACTTCAAACTGCATCATTCTACGATTTGTAGCTTTTTCGCCAGAAGTTCTTCCACACAAATCTAGCCAAAAAATTACCCAAAATTTCCGGTTTTCCGACTGCTCCTCATAAACAAATATATCTATTGTTCTCAAACTTCGTTTCTCTTGTAGCTCAAATTATCATCTAAAATATGATACAGACTTTATTTTCTCACCTTCCGTAGTTTGTGACTTACATTTATTTTACATTGGAAGAGCATTTCCGCAGGATTTAAATTTCACATGCTTAGGAGTGGAATAAATTTAACAGTTTTTGTAGTGTTTACACAAGTTTATAACTGTTTGAAAGATAAATAGTTTTTGTAGGTCAACAGTAAAGTCTTAATGTCTGGCAGTGCGTCTTTTTTTTGTAAAAGTGTCAATGAACGTTACTCCTCAGTAATAACATTGGAGTCAAATTTTAATATATATAAGTACAGCTAACAGCATAAATAAGTTACCACCTAAGATGCTACCAGCATAACTCGAGAAGGGCGAGTCTTTCAGATTCTCTGTTTTGAGCGCGCTTTTCGTCTTCCTCTTTATGCCTGGCATGTTTTGAAGGCTTTTGTGATGATATATATTTTATAAATACTCGCTAAAAGTCATTGCTTTTGCTGCGGTAGAAGCAGTATTGTATTATGAAATAATTAAATTCGTATTTCGTTAAATCGGCTCGAATATCAAGCGTAATTCGCTCTTCTTCTTAAAATATTGTTCAAGAATTACTTTGGCTGCTCATAGTTCGTCCTAACATATATAATACATAACATTTTCCATCAATGCAGATTTATAATGAAAACGGTTATTTCAGTTAATGCTCCACATGCCCGCAGGATGATCGTTTTCGCAAAGATGCTTATGCTTCATTATGATACGATAATTAAGAGAATATGAACTACTGTAAATCAGGTCAACGGAAGTAGGAAAGATAAGAAAAAAACGTATATTATAAATATAATAATGGTGTTGCAGATTTGTGAAAAATAGTTAAGTAAAAAATACATTTAAATTGACTATCCGCGAGCCCCCATAAGGCTTATTGCAGAGAATGTGAAACACTCAACTATCTAAATAATTTACATATTTACGCACCTTATACGATACGTAAGATGATAACAATATAAACCATCTGTCCTCGCTATTATCTCGCGGTAATATTTTCACCATCTGGCTGTGAAAATTACGATCGTTGAGAATAGGGATCATGTCGTCGCGTATTTCGTCATGTAAATCACAGCTAAGGAATATCTCTATTAATTATTGTCTTTACATAGTTATATTCTTAAAAGATACCCAGCGGAGGGCTCCTATCATTTTGGACTCACTGCTATCTAACCTGTAGTCTATTAACAAACAGCTTTATATTTTACGCGCGAGAAATTCTTTTGGGTAATGAAGTTAGAAGGACTAGTCGTGCAGAGTCGAGCAAAGTGCAAAAAGAATTCAATAATATACTTGTAAATATTGAATTCCTTTATTTAAACTTCGGTCAAAATTTTTTTAAATTGCTAAAACGATTAAGAGTTTCAACATAGAAAATAGGTATGAGCCAACAGCTTTAGGCTGTTACAACTCCACTCTAAATATTCGCACGTAAACGCTCATGCATGAAAAATATATTTAAATCTATTGCTAAGGATCTCTGTGGCAAGCCCACCTTTTGGTGCTACGTCTGCTTTTAATGTTTTTGTCTACATAACGGTTAATCGGTAGCATGCATACCTTCCTTCTCAAGAAAACAAAGGGAGCTTCTCTATGGGGGTGAGAGAGGAAAGAGAAAGGGTTTTCAATGAAGCGGTCACAGGTTACTTCCGTCTTCAGTGCCTCTAATTTTCGAAGCATAGTTTAAGGGTTTTGTATGAGAGAGAGAATTGCCTGAAAATGCCATTCTTCGTCATGGATGGTGATATAAAGAAAAGTTCGTCGAAGAAGGAATATGAATGGGTTACTTCATGGTGACGATGATAGGAAAATAAACAATGGGAATACGGAATATTTTATGCTTACTAAGAAAAGAATGTTTATTCTCTTCAACTCTAAGGCATACATCTAAAAAATATGAAGATAATGTGGTAAACAGGCTCAGAAGTGATGTGCAGAGATCCTGGAATGTTGGCTATTTATAAGATTGAGAAAACGATTCAAGCCATTTAAAGACAAAATAATGCAGGTTAGAGGGTGACCGGAAAAATATGTTTTCAATGCTTCAGCCAGAGGGAATGTAAATTAGATCAACGATTCGAAAAAGTTCCGATTTTTGTGGCAGTTTGCAAGTTTCATTTTCCTAACATACTGAATTAGATTTTATGTGAACTTACTTCTAAAACGTTCATTTGCATCCAAAATTCATAAACCATTAACAATAGACCTATCATAGTCGAAATTATTTATTATCAATGTAAATTTATTTTGCTTCGAAAATTATTGGCATAGGGTAGGATATAATCATGTAGGCATATAAGAATATGCATACCATGTGCATACATTCATGCATACAATTAGATCTTCCGCCAGTTGATCCCACACAAATGTCGAGCTATTCACACATTTAAATTTCTGCACCTTCAAGATATCGTAAATGTCTTCCTTATCTTTAAACCAAGAAGTTTTAAGGAAGAATAGGTGAGGCTTGGAAACCAGCATTAAGATTCAGCAGTATTCAGATTCTCCTGACATATTTCCCAAGAAAGGAAGCTTTTCCCATCTTATTTAAGAGTAATCATAGATAATAAGTACGAGATGTCAGTATTTCTTGTGCTTTATTCAGTAATCGCTGATGGACTAAACTGGCCTCTCATTAAAAAAAGAAAGGGTAAAATACGAAGGCTAAATTTTAATTATTAAACAGCATTTACCGATGTAAGGGCAACTCAGATGGATTACGCCTGATTTAGCAGTTTTCCTAAATATAATTTCCGTAAAAATATAGTCATAGCTCAACGACTATAAGGAATGGTGGAAATAACTAAGGAAAAAGATTCACAATTTCTTACATAACGCAGTTTCACCAAGTAACGGCTTCTTCAATCAATTTGAATTAAAGGAAATTACTCAGAGAACTAGGACCAAAGAAAGCTGCATCCATTGCGAAGGAAATTGATTCCAATCATTGGGAGGGGGTAATCTGAAGATTATTGACATTCTGGGCAGGCAGACGTTTAGAACTAGTTCCCCTTAATGGATAAAAAAAATTTACCTAAATATTGTGACCGGGTGTAATCGTTAAAATTACCTAAGCTATACGAGTATAATTTTATCATTGAGAATCTTCAAGGGATCTGAGAAGAGCCCACAAATGCTCTCGACGGTCTCCCAGACTGCCCATGTCTCGGACCGTCTATGCTTTCAGGAGTAGAATTAAGCATATATTAACCGTAGAAAGATCACTCCCGAAGAAATTTAAGCTTCGGAGCATTCTAATTCCAAAATTACGTTCTCAATATTTACATTCATCTCTTCAGGCTTTTTCTTCTAACCAATGATTTTCATAAACCTTCAAGATACCCTTAGAAATCAATCAACAACAGAACGGGAAAATTTAAGAAATAGCTATTTGCGTAAACTAGCGTTCCTTTGGTACTTTTTCATTACTATCATTGAATGTATAGTGTTTTCAATCCTTTTATCCCATTAAATGTTAAATGCAGTTATTAGTTTCGTAGATTTTAAGAACCTTAAAAATTAATATAAAAAAACCACCAAGAGAAAGTGAATACATTTTTTTCTCAGTGTTGATGATAGCCAAAACGTTAAACTCATCTTGATTCACTTATAAAATTTGGCAGTCGATCTCATCTGGTTTATAAAATACAAAATTAAAGATGTCATTTAAATACGTATTTAAACACAACTATAATAGCCATTACTGTAACACACATGCAATAACTTGCCCATCCTGCGTCGAGTACTAATAAGTCATACTCTAGCTAAGTCTTAAATTTGGTTAGACGTCGATTAACATTGTCATGCAAAAGTCACAATTTCACGGATAGGGGTCTTATCATTTTTCGTAACTGATGAAATAAAAGATGGTCTTCTTAAAATACTGAGAACTTCGAAATAAACAAATTGTAATACTCTTCGGAGTCGATTGGTGGATCAGGAAATAGCTAAAAAAATGAGAGAAGTAACTTTTGAGAAATAAAATTTCGAGAATTTTACCAAAAGGACGTCTACCGCTTGCCTTTTACTACAGTATTTACTGTAAGCCCGTTACTCTGAAACGATAAGGAATCCATGGATCAAATTTTTAGGACGGTAGTTTCATCAAGCGATTTATGATTATTTTCATTCAATCCACATCAGATAAACAGTGAGATTTCGTAGGTTATAGGCTGAAGAACATACAACATTTCTAATCTGATGCTCTGTAGTCCCACTTTATGAGAGATGTATTTCTTCGAGTCATTCTTCTAATTGCGAGCTAAAAATTATACATATATCAGAGAAGGCTAGTGGACACATTATTTTAGATAAAATCAAAATGAATCGAGCAAATTGCAACCCGTCCTCCTCTCCCAACGAGAAAGTTTTTCCTTTCTATTCCCCTTTGGCAACTAAGGGTTTATTTTGTCCTTCTCCCCCACCTATTTTGTTTTGTCCTGTTTAACAGTTTTCCAAGAATTCTACCCTTTCACCTGCACACACACTTTTGTTCCTTCTCATTCTTTCTTCTTTTTCAAGGCACACGCCATATGGAGGATCGCGTATTTATGTAAATGTTGAAGATGGTGCTAGTAAACGTCAAAGCTAATTGTGAGAATTTGCTACAGTGTTGTTATAAGGATAATTTAATTTTACAAATTCTTGGATTATATAATCTATAGGAGTCACGAGAGTAAGGGGAAGTGGTAATCTAGAAAAGATTATTCCTTATTTAAATCAATCGAATGAGCTTTAACTTTGGGGAACTCCATAGGTAACTAAGCACAAGGAAATAAATAACTTTGTCAAAGTTACACGACTTTTTGTGTGGAAGATGTGGAACTTTTATTTCCTTGTGTTTATTCCTTAGTTATTTCTCTTCATGATAGAACGCTTTTCAATTGGAAAAGTTAAACGAAAGGGTTGTAAAAGCAATCAAATTAAATTATAATAATCCACCGAATTATGCACATATATTATGTATAAAAATTCAGCCTGCATATGTTTGTGCCCGCAAAACTCAAAAATCACTTGGTCGATTGACTTGAAATTTTTATGGAACATTGCATTCAAATATATATATATATACGAAAGTGTTTATATTGTAAAAAATGGTGACACTTCGTCCTAGCTTCGATCCCAGACGAGTCAAAGCATTTCCGTAAGAAATGCAAGTAAAGTTCATTTTTGTCGCTGCATGCTTCATTTCTTTTGCAAAATTAAATTTAAAATAATAGTCATACGAGATTGAGACAAGAACCAATAGCAGAGTAAATGAATAGAAAACCATATTTTGGTCGTTTATTGTTGTTTCCGAATTGAATTTTCGCGAATTTTACGGAATACGAAAAGTTTTGTGAGTATAAACAACCGGTCCCCCTGACGACAAATGCCATTGTTGAATCCGAGATCCTGCGTTTTGGCCTATTTGAAATTAAGAAGAAGAGAAAAGTTGCTGGTTTCGTTCACATTGATGAACATAATCAATCGTTGGAAGTGATTTAAACGATCGATTTTCAAAAACGAAATGTGAGTTAATTTGATACCGAATGTTGTATTCAGTTAAATTCATTTGTATTGCTTTGGAAATGATTTAATAATCTGTTATCGAAAATTAAAGTGAGATTGACTTTGATTGCTGCATTCAATTCGATTCATTTCTTTAGTTATATTCCAGTCGATCGTCGTCAAATTCAATAGTACGCGTTAACACACCAAATGTTGCGGCAGATAATGGATAGTAGTAAATGATTTTTATATAAATAACGAAAATTCTCCATCCAAACGCGAGAGCCGAGCTAGCGTTACGTACCATGTTCTCCATCTTTCTTTTCTCTCCCTCCCTTTTCGAGAGAAAGGCTCGCCGGCCCGAAATTTGGACTTAGAATATCTTGGTGGGTCAGGGGTGGTAACTTTTTTTTGCTGTTAGCTGTACATATAAAGATTTTTGTGTAATATATCCAGATGTATACAAATGCCCAGACATTATTGCTTGTGCTTGATACTTGAAATTTTGCACCTATGTTCCTTGGCAAAATCGATCAGAGAAGAATATACAAAAACCGGAAATTTTTTACCGGAACATGACAAAAAAAACAAAATGGCGGTTTTTAACCTTTTCAAAATGTAGACCTTTGGTTTTCGCTCCGTATCTTTTTAATTCTGATTCGGATCTTGAAAATAATTGGTATAAGTAGCTTGAAGATAGATTCGTCTACATAACGTGCTCAACCGAATCTCTCTACGCCTCTTGGTTTTCCCACCAGATGGTGTTGAAAACCAAATATAGTGAAAAATCTCTCAATATTCAAGGTTTTTGGACCTTGGCACCTAAACTGATACTGAAATGTAAATATTATACATCTGATTTCACAGGAAAATTATAGTTGTACCGCAGTCTATCTTTTTTTCGTATATGTGTCATAATTCACTGTTTTTTTGGCGCAAATTATGCATTTGCATAAAATTTTCGAAATTTCTCAAATACCTCATACTGTAATTCCTCCAATAACACAGTGGCGACCTTGATATTTGCCTTTCACATGCTATATAATATGACTCAAAATATAGAATTATGTAAAATTGATGTTCTTCTCCTGAAACTGCCCAAAAAAATTCAAAGTGGCGGTTTCTCGACTATTTAAAAAAGCAAACCTATGATTCCCACTATGTATCTTTTGGCTTTCGTTTCGATCTTAGGTTAAAAGAAATATTCACAAAAGGGATAGAATCTTCTACAAAACTAAATCAATTAAGGGCTGTATTTATAGTCAACTTCTAGGAGTTCCTGCAGCGCCTAGCAGTCCCCTAAGGCTAAAAACGGTATTTATAGTCCTCTTTCTCCCCTTTGCAACCCCCTTAGAGACTCGCAAGCTGTGAAAAGCTGGGTAACCGAGGTAGGTGATCCAGCAAACCCCTAAGGCGTGATAACGGTGGTGGCAAAACTGCGTACTAATTTTGTAAACAACAAACATGGTGGTCAATCTGTTCGAATCGTTCGATTAGATTCAACAATAGATGAATAAAATTAAATAGTGGACTGTCAAATCCTCAACGTTTCTTTAAATTAGTGTACAAATCAGCAGAATATTTTCCGTAGATATTTATTTTATCCTTATGCATTTAAAACTATCTAACGAATGTTTTAAAACCTCAGCTAGTGCAGTCGTTAAGAAATGTGAAGTTATTAGTTTTATTAGGTAAAATATTGATTTCCTTGAGGTTGAATTTATTGGAAATTACTATACTTATTGGTAGAGATATATTTATGCTGTGCAAGGGTGATTCCTACTCTTGATTGCTGATTCTTTGTGGTCTTTCGTTGTCGTAGTCGTGATATGTAACCTTTGACGCAGATGGCTACCATGGAGAAAGAGTAAATATTTACAGTGGAATGCTACAAGGGTCAGTATTAGGCCTATTGCTATTTTTAATATATATCAATGATATATTTTCTGTTATAAAATGCTGTAAATTATACTTGTTTACTGATGACGCTGTATTAATATCTGTTCACAAATACTTCAATGAGGCTGAAAGAGCTCTACAAACTGACTTAAATAACATTAATAAATGGTGCCATGATAACAAATTACAACTAAATGTTCACAAGACAAAAGTGACGAAAATTAGAGTTAGAGAAGAAATAAATCATAAAGTGAAACCTCTACAATACCTACACACTTACATCCTGCTTACAGAGAATTACTTCTCCAGTAAGCACAACAGTTATAGAATAACGTTTAATGCACCAAGTTATTATAATATATGTACGGCAGGAAGTGACTTGATGTCATAATACCTATGTTATTAAATGACTTGCCTAATAACATACACTTAAGAAATGCTATGTCTAACGTAAAGAAAGATATCAAAATATATTTGCTTAAAAATTTTGTACTGAATTTTGAAAAACATATAACAGATCCCTTAGTACATCCTATGATATATGTCAAATTGTATTGAGTTGATTTTGTATATTTATTGCTCTAACTATGGGATGCTAATGATTGTATCTAAGTTTATATCTGCTGTTGTACTTTGTGATTTTATATCAATATATATATAGCTTTCTATAGTCTTGTGTAATACATACTTGGTATATGTTCATTGTGAATCATTATATAATTGCTGAATTTGATATTGATTTTCATATTATAATAAGTGCAATAGATAAGTAGATGCAGTATTTACAATTTTTGGAATCATAAGTAGTTTTTTGTGATAGTTTTTGTAAACTTCATGCTTTATTTTGCTTGAAACGTTTGAAATTGTTTTTAATTTTCATCATTAATTTATGAAATACTCCAAATTTTAAATAATTTGTAATATTAGGCTTTGATGAGCCTATATCTGGTTCAAGAGTACCAAATGTTTACAATCCTGTTTCTTGAACTTAAATGTCATGTAAATTAATTTGTAAGCCGTTCACAGGCAGGCGATATTATTTAAATTGCATTATTGTATTGTTTGAACAAAACAATACAACAAAAGAATAGTAACAAACAATTTTTCTGAATAAAATATTCTGTTCTAATCATAAATCTCAAGGATAGAATCAGTTGAATTCAATGGTGCGTGAGAAAATGTATTCATAGGATTTATCTGTGAATGTGAAGAAAGTTGGTGAAAAGTCTCCTATATATTGTCTTATGACGTCGAAATTTCAATTGTTTGTGTAACAAGTTTCGGTATCTAGATACCGATAATAAGCAATAAATGGATGAAGCAGCTGCTTCATTCATCTAATGCTACCGAGGCAATATTTATTCTTGATTTTTTTATTTAATCGACTTAAAGTTGACATTACCGGCGTTAATACGTTGAGTTACGCTAACTGATACATCGGTGTCGGGAATTTTTAAAGTCAAAGCTATAACACGAGAACTCGGTTCGTGGGAAGTTTAAAATTTCACAAGATGTCCTTCTTCAAAAGCCTTCTAAAGTAATAATCACCTCTTCCATCACTTAAAAAAAATACCAAAAGGACGCAAATTAAACATTCAAGAACATTTGGAAATATCATACCAGATACAATAAAGTAACTACAACCTCACAAACGTTAACCTGCCATTTCTATCTTGATTATAGTAATGCAGTTTCAACAACGGCTGCCTTAGTAAATTCTTGGTAAATTATTATCAATTTAATAGTTTTGTTGTATATTGAAGTTATTTTTTATTCATATACATTTCCTTTCTTGGGCTGTTGTAAATGTCATTAACAGGAACATTGAGCTCAACAGAACCTTGGTTTAAACATGAATATAAATACAGGTAGAGCTGAAAATGGAAGAGGAAAGACATGACACTGATTTTTACTGTCATGCAGAGCTTAAATGTTATTAGAATTTACAGTACCTATTCAAACTTTGCCATCAATACAAGATTTTATCTGAACCAAAACAAATTAGCAGAAAGGAATATTAAAAAAACTGAATAACGAAACTATTTTTTGGGAACGCTGTTGCCAAATGTATCACTAGTTCGTCTCCTCGTCAG
This sequence comes from Sympetrum striolatum, assembly GCA_947579665.1. Classification (NCBI taxonomy): domain Eukaryota; kingdom Metazoa; phylum Arthropoda; class Insecta; order Odonata; family Libellulidae; genus Sympetrum; species Sympetrum striolatum. Next base: position 84,095,669 of record OX388346.1, read on the forward strand.
ATGACTGCGGGGAGTCGTTCATAAATACCAATAGGTACCGCTCGCCTGGCAGCTTACTCATGAGGGGTTCGTTAGGTGTAGGGGAAGGAGTCGACTATAAATACGGCCCTAAGTTTCTCCACGCTTCTTAGTTTTTCCACCAGATGGCGTTGAATGCCAACTCTGGTGAAACATTTCCAAATCTTCTAGGTGTTTGGACCTTGGCCCCTAAACTAAACTTGGAATGTAAGTGAATTACCTCTATTTTTATAGTAAAATGGATAATTTTACCATTGTTTGTCTTTTATCTTCGCAGATGTGTCATGATTCTCTAAAATTGTGGTGCCAATTTTGTATAAACACAAGATTTTCAAAATTCCTCAAATACTTCATACCGTTACGCATCCTATAATACAGAAATTACCCTGATATTGGAAAAATGCATGCTACATATAAAGATGCGTATGAAGAATTAGCTATAACAAGATATTTTTGTTTAAACGCTGAGAAAATCATTAAATTTGATGATATTTAGCTCGGATGCTGCCTTGGGTGTTAATTACATATCATTTGTTAAAAATTTAAACAATAATTATACTCCTGTTTAATTCTTCACTGTGGGCAATTGATTCATCTACAAAATACATTAAACTGTATCATTCTACGATTTGTAGCTTTTTCGCCAGAAGTTCTTCAACACAAATCTAGCTGAAAAATTACCCAAAATTTCCGGTTTTCCCACTGCTCCTCATTAACAAATATATCTATCGTTCTCATAAGCCGTTTCTTTGTAGCTCTAATAAACATCTAAAACATGATACCGACTTTATTTTCTCACCTTTCATAGTATGTGACTTACAAGTGTTTTATATTGGAAGCTCATTTTCGCAGTAGTTAAATTTCCCATGCTTATGAGTGGAATAAATTTAACAATTGTTTTTGTTTGTACACAAGTTTATAACTGTTTGAAAGATAAACATTTTTTGTAGGTCACCAGTAAGGTATTAATGTCTATCGGTGCGTCTTTTAACTGTAAATGTGTCAAATAACGTTACTCCTCAGTAATAACATTGGAGTTAAATTTTTATATATATATGTACATATTATGCTATTCATGTAATATATCAACATGTATAAAACAACCCAGACTTTATTGGTAGTGCTATAGACATGAAATTTAGCACTTACCTTCCTTTGCAAAATCGATGAGATAAATATATCTGAAAGCCGGATATTTTTTTCCGGAACACGCAACAAAAACATAATGGCGGTTTTATTACCTTTTCCAAATGCAGACCTTTGGTTCTGGCTCCGTATCTTTTTAACTCTTATTCTGATCCTGAATTTGATCGATATATACCAGTTAGGGATAGATTCGTCTACATATCGAGCTCAACCGTATCGCTCTACGCCTCTTAGTTTTCCCACCAGATGGCATTGAAATCAAAATTTAGTGAAAAATCTCTCGATTTTCAAGGTTTTTGGACCTTGGCTCCTAAAGCTTTAGTGAAATGTGAAAGAAATACATCTGATGTTATAGGAATTGTTTAGTTTTATGGCTGTCTAACTTTTGTTTTCATATATATGTCTCTGTCCTCTTTTTTTGTGGTGCCAATTTTGCCTTTACGTAAACTTCTGAAATTTCCCAAATACCTCATACTGAAAGGCCTCGAATAATACAGTGCAGACCTTGATATTGGCCTTTCACATGCTACATAATATGACTCAAAACATTACATTCAGAGAACCGGATGTTTTTTACCAGAACCAGCAAAAAAAATTCAAAATGACAGTTTTACAATGTTTTTGAAATGGAGACCCTTGGTTAATGCTCCGCATATTATTGGCTTTCGTTTTGATCTTAGGTTGGAAGAAATCTTCACAAAAATGATAGAATCTTCTAAAAAACTAAATCAATTAAGTTTCTCCACGCTTCTTAGTTTTTTCACCAGATGGAGTTAAATACCAACTTTGGTGAAACATTTCCAAATCTTATAGGTGTTTGGACCTTGGCTCCTAAACTAAACGAGAAATATAAGTTAATTACGTCTGTTTTTATAGAAAAAGTATAAGTTTACCATTTTTTGTCTTTTATCTTCATAGATGTGTCATGATTTACTATAATTGTGGTGCCAATTTCGTATAAACACAGGACTTTCAAAATTTCTCAAATACTACATACAGTTACTTATCCTATAATACAGTGATGACCCTGATATTGGAAAAATGCATGCTACGTAATCAGATGCTTATGAAAATTTAGCGAAAAAAAGAAATTTTTGTTAATACACTGACAAAATTATTAATTTTGAAGATATTCAGCTCAGATGCCGCCTAAGGTGTTAATTGCATATGATTTGTAAAAAATGTAAACCATAATAATACTCCTGATTAATTCTTCATTATGGGCAATTGATTCATCTACAAAATACTTCAAACTGCATCATTCTACGATTTGTAGCTTTTTCGCCAGAAGTTCTTCCAAACAAAACTAGCCAAAAAATTACCCAAAATTTCCAGTTTTCCGACTGCTCCTCATAAACAAATATATCTATTGTTCTCAAACTTCGTTTCTCTTGTAGCTCAAATAATCATCTAAAATATGATAAAGACTTTATTCTCTCACCTTCCGTAGTTTGTGACTTACATTTATTTTACATTGGAAGAGCATTTCCGCAGTATTTAAATTTCCCATGCTTAGGAGTGGAATAAATTTAACAGTTTTTGTAGTGTTTACACAAGTTTATAACTGTTTGAAAGATAAATAGTTTTTGTAGGTCAAAAGTATAGTCTTAATGTCTGGCAGTGCGTCTTTTTTTTGTAAAAGTGTCAATTAACATTACTCCTCAGTAATATCATAGGAGTCAAATTTTAATATATATAAGTACATATAAAGCTTTTTGTGTAATATATCCAGATGTATACAAATACCCAGACATTATTGCTCGTGCTAGATACATGAAATTTTGCACCTATGTTCCTTGTCAAAATCGATCAGAGAAGAATATACAAAAACCGGAAATTTTTTACTGGAACATGACAAAAAAAACAAAATGGCGGTTTTTAACCTTTTCGAAATGTAGACCTTTGGTTTTCGCTCCGTATCTTTTTAATTCTGATTCGGATCTTGAAAATAATTGATATAAGTAGCTTGAAGATAGATTCGTCTACATAACGTGCTCAACCGAATATCTCTACGCCTCTTGGTTTTCCCACCAGATGGTGTTGAAAACCATATATAGTGAAAAATCTCTCAATATTCAATGTTTTTGGACCTTGGCACCTAAACTGATACTGAAATGTAAATATTATACATCTGATTTCACAGGAAAATTATAGTTGTACCGCAGTCTATCTTTTTTTCGTATATGTCTCATAATTCACTGTTTTTTTGGCGCAAATTATGCATTTGCATAAAATTTTCGAAATTTCTCAAATACCTCATACTGTAATTCCTCCAATAACACAGTGGCGACCTTGATATTTGCCTTTCACCTGCTATATAATATGACTCAAAATATAGAATTATGTAAAATTGATGTTCTTCTTCTGAAACTGCCCAAAAAAATTCAAAGTGGCGGTTTCTCGACTATTTAAAAATGCAAACCTATGGTTCCCACTATGTATCTTTTGGCTTTCCTTTCGATCTTAGCTTTAAAGAAATAATCACAAAAGGGATAGAATCTTCTACAAAACTAAATCAATTAAGTTTCTCCACGCTTCTTAGTTTTTCCACCAGATGGCGTTGAATGCCAACTCTGGTGAAACATTTCTAAATCTTCTAGGTGTTTGGACCTTGGCCCCTAAACTTAACTTGGAATGTAAGTGAATTACCTCTGTTTTTATAGTAAAAAGGATAATTTTACCGTTGCTTGTCTTTTATCTTCGCAGATGTGTCATGATTCTCTAAAATTGTGGTGCCAATTTTGTATAAACACAAGATTTTCAAAATTCCTCAAATCCTACATACGGTTACGTATCCTATGATACAGAAATGACCCTGATATAGGAAAAATGCAAGCTACATATAAAGATGCTTATGAAGAATTAGCGATAACAAGAAATTTTTGTTTAAATGCTGAGAAAATCATTAAATTTGATGATATTTAGCTCGGATGCTGCCTTGGGTGTTAATTGCATATCATTTGTTAAAAATTTAAACAAAAATTATACTCCTGTTTAATTCTTCACTGTGGGCAATTGATTCATCTACAAAATACATTAAACTGCATCATTCTACAATTTGTAGCTTTTTCGCCAGAAGTTCTTCAACACAAATCTAGCTGAAAAATTACCCAAAATTTCCGGTTTTCCCACTGCTCCTCATTAACAAATATATCTATCGTTCTCATAAGCCGTTTCTTTGTAGCTCAAATAAACATCTAAAACATGATACAGACTTTATTTTCTCACCTTTCATAGTATGTGACTTACAAGTGTTTTATATTGGAAGCTCATTTTCGCAGTATTTAAATTCCCCATGCTTATGAGTGGAATAAATTTAACAATTGTTTTTGTTTGTACACAAGTTTATAACTGTTTGAAAGATAAACATTTTTTGTAGGTCACCAGTAAAGTATTAATGTCTATCGGTGCGTCTTTTATTTGTAAAATTGTCAAATAACGTTACTCCTCAGTAATAACATTGGAGTTAAATTTTTATATATATAAGTACATATAATGCTAATCATGTAATATATCTACATGTATAGAACAACCCAGACATTATTTGTAGTGCTATAGACATGAAATTTAGCACTTACCTTCCTTTGCAAAATCGATCAGATAAATATATCCGAAAGCCGGAAATTTCTTTCCGGAACACGCAACAAAAACATAATGGCGGTTTTATTACCTTTTCGAAATGCAGACCTTTGGTTTTGGCTCCGTATCTTTTTAACTCTTATTCTGATCCTGAATCTGATCGATATATACCACTTAGTGATAGATTCGTCTACATATCGAGCTCAACCGTATCTCTCTACGCCTCTTAGTTTTCCCACCAGATGGCATTGAAATCAAAATTTAGTGAAAAATCTCTCGATTTTCAAGGTTTTTGGACCTTGGTTCCTACAGCTTTAGTGAAATGTGAAAGAAATACATCTGATGTTATAGGAATTGTTTAGTTTTATGGCTGTCTAACTTTTGTTTTCATATATATGTCTCTGTCCTCTTTTTTCGTGGCGCCAATTTTACATTTACGTAAACTTCTGAAATTTCCCAAATACCTCATACTGAAACGCCTCGAAAAATACAGTGCCGACCTTGATATTGGCCTTTCACAAGCTACATAATATGACTCAAAACATTACATTCAGAGAACCGAATGTTTTTTACCAGAACCAGCACAAAAAAATTCAAAATGATGGTTTTACAATGTTTTTGAAATGGAGACCCTTGGTTCATGCTCCGCATCTTATTGGCTTTCGTTTTGATCTTAGGTTGAAAGAAATCTTCACAAAATGATAGAATCTTCTACAAAACTAAATCAATTAAGTTTCTCCATGCTTCTTAGTTTTTTCACCAGATGGAGTTAAATACCAACTTTGGTCATTTCCAAATCTTATAGGTTTTTGGACCTTGGCTCCTAAACTAAACGAGAAATATAATTTAATTACGTCTGTTTTTATAGAAAAAGTATAAGTTTACCATTTTTTGTCTTTTATCTTCATAGATGTGTCATGATTTACTACAATTGTGGTGCCAATTTCATATAAACATAGGACTTTCAAAATTTCTCCAATACTACATACAATTACTTATCCTATAATACAGTAATGAAACTGATAATGGAAAAATGCATGCTACATAATAAGATTCTTATGAAAAATTAGCGAAAAAAAGAAATTTTTGTTTATACGCTGACATAATTATTAAATTTGAAGATATTTAGCTCAGATGCCGCCTTAGGTGTTAATTGCATATGATTTGTAAATAATGTAAACCATTATAATACTCCTGATTAATTTTTCATTATGGGCAATTGATTCATCTACAAAATAAATTAAACTGCATCATTCTACGATTTGTAGCTTTTCACCAGAAGTTCTTCAACACAAATCTAGCTGAAAAATTACCCAAAATTTCCGGTTTTCCCACTGCTCCTCATAAACAAATATATCTATCGTTCTCATAAGCCGTTTCTTTGTAGCTCAAATAATCATCTAAAACATGATACAGACTTTATTTTCTCACCTTTCATAGTTCGTGACTTACAAGTGTTTTATATTGGAAGCTCATTTTCGCAGTATTTAAATTTCCCATGCTTATGAGTGGAATAAATTTAACAATTGTTTTTGTTTTATACACAAGTTTATAACTGTTTGAAAGATAATCATTTTTTGTAGGTCACCAGTAAAGTATTAATGTCTATCGGTGCGTCTTTTAACTGTAAATGTGTCAAATAACGTTACTCCTCAGTAATAACATTGGAGTCAAATTTTTATATATATATGTACATATAATGCTATTCATGTAATATATCAACATGTATAGAACAACCCAGACTTTATTGGTAGTGCTATAGACATGAAATTTAGCACTTACCTTCCTTTGCAAAATCGATGAGATAAATATATCCGAAAGCCGGAAATTTTTTTCCGGAACACGCAACAAAAACATAATGGCGGTTTTATTACCTTTTCCAAATGCAGACCTTTGGTTCTGGCTCCGTATCTTTTTAACTCTTATTCTGATCCTGAATCTGATCGATATATACCACTTAGGGATAGATTCGTCTACATATCGAGTTCAACCGTATCTCTCTACGCCTCTTAGTTTTCCCACCAGATGGCATTGAAATCAAAATTTAGTGAAAAATCTCTCGATTTTCAAGGTTTTTGGACCTTGGCTCCTAAAGCTTTAGTGAAATGTGAAAGAAATACATCTGATGTTATAGGAATTGTATAGTTTTATGGCTGTCTAACTTTTGTTTTCATATATATGTCTCTGTCCTCTTTTTTCGTGGCGCCAATTTTGCCTTTACGTAAAAATTTGAAATTTCTCAAATATCTCATACTGTAACGCCTCCAATAATACAGTGCAGACCTTGATATTGGCCTTTCAATTGCTACATAATATGACTCAAAACATTACATTCAGAGAACCGGATGTTTTTTACCAGAACCTGCACAAACAAATTCAAAATGACGGTTTCACAATGTTTTTTAAATGGAGACCCTTGGTTCATGCTCCGCATCTTATTGGCTTTCGTTTTGATCTTAGGTTGAAAGAAATCTTCACAAAAATGATAGAATCTTCTAGAAAACTAAATCAATTAAGTTTCTCCATGCTTCTTAGTTTTCCCACCAGATGGAGTTAAATACCAACTTTGGTGAAACATTTCCAAATCTTATAGGTGTTTGGACCTTGGATCCTAAACTAAACGTGGAATGTAAGTTAATTACGTCTGTTTTTATAGAAAAAATGTAAGTTTACCATTGTTTGTCTTTTGTCTTCGTAGATGTGCCATGATTCACTATAATTGTGGTGCCAATTTCGTATAAACACAGGACTTTCAAAGTTTCTCATATACTACCTACAGTTACTTATCCTATAATACAGTGATGACCCTGATATTGGAAAAATGCATGCTACATAATAAGATGCTTATGAAAAATTAGCGAAAAAAAGAAATTTTTGTTAATACACTGACAAAATTATTAAATTTGAAGATATTTAGCTCGGATGCCGCCTAAGGTGTTAATTGCATATGATTTGTAAAAAATGTAAACCATAATAATACTCCTGATTAATTCTTCATTATGGGCAATTGATTCATCTACAAAATACATCAAACTGCATCATTCTACGATTTGTAGCTTTTTTGCCAGAAGTTCTTCCACACAAAACTAGCCAAAAAATAACCCAAAATTTCCAGTTTTCCGACTGCTCCTCATAAACAAATATATCTATTGTTCTCAAACTTCGTTTCTCTTGTAGCTCAAATAATCATCTAAAATATGATACAGACTTTATTCTCTCACCTTCCGTAGTTTGTGACTTACATTTATTTTACATTGGAAGATCATTATAGCAGTATTTAAATTTCCCATGCTTAGGAGTGGAATAAATTTAACAGTTTTTGTAGTGATTACACAAGTTTATAACTGTTTGAAAGATAAATAGTTTTTGTAGGTCAACAGTAAAGTCTTAATGTCTGGCAGTGCGTCTTTTTTTTGTAAAAGTGTCAATTAACGTTACTCCTCAGTAATAACATTGGAGTCAAATTTTAATATATATAAGTACATATTAAGCTTTTTGTGTAATATATCCAGATGTATACAAATACCCAGACATTATTGCTCGTGCTAGATACTTGAAATTTTGTACCTATGTTCCTTGGCAAAATCGATCAGAGAAGAATATACAAAAACCGGAAATTTTTTACCGGAACATGACAAAAAAACAAAATGGCGGTTTTTAACCTTTTCGAAATGTAGACCTTTGGTTTTCGCTCCGTATCTTTATAATTCTGATTTGGATCTTGAAAATAATTGATATAAGTAGCTTGAGGATAGATTCGTCTACATAACGTGCTCAACCGAATCTCTCTACGCCTCTTGGTTTTCCCACCAGATGGTGTTGAAAACCAAATATAGTGAAAAATCTCTCAATATTCAATGTTTTTGGACCTTGGCACCTAAACTGATACTGAAATGTAAATATTATACATCTGATTTCACAAGAAAATTATAGTTGTACCGCAGTTTATCTTTTTTTCGTATATGTCTCATAATTCACTGTTTTTTTGGCGCAAATTATGCATTTGCATAAAATTTTCGAAATTTCTCAAATACCTCATACTGTAATTCCTCCAATAACACAGTGGCGACCTTGATATTTGCCTTTCACCTGCTATATAATATGACTCAAAATATAGAATTATGTAAAATTGATGTTCTTCTTCTGAAACTGCCCAAAAAAATTCAAAGTGGCGGTTTCTCGACTATTTAAAAATGCAAACCTATGGTTCCCACTATGTATCTTTTGGCTTTCGTTTCGATCTTAGGTTTAAAGAAATATTCACAAAAGGGATAGAATCTTCTACAAAACTAAATCAATTAAGTTTCTCCACGCTTCTTAGTTTTTCCACCAGATGGCGTTGAATGCCAACTCTGGTGAAACATTTCTAAATCTTCTAGGTGTTTGGACCTTGGCCCCTAAACTTAACTTGGAATGTAAGTGAATTACCTCTGTTTTTATAGTAAAAAGGATAATTTTACCGTTGCTTGTCTTTTATCTTCGCAGATGTGTCATGATTCTCTAAAATTGTGGTGCCAATTTTGTATAAACACAAGATTTTCAAAATTCCTCAAATCCTACATACCGTTACGTATCCTATGATGCAAAAATCACCCTGATATAGGAAAAATGCATGCTACATATAAAGATGCTTATGAAGAATTAGCGATATCAAGAAATTTTTGTTTAAATGCTGAGAAAATCATTAAATTTGATGATATTTAGCTCGGATTCTGCCTTGGGTATTAATTGCATATCATTTGTTAAAAATTTAAACAAAAATTATACTCCTGTTTAATTCTTCACTGTGGGCAATTGATTCATCTACAAAATACATTAAACTGCATCATTCTACAATTTGTAGCTTTTTCGCCAGAAGTTCTTCAACACAAATCTAGCTGAAAAATTACCCAAAATTTCCGGTTTTCCCACTGCTCCTCATTAACAAATATATCTATCGTTCTCATAAGCCGTTTCTTTGTAGCTCAAATAAACATCTAAAACATGATACAGACTTTATTTTCTCACCTTTCATAGTTCGTGACTTACAAGTGTTTTATATTGGAAGCTCATTTTCGCAGTATTTAAATTTCCCATGCTTATGAGTGGAATAAATTTAACAATTGTTTTTGTTTGTACACAAGTTTATAACTGTTTGAAAGATATACATTTTTTGTAGGTCACCAGTAAAGTATTAATGTCTATCGGTGCGTCTTTTATTTGTAAAAGTGACAAATAACGTTACTCCTCAGTAATAACATTGGAGTCAAATTTTTATATATATAAGTACATATTATGCTCTTCATGTAATATATCTACATGTATAGAACAACCCAGACATTATTGGTAGGGCTATAGACATGAAATTTAGCACTTACCTTCCTTTGCAAAATTGATCAGATAAATATATCCGAAATCCGGAAATTTTTTTCCCGAACACGCAACAAAAACATAATGGCGGTTTTATTACCTTTTCGAAATGCAGACCTTTGGTTTTGGCTCAGTATCTTTTTTTCTCTTATTCTGATCCTGAATCTGATCGATATATGCCACTTAGGGATAGATTCGTCTACATATCGAGCTCAACCGTATCTCTCTACACCTCTTAGTTTTCCCACCAGATGGCATTTAAATCAAAATTTAGTGATAAATCTCTCGATTTTCAAGGTTTTTGGACCTTGGCTCCTAAAGCTGAAATGTGAAAGAAATGCATCTGATGTTATAGGAATTGTTTAGTTTTATGACTGTCTAACTTTTGTTTTCATATATATGTCTCTGTCCTCTTTTTTCGTGGCGCCAATTTTGCATTTACGTAAACTTTTGAAATTTCTCAAATACCTCATACTGTAACGCCTCCAATAATACAGTGCAGACCTTGATATTGGCCTTTCACATGCTACATAATATGACTCAAAACATTACATACAGAGAACCAGATGTTTTTTACCAGAACCAGCACAAAAAAATTCAAAATGATTGTTTTACAATGTTTTTGAAATGGAGACCCTTGGTTCATGCTCCGCATCTTATTGGCTTTCGTTTTGATCTTAGGTTGAAAGAAATCTTCACAAAAATGATAGAATCTTCTACAAAACTAAATCAATTAAGTTTCTCCAGGCTTCTTAGTTTTTTCACCAGATGGAGTTAAATACCAACTTTGGTCATTTCCAAATCTTATAGGTTTTTGGACCTTGGCTCCTAAACTAAACGAGAAATATAAGTTAATTACGTCTGTTTTTATAGAAAAAGTATAAGTTTACCATTTTTTGTCTTTTATCTTCATAGATGTGTCTTGATTCACTATAATTGTGGTGCCAATTTCGTATAAACACAGGACTTTCAAAATTTCTCAAATACTACATACAATTACTTATCCTATAATACAGTAATGAACCTGATAATGGAAAAATGCATGCTACATAACAAGATTCTTATGAAAAATTAGCGAAAAAATGAAATTTTTGTTTATACGCTGACATAATTATTAAATTTGAAGATATTTAGCTCAGATGCCGCCTTAGGTGTTAATTGCATATGATTTGTAAAAAATGTAAACCATTATAATACTCCTGATTAATTTTTCATTATGGGCAATTGATTCATCTACAAAATAAATTAAACTGGATCATTCTACGATTTGTAGCTTTTCACCAGAAGTTCTTCAACACAAATCTAGCTGAAAAATTACCCAAAATTTCCGGTTTTCCCACTGCTCCTCATTAACAAATATATCTATCGTTCTCATAAGCCGTTTCTTTGTAGCTCAAATAAACATCTAAAACATGATACAGACTTTATTTTCTCAACTTTCATAGTTCGTGACTTACAAGTGTTTTATATTGGAAGCTCATTTTCGCAGTATTTAAATTTCCCATGCTTATGAGTGGAATAAATTTAACAATTGTTTTTGTTTGTACACAAGTTTATAACTGTTTGAAAGATAAACATTTTTTGTAGGTCACCAGTAAAGTATTAATGTCTATCGGTGCGTCTTTTAACTGTAAATGTGTCAAATAACGTTACTCCTCAGTAATAACATTGGAGTCAAATTTTTATATATAATTGTACATATAATGCTATTCATGTAATATATCAACATGTATAGAACAACCCAGACTTTATTGGTAGTGCTATAGACATGAAATTTAGCACTTACCTTCCTTTGCAAAATCGATGAGATAAATATATCCGAAAGCCGGAAATTTTTTTCCGGAACACGCAACAAAAACATAATGGCGGTTTTATTACCTTTTCCAAATGCAGACCTTTGGTTCTGGCTCCGTATCTTTTTAATTCTTATTCTGATCCTGAATCTGATAGATATATACCACTTAGGGATAGATTCGTCTACATATCGAGCTCAACCGTATCTCTCTACGCCTCTTAGTTTTCCCACCAGATGGCATTGAAATCAAAATTTAGTGAAAAATCTCTCGATTTTCAAGGTTTTTGGACCTTGGCTCCTAAAGCTTTAGTGAAATGTGAAAGAAATACATCTGATGTTATAGGAATTGTATAGTTTTATGGCTGTCTAACTTTTGTTTTCATATATATGTCTCTGTCCTCTTTTTTCGTGGCGCCAATTTTGCCTTTACGTAAAAATTTGAAATTTCTCAAATACCTCATACTGTAACGCCTCCAATAATACATTGCAGACCTTGATATTGGCCTTTCAATTGCTACATAATATGACTCAAAACATTACATTCAGAGAACCGGATGTTTTTTACCAGAACCTGCACAAACAAATTCAAAATGACGGTTTCACAATGTTTTTTAAATGGAGACCCTTGGTTCATGCTCCGCATCTTATTGGCTTTCGTTTTGATCTTAGGTTGAAAGAAATCTTCACAAAAATGATAGAATCTTCTACAAAATGGCGCAATACTTCTTGGCGCAAATTATGCATTTGCATAAAATTTTCGAAATTTCTCAAATACCTCATACTGTAATTCCTCCAATAACACAGTGGCGACCTTGATATTTGCCTTTCACATGCTATATAATATGACTCAAAATATAGAATTATGTAAAATTGATGTTCTTCTCCTGAAACTGCCCAAAAAAATTCAAAGTGGCGGTTTCTCGACTATTTAAAAATGCAAACCTATGGTTCCCACTATGTATCTTTTGGCTTTCGTTTCGATCTTAGGTTTAAAGAAAAATTCACAAAAGGGATAGAATCTTCTACAAAACTAAATCAATTAAGTTTCTCCACGCTTCTTAGTTTTTCCACCAGATGGCGTTGAATGCCAACTCTGGTGAAACATTTCCAAATCTTCTTGGTGTTTGGACCTTTGCTCCTAAACTAAACGTGAACGTAAGTGACTTACGCCTGTTTTTATAGAAAATGTATAGTTTTGCAGTTGTTTTTCCTTTGTCTTCTTAGATATGTCATTGTTCTTTAAAATTTTGGCGCCAATTTCGTATAAACAGAAGATTTTCAAAATTTCTCAAATACTACATACCGTTACGCATCTCATAATATAGTAATGACCCTTATATTGGCCAAACACATGCTACATAATAGGGTGCTTACTAAAAATTAGCTAAAACAAGAAATATTTGTATTGACGATGACGAAAAAAAAATAAAATTGGTTTACATTTAGCTAGGATGCAGCCTAGGGTGTGAATTTCATCTGATTTGTAAAACTTTTAAACAATAATACAAACTCCTGATTGATTTTTTGTTAGGGCCAACTGATTCATCTACAAGATACATTAATCAGGTAATTCTACGCTTTGTAGCTTTCTCGCCAGAGGTCCTTCAACACATAAATTGGTGAAAATTACCCAAAATTTCCGTTTTTCCGACTGTTGCTCATAAAAAAAATTAATCTATTGTTCTCAAATGTGGTTTCTCTGGTAGCTCAAGGATGCATCTAACCTAATCATGCATAATGCATGATATAGACTTTATGTTCTTACTTTTCGTAGTTTGTGACTTACATGTTTTCTACTTCGGAAGTGTTTTTCTGCTGTCTTTTGAATTTCCCGCGCTAAACAGGGGAGTTAATTCAACAATTATGGTTGTGTTTACACAAATTTTATATCAGCATGAGAGATGAATGATTTTTGTAGGTCAGAATTACAGTCTCAATGCCTGGCGGTTTTTCCTTTTTGTAAAATTGTCAATTAAGGTGACTCCTCAGTAATAAATTTAGAGTCCAATAGAATTAGATACAGCGATTTGCAGCGGGTTTCGCTCAACGCCGAAATTATCAAGTGGAACACCAGTACACCGACTCCTCCTCCACTGTAAAGAACATTGACTAATGAAGAGATAAAGCAGTATATGAGCAATGACTTCAAGCCAGTTATGAGAGTAGATGCTTTCCCATGCCATACACCGGCAGTTTAAAGATGCGTTAAGCTAGTGACCGAAGCTTCAAGTAAAGTATGTGGACACAGTTCCAGAAACGGCTATATTACAACCACATTACCGTCACACTCAGAGATGCCAACGTCTTCACACAAATCCGAATTTCGTTGTTTATCGATAGATAAAGACTAGAAAGGAAACATAAGGAGAGAGAAAGCGAAATAAATACGTACATTTTGTAAATAACACACCCTACATTGGATAGTTGATTGGGTAGGGTGTGGGTGGAACTCGAAGTGCAGCCACCTCTCTGTGGTGAGTTCTGGGTCGTTTTGTTAACAAAATGAGCGAAGATCTGCACCAAAAATTGAATATTGAAACAAAAAATTGCCAAATATTTACCATTAGAAAATTTCTAAATTATCTGAAAGGAAACCGCCTCGCCTCTGTGTCCAGGTAGGCTACTCTGCTGTTTTTGACGAAGCTGCGCGACCGAATTCCACTTGAATATCAAAGTTTATATTATATGCTTGGATTAAAATATATTATTGTTATTATTTATTATCCAATTATCATTGTAATAAAATTAAACTATAGCATCTCTAAAGGTCGTATGATTAAAATGTACTAAACTGTCAAACTTTGGAATTTTGTAAAAAACTACTCATTTTACTCATTTTGTACTATGTTGCGCGACCGGAAGATATGAAATAAATGTAAAATAAGTGCATATAAATTGATTTCACATACTTTTAGTAGTTAATTCATTGTATAGGAACGCAATTAAAACTATCTGGCATGTTTAAAAAAAATTACGAAATATTAAGGTTTTTCACAATTTTTTGCCAACTTCTATGGCATTGCGCGACCGGAAGACAAATTTATAAAAAATAATAATTAGTGCTTTTTTCATTTCTATACTAATCGCAACTTTTCCGCACTATAGCGATCTGAAATAAAAAAGGGTTTTTTTCGAACCACTCTAATATATGGTCATGGTCTATTGAAAACATAAATGACTTTCACGATAATTATCCTGAGTTCGATGCTAGGACGATGCAAATATCTGCCTTTTAAAATACATGGGAGTTGTTTTTCATGATTTTTTTGATGCACTTATCGAATTGATAGAAAGTTCTTGCTTGGCTAGAAGATGTATGGTAATAATTGCTTTAAGAAAAAATATAGATAATACGGAACTGTACCTGGGTTCGATGCCAGAGCACAATAACTTTTCTTTCATAAGGAATATAAGGGAGAAGTAGGACGTCGTTTGAGGCAGTTGCAACCAATATTTCTGCTTGAATTTGCATACGTTGTTAGAGATGGTGATTATCTGTTGTGCTACATAGAAAGTATCGCCAGAAAGACCCGGGTTCGATGCCAGGTGGTAAATATATTCCCCATATATAATACATTGGAGTAGCATTTCATTATTTTTTTGATGCATTTATCGATATGATAGGAAGTTCCTGCTTAGGTAGAAGCTATATATTAAGGCTTTGTTTATGAAAATAATTAGATATGACCATGCTGTTTTTGGGTTCGATGCCAGAGCACATTACAAATTCTCACATAAGGAATATATGGGAAAAGTAGGACGTCATTTGAGGCAGTTGCAGCCAATATTTCTGCTTGAATTTTCACACATAGTTAGAGATGGTGATCCTCTGTTGTACTGCATAGTAAGCATATCCAGGAAGACCCGGATTCGATACCGGACGGATAAATTGCTGCGAATTTTAAGACTATTTTCAATACTTTTTTTTCTTTTGAGGACCCTCTCGAAATAATGCCGACTTGAAATTAGTGTTATCAATATGCTTGCAGTATTCAAGCAACATTTTACTCGTAAATATATAAGTATAATCCTTGATTACATTTGTTAGGCCGAACAAGGTGGAACAACAACAACAAACAACAAAAAATGATTTTAATCTACGACCGGTTTCTGTTACATCCCATCATCGATATCAATGGTTCAAGTATAACTATGGGAGAAGAATAAGATGCATTTTTTAAGTAACTTACTTAAGAAGTGAAACTATTTATTTTCTAACTTCCTTATAAATTGTAATATTTTCCTATAAATTTATATGGGTCAATGTAATGTATCATGTATGTATGTATCATCTTTATCTTTTAACAAGGACCGGAATGATCACCGACATAATTCATCTCTCTACGTCACATTACGCCCTCTCGGCACTCAGCTTTTCGCAGGGTAAACGAGCTAAGGGCTTAAAAGGGTTCGCCGGTTTTTACGTGCGCATCTGCGTAAAGGTGGGAATGTCTTCCTCGAAAGCACGGTCAGCATCCGCGCCACTGCGGAGCGTGAGAAGTTTTCCACTTCCATCGCGTCCTTACCATCTATCTCGACTGCCCCTTATCTCCGCCCCCACCACATCCGATTCCCAAGCTATCTATTCCATAAATGTTATCTAAGGTCCGTATCGTGCCTAACACCGCACTGCGGATTACGCCCCACCGCCTTTCTCCGTCTCTTTCACCTTGCCCTACCTTCTCTCGTGTATCATTCCGTAAACCCCCTCCTTGAGTTAGAAGTCGATGCAATTTTAATCCTATTTTTCCCGAGGGTGGGCTCGACCTTGACACTGCAGTTCTGCCTTTGATTTCAAGGCCCGAAGATTGAGGAATGGGTGCCGTCTTTGTCACTTCCAATTCTTACTGTCGCGCTAAGCCGTTTCTCGGAGCCTGTCGAATCGAAGTTGCTTACAATTTTTCTCTCTTCGATATCTGGGTTTCAGCTTTTTATGGGTGACGTAGTGGAGGTTTTGCGGTAGGAAAGAAATGGGCAACAGAATTCGAAAGCGATACGTTTTCCAAGGGCCTATCATCGATTCTCGATTTGTCCATGAGCCTTCTTGGAGTCGCCTTAGGAAGGAAAAGGGGTTTATGAAAGTGCAGGAGGAACGTGTTGATCTTGTAATCTATCTGGTGTAGAATTCTGTATTTTTTTGCAATCATCTGTGCATTACTACTTGGTACCACATGTCTATTTAAGATCTACAGATATCTTAAAATTCTCGTTTATTCAGAGGAGGGTCTGAAATTTGATACAATGGTTTCGGATTCGTTGATTGTTTAGAGTATGTGTAGGTTTTGGTCCAGGATTATCTCATTTTTTAGGAAGGGTCCCGGTCAGTTTTACACTTTGTCAGGATTTGAATGAAAAAATCCGATTACGGAAAGACGGGGGCTACGAATATCGAAGCGGAAAGGGTCAAAGGACTGGAATTGTATGACTTGGTGATTTTACGTGAACACCGAAGAAGGGTTGCAACTTCTAAAAATTGGATAAGACAATGTTTAAAAGCAACGTTCCGGTTTTGTCCCGGTTTCGCTAATTTCCAAAAGTAGCATGCCCCGCTTTTTGCTATCAAAATGCACTGAGATGTATTGTAATGCTAAATTAACAATCAGTGAGAAAAATGGAAATAAAAATTGTCCACCTTATTCGTAAAATATTCGTTTACACATAAGGGAGTAAGGGGTAAAAAGTTACATCCAATGAAATTTCCTCTTGGAAATGTATGTACAATAAATATCACGATATTTAACTGTGTGATTCCAATAAAGCAGTTCTTCGCGCAGCCTGCATATACCTATAGCGGAAAGTTAAATTTGCCTTCCAGCCATGATATAGCCAACCACAAATCTCAAACTGTCATTAATCCCAATTAGTTTTTATTCTTTTATATTCAATAACATTTATAGAAGTAGTTCTAAAAGCAAGGCTCGTAAACTTCAAAGCAGGTTAAAAGCAATTAATTTCGTTAATATACTAATTTTCTTTTCTGTCATTCGATTGTCCAATGCCACCGGACTATTAGTCCACCTATAGCATTTTCTAATAATAATACGTTTTTTTAGGTTTCACACTGACGCACTCAAATTAAGAAAGAAAAGTCAGACTTTATTTGCTAAGTAATTGAATATGCTGTTGTACATTCACAATTTTCATGCATTTATACTAAAAAAATTAGAAATCTTGAATCGTTCTATTCGAGAAATATAAATTAATCCTTAAGCCTGTAACGACTATGTAAGCACGACTGTGGTTCATTTAGGTCTAACGTAGAACACATCTGATATAAAATTTTATTTACTACTCTTTTAGTTAAATACTCTTTTAGATTGGTTGAAATAAATTCTAAGAACTTGTATTTGTAAAGTAGCAATACCCGGAAATCAACCTCCCATCACTCAATTCAGTATTTTTATCCTTTTACGTTCGCCCTTGTAACCTATTTATAGCGGAGGCAGGTGATAACAGAATCGCATTCCCGCGGCTGCGTATTTTTTTAACTTCCCTTTTATTCCACATATTGATTCATAAATATTGACAGTACCTCCGTTGTTAATTCAGCTCGGGTTATTTTTGTGTTTGGATGAAGCAACGCGGAAAATTAACCCAGTTTATCGATTAAACAGCATCAATAGCGGGATTTGATTGTCTGCTTTATTTTTCGAGTGTCGAGTGAAAAAGGTCTCCTGAGGCCGCTATTTTGCAAAGCGTATTCCATTGTTTGTTTTCGGCCGTATAACCTTGTTAATAATAAAGCCCTCTTCTTTAGCCATCTCGGGCTTTTATACATTTTTAAATCCACACTTTTATGAATGCGTTTTAATTTTTTAGCGGAGAGCATTATCTCTGGGGAGTTCATACAGTTCAGTTTAAACGAATTATCTTTTCCACGGTCTAAATTTGCAGGATTTTTCGAGAAACGAATATTGGAGATTAGGATGTTTCCGTTCTCAACTCACATCGATAGGAAATATCAAGAATTATTTGCTGGAGGCTTCATAATAAAGGATATTAAGAGAGCTTAGATGTATTTATTTTTGGATTAGGCCTTTATTAATTTGTTACAGTATATCTTTCCGGAAGTAATTACAGGCTTAAGTTAAAGTTTTACATGTATCGTTCTTTTGGTTTTGTAGGGGTTTATCGTAAATCTTTTCAGAATGCCCTTTTAGCGAAATGATAAACATGCTTTCTCAAAAGGCGGTTTCATTAAGAAACTTTTTAATAATACACTTACCCGAGTTCATTTACGGCCTACTACCTTGATATTTATAAATACATAATTTATACCTCGTGCTGCACACAAGTTGATGAGCAAAATAATAATAATACTAATAAATGGCCTTTATTCGGGCGAGATTGAGACTAGAAAGTCTCTTCTTACACCTAACCCATCGTCATATGCGAAACAGAAAGAAAGAGATAGTTTGCAAAAATACACGAAGAAAACTAACGTGTGGATTTAAAGAAACCTAAGCTGAGGCTCAGGAAAAAATTCAACTGCAGGAAAACACTCGCAGAAAGAGGAATGTGAAAAACCTGCGAAACCTACGGATAGAAAACTATATATTGTGATGAAGGAGAATAAAAAGAATTGTGAAAGACAAGCAGAGAAGAGATAACAATTTTGCGAAAGAGATAGGGGAAAAATACACATTCACTACAAGCAATCAAATCAAATAAAATATCTTCACAAATGACACTAATTCTAAATTTAAAGAAATGTTGCATAAAACACATAAGACACATACAAGACAAAATACGTAGAGTATACTTTGAAAAAGGCTCTATTTTAGTGGTAAAGAGGAAATGCTCGAGATGAATGGCTCACAAACTTACAAATCATTGGAAGATGAAACGTCTTATGTAACGTATCAATCTTTAATCTAGAATTAAAATTGTTAACCGTAAACTATATTCAAATCTATATATGTAAATCTAAATCTATTATATTCTATTATTCTAAATCTGTAGCTGGGTTGATTGACTCAAACATTATGTTTATATTTAAATGCTTTCCGTTATTAATGAATTCTTTCATAATTGCTTTTTTCAGTTCATGAGGCTAGAATTTTAGAATTTAAAAACATTGAGGCCATTCTCAACATGATCTGCTACCCCATTTTTTTTGCTTTACCTCGTAAAACATTCTGCTTGAAAGACCAATTTTAACCCTTTGAAACTCAATTAGGTATTTCACTGATAACCTATTCACATTATAATCATGATTTCACTCGTTTTGAAGGTAAGGTTACTCACAATTTCCACTGGTATAAAAAGTCGTTTACACGTTTACCTCATAGGATTTTTTACTCACTTTCAATTTTTATGAATCTCTTTCTTAGCGAAGGGATTAATCAAAATTGTGAGGAAAATACAAATCAGTATCATTGCTGTAGCCAAGAGAAGCTGCTTTATCTCTAACGCAGAGTCACTAGTAAATTAGGGAATTTCAAAATCGTTGCTGCTGAAGCTCTAGAATACTACATGGTTAGTTTGCAATATTGCTTTACTATATGCTCGTAATTTTTCTCCATGATCTCTAACCTTTGTAATGGAAACTTGCATTCATTCTAGTCTCAGAAGGATTTCCTATAGATGGAGGGCATACTGCAGTCATACTAAAATTTCGTGTTACCACCATCTCTGATTACATTTTGAAATATCGTTTCAAAGGATTGTAATCACTACTTGACTCTTTGTCATTTGATACGAGAAACGTACAGCATAGAGCAAAATATCACTCGAGGCAGCTGTGAGTAACTGAATGCCTCTAAGCGTTCCGAAGTGCTTCAGGAACATTAACGATCAAGTTCTCGACAACTGCAGTGAATTCTTTATTTCTATGTTCTCATGCAGCATGATTATACTCAAACAATGCTGAGAACTATTAATGATTAAAAGAAGCAAGATCTATGAATTATCTCATTATTTTCTCTCACATTTAAATATTTGATTTTATTAGTTTCTGAATGAATGAAATTCAAGCTAACTTTTTGAAAGAGTGCTAATTTGATGTAAGGTTAGAAAAAGGGTTAAGGTAACTTTGCACACAAGGGCGTGCACCCAGGAAAATTACCAAGGAAAGACCGACTTGAAAAAAGTCCAAAGTATGAGATTCTTGAATTAGCGTAAATACTTAACTTCGTCGATGTTCTTTGTTAAAAAAACTTTGTGGACTTTCAAGTGTTTCAATCTGTTTAGTTGTGATTTTTGTGTCTAAAGATGTATGTAGCATTCATTGTCTATGTAATCGAAAGTAATGATAGGGTATAGTCCTAATTCTTAGTTAGTTCTCGGGGATTCTTGCAGATTTACCCTAGAAGAGCTGGTTGCTCGTTATGACGAATGAATTTTGCAGAAAATGACCGTGCATTTGTTTTAGCATCGCTGTCAGAATTTCGGGGGAAGTTGATTTTAATAATCCTGTATGAAAGTATTGGAAATGTTTCTACTGCAAAAGTGTTCCAGGTCATATTATTATACCAGTATAAGCTTGGAAACTTCTCGTTGGTTTTTAGTGCATTACATACAAGTATTAAAATGGTTGAAGATGCGACTTAAATTCTTATCTAAATAAGTAAGACTTATTAGGAAAAGTATGTATATGGATTACAGCTGATGTTAATTATCAGTATTATTGTTATCAATCAGGGAATTAGCGAATTTTTTGTATAAGTAACCACAGCTTATTATTTCACTTTGAAGAAGTGAACTGAATTAGAAATAATACCAACATTGATTGTATGTTCGTTTTCGCGTCTAACTCGGATAGTCTCGTAGGTTTTCTTTGCTAACTTGGACCTTCAGCAGCCCCAATGCTAGAGCAAGCAAAGGAATAACTGAATCTTCGCAGAAGGGCTGAAGTACCCACCGCCGAAGAATAAGTAAAAACGTGCACTTAGGATTTTTTGAGAAACAACTAATGGAAAAGTTTCGGTCGACTTCGGCTCTCTTTATAAGCGAAGCTTTTTCAATTTCGGAGTTGGATAAAGTTGGCCACGAAGGTTTTAAGAAATCTTGACGATTCTCTCCAGATTGCGTTTACATGTTGACAACGAGAAGATGTTACTTAATGAAGTTCTGTTAGATTTTCGTTCCGTCTCCTTTTGAGGAAAGCTACTTAGAGATTCGTGTAATTAAATCCCCTAAAGCCCTTAAAATCCTCTTGTGTTAGAACTAGTGCAACCTTGCTCCAATTTCTAAATTTCTCTTAGCTGATTTAGGTGTGGTATCGAAGTTATTAGGATATATTTGAGGGTGTACGATTTTCTCTCTTACTTCAAACTTTTTATTATCTATCTTTTGCATCAACGTGTTGTTATAAGAAATGTGTTTTCGTTTTAGAAAATTCTTCTTCAATTATTGAAGTTTGTGTGAAAATTGATCAAGTCGATTTTTATTCATAAATTTTCAGTGCCTATTTGACGGAAGATATTGTTTCAAACTTTTGGAAAATTGATCTATCTCATCCTAACTCTTTCACAAAATCCATCCTAAACGCCAGAAACATGCATAAATCATCTCATTTTGTTTACTGACGTATTTAGAGCTATTGTTTATATTTTTTAAATGGTTGAAGTAATCATTTAAATTTAGAATAAGTAGATACTGTAACAAATAACTGATTTTTTAATTTATTCAATTATTCAACTCAATTTCCATTTACTTCATGATTTTTTAATTTCCATTTATTATACTTTATATAGTTTATTATAATTTATATAATTTAATATAATTTGTACTATATATATACTATCTCTATGTTCTTTACGACTACATTTCATACACGCTATTGATGTTCAGTAAAACTTATGCAAATAAAGTAAATGTGTAAATAATTAAAGGCAAATAAATGTTTATAATTAAAATAACTTTTCATTTTATATCTTTCCGAACACATTACTGTCCTTAACAGTCTTTTTACTCTAAACGATAACATCGCTATGTCACCCAATGGCATATAATGGTAGCACCTGATTAGCAAAAAGTAAAGTATTATAGGGATATAATTCATAAGATACATTTATTTATAATTATGACATCTTCGTTTTATTTACTATCATTGATGAAGTGGAAGTTACCATGGATAATATATGATAATATTTAATTATGTCCGTTAGTAATACCTTCAGTTGAAACAATTTAAAAACAAACAATCAAGCCTCAAGTAGGTGACTGCATTGCATTAAATTGTTCTTAACGTGAAAACAGGCGATAGTTTCCACTCCATTTGTTCGTCTAGTTCAAGTATTCTCTATCGCTGGCATTAAATCCGTGTTTCATACGGAACAACTTTCTAACAAACCTCGCATCTCATCGCTGTATTGTTCGTTAGTTGCGAATGTTAATTGATCTATCCGAAGCGATGCCGTGGGGAAGGGAGAGGAGTTACATTCGAGGTGGTTCTCTCGCATTAATCCGCAGGGCGTTCGGATAGCCGCTCTAATAAAATAAATTCCCTTCCTTGGCACGCCGTCTCTCCCGAAGCGTGAACCTTGCCCAAGGATCGCGTAATTGTTTTTCATGTGAACTGACCGCAATGTCTGCCACCGCGAATGCCAATAACCGTTTTCGCCGCAAATGTTTTATCTTTTCCCCTCTCTATAGAGGAACAACAACGCACGCGTCATGTATGCCCGGTCGTCCACTGTTTCCAGAATTCTCTTTCCTCATTTTCCGCGTTTTCATTTCGAGGCGAAGATGCCTGCTCTAGACGTATTCCGCAGCGTGGATTTCGCCGCAGCTTTGAGCAAACATAGATGCGCTTCTCATATAGGAGATGAGAAGGATGGGTGATGACGATTTTGATCAATTTGGCTAAATTGCATGAAATTGCGCACAATCATTGAGGATTAGCTGTTTGTAGAACGTCTTATAAATTAGTAGATGAAGTAGTTAGTACTTTCTATGAAGTATTTTCATTTCCAACTGGTTTTGATACGAAACGAGACATCTTCGCGTACATGTTTTTACATTGAAAACGTGGTTTTTTATTTCAAAATAACATTTCTTAATTGTATCAATTTTTGTATCAATTGTTTCAATTGTTACAATTATTTTTCTCGCACACATATTTAAACTGCGATTTAGGAAAATGAATCATAGAAAATTGAAATCAAATGATTTTATATTATAATCAACATTGTATAATGTTAAAAAAGGCTGAAAATTTTATAAATGAACTGACTATCGAATATTTCCACTCAGTTCGCGAGCTTTTCTGATGGAGGGATTATATAAGAGTTTTTCATTTGAGAGGCAGTACTCCGTTTCAAATTTTAAATTTTTAATAATTTAGGTGCAACATGCAATATTTATACATGTACAATATACAATATTTTTCACGCAATTCAGTATCGTTTTCCTATATCCATAGTCCATACGTATGTACATAGCATAATCCCAAAATTCACTAAAAATATGTTTATAATTCGAATATATTGTTGCGAAATATATCCATTAAGCTTTCTAGAAAACAATTACAATTTCATAAGCATAAATAAAAAAATTTTAAAAAAGACGGATAACCACTCATCTGGGTATGTGACTTATTCATTGTTGACTTTTTACACTTAAAAAAATTAAATTCTAAATTTCTAAGTAAACAGATAAAAATCATTTATAATATGCCTCATTCGATTTCGAATAACAAATCATTAATTTAGTACTTCATTATCTTAAACACTCTCGAAAGTTTCCACGAAAAGAAAAAGTACCCTCTTAATCACGAAACGCAATGACCAGATGAGTGTTTTAGCAGGTTTTGATAATTTCATCGTTTTATTTCTCTAAGTTCATGCTCTGGAACTGAACTTTATTAGTAACTTCCGACTGGATTTCTCTTCCTCTTTTATCTGTGTATTCTTCTTTGTTTTGGTCATTTTCGTATCGTTTCCATTTATCCTCGGGGAATTCGTCGATCAAGGAAATTTCAGTAGCATAAAGAGGAAGGTTGGACAGAAATGTTATTTTATGTTTAAACGATTAGCTCCGTTTATTTATTTTTGTCATCTGGAAAAGCGGGTTAGTTCTCAATTTAGACAGTTCTTGTCCGCAAATCGAATATCGGCGTTTTTCCTTTTCATCAGGTTTTATTTGCGCTTTTGCGTTGTATTCCCTCCGGTATTTGTCTTCAATAGACTGCCTAAATTCTTTCTAGTGTAATTGTAATCTAAATGTATGTATTGAGCGTCATTTACATCGCTTGCGCTAGAACGTTTTTTGAATTTTATTAACTCGTCATGTACTTTCCACCCCAAGGGAAGCATACATTTGTGTAGTCGTTTCATTGCCGAAAATAAATGCATATACGCATTCTCTGTATACATTCGATTGTTAGTTTCATCTTTGCTTTATAAATCAAGTACTCTCCATCGGTTCTGCTAGAGTGATATAGAAAATTCAAAGAGTGTTTTTATATTCTGAACGAATTTATGTGATAATATCACTTTTAAGTGCTTTTAGTGTTTGGAACACGGGATGAAAACGAAGTAGATTATGTACAGTAATATTTAATTTTTTAAATAATATTTCATTTTTTAAATAAAATTTCATTTTTATTGCAAGATTTTTTATAATTTATATAGTGTCTCCACTATTGTTTCTCAACATCATCAGGTACATAAAACATACTAATAATGTTTAAACACTTAAACAAAGGACAGAGTCGAATTGGAACGTTTTAAGTTATTTGTCCTTGCCGAAAGGTAGAAAACTTATTATGATGTGCGATTTATTAAAACTCTCTGTCTCTCATGCTCTCAAAAAGTCAATAGGGTGATATTCAGCCTGATTTTGATATTCTAATTTGTTCATATTCACTGCTATTCGGAACTTAATATCTCCTCGAGTGTAATAGTAATTATTTTAGCGTTTAACAGTAGGACCATCTACCTTTGCACTGTCCATTTTTCGCATGCAAATTCCTGCGCAACTTTTTCGCTGATTCCGCTCGATTCCCATTTCTCTTCTACTGCGTCGACTTGACCCGTGCCCCATTTTTTCGGACATTTCCGTTTCTGATTCAGTTTTGGGCGCATCGGAGCAGCCCAGCAGCAGATTTCAGGTGATTCCCATTGACCGTTCGTTCGAAGCTTCGCATCAGCCCGATCGCTTCATTACAATTTTAAATTTGCGCCCGCCGATGCTCCATTGTTGTTCTCCTCGCTTCTCGGCAGTTCATCTGCGCATATTCCAACTGCGCGTTTACCGAATCGCGACGCCATGGGGATCGCGAAATGCCGCCGTCGCTCGAAACCTTATTTATTGAAAAATGCCATGAATAATTCGACCTTCGCTCCCTTTTAAACGGGTTCCAAAGTTGCGCGTTTTTTATCCGTCGATTATTTGATCTTTTCCCGATCCCAGTCGCTTCGTGGGCTTTTTCCTTTTGGTTCCGCGTGCTCATCACCGGGAGATGAAGCGGGTGGTCCGCTGGTCCGTGGCCTTCGTCCGCTATTTACCCTGCCATTTATTGGAGATGCACGTCCAAAAGGCAAAAGTAAAAATGAATGAAATCGGGCTAGGACGAGTTAGAGAATTGCGCTTTTCTACTCATTCAGTTGAAGCGCGAAACGAATACGCTTTCGCATTTGAAAGAAGGTTAAGAATTGCCTGGTGCTTTTTTTTAGATGAAGCGCTGTAGAAGAAACTATAAGAAGCCTTAAAATTCTGAATGTTATACATTTTTGAATTTTTAAGAACAGAGAAATATAATATAAAATTTTAATACTAATAAAACCTCTATATTTTAGAGCGAGATCGCGAGAGCGAGAGCGAGACTTATTAACCTCTAATATGTTAATCTATGTCATCGAAAGATTTAGAAATTATACGAAAAAATCGTAGAAGTAGGGAAATAAATCGCGGGCTTACAAAAGTAGATAACTCTGAAACAAACTTAAAAACCGTGGCGATTTAATACAGATTAACTTTTAAAATTACAACAAAAACAGTAACACTTGCGTGCCACTGTAATTGAAAGAGAATAAAAATATTATTTCATTAGAAGCAGTGTGCTTATTTATTAAAAATATATGAATTTATTAAATATGCCATAAATAGGTTATGTATATAATTCTTAAAGTATTTACTTAAATTATCACGTTTTTCTCACCTCTTCGCGTACAACACTGAAAAGTAAATGGTTATTCCGTTAGCGCTAAACCCTGCGATTAGTAAGGCAAAGCAGTTCAGCTTCTAATCTTGTTTGGGATTAATTTTTGTGTGCGCTGATGAAGAGTTAAACATAAAAACGATCTCCATAGACTTCCGAGTAAAGACGAGATTGTTTTAAAAATAATTGATGATTGGCATTTAAATCTTCATAAAAGTAGTTTAGAGAAAATAGAAGATCTTCCGTCAGTAGTATTTTGTGGTATGAAAAAGGAACTTCTTTTTATTCCTGGTTCATGATTTCATTAAAACTCGCTTTAAGTTACAATATTATATAAAACTTTCTTTATTATTTTAATTAATGAGAGATAAATAATGTATTCCAGTGCCTACTCCTAATTTTCGATCTTGCCAATCTGGCAACTTATTTTATAGTTTTCGGTGACCTCTTCTCCGAACTTCCATTAAGGTCGATCTTTTATTTCGTGCTGAGCAATTGTACTTTTTAACTTTCATAACTTAATTCATCCTTAGCTTCACATTCATTTCATTTTATGATTATTTGATTAGCCGTAGCAGATTTAGTCCAGCCACTTTCCGTTCTCATCTAGTTCTAGGAACCTACATAGTTATTATTGATTTCGTTCCGTTTATTTGATCTCTAACGACACCATAAAAGAGTTGGATTTTCTTTTTTTATTTATTTATTTAAGATGAAATTGCAAGTTGACCTTCTGACCAGGTGACAATGTTTAAGGGGAACATAAAAATGAATTTAAGCCTGGAATTTGCCCAAAGACGGGAGGGAAACGCCTCCAAAAACCTCCCGTAGGCTTCACAATTAAATTAAAATATTCATATAGGTACATAAGATATAAAACCAATCATACATAAAATATATATGTATGATCTATCATTATACTAAAATAATATATTACATGGTTAAGTATCCACATAGTCACATACATATGAATAGTTTAAATGAATATAACAAATACAACTTGAGAAAATAATACCGAGGAGATAGCCGTGAAGTACACTATAATAAATTAAATACAATTTTACTTAAGCTTATTTTTGAAAATTTTCACATTTTTAGGCATTGGTATGAAAATTTCAGCAGGTAAAGCGTTCCATTCCCTAATACCTATTATATATATATAATACTATTAGTGAAAGAGTATTTTGCTACGTCTCTTTTCTACTCACGTTCCTTGATACATTTTTATAGGCATGTCTTAATCATCTTGATATTCTAATCGTTTTGAAGGGTACGAATCCATTCTCATCTTGCATGCAATTTTATTTAATTGAAAGGTAAATATGAATTTGCATTTTGTTTATTTTTTGTGCGAACCTCGACATGTTTAGTGACGTTATAAGAACCTGGCGCAACCCCCAGGGCTCATCTCCATACGTCTCTATCGTACCGCAAACCAATTTTGCTTGGATACATTCGTCAAAGGCTTATTTGTTTGCTTGCTGTGTTTGTAGGTGGGGATATGGACATTCCCTGCGTATCTCGTGTTTCCATTAAAAAAATCTAAATTTAATCCTATAGAAAGCTGTTTTATGTTTTGAGGCTCTCTTTGCCAAAAGGGTTTCCGAATTTTAATTTGGCTGGGATTGGAGAAGCCACGATTTTCCGGATTAATTTGCAAAGTTTATTAGCGCACATCCATCTGAAAGTGGGCGGATGGGTATGTAAATGTATTTGGGGAAATTATTTTCTCTATTACCTTTATTCGGGTTCGTTTGGAAACGCCTCTATCTGATGGGAATTCGCTTTAGCCTTTAACAATTATTTTTTTCATCCCTATTTTTAATCGTATAAAATACAGCTTTTACGTAATAATTTATTCCTGGTAAGTGAAGTATTTTTTGTTTCAACCTTCCATTGTGTGCACAAGGAGTTGTTTTAATGCGCAGTTTGAGTACATAAATGTTTATATATATCATCAAGCGCCGTTTTCAATCCGAAGGCAGATGTAGGCTTCCCCTGTCTATAATGTGTTCAGCTCGAAGGCCGGTTGGTGCCACACCTTCCATGTCATTAGGTACCTTGACCTAGTAAGGGGAAAGGGGTATACTAGGCAGGATGAGGAGTGACGTAGTTAAAGCTAAATTTTTTCCCATTTTAAAGTAGTTGTAATTGTTCAAATTGCGGAGATCAATCTTTGCTTCTTTCATCTCCCCTTAATGCGCATGGGGAAAACATTTCGGAGGCCTTGCCAACATAACTTTGGCTTTGCATCGTCCTCTATTATCATTTCCTTGCCTTGGCAACTGTATATTTTCCCATGGAGTAAATAAAAACAGGTTTTACGGAAGTCATCGGTAATATATATATCTTTCGGCGGCAGATTTTGTTGCATTTAATCGCCCTTCACGTGCAATTGATCTGTACTAGAATGCCTGGATCTCAGCCAGCAAGACGGTTTCCTGCGATATTCACTTGTTTAAAAAAATATACGTGACATGTATTCAGCTTTTTATGGGTTATAAAGTATATTTGAATGTAGATGTTGGATGTAGAAGTGAATTTCTAATGTTTGAGGCGATGAAAAGAGAGCTGTAGTTTGTTGTGGAGCGAATTATCTTTGAAACTTATATTGCCCACTATTTTGTTGCAGTTGCAGAGGAAATGAAGAAGTTAATTCTTTATTTTATTGGTATTTGAAGATTTTACAGCATTTTGTTCGGCCAAATCGGGTCTTCGTGGTTCAGAAGAACTTACCTCTTTCAGTGATTTAGATGTTGGAAATGGGACAAATTGCAGTTGTAATGGCAAAAAACGACTACGATTCGCGGCAAGAATTGGAAGCATTGAGGTGTCAATGTAACGGTCACTGAATGTATTGTTCAAAAGGTTGTAATTTGCAATTGAGTTTCTTTTTTCAACTTTTTTTATCTTAGAATTCGAACTAAAAATTATTGCTAGTCAGCTAAAAAATTGAAACATATTTATACTTATTATAATTCCCTTACAATTGTAAATATTTTCAACCATTGCGTACTATTCAGTTCCCCTTATCTTTAAGATTTCAGCACCTCCCTTACCGTGGGTGTTTTCCTGCAGGATGTTCTCTTTTTATCCAATTGCTGATGTCATCTAAATCCATCTCCTCCTTTTTGTCTTTTTTCTTATCCTATCCGTAAAATTTCTTGATCTTTCTTGAAATATTGCATGAATTACGGGTCCATATATTACGAGACGTGTAAGTCTCCGTCTAGCCATTAAAGTTGTTTATTATTGTTGTGGGCTAAATGTCATTGGCACATATTATTGTATTAAAAGCTGATTTCCATTTGTGAATTGTAATTTATCTTTCTTACCTTAAACCTCAATGTAAACCTCTCTGTAATTATCATTATGGATTCCCTTTATTTAGAATAGTAAGCTGAATTTAAATCATTTGTCACATACGGACATTATTTCGTTGAAATTTGTCTCACATATTTCTTATTTATCATTATTTTCTGTTTTTATTTATCACAATCATTTTAATACACACAACTTCATGGCATTAAGTTTACTTAGAAATTGCACAGTAGCGGATGGTTTCTTAGTATGAAAGCTACCATAACTAATAAAAGTTCAACGTAAAAAAAAATATCGGATCACGAAATTTATTTGACTGGGAGAAAACGAAATGTAAAATTTCCGAGCTTTCATGGAACAGCTGGGTAATTACTGCCGAACTGAATCTCTTTTAATTTTCCATTAATGTATAAATTGCTTCGCAATCATCATTTTTGGATCGCTTGTATTTTGAAACAACAGCGCAAGAAATTCGACGAAATTAACGTTCTTTGGCGTAAATTTGTTTTAATGAATGGGATGCGGATCATCGGTCCGTTATTCAGAAATAATTAAACCCCAAATTAAAATTACTACTGGAATCGCAATCAATTATCATATAAAGAGGATACTCACGACTTCTAATTCAACTATCGAGACTAAAGTTGATGCGGTAATTTTCCCCGTCTTCTTAAATATTTATCGCGTTCGGAATAATTCAGAGCTCGGATTAAGTGTTACATCATGGTCAATTACATCTATTAAAGCTGCTCATGTAAACAACCATTACGTATGATAATGCGTTCGAAATGTTTAGTGCGCGGAAGGAATTCAAGGGTTCGGAATGCGGCACTGGACAAATATCATTAAATGAAGTGCGTTACCTAGGAAACGCTGTACTCTTTCACAATAACGAGCTTTGTTTGTTCTTCTATAATTTTTGAATTTTTTATGTCCCTTCTCCGTATAATTAATGTGAGTGTTGTTAAAATATACTTCGTTGATAGAATATCTGAAAAGCTTTCGAAGTAATTTCTAGGAAATTATTCTCGCAGACAAATTTCATCGGTACATATTTGAAATTTCTTTCTAATTATGAAGACAAGCAAGCAGATTTTAGTAAATATTTCGTTGAAATATTTTCCGTGTAAGATGAAAATGAACATGTTATACAAGTCAATTAGATTTTGTCATAAGAAATGTATTTGTAATTGTTAGTATAGATATTTAGTTCTCTTGCCACACATTTTTCGTCATATAATTGAAGGGGAGACCGGAGCTAGCTCGTTACACTTTTATATTTTGAATTTTCTATTTTTTTCTAAGACTGATAGCTAGGAAAATAAAGCACAACCGTCACAAGGTAACATTTATCTACATAAAAGTCAATTAAAAAAAACCGTTTATTACTTTATTATAAAAATAATTCCAAAATAATGTTCGTGTTTGTACTTGCCCCGTATACGGGGTTATTTCGTACACATTGATTAAACTTGTAAGTAACGAGAAAGCGACGATTAAAAATTGTGTAAAGGCATTTTTATTTTACACTGTAAAGTAAAGCCTACTCTTCATTATCAAAGCTGTCACAATGTATGAATATAGAAAAGTTTACAGCCATTAACACAATATTCATGGGCCCACTTCTTACATTTGAGTAAGGAAACACAAAATTGTCGAACCTGTCGAGACAAGTGAAACTACTTAAATGATCAGGCGTGAAGTGGAGAGGGGTGGTGGCCCACAGATTGTTTTCAAGTTTCAATCCATTCGCTCAAACAGTTTACGAAATAACTTCAGTGTGCGAACAAGCCTCTGTACCGAATTAGCCCCGGTCTCCCCAACTTATTTATGAATCTTTTTATAGTTAAACTTTCACGAATCTGTTATCCAAGGTAATTTTATTCTCTTTCCCTTACTTTTTGTTATGGCATTCCTGGAAAAAGCTTCAGAAGTATACCTTCTGATAGAAGATTATATCTTATAATTCTCAAGGATGACATTGCTTCCTTTTTTCGGCCCAATTTCTTCTTTTACCTTTCTTATTTTCTGTACTTCCGTTCCTATTTCCTAAAAGAGATAGATATTGGTAGAAGTTCCCATTCAGTATAAGTAGTTTTCTTGATAATCGTGCTTCTCAAGTTATCATTCTTCTTCATTTGTTCTATTTTGTAATGTTTACCAAAATAAAAGGTTTTTTCTAAGAAATGCAATCAAAAGTTGAAGTTTTCAGTTTGTGGAAGGAAGACATAATGGAAATTGTAACAAAATTTGTAACTTCCACTTCTTATTGAATTTGCGCAATAAATAAATAGTGGCCACATTTCAATAAATAGTGGATCTTACAAAGTTCGTACTAATTTTCATCTTGTTAAGAAATTTCTGTATAAGGGAGAAATGGATTATTAGTTTTTTTATTTGATTTATTTATCGTTTTGTAGTTTTAATAAAGTAACTAGTTAATGAGTGCTTGCAAACTGCAAGCAAAGAAAATTATCAAGGTATACTACCCCGAGTTATGCGTCTATATGCGATGTTTTTGTTCCTTTTTAATTATGCCATTGTCTTTAGTTACACAATTTTCAAATCTAAGATCGAGAATCATCAAAAAATATAATAATAGAATAATTACTTCGATGGCCTTTCACGTTCATTTGATACGGGAGTTTTGGAGTTGAGTTCTTCATGATTACACATTCGAAAAGTTAAATAAAGGAAATACGCCAAAGTAAAGTTAGAATAAAAATCTGCATAAAATTAAGATTCGAAAAATCGATAGACGATTCGTTACCTGTGGTATGGACTCGGTTTAGTGCAAGACATACTCCAATTAAATCCTATGGCCGCGGTGCCTGCTTCTGGGCAGAACACCATATGATGATGAGGATAATATAGACGGCGTGCGGAATATTATCAAATATCCTTACCGGTGAAACTAATACCCTGATATTTTCTGAGGAACGTGCTCTCCCTAGCGCGACATAAAGCTGGCATCGTGAAAATACGTCGCTTCTCAAATCAATTCCTAGCTTACTTAGTTTTGGATCTCAGACCTCAATGAATATATAAGGTCGAAGGTTTCCGCGGCGAACGACTGATTCCGTGGTATCTCTTTCGGGATCCCACTGCGATGAACATAGTAGCGGCGACGACGACGTTTTAATGTGCATTCGAAAAAGTAAATAAAAGAAATAAGCATATTTCATAGTTTCCTGTAAAAAATATTCAGTGTCCGGCTACATCATATTGATTATATTCCCTCGTTATCTCATATAGTATTTTTCAATTGTTTCTCCAAAAGCCTTTTTTTTATTTGATTTATTTATCGTTTTGTAGTTTTAATAAAGTAATATTTTAAGTAAACAAATTAATTTAAAATCAAAAACTATTTCATAGTTTCCTGTAAAAAATATTCAGTGTCCGGCTACATCATATTGATTATATTCCCTCGTTATCTCATATAGTATTTTTCAATTGTTTCTCCAAAAGCCTTTTTATATGTTTAAACATTTATTTGTGAAGTAAAGCTATTTGGCAGTAGTCTTTATCATAAGGGGAGACAATAGAAGCAATCCCACTGTGTTATTGCCCTTGCCTAATGCGTATTTTGACCAGCTATATAGACGTTGTGAGAGTAGACATTTATTTATTTTACATTTAAGAACTTATTAAAGGTTGATTTAAAGAGTAATATTTATTATTTGATGTGCCTATATGATGTAGCTGTTAGAAAATTATAGTCCATTTGCGCGAAACGAATCTACTTTATTTGTCATCATCTCCACAATAATCACCAATGAAGGTATCGAACGAAAACAGCCACGGAACGAATGTTCTATTCTGTGAAGTGTAGCGGAACTCATTTGGTTCGAACCTATTCGCTGAAATGGAATCGCTTTTTGTTTCAACTTCAGCCTCTTTTGAAGAATGTCCTCGTAAAAAGCTGTTTAATTCATTCCATGTGTTTGCCTTGGAAACATTTCACGGAACGCAATTTCAGGAAAGTACGGCGAGTAGTTCGGTTCGGCGTAGTTTTTATTAGAAAACAGCTTGCATCTGTAATATTTCCCTATCATCCGCATTCACTATTGCTTGACGTTTTTATTAGCGTCAAAACAAAAGTTGCTTTGACGTGGAGCATGTCGGTGATGCAGAACGAAAAAATATCTCTTCAGCGCAATTCGTATTTGCTCATCACTTTGTCTGCTTTTGACTAAAGAAATGCATTCCACGGATTGTTTATTTATTTTTATCATTAAATCGAGTCGGTAACCGTACCTGCGATGGATGTGATTTTGTATGAATTTGCTCTTTGGTTGTAAATGTTTATTTCCAATTGCGAAAATCAGTCTTGGATGAGTTTTATCTTCTCCTGTGGTGTGTGATATTTCGGTGAACTTTAATTGATTACTGTGCAAGTTTATCATTTGCGATGTGTTGGTTTGATCACAATTTTTGCGCCCAGGTTCACTTCTTCAAGATTTGCTCTTATCAGAATTACTGCGTATACTCGTGAATAAGCCGAGTTTTTCAACACTTTTTTAATTCCGAGAAAGCACTCCTCGGCTTACTCTCGAGTGAGGGTCCCGTTTATCTGTTTCCCGGTGGAAAAAGTTAACTGTAGCTGTATATCGGCTAGTTTCAGACAGTACAATTAAAGTATGTAATAGCCGACTGTTTCTGTGTTTGGTAGAGGTGTTTGTATATTGTTTATTCAACTTGTTTGACTTATTGTACTAAATGGAAATATTGCGATTGTGAAGATATATATGTACTATCCACGGGAGGTTTATGGAGGGGGTTCCCTCCCGTCCTTGGGCGAATGCCGGACAGATTGTATTGTTAAATCCCCCTCAACCGTTGCCGCCTGGAAATCATACCAAATTGCACATTATAGATTAAATGAACAAATAAATAAATAAATTCCTTACTGCCAAAGTAAAAATTCTTTTAATGTTTAACTTGCTGATGCTTACTGCA
This sequence comes from Sympetrum striolatum, assembly GCA_947579665.1. NCBI lineage: Eukaryota > Metazoa > Arthropoda > Insecta > Odonata > Libellulidae > Sympetrum > Sympetrum striolatum. The sequence continues at coordinate 84,130,942 of OX388346.1, forward strand.
ATTACTGTAATTTTATCGGTTTATATTTATATTTTTAAATTTACTAGTAGCTGCTGTATTTCCCAAGCTAGGCATATATTAGAGTCCATTATATTTCCCAGTTTTTTGCGATAAAATTAGGTGCCCGGCTTATATTCAGGTCGGCTTATACTCGCCTATATACCGGTTTATGACATTTAAGAAAATCCAACTGGTATCCCAATTATGAAGAAAATCACTGCGTACTTTCTGTAAGCAACCATTACGTACCGCGTAATTGTCAAAGCGTGGCAAGAGATTGATATCTAGGATGAATAGTTGCTACTGGTCCTTCTTTCTTCTGAGTGTCATTAAGTGAAAGCGTATTTGAGCTGCATGAGGATGTTGATGTTTATACAACCCCGCCACTCACCACTGATGGTTTGCACAGTAAATATTTAAAATCAAATGTTGACTCACGCATTCTATTCCCAACCGATGTTTACACTCCCTCATTTTTTTAGAAAATTAATGTAATGTAAATTAATGTAAAGGGCTTTCAGAAGCAGTGATTATTAACTGTTTAATACCGTACTCGTAATATTGGATTGCCTCTACTACTTTTACAAAACAATATCTTCCTAGTTATGAGAAGTTGCGGAGCATTCGATACTTCTCGAGGATGTATCGCTCGTTTACTGACTAACCTTATTTTTCGAGTCCTTTAACCGAAGAAATTTTATTCTTTCGCAGAGAAAATAACTTAAACAATATTTGATATAAGTTCCGTGCCCATTTCCGGCGCATTCCCTCCCTGGACGATATTACTTCTATGAAATTACTTTCGATAGCTTCACTGCGGAGTTCCGAAGTAATCCCCATAACATAAGGAGTCCCACTGCATTCGTGCTCTCATCTCAAGGCCTCATCCAACGCTCTTAAAAGTCTTTTTTGTCTCTTTGAACGTCGCGTCATCATCTTTCCTTTTCCTCTCCGGAATATCACTCCGTACCATCAGAACACCTCTTTCCTTTTTGTCTATTGCGTCACACCACTTTTCCTCGTCCTTTAACTCTAATCATGCGTAGTTACAATTTCTTCTCTCCTCATGATAATTGAATGTCACTCCTATGTACACTTATCAAACAGGTTCAGTCCGATGATTATGGATCACATGGAATAGGAGCATTTTAGTCTCAATCTCGCTCGAATAAAAACGTTTTATTATTATTATTATTATTCAAGCGAGCTAAGAATAGGTTTGGGCGGAAGGAGAATTTAGGACGAAGATGTTTATCCACAAAGCAATATCCTTATTTTTTGTATGGAAAGCTGTCAAAATAGCTCTTTTATCGAGTCGATAGGGAAGGTAAAACACTTGAGGATACACATTTCAAAGATGACGGTCTAGGACGGGGATGGGAAACGTTTTCAAATCAGAAGGCCATATTTAGCATTCGGTCTCATAAGAAAGACCGCATGTGAAATATGCAGTCCACCTCTGTGTTGCATTTGCCTGCATAAATATAGAAGTTTTGTATGAGAAAACAAATTCATTAGCTAAATAAAGTGAAAGAGAATGTATTTTGAGAAATGTATTTTTAATTTGTATAAATAGTATTTTTTGAAGACAAAGTCACTTTAATAGGGGCAATTTTTAATGAAATTACTAAAAGGCAGAAATTAATGCCCAAATAGGTTAAAATTAAGGTCTAAAGGTTACAGTTCTAACCTTGGACGAGGCCATAGTGGAATTGGAGAATCCTTATTTCATTTTGGAATATTTGCAAAATTTCACAACTATCAGCTATCGAAATCCTGCTATGTTGCGGAGGATTTTCTCCTTCTTAAATTTTACATGATTGGTGGTGGTGCCTCTATTGGTATATAGCGGGGGTGGTATATGGCACGCGTGCCCAAAGTGGCAGCGAGAGAATTTTTTCGGCACGCGAAACTCCTACGACAGTATCTTTTTTGTATTAATCACTAAATAAATGAAGCTCCACAGAAAATAAATGTGGATTCTGTTTATTAGTAATGATAACTAGCGACCTTTTAAGTCTTATAAAATATATTAATCACATCGTTGACATTGAAATATTACTAATATTCATAATCTCACTGAATGGTTCGGCACCACATTGCCACGCAAGCCCTTTATATATTCATCAAATATGGCACTCTTGCCACAAAAGGTTCGCCAACCCTGGTATACAGTGTTATTTGGAAATTGTATTTTTTATTAAGCGTTGCGGATTTATCGTTCAATCGGGTAATTGCAAAAAGATCATCGACGTGGGCGTTCGAAACGCTCCTCGCCAGGGGCTATACCTGGGGCCGTTGCCGAATACAAAGCCGAGGTCTTAAGTCCTCCTATTCCTCTATTGGTTCGCCCATTCGCCTTCAATGACCTTCCGCTCATAGTCGCTCTCCCATAGCTCGCGGTTATCTGGCGGTTGTCTGCACAAAGGCTATCTTCCCCGAGTTCATGAATCGCTATGGTCACATGGCGAGAAGTGGGATTATTTCGTCCAAGTGGACCGTAATTGACCCTTTCGAAGTGATATGCCTCTGGTCTCTTCAGCGGATCACAACCGTCCGCTCAGGCCCCTCGAGGTTTTTATTTTCGAGAGGATTCCCAGCAATGGAACGGTTTTTGTGTTGGGAGAGGTCGGTTTAGAAGATTTGGTGGGTGCCTTGAGTGGAGAGAAGTGCAGTTTTTATATCCGGTTCGTTAGGTCTTCGTGTTCCACCCGAAACTGCTCCGAATAATTTTTACTTCAAGGCAATTCTAACAAATTTTGCTTAGGTCCTAACGTCCGTTTCGGAATCTACTTTGTAGGATAGTAATGAAAATAATTTTGCCCTCTTACTGTCGTTTTGTTCATGGTGTAAAGCTGCGTTGTGCTGTATTTCCTATAAACTTTCATTAAGCCTTCCCTTTGTATTAATTAATTAAATTAATGTCTGTGAATGTTTTTCTTTCATTGAAGTATTTCACCTAGCAATTTTGGTTAATATTTTTAATGGGTCGTGAGAATAATGGCGAATTTACTCAATGATAATTGATTTTAGGAAAAAAAACTTTTCAAAAGCTGAATCATTAATTAATTGAAGTATCGAATTATCAAATAAGTTTAGGCTTTACTAGATACGTCAAAGTTCATGATTTTCGTCGTTTAAGAAGTACGAATTAATGTTAAATTTATAAGTTTATTTAACTTGCGTTTGGAATACGGCATAATGTAGTTTTTACGTTTGTTAAGTTTGCATTTATTGGTGTTCTTGGTTTTATATTACATTGTGATTATAAACATGAATTTATCATTCGTTGAGTTATTGTCAGCTTAAAATGACCGTAGCAGAACTAATATTCAAACAATGTATTTTGAGGAAATGCATCAACACTTACCGTCATCTTTAAGTAATCAGATAGAAATAATATCATTATCTAAGATATCTCCCGTATCAACTCCATATTTGCCTTAAATATATCTAAGCTTCATAATCGCGTAGTGTAATTTTGCCGCTCCAGCAGTTGCTAAAAGGGCATTCTAATATGCTGCCTAAATATCATACACTAGGCGCCCTACTTTGGTTTCCGGTGATGATTTTAGAAAGGATTTCGTACGTTGGAATTTCATGCTCAAGCGATTCATTCCCAATAACAAGGGAAATGGATTCGCCGTAGAGTTAGCCGCAGGAACTCAAATCTCCCGAATAACATCGTAATACACGAAATCATATCCGTCCACTTATTCGAGAGCATGTAAAAGCTACATGCAGCAATAACTCGGCGTGCGAGGAAATTCTCTGAGCCGTGAACGCACTTTCGGTTGCAGCAGAGGGGCATAATAAGCTGCGGGTCAAATTCGAAGTTCCACCGTCACAGAATTCTAATTTACGCGGCACAAAATTTATGTCGGAACCGCAGACTAAAATCTACCCCCCCGCAAATCCTGTGACGCAACAAACTGCATACCTGCTCTTGATAGATGCAGTATGTGTCACTACTTACGCTTATGAAGGAAGTTTCGTACCTGACAACTTTGACTGAGGCACAGCTTAACAAAGTTAATGGATATTAATTTTCCTTTGGATGGAGGTGGTTTTGTTTTTTGTCATGCGCGTCATATGTTACTACGGATTATTAAACTTAAAGGCGTCAATTTCAATGACAGAGGAGCAAGTAACCAAGTTATAGTTTCTCGCAAACTCTTCAATGCGGTCTGGACTTCTTACAAAAAATGCAAACTAGCGTATTAGGAAACATTTTATGGTAACGCATACATTGAACGGCCTTCTGTATGGCTGTGGAACATGGGGCAGAGAAAATAGTAGCTATGGAGATGAGCTTCTAAAGAGAAAATATGAGAGTAAAATGATCTGACCGAGTAACAAGTGACCTAGTGACCAATAGAAGTTCAACAGAAGATCATTTCTTCTTTTTGTAATAACATTTTCAAGGTGAATTTAAAATTAAGAGATTATTTCGCTAATTTCTATCAGAATTTATGTCTGTTGCTGACCCTAAAATTTAATACTTTTTTAAGAAATCAAAGAATCCAATTTAAATTTTTCTAAAGTGTAATTTTCGCAAACGCCAAAACTTTTCTATAGGTCACCAACTAAGCCTGGAAGTATGTTAGTTTATATGTAGGAGTAAGTAACATTCTCCTTGCATTTTAGACAAATACAGTAATTAATTAATTGAGATAAGAAACATTTTTACCAAATTTATTACCTTCCTTTTGATGAGTATTGGCTAGTAAGCCAGAGATCTGCATCCAACCCATCGCTAAAACATCTTTTCTTGTTACTCGACTTCGCTATTGGAAAGTAAAGGTATATTCGTACGATAATGCAAAGTAGTTGCTTTATAATATATAGTAATTGAAAACGATTGATTTATAAGAAATAGCTAGAGTTATTGAAAGATGGTGACAACATCTACCATATAGGGAACTTTAAAAGTAAATATAAACTTCATACTTTTAAGACGAATAATTAAGTTGAATTGAATCGCATATTTTACATAAAGGATCCAGTTTTGTTTTATTTTACGTACCTATAATGAAATTGGCGGTATAATGAACGGAGACAAGTATTTTTATTTATCTCAGTGATTTTAAGAATATCTTAAGTGATTTTAATAAAATGTATTCCTCATAATAATACAGTCAGAGTTAGTTAAATAGCAATGCTGTTTCATGAGGTCAGCCATCCTGGTAGCAGAAAATCCTCTTCTTACGAACCTCATAATATGGTGCAGAAAACATTATTATCATAGAGATAAGAATTATCGGTAAAAATACCATTCTAAATTCTGAGGGCTTCCGGAAGGTCCAATTGGAAAAAGTCTCCGCTTCTCCGTTGAAACGTAAGCCACCTCCGTGGCTCTATCCCGCTAAATAGTCTCCTACGCGATCCAGAAGGAAATCCCCTTATTACTCAACGGCTTCTCTCAAGACGTTAACACGAAGACCGCATCATTTACAAATTCCCGCCGCACTTAAATCCTCCGCCGAGTTCTTCCGAAATTTCCCGGAAAAATAAAATATATCCCTCATCTTCCGGAAGGACACTCTGGAGGCCATATCGTGGTGTAAATCCCTTCTCATCTGACCACGCCCACCCTATCTTTCTCTCTTTATATCTCCCTCTATCACGTCCAGCCCTTGCCCTTCCCAGAGGCCTTCGGGAAGCGTTTCTCATCACACGTCCTCGCCCACTTAATCCACTCCTCCTTCTCATTCTCTCGCATATATCTTTACACCGCTGCCTCGCCCTTAAGCGTTACGTTTTTGACTCTAATCCCATTTCCTCTACGTTCTCGCCTCAAACCTCGTTGCGTTTTTATCTCTCTTTGGCTCTTTTCTCCTCTCCGTTCTCGGTCCATCGCTATCGATTTCTTCTCGGAGTTGCACTATCTTGGGTGGTAGTTTCTTATAGTCGACGTTTACTCGCTTTGATACTCCTCCCATTACTGATAAATGCGAATTTCCACTGAACTCTAACAATATTGTGAATTATTTTGATTTTTAAATCGCTTCAACTATAGAATATTGGGAGCAAAAAATATTTGAGTCAATATAGCCTTTTAAAAATTTGATGTTGAGCTTTTAGGTCAAGATCTAAATGTTGAACAACACTTTGGTCGAAATATTTCGGGTTATTTTATATTAACCCTTAACCAGTGACGTGCAATTTTTGTCACACTACCAGTGACGTGCGGTCTGGGAGACCGCAATTTTTTAAATATCTTTAAAGTTACTAAATGACACATTTAACAAAGTTTAAAGGTCTTAATAAACTAATCAGTTATTCAATAATTTGAATTCAAATTTAATTTTATGTTAATATGAACAAAATTTCAATTATTAATCATTTTACGAATATAGTCAAAAATTTGAATGGAAAAAACATATCCTATCAAAATAAGGTCGCATATTAAAAATCAGGTGCCTATTTTTGTAGCAAAGCCTTTAATGTATTTTAGGGATGATAATTGATAAAACGTTCTTGAAAAATATTTCATTTATTGTGTTTTTCATGGATTCTGCAAACGTTCGATATTACATTTTTTGTGAAAAATGTCCTACCCCTCCAAGAAGCACAGCTATTGAAAATTTTTTTTGTGCATTATAAAAACCGGTTGTCTACATTTGGACCAACAGAAGGAGGTTTTTCGTTTTTTTCATGGAGGGCAAAGTCGGTAAATCTTCCGCTTCTTTAGTTTATCTTCGAAATTTTGAGGTTTTTCAACTGTTAGGTTCAGAATTCGGCCTATTTTGGCTCTTAATTGTGTGGGAATCTTGCTGTTTGACATTATCATCTTTAATTGTGGCCTTACTAACTCCGCAGCAATGCATTTAATAAGACATAAAAGGAGAACAGCAAATCGTTGTCCATACATTACTAAACGAAAAATTTCCTTTCCCATGCCATCTGCAGCAAAAGTACTACTAATATCTTCATCGTTAGATTTAAATATTGCCGAATATAATAATAACCCAAGTAAAGCTCATAATTCAACATAATCTAAGTCTTGGATTTCTGGCCTACTGCTTCTGGTATACTTTTTTCTTAACTTCTGAAGTTTGACATTTTTCCAACACAAAATCAAATTTATTATATCGTCGTCAAAAATAATCGACCAAAAATGGAGAGGTTGCTGTTCCCTATCTAGAGGTATAACAGATTGCTTCAAACCTGGTTTTTCCTTGACAATGTTATGCAGACGAGTGTAAACGTTTCTCTTTGGCTCTTTAGAATTCCTTATATAGAGATTTTTTCCAAAATAATATCCAACTTTCTTAGAAATCGGATTCACTGAAACACTTACTTCCTCATCATCGTCTTCTTCATTCTCGTCGGAATCCGAATTGTGATCACTAACAATAATATTATCCTCCTCAATCTCACTTTCCACTTCACTCTCATCTTCCCTCAAGTATTCCATAACTTCCTCCTCAAAATCAGGAGCGTCCTGACGTAGTATTCGAGAGGGACCTTGTTTATCACTCATGTTTGTAGTCTTGTAGTCTTTGACGAGTACTTATGTCGCTGTGAAAATTGAGAAAATATCATCAGTAGATATTAGTAGATTACTTGTACAGGAAAATATTTTGATTCCACGGAATAGCGCAGGAAGAAATTTACCTGACGAATGACAATGATGATCGCAAGGCAATTATGTAAATATTGCACCGGGTAGACAACGTTATTCAAGAACAGTAGAAAATTTTCCTCCGTACTAGCTCCGTATATGATGATCGCTCACCAACAGATAATAAGTTAGCTGCTCTTATTTTCCCAGGCAATTGGTTTTCCTGCCGCCATATTTACAAATTATTTTATTTGCCAATTATTATATCCAAGAAATACGTTTTCTTTCACATCTGGTCATGTACTGCTCGAACATTCGCCTCGGGTTTTCCCCAGGATCACTCCACCCTTTCCATTGGGGGTCCATATTCCGCTGACAATATGCTTTACTAAAGGTCATTGGGTACAAATGAGTAGTGGCAACAAAGAGAAATTCTCGCAGGATTTGGTTATTCTGAGTTTGCCGCCACTTCGGTCGCATCCGTAGTAAGTGACATTCTAGTGTCAGAATCACAGCGGAATATAAAGACGAAAAATTCGGTTCCATACACATAAGGTGTTTTAATGCAAGTATGATTTAATATTTTTCTAAAAAGATATTTATTGTTGGAGTTGATATTATAAAATAACCAAAACAATCAGTATTCTTGAGGACGACCTCAGCATTAGCCTACTATCATAAAATCCATATATTTTGCCTAATTTATGCTTTTCAAATAGTAACAACAAAGAAATGTGAAAATAATAAACAAATGTAATAAATAAAGTTGAATTTTGTAAGCCTCCGTAATAATGTTCACCCATATTACGAATTGAGTTTTCCCGAATTAGTGACGTGCGGTCTCTCAGACCGCGCATGAAATTAAATCGCAACTTAATAGAAATACAAGTAAGATAAATGAAATTCGAAGAATTCTATATACTACGTAAAGGTATCTAAGAAGGTACCATAAATAACAGATTTGTTTAAAATCAAATAATTTTTTTATTCACAATAAAAAAATCGCTGCGGTCTCTCAGACCGCACGTCACTGGTTAAGGGTTAATATGTTTAATTTACCATTTTATACCTTAAAAATTAATGTATCTTAAATTGAGGTATCCGAATTGCATCCAAAATAAGATAATAAATAAGCGAATAGAATTAAAAAAGGAAAAAAATAAGTTGCTACTTTTAAAATAACAAATGGACATATTGACAAAAAATTTTCTTTTAATGGAAGGAAGGTGATCTGCAAATAAGTCATCGTTCATGGTTAGGACCTCATTAGATTGCTTAAAAACTAAAAAGTATCCATTTTTTAGAGTAATGTGGAATGCAAGTAGGTACCTACTTGCACTCTTTACAATTTTGTTAGTTTTAAGGTTTTAATACTTATATGGTGATGGAGAATCCCTGACATCTTCGAAATATCATTTCGAAGTATGAAGTTTTACAGCAAAATGATGTCTCGATGACTTTTCCCATGAACAGATTGCACGATGATAGTCTGATATACCAGTTGTATAAAATATTTCCATCTTTTAGTTTTTGTGCATTAATAAATTTTCTAGTGTTGGAAAAATCATAATCTTTTTTCTGTCCCTAGAATATTTTTCTGCAGCCAGTAGCCAAATGAACTTAATAAACATATATACAACGTATCCACGTAACTTCTTGAGATGAAACGTTTTCTTTTTATTTGTAAAATCTAATATGAACATTTGAACACTTTTTGGGATTTTTGAATAATTTTATTTCAATCCAGATTACGGTTTAATCGAAATGGTTTCCTTAAAATTTATATTGCGGGGTATGTGGAAGTTTCATTATGGAAATTGCTCGTCACAGTATGTTTTGGTCGGCAAATATCGTCCTTTTTTATATTCTCAATGTATGCGCCATTTAATTTCTTATGGCTAAGCTTTTAAATATTGATACATTGATTTAATGCAGCTCGGAAAAATTTAAATTCAAAGTTTTTATATAATAGTAATTAAGTAGGTAGATAAATGTGTCAAATTGCTAAACTTCCGCTTCATTTCGGGAGTTGAAACTATCCCTTTAATAGGAAACTTTAATCTCGATTGAACTCTGTATGAAAAAAGTTGTGTGGCCACTGCTATTGACAAATAATATATAAGGTATGGTTTGGAGACCCAAAATGGCATCCGAAATTGTTCATCATGTAGACCGCGAAATGTACGTATTAATTAATCGATTTAGCCGTCAACCTCACTTCCATTAAGCCACTTTAATATACCGTTTAGTATTTAAATGGAATTTATGAACGTTTTCCTTGCATTTGGTCGTTCAACCCGCGAGATTCATGCGCAATACTGGACCGTTATCAATATTGAGACAACTTGAAAGGGACACGTATTCACTTTCCCATTCATGGAAGGAAAGTTGAAAAACTGAATGGGAAATGAAAAAATAGATAGCCAAATTCTTTCGCCTTCTGCCCTTTGCCGAGTTAGTTGACTACTTTACTGTCAGAACTATGCTCTGATTATTGGAAGTATTTTGATCATCATGTTGCTAACATTGTTGTTTACTTAATTTCTGTGAGTAATTTACTGCTGAACTTGATAAATATTATTGCTTTTAGCTAATTTCAGTGTGAGGCATTTTGGATAGATTAAAGTTTATGATCCTTAGATAATATTCGTTGTATTTCTGTATAACATATTTTTATGCTGCAAATTTCCTTGATCAGTGAAATAACCTTGTTCCTTATTAAACGTATTGAAAATTGGAAAGCGATGCTGCTGTTAACAAATTTGCCGTCAGTGGTAGGAAAAGGCTCTTATATGAATCAATTAATCGATTCAGAATCGCTTTTCAGAAGTTTCTTTTCACTTGAATCAACATAGTTGAGAAATTTAACTCGGAAGATAGTAACCTTCTCTCTGTAGTAATATGTTTTTATTTTACAATTTATTTTACAACAACTAATCGGTATGAAATTTATATTTTTGTAAGAAGGATGTCATTTCAACAATGTGTCTTATTAAGCAGACCAATTAATTTATGTATTTAAACATCTCTTCCGTATGAAAAGATATACGTTGTTTACAATGAAATCTTAATTTCTAAGTATTACGAATTTAAGTACTCTCATATTTTGTCCATTTAATAAAATGGTCCGATTGGCAGAAATCTGAAAAAGTGGTATGTTTCAGATAGGTTTTTAAAGAATCTCATTTATCAACTAATAGGGTTCAACTCGTGGAAACATTCCGAAAAAGATATACTGGATATTAAACAGTTTATTACTGCAAATACGCGGAAAATCTTATCAAATACATACAATGAAATGGGCAAAAGAAGAATTCCCGTCCTTCGAAAATGCGTGGAGAACATTATAAGTAACTACTTTCTCTGTTCCAGTTAACCCTTTGCACATCCGACATCCGAATGATTTCATGCGAGGTAATTTTTCAATTACTCTTGTGGTCACCACCAGAATTTGTTTCGATATATTTCGGGCCAGCGTAATGAAGTCCATCCAAGAGGATTAATTTTATTATGTTTTAAGCTTAGGTTTCCGCTCGGGCAAATTTAAACCGTCAAGTACGGAAGGTTGCTCGATTTACTCTGCGAAATGTATAAAAAAACACAGAATGATCCCTACTCCCTCCGAAAATGTTTTTAATAAATGTTTAATTCCCTCCGTTTATAACCTCTTTGCTCTTGTTTGCGCTCGTCGTTTTAATAATCGAGGGAACAAGGCCGCCCGAAATGGAGTGGATAATATCGATGAAAAATGGACTGTCGCCTAGGTGATTAATCTTCCAAAACAATCTGTTTTAACGAATATCCCTCGGTGGTAGTGCCTTTCCTTCCGAAAGGCACTTGATCCCATTGGTGGAAAGGCATTCCCCTTCCCTTCTATTAACCCGCCGCACTGGATTTAATACCAGTGATGGATAAGGGTCCCGGAGGCTATATTTATTACTAAATCTAGTGTTAATCACGCGATATATTTTCGGGTGCCTATAAAATGCCATATTATTAAAATTATTACTCTTGATATACGTGTGATATTACGTTGATAACGTGTGCCAAGTGCACCAACAATTTTTTTAGACTTACCAAGTTTTAGCTTTGTTCAATGAGGAAATTCCAAGTATTTTCTAAGTTCCACAAGTTTCATTTTCTTGAATTTTATTATACATGTTTCTTTTACGTTCTATTTATTTTTTTTTTGTATTTTAATATGTCGAATTACAAATTATGTACTGTCAGTTAACTCCTTTTTGCAACGCATGAATGTACTCTTCTTGTACGATGGTTGCCTCCACTCAGGTACTTTTTGAGGCATCCTAATGCTTTCTTAAGCCTTTTTTGTAGAATTTTATTTCTGTTTGAAAGCAGTAAACTAAACGTGAGAATTTTGTTGTGTATTATAAACGCGATTCTGGCACGGATAGCGAAGTGGGTTGCGCATTTGCTTTCGGTGAAAGCGGTCCGGGTTAGAGTCCAGGAGAGGGTATGATGTTGACGAAGCTATTCGAAAATGTTGCAAATACATCTGAAATGATAATAAGGGTGTCCTAGAGGTCTAGAGAAGACATAAGGCGCTATGGAAGTCAGTGCGCAGTGAGTGAATGCCACCTGTCTAGGCCACGTTTCTCAAAGACTACCGCACAACCGTTTGCTTATGTAATTATAAACTTTAGAAAGTTAAAGGTTAAGACCTGATGATTAAAAGGAATGATTGTCGATTAAATTTAGAGCGCTGGTGCACGCTAAAATTTATCTTTATTTTTCTATGATTTTGTTTATGTAACCCGCTTTTGAAATCTGACTTAGTTTAGTTTTTGGTTTATTTGCTATGCAGTTATTTATTCAAATCATAAATCTAATATCATTTGGTCCTTTTAGCAGAATTTATTACACAGGCATCTAGAACAGGAATCTATGACCTTTCCTCTTTTCAATATCAAATAGGAAAACTATGGACTGTTTCGCACTATAAATTCAATGAAGTCCAGACAATTTTATTTTATAACCATGAATATTGTTTCACATTGTATGCCTCATGATATACACTTTTGTATTTCAAACTATGTCGTATGCTATCAATCCTATGTTGAATAGAAACCATGACTGATTACCGATAAATACTGCGAAAAAATTGTTTATTTTGGAATATTTTTTCCCAACATGACGATTAACCTTCGTTTACAATTCTGTGAAATTTAATTTCAATCAATTTCGTTAATAAACAGTAAATCTACGTTCTATTAAGTATTTCAGGATATATATGTAAAGTCTTAATGATAGTTTTTATTATATAGGAATAGAAACGTAAACAGTTAATGGAATCATTTAGGAAAGGCTTTTCTGTTAGGAAATCCATGACTAGAAGTTTCAAAATAAAGTTTACACTTTACATATTTCCAATAGATATTGGAATAGATAGGATATCTAGTGGAGCGTGGCCGGTAAATTGTTCCGGGGGAATGCGTACGCGGGGAATTCGTACGCGGGGAATTCGTACGCGGGGAATTCGTACGCTGGGAATTGATCTCCCGACAGACTACACGCCCTGATTAATAGTTAATGTTATAAAAAAATTAACCGGGGGGTTGGGTTGGGTTGATAGTACAACATGAACGCGGGGGATCAATTCCCCGCGTACCAATATGTTGGGAGATCAATTTCCCTCGTACGAATTCCCCCGGATCGGGCGCCCTAGTGGATATGTGTAAAGTATAATCTTAAATCCAAAATTTTCATTAACAGATGATTACTCGATATACGCTGCAACTTCCCTTAGCCCTTTTTCCTTCATCTGCTTAAAATTTGATTTACTGTATAGAAGTATAAGTTGGCTCGACCTTTTCATAACAGAGACTCTAATCTCATCTAAAGTAATCTACTATAACTATTAAACAATTAAATAGTTCATTAGGGAGATTCAGTTTTTCATTAGTCCCGAGCTCTATTTTGTAGACCTATAATTCAGCGGGATAGGAATCGATTCTTATTTACTAGCATCCAGTCTCGCGTATATACGCATTTCCCGCGTAATTGCGCGTATCAACTACGGAATAGCTCCAGCTGCATGCTGGGAGAGAGAAGGAGCGGTATGATTAATAGCTCCGCGAGCGGGGAATTTCATCTCGGAAACTGAGTAAATAAAGAGCAATCATCGAAGTTCTCCGCTTCCTTCCTTTTTGCCCCATTATTTTCCCGTGGGATACTCTTATTGGACGTCACGGAGAGGGGTCAACACTCAAAACCGCTTCGGCGGCTTAAAAATCAATCTCCGATATTCCAATAATTGAAATGAGGACGGCTCGAGGGAATCGGTTCGGATATCTTTTAAAAAGAGGCCAAGAATGGGGTTTTCCGAGAAAGCATTAGGACAGTGTTTCGTCCAGAGATTCCGAGAATTCCATTCTTTTATTTTCCTGAATAGTTTACGGCTTCTCGAGGAATTAATTTGAATGTAAGATTGGATTTCGTTTGGAAAAATCGGATGCCGGTCTGGAGGAAATCGTCTCTCGGTTCGTAATAATTTCCTGATATTGCCCTGAGTTTCCACTCCGACATTCCTTATAGATTGGTCATTCCTCTATTATGGGCTATGATTGCATTCTTATCTTTAATGAAATTTCTGGTTCGTTACGCTAATTGTGAGATATTTTCCCTTTTAATGTATCATAATGGTCTAAAAACCTGGTTGCTGGAAATTTCCGTTACCTTTAAAATATTCCGGGATATGTGGAAAGCACGTTTGTCTTCCTTGAAAGCGGTCCCGGGTTCGATTCCCGGTGTGAGCCAATTAGGAAAATGACCTAAGCGGTCGAACCGCTTTTAATAATTACACGACTATGTGTTTCGAATTTAATTCTTCATAAAAATTCTTCACCTTAAAAATTACACCATAGAATTCAATCGTGCAATTTTACTTACTTCGCGATACAATTCGGCGAATATATTGTGGTAATAGATCTCTTACCATTTTCTCGATTCCCTTTCAGCACTACTAAGGACTAGCGTAACGTTGTTGAATAATACTGTTTTTATTGAAACTTCTAAATCCAGCTTAAAGAATAGTTAACATTATGTTTTGAGGCATTTTATTAAAAAAATATTACATATTTGTATTCTGTCAATCATTACAAAATCTTGAGAATATCAGCTGGCTATGTTGAACGCTGAAAAAACACTTGAGCTATAAGTATTTCACATATAATATATAAATTCATTTTTGATATCTATCTTCTAAAACTTTCACAGTTGAGTAAAAGTTTCAAAAAATATATTTAATGGCGATTCAATAACTTCTATAGAAATGACGTCTCTAAAATATATGCCGATCGCCTAACTACGGTAATAAATTTAATTACTTTTTGGTACTAATAATAGTCAGGTTGCACCTTGATTTTGATTTGTCAATTATTTTCATAACATTTAGGGTTGACCTCTTTTTTAAAATTAAATTATGTATCCATATTTCTTCTATTTTAGCAATAATTTTCTTAATAATCTTCAAGGAAACTTGGGCTACAATTGTTTTAGTATTTTATTCTCTTTTCTGTTCGGTATCGACCTATTTTAGCTTGTGAAAAGTAAATCGATTTTTCTCGTTATTCCAGCTAATTACTGAAATGGAACATTACTGATTTAGGTAAAAATTGTGTAAGTATCATTCGCCATTCCAACATTGCTTGTATTAATCTCATGCGCTTTTAATTACTCATTCATATTACGACTTGCTCGCTCGTTGCTATTTTGGTTTTGGCTTAGGAATTTCTCCGATTTCATTACAAGATGTATTTGCAGACGTAGTTGCTCTGAGAACTTTAGTCTCTTTGACATCCGTTGGCGCTGCCTCCGGCAACGGGAAGATAATAGAGTAATCCGATACCTAGAAACTGCTACGCGGTTTTGATGGTTACCAATGGGAGGTGGTTATCCCTAGCTTAAGTAGGAAATATAATGAAGGAAATACCATGTTTGATTTCTTTATATGTGAATAGGGAGAAACCTTAAAATTAATGAATCATATATTTACAGAGAGAAATGTTTGAATGTTAACTTTAATTTTTGATTTCATTTAAATGAAACGTATAACATATTAAAAATCTATGATGAATGGGAAGCTAAATTATCCCTTTATATTTCTTTAGCTTTAGTTCAAACTTCGAAAACGTAAGAAACGAAAAACGACGAGAGCAAAGAGGTCGTAAAACAAAATATTTTACAAAAATTCAACTCTAAATGTATGAAATCGTGCATACGTACCTGCAAAGGTCTCTCTAACAGACTGGTTAACATGGTAACGATACTAGGGGTTCAACAAGTAAGTAGTCTTGTTATTTATAATTAAAGAGTGCTTATACGGATACTTTAAACTACAAAATATTACATCGAAAGACTTCTTTCATCCTTAAAAACTGGGTGACCTGCTGAAAGCTAAAAAGGCAATTTCCTTACGAGGTAGTCAATGTAACGTATCAGCCGGCTGTAGCTTTAATCCCAGAGGGTATTATGTGACTGGTCCTCTTAGACCCACCTATCCTCTTTTTTGCTCCAGATACAAACTACTCCCGAGCATCCTTATCTCAACCTACGCTCTCTATGCAAACCTCATCTTGCGTCCTATCGCGACTCCGCTGCGCTTTCTCTCCGCTCTCCTATTTCCAACCTCGGCTTCCTAATTCTCCCTCATTCCGATCATCTCTAACTTTTTCACTTTACTCAACCTTTCTCCCAGATTCGAATTCAGGTCCTCCCAACGTCACAATCTCTAGTGATAGAGGCTATAGTTTCCTTTAGAAAAAACTCGAATGTTTTGTTATTTATATGTTTTCAACAAATCGGGCTCGTAGAGAGAAAGGCTCTTTTTCTACTAGGAATCTTATGCTTTTCCACCGAGATGGACCACTCTAATTGTTAAAATTATATTTTTATTTCAGTTCTTATCCAGGTCTATTCATATTGATCCCTTATCTGATCCATGCAAGCCGATTCTAATATCTTCTCCCGTAAATAAAACTTTATTTTTTCTACTTAAAAAGCAAAATGTGTGCTTCATCTGCAAAATTCTATAACGGATTACATTTTAAAGTACATACATTTCCTTCCGAATCCCAAAGTAAATGAGATATTTCTTTCATTTATTATGTAATAGGCATTCGTATTGATTTTCTCAAATTAGTTGAACTGTTTTCGTATCATCATCGACCTAGGTAAACTATGTTGACACATTCATGTCCCTACATTTATATTATCTCGCACTGTTCTTTCTTTCGTTCTCTATTATGTCGGCTTCCTAAGCTCCTGAATTCCCTTCCTCACACCATTGGCTAATTAGATTGTCACATGACCATCTTGAAGCATTATCTGCATTCTTTATTAAAGAAAATAGATTCACATTTAAATATTTTCGTACGAAGTTATTTTTTAGAATAATAAAAATATTCGTTTTTAATTCGTTTCTAGTTCATGTATTCTCCCATTATCCCCAAGGAATTTGTTATATTATTTTAGTTTTGATTTACTAAACGCATTGGCAGCAGTGAATGTGAATCTATTGAATCGGTAAATATTTTGAAGTAAAGAAATTTTGATTGCTAGGCTCGTTTTAATGTTTCGTATTGAAACTCCTTGAGTATAGCATAATATGTACTATTTTATTCGAGTGCTTACTTTATTTCCATTGGAAAGGAAAAAAAGTCGTCGAAAAATTATCTAATCCTTATTGAATGTATTATTCCTGCGTTCTGTTTTGAAAAATATTAGGTCTTAGTCTGAACGTTTCTGCAAATGCATTTTAGCTGAATAGAAAAATCAGCATTTCAATGCTGCAAATGTTCATCAATTGGAATATTAAAATGAAAATAACTCTCTTTGTTTAATATTATCTCACGAAGCGTTATCTCTCCATTGAGAGCTGTGAACTGCGTTCAAATTTTCGAATTTTGCACCGGGAGATAAAGCAAGCATTTTTAGTTGTCGTTCTTCATTTACACAGAGGGAATGTAGTCAATTTATTTTGACGGGGTTTCTTACGAAGGGAAATAGTTATTTTGTGAATACGTGCCGAGTTTTTGCGGAGCAAGTTTCCGAATTGGTGAAATTAAATAAAATTAATAAGTTATTTTGTTCGCCAAACATTCATAAATTTATTTTTGTTTCATCTAAAAAAATAGCATAAAATCATGTTTACCGCTGCCTTAGATAAGTTAATATAAATAATAACTGTGCGTCTGTGGCAGTATGTTATATGTCCAGTACTTATGCGTTTTTGAAATATTTTCGATTGAGTTGAGGACTTAAGTTATCAGTAAAAGTAAGCATAAGTTAATGAAGACTATAGAGTTAGAATATATTTTCTATAAAGTGTAAGTTGTGTGCGCATTTATTTCTATGAATACTTAAATCTATACTTTAATGTCTTATATTTATTAACTATATTTATTCATAGTTTGAAATATTCAATTTGAAAATTCTGAAATGATTTAGCAATTAAGAAACATGGATCTTGGGATTGCTATTAATTTAAAGATATTCTAGATTAGGTAACCTCTTCTAAAATGAGATAAAAACATAGACATTGAAGTAATTAAGCATTGACAGAAAAAATAGCTGGGTCAAATATTGTGAGGAGGGGTCTGCTTAAGAAAGTAATTGAGGGTAGAATTCAAGAGAAAAAACGGTGGAGAAGACAAAGGTAAAACGTGTAAAATGACTTACAGGGTGGGGTAAAATACCAGGAAGTGAAGAGAATGGTGTTTAATTGGTATATTTGATTTTTTGTGCCCATGAACTTGAACGGAATGGTAAAACACTCTTCTTTGGGTAATATTGCCGCATTTTTTGCACATTAGCTGTTTTAACCTATTTTTCTCGGTTCTGAGTGTTAAAATTACATCCAAGACATTCAAACGTTTGAAAGCCCTGATATTTGGGTCATCCGGCCACTCCTTTATCCACCTTTAAGCCCAGATCTGTACAGCTTTGGCTTATGTAAATGGAGGTCCCATTTAAGCCATCTTCAACTCGCGGAATTCACGCCGTATATTCACCGAATCGCTCGCGGTTTTCCTACGTATTAAATATTTCGGGGTCGTGCATTTTTAAAGGGACCGCGTTGATATACTTTCGCTCCCTCTCTCTTATATTTTTTATTCCCCAATACACTCCCCTCTGGCAAACCTCATCAATCCTGGAACTCTCTATCCCTCATTCTCCACCGCGCATCCACGCACACATGCTCATAACCCTTTTTTATATCCCTTTTTCTTTCATTGCAATCCATCAAAATCACTCCCCTCGCCCCCCAATGAACCTGTCCTCCAATCGACCTCCTCCTCTCCATCTGCTCTCTTCTCTCCTTATGTCGGCCCTAATCTTTTACAGCCTTCCTTCTTTCCCTTCGCGATGTTTCCTACGAGATATGTAATCATTGCAAGTTTTACTACACGCGTACCAAGGAGAGGAGCCTTTTTGGAAGATGAAAAGAATTAATGGGACTTAAAGGTGGGGGAGGAGGAGTTGAATTTTGGGTTGTTTTTCGGATAAAATTGAGGTTTTTTTGGAAGATAGAGAGAAGATAGAGATGACTTGGGACGATCAAAGGTGGTGACTCAAAGAACATGTTTTTCAATAGCTTATTTGAAGACTAGCAGAAAAAAACTTGCAGAACGCAGTGGTTTAAACAGTTTTTGTCATAATCTGGTGATGATGATCCTACGAGTTCTATTCATGGTCGGTAAATAAAATTCTGTGGTAAAAGTTGTGTTTTTTTCCTATTAGTCTTCGAGACCGCAAAGTCGAGACTAAGCTATTCGATACTAATACTGCTTTTGCCAATAGATATAAAATATGCGAATATATTTAGATATATAAATGTAATTACATTCGTATATCATTATAGACCTAGGTATACAGAAAGGCATTATGGCACTCCTTAACATGCTTTCTGTGAAAAAAGTTATTCTACTCACTATTGTGATAGCACCTGAGAGTAATCTCGATAAGGCCATTACTATCTCCGCTGTTTGTATTTTACTTTTTGAATTTATTTATGTACGAGTATTACTGTTATTTATTTTATCTTTTGGCTTCCGAAAACTTCTTTAATTCCCAATAACGTTTTTATCGTATTATCCGTTTCATTCGTATAGTTTCTGTATATTTTTTCGTGATTAGGTTATACTATCACGTATCTGAAACACTGTAATAAGCTTTTTGTTAGTAGCAGAAAACTTTTGTTAAATTTTTGAGGATACAACAAGGTCGAGGAGATTTTTGAAATGGATGTTGTGTTTTGTGTTACTTCGCAGAATCTACGACAGAAACTAGGCTTCCTACGAAACTCATTTTATTTGCTCGGGTGTCTTTGGTACGGCTAATTACAAAAATTCAACGGCGCACTGCGAGTTTCATAAGATCAAGGGGACAAAAGAAAATTCAAGAATCCTGACTTCCACAACAACCACCACCTCTTCTTGGCAACAACTTAAACTTATGACATTGATGGATAATTTTAATATTTGGTTTATTACCTGAATTTTCCTTGTTTAACAACCACCATTTAGATGGTTGGTTTATTTCCTTCTTCTTGCAGTATTCTCAATCATGACTCGTGTATTCTAAGTATTACATGGTTTACATTTTAACTTGTTTTTACTATTTCACTTTGTTTTATTTTGAGTATTTTTTCTGTCAACGTTCAGTATTCCTACAAAAACAATAAAGAAGATTTTCTTAGTTTTCTAATAAGGGCTAAAAAATATTACGTATGATAGGCCACATCGATTTAATCGAAATATTTTATCGCTTCAAGTTATTTCCTTAATCGTCTTTTAATATTTTGGAATAAGGGTATCACATACTTAAGAAAAGTATAAAAGGTCTGTATTTTACCGGCCTTGGTGGTGGAGTGGTGAGCGTGCTTGGGCGTTAACACGGTCCCCGGTTCGAGTTGGATTTTTCTGATTAGGTTATGGTTGTCTGTTTATGTTGTGTTTATTAATAAATGAAAATACAAAAAATTAATAAAAAGTGGGGTTAATTGGAAGAATGGCCTTCAAAGGCTAAATTTTCCCATTAAAATAAACTGCATCATTATTATTATTCTTTAAAAATTTTTGTCTTTCGAAAATGCAGCGCAATATTTCGTGTTTATAAAATATCTTAGAGACGTTATAACCCGAGTCTCTATAATTCTAATTTTTGTAAGGATATGTGTATTCTTCGGTCTTAACATTTATTGCGTTTTACCTAATACTGATTTGTATTTCCTACCGGAAAATAGTAATTTTCTTTTCTTGCAAAAACTATTCACGTTTTTTATTGCCTGTTATCTGTTATTATGATTCCATTATCCAATATTTTATAATGGCTATAGTACCCTAAAATTTCTTTCCTTTTCGACAATTTAATCAACAATTTTGTTTTCAAATATTTCTTAATAATTCTCAATGGTAGCTTCAGATCCAATGATTTAATTTTATTTGTGTTCCTCCATCTCAGCGGTGTGAAGAACCTAATTCCATTCTCACCACGTTCTGCTTCCATTGGAATTTCATTTAAGTATCGCCTTCTCGTCTATGCGACAGTAATCTCTTCTTAGTTCTATCTGTACAACGATTTCTTTACCTTTTATTTCCTCTCTTTTTATTTTTATCTTTCTGATTATGTTGTGTATTGACCCTTCTTGTTGATTTCTTTTATTTTATTTTATTATCTGCATTGTAATGTCCCAGTGCTGTTTTGAGATTTATCTGCATACATTATTCATTCACTAAAAAAAAGAAGTAGTTCAAAATTTGTAGGACAACTTGAGCAGTTTTCATCTTGCACTGTCAATCTATCGTCGGTATGCCAACAAGTAGAGATTAGGCATCAATAATCATCTCGAAATCAACCTTTCGTAGAAGTGTATCAAACCACGCTCTTAGAGCAAACTACATTTTTCCTCTCTACGTAGCGTTCCTTTCAAGCTCCGGCCCCGTTCCTTCCTCTTTCCCACCCCATTCCCTCCTCGTCCCTTCCCCGTTTATACCCCGTTCCTACCCCGTTCTTTTCACGTTCCTTCTCCATCCCTGCTACATTCCTTCTCCGTTCCCACCCGTTCCTACCCCGTTCATCCTCAACTCCTTATCTCCCCCACGTCTCCGCTACTCAAGTCTCGGCTCTTAATCTTTTACGGCCTCCTCCCTTTTCTCATTTTTTCCTGCTTCCGCAGTCCCGTCAATCATCTTCCCTTCTTCCCGTTCGCTTCTTTGTGGGACCGCGGTCTGAGGATGCGTTTGTCCGTAATCCATTGCCTCACTTTTATCTATCGGGAGAAGATAGCGCTCCCTCGCGGAGAAAATTATACGAGCGAAGTACTGAGAGGATTCCCTTGGGTTTCGGGAGTTTGGCGCCTATTGTCTATGTCTATGTCTATGTCTATGTAAGAACCCTGCAAGCCGCCTTTCGGCGTGTGGCAGGGGGTGCAAGCACCTTGACTCTATTTTCCTAAACGGTTGCTTTCGCGTATACTTCGCGGAAAAAATGAATTTTTGAAACGATTCGTTTTAGCATCTATTTCCCTAATCTTTCGGGCAGTATCAGCACGGCCCATATAACAGGGGGGTCGCATTATATCGGTTACATCATCTGAAAACGTAATTTCTCTGAACTTATTTAATAAATTTATCCTTTGAATTTTTCTTCTATCTTCTAATGATTCCCATCCCGCGTCCTGTAACATCTGAGTGACACTCGCTGTTTTATCGTAGCAATTCTTTACAAATCGTATCGCCTTTCGTTGTACTTTTTCTAAATCCCGAATATGACATTTCTCGGCGGGGTCCCATACACTACATGCATACTCAAGGTGAGGCCTAACTAACGCTAAGTAACATCGCTCGCGAACCTTTTCTTCGCTCCTACCGACTATTCTTTTAACGAAGCCGAGTTTCTTAAGTGCTTTTCCACATATATTTCGGATGTGGGCACTCCATGATAGATTATTCGTGAGAGTTACTCCAAGATACTTTACCGATTCTACTGTCATTAGGTTTACCCCTCGGAGGCTATAAGAATAATCATTTATTATAGATTTACTTTCGAAGAAGTTAACTACAGAACACTTTTCTACATTAAGCTCTAATTGCCAATCATCGCACCAGTTCATAATTCTATCTAAGTCGTTCGAAAGGGTTAATCTATCCTCTGAACTAACTATTTCCCTGTAAATAACTGTGTCGTCTGCGAATATCCTAACATTGCTTTCAATGTGATTGCTGAGGTCGTTGATGTATACTAAAAATAACAACGGTCCAATTACACTGCCCTGAGGGACGCCCGAGGTCACCTTAACCAAGTTGGAACTAATACCATCGAGTACTACTCGTTGCTCTCTATCGGTGAGAAAGTCTTTTATCCAATTAATAACTTGTGCATTGATACCCGCAACTTCTAATTTGTACAGCAATTTATGATGAGGTACCTTATCGAAAGCCTTCCTAAAATCTAAAAATATCGCATCGACTTGCTTATGTTTTTCAGCAGAGTTTAGAACATCGTGTACTAATAAAGCCAGCTGAGACTCGCAAGAACGAGTCTTACGAAAACCGTGTTGATTCCTAATTATGAAATTGGACGTTTCAAGAAAACCCATTAAAGAGCTAGCTATTATATGTTCCATAATTTTACCGCTCAGTGATGTTAAAGATATAGGCCTGTAATTAGCTGGATCGTCCTTAGAGCCACTTTTAAATATTGGCGTGACATTCGCAATTTTCCAATCTTTCGGGACCTTTCCTTCGCTCATACTCTTGTCAAATATAACTTTAAGAAAAGGTGCTACGCTCTCCGCAACTTCCTTGAACACTCGAGCCGGTATGTCTTCAGGCCCCGGAGCTTTATTCGGTTTAATCTGTTGCAATAGTTTAATGATGCCGTCTTCTCTGAAGGTGATTTTCGACATTTCATTATTGGGCTGGCTTGCGTCGGCGGAGTGGTGATTTGGTGAAGGAGGTCACGGTGGACGTACTCCTTTTATGTGCATGCATCACGGTTGCCAACTGCGTGTAAATTTGCTGATATTTCACCTGTTCGTAAATATTTTACGGCCTGAACTTCACGTACCGGAGACTTACGCCTAATTCTGTGTGCCGTGCATGAGGGAAGGCGGAGTAAACATATATGAATCTCGTTGGTGATGAAAGAACAGAACAGTGTCCGTACTTTTTTGGTGAAATATAGCAGAAGAGAGGAATGAGAGACGGTTGGTTTTATTTAAAATTTTTAGTTGTTATTCGTATTTATTATTCGTATATTTTTGTATTTATCATTGTGGAACATATTTTGGAATGGAAATATGTGTCGTTTTTATGCCTCACATAAATTATCTACTATTTGATCTTGGAGACTACTTCCTCATTTCATCTCTCAGCAAATGTTTGTCAGTTACATTTGAATCGAAATTGACATTCTTATCATTATGGCTAATAGGTGCAATAAGATTAAACTTTGCATTGTTATGCACGAATCAATGTCTATTATCTAATTGTAAAGGCTGAATCGAGCCAGAAAGAAAATAAGAGGTACTGCGTTATTTCTTTTGATGGCAAAGTTCTTTTATTTTACCGTAAAGCGAATATTGATGAATATTTGGATCTCCTTGTACTACTAGATACATGAGATGACTCGGTTTTCCGAAGTTGTTCGAGAAATTATAGGACTTTTTTTTATGAGCTACGATGGCTGTATCTTGTTATGTATTATTCAATCAAAATCTGGAGTGAAAAGAACTGAATTTCTTTAATACATTTTTTGTGGATTTAAGACAACGTTTCTAACCCCCGAGACTGTGTATAAACGAAAATAATACCTCCATTTCATACTATAATAGTTTATTATATCATAATATATGGCCTTCCTTCGACGAAGGATTCGCCTTTCTGCCTTAGTTTATAGCTCTTTATCCCTTCTCTTTCTTCAGTATCCAGTTTATTCCGCTTGAAAAAACT
This sequence comes from Sympetrum striolatum, assembly GCA_947579665.1. Classification (NCBI taxonomy): domain Eukaryota; kingdom Metazoa; phylum Arthropoda; class Insecta; order Odonata; family Libellulidae; genus Sympetrum; species Sympetrum striolatum. Next base: position 84,155,482 of record OX388346.1, read on the forward strand.
TATATCCTACTATTATTTTGCTTGTTTGTGTCCCCTTTCATTCATAAACATAAATGTTCATGCGTAAATCTGCGATGGTTGTCAGATGTTTATCCTTTAAATTTCTTATCTCTTCTTAATCAATTATTCCGCATTATGAATGTGAAACGACTTGTTAAGAGCATTTATGACTCTTAAAGTGATAAGCCAAAGGACCTTAGAGTGAAAGGCCTTACTCTTACACGTCTCAATCTACCCACTGAATCTTAGTTTCTCGAGGTAACTTTAAGTCAATAGTATGCTTTGACGCAGTTCTTTTTTGCCACTAAACCATTAATATTTCTTCCGCTGTCGCGAGCACGCTAGAATTCCGAATGTATTCACTTCGGGGGAAGGTTTGCATCCGGAGAAGTTAATCACTTTGCGTGTCGCGGAGGCAGGGATCAGTTTTTTGCATGATTGATTTCCGGAGAGCATTTCATGTTCGTTGCCATACTTTTTTTGTCCACTTCCTCAGTCTGGCGAAGATGCTAATTTATGCCCATCTCCCCTGTCGAATCGAGCCTTTCAAATATCGACTGCTCTTACAGCTCTCATTTCTTGAATACCACAATCCCTTTATCCGCACCTGCTTATTTATGCATTCGGTTTTTTCTCGCTGTAAGACACGCTTGGATTAATGTCCCCTCTTAATGAACGGCGAATTACAATCAGCTTTTATTTCTGGGCATGTTATCTCCGAGAGGAATTGGTACCCGCGTATGTTAATGTCATAATAATTGCGTGATTAGGCGGTAATGAACGACTATCTATGAATAATTCCCCTTCGTTCCTCTTCAGTTCTCATTGGGGGAAATCTGGTTTCGATTGCATTTTTAAAGCGAAGGTTTTCGTGTCCGTATGTTTGAATATTACTGCTTGCCATTAATGGTAGCAAGTTGCTGTTTAGAATTTCAAATGATTATGCAGATGCGTGCATTTTGTAATCTGATCTCTGTTAATTTGATTCCTTACGTTTATTTATATTACGAGTAAAATGTTGCTTGCATACTGCAAGCAGATCGACAACACTAATTTCATATCGGCATTATATCGGGACGGTCCTCAAAAGAAAAAAAAAAAGAATTGAAAATATTCTTAGAATTCGCTTCAATTTAAGTGTCTGGCATCGATCCTGGGTCCTTCTGGTGAACTTACTATGCAGCACAACAGAAGATCACCATCTCTAACTATGTGTGAAAATTCAAGCAGAAATATCGGCTACAACTGCCTCAAAAGACGTTATAATTTTCACGAATGTAAATGGCTCTCTGGATTCGAACCAAGGACGATCTTGGAAATCTAAAAGATGTTTCTGACATTTATTAATGATATATATCTATATGCCGAATTTGAAATTTCTATATTATTGTGAAAGGTTTCAAATTAATTCCTAAAAATCGGATCAACTTCTGATTGCAGAGACACCTGGTGTCGAACCCAGGACACATTGTAAGCTGTGAATGCAAAGTTTGATTTTTAATATCGATAGCATGCCGGGAAGTACCTAAATTTTGTTTCCGTTATCTCCGTAAGAAATGCATTGAGAAGTGCAAATGGCCCTCTGGGATCGAACCAAGGACCATCAGCGAACTTGTAAAATTTGATTATGAAACATATTCATGATATCTATCCACGTGCCGAGTTTCAAGTATCCATGTTATCGGGAAAGGATCCAAAAAAAAATCTTCAAAATCGCCTTAATGCATTTTAAACGGCTGATTTTTGCCCCGACCTAGCATCGAACCATGGACAAATTTTGAAGATGTCTTTCAGATTTACGTTGGAGTTGCAAGGCTTCTAGCGATCCTTCGAAGTTCAACTCTCTCCTTTTCCGGGAAGTGCCTCAAAAACTTTTTCGAAAATCCCCGCCATGTAATCTTATGGGGAAAATCGCGACTTTGGGGCCTTCTGGAATCGAACCCATGACACCGAGGTTCAAAGTCGGCTTTTTCCTGGAGGTTACACTTCATGGCCATAACGTCGTAAAAATTTAAAGTCAGTGGCACTTGTGGAACATGGTTAGAATTGTGATCCCCAGTGAGTGAGTGAGTGAATGAATGAGTGAGTGTATATCTAGGTATATCCGGAGAAGCGTCTATATATAATAGATACGGAAACTATTGTTTCTGGAAATCACACTTTCCCCTAATATTTGAATAAAATTCGAAAAAAAACGAATAAATATTCTAATTAAGTCCTCTGGATTATATTTGTACACCATCTGAGATTCTTTGAGTGTATGATTGTAGTATACCATTTTGAAATACATATATGATATTATTTTACATGTTATCACTCTAGATAAGTACCTCTTTAAATTGACATATTTACCTTTATTGACAATAATTCCTCTATTACTTTTTATCTTAACACTTAATAGTAGAAATCATGCCTTTATATATATATTTATTTAATAATATAAAAAAGCCTTTTAATATATGCCTGGTAACAAGAAGATATTTACTAATATAACCGTGAAATATAAATTATCAGTGGCTATAAGGAAATTTCAGATATTACCTGTTTGGAAAGCATTTTCTTTTAACAATTTTCTCGCACATTTTGATTAAATGTTCAACATCACTGAAGTAAAAAGCTTGATAAGCGAAAACTGTTTCATATTTTTTTTCAGAGAAACAAGTGTTCTTTAATCCAATATTAATTTAGTTCAATCCAACGATTAATGATTCTATCGAGCACACATTATAAACAATATTTTTGTCAATAAATTAATGATTTATCCAAATCAATTAAAGATTTTAAACTTAGATGTTTTAGAATATTATAAAAATGTATTGAAAGGGGGTTTGGGATATTCTTAAATGAGTAATATGTTTGTTATTAAAATCGTGACCTTATCCTGACGTTATTTAGGAATTTTGAGTGTAATTATATAAGTGTAAAATGATTTTTCAATTAATGATTGCTGGATATTATTTAGAATGTAATGATTTCTGGTTATCATGTCAGACAAAATGTAATGAATGATATAATGAGGTACGGTTGTGTATAGAATTGGAATGATTATGCCACCGGACAGTTGTCCAGTTGCTACGTATGTATGTAATAATAATAATAAAATAATCATATAGAGTTTATTTAATATTGCAGTGTTAGCAGTACGCAAAATCCTATCATAATAATTACTTACACTTAGATGATCTTGGATTTTGGGTGATAAACAGTGGCTCAGGGAGGTCCTTACTTCTATTTCCAGGAATGTATTTACTCCATTCGCTCTTACTCGCAGAGCAGCCATTCGCTCTGTTACCTAATGTTTATTCTCTGCAGTAGTTTGGAACCCCTTCTCTTACAAGATCCTAAATATATAGTTCCACCTACCTTGACCCAAATGCCGGGAAGTAATTTTTGCTCGCCGTTAACCCGGTGTTTATTTACGCCGCGAAACTCATAATCTTCTCGTAGCGCCGTCCTTCTTTTCAAAAATGCGGAAGCAGCAATTTTCTGCATCCATTTGAACGGGGTGTAGCAGGTTTCTTCTCGGCTAGGCGAGCTTTTACGTCACAATTATTAGTTTTAATTTCTGTCGACGGCGGCGCTTGCATAGCGGGAGAACAATGGAGGCTGGAATATACGCTTGCAGGGAGCGTTTTAATTGTTTTTCTCCACTGCTGTTACACGTCTGTCCTTCTTCTCCTTTTGTTTACTGGAAAGAAGAGGGATGTGAAATATTTAGGAGTGGTTAAGAGATTGCGCGCTGGCTTTATCCTCGGAAGACGTGCTAATTTCAATTCTCGTGCAGTAAACGAGGAGTCGTTCTGCATTGATCATTATTAATCCTTGTGATGCACTCTATTCAAAAGTTGCTAAAATAATTACGCAGAATATTACGTAGTACAGTAACCTCTCCCACCTTGATCAACTCCATACAAGTGACATAACTTTGTCCCATTTAAAACGGGATTATTATTATTTATTTGTTCCTCGTGTTAGCTCATAGATATGCCATAAATTAAATAAATATTACAAAAATTGAAATAAGGGACGTAGGCTTCCCTTAGGACGATATCCTGCTTTGGGTAACCGAGTCTTCCATTCTAACAAATTGAACTTAATATAGAATGTTGTGCTGCAAAATTACATATTATTTTACAATTTTATGCTTGTGTAAAACATATAGTAAATAAGATACTAAAAAGGGAAAAAACTTATAGCCCTGGAATAATACAAAATAAAGTAACACAGGTTACTTCACTCTGTATAAGCAAACATTATGATCATCATTCAGATTTCTTGAACTAAATTTCTACATCCTTGTTTTCGAATAACCCAAAATCTAACAAGTTTTAAGAAAATATTTTTGTTTGTCAACACCCATAATCTTCGAAGGTAAGGAAACAAACAGTTTAAGTTCAAGATAAGGGAATGATCTGCGAAAAAGTTCAATATTAGGCTTGGGTTGATCACATTTATACCATTACGTCATGTAATTTGATACATTAATTCAGTTTACGGTTAAATTCAAACGTATTGTTTCTCTCCTCTCATTTGCTGTTTAAAAATAGCTTTAAAAGATTTGTTATAATTGCTTTTATTTTAGAACTCTTGTTTAGATAATATAAAACTCTTTAATTAATCCAAGATTTTACACCATATTCTATCATATAATTTACTTTCTTGTAGTCTAATTATTTGCTTTTTATAATTGTCTTTTTCTATTTACTTTCAAGCAAACATTTAGTGTCTCCTGTTTTGTTTGTATCTAAAACCGTCTTAACCTGCTTTCTCTATAAACATTCCCTTAATTCTCCATAGTTTCTGCAGGTATTTCACAACCCCTCTTTATTCAAATATTTTCCTGCTACGTTGTATTTTTCCTAAGTGAAACTTAGAAGTTTGAAGATGCCTTTAAACTTGCAATGTAGCTTTCTTCTGAGTTCCTTTTCCAAAATATCTCTTTCTTCGAAATGTTATATGACTAAGGGTCTTGATGTAAGAAGAACCTAATTAGTCTCAATCTCATCCTATTAAAAGACTTTATTGTTACCATTACTCGAAACTTTTAAAGGTATGCTGATTTTACATAAACTTTTTGTAGCATAAGTTTAAAATATCATTTGGATGATTATTAGGGGCACTATTTCTTTTCGATTTTTCTCTCAAAATTGGAATAACTCTGACTCAGTACAAAATCTGTTGTTTAATTGAAGGATTAAATGATTGATTTTGGATTGGAATTGGCAGTCCAAGTTTGGATTTCATTCGCATTGGTTTTTTCGTCTTTTTCGATTTTTTTTCAATCGTGTCGCTCCGTGTATTTCTGCTCGAAATACAGTTAACTGTGATCCGATTTCGCTTCATCTCTGTAACTGCATCAGCGGAATGGTAAATGACCGTTTCAGGGCAAATAGATGCAAGTGCTCCATAACATGCCTTGTAGGAATTCGATGGAAAATCGCTACGGTAAATCCGAGAGAAAAGCTTTACCTCTTTAGTGATTCAGGAAAGACGGATTGTTATTGGAAATCGTAAAAAGCTGCGATCTAAAGAAATTTACCAGGATAAGGCAAAACGTAATACGTACTTTAAATAGGACAGCTAATACTTTTCGTGAACGATCGAGACATGGCCAGTTGATAATTTTACAACATTTTATTCTTTATCGTGTGGAGTAAATTAAAGCTCTATGGGTGCATATATTACTTATGAATAATTATAATGTTTTCTTAGGTGAAATTAAATGTGCTAGAAATAGAAGGGAAAGGGAAAGAAAATTTGTTTTCATTTCGGATAAAATTTATTTTAAAAGCGGAATAATTAAAGTGTGATTTCATTCGGAATTTAGTACGAAGGCAATGTCATTAACTTATTGCAGAAGAGCCTTAAATACTTTATTTTCAAGAGCGTTCAATTGAAATTGACACTTGAGTAATGGATGATGCTGAATCTCTGTGATTCAGGAAATATGATCAACCAACAGTTACGGAGCGTTTGCCAGGGTCAGCCTCAAATACCGGTTAGCGGTGCTGTAAGTCTGAAGCGCATAATCAGTTATTATTGAACATGGAAATAATAGAAGCTTCGGTTTTAACTTAAACGATTATTTATGCAGATTCATTAGAAAATTGGTATTTCCCTAAGGTTCAAGCGTTGGAAATAATTTCTAATCATTTATTTGTTTTTATAATTGAATTACTCATACATCAAGTCCAGAATTCATTTTAGGGAATGATAAAAATCCTTCCTTGTTCATGAATTACGACTTCCGCGCATTTTTCGGCTTACTTCAAACTTAGCTTTATAGTAATAATAATAATAATAGTTTATTTTACACACAAGGTATCATAAACTTTTGGAAGATAATACAGTTATAGTTCAGGTCCTCCTAAGCCATGCATGGCTCGTCAAGAGGTGCCTTAATTTAGCTCAAGTTTAGTAATGGATAGGAAATAATGTAAATATAAATTCATTTGCTAGGGAGAATTTCAACTGAATCAATATGTGGCTCTATTAAATACTTGGCTAGTTGTTACATACTCATGTTAAAGTCATGTTATGAAATATATAAATATTACAGTCATATAAAAATCAAAATTTAATTTAAGGCCGATAAAAATTAAAAATATTACACCATCAGATACCACATTAAATCAGAAAAAGGTTTTACTACGTTTAAGTCAATTTACAATAATTTTAGGTTTTCTTTATCTGGTCTAAGAGCCAAGATATAAAACGTTTTTAAACAATGCTTAATTTTGATTCACCTAATATGTCTTAAGGTATATTGTTAAATAAACTTGGAACCATATACTTGCATGTCCTTTTACAATAATTATTATAATGTCTTGGTGTTTCATATTTTCTTAGTTGTCTAAATTTAATATTAGTGTGTTTACACATGTTTTTCTTAAACCTTACTAGCTAAGATACTTCATAATACATCCATGATCACATTAGCTTTGATTTTAAACATTAGAGTGGAAAACCTATATCGCCTTAGTGGAATTGGTTTTGCGAAATTCGAACATATCATTTGATTAGAAAGGCCCTGAATAGGGCTTAAAATGCTCTTTTCGATCAAAACTAAACAATTTGAAGCGTAAACTTCCACAACGCTACATCGTAAACATTTATTTTCCAGCTGTTACGCATTAGGATAAAATTTGGCCTATTTTAACTTTCCATTGGCATTAGTATCTCTCCAGTCACACGGGAAGGACGTGACGATAATTAATTATCCAAATACTAATGTGCCAATCGTGTTTCACTGTTTGTTAGCTGTCTCTCTCGATATCGATGCTTCCGCACAATATTCTCCGTCTCGTACGTACGTATTTAGGACACCGAAATTTATCATCGCATGTCATTGGCTTTCCAGAGCATCCCAACAATAGCGCCTAGATATCCGACACATCTGTTCTAATTATATCGGATTCCATTGTTGCAGCCAACGTCGCAGGGTCCGTCTTTTTCCGGAGAGACTCGGGAGCAGTCCTCGAAAAAACAAATCACCCAATCTTATTCCCCCTAACGGACGTTTCCCGTCCTCTGTATTGTTCGGCGCAGAATAATTCCATCTCCAATTCCATCCGCCGTCACCACGGCCAATAAATTGAATAGCGCGCGGAAAAATTTTAATGGACCGTAGCCGAGTCCATCCTTGATTTACGTTTCGTTAACTCGCAGAAATTTATGGATCTCAGGGTCTTGACGCGCGCGTTGCGTTTTTTTCCGAAAAAGGAAGATATCAACCCCCTCTTTACCCTAGACGCACATCCGAGATTTATTCCCTCGTATTTGACCCCGCCCCGACGTCGACTGCCCGCCCACGCGATTGTCACCTTCTCATCCATCACGGGGGTCCCATCCCCCCCGGGGCCCCATTCGTCTGTGTTTTGTTTTGACGTTCTCCTGCATCCTCATTGATTTAGATTTCCCATCTCCCCCGCCGTTTTTTCCTGCGGTAGAAGTGCCTTTCCGCGTGATGCGAGTGAAGATATATTTATATATGTAGCGTATCTGTTTTTCTTTCTTTCCGCGTCGAATTTCTCTCTTCTCTCCCTGGACACGGTAACGGTGTTATCTAGTCCATTTTCTGTTTTTTTTTTCGCGCGGTTTTTCCCCGTTGCTTCCCGTCCTCCTAATGTTGTTTCCCCGGTAAACTGAGCTGTTTCTTTTTTGGCATTACATCCCGTGTGTTTTTATTCTTTTTTAGTTCCCTTTTTTCATTTGCCATTCATGTAAAGGGAGCGTTACTTTTTCATCGTCCCTCCAGGTTTCTATTTACAATTCGAATGCGTCCTTACGGGATGAAAATAATTCCTATCCTTGTCATATCCTCATCAACTGAGTATGCGATAGCTTTTTCTACTAAAATTTACTCTAATTATTCAAATAATTGTACATCCATCTGCAATGAGTCGTTATCTCTTTCGTAATTTTTTATCATTTATTATTTTATAAATTAATTATTTTAAACAACTTACCATACACCTATATTCCACTAAAATTTATTGAAATGCCATGTCATGACCATAAGATCGAAACCGATCGTTTCAATAAATCTAATTGTAATATACTAAGTTTTGTCGTTTTTAGCATAAAATAATCAATTTATTTATATAAGCTTTTGTTTTTATATTTAGATTATTTTACAACAAGTAGGCTAAAACTCAGAGTTTATTATTTGTTTATTATTTTATATTTTTATGTATCATTTTTTATGATCTATGATTGCCATTTATTTTAAATTATTTATATATTATTTATCATCATATATTTATTAATTTTATAATTTAATTATAATATTTAGTTTATCTCATCACAGCGCTGAGAAATATTAAATTATTTGACACTAGACGGTCTCGAAAAGTATTAATGAGCATAATTATTCTCGAAAGTAAATTAAAATCTCTCTCGCAGTCGACTTGCTATTTCCTTCAGGGTTTTAAGCGACGATATTTGTCTTTGTAATTCATCGTGGAGGTTATCGCTTCGTTCCTCCATGTTTCGTTTTCATTTCATAAAACTCGCAGAGATATAAATACGGAAAGTGGTTTTGTATTCGGGGCTTGATTGCCTCTCTGAGATTGCATTACTGATAAATAGCCGACGACGCCTGGGAGGGAACCAATTCAAAGGAGAATAAGACACGATCCCTACTTTCGCAGCTCCGCGTTATTTCATTAAAAAAAGGAAGCTTGATTAAGCGCTTTGAATTTAAACAGAAGTCTTCGAAATGATGGAGATGTGGTGTTGATGATAAACGCTATTGTCATCTTAAAAATCTCATTATGATCTGTTTTTGAGCTAAACTCGAATGCAAGTGCGTCATTTATAACTTCTCATTCGTGTTAATGTAGAATGACATAAATATCTTTTTGGAAATATTTAAGAGTCCCAGGAATTTCGTTGCAAAATACAAACGCCAGATATTTACAATTATTTAGTAAATAGTAAACTCATTTTTATTTTCACTTTTTGATTTGGCTGTTTGATGGTTTGTTGGTAGAAAATTTATTTTATTTATGCCTTTGGAATAGACTCACTCACAATTTGAAATTAAAGGTGTTATTTATTCAAAGAACTCCAGTCAATCTCTTTTAAGCTACCTTTAGAGTAAATATTTGCTGCTATATTTGGATTTTTAGGATCAGGCTCTATAAATATCCTTATTTCCATCTAATTTTTTCTTAGCTTTTAGTACCAATTCCACTGATTTCGCAGAACATTCTAGCTGTCGAGCATTCGGTTGTAACATTGTCAATTCGTATATACTCTGTTTATCATCACCGATTGCCAACCTAGCTGTTACTTTGAATAAGTGGAACGGGACGGTTGTTATCAATGATTTATCTTCATTGTTTATCATCTCCAACTTTGAGCTCAAACGAAGTCCTTAAAACGACGGAATTAATTATTTTTGCTTTAAGAAATTATTTAAATAGATTAATTCCCTCATATGCCATTCGTGTATCCAGCGTTATTACGTTGTTTCCATTAGCTGATTATATCAAGGAGGAGGTCAGCAAATGACCTCAAATAAGGAACATTGGAATTCAGGGTGCAACTGAGGAAACGTAAGGTGGTGATAACGATGTTCTAGTAGCAGCGGCGTAACAAGACTTCATACCGCCCCGGGCGATTCCTATTTTACCGTCCATCTGAATGCATTCCGAGCATAGAGTCAGACATACGGTGCGCCAAAATTGCTTCCACGAAAAATTTCCGCCCCGGGCGGACGCCATCTCTCTCGCCCCGGGCACCGTCTGCTAGCAAAGAAAGAACCTTTTTAAGAATTTGACGGGAGTGAGTGATCCTCATCTTTAAATCTTTATCTCATCGTCAGCTTTCACCTGTATGTTCAATGAGATTGCATTTTAATTAATTACCTAATCTACGTCTAAGTCTGCATTAATACCCTACAAACTGGCTTTCGGCGGGTAAATTTCCTAATCTCCGTGTTAGCAGCATACATCTCAGTATGCGTTTGGGAATAGGATTGTGAGTATATTCCATTCCTCAGCGTAGTAATCAGAACCTCAGTAATCTCCGTCTTATTTTCGTTGCTTCCGTATTCGGCGAACGCGGTGGGAAGGCCTTTAGAAATAATCATGGCCTTCCGCGGAGTTCTTCGCACACGGAATGCACCTCAATGGGAATCCCTTGTCTGCATTAGCCTACTTTAGCTGTGACTACTCGATCCGGCTAATTTGGGTACCTCGAGCGAGATTTTCCACGGAGCAGTAAACGCCCCGAGTGAAGAAGGCGGAAAATAAGGCGATTTCATTTCGCTCCCGAAGAAAAATTCGGTCTTAAATAGAGTCGACAACGTTCGAAGGAAGAGTTTTGATGGCACCTGAAAGGAAAAGGTTTGCTCCGATCCATCCAGAGGAAATGGCACGTTTAATTCCTTTTGTTAGGTTTTATTCTCCTCAGTCCCAACCACGAACTTAGAAAGTATAGGACTGGAAACTACTGAAATTTTTTGGTTCCCTTAATTTCCGCAGCCCCGAGATGGCAGCACTGAAGTTCGCCCTTGGAAACCATAATCTTATATGGAGTAAATGGTGAAAAAGCACGATTATGATACATATGTAATAAAGAGTAATATTTAACAAAGATGGAATTAAGAGTAATTGTTTTATCCAACAATAGGTACTTTTGAATTGAATACAAAACATTTGAATAAAACGGAAAAATTAGCAAATCCTAATAATAGGTGCTTGCCTTATGTGCAAAACACAGGTAACTTTGTCGCCGTAAAAACATTATTCGTAAATCACTGAAATGCGATGAACCGTACCGCAGAATGGGCTGACTATGGCCGTTTTTTAGATTTTTTTTAAATATTTCTGTATTCAATTACATTCTCTATGCTCAGAAAATTTAAAATACATGAAGGTAATTCTTATTCATGCAAATAGTATCTCAAACATTTTCTTAATCAACGGAATTTGTTAAAAAATAAAGAATAGCGGCCTTAGGCACTCCAACCGATGGATTGACTTCGGCCACTAAATATGTTTCCTAAATATCGCCTATAAAATTATTTATATGACTAATATTACGACCATTAATTTATTTTAAAATCTTTAAATTATTGAAAATTTCCACTTTATTTATAAATTTTCAAAAGAAAAATAATTTTTTTACATTTATTAATGTTTTCCTCCAAAAACAAAAAGAATGAAAAATTCTTGTACTAAACTTCTACTCACTGTCACTCGAACCGTTTAAAATTTTTTTTCAAGCCTAAGAATCAGTGTTTTGTTTCTACTAATGAATCTCCGAACCCAAACAATTTCTGGAATTTTTGTCAAAGCACTGAACATTTACTTTTTACTGTTCAAATACGTTTGTACTAAAATTTGGATATCACGAATACTCATAAAAAAATTAACAGCACTTCCACTAATTTAATCTCTTTTTCACGAAGAAGCACTGTTTGGCCTCCAATTGTCTTCAAATGTTTCCCATCTTGCTGAGTGTTACTGAGAGAAGTTAACAGACTGAGGTTTCGTAGACTTGTCTCGAGAATGCACGATTTTCAATTTAGTTCCCAATGACAATTGTACTGTCAATGTTGCAAGGAGCAAGACGGATTTGCTGACGATATGTCAAGACAATCTAAATTCTAAATGGCAGGAAAAAATAGCTACTTTGTGAAATTTTAGATATTGTACTACAAATTTACAATTTGTGGAGCAGTGCACGCGTGGCCGAAGTCACCTTTCTACAGTAACGTTGATGTAAGTTGGAAAGTGCGACCACGTAGTGTGAGTTGGAGATCTTCACTGTCGTTACTGCCCCAAGATGAAATGCAGTCCATGCCAGTCATTAAAATTCGATACTATTGGATTTATGTAAGTTTCAACAATATTTGACCGTTTACTCATTTCCTGGAGACCATTTCTGGGAACTTCGATTTTTTTTCAGGAAATGTAAATACGAGGGTAGTCTGAAAAGTTTCCGACCCCAGATTTTTCAGACATCTTCAGAAAATTTTCAGAAAACATGTCAAGAAATGTTGAAATGTCGGAAATATTTCAGACCACCCATGTACATCCTGCGATTCTAGTTTTAAAAGGCCTAGTTGAAAGTAGATGTAACGTCGGTAATTTATTAAGGATCAATTATTTTCTGTGTATCCAAGCAGAACACTTCGCTGACCTACGAATTATGTTTTCACAAGTTACTTGTGGTGTGCCCTGAAGGCAACCTGAACTTATTCTTCGGATTTACTAATTTGTCCATTTTATTCAATTGTTTTAAGTACTTATAAATGGATAAATCACTAACTCTGAATTCCATACTTGGTATATACTACTCCCGCAAAGAAAAAGAGGGAAAAAAATATCATAATCGTGCTGTTTTTTCCATTTACTCCATATGAGATTACGGTTTCAAAGGGCGAGGTTCAGTGCTGCCATCTCGCGGCGGCGGACATTAAGGGCTTCAGCCGATTGCACAGTCTGCATATGGGGCGTGGTTTCAACCGAGGAGCTTAAGAAGATGCAATTTTAATTAACTGTGGAAGCTTTTTTCGTAAGATTGAAGGTTCCCTTTTTAATGTACCGGAATTTGTTTGTGGTACTCGGCTCTAGATGATCGCCTTTATGCAGTTATTCATTCTTCTTAATCAAGTGTAGAATGTGACGAATGTTTTTCTTTTACATATTATACATTTTATTAAGTGAATTAATTTACGATATAATAAATATACTCGTACATCATAATTAACCTTCTGACAAAAATATAACTTTCACTTTAGAATCAACAAGTAATATGATAAACAGATTGCATATAGAATTTTTTAAATTACACATTAGTTAAATACAATTTAAGAAAAAAATAAAAATTGTAGGTCTTGCTACGCCTAAAATGGATTGTCAGCTGGTGCCTTTTAAACAAAGAAGTAATAATTAACAAAGATATTAAAATCATATATTTCAGCACAATTTAATATTAATCGAAAAGTCTATATTTACCTATCTTTGAATGACAGATTTATCATCTATATTTACATAATATTAATATTCAAATATTTTACAGTACTATTCTAAGTACTATAAATGTTGTAATATATACATATAGACAGTCCATACCTAGGACTTGTCAGCATGTGCCTGATTTAAAAAATAGAATAACTTAATTTATATCAATCTAGTTTCAGTAACTATTTCTTCGCTTCTTGTTTGACTGTTGAAATTTTTTTCTAATGAGTGTAAGTCATTGAAAAGGATGGGAACAGTAAGTTCTAAATTCTGTTTACTATGGCTACTGTAGTATATAGAAATATTATACCTGACTCTTCTATAATAATATAATATCGCGTTAAGATCTCTCAGTTTAAATTAAGAACCTTTCTTCTGTATTTGGTGAGTGTTAGTATCCACATTCGGCTTAGTTTACTAGGAGAAATCAATGCGCTTAGGGATTCGATTCTCAAATGCGAGTTTGATGACAAGTATATTGAACAGCTTTAGCCTCTGTATCCTCGGGGTGTAGTTGTTGGCGTACTTTTGCAACGCTGATGTCCTGGGTTTGAATCCTGGCTTTGGCATGGTTGTTTGTATATATTTCTGAATGTATGTCCATTCTGACTAAAATACGCTCAATATGGAAAGAAAACGTCATTAAAATCCACGGAGGCGGCCGAGATGTTTTGGAAGTCCATAACAAGATAAAAAAATTATATCAGGTCGTTCCATTGCTTCTCATGTATTCATTTACTTTTACAATTACTATTATCGATTTTTTAGACTATTCTCAACTAAATGGTTTCGGTATCTGTGCCGGAATAACGAATTAAGCATTCATTTTCGAATAAGGATACGTAATATTAAGAAGCGAAGACCTTCTCCGTTGAATTGGCTTACCGTACAACCCGTATGCAGTATAAAGTTTCTTTTTTTATAGTCCCTTACAAAACGTAGGGCTAGTTGAATAAATTTTGAGTTCACTATTATCTTTTTCAGAATTAATTGACTAGGATTACCTCACAATTAATCCCAAACGTATCAAGCATATTAATTAATGTGGACTTCTAACTATATTTTCTAATTCTTTTCCCTTTTCTTCTTCGTCACCATAGAGCTCCTCTGGGATTTACTCAAACCCATCCCTCCAGCCTCTTAACGTTCTGCTCTATCTATGCACTTTATTTGGTTATTGAAATTTATACTTAATGATGCAATGGTTGACATCAAGTTAACGTAGAATAGGACCTTATGAAAGTGGTTGGATGATTTTTCTCTTTTGTTGTAAAGATAATCTATCTCGAAGAAGCGTGTAAAGCATTATATAAATCTCATGAATGTCTTTAATTGTCTTTTATTATTCTAATTTCTAATAGGCCGTAAATATTCACAGCTGCCAAGAGTAATTCATGATCATTAGTCTTTTAAACCCTCTGAGTTGATTTAGATTAACAAATTTCCGATGAATTTCGTGTCTGCAGATAATCTAAAGCTTGAGGCCGACTTCTGTATTCGCTTTTTTCACTGCCCTTCTCTAGCTTTGTCAGATTTCGGAGTTTGTTCACAATTTCATTTTGTAGTTCTTTATGCCATAATAGGATTCCATCCTCTGTGTAGTTGCGCAGCTTTGGAAGGATTAACTTGCGCTCAAAAGAGCGGAGTTGTCAGCGGAATATTAAAACAAAAACCTGTTGAGAAGTTTCCTCCTTTTTCGATGGATTACAGCGTGTAAGCTTTCCAAAGTTTCCAGGAGCCTTAGGAAAAGGGAAGTATATTAGAGAAGCCGTGAGAGTTAATTTATGGATGATTAGGACTATTCCTTAAGCTTCTGTTCGGTGGTAATCCAAAGAGTTGTTCATTTTGTGGTAAAAGTATTCCTCTTCGAATAATCGTTTGAGGATGAAAATCTCGCCGATTTAAAACTAGGTATTGAAAGCCTCTTGAAATGATTTGGAGGTTTATGAAGGGATTTATTTTTAGGAATTATTTCTGAAAATTGGCTTTCTCTAACATTTTCGATTGAAGAAATATTTTCATCTCGAGTGAAAACTATTTGCTATTTGTGATGTAATAAGGAAAAAAATCGTAAATTAAGATAATAATTTTTCAACGGGGGAATTTGATGATATGGGAAAAGCATTATTTATTGCATAACGGCTTTGTAAGTTTTTACTTCTTCATTATTTATATATATATATATAATATCATATATTATATAATTTCATTATTCTATTCTATTCTATTCTATTATTTACTAACAGCCGTGTCTCATTTCTTCTTTTTCATGGTTTATTCTAGTTTACGTAATAATAATCTAATCGTAATCTAATTTCAACTGTAAATCTTTCCCCTCTATACCCCACCCGGACAAACCCTCCGCCCGTAATCAAAACTTATTTGGTTCCGCTAATCGCCCAATTCGGTAAATTAGGCGACTAATGGTGCAGACCGGTTGAGGGTTACATAGGATTAAGCGCATCAGTTTCGCGTTTTGCGTGAACTTGCGTTTGGCCTGAGAATGGTGAACGGAATCTGAGTAGTATACACCTGCTATAAACGATATTTTTTTTCAAAAAAGTTTGGACTTCGATTAAGTACAATAATATGAATTTTTGTTAAAGCATTTCCTCCTTTAGGAATACGTGATTAGTTTCTAAATGTTCCTTCTCAAATTAAGCTTTCATACTTACATATTTCGCTTCCGGAAGGGTTCCGACATTAAATTTGAACTAAAGTAACATCATAAAATTTCTTAAACAATACCTGTCATTGATAAATTGTATGGTCTCCGGTGTTCTGAGAAACTTGTTTTCCTTGAACGAATATAACGGTTCTGTTTTTGTTTGGTTAATTTCAAAGTTAAATCAATCTATATTATTGTATTCTGTTCGATATACTGCAAATGATTCTTCATTTAGGTCAGGACTAATGTAATTTTGCGACGAGTTTGATTTTTATAATATATTTTATAAAGGTAAAGGATGAATTTACAGCTAAAAATAAATATTTTCTTAGTATAATTTAAGGTTACCGGAAGTAATCTGTGTTGGCAGGCTAGGTAAAACCTCTCCACTAGCAATTTACCAATTATTCCTGATTCCTTGATGAAAACTATGCGTCAATAGAAAAGTAGTCGGATAAAATTAGCATGTTTTCATCTGTAAGGCTTATTTCAAACTTTTATACTCCTCTTTTGACATTTAAATTCTAGCATTCCATAACATTTACTTGTTTGTTTAAAAATTATTTAATAGGTATTTGTCCGTAATGAAGTAATAGAACATGTTTTTTCTTCTGATTCAGATTTTATGTCTATGTTTGTACTAGTTTATTCATTACTACGAAAATTTTAAAAATATTTTCTTACTTCTCTTTACTCTCAAATAATTAAAAACTGTCCTTAATCGTCAAAGTTTCTGAGGAATAACGTTTATTAATAAATGATGTAGTAGAGAAAGAAACATTAGAACACGGCTGTTAATGAATTAGAGGTTTAAAATCTCTAGAAGCCGTCTTTGTCGGCGTTCCTCCTCTTTCTTCCCGGCAGTCGGATAAAGCAAGAGAAGAATGCCGCACTATAATTGTACCCAAAGTACTTTTCAATAGCAATGCTGTGGGTACAGTGTGGCATTCATTTCTTGCTTTATCCGACTACCGGGAAAAAGGAAAGGAACGCCGACAAAGACGGCTTTTGGAGATTTTAAACCTCTAAACGATGAAGTAGTGTTTTACATAAGAGTAAGTAAAGAGTAAGCGGAAGAGTAGGAGAGGAGAAAAAGGGAAATCATATAATTTCCTATGATTAATAATCGGGAAAAGTCACCTCGAGAGGCTCTTTCTCCATGCAATATAGAAAGAATGAAAGTATCCTGTTACATATGTAACCAAACCATCACCATCCCATCTCTCCCCTTGAACTCGTGTTTTCGCTCGGCCTCCGGGCGACGTAACGGAGAAAGCCCGGGATAGATTTAGGTCCCCGCTATTGTTACCCGGGTATGTATCCCGCTCCTTTGCGAATTTTCAATCTCTGACAGCAACTCGGCTCCTTCGGGGCAAACAGGGACATAACCATAAAGGAAGCACTCGTGCGTGCTCAGTGCTCGTGAAGTTTCCGCAAAGTTTTCTCATATTCGGCCGCAAGTATTGGAATTATCCGCAGCCGGTTGATGGAGCCAGTGAGCACAATGGAGTAGGAATCCGTTGTCGGGAAGGCGTTGTCCAAAAGTTGCGGAGACAATGGATCGGTTGGGGATACGAAGAAAGGGACCTCGTGAGGAGAAGGAAATTGCATGCGAGTTTGGCGGAGTTATGAAGGATATTGATGAAGTATTCGCTGTTCGTTACGCGAGGCTCTGTGATAATTGCGTCCGGCGGTTGTTTTTCGTTTAAACTGTTAGCTCAATTTTGGATCTGCTTCAACCTAGAGGGCGAGATTTATTAAAGTTCTATTCCGATTTTATCGGAAGAAGAGGCATCTCGGAATTCCTGGAATTTTATCGGTTGGCAACGAGAAGGGTCTCTCCCCGTGAAACAATTTATTCCGCTTTTATGAGTAGGCAATCAATGTAAATTCCAGGTGATGTTTAAAGAATACCATTGACGCCGTATTCCGAGGGAATTGTAAACGGCCGTTACAGTTTTATTTCCGGGAATTCTCGGCTTCATTAATTCCGAGAAAACGTCATTGTTAGTGATGCGTTTCGTAGAAGGTTGTGTACGAAATTTTCTCCAAACTTTAGGTACAATAACCAAAATCGCAAACACAAAATCCTCCTGCTTGACATTTGTCATCTGAAGATTCATGTTATCTTTATTTCAATGCTATTTCTGACATAAAATGAACATAAAAATCTGGGGCTTTCTACGTTTAATGCCATTGTTTTAAATTGTAGAAGTTAAAAACGTATATTTCTGTTGCCTTATTCAGTTCGATAGGAAATTTTTCAGAACTGTGTTTTTTTTTATCAAGTAAACCTTCTACCAAGGATTGAACTGTGTGTCTGGAAATCACCATGGTTATAGTAATGGTATCTTATTGATAAAAGTGTTCAAATTGTTTCTATAGGTTTCTGAAAGTAAATGGATGCCTTTTCAGATACAGCATGATTACATAATCATTGGCCATTCTATATTTTTCCACTTCCACTCCTAATATATTTATCATTTCATATCGTGATGCCATACATATAAATACCTTATTATACGGTGCTTAATACAATTCATACACGCATATATTAATACCTGTATCATACCATAGAAACCTCGTTTTATATAATTCTTTAAAGCAGTGCTTTCATATCAAAGTTCACACTTATTCTAATCATTTAAATGAATATACAGAATCGCACCATTTTGTTTACACTAAAAAACCTTGTAGGCAAAAATAGTGTGCAAATTAACTAGACTGCACTAAAAGCACGATTTATAGCAGAGAGTAAGTGTAAGATCTTGAATGCCTTTTTTAGAAAAGTAAGTGTTGTAGTAGTGATTGAAGTTGTTCATTGAAAAGTACTTATAATCCATTTTGTTTTAATATCAACTATGCATAGAACTTCAACTTTAAAATTTTATACTCATAATTAATGGTAAAAATTTATGCATTCCGAAAAACTTCTCACGTGCAAATCATAGCTGGGAAGGGATGACTGCAATTCATCGTTTTACAAGTTTCTACATTTTCAAAGAGCTCAGATTTTAATAACTTTCTCGTGAGATAAGGAATGAAACTTGTTCAGAAAGAATTTTTCCCTTAACAGGATTTTTTCATTTCGTGAGAGAATCCTTTTTTTGCCCCACATCGTGCTTTTCTCTCGTGTTTTAATCAGCGTAAAATAAAGAGCGAGAGTTTATGGAATACATACACGACTCTACGATTTTACAGCTTTCTCCCAAGTAAAGATATAGACCCTTTAGTTGTCCCTAAAGGCGCGAATACTCGAGGAATGCTGTTACTGTTGGATAAGTCGTAGCACCCTTAGATAGTCTGCCTCTTCAAGAGACGTGCTCCCAACTTTTCCTTTAACTAAGACATCTCGCTTGTTAGTTCACGAGTTTACCGTCAGCGTTGCAGGCACTCGGAATTCCAACATTTTAAGTAGCGGCTCCCTTTTCTTTCCTTCTCTTAGAAAAAGGCTTCCTGTTTCAATCTGAATTTATCATTCGATGCCCTTCAAAGCCATCATGTCAATAAAAACGTGTTCGAGATAGCGTGTCTCGCTCCAAAGACCGAAACAAGGTCATGTTTGCATACTGAATGCGGTTTTCCTGCACCGTCATGATTATATGGTAAGATAGATAAAATAGTCGTAAATAGGTACGTTTTACCGTCTCGAGAGATCCGAGGAACTTTTACTGTGTTTTTCCTTAGCATGAAAATGGCTAGGTGCAGGCGCGGAAGTTCTTAGCTTGAAATGGGCGGTGAAGGTTTTGCTTTGACTAAATCTATGCGCAGTTTTTTTTCGTGGATTTCATTGGTGATGTTTCTAAAGTTTTTGTTTTTAACTGAATTTTGGGTCATATGATGCTAGGAAGAAATTCTTTACGTCCAAACGAAAGGTTGGCCTTATTGAATTTTATAATGGGTAAGGGTTAAAACTTGTGTGACTACTTAAAAAATTAAATTTATATTTAATATCGTATTCTTATTGCCCTTCACACATTAGTTAGCAGTGTACTATAAATAGACAAATAGGTTTCGCTTTCGCCTTTGGTGAGAGAAGTCTCAGGTTTGATTCTTACTGTAGGAGTCAATACGTGCAAATTACCTCAATTTTCGAATAACCTAAAAAATGCAGCTTCTACTATTTTATGGTATTATTCAATTTTAAGAATTTTTTTACTTAACATTAGGACTTAACATGGCTATTTCGAGCTTTTTTAACTCTAATGTCAATAGCACAGCCGTGTTCCTCTTTTCCTCTTTGTTATCATTTTATCACTGTAGAAGAAATTATATTTTGGTTTAGTTTCTTTAAATTCCTTTCCATAAGTTAAGCACATGGAGTGATGTAAAGCAGTAAAAATGTTTTTCATAAATTTCTCAATTTCTGTAGAAAGTATCGGAAAGATATCCGAAATCCGGTTTCGGAGATCTGACAGAAAATGTTTTAGAATTTATTAAAAATAATTATAATTTTCCAACTACAATGAAGTAAATGCCTTCATAGTGAGATATTTATTATATGCTAATTGATGATATTCCTATTTCAGAGCGAGCAAAAATTATACCATCTATATTATAATTGAGGATTTATAGCCTAGAGCAAACAACACAGTTTCCAAGTACGATAGAGGTCTGCATGGGCCGAAAATTTCAACCCAAGCCCGGCCCGGCCCGTCCGTTGTTGAGCCCGAGCCCGGCCCGGCCCGAACGTAGGAAAAAATTTTCAAGCCCGAGCCCGGCCCGGCCCGAACGTAGGAGAAAAATTTCGAGCCCGAGCCCGGCCCGGCCCGAACGTAAAAACAGTACATTTATTTCACTTCTTCAGCAATGCCAAAATATATAGAAACTAAATTAAATGAAAATAATCAATAATTTCGTATTTTTTTGTCATAGAAGTTTTAATTTATTTTGTAAGTGATTGTACTGAATAAATGATAAATAAAATAAACAATGTTAGCAAGTAAATGATAATTTGTTCTGAAAAAAGGGCAGTAATTTCATGTCATGATGGTCTTCAGCGAAAAAAGTTGTCAAAAATATGTCCAGGGGCCTTTTACGAAAAAACATATCACTTCATAAGTATCTACATTGCAGTAATTTACATTGTATGATAAGGCTGGCGGTCGCACAAAGGCTCCGTCATATGCTAATTACACAATAAACACTTATCTGAATAAGTAAATGCCTAGTAGAAGCGTTTCGGTTAATAGATTCTATATTTCTACACATGAAATAAAATTCCAATATAAGAAGTATACGTTTCTATAAATAAGGTTAGGTTGCTAGTGACGCTTTAAAATATTGTTCTCCCATCTATCAGGTTGATCTACACTATCTAATCTAACGGTGAAAACCTTAACTATTGATTCAACAATCACTGTGGCTATCCATAAGAATTTTTTTGTTTACAACCTCAAACTTACCCTAAATATTTCGTTTATTTCATTGCTGTTCTCGCAATTCAAATGAAAAGCAATATTCCACGACTGAAATAAAAGTATTCATTCAATTTCCTTTCTTTTGGTACTTGTCGCGACTTCGTACGACTTCTTTTACTAATTTAATTTTGCAAAATAAACAAACCCAGCTTGCGATAAAAATTTGATTTACGTGCAAACCTTATGGAAAATTATTCATGGGCCCAGGCCCGGCCCGAGCCCGATAGACTGCCTGCTTACCTAGCCCGAGCCCGGCCCGAGCCCGAAAGACGTCCTGTTTACCCGGCCCGAGCCCGGCCCATGCAGACCTCTAAAGTACGAGGGTCATCCGGAAAGTAGTACCCGTTAGTGCCGCATGAAGTGCTGACGACGCGAGTAGCCGCTGGACAAGGTCAGATAGCTTCAATGGTTTGTCTGCCTTCTCTGAGCCAAGTTGCGTGACGCTAGCATTGCCTGTGTTGTTTCTGTGATTGTTTACAACGTTTAAAAAAATTGAGAACGCCGCCAGTTGTGAAGTGAGGGCAGTGATTAAATTCCTCAATGCAAGAAACGTTCGCCCATGTGATATTCATCGCCAATTAAAGGAGGTGTATGGAGACAATGTAATGGACGAGTCGTCCGTTCGGCGGTGGTGTCGCAAGTTCAACATGGGGAGGGGGAACACACACGACGATGAGCGTTCGGGGAGACCGTCTGTCATTACAGACCAACTGGTGAGCTCAGTTGACGAATTCGTGAGGAACGATCGGCACGTCACAATTGATGACATCTGTGAGCATTTTCCCAATGTTTCTCGAACAATTGTTCATGAAATTGTTAAAGACCATCTGCATTATGTAAAAATTTGTGCAAGATGGGTCCCTCGCATGCTTACAGGTGAGCACAAAACCAAGCGTATGGCTGCAGCACTGTCGTTTTTGGGACGTTATTCTGATGAAGGAGACTCTTTCTTGACTCGCATAATTACTGGTGACGAAACATGGGTTTGTTATGCATCACCTGAGAGTAAACGACAGTCAATGGAGTGGCATCATGCTCATTCACCAAACAAACCAAAAAAATTCAAGACAGTTCTGTCCACCAGGAAACTCATGGCAACCATTTTCTGGGATCGACGAGGTGTATTGCTTATTGATTTTATGGCCCGTGGAGACACTATTAATGCCAATGCGTATTGTGAAACATTAAAGAAATTACGGCGGGCAATACAAAATCGGCGGCGAGGTCTATTGTCTACTGGTGTCATTCTCGTTCATGACAATGCCAGGCCTCATGCAGCTGGGATAACACAAAGACTTTTGCAGCAATTCAAATGGGAAACTTTCGACCATCCACCGTATAGCCCGGACTTGGCCCCTTCAGATTTTCATCTCTTTACACAGCTTAAAGACTTTTTGGCGGGGAAAAGATTTGACAGCGATGAAGAACTTAAAGAAGGAGTGACCCTGTATCTCAATGAGCTGGCGGCGGAGAACTATGCAGCAGGAATACAGAAACTTGTCACACGTTATGACAAATGCCTTAATTTGCTTGGAGATTATGTTGAGAAGTAGTTTAAAGTATCCTCTTTCAAATAAAATTTTTATGTTTGTTAATATTTACTTTTGTGTCTTTATTTCACGAACGGGTACTACTTTCCGGATGACCCTATATATATAGAATTATAAAGATATAATATTAGAAAAAAAAATATGTGTCATTTATATGATCATATAGATGATTAAATTTAACCTTATAAAGAACCTGAAGTTTCACAATTCCAAAACCCAATTTAGAAAAGTTCAAAGTATCCTACATATATGTGGCGCCAAAGATACTTTCAAAATTACCCAAAGAAATCTGCTTCGATATTGTATTAAATTTTTAAAAAAACCTTAAATCTTGGCTTCTCAATAATAATGTGATTAGAAATTTTTGTTTTTCAATTTGATGAATTTCAATTTTAATTTTATTTTTGTATTTCTGCATATTATTTCAATTTATCAATATGTTAATTATTTTCTGTTCATATTATCTCAGTTTATTCGATGTAAGTTTATTATGCATGTATGCCAATGGATTAATTATTTAAAACAACTTTTTTATATGTAACCTTAAAATTTCTTGGCTTATTGTGTATACTATTTTCTCAGCACTAAAAATATGCAATATATTTGTTTATATTAACTCTGTTTGTATTTATCTCAGTATTATTTATTTTGTTATTGTGCCCAATAGATATTTTTATTTATGATTCATTTTCTGCTGTCGAACATTTGCTGTTATATTAAGTGGAAGTAATCCCTATGCAAGTTTTCTTCGGGGATGTCTATATTTTACTCACTTATAACTTGTCCATAAATCTCCTTGTGTGAAATAAAAATTATTATTATTAAAGATGATGTAATATGACGTATGCATTCGATAAAATATATTTGTTCATATATCATTTAACTGTTTCTGCACATCCTCATCCTGAATGTTTATTTGTTCCCACATCTTACTCACAAATTCACATTAATGCACACTCATTGCTTTAAAAGTATGATGTGATATTAAGCAAAATTAAGTCACGGCGAGCCTTACTGCAATCGCAGCACAACCGCCGCGAACAAATCATTTAAATTAGTGCGGACGTCCACCATGATTGCAAAAGCCATCTAGGATGCAAAACGACACCTACGCTGCGGAAACAATCGACGGTCGTAAATAACACGTTATATTACACTTTCACCGCGTTCGTAATTTATCCGACGGTGCAGTTTTCTGAAGTTCGTTATGGAAGATTTAATTCGCACCATTTCTGGGCGCATTAAATCGTGTTTCGATTTAGAGGAAACACTTGATTCACATCTGCGGTCTGATCGAGGGAATTATTTCGAAATGGCGTCATTAATTAAATTTCCCATAATTGACCCGCAAATCCTGGTCTCTGAGGGAGCACGTGGTGAGTTTTCTGACTTTATTTTTTACCACGAGGATATCCTTTCGTTTAGTCTAATTCTCGAAAAATTAATCAATTTATAAGAGGAAATTTAATAGTTATTAAATCTTTTATTGATTCAGGATGTAATGTACCGAATGTCTACAAAATCTCATTTAGTTACCCTTCTTATTCTTACTCTAATGATTTCTTTATTATCGGTGAAATTAAGCATTTTATCTTTTTTAAATTAATCGGAAGATTGTAGAATAGTGCTCCGATACGGAATATGATGTTTGAAGGTCTAAGTGTTAAAAAACAGGACAGTGAAAATTACTTAGTATAATTAACCATCACCGAAGTTTGTCTTCAGGTAAGATGTTAGAATTAAGTCTCCAATGGAATGGGGTACTAGTGTAGCTATCCGTTGAATTTTACGCAAGGAATATCAATTTTATGGTTACTCTCAGTGGAGTTCCCGTATTATATTTCTATAGTCTGAAAATACATTTATATACTAAAATTAAATCGGTTTTAAATTAATGCACGTTAATTAATTGATTAAGTTTATCAATCCGTCTGCAAATTTTTCCTCCTCTTTTGTCGTTTTTAGCTCAGCCATTTAGCTAGTTGAAAATAACATTAATTTTAACCAGTCCTCGATCAATAACTCGGCCATTAAATAAAAATTAAAAAAGTAGGTTAAGTTGACTTTTCCTCCTTGAAACTTTCATATTCCTGCGAAAATGTCATTTCCTGATCATCAAGTGGAGTTTGCCTCCGTGGTTCTGGACTCACGAGCAGGAAAAGTTACTTTGAAAATTTTTCCTCTTCAAACCTTGTTAGGCATCTTCAAAGAAAAAAGGACGCCCTTCCTCTGGACATGCTTCTTCCATAGTCTGACCGAATCATCTGTCCCTTTATTAGGTTGAGCGTGGCCACCGTCCCTTACAAGGGCATTGCATCCTTCGCTGTCCTTTTTTCCAAGGTCCATGACCTCCGCTTTTTCGTTCGACGTCTCCAGACTCCTTTTGCGAAGACATGGATTCTCACTTTCTTTCCGGACGCTGCTAAGCGCAGACCGGCGAATGACCCCTTTGTCTCTCGCGACGTTGAATATCAATCCGTAAGAATGTCATCCGCGAATGGCTTCGCTTTAAAGTCCGTGCGATGACGAAAGCGACGAATATCCGCCGGAGACGTGGCAATTTCTTTTGTGGCGCTTCGGCCGTGTTTTGTTTCGGAACGAGACATCGCCGTGCATCAATGCGAAAATGGGTGGGAAGTGGACTTGGCTCCCTCCTTTACTGTTACATGGAACAGACATCCTTTAAAGGGCGTCTATGAAATGGATGCAGCTAAAGATGATATTCCTAGCTTCGAATGCCTTTGTCGTTCTGAGATGTCTCTTTGCGTCCATCGGACATCGACTCAGGAGCTCTCAAGTCGCTTGCTCGAGTTTTATAAAATGGTCGCGTCATCCTTGCTCATCTATATAACTTTCATCGCAACCACAAAAATATAACATCATAACGTATTTCATTTTCAACTTCTACTGTCTTTCGTTTTAATTGAAATATGTTCCCCTATTAATTTTTAATTAATAATTTTACCACGTGAATTTAATTTACCAATGTTTACTTTGTACGTTTGCTCATAATCGTAACATTAAGCTGTTTCCAGTCGACTTAATTTCTTTGTTTTATGGTCCAATTTCTATTGAAGCAATATCTGATCTTTCCCAATAGCAAATTGCAGATACATAGACATAACGTAAATATCGAGTCTCATAGTAAAACTAATTCCATCACTAAACGATTTTCTCTGTAAAATCTATCGATGGGTTGCATCAAATAAGGGGATATCATGATATTGATAACACCTTCTGTATCAGCGAATAAAAAATGTATATTCTTATTCTTAAGTATTTTAATTGTATTATTCAGCAATCTCTTACTAATAGTCACTAATACACAATAGCTTCATTCTATTCTATCTTTAATAAAGTGTCAATTGTTCTTCTTAGTTTTGGTGCCATATTTAACCTTAATATGTATATTCAATGAAAGAAAGCTTGGTTTTCGGCTCGATAGTTTTCTTCACTCTTTCTCTTACCGTCTCGTTATTATCAAATAATTTTTGTTTCTCCATTCAAACTAACCCATATAATATGCGAGTGTTTTTTTTCATCTAGTAATCAGGTCTGAAAGAAATTACTCAGCATTAAATGCATCAAGAGAAAATTTCTTGTAAAAACTTGTCAATATAACCCTTGTGTAAATATTTATAGATAATCAAACATATAAAAAATAGCAATTAAAAATTGCTTGTCATATCTTCAGTATCACTCGATTTCCATAAACATTTGATGCAGGTATTATGACTGCCTAATCTTCATTGGATCATTTGTCACTTCAATAATCACGACAAGTTCAAACTTTTTCTTTCTCTTTCCAGATGCAGTGAGCAACGCGCAGCCTCAAACGTTCGGAATCTTCGAATTGGTAAGTTGAATAACATATATTTGCTTTCCCGTTTTAGATTAGCAGTTAGGCTTCAGTGGGAACCACGCCCCTGAACTATGCTGCCTGTGCAATCGGCTGACCCCCCCTTATGTCCGCAGCCGCGAGATGGCAGCACTGAAGCTCGCCCTTAGAAACCATTATCTCATACTGAGTAAATGGAAAAAACAGCACGATTATGATACTTTTTCCCTCTTTTTCTTTGCGGGAGTAGTATATACCAAAGATGGAATTCAGAGTTAGTGATTTATCCATTTATAAGTACTTAAAACAATTGAATAAAATGGGCAAATTAGTAAATCCGAAGAATAAGTGCAGGTTGCCTTCAGGGCACACCACAAGTGACTTGTGAAAACATTATTCGTAGATCAGCAAAGTGTTCTGCTTGGATACACAGAAAACAATCGATCCTTAATAAATTACCGACGTTTCATCTACTTTCAACTAGGCCTTTTAAAACAAGAATCGCAGGATGTACATGGGTGGTCTGAAAAGTTTCCGGCATTTCAACATTTCTTGACATGTTTTCTGAAAATTTCAGAAGATGTCTGAAAAATCTGGGGTCGGAAACTTTTCAGACCACCCTCGTATTTAAATTTCCTGAAAACAAATCGAAGTTCCCAGAAATGGTCTCCAGGAAATGAGTAAACGGTCAAATATTGTTGAAACATACATAAATCCAATATTATCAAATTTTAATGACTGGCGTGGACTGCATTTCATCTTGGGGAGGCTGAAATGTGAAGTTAGGTTATACAATATACAAACATAAAGGATAGTGGTATAAAAAAATTTATTGACCAAACCTTAAGTTTTAGACAGTTTCGCAATTTTCCTTTTCGATGCACTTTCTTTAAATTTATAAACTTCGCATGCTGTCTAATCCTCATAGTTACATAATATCTTATTATATATGCTATGATTTCACTTCCGTGCTCAAAGCATGGAAAAGTTATCTCTTCATCACCTTCAAGTAACTCTGTAATTATGCACTCAAGCACAACATTTGACTCAGTGCTGTACAAATTGTTTCTCTTCTTTGAGGATGAAATTATGAAGGTTTACATTAGGATGAGCCAAAACCCCCATACTTTTCATATTTGTTAACTTTGCTACTGGATGGCAAGAGAATCCCCCCGGATGAATTAATGCTGCCTGGCAAACAGCACATTTGCTGTTTCTTTATCTGGTGCAATACAACGATGACCAGGCATTTTTAAGATTAAGGATACCTTAAGGATATCTTAAAATATATCAAAAGTCTTTAAGCGTTGTAACGACAGTGAAGATCTCCCACTCACACAACGTGGTCGCACTTTCCAACTTACATCAACGTTACTGTAGAAAGGGTTGACTGCTCCGCAAATTGTAAATTTGTAGTACAATATCTAAAATTTCACAAAGTAGCTATTTTTTCCTGCCCTTTAGAATTTAGATTGTCTTGACATATCGCCAGCAAATCCGTCTTGCTCCTTTCAAGTAC
Source organism: Sympetrum striolatum (assembly GCA_947579665.1). NCBI lineage: Eukaryota > Metazoa > Arthropoda > Insecta > Odonata > Libellulidae > Sympetrum > Sympetrum striolatum. The sequence goes on from OX388346.1 coordinate 84,183,955, forward strand.
AGTACAGTACAATTTTCATTGGGAACTAAATTGAAAATCGTGCATTCTCGAGACAAGTCTACGAAACCTCAGAATTCTCTCAGTAATACTCAGCAAGATGGGAAACATTTGAAGACAATTGGAGGCCAAACAGTGCTTCTTCGTGAAAAAGAGATTAAATTAGTGGAAGTGCTGTTAAATTTATTATAAGTATTCGTGATATCCAAATTTTAGTACAAACGTATTTGAACAGTAAAAAGTAAATGTTCAGTGCTTTGACAAAAATTCCAGAAATTGTTTGGGTTCGGAGATTCATTAGTAAAAACAAAACACTGACTCTAAGGCTTGAAAAAAAAATAAAAGGGTTCGAGTGACACTGAGTAGAAGTTTAGTACAAGAATTTTTCATTCTTTTTGTTTTTGGTGGAAGAAAATTAAATTTTGAAAATTTATAAATAAAGTGGAAAAAGTTATTATGAGTCAATTACTTCTCTTCTCAGTACCTATTAAACAAAGATTAAATATAATATTAATTTAAAGATTTTAAAACATAATAATGGTCGTAATATTAGTCTTATAGTTAATTTTATAGGCGATATTTAGGAAACATATTTAGTGGCCGAAGTCACCCCATCGGTTGGGATGCCTACGGTCGCTATTCTTCATTTTTTTGAACAAAATCCGTTGCTTTAAGTAAAGATTTAAATACTATTTGCTATTTTTACTATTTTACGGCGACAAAGTTACCTGTGTTTTGCACATAAGGCAAGCACCTATTCTTCGGATTTGCTAATTTGTCCGTCTTATTCAAATGTTTTGTATTCAATTCAAAAGTACCTATTGATGGATAAAACAATTACTCTTAATTCCACCTTTGGTGAATATTACTCTTTATTACAAATGTATCATAATCGTGCTTTTTCACCGTTTACTCCATATAAGATTATGGTCTCAAAGGGCGAACCTCAGTGCTGCCATTTCGCGGATGCGGACATTAAGGGAACCAAAAAATTCAGCAGTTGCAGCAGTCCTATACTTTCTAAGTTCGTGGATGGAACCATTGATATTTAGTCAAGCGTCAAGTAGCTTTTAATTCGAAATGCTGCAACTTTATTAACAGAAAAATGTAATCATTGGCAAATCTTGGTAATAATAGGTATTTACTCAAGGTGTAGTTTCCGGTACCTCCTTCATCCAAGCATTTCTAGCTGATGAATAATCGATAATCAATGCAGTTCCATTGGAATGCCTAAAGAAACCTATTAGAAACACCTTCCTTTCGTTCGTCGTTTTATACAGTTTTATTTTTAAAAGAAAACATGATGCATATATTTACTTGAGTAGGCCTTCAGAGTGTAAATATGTGTTTTTGTTCGAAGTTTTAATAGTTAATGGATTTGAATCCTGATTCTGAGGGAAATATGAGTTTGATTTCAACGGATGCTTAGAGCAAGTGGTTAATTGATGAATTTTGTTCACTCTGCATTATTTTTTAAAGATGAAGAGACAAAGAGGTATTTTATATTACTTAAACCATCATTTATTCTAGTAGAGGCTGTTTAAGTGAAAGATTTAATCGGTCATTTGGAGTAGTGTCGATGGCTATCTATTACTATTCTAGAACGCATGCTATTTGCCTCTATTTCAGTACGTTACTGACGGAATACGGGAAGGAAATTTTTATTTACAGTATTATTATCCATACTTTTTACCATCCTTTATCTTATCTAAGATCATTTGGTATCATTTGTTGTAATTCATTGGCGCAGAATTTTCTACAAAGGAGGATCTACTTCATACTTATTACAATATTACTTCAGGTAGCTGAGATAGGGCTGTAACGTAAGTATCTTTAAAATTCATGAAATAACGTTGTCAGTAGCTCCAATTGCGATATTTTTATCATTGCAATCCGTCATCACCATTTCGCACGTACTTTTGAATTCTTCTGTCTCACTTTGCCTTGCCATGTTTCAATCATGGCTCTGGATTCTGTCTCTCCTACTTCCTCTCTACTCCAACCACTCTTTGTCTCTCTCACGAAATGCTATGAAAATTTTATTCGCTCGTGGAACCCAACGCTTTCACCAGATTTAGCTCATGTGAGAGGAGAATGGAAGGAAAGAAAATGGCGAAGGGATATACATAAGTCGGGTTTATTCTTGTTTTAATAAAGAGTAACGTAATTGATATTTAAACTGACGCTCTCGCAGTCAATCAAATCTTATGTATTTTATCAGTCTAATTTGAGTCCATTTCTAAAATAGTTCGAAGATTATGCTGAAAGATGATGGAAAATTGATAATACATTGGGTATTCGAACGTATGTACAATACGCATGCGGTGCAATGGCATTACTCTAGATTTTTCATTATTTATAGTTAACTTTTTTGTCTCTTACTTAATTCCAGTTTTAGGTTCGTGTTTGCTATAATGCATCGATATCCTATCTTGGGTACACTCAGGCTCATATTTTTATATTCTAGCAATAATTTTAATTTTTTGTGAAGATGGTATTGGAATAATTTCCTGCAAAAATATAGAGCGATAGTATTACATTTAACTTATTTATATTATCTTTAATGAAGTAAGTAAATTATATTTGATAATGAAATATACTAACAAGGAACATTAACGGAGTGTTACTCACCGATTTCATTCAAACTCGGTAGATTCAGAGGTGATTGTGAAAAAATAAGATCTGTGAAATCATTCGTCCCCTCGTGACCTAGGAGCCGAGATATTCGAGGTCAAAAATTGCAAACTGACCACCCGGGCCCCTCGCTAAGACGCCGTACTCCTAGACGCGGATACCGGGCGGGAGTGCCGTCGCATGCGGTCGCCGCGAAAACGAAGCGCGGTCGGAAATTCGAATGGTTTTCGGCGGTTTTCATTCTACAATTTGTAAAGAATGAAATAAATTTCGATTACATGGATTCAAATTTAATTTGTATTTACTTCGTATTTTTATACACAAAAGTGAATTTTTTCAAAAAATCTTTGAAACACAGATTAAGTTCACAGTGAGCATTCACTTTATGAAGGTTGTATTCCCACATACAGTTTCGTCTTGTACATTTTCGCATCGACTTTCATAAATATTTTCATTAAAACAATGCTGCACCGGAGTGAGAAGAGAGTCGGGGTGCTGCTCTATATATCCTGCCTTGAACCACACGCACTTAATAAAATTATTAAATCTGGGGCCTGGAATTGAAAATGCGTAAGGGATTGTAATTTTAGGATACTATCCCTCTGAAAAAGGGAAATGTCTAGTTGATCTAACAGCACTCGATCAGAAACCTTCCGCACGAAGTCTTTCCAAATTCTAAAAAAATATATATCCAGTGGCTGAATAAGTCCCGTGGTCTTTGGAGGAATCACTTTAATGCCCACAAACTTATTTTGCGGTTTCACTTTTTCTATGAATTTCCGATCATTGTAGGATCCCCAGGAATCTACTAAAAGAATACACCTGTCTTTCATGTACGGGAAAGAACAAATTTAAATAATCCTGCATTAAAATATTGTTTTGTTAACAGGCCAGAGGGCGACGCCATGACATAGATATTTAAAACTTTAAAGATGCTTGCATTTTTGGAAATAAACCATCTTTATCCTGTAAACAGATCAGAAGAGGGGAGAGAAGTTTACCCTCTATCGATTTTGTTAGTTGAATCGTATAAGAGTGTGTAGTTGCATGTATAGACTGGGCGACTGATTCCACTGTTTTTGCACCTCGAAATTCTGTCGTACGGCCGGAATGAACTTCTTTTTTAAAACTGCTCTGATCGGTATTTAGCTCTTGCGATGCGCCACTTTCTCGGATCACACGCCTCACTTCTTCCACGAATTTCTTGGATTTTTCGATAATAGAGTGTTGTTCCAAAGAATATTTGTTAGAAACAACCTTTGTCACTTTCCTTGAAACTATCTTATTGGCCCTTTTTCATTTTCGTAGCCAGACAGATGTTGCTTTAAAATTAGGGATACTATGTTCCATTTTTTTATTTCCTTCCAGTGCCCACCTACGTAAGTCTCTGTCATGAACGATCAAGTGCTGATCTTTAGCTGCGTTGAAGAAGAAAAGAAGACCAGAGCGGATTATTTTAAACTTTTCTTTCAACGAACCAGCTTCCATAATCTACTTTTCGTAGCGATGTAACAGCATCCTGCTGGTTACGAAACTGAAGTTGTGTCGAACAGTATCCAACTTCAATGGCCCTTTGTTCCCAGACTTCCAAAAGTCAACAGCCATTCTCTTCTGATGCATCGATGGTTCTGGTTTCCTTTTTTTAATGGGGGAAGCTTCATAAGACGTTGAAGATGAAGGAGAAGTAGGAGATGTATCATCTTGTTCTCCCTGGGATTCACTGCTGATGTCATCTTCAACTGTCTCATCTCTTCCATTACCCAAGTCAAACAACAAATCTTCTTCGATATCACAAAATATTCGTCTCCTTGAAGGCAGGACTTACTTTAATTACTTATTATTATTAATTACAGGAGTTCTTGTAATTAATGATTTAAGGATCCAGTTTAATTGTGATTCACCAAAATAATGACACGAGGGAAACAAAATAAAGTCATTTACTTGTATACGAATTATTGATCTAACTCGTGAAATACGTACATGCTAACCTTTCTGCAAGATCCATTTCCTTCTCCATTGGTTCCGAATACGTAGTTGCCGAGGCAAATTTTTTTCCCTACAATTTTAAAACGTTCCGTACATTTATCGCCATGACGATGTATGGAGTAGAAAATGATAGAAAACTATCCGATCAAAAGTCCAATAGAAAAAATGACTAGAAGAAAAATGACCGAAAGCTATACGCGATGAGTTTCGACAGCAACGAGTGCAGGCGTGGGTGTCCGAGCAATCCGTGAACCAAACTGGAAATTAACAAAATTTTCTAATCTTTTGAGACCACTCAAAAGGTGCGGTTTTTCCTTTCTTGTTTTCTCAGAATACCGGGGAATAAGAAAGGCTATTTACACACCCACCGGGTAGTGATTAAATTGATTCCTCCAATGACCACAGGACTTATTCAGCCACCTTTTAGAATTTGGAAAGACTTCGTGCGGAAGGTTTCTGATCGAGTGCTGTTAGATCAACTAGACATTTCCCTTTTTCAGAGGAATAGTATCCTAAAATTGCAATCCCTTACGCATTTTCAATTCCAGGCCCCAGATTTAATAATTTTATTAAGTGCGTGTGGTTCAAGGCAGGATATATAGAGCAGCACCCCGACTCTCTTCTCACTCCGGTGCAGCATTGTTTTAATGAAAATATTTATGAAAGTCGATGCGAAAATGTACAAGACGAAACTGTATGTGGGAATACAACCTTCATAAAGTGAATGCTCACTGTGAACTTAATCTGTGTTTCAAAGATTTTTTGAAAAAATTCACTTTTGTGTATAAAAATACGAAGTAAATACAAATTAAATTTGAATCCATGTAATCGAAATTTATTTCATTCTTTACAAACTGTAGAATGAAAACCGCCGAAAACCATTCGAATTTCCGACCGCGCTTCGTTTTCGCGGCGACCGCATGCGACGGCACTCCCGCCCGGTATCCGCGTCTAGGAGTACGGCGTCTTAGCGAGGGGCCCGGGTGGTCAGTTTGCAATTTTTGACCTCGAATATCTCGGCTCCTAGGTCACGAGGGGACGAATGATTTCACAGATCTTATTTTTTCACAATCACCTCTGAATCTACCGAGTTTGAATGAAATCGGTGAGTAACACTCCGTTAATGTTCCTTGTAAGAAGCGATTGCCTGTTACGTCTCATGTGCCATGCAAGTTGCTTTTTGACGTGTGGCAGGGGTTGCACGCACCATGACTCTACTTTCCTAATCGATTAATTTTGTGTATATTTCGTGGAAAAAATGTAATTCTTGAAATCACTTGTTGTATCATCTATGATTCTATTTCATTGTGCTTTCTCATAGTACCAAGTCTCGATTCTACACACATTAAAATAATACTACTAAAGAGATCCCTAATCACGATCTTCAGATTCTCTATGATTTAATTCAAAACATTTCGAAGTATCCTGGCATAGCGGAATGAAAATAGAAGGAAATGGAATCAAAACCAAGAACAATTAATTCAGAATGCAAAATTTCCGAATGGGCCGAAATGGAACATCTCCTTGAAATCATATGACGGATACGGCTTTATTGGCACCGCCCCTACCACTATCACGGCACTTGTCGACGTGTGAAGGAAACGACAGTGGCAGCGAAATGCGAGCAGACGAGCTTTAATTGGGCTGTTGAGCGATTATAATCCCTCGTCATGTTTTCTGACGTTGCGGAAGAGCATTGCAGGGATCGATATGCTTGCGTGCAAATGGACATTCCGAAGAAGATGAAATGGTGTGAGGGACTCCGGCAAATTGAGTTGGAAGGACGTTAAAGATTGTAGGAACGCTGTAATTTACATCCTGGGATTATATGGTCTGTTTCGAAGAGGAAATGAACGTGGTAAATTTTGCTGTCATGCCGTAGACGATTACGCATAATAGACAATCTGTTCTGCGATTTACCGCGGTATTTACTGAATGCCCTCAACCCAAATTCCCAATTATGTACGTCGAACGATCTTTGAATATAGAACATATTTAATCATTCTTTTCTTGAAATTCACAGAGTTCGGCGATGTAGCTGCCCTTTTCACCACGCTTGTCGTTTTATATATTTGCTCGATTTATTGTAACCTTCACCAGAAGATGATTCACTCGTCAAAACCAGTCGTGTTTTCAATAATTCTATGGAAAAAGTACCACTTCTCTTTCCTTGATTATATTAGTCTATTATTTCTTGAACTGAAACAGGAGTTATATCTGTTTATAAATTTGAAAGTTCGCTCAGTTGTATCCATGTTCTCAATTTTAACGATAACAAAAATGGCAAACAGAAATCTTTTTGTACTATCCTGAAAAAAATTCCGGTAAGCTGGGACTGGAACATTAAAATAGAGCTAGCGCACTAACTATTCCATCTCAGAAGTAAGCAGTATATATGTAATATTTTACTAAGTTACAGGTATCGAAAGAAATAGTTAGATTTAATTTACGTAAAAAATCTTAATCATTTGATTGCAATGATTTTTAGGCCATTTATTCAATAATGTATTAATTTATGCCGCAAAAATGTATTTATTTTGAATCCTTAGTTCCTTCATAACTTGCTTTAAATCGAAATTTAAGATATTGGGTGATATTGCTTGAACTAATAATTAACGGTAATCCATTTAGAAAGGTAGAATATTTACCTGATGTCTCTAGAGAACTTATTTGCACATTTACTCTTTATTATGGAGCTTACTCTCGAGTTAACTCTATGCCTCTTTATATTTCCCAAATTAAATCTTTTGCATCGCATAAATATGCTCTGTGGTGTTCAAAACCGCTGGTTGGTCTATTTATTTACGATATTTGGGAATAAAGTTATGGTCCTTTGGCGTAAGAAAAACCATCCCGGGGCAATAGAGTGTTATTGCTTGTATTTTGTTTGGTGAAATGAAACCACGACACAGCCGCAAGCACCATCGTTCCTTCTGTGTTTGTGTTTTAATTCAAATTCACGTTTAGAAAAGGATAGGGCACAGGAATGAAATATCAGTGTTATCCAACAAGTAAGCTTTAATATATGGATCAAACATCTTCCGGTATTTTAAGCCGGCTCATTTGCAGTTGCTATTCCTAGGCTTTTCACTGAGTATTTGAAGTTTTAGATCTTGAGTGTGGGCTTAATTAAATCACTGCAATTTTTAGGAAAATATTATAGATATATCTCTCAAAATATTTCAGTTTGGCGATTTTCCTTATTTATAATATTTCCTTCTCTTTTTGGCACTGTAACGCTACAGATTAAATCTACTGGTGAGTTTTAGATAATTGAAATAATGTGTTCTAGCATTTACTTCCGTACAAAAAATTACGTTAATGTAGCATGTGTGTGAGTAATTTCTGCTGTGCAAAATGGGAAGAAGACAGAAAGTAACCTAAAGTGTTTTACTAGAGATATTATAGCTTATACCTGGAAAAGAAAACAGATTTTGTATCGGAGTGAATTCTGGAGAACTTAAAATCCATTAATCTTGGAAAGTATTACATTACATACCTTTAATGAAGAGATGTGGAGATGCTTTTACATTTGCATACTATATTTATATTTCCATTATTTTCGGTGTAATCATTTTGTGTCACACGCGATGTGTATTTAAAGATGTGTGCATCATCTGGCGTAAAAGAATCTTAAGGGCTTTCATATAGTTGTATAAATCGTAGTGAAGAGTCAGTAAGAACAACTTAATTTGAGCGTAGAAAATCTCCAAATAATGTTCTATTTTTTATCTGTTCTATTTATATAGCATTTATTAAGTACATTTACATTAAATTAAATCAGTAGTATACATGAAAAAAATACAAGAAAAAATATAATAATAATACAGTAATATACAGGAGATTCATTTTTAGGATATACTTTAAGGTCAATTTTTAATTTTGTTTTTACATGGTTATTTACAGAAATGGGCACATTGGTATTAACTAAATAAACTAATTGTACATATTTTTATACCATAATATTCTCAAGATACTCTTTTATTTTCACTTGGGACATACTTGTCAAAGTCCTAAGATTTTCTGGTAATTTATTAAAGATTTTTGGTACCACAACTTCAAGTTTGTTTCTACCAAAATGATTTCTAAAAGATGGCACATGATACATATCTTGTTTTCTACCTTCCATAACGTGTTTTCTTGTCCTCAGTATTTTGTAAGTGTTCTTAAAATAATTATCCTGTATAATTATGTAGGTAAGGAGTTTGTCCAGAGGTAGTATGCCTAAGGATTTGTACATTTCTTCAATTTGTATGCTCTTATTTGAAGTTCTGGAGCTATGTATAATTTTAATTATTTTATTTTGCAAGGCAACAAGTTCTTTTTTTAAACATTGCTGGTGAAACCCCATAAGGTAATACTGTATCTTACAATAGATTCTACCAGAACATAGTACATCAGCATCAAAACCTTTGTTGAAATTATTTCTGTGATAGAACTGATAGCACACTTTCCTTAAGTTTGAGGTGATTCTCTTGATATGGACATCGAATTTTAAGTTTTTATCAATAATAACTCCCAGATACTTATTGTTCTCAACTTGTTCCAAGGGAGTACAGCGACAAAGAGATTCATTGATATCATTGTGTAAACAATCATGGTTATGTACACATAAAGTAAGAGGTCTCCATCTTAATGCATTACTAGCTACATGCATAACTTTGGTTTCATTTTCATTAATTGTCATGTCATAATCATGACACCATTTTGTTACGCTATTTAGGTCCTCCTGCATTAGTTTTACACAGGCCTCGAATTGTTGATGAGCAGCTATCAAGAGTAAGTCATCTGCATAAAGTAAGATTTTTGTGTTTTTAATAGAAGGAATCTTATTTATATATATTAGGAATAAAGTAGGACCTAAAATTGAGCCCTGGGGTACTCCATATTAAATGACTTTAGAGTTGCTACGTTTGCTATTGATCTTTATTTTTATTTTCCTATTACTAAGGTAGCTTCTAAAGCAATCCAAATTCGTATCCCTAATACCAATTTCGTTGAGAATTGCGAGGAGTATTTCATGATTTATAGTATCAAAATCCTTCCTAAAGTCAATGAAAGATAGGATAACATGATTATCCCTATCCAGGTTTTCATTTAATTATTAAAAAGGGTTTCTAGGGCATTTTTGGTTCCTTTGTTCTTTTGAAACCCATATTGGTGATTATGGATGAGATTAAACTTATTTAAATAGTCTACAAGGGAGTTTGATATATATATCTCTCCATAACTTTGCTGACTGAGGGTAGGATAGATATTGGTCTGTAGTTAGTTATATCATTATGTTTACCTCCCTTATATATTGGCTTAACTTCTGCAATTTTCAATTCATCAGGGACAATGCCTGATGCTAGACTTTTATTTAGGATATCCTTAACTACTTCTATTAAAATTATATTTTGTTTGATGTCGTTTACTCTAATGTTATCGTGGCCAGGACTTTTGTTTTTAAGAGAATTTACAATGCTGGTTACATCTAGGAGGGAAGCAGGAGGAATTACAATACTCTTACAAAATTGGTTACAATCCTGATTACCAAGTCTTATATTACAATTTAACTTCAGTTAACTATGATAAAAATAATAATAATAGAAAAGATCAACCGCGGATCTTGGATATTTCTTCAACATTTTCTTTCTTTGTGAGGTAAGCTGTGGTCTTCATTTCAGCCTTAGTTAACATTCTATTGATTGAAAGGTATATATGGAAGACTTTTAATTGAGTGAAATTCAGACGCAAAAATCATACACTGGTAAAGTTTGTAATGTTTACAAAGTGATAGAGCTAATATCATATTGACATAATTAATCTATTCGTGTAAATGTTTGTTTATAAATTGATTACTACAAGTACAAAGTGTATTGAGTAAATGCTACATCCTTTTGTAAAATGCACATACCATGACCCTCTCAATAGTTAACAGCATACGATAGTTATCCACCTAGAGCGGTTACCTGACATCGCTCACTCATCCATAAATGCACTTACTTAACTGTCTCCATACAAGGATTTTCACAAATCGGCTTATCTTCCACACAGCTTTTAGGAATCGAAATAAGATCTCCCGAATTTCTATGTATTTCTTTCCAAAGCGGTTTCAACATTCATCCCTCGAACATGAAAATTTCCGAGAGAAAAATGTTTTTTCCCTGCGTTAAACTCGTTCACACGTTGCGAGAAAAATCTTTGCCGATCAGCAGGTACGAAAGATTGAAACTGGTGACGTTATTCAATTTATCCTTATTGGGTGTTCACTCCGTCCCGAAAATCTCCGCAATGCGCGACGCCCTAAGGCGATAAACGTCCTTTTTCCTTCCTGGAAACGGGAATCGGAAGGAAAAAGAGCGGGAAAATGATTTTCGAACGCAGAGAGACAAGCGGAGGGATTCATCTCTGTCAAAAGGAGCGATGTTCTGGTTTTACATCAACCAGCTTTGCGAGGAGGAGGTTGGGTCGTTGAACCTAGGCGGAAGTAAGGTGAATGCGAGATGTGATAATTCGTCACTACCCCGTTGGTATGGTGATGATGGAAATTTTCTATTATAATCGTGTTCAATCACATTGAATTGGTCAGACAGCCTGGTGAAAATGACAGCATACAAAAGAAACACAATATAATAATAATAATAATAATAAATTTATTTTGCTCTGAGATTATGAGTCCCATAAGAGCAGAAAAAAATATACAAATTCTATCTGCTCACATAAAAACAAATAATACAAATTATAAACAATAGGTCGAATACAAGAGATAGACAGCTTGCAAAAAAATAATACAAAAAAGAATAAAGAGAAAAAAATATTGCAATATTATGGTAATAAGAGTAATTCTGTAGAAACGAAAAGGTAATAAACAGTTTTTCTTTAAATGATTGTGCGGAGGTGGAATTTTTAATGTGTTAAGGCAGGTTGTTCCAGAAATTAGATGACGAAATTAAAAAGGATTTTAGGCATGTGTCAGTTCGAGGGATTGGGCACAGAAGATAGTTAGGGCCGGAGCGGGTAATTTTACAGGAAACAGAATATTTGTAAGTAAACATGTCATAGATATACTGTGGTTGAAGATCATGAAAAACTGTAAACAAAAATGAACCAAGAATATATATTATTATATTGATTGATTGTAAGAATATCGTATGAATATACGATATTTTTATGAAATAAATAAGTTGCTTTGTACACGAAGAAAATTAAAGATCAGTATATATCTTGATCTGAGCGATCAAGTTATATACGCCTCTCTATATCTATACTACATCACGTTTTATGAATTCATGGCTAGTTGTAAAGGATGGCTTAAGGTATAAATATTACTAGAGTCGCAAGATCTAACTGAATACCAGTAGTAAGTAGTGATACATTTCAGTGGATGAGAAGATGGGAATAATAAAATGAAACCAGCAAGGAAAAGATTTTCCAAAAGAAAAAAACACCTGAAAATTGTAAATATTTGAACTTGCATGGTAAAATATAGAATTACTATGGAAATAATCCGTAGCATTAGATTAGAGACTTTTCTCTGCTAAGTTGAGGCACAAATGAATTAATTATCACATAAGCTACAATATTTAGAAGATGCAGAAAATGTACACCTTTGATCTTTTCAGGATTAATGATAAAAACCACATTATCAATAATGATTCTAATTTCAAATATATTAGTTGGGAGGATGATTTTTCTGAAAATTTCTCCATTATTTTAGTGTGTTTATGTTCACACATCTAGTAGTGCGCCAGTGATTTTTGAGTTTGAGTTGAGTTATAGCAATTTCCTCGAGATGAAGTCAAGATATTGTCCATTTTGTGATGCACACTAATATTTCGAAACTAAATCCCAAGGAAGAATATATTTTAAAAAAGTCCGACGGGACCGGGAATCGAACCCGGGTCTCCCGATTGCCGGTCAGTTGCTCTGCCCGTAGAGATATCTCGCCGGAACATTTTCCCAACAAAGGACTTTGCCGACATAGTTTCCCGAATAGCTTGAGAAAATGTTCCGGCGGGATAGCTCAACGGACAGAGCACCTGACCTGCAATCGGGAGACCCGGGTTCGATTCCCGGTCCCGTCGGACTTTTTTCAAGTCTATTCTTCCTTGGGAGATATCCTGGCTGCACGCCATTTCGTGCAAATAATCTTTACCTATTTTCCTTTATTTCGAAACTAGTTTCGGAAAATAGTTTTTGGCCCTATCTGTTATCTCCATATTAAACTGCCTGTGGAACATTTACTTAAATCTGAATAATCCTGCTAAGGGAAACCAAGACGTTTGGTTTCAATATAACTGTACCTAGATCGCCTTACCGAGACCATGGAGCATAATTTCCTCATACGGTATCATATAGTTCCATGTGTAATGTTATCTGAAGTTTAGTTATTTTAAGTGAATGGTTCTTCCGAAAATGTGGCTCCTTCAGCCATTTCTCTGATTGCTCAACTCTTCGTTGAAGTTTAATACGGTACACTTCTTACTTCAGTACAGTATCTTCTTAATACAGAATTATTTCCTTAAACACTTTTACTAAAATAAAAGCTGAATGAAGGTCCGTGGATCCATTATCTTTGGGTATATTCAGTAGTTTTGTGTGCGTAGTGAGTGAGGATCGTTAGATAGCAGAGGGCGCCACCAAATCACTCGTTCGTTTTTTGTGAGCTTTAAAAGAGGTTTGGTGTTTGGAAAAGGATTCTGCTCCCCTTAGGATGGAGATTTTCGACCGATAAGTGGGAAAAAAGAGCGGCACTCAAAATGGCCTTCCGAATAATTTTAAGGGTCCATCAAGAAGGGATCGTTCCTAAGCGATGTGGGAGAGTTTGTCCAGAGGTTTCGCGCTATTGACGTCGAGGGATGTTTCTCCATCAAAATCTATTTCCTTTGTCTTCCGGAGAAAGTGGATTTTTCGCCAAACATTTGCTCTGAGCTCAGCCTCGATGACTCCGAACATTTTCGGATTCAAAGTTTTAAAAGGCACTTTCCCGAACGGGTATCCATTTTCTTCCTTAAAAATCTTGTAACTGTGTTTACTTACTTTCTGCTGGAGTGATTACTGAAATTTATTTTGGACTCTCATAGTTTTTAAGATATTCTATTTGGAAAAGTACCATATCTTTAATACTTAGGTCAATAAAGTCAAGTAAGGTATAAGATATTCTTATGTAGATGTCTTAGGATATTGCGGAGTTGTGCCTGTGGTGGGTGCATCGCCCCAGATAAGGGCGTTTAAGCGTACAAGTATTTCTCTGTAGACGACACAAACCTTAGTGTTCAGATACCATAAAAACTTCTTTCACCCTGGTGCCAAGGACATATCTGAAAAAAACACTTCGCTATTTTCTCGTGAAGGAATTCACTCTTTATTGCCAAATCAAAATATCAGCTTTTTTACCATTCTTATGTGAGATAAACTCTTATTGTTAAATTGCCTTAAAATGTAACTGACCTAGAAATATGAAAAACGAGTAATAATTTCACTGTTGGTTTCCAATGGATATCTCTGGAGATTCAATTTGCAATTATAATTACTTTCACTCTGATTACACACAACTGTTTAGGAAGTAAACCTAAGTTTAATAATAATTATTGTCTCTTAAGAAATTATATAGCCTCACATTTCATGGCCTAAATCTTCAATGAATGCATAATTTATTCATTTGGAGTAATTAATTTTTTTCAGAGAAAGAAAGAGTGTCTGAAAATTTAAAGGGCATCTTAGTTCCTATACTCTAAACTTATTCAGTTTTTTATAGGTAATTCTCCTCCTTTACATTAAGAATAGAAACGATGATTTCAATTCGTGAGCAGGTGTTCCAATTTCTAACTACTCTGCTCGGATGTCTTTGTTTTCATTCGATATCATAGATTTTAAATATACTCCAGAAAGTGAGCACGCACCTGGTATCGTTAATTACTTTTTCTATCCCAAACAACATTACAAGTGATTTCTGTAGGATGTACCCTCTCAATAACTGTTAATAGAATAAACAATTGAGGTTCTATGGTTCAAAAATCATTTTGACTTAGGAATAAATCGTTCGCAGTCATTTGCTACTTAAATGTTATCTTGCGTTATCTATTTTAATTAGAAGTTATCAATATTACTTTGCGTATCATAGAAATTGTAATGTCGGTCGTACGGTTGAGGGAGTTATTGCAATATTTTAGGATTTTCCTCTTTTTTCATGTTAGTGAATAGAGATTGTGGAACTGTGGAACAAGACAGAGTAATTTATCCAATCCCAGTATCCTAATTGATTGTCAAAAGATTTTATGCAAGGATGTCTCGTGAATTGTACCAAAAGGTTATTCAAAATGAAGTTGAATCTTATATTAGAAAACGACTTACCATGAGGAAGCTTCCGTGTACAAGCAGGGAGGGGCATGCTTTATGCGCCACGCTCAGCTCAGCATTAGGAGACGTTATTGAATAACAAGAAACACTCAAGCAGGAATATCTCTTTAGAGAATTTCATAAGCCCTCTAATATAAAATAATCTCAGGCAGCAGGTGAACCCTCGCATTTCGCTCTCCATTTTCCCAATGGTTCCACTTACACGAGGAGGGTGCGAATACGCATTCTGAGGATAATGACTGCATTTACCTTGTAACGGGAGCCCCGACGCGCCATTCTGAGGCGTGTTAAGTACCCTTTATCTATTTTGTAAAGGCGCGGAAATCATTCTCGGAAAATAACTTCCTCGTAACATAAAAACGGGCGCGATTCAGCGAGCTTCTTTCCTTTTTACGCGGGATTTAGGTCATGCCGCGTGCATTTGCATTTTTTTCGTGCACGGAAAAAGATGACAAAAAAGCGTATTCTAGGTTCCGGTTGAATATGCTGCTCCGGGGTGATATACAGATGGGACGCGGTATCTTCTCGCAGCTCGCCTTTAAAAAAAGACGGGCTCTTTCTCCCTCTTACCGTGGCCCCTAAATTATTTACACGGCACAGTTACATTACTAATCAGGCAGTTTCAAGGAAATAGATGTTTTCGTCCATTAATTTACAAGCTTAATAGGGGCTCGAGATAAAAGTGAATTTACTCGTTTTATCTTTATTTTTATTTACAATCCTCCCTTCGCCCCTTTGCAATGTTTTTATCGCCGTTCGGACGGCGCACTAAAATATAAATGGTTTTATTTGCTTTCAGGGAAAGAAAATACTGTCGTTGCATGAATTATTCATGACGAGATATTTCGCGAAGTATTTGGGATTTTTCGGAAAAAGCGGCCGCTTTAAATATGAGAAGTTTCCGGAACAGAAACGTTGCCTCCAAGAACAATTATGAGAATATTTCTGGCTTCCATTATCAAACCGCAACATTATTCTCGGGAGACATTAAGGATGTTATGGATATATGCTCAGGTCATTAGCATTACATTATATGAAGGAAATGTTTAAGATTTGAAATCTTAAGGGACAGGAGCGAGTAATTATTCTTCTCGCTATCGAAAGTCGGAAACTAAATATTCGAGAGTTTTTCGTAGATTCTGTCGAACTTTGAAGTGTTAAAAATTACTCTTCCAATTATATCACCTCGTTTATATTTTTTGCTTAAACCAATGCCCCATTCATTCATTACACCTTAAAATAATGTGTTACTTCATGAAGCATAGCCCGTGCTGTGTATCAATTTTTACCAAATTTCTATTTAAGCTATAAGTATATAATTAAGAGGGTATTAATGGTTCCGTTGGAAAATTTGATTGGCTTTATAAATAAATCGTTTCAGAAAATTCCAGGATAGCGGACCTGCCTCAAGCCTTATCACCCGCAGGTGTGACAGCAATAGCATAATCAAAAATTAAGCAATACTAATAAGGAATGGGACCCAAAACTCCCGGGACCCCCTTTTACCGCTCCCTTCTCTCCGGGATACCCCCATCTCCCTGGGACCCCCAATCTCTGTGGGTCCCTCCATCTCTCTGGGACCCCCCCTATCACCCTGGGTCCCCCCATCTCTCTGGGACCCCCATCTCCCTAGGTCCCCCAGTCTCCCTGGGACCCCCCTATCAACCCTGGGACCCACACCATATCCTTGGAACCTTAACTCCCGGGATGCATACCTCTTTTACGTTTCCACGGGCTGCTTATCTCTATCGGTCCACGTGCTATAAACTAATTGAGAAAATAAGTGAGGTTTAAAAATACTTATAAGAATGAATGCTTAAACATAAACATTGGATGTAATAACTAAATATCATTCATAATATAATCACGAGGTCCACTAAATACCAATATCGATTTTGAAATAACCACAAATGGTAAATAATTTCTATTATTTCGTTTACGTTAAGCGAAATGAGGATAGAAATCTTGCCACTATTCATTTTTTGAAATAGAAAAAAATGCAGTGATTTAAATTGATCTATCATTGGCATTGATAATATTTGTTTTTATGCAAAAATGGATTATTACCACCAATTTTATGATTATAATTTAAGTTAAATTAATTCAAATAATTGCACTTTATAAAATACCTATTAATATTTTTGTGACTTGGAACAAGAAAAGTTTATTCAAGCACCTGTTAATGCAAGATTCAATTTTTGAAAGAATTGCTTATTAACTAGTTTGAAATAAATAAACATTTAATTGAATTATTACAAATATAATCTCCTAATTGAAAAGCTTAACAAAGTCTGAGTATATAGAATTATGAGGGAAGATAAAAGATCCTTGATGTTACTATTTTGTTAAAATGTTAATAATAATCGAGTAACTTAAGTATTGTAATTACACCACGGAAATTCCTTAGACTATCAATTGAACGTCCTTATAATGTGATAATCTTTTATATAAGATTCAGTACAATCAAAAATTAGCTTATTGGAAAAAATGTAATCGAAGAAAAGAATATTTATTGCTATATCGTAAGAACGCTCCACTTGTATGTACCTACATTACCAGGTAACATCCAAGCATATGTACATTTCTTCTCAGAAAGAGGAAAATATCCTGTCACAATTTTTCTTAAATCAAGGCAGGAGTAACTAATTTAAAAAGTTATAAGCACAAATTGTTGAAGCTATATTATTAATATTAATAAAATGACGTTAGCATGACCGTCTGTTTTCTAACAATATCACTAAACATTCGAGAACTGATAATGCAAACAGTGCTTTCTTATTAGTTAAGTAGATATATCAATAATCTATAATTAGTATTTCTCACAAGAGCACAGGATTTACCATCGATAAGTTAATTATAATTGCTGGTACTACTAGAATAACGTATAAAATTACGTCATTCTTGTAGTACCAGCGTACTACTAGAATGACGTAATTATGATCGATCTTCATGAAATGTAACATTAATTTAGTTCAACATTTAATGATATATAAAATGTTTCATCTTACAAAAATACAATTAAATCGATATATTTGTAAGCTCAAGCTCGATAAGAAGAGCGAGAACTATTATTATGCAAACCGAGGTATATTACAATGATCTGCATGAGGCAAAGCAATAATTGGCTATAAATATAGTTAAATCAGTTAATGCGGTCAATTACTAAAGCTAAGCATAAAATATAAAATTAATTCCTACCGTAAGTCTGCTTCCTTGTGAAGCACCATCATCTCGAGAGTACGGCTTCCTTTCTAATCACCAATTTTTCGCTTTCGAAAGTTCTTCCTTTCACTATCTCTTAAAATATAACACAGGTATCGCCAGCAAAGTAAAACTTCTTTTAAATTCACGAAAAATCATTTTTTCGCTTTAGTAGAAATTCTCCGTAAACACGTCCTTCGTCCGCTCTATCTTATTCAAACTAACTTTCATACGCTTAACAGAACGTTTAAACGAAAATACTGCGATCTGATTGGATGGCCGAACTCAGTTGTTCAGAATAAATACTCTACAATTGAAGTTTTATTTCATATGTAATATCAACGAGCAAATGGACATTTAAGAAACAAATTTTTAAAATGGTAATATTTTTTAAGAGCAAGCTTTTCGCAAATTGAAGTAGAAAAACATATAATGAATGCAACAGCTACTAATACAACAGGAAGCCATCTTGGATTTTTTCTGCCATCTTTGTTGAAAACCAATCGATATAATATTAATAATAATAAATCGTCTTTATTTGGCCGAGATTGAGACTTAAAAGTCTCTTCTTCCATCCAACCCATCGTCATCAATTATGAAATTAGAAGTAGAAAAAATTAGAAGAATTGTGGATGTAAAAACCTAAGACTATATTAATCCCAAGACGAAGAAATTTTATTTTATTTTCAGGCCCAGAAAATTTTCCGTCTGTTCCTCTGATTAAACGCAATAATTTTTTCATATATGCATAATTTTTTCGTATATTTCACGTGCTATACGAATATTTTCGTTTCATAAAAAAATTTCTGTGTAAACGTTATAAAAAACTAAATAAGGCAGCATTTCTAAAATACTTTACTTGATTTGTAATTAAATAAAGAACTATTAGCCTCTGTTAGATTAATCAAGAGAACCACCGCAAATGAATACACCTTAAATTGTACGATGGTATTTATGAGTTCTTTCTCTGCGAGTTAGATTTACCACGATAATGGAAGCAATCTTGGCTTGTTAAAACCACTGTAGTGAAACCAATCCTATGCACTGAAAACGTAAGGAATTTTCGTAGTGTATTCGGTTGGAACAATTAACATTAACTATGTGGGTACTCTTACATTACTTTCCCCTGATATTTCGTCAATCGTATTTCACTAAAAAAATAATTAGCTACCTCTTATTATTCCTTATTATTGACAATGAGCTACATTATTCTCTTAGTGTTGATCTTGGAAATATTGAAACGGTAAGCTCCAATTTCTATATAGCTAATTATTAGGTAGAGATGTTTTTAATCGATACATGATACAGGCTTTGCTATTAACTTTAAATGGAAGGATTTTATTTTATTCAACTTTTGTAAGTGCTGTATTATGGACGTTGAAACAGTCATTACTTCTAATCATAATTACTTCTTTTAAATTTTGATTTGAGGTATTTCTAATACTAATGATAAAAAATCGATCATTGATTCACGATCCATTTAGGAATTCAGTAGTTTCTAAAGTAACATATTTCTTATTATATGTATTTTCTTATGTAATTTCTTCGCGGAACAAGTAATTCGCAAGTTTTAATATCGCGTAAGGCTTTTGTCGTTATTATAGTAAAGAAAATGAGTCAATTAATTAATCCATATGTCATTGTATATGTATATTTATACAATGACAACTTGAATGCCATCTATCAGTATATTTCAGAAGGTGTAAATACCAAACAATCGCCTTATTTCATTTATTTACTTCTATTATCGAGTAAATCTTGGAAATATAGAAGTGAATTTTAGTTGGAGAGTAAATATAGGTATATTTCATCATAAAACCATATCAATCAGCCAGTAAGATTCGAAAGCTCTATCCCATTATCCACTTGTTCTATCTAAATTATGCTAAAGTAATTCCTCCCTTTTATGGCCACGTCACGCGTGAAGTGTCATCTTTCAATGTTTAGATGAAGAATGTACTCACCTTGCTATTTAGTAATCCTATTAATCGATGAAACATCGTCCAGTTCATCAGAAAAACTGCAACCGTGGGAATTCTTATGAGAATTCGTGGTCGATTGCGATCATTATGAAGAAGTGCACAGAATAAGGTTCCAGCGATTCATTTACTACTGAAC
This sequence comes from Sympetrum striolatum, assembly GCA_947579665.1. Taxonomy (NCBI): domain Eukaryota; kingdom Metazoa; phylum Arthropoda; class Insecta; order Odonata; family Libellulidae; genus Sympetrum; species Sympetrum striolatum. The sequence goes on from OX388346.1 coordinate 84,204,235, forward strand.
TTTTCGTCAGTTTATTTAACTGACTTCACTTTTCTGTATAGAAATTACTGAATTGTGATTTTCCGCAAATCGCTCACTTGTCAAAAGCACGCCCCTGAAGTTCCCCTATGCAGACTGTACAATCGGCTGACGCCCTTAATGTCCGCAGCCGCGAGATGGCAGCACAGAAGCTTGCCCTTAGAAACCATAATCTCTTATGGAGTAAATGGAAAAAACAGCACGATTATGATACTTTTTCCCTCTTTTTCTTTGCGGGAGTAGTATATACCAAAGATGGAATTCAGACTTAGTGATTTATCCATTTATAAGTACTTAAAACAATTGAATAAAATGGGCAAATTAGTAAATCCGAAGAATAAGTGCAGGTTGCCTTCAGGGCACACCACAAGTAACTTGTGAAAACATTAATCGAAGATCAGCGAAGTGTTCTGCTTGGATATACAAAAAATAATTGATCTTAATAAATTACCAACGTTACATCTACTTTCAACTAGGCCATTTAAAACTAGAATCGCAGGATTTACACGGGTGGTCTGAAAAGTTTCCGACATTTTAACATATCTTGACATGTTTTCTGAAAATTTCTGAAAATTTTCTGAAGATGTCTGAAAAATCTGGGGTCGGAAACTTTTCAGACCACCCTCGTATATACATTTCCTGAAAAAAATCGAAGTTCCCAGAAATGGTCTCCAGGAAATGAGTAAACGGTCAAATATTGTTGAAACATACATAAATCCAATAGTATCAACTTTTAATGACTGGCGTGGACTGCATTTCATCTTGAGGAGGCTGAAATGTGAAGTTAGGTTATACAACATACAAACATAAAGGATAGAGTGGTATAAAAAATGTATTGACCAAACCTTAAGTTTTAGACAGTTTCGCAATTTTCCTTTTCGATGCACTTTCTTTAAATTTATAAAGTTTGCATGCTGTCTAATCCTCATAGTTATATAATATCTTATTATATATGCTATGATTTCACTTCCGTGCTTAAAGCATGGAAAAGTTATCTCTTCATCACCTTCAAGTAACTCTGTAATTACGCACTCAAGCACATCATTTGACTCACAGTGCTTTACAAATTGTTCCTCCACTTTGAGGATGAAAGTATGAAGGTTTACATTAGGATGAACCAAACCCCCCATACTTTTCATATTTGTTAACTATTATTGGGGTGCCTAAGGCGGCTAATCTTTCCTTTTCAAACAAATTCCGTTGTTTAAGAAAATTTTTTAGACACTATTTGCATGAAAAAGAATTACCTTCGTGTAATTTAAATTTTCTGAGCATAGAGAATGTAATTGAATACAGAAATATTTTTAAAAAATCTAAAAAACGGCCAAAGTCTACGGTACGGTTCTTCGCATTTCAGTGATTTACGAAGAATGTGTTTTTACGGCGACAAAGTTACCTGTGTTTTGCACATAAGGCAAGCACCTATTCTTCGGATTTGCTAATTTGTCCGTCTTATTCAAATGTTTTGTATTCAATTCAAAAGTTCCTATTGATGGATAAAACAATTTCTTTTAATTCCATCTTTGGTAAATATTACTCTTTATTACATATGTATCACAATCGTGCTTTTTCACCGTTTACTCCAAATAAGATTATGGTTTCAAAGGACGAACTTCAGTGCTGCCATCTCGGGGCTGCGGACATTAAGAGAACCAAACAATTTCAGCAGTTTCCAGTCCTATACTTTCTAAGTTCGTGGTCACAAGTCACTTAATCCAAGAAGTATGAATGAGATTTGAAATGTTCCTCGAAACACTGATAATTTGGTGGAATTTCTCTTCTAGTACTTCAAGAACAACCCAAACTAAAATTTTCGGCACACCTCTCACTTAAATATCTCCATGTTGTTTGTATTAAAGTGAACTTAATCACATGCGTAACTCTTCCTAAATGTGTTGGAAATTGGATTCGTTTTGTCCAAGCTCGTTTTGTACTAACTGTATTTCCCTTAGCCGAATTGATTATGAGTTGACTTTACTGACAGCCTGACGTAATTTTAAAGTCAGCCACGAGTTCTGAGCCGTGCCCTTAGCAGTTTGGTATCTTTCGCAATGTTTTTGGCAATCTAAGAAGAAAACTAAAATTCCGATACCTCATGAATACGTTGCCAACTTTAGGGATCCACTTGTTTGAGAATTCACGGTGAGGTTTACGTCTCTGTATGTAATGAAGAGTCATTAGAATTGTTGTTTGAGCTAAAATTATCTGATATACGTGGTAGAAACTAGAAGGTCATTTCAAGTGGTGATAGAAAACAGTTTTATCGTGCGGAGTGGTTTTGTAAAGCAGTGCTTCCTAACCGATAGGTGGCAGCACAATGAGGTGACATGAGTAACCTCTTTCTGCAAGACGCAATATTCGAAGTTTAAAAATGGTGCTTTTTTCAAAATTCGCTGTAGGTGTATATTCGATTTTCCCCTAAATTTTTTTTCGTACAATGGAAGGGATTTACGATGATAAATAAATAATATTCTGGTTTTTGGCTGTTTTTTTTCCTTTTCTAACTTTGAACGTTGAGTAAAATAAATAACTTGAGGTTAGTAGCGATATAAGGAGTTGATATTACATGTAGTTTAAAACTATTACAGTGACTAACTTAGCCGAATTGTGAGCCACGATTTTATAACATTCTCTAAATGACAGTTTTACATTTGCAAAAATACAGTCATGAGGTTTGTATTGATGTGCCTACGTACGTAGGTGTATATTTCGGTAGTTGTGTATGAGCGCACGTTCATATCTATATTTTCATTGACAGTAATATGAATTATAATTTAAGCAATCTTATAAAACAAGTCATTTTGAAATAAACTAAATTTAGAACAGCCAATCAACTCCGCGAACATTTAAACATTTTTATTTTCGAAGCATTCTGTTGTGCGAGGTTGCTGAATCCGAGCCTGAAAGTATTCGAAAACGTTTGTTCGCGATAGCCAAAGCACTTGTTATTTATTTTATTCAATTTATTGGAAGAATGAAAAGGTATAAAGCTCTTACACATTCCAGTGAGGAAAGTGTCTTTAAGCAGCAGTTCATCATTCGAGAGGTTTCGTACGTCAAACTTGTGCAGAAAGCGAAGGGCTCAACACGCCATTCAAAACAACGGAGAATCCCTCAGCGGCTTGGAAACAAGAGGGGAAACATATTAGGCGGCCACTAAGTCTCCTCGATATCTCCATAGAGACCCAAAGGGAGGTGTTCAGAATGAGGAGAGGGTCAAGGGAAGAAAAGAGCGGACCTTCCCTTGGTATTGCGATGAATGGGGTTCGAAAGGGGTTGCGACAAAATGCTTGAATGCCGAGAGGGGATCACCTTTACAGGAAGGAAGAAACCCTTTGCGGTCTTACGGGGGTCCATCTACCCAGGATCTCAGTAGGCAAAAGGGTGTGAAAGGGTAGAGGATCCTATAGAGGCGACACATCCTTTTTAGAGGGTATAAGGGGGTGAATTAAAGATGGACTCGGGGTATGTCTTCATATTTCTTGCGGTACTGTATCTCTATTTGGAGTTGATACTTAGGGCCAAAGCATTAGGATTATGGCAGTATAAAATAGTTCCCTTTTTAAGGAAAAAGGAAAGGAAAGTTCTAAATTACATTATCTTCGCTTGCTTAAGGAGTTCAGTTTAATAAACCTGCATATCCCAGTAAGAAATGCCACAAATATGAATAAGAAGAGATAATACAATTTGTATGCTCAATATGCGAAGGTGATACCTCGTGGAAGGCCAAGATATGGAAAAGAAGTCCTTCGTGTACTCTCACCGAATTCTTTTCGTCAGTTCATGTACGTGTAATTGCAAAAATGAGGTGTTTCCAACAAAATGCTTTTATATACAATTCTCAAACTTCCTGTTCATAACTTTCTGCATTCCTATAAGTTTATGTAACTCCTTTGAATAATCACCATCTCCTATTTTTCCTATTATATGGCACAGCGATTATTTGTTTATTTTTACAATTCCTTGATTCGTCTATTTTTACGATTTGATTCTTTTTTTATTTAAACATTGGTAATTTTATTTGATTTTTTTTCTTAATGTGTCACTTAATTCTTAATTTATCATAATTTAAAACTCTATTCAACTATATTGTTTAAAACTGTTCCATTTTATAGTTTTAAACTATTCAACTTTGTATTTATTTATTTATGGTGAACTATTTTTATAAATGACCAATTAGATAATTCCCATTACAAATCCCTGCGAATTACATAACTCAGTTGATAATGGCTCTTGGTAAATTTTCCTTGTAATATTTTTAACATCCTAATTCTTGTGATATCAGTTAGTATCTATTTTACAGATTTCAGTTTTTCATAGCCAACTGTATGAAAATGGCAACCTAGCCTATGGCGAGCTCTGGCCTTTCGAAGTTGGTTTTGAAAAGTCTTTTTAATATTAATAAATTTCCGATCGCTTTGAAAAAATTCACTAAAGGTTTACTTTTAGATGGAATGATTTGAAAATTTACAACCATCGAATTAATGAAAGACAGAAGCCTCTTGGTATAAGGCCGTGCGGTACACCAGCAAGCTAACAACCAAGTGTGATGATGACCAAGAAGCTTAACCGGGAATCGATATGCCAATTTTAAAGGCTCTTCCTAACCCGAACAACTCTGCTGTGATTTGCATGTGTTGAAGATGTAGTTTGATGGTTCATAGCTGTCTGGTTTGGCTACTTTGGAAGTTTCTCTCCGCAGAATGAACGGCTGGCGTTGAGGTTCATCCTCAGGCTATGAGCGCCCAAGAATTTTCTTCCTGAATCTTCCAAAACTTGTTTGATTGCCTTCGATGTAGTGCGGTGTTTTTCGTGGGATGAAGTTTATTGAGGAGAGGCGTCGAAGCAGTGCTCGATCATCCCAAGTTAAACTTTGAAATTCTTCCCCAACCAGGCTTGCAATAGGTAGTTCACTTTTAGAAGGGATTGTGAAACTTGCAAATTTTGTCGCTTTTGCAACTCGTGTTGAAAGTCCCGTAATTCAATCTCGGAGCTCCCAATTGATAACATTGGTTTTTATAGTAATTTGAACATATTATGGCTCAGGTCAAATCTGCTTACATTTGTTGGATAAATTATGTTAGGAGGAAGAAAATTAGGAGTTTGAAATTCATTATTTCTTTAGTCGATGCTCATCTTTAACAATCCAGTCGAATTTTTTTATCGGTTTCTTGCATTTATGGTTCGAAATTATTTCTTAGTAAGTTAGTAATTTGAACTTTATCGGTAAATAAAGGATTCAGAATTTTTAATCCAGAAGCTTTACTTTATGATTCGTGCTGAATTACTCATATAAGTTTACGTAAATGATAGTTAATACAGTTGCAAATATTTGCTTCTATCCATATTGCTTAATCGTATATGTTTCTGAACAATTTTATTATCTCCTAGGCAAGCTTCAAAGGCAGCATATAATACCTGTTGCTATTTTTCTTATTTATCTTATTAGTTCTACGAGTATTTATGATTTATATAAAATAGTAGTTAGCTACCTTTTGTTATTTTAACTTGAGTGTAATTTACAATAATCATTATGCCAATAATTTTCAGCGTAGTTTCTTATTATTTAGATCATTATTTTAATTTCTGTTATCTAGGTTTAGGGTAGAAATTTGTGTGACACATTTCCGTAAGAACGATCTTCTAGGCCAAGCTTAATCGGTCAAAAGATCGCATACAAACAGGGAGCCACACATTAGAAGTTCATAACCCAATTCAAAGGTCATCCAGTCTAAGGAGAAAGATGTTAGTTTCTCACGATTTTTTTCTGCAAAGCGACTTCCATTGTCTATTATGATCAATTGCATTTATACGAGGGCGCATGGATACTATCACGAAAGCAGTTAATTACGTCTGCTTAAAAGCCTGGGGACTCCGAAAATTTATGGATCTGAGTATTCAGAAGCCATATTTACCCTTTTTAATTTCACAAACGCTCGTTGGTTAAGCCAAATAAAGCTCTCACAGAGTTTTTAAAGCAACGTGAACATTTTTTCATAAAAGCTAGCGGGAGTGATGATTTTCTCCTGCCTACATGGTATTCGTAATACAATTCCTCACGTTCTCATTTTACATTTAAGACTAAATGAGAAATTAAATCATACCATTAACTATTTATATCATAAACATATGGGGTGTTGGAAGCATTCTGTGCCAAGTTTGATTCATTTCTTTATTCCAGTGTTATTCTATCTTATGAATATTCACCGTAGACTTCTGTCGCATTTATCCAAGAGGGATAAATTCATATTAATTCAATGAATGTTGAAACCCCTCTTTCGTGAAACGCATGTCTTACTCACCGAATTCATGTTGGGAAATGCTTTGAAAAAACCTTCGGATATTTAATTTTTAGTTAATTGATGGCAATGTTTGTCATGTAATTCTATTACTGATTCATATTGTGTTATTAAGGAAAAAGAAAACTCTGTGGAGAAAGTTCTTTCTATACTAAATATGAACATTATCTACGACTCGGTTTACATGGTTTTCAAACTTCTATTTTTTAGAAAGCTTTGAAGATTTTCATTTCATCGTGGAACGAATTCCTGCGTGTGTTACATAAATACTCCACAAGCTGCCTTTCAGCGTTGCATTAAGTATTGCAGTTAGAACGGTAACAAATTATTTCTTTTTCATGCAGTTATTTGCCTTGCAATTCAGGCAATTGCGAGCGATATGTTATTTTTTTCTCTAACATTTTTTAGTTTAAACTGAAAGAGAGAGAAGTACTTTTAAAAGAAAGAAAAGATAAAAGTTTTCATAGAGCATTGTTCATAATTTCAAGCAAAATTTGAGTCATTTTATTTTCGAAATTGAGGAACTCTGTGAAATTATTTTCCATCCTCATTCGGATGTCTCGATATTTTTTTAAAATTCCACGAAATACTTTCTCTTGTCATTTTTATTTAAAAATATACAGAAGCGAAAGAAATTCCACAAAAACGCTAACATTTCCGTTCTTTCATAGAGACGTACATCTGTTACATGTATATGGAAAGAAGTCACGTGCCAGGAGCACGTTACTTTCACTTATTCCCATTTTTCTCTCTCCGTAATCTCCTTCCTCCGAAGTTGAAGTCTCCCACGGAACTGACATCCCTCAAGCCCTCCCCCCCACCTCAGGCCCCCACCTCCATCCCGTTCTTCAAGTTTTCCTTTTCTTCAACTGGAGATGGCTTCTTCCAACCGCTTTCTTCCTCGGATCTCCTTTCACCTCGCAGGGATTTGGCCAATTATATCGCGGGATGTGAAAGATGTGCACCCACGAGAGGCCTTCATGAGCTATGAAAAGGGAGGAAACGGAACCCGTTGAGGGAGTGTTTAGGAGTGGCCGCTTTTGGGATCCTCCTAAGCTGGTGTTTTGCGGCAAGGGCCCCATTTAGGACGGGTTTGATATGAGAATGATATGCCCCAAATCACGCTTACTCACACAAAGGGAGACTGAGTATACTAGTTTTAAGCTTAAATGCTCTGTAAGGTCTTTATTAAGGAAAGGTAAGGTGGGACGTGGATATTTCGAACTTCTATAATTCGGAATCATCTTTAATGAGATCCTTTTCCTTTTTAGTAGCAATATTTATCCGAAGAACTTTAAAATATCGCGGTTAATTCTTATTTTTATTTGGCTAATTTGAATTTTTCTTATTTTCCTTTGTGAGCATTTTACGACCAAGATAAAGTAATGTTGCAACACTAACATATCCAAACCAGAAGGTGACGCTAAAATGTTGATTAAAGGAATATTGAATTAAGTGGAACCATTTTCCAGTTGTTAAATCAACTATAACAGTATGTTATTACTGACAGTCTTAAATCGAGGAATTGAATTTAAAAACCTATTTTTGAGGTACAGCTATCTGTAAAAAAGAACTTTGAGGTCCCGCGAGCTATATAAGATTAAGGACAAAAGTTTTTTTTGCACATAGTTGTACTGTAAAGTGAAGTGCAGGTCTTGCCTATTTAACTTACTCATAAATACACAGTATAAACTTTTAAATGCTTTATCGTTAGATTAATTTTCAATACATTTATTAAATAATACAAGAAATGTATTTATAATTTTTAATATAGATAATTTAATCATTTTTAACAAGTCCCTTCGGGCTCGAATAATCAAGCTCCTCCGAATTTCTCTCTGACTTCGGTGGATCGCAAACATATATTCAAACGGTCGTATCGAACGCAGACATTTGAAAATAATTTTTTGTTAACGATTATCGTAGTAAATGGTTACGCCTTAATTTTGTGGTTATCCATTATTAGGTGTCGATGGTTGTTCTTACCACACCACAGAAAAATTGCCTCTTTGGTTGCATTTGGTGGTGCCGTAAAGAATAACTGTCCATTGTGATTTTGAATGCTTATTCTGTTATTTGGACGAGTCTTAACATTATGTGGTTCTAATGGCAGATACTTGCATCCTTTCGCTAGGTTGAAACAAAGGTAGAGAGTGTTGATTTTAATTATCTTGATAAAAGGGCATGAGTTGATTAACTATTGATTATTGCAGATCGGGAATTTTGAATCCCCGGGAAAGAGGAAATTAGTAACTAGTTCGAAGTTCAATGAATTCAGAGAAGATAATTACAAAGTAGGCAATCAATAGGAGCTACTTCCCTTCTAATTCGGGCATTTTGAAAATGAGTTTGAAACTACAGTTATGCCTGACGACAGATCGTATTAAAACTCAATCTTTTACTTACTCAAGTACGCACCTATCTTTTTTCTAAATCTTTTTTCAATTTCAATTCATTTTAGATATCCATTCCTGAAATCATTACTTTTAATTGACTCCTCCTCACACCAAGAAGTTTTCTGTTACGAATCTAATTAATTCACAACACGCAAACCATCGCTTATGAGGTGCATGTGTAATACAGATGGAAGTAAGACAAGGTTATTCATTTCATCTATTTGAATTCCCAGAGGAAGTGAATAACTATAATTTAAAGATGTGATGTGAGGTTTTCTCAACTTATACAGTTCATCTTCACGTATGTTCCCACTGTTTGTATATCATAGGGATCTACTTACACTAAAATTACTTACATAGAAGCACTGAAATAAGTCTTTTGTAACGGAAAAGTGAACTTTATGGTACTTTTATCGTTCATCATTAATGAGTTTATATATTTGTTTTTGATAAGCGAATCTTAATAATTGTACTATTTTGATAAAGTAAATATTTCTTATAATTCTAGGCATCATTTAACTGCACAATGGTTTCTAAATTCGTTGAAACACGTTAATTTGGGTATCTAGAAAATTGGGCGACCACTTTACTATCAGTTCATTGTTTTTTATTCCTACGATCTATTTCTTTTTAAACTTTAATTTCTACTTACATAAAACTCACCGAGTTTATGTTGTCGTAGTAGCTAGCATGTTTCTTCCAAAGGTACAGTAGATTTTTTTTCTCGGCGGAAATACTATATGGTTCCGATGGCTTAATTTTTACGGAGACCCACCGTTCAGTATTTTTAATCGAATCCTCTGTATCATAAGGACATTCTTCGAACGCCAAAATTTGATTTTGAAAATAGGTAACCTCTACAATATTACTCGTTGATGTACAGTGAAGTACCTATCATGTATAAAGGACGAGGAAAACGCGGATTTTCTGCAATTAATTCGACATATTTCGAGAATTCATGTTTTATTCGTCGAATTCTCTTTCATTGACGATTTCGGAGCAGGCTGTAATTTTCCCGCATGGGAAGGCTCTCGTTCAGTCAGTCTGCTCAATGAACCGGAAATACACGTTCGCAAATGGCGCATTTCCCTCATAGTTATCGCTTATAAAAGCACTTGTTACTATGTCGATTAAATGCCGTCTTGTTGGCCGAAAATTCCATACTCTTTTTATAATGGGTGGATGATGTCTATGCTGTTTCGATACCTCTAATTTCCCTTTTAATTCATTCCTATGTAGACGTATGCTATCTGGGTCCCATTTGGCTCATTAATGTGATCATTTTATTTAGTTAAATTTAAATACTGGAAGCTACTTTTTATCTATTAAATTGTTGCCTAACGTTATTGTATTCTCGGTGGGTCTACATGTAGACATAATTAACAACCCTTACACCTATCCTCTGAAGTAACTACCAATTGAAATATAAGTTATATGAACGGTAATTGACTTGAATTGTCTTACGAGTATATATAGCAAAATAATATCAAACATAATCAATAAGATTCCGCGATACTTGACGGAATTTAACATTAAGAAGTCTTTAATGCAAAACTTGAACGAAAACCACAATAAAAGTGTATTATTGTATTAACTAGTTTTATATTAAAAACGTTTATAATATCAAACCCTAAACAAGTACAAAGTAGAAATTTCCTCAACTGGAGCATAACGGAGAAATATGCGGGAAAACGTCTACATATAGTAAGTAGAGAAAAGCTTCATTAAGTAGAAAGTAATCAGTTGCCAGCAGTTAGTGCAATAGATATCATAAACACATTTTCTTTTTCTTCTGATACGATAGCAAGTCTGTTAATTAGTGAACGTAACATTTCCTTTCGTTGATTATAAAGCATAGAAATTCTCTCGCGCAATAGCCATGATTCCTTTCGATACGCTGGCGCCGTCAGTACTTATCTGTGTAAACCAATCAAGTAATTGAACCTAACATGAGGAATCAACCGTTACTCTTGTATTTTTGTTTGTGGAAATTATTTTATCATTATAGAAAGAAGACGTGTACTTTTCTTATTTTTTAATGTATCTATTCTTTTTATGATGTATTCCCACAACATCACGGCTGCCTCCGTAGATTTTATTATGAATAACTGTTATTTCCCATTTACATTACAAAAGGGTAACAGCGCAGATACATGAAAGCTATATTTCGTACTCATGTAAACGGTTTGTGTCGTACATTACATCGATATTTTCCACTTTACCGATTTTGTCGCTGGATCGAACGATTATTTCCATATTTTAGCGACCTATTTTCTGTGTTAGCGGTCTCATTTTGTGGAGCATATTATGGAAGTGACCCTCTAGATAATCTTATAATATAACATACAATTTTTGAATTATTTTAGAATTGATATAATAATTATTTCAATCAATAAAAGTCTTAATATCAATATTTTCTGCTTAGCTTGTGTTTTCTTTCTGAACAGAATTTCTATTTTTCGATGCGAATATTAGCTATTTTATTTTTTAACCAATTTATAGGTATATCATTAGTTTGGTTGAGTTCAGCGACTTCTTTGCTACTCTTCAGAGTGTATGTAGCAATGTTTTCAAAATTAAATCGGCATTGACATCTCTGATTACACCCTTCATGTCGAGATTCTAAATATTGAATTACAAAATGCATAAACGATCGTATATATAAATGAGATGTAGACTACTTCAGATTTGCACTCGATCCTGAAAATACAGGTTATAATTTTAATTTTTTTATGTGAATGTAATAATCTCGTACTCCGTAAAGCCGTCAGTTTACATATCAGGGTAAAAATTCCTCGAGAAATTTTCAATTTTAGTGCAGACCAGGGATTCAACCCGCCTAATGCGACCCTTAACCCAATTCTGTCCGGCGCAGTGGCTTATTCTTTCTCTCTAGGTTTGCACCATTTTCTACCCTGAAGCTTGATAGCAAAAATAGGAGGAAAACATTTTGCATGGATTGCCCACACACGAACCCTTAAGTAATTTTATACTTCTTTTTCTCTTTGGGGGAAAATTTGGTTTGTTAGATTGAACTCTAAAAAATAAAATTCACTTCAAATGGCATCGTGTAAACGTTTTAGATAACACATTTTGACAAAATTTTATTATATAAGAAGTAATAATTATAACTATCTGCAGCCCACAAGGGTTTTATAAAAGCTTGTGCAGTACGATGTAGATTAAAGCCAGGAATCCCTAGTATAGACTATCAATGAGATGTTTCGCTTAACTGTGTTTTTGTTTCTGGTACGTTGGAGTTTAGGCAAACCAAACATGTTATGGAATCGGATTATCTGAATTTTCAATATTTCATCCAGCTGGTTTATGTGATGGGTTTCTGTAAATTGAAATTATGAATTCCCAAGCTCTTACCTGCCTCCCTTGTCTGTTTCCATTATACACGCATGATGGAAGAATTCCTCCGAACACCGGCTTAGGCGGACATTCAACCTCTGATACGCGTTGCATTCGAACAGTTGCCCCACTTTTCGTTTTTCCACTCTTTTCTCTGTTCCGGGAATACGTAATTTCTGATTATATTGCGAGTAGATGCGTCCATGAGTTAGTGTGTAAGGAAATAAAGGGTAGTGTAGCATGTAAAATCCCATGTGATTCAAAGGGGGTAACTTTACAAGATAACATTTTTAATTCGTCCACAGGAATTTACATTCCAGTGTAAAAGTCCTCGGTGGAAATATCTCTGGTCTTTTCTACTTGTTTTATGTCCCTAAGGTTTACCATTTTCTTTCTTCTGCATCTATGCCAGTTGGAAACTCATCCGTGATTTCTGTGGAGAGACCGTTGCCAAAATATATTGCATTCATTGTGCTATTTTGCTGAGATAACACTGGCCAAAAATAATTTCCTGCGTTTGAGCTTCTTATTATTTTTGCTAACCTCATTACGTTAATCAGAAATAAAGTTGTTAGAATTTAAAGTTTTTCGGTAAAATTTGTAAATTTAAAAGTGGATTGTTTCTGATTGCTTTTCTTTTGTATTTAAAAAAATTCGTAATTGTGTTTTTAGATTCCAAACTTCTTTATTTTATAATATCTTCATTTTACGAAATAGCGTTTGAATGCAGAATGTTTATCTTCTTATCGTTTCGTAAATTTGCTTTATTGTTTGGGTTTTCATGTTTTTCCACTAAATTGCTCTAAGGTTATGTTTCGATTGATTGATTGATTCGATTGATTATGTATTGATTGTCGAGTAATCTTGTTTTGTAACTCTCACCTTGTGGTTGTTACAATTGTTTTATATTAAAGGATCCGTGATTGAATGCAACTAACGCGCGAACAATCTATAGGAATAGTTATGAATGCTCTATTTCATGATTCAGTGGTTTTCCGCGGACAATTCCCATCTGTATGCAATAGAAAACTATGTTTACTGCTTAATGCTTTTTAATAACTTAAAAACATTACTTAATATCTCATTCGAAAGATATTTGAGCAAAGTTAAACTTCTAATGGTTACATATGGAATGATGCTGTTATATGTGCTAATTGTTCATGTTTTTGTGTTACGTATTAATGCTTTGGCTCAATTTTCAAATATAAAGCCTCTATTTGCATATTAATGGATTGAAACTGTACAAAATGGATTATTAGATATTTTCGTATTTGAATGCTACGCTTACGATTTTGGATCTCGAGCAGCTGCTCTTCCTTCTGAATATGAATTTTAGGAAACAAAAGAAAGTACTGGTGTAATAGGTTGCACGTAGTTCCTGGTATTACTGATAAATACGAAGGAATGTGTAATACCGGAATTACGGTGATGTATGTTCGCTCGGAGGCAATACTTATTATATATGCGGTAGGAATAATTAATTTCCCGTTAGGTAACGAGATTTGGATCAAAGGAATAATGCTTTCGAGGCTGTGTTTAAATGTATTTTACTTCCTTAATTCAAATGTAGCCTCGATGACATATCTCTTTGCGTTGTCTTCTAAACATGAGAAAATTATAATTCTTAGTCTATTATGCGTGCTATGATCACAGTAACTAATGACGAATCTGTTACTTTTTATAAAATGGCAAAGGCTTTCTTTTTTGAAAGCTTGTATGAATTTAAAATAAAAATCGTTATTCTAATGATAAATGTTTAAGGATAATTTGATTGGATTCCATCGCGTAAACAAAAACTTACCGAGTTAAATTAATTTGAGTAAATCCATCGAATAATTCATTCTTCATTCGCGCGGAATTATACATGAAATAGCGATGTTTTATCGAGAGAAAAAAGATATTTTGGTAAGGGATTTGCTGCCGTTATTTTCCTGGAATTGCCACTGAATTCATCATTAAATTTTTCTTTTACTTGTTCGTTTAAATGTCTGCGGATTTGTTAGTTAGTTACATTTGATTACGAAATTCGAATTAATCTGAATCGATTCTTTCAAAGTTGAACGCATTATTTCTTGTTTGGATTCCAAACTTTTCTTTTGTTTTTTTATTTAATGTAGTTTTCAACGAAATGGGATATTTTTAATTATAATTGACGTTAAAAGAAGAAAAACCCTTGAAAGCCAAACTGGAAGTTTATATTTAATCGTTATATGAATAAAATATTCACAATATTGTAATGTAATTATAATCACTATCAATAATTATTACAATTATACCAATCGTCACTAAGTATGCTTTTTCTGAGATAAATCATTTTCTTCCGTACGATATGAAAATTAATGGATAGTATCTAAAATAAGTTTATTTTTCAAATATTGTTTTGCTAAACATTTTTGTAGCAAGTTTTCATCATTTTGCTCGTCTGCAGAACTTAATTATTCATTCAGTTATTTATAAACACGTAATTAGCTAAAATGTCTATTAAAATTCATTCGGGCTAAATTTAGATGCACATTTTCCTCTATAATATTGAGTTCGTTTCGAATGCAGAATCGAATTTTTCGTTCCCGTAAACTTGTAGTTTCTAAACTTTTCTCCCATTCTGATTTATAACTCAAATATTTCGGCTACGTGAGTAACATGTTTTATTGTAATCTGTTTGAAAGAATTTTATATAGAAGAGAGAAGTGTGGAGGGAAAATTATTAAACATCGTTGATACAACATTCCGTCTTAAATCAACAAAATTATATTTTGTCAAAGCTTACTTATAACATTAATATGAGACATTTAGAAAAAGGGTTAGGATTACTCAGGAAAACTCCAATAAAAACAGTTTTAAGATAGTCTGACGAGACCGGAAATCAAAACCGGGAATTTTCCCAGTCCTGTCAGACTTTTTTGAAGTCCACTTTTCTTTGGGATAAGATGTTAGCTATGAGGAATGGCACCTCAACCACTGCAGCATTTACAGTGGCTATCGTTTAGCGTCTGATGAGTTTTAACGTTTGGTTTCGCTTCCAATGTGCCGCATTTGTTCCTATGAAATATTTGCAGGTCACTGATAATGTATTTCGCTATATTTGTCAGTGCTTATGATTCACAAAAATCCTTTTAAGGTTATGATATTTATTTAAAGGATTCTAATTTAAAATGTAAAGTCATTCAGAACAAAATTATCTTTATAGCTTTCAAGCATTATGGTGGAAAATTGCATGGAACTCAGGAAAACATTTACTATCGATTGGCGGGTTTAACATCCTTGTTACATTGTAAACTAATTTATTCAACGTAGCGATTCGTTTTGAAATTTTCAGGATGTTTTCGTTCATCTTCCATCATATTTTATTTGTATTTAAGGTAGATGCGTCCGCTCTGAGAATGCCTTTTTTTTACTGGTAGTGAAAGTCTCATAACTTTGTGGAAATCACTAAGTGCTTTACTACTTTAGCAATCGTATATCCTTAAATTTTATAATGTTTAAATTTGATATTTTAATTCACAATTTAAGTTGAATATAAACAATAATTAACTGTACAGTTATCAAAATTTAAGTTGTGAGATGAAACTCAAGAAGAAATTAGCTATTGAGATATACGATAGGTCAAGAGGCCACATGCACCGGAATGGCCGCGGGTTGGGCATCAATGTAAACTAATATATTTAGGGCGCAGCGATTGGTTTCGTAATCGACAGGATGTTCTCGTTCCTCCCGTACCGTATTTTATTTATATTGGAAGAAGGTGCATCCATTCTGAGTATCACTTTTTAGATGGGCAGTGAAAAACGCATTTTCCCCCTCTAATCCCCGCATCCACAGTAATTCTGCTGCTAATGGCATCGAAAATTACTCATTTATTCATTCGCCCTCTGGTCTTGAATTCTGCTCGCTCACCCTTATTTTCCCCCACCACCCCCGTCTTTTTTTCTTCCTGCGTGGCCTAATTGGCCAATTAAATTCGCTTCTTCCCGTTTCCACCCGATGGCGCGCCAATCCAATTTCGGAAAAGGGGAAAATCAGGTAGAATGGGAGGAGGATTGGTTTTAAAGTGGAGTGGGAGGAGAGTGGGAAAATAGGCGGAAGAAAAGTATGAGGAAGTAAATATGCTTTGAGATTGAGGATTGGTAACAATGCCCGGTAAAAGGAAACAAAAAATTGAAAAAATACGTTCTTTCTTAATGGGAAATTAACGTTTGTGTCTAGTTGTACGGAAATGTGTTAAAACATCGGAGCAACAATGACTGGCTTTTTTACTTTTACCTCGTACTTACTGAGTCAGTAATTGTAATTTAAAAGCTTTGTCTTGTGATAGGGGAAATAAAATTAGGAGGAGTTGAATATTCTTCTCTGAATGAGCGATTGATTTATAATCAGCATTTGGAGAGTGGTCATAGGCACTATCTATTAATAATTATATTAAATATTATTCCTCTGCTTTTTATGTAATACATTTGAAAGAAACCATTATTAGTAATACAAGTTCCCCTAAGGTGACGGCCACCTGTTTCTGAGTTACCAGATCTTCATTGACTTCAACAAATATTATATAAATAAACCGTAAGATTAATATTATAAAGCGAAATATAGAACATATGTGGAATAATATATTGCAAAATAATATATACAAATGATAATTGCAAATTAACAAGGGAATAAATGATGAAAATACTCCTTTTCTAAAATTTAGAATCTTATAGTTGTTTATATGTACAATAAAAATATCATTGGAAAGAAAGCGGTAGCTTTTATATATTTCTAAAATTTGTCAATCAACGGTCGAAATAATTCTAAGAACGACCCTTAAATACGTTTTAGCTTTTATTTCAGCAGATCCAGAAATCGTCATCCGATATCTGATTAATGTTGTTAAAAATATAGGATATGACTGGATATTTATTTGAATAATTTTTCTTAATAACATCATCGGAAATGAAAATTTGTATCAAAGGCTCATTAAGATAATTCGTTTATAAATTATATGATATATAATTATAAATCCTCGATACTTTTTATTCGTAAATTTTTTGAAGGAATCGATATTTTGTTCGTCATAATTTTTTGCGAATCGAATTGTCAAAAAAACTGGAAAAAAGGAACCAAAATTATTTGGGATTTATATAATATTATTTTACTTCTAGGTCATACAATCAAGGAAAGATTTAGATGATGTTCGGCTATCTGTGATTCAATTTTATATTTATTTTGAATATCAAATTTAATTAAAACGTGATTAAAATTGGAAAAAGCCTCCGAGTTAATTTGGGTTTTACATGACATTTTTTTCTTTTCGCTGATACAGTCAAGGGATAATTATGATTAAGTTCAGTAATCCTTGATTTCTGTTAGATAACTATTTTGGATGTTAGCGACTTGCCTTTAAAATGGAGCGCATTGATGAAAAATGTAATTTTAATCTCCGAAACCTCTGAAATTGAGTCGATGATAGAATGGGGTATGGGGCACTACCATTCGTAGCCGGATAATGAGGGTGAGCGTATCGAAAGAAGGATTTCGAAGGGTTGCCTGGGCTCGCTTCCATCCAATTTCTCTTATTCCCTCGCTATTGTATCGGTACAGATAATCCACCGCAATCCGCTTGTTCTATTTAACTTTCCCGTGCCATTTGTACGAATTAGCCCGCCGTGGGCTCATTCCCTCAGCTCCATAAAGGCCTTTTCCCCCCTCCCACAGCTTCCCCTCCCCTCTCCTAGAATGATGAATCTCCACCCTGAACCTCACAATTCACGGAGTTCATTACCTTATTTTCTGATACGTGCTCACGGAGTTAACAGCTACGGTATGGCGAGAAAAAACGCTTTTTATCTCGTGGGACGGACCGCACCTCTCCCGGGTTTATTTGGCCATTGGATTTCAAGGGGATGAACATTTTTCGCCGTTGTCTCTCCCACAATGGGCTCTATATTTTTCATTGTTATGATTCCGTGCCTTTACCGACAATGAAGAAAGGCTGGTGGCAGTGCTAAGTTAACTGAATTGAACTGAAATTTGTGTTTTTCGAGTTAGGTTTCTTTGTTCATTGCAAAAATTTGGTTCACTGAAATGAATTTGGTGCCTTCTACGTATGATAGAGACCTGACGATGATAAGTAATTCATGAACCGGTCGCAGAAAAATACAAAGAGTGACAATGAGCTAAATAAATCGTCTTGTATTCCCTTGATGGTGCACTAATACGAAATCTTTGGATTTCTATTTAAACTTTCGTTGCTAACATCAATACGAATAAGAATTTGATAGAAAATATGTGATATGGGAAATATTTTGCGTGGTTAGGTACTTTTGTCTGCCTATCACTCCCCTTCAGTGATTTACACTACACTTTTCCTACCTACATAATTATTATCTATTACTATCGTGATTTTCCTCTTGCAATGTCTTTGAAACTCTGAAGTTCAAACCCTAAAGTAAACTTATATTTCCTGTTTCCTAAAGTCTCGTTCAATCATAACTTGTGTCTATGAATGGTAAAATTACGATAAACGAAAGGAATGAAGACTTACAAGTTTCCTGATCAAGCACTAATCTTAGTTTTTTTCACTAACGCCTGCAAGAAAAGGATTGAAATCAATTGTATGTTTAATATTGTTATTTTTATGCAACGGTATTTGTGCATTTATATAGGAA
Source organism: Sympetrum striolatum (assembly GCA_947579665.1). Classification (NCBI taxonomy): domain Eukaryota; kingdom Metazoa; phylum Arthropoda; class Insecta; order Odonata; family Libellulidae; genus Sympetrum; species Sympetrum striolatum. The sequence continues at coordinate 84,222,949 of OX388346.1, forward strand.
TAACATTGTTATTTTTACGTTGAATATAGGGTATTTCTCAAGTTAATGAGAACATTTATGAAGTTAAAGAGCGCTTAGTACTTGACCTGATGTTCGAACGAGGTCCTCACAGAAGTGCACGTAGAATATTAAAGAGAGTGGATGCAAAGCCTATTTGCTTACCCCCATTTGAATGGGAAAGCATCGCAACCATACCATTGAAAAAGGTTTCGTATGTTTACTCGATTGGTATAGAAACGAAAAAGATGATAAGAAAAATTTCTCCTTCGTATGTTTCTTTGTATTTTTCTCGTGTTAAATATATCCTAACAATTAGCAACTTTAGTAATGTCGGAAGTAAGGCAAAACTGTTATTAGGAGTAATAGTTATGCGTGAATAATATTTTATGCAAGGAAATAAGTTTGAACACCACTGTCAATTGAACAGTCTTCAACTGTTTATAATTATCAACGTTGCCCCGCACCTCGTTGTGGTTCTGGAAACAGCTGAAAATCTTGGATTACCGCCTTTTAAGAAATATCCCATGTACGCACATTTCAACGGTCAAGCAATCATATTCAGGGGTAGAAGAATACAAAGCAGGAATATTAATGGTATGGTAACGGAGAGGATTATGAAAAGTAAGTATAGGTCCATGTGGCCTAAGTCTGTAACATTTGGGTTAAATGGAAGAAGAGACTTTTAGTCTCAATCTCGCTCGAATACTGACGATTATTAATATTATAACATAATTTTGAATCCATATGATATGCTTGAGTAAGTTTTTATGTAATATAATTTATAGTATATTAAGAATCTAACTTTTTATAGTGTCCGGTGTTATTTAATTCACGCAATAATTTTGCGCATATTTTACATTTACGTAATAGTCTAATGGTCTCTTCCTGGGTAAATTTTCATCTTATGCTTTTTCATGTACATATGAACTCCTCATCACATAGAATTACAACTACGAATCTTAATTATGAAAGACATACGGCTTGGTTGAATTATAGCGTTCTCTACGACGAGTCGGCTGATTTTAGCGCATTCAAGCAGTGCTTTCTATCCATCCTTCATCCTCAGGTTTCCGTCCTGCGCCAAATACTGAAGCGATTGTTCAGTCTGAAATAAGATTTGACGATTGTCTAGCTTCCCTTTGTCTTCCTGAGAGGACTCTAAGCAAGGGCCGGAGGTTGCTTTTGCTCTCTCGTATTAGGGCTCTTCACGCACCTCTGAGCAGCGGACATTCCTATGCATGGACTAGTATTCACCTGTGATCTACAAGAAGAATGTCTAGAGAATCTTAGAAGTGTACGTCAACGACATCAAACTACGACTTCTTGTTTTAGGAACTCCCTCTTCTAAAATCCTTACAAAACTTCCCCGTTCAGTCATTAATTCTCTGAGTTAATCCGAACTTGGCTTTGAATGCTTTTTAGAAATTTTCCGATTCTTTGGTCGTTTCATAAAACTCTTAATTTCATCGAATTTCATTCATTTGAAAATTTTAGGTCGCTGATTATATTTAACAAAATGATATTTATAAATGTAATGATAGTTAGAAAATATCGTAATCTCTACCTTGTTTTTATTATTTTGAGAAAATTGTTTTTTTTTAGCTATTCCTGCATTATTTTCTTTAATAGGATCCAGATTTAAGGAAAAGCATTTTTAAGGGATCCAATCTGTGATAAATTGATGATATTGGTCTAAACTAAGCATCTTTAATGCCAATGTTGTTTCTGAAAACGGCGTCCATCTTAAGTATTTAACTTATTGATCTTCTATGGAAGCTTTATTATGTCTCTGAACGTTTGTTCACCGTTGAAATTTCTTCATTTGGGTTCTATTTGGTATCATAAGTTATTTAATACCCATTTTATTCCTCTTTAGGACATGTGAAAACGTAATAAATATATATGAGCTCCTCCTCTTGTACTTATTTCTTTTTAATTAAACCTACTTTTTAATCCCTTATCACATTAGATACTCTATCTTAGTATTATTGTAAAGTGGATAAAACTGATTTATTAGCTATAACGTACTGTTTTACTACTTTATACCAATACGTGTTTTAATTTAGTGGAAATGTTATGATTTTTGAATGAACAGTTAATTAAGATCATTCTTTTTCACCTCTAAAATTTTGAAAATTTGAATTCAATCATTTACTTCAAACTTCTCTACCAGGAGCCTTAGCTATGTGATTGGTTATATATCGGTCTTGAATATCAATGCCACGAAATTATTTTCCTATCAATTTAAATCTTTTTTCTCTAGTTTAAAATCCGCTTTATTTGAAATTAATAGTAATGTATTGTGCTTGCTGTGGTGTTGGTGGCACAGTTAAAGAAAAAAGGAATTTTATAGTGAAATATTGAAACATGTGGATTTCACTGAGTAGGGATTTCTCTTGAAGGTTCCTCTTTAAAGTAACCTAGTGCAAAAAACGGGGGAATCGTAAGGAAAAATCAATAGGAAATGTCATTCCTTTGCTTTAAACCCCAAAATCACGATTTCTAATTTATCTTTAATTATGTTCGATAATGATCCCTTCTATTTCTCTATTCCGTTGTAATCTTTACATTTTTATTAGGAGAACAATCTTTTCTTAAACTATTGTCACATAAAGGTACAGTTATTTATTATTATTCTTTTATAGTTCTTTAGACGTTTTAGACTCAAAATATAATTTCAATCATTGAAATAATTATAATTTTTCAAAGTGTTTCCTTGGAAGAATAATTTTTTACGTGTGATTGGTCCATGATACGTTATTGAATTTTTCAAATAAAAATTAATGAAAATATATAACCATACTATATTCTTATCAAATATTGGTCACTAAAATATAACTACATGTAGGATCCTATCGGTGTTTTAAATTAGATCAATTTATATTTATATAAATCTTCGAAATTTAATACTTTTCTGAGTTTAGATAGAATCATTTGTCAAAAGTTGAGCGTTCATTAAAATTGTATTATGGATGAGACTCCTATATCCTTTACATCGTCTTCAATTAAATTGAGGTCTATGCTTCTTAATAATAGTTTTAAATTGGAATTACTTCATACTTAGAAAAGAATTAAGACATTGTACTCAAATTATATTTGGAAATCTGGTTTCGAGATACAAACATTTATTAGTGACGACATCGGGTTCTTAAAACGAGGGTATTTCTATTAGGAAGTTTTTCTAGATTCACTTAAGAAGCTTCAAGCATTAGGCTGATTTTAGATTGAAGCGTTTACATTCGTAAGGAGGTATTTGTTGAATTTTAGCGGGGCCGAAGGCCTCAAGCTACTCCCTTCTAGGTGACAGATTAAGAATAACGTTTTGAATGAGTCAACGAGAGAATCAGCCGACTCTCAACGCAGGGGAATTAGTGCCCCCCGCAGCGTTTTTATTCGGCTGTCGTTTTCCATTCAACTGTGGGCCACTGTCTCCATTTTCCAACTATTCCCATTCCCTCAGGGCTGACTCTTTTTACCATAGTCCAATGCATACGATCCGTAGGACCCATTTTGCGCTCGTGCAAGGGAGGAGACTGCGTGGGTTATTGTCTTGGATGCTTTCTTGAAGGGGTCAATCGTTTCTACTTCCATCCCGTCGTGCACATGCTAAAAGCGGAAGATCGATGCTGCAGGCCACACACTCATCTGCAATGCGCCTGCGGGTAGAGTTGCATTCACCCATCCGTCCGAGCCCGCTTTTTTTAAAAGGCCACTGCCCCTCTTCCCTTCCCATTGTTGTCAACAAGGGAACGCGCCCCTCATGTGTTTACATCCATTGTGGCGCTGTCTTGGCAGCATTCCCAGTTTGAAGCTTATTGGCTGCTTGCGCGGACGAATGGCGGTGGCTTATAGTTTTCCTCTGTTTCTTTTTTATTCGGGACCGTGGTTGAGCGCTCCCCCTAAAGATCCGGGTTGGGTGGAGACTCGGTGTGTGTCGAAACGTGGAGGAAGTGTTTTATGTCCCGTGGGACTATGATTTGAAACGCTTCAATAAGTGGATGGGAAGGATATGCATATACGCGGGAATTCGTACGTCTTCACAACATTGAGGAACAATTGATAATCTCTTTCGCTGCTTTAGAATTTTGGTTCTGAAAAAGTAGAAGTTGGGTGTATACGAGAAGAAATCCAATCTTTTGTTGATTTTGCTCTTTTCAACATTCTCAGTTCTTAATCAGGGAAACTAAAGCCTTATTAAGTTTCATATTACACTAATTATTATGGATAAAATCATATTTTAATTATTTATACTTTTCTGCGATGAATTTTTTAATTTTTTCTTTGTTTGGGTTTCTATTCTTATCCTCAAATTTAAAAACATATTTTTTCATGATTTGTCGGTTCGCCTGATTCATTACACTTCACTATTAGTGTTTTATTATATTCTCGATTTCTCAATTCATCTTATACAACAACGATAGTTATCGCCGTATCCGATATTTCAACTTTCAACTTCCTTCATCATGCCAGTCCTTCTTAAGTTAATCCTCTCTTAATAATTCTCATACAAGCGTGCCTTTCTTTTGTTTCGGCTCTCAGGATAGTAATCAGTTGCTCTCATCTATCGCCATACTTATTACTTCACTATTCTTATTACTCTTACTGATGTCCATCTTTAATTATTTCTTGTCGTATGAAAGAATTCATTTAATATTTTTTGGTTTACGTCGGCTATTCAATGAATAAATCTCTGATTTTGGTTTGAAATTGCGATTCATTCAGGATAGAAACTTTAAAAGCTGATTGGTGGCTCATATTTACTACCAGCGTGTAGCAAATATTTCTATCTGATTAGTTATTGCATAATCTCTATCTTTCAGATTTTGAATGAATCAATTCTAAGCAATTTTCTATTTCTTAATACAAGAATCGAACCTCTGTGAGATCTTAAAGCGGATATCCCTCTTCTACTGATTGGTTAGGAATGCGGAGCATATGCTGACAACTCCTGTTCATTAAGAAACTGTTTAGGCTTATATTTAAGTTTTCCATGATCAAAAAATAAAATACATAGAGGAAGGTACGGAATATTTAATTTTTTCAGATTTTTTTTGGGTTTAAGGAAAGTAAAAAGTTGCAATATTATGGTAGGAAAAAAATATCACAATGTTAACTTTGTAAAAAGTCACATATTTGTTATTGCACATTTAGCATTTTTATATTATTAATAGTTTTTGAAGAAGTGTAACCTTTCCCATTTTGCTCCACCCCCGCGGCAGAACGAGATACTATGTCACAATAATGAGAAAATATTATGAACTTAAAAATTAACATGAAAAACTTTAAAGATTTTAAAGATAACTTATATAGAGCATGAAATACACAAGTCATTCACAAAATACAATTATGCGGGTGGCCTCATCGTCTTCACTATCTATTCCCGCACACCTATTGTGTGCCCACTTAAAGCAACTAACAAATACTATCCAGCTTTTCTCAGAATAGTCAGGACATCAAAGGTAGTCGCCATTTTATTCAATGTCACCAGAAAATGACGCATTAGTTACTCTGGGGTTACTCTAGTAGTATCCCGTTCTGTCCAGCAACTTCATTTTTAGGTTAACTATTCTATAGCCTAATATACATTGAACCATACACAAACATCGATTAAAATTTATTTAACAGAATGCTCGACGTATTAATTAAGTATTCCGATGAATTACTACTTACAAGTATCAGGAATAGATACCCAAAATTACAAAAACGATCCATTAAAACTCGTCGTAGTGTTCTGAAACACAAAGGAGTAAGGAATGGCCACAACTGACTGCACACCAGTCTGGCAGGTCAATCCGATCTAATTGAGTCGTTTTCCTTATTTGATAGCACTAATTGGGCTGAAAAACTCCTGTGTCCCGTTTTGCCACATTACCCCGTTCTCCCCCTCGTTCCGCTATCATGGAACGGGTAAAACTATAAAACGTTTTGCTCTTTAGGAATGTATTTTTATCTCAAAAGCAGAAAAATCGACGTGCAAAAATAATTGAGTAGTCTAAAGATATATCTTTTACTTATGCATACTATCTATGCATACTTTATCTTTTATTTTATATAATCTTTAGCGTTTACGTTCATTTTTAATACAGTATTTATATTCGTGGTTTGGTGTAAGCCTTGTATAATACTAATGAGTGGCTTTACTAAATCTGCAGGAAGAGTCGTAGGGAAGGAGTTTTTTAATATAGTGGACTTAAACAAATCTTAATTATATCTTGGGAATTTAACAAGTAATCAGAAAGAAGGATCGAGTTTTAAATCTAAGATAAGCATACTTTTTATGAAGAATGGAAAAAACTTGGCCATATATTTGCATATCGCGATTACATTCTTGAAATGTGTGCCTTATTGGTTTTATAAGCGTAAAATCCAAATATATAAGAAAAGATTCGGAATATGTTGAAGTTTGCACATCGCAATTTTTTCGAAATTCAGATAAAATACCGAATGATTCTCTTCCCGTGACGCGTAGTTCGTGACTCATTAGCCCGGGAGATACCAGAGGGAGCTGCAAATTTGCGGAGATTACGTTTAGTCGCATATGATTCAATGTACGCAGTAAAGTCGTAAGTTTTGCGAACGAAAATATATCCGTGCAGCACCTGGTCCATTCCCAGACACGTAATGTACAGCACCCCCACGCTCCATCCTTCAAGGTGCATCTGGTGAAAATAGGACACCGTTTGCCGATCCAACGCTTCCGACAGCAAGCACATGACTGAAAAGTGTCACCGAGAGAATCTGGAGCAATTAACGCACGTTTCTCGTTACGGTTAAGCTACAAATTCAAGAGATGGGTTCAGATTTCGCTAATTGTCGGCTGCATTTCACCATGCTGCTCATTCTGTGTAGCTCTTGCATTTTGGAAAAGACAGTTTTTCTTAATAAGGGGTGTGGAACTTTGTTAATTGCAAGATCGTATGTGTAACCATGAAAACTATTTCCAGAAAAATTATCTAACGGCGTTTTAGCTGTGAGTTGTAAAACTTTAAGTTGTCCGATATTTAGGAATACGAATAAAATCACTTTTCAAGGAAATTTTTCCGTTTTCTGTTGATTTGATTAATGATGCTGATGAAAAGTTGTTAAGATGTCTGATTATTTTTAAAGAAGTCATGTAAACAAAGTGTTAAACATATAGTACGTCGTGATTGGATAAATAAATATTATATCTTGAGAAATAACCGACTTTTAAATCACTGACTCCTATCACGTCCTTTATTTTTTCATATTTTATGTTTTTCTGTTTATAGAAGTTTTCCACATTTTGAAAAGCCTTGATCCTGATGATTTTCTCAGCATCGCATTTAAAAGCGTGAAATATAAAATTCTCATTGAGAAGATGAATTCGTACATTAGCAACACGACAATTTCGCCTTGCTTTTGCAGTGCTACTACTCTCAAAGCTTTTGTGTCGCGCGGCTTGTATAATCAAGAGGATATCATATTATCTTGATGAAGAATGCCTTAATATTCTTGGAAGGCAATGTCTGAGCTTCTTCAATATCTCTCAATTTTTTAGTTTCTTTAGGATTGTCTTTTATTTCCTCTTTCGAATATTTGAAGTGTGAGAATCGAGTGAATTAATGGAATGTTTAACTGGGATTTGATCCCGATCGATGCGAGTTTTCAAGGAGAGAAGTTCTCCCTTTAAAAACATTAACGACGGCAATCAGAGATGCCTTTCAATAAAAAGAAATTTTATTGAGTGATCTTCATTATATTGCCATCGATTCCCTGCCAAGTTCCGTAATTAATGATGATTTCAATCTATACCCAGAATCCAAGCTGAGCTTCAATTTAGGATGATCACGTTCTCATTTCTTTCTAGTTCTCGTTACATTTGCGTCATCTCTCAGCAAAATGCCTTTGGCGGATGAGGGAAATTTTCCTTATTACGTAACGAATTACCAATCCATTTTCCACTGTTGTTCTTCATGAATATGGATCAATATGTTAAGTAATGGAAATATTACTCGTCCGAGGTAGGTAGGTAATTGCCTAATTACTGATTCCTGCCGCTTTTGGCCGCTGCCGCCTTGCCTCAAATAAGATTTTAAAGGAAAATATTTTTTCATTACCTTTTTAAAATTAAATTAAATTAAATTAAATTTTTATCTCATTTATCCATTTTAATATCAGAAATATCTCGAAGAATAAAAAATTAAGTTTCATTCCAGGAAATTAAAAATTACGGCCAATTTTTGTTTCACAAGATTGTGACTAATTTACTTCGCAGTAAGTAAGTAAACTAAGTTCTTTGCTAGTATTTTATAGAAGCGTTGATTGAAATATATTTGTTGAAGCTATCAGATTTTTAGTATTATCAGTTTTTAGTTAGACACCGTTATAGTATATATAGCAGTTATTCCTAACCTTAGAAAATTATTGAAAATATTAGTTCTTATGGTAGATTAACTTAAATACAGAATGAATTTCATTTTTGAAATGGATTACTTTTGGAAACATTTTAATTGATGATTTTTTTATTTATTTGATCAGTGAAAAAAAATTGCTTAATCATGTTAAACAAATATGTTAGCAAGGGAAATTTTAAAACGAATTTGGTTCTCTCTAAAGACATAATTTTCAATAAAACGGATAAATCAATTTCTTCTTTGATGAGTTTATGTTTTTAAATTCATTTTAAGATGTGAATAAATATCAGCATCGAAAAACCAAATATAAAATTTAATGAGATCTTGCAGAAAAATTAAAATTTAGGACTAACAAAGGATACATCTAGCTTAAAACTCAGTCATCAATCAAATATTTATGTACTATAAACCTAAAGAAACACTGATTTAAAACAACTCATTTATAAATGGATACAAAAATATAATATGAATACAAATTAATGTATATTATTTTCCCTTTCGAAATTCAGTTTTTTTAATTCCGTTCCAACCGTTTAATGGATGGGAAACTTCAAGGTAATGTAATTAATAGGATGACTGACAATAGATTATTGTAATAATTTGTTATTGTGTAAGGGTACGTTTGTGAATATACGTATCGATTGGGATATGCGTATTCTTTGAGTCGACTGTTTATTTTATGACAACCTGCGGTAGTGGTTGGGAATTTTGTATTACCACTAATGGGTTCGAATTTATATTTTTGTCTTGTGAATAGTATTTGTAACGATTACCATATGTTCTGTATGTATAATATTGAAATTTTTCCCATTGTGTATTTAACTACATAATACCTTGCCACCTGCATGTGAGCTATCCACATGGAATTTCAAAAATAGTTATAATATTTTACATATGGGTTTTCACATGGGTTAATCAATGATGAGTTATATGATTAATATTCCTTCCTTTATGACGGTGATTCGGGTGAAAACTTTTCACAGTGTCCTCCGATAATCTTCGTGTCAAATATGAAAGCTCGGTTCTCGAAACGCTCTTAAATTATGCATATATATTCGTCTTCAACTGTAAGACATGAGGAGTGATTACCCCTGTCTACTGGGAAATTTGAATGCTTCTGACTGCCTTTGTAACGGAACTGCCACTAACCATGAAAGGCTTTTATTGAGATTTTAACTCCTCTGGATTTGAGTAGGAAGAGAAGTTGTAGAGAGGCGTTATTCCCAACATGGGATTTACAATTTGAGCTTAAGTAGTTTCTCTCACGTAGTTTGATCTGAATGTTTCTCATACCATCAACTAAGCGGAACTTTTCAGAACGTATTAATTCGTAAAACAATGCAAAACATTAATTTACATATTTATAATCAATGAAACACGTTCTTACTTTGATTACGAGAATTCCTACATCAAACATCTTACTTTTTTCCAGTAAGATTTTGAGTGTGTTGAGTTCTTACATGCCTATAAGTATTGTAGTAATTATTTAAATGCCATCCAAAATTTATTGCTTTAAGTGGAAAAAATAGATTTGCCTAAATGGGATTTTGGACTTCTAAAGTTTTTCCTTATGCATTTTCTCCTCGGAAAATTTTACCATTAACTGAATATTGAGTAACATATTGTGCCCACTACGCCATTTTCAAATGAATTTTACATCTTTGTTTAGATAAGATCTTTGATAGTCAAATATCCTTGTTTAGACTAAAACTTAATTTTCTTGTGTTTATCATGAAATAGCCTTTTAATCTATTTACACATATCTTTTTCATGATAGCATCAGATGCTCCTTAATGTGTGTGTGTTTGTTGATGGTAATAGTCGTATAATTTCTTGTGGGAAATTATAAAACACTCTCAACTGTAGTTATTCAGAAGAGGGATTGTGACTTAATGGTCTCTTTTGGGTAAATTTTGATAGTCAAATTTCTAATTTCATCGGTAACGATTTTCACTAATTCGTTTAAATTAATAATAAAGAATTATTAAATTCTAATGAATAATAATTAATTAACTTGTAGTAATACGAATAAAAAATTCGTATAAATAATTCTAAGATACAACAGCATGTGGAATGTATCTTTTGTTAAGTGTTGTCTTCTATTTTGGGGTTGAATGACTTTAAATGCCTATATTCCTAACTACCTATCCTACTGAATAGAGATATGTTTTACAAGGAATATGACACGTTTGTGCTGATTAATGCTCCTCATGAATCTCTTAGACCGTACCTTCGCTTTTCTTTTCATTTTCTGTTGACTTTATTCGATTGAATGTTCCCAGATAATGAGTGGAAAGGTGTGTTAGGCTCCGGTGTTTGACTACGGTAGCAATTTGAGCGCTAAAATTGAACTTGGGGAGCATAAATGCACTTCAACCATAAATCCGGGGCGCGGTGAATTTCCTCCAAGCGAATGCTTGCACGCGACATGCGATCCGGGATTAATTATGGAGTAAATAGGCCGTTCCTGCGATTGCGCTGCTCAATTTCTCCGAACATCTCTATTTAAGTTTATTTTTGCCCTCGCTTAACCCATCCTTCATCACCCACTTTTGCTGTCAATGGTTGCTCGTCTATATTTGCCCATCCTATTTCAACTTCTCTGTTTTTGAGTGTCTATTTTCTGTTTGCTTTGCTGCAACGTTTTCTCTAGCATTTTTGTATATTACAAGTTAAATAAGTAGGACCATGAAAAACATTTTCTATTGACATTGATAACTAGAAGTAAAACCATATTTTGTTTCGGAAAATAGTTTTATGTCATATTTTTAGCTGCTGTAAAATAATTTTCACTGTAGTTTTCAACTATTGCGAATAGAGCTGCGCATTTTTAGAAATGATGATTAGAAATGACTTAATAAAATACCATAAAATTATTCTAAAAGTAATGGCAAAATAGGGTAAATGCTTTTTACCTGTAGATTATAGTTTACTTGTTTCTTGAATCCCCTTTTATACGAATGACGGTTATTCTGTGAAATCAATTGTAAAGTTGTTACTCTGATATCGCTGTTTACTGTTTATTATTAGAATCCTTCTCAAATGATAACGTCCTTCTGAAAATTGGATTTCAAATTTATCGAATTGACTTCAAATTTTCACTTATAAAACTTCGCCGTTCCAACTTTTTCATTTCATCATGACACATACTCATTGATCATCTGTATTGTTAATTTTATCAAATGATTTGAAATTGAAAGTGAATTCCGTTATCCTCAATCATGCCTGGATGAATACTCTTCATTTGTCTTTTGTAACAGCTAATTTAATAAGCAGTCTTTCATCTTTCTGTTTCCTGTCAGCCTTGTCGGTTGCTGTGACAATACGACAGCTACACAGATGTAAAAATAACTTGCGTGATGCTATTCACCTTGGCTACGCTTTATTGTGGGAAAGAAAAGTTTTATTTATAGAGCCGCAGTTTTACTTTTCATGGGTTTATCAGAGGGGAAAGTAAATTTAACTACCTCTTTCTTCTTCTTATCACAGCACACCTAATATTCCAATTCCAAAGCTTTTGGCTTTTATCTTAAGACATTTGAACATTCCACAATCTGATGCGTTTAGAAGCACTTTCAATGATCTGTAGTAACCTTCTGTTTCGTAATAAGTGTTTATTATTTCATATGTTATAGTCTAACGCGTATAACCCAATGTTGCGCAAATGGTGAAAATAGTGACTTAATAGTGCTGGGACTCGAACCCAGGCATCCACCTTTCCGGATAGGTGTTATTACCAACTAAACTACCGAGCCACGTCTTTATCACTTCTTTGAGTGGAGGCATTTATGTTCAAGGTAGTGGTGCTCTACGAAATTGCATCAAAAACTACCAGAAGTCCTCAGAGAGGCAACCGAAACACAAAGTGGTATTAAGAAATATACCCTCCAGGAAATTAAACAAGTCGAGTCCCAGCCAAGTCACTATTTTTCACTTCTTGTACAACCATGGGTTAAGTCAAACGTTCGACTTCCCATTGCTGATTAAAACATCATTTCCATAATTTGTCGCGTATATCAAAGTCAGAAAAGGTGTATTATTTCCTACAAAAAGCTTTATCTGGATCTAAACAACACGTAGGTTTGTAGAGATTTTCGAAAATATCTTGGAAGAATAGAGTAGATACAGTTGTAGTAGTGGTAAAAAGAGTATTCAAGTAAACTACTGAGTCTCTTTCATTACCTCATTCACCTCCCTTTCATTCTTCCCTTTGATTCCGCAGTCTTTATCTCTTTCCTTCATCTCTCTCCTATTTCCTTCATCTCTTTCCTCTATCCTTCCACTACACCTCTTCATTTTTTCCCGCTCGCCGCTTCCCGGAGTAATATTCGTCCATTTAACTCCGGAGTCCTCTTTTTCCACCTGGAATCCCTCCAGAAGCAGTGCCTTAGGAAGGGAATTGCTATTCACGACCCCTCGAACCCCATTTCTGTCTCTCCCATTCTCGCGACCAATCGTCTCAAGAGGAAAAAAGTGGAAATTTTCCTTTGGTCTCTCATCCAATTTCCTCTCTCTCTTCTGATCTCCGTCGCTGAAGACGAATTATGTAGTCTCGGGAAGATTAAAAGGATGCGGATGGAATAAAAACGTGTTTTAGAGATCGTTTAACTTTGCGACGGATACGTATTAGATTACTTTCGGTCTAGGACGGAATGCTCAATTGATCACCCTTTGTGTTCGAATATTTCGTTATATTTAAATCGGGGTTTGCTTTGAGCAGTGATCTGCATCCGTAGGTTCCTTAGCAATTCTGCGCGTTGTTGGGGAATTCTGGCTGATACAAGTAAGTAATTTAATTATGAATTCTAGGAAGATTCTTGAGTGACACGTTTCTGCCCAATTTATTTCTCATGCATGGCATCTTATTGAAGAGTTCAATTTCCTCATGGTATTTTAATCTTCCTTTTAATTTTAATTTATTGCTGTATTTTGTCAAAGATTCGATGATCTTTCAGAGTTAAAATATTCCATAAGTTAATGCCATAATTTACATAGCTTTTTAATATCAAAAGGTTGATTTATCTTTCAATATCTAAATGACTCATCGCGTCTTTATAAGATTTACCTTCAATGAATGAACCTCCCTATATAGGTTAATGTTATTTTAGTTCAAAGGTAGTTTCAATCATTTGTTTATTTAAACATATTTTAAGGATGTCATTCCTTCTTCAGTTCGTGTAACTCCGTGTCATCGATTATTAGGAAATTCATTATTATTGTATTACTGTTTACAGCTATGTTACCTTCAGTTATACCCATGAATTCTTTTGGAAAAATATTCTGCTTGAAGTGTGCCTATTCTTGAAGATACAACAACTGATATTTTCTTACACTTGGAAATATATGTACTGATACGATAGATTTCAATACATATCATCATTTAATTACACTTTTGTAATATATTGCGATATTTACATAAAAAATAATTTATTTAGGACTGTAGGCTCAAATTTATTCCTCGTATACTACATATACGCAAGCATGAATAGGACTCCTGAGTTAAGGCTATATTCAGACACATTTTGACTTTTTATTTAAGTTCTACCGTTAAGATTTTAAATTCGATGATAACGCTCGCTTTCTGGTTCAACTGTTTTATCAGGAATAAATTATATTTTCCAAGACAATAAATTCCCTCGAAAAACTTAAGGGAGTAATTGAGTGGAAGGAGGAAGTTTAAGGTACGGTTCTTCTGGATTCACTTGAGTTAACAAGGAAATTGGTTAAACGAAGTCTTATTCACAAAATGATGGCTGTTATTAATAATTGTTATCTTTCGAAATTAATAAGGAGAAACGTATATTGGAAAACTAATCTAAATAATAATTTTGCTGATACGAATGAAATATAATAATTATTCATATTATCATTAATTCTCTTAGTTTCAGTTCCGCCATAAAGCCCTCTATATTTTTCAATTGAAAATGTAATTCAGTTATCAATTTCACAGATTGGAGGATTCTTATTTAAGTTTAATACATATAAATCAATGGATTTATCTCGTGAAAATCACTCCCATATGTTCCTTGATCATTTTACGTTGTTTACCAGGATTAGAAGGCTTTTTTGTCTCATTATAATGTTTTTGGCTTGTCTTTATTTTTATGGCGTGTATTCTTTCTGCCTGACGTCTAGGATTATGAATCCAAAAACAATATTTTTTAATTTTTTATGCAATAATTTCTTCAATGAGTCATATTCCGGAATTATAGGCCTGTTGAACTATTGTTCTTTCTGCTTTCTACTATATATTTCGTTCTTAAATACCCTCAATCCCATGGCGATGATAGCCCGAGAGGCTGATTCGCCTGCAAACACATACATACATACATACCCTCAATCCCTATCTGTACTCTAGTGGAATCCTCAACAATTTAAGCTGTGATAATTACAGTCAACAGCTGTGTGTAAATTAAAAATCCATTCACGGAACCTATCATGATAATCAAAATAAATCAATCCGTCATTCTTCGCTGTTTCAAATTTTATTCCGAACATGTCTCTCTACAACAAGTTCTATGGTATTAAAAACAATGAAGAACACCAAAAGAACCATCAGCTATTTGTGTGAAATTGAAAATTAATTGTGCTCCTCTTTGTATTAAGCATGAATAATTACACCAATTATAATCATTAAAATTTACTGTCAGGAGATCTATAAGCCGACCTTAAATTGTCCCTGCTTCAAATGTTAGGCTCTGTATGTTGAAAATTAAAACATGACGAACGTTATTCACAATGTACTTTTTCAGATTGTGAGTTGGATATGAGAAGGGATGTGTGACTACTTTATCTGCTTAAAGTGTCTGTGTATGACACCCAATCCGTCCAGGAGAAAAAAAAGCATCAGCAGCCTGGCTCATTCGCTCACTCCACGTTCGCGTCACTTCGGAAAATTCTCAAGAGCAAGGCAAGCGCCGAAAAGAGAGAAATGCCGAGTTGGCAAAATCGTTTGAAGTAAGATGCACTCGTGGAGCATATTCATCCAAAAGGATATGCCCATTCGGCAGTTTTGGGAGAGGTTAAATACCTTTGGAATTTGCTGACGAGGTCAACTTTCAAGTCAATATCATAGGATGGAAAGGATGGCAAACGTGCACCTCTACAATTTCAAGTTTTTCTCTCCCGAAATACTTTATGTCGGAGACCCCTCACCAGCGACTCGACAGCCGCTTTCCGTCAATTTGCGTCAGTTGCACGCTTCCTGATATTTAAATCCGTCTTTCACATACGAAACACGTTTTGCCTTTTGAGTTAAACATTTGAGGTGTGAAGAAGGAAAATTTGTTCGTTATCAAGAATTTACGATGAATTCGGTAGTGATATCAATTGCAGTTTTCAATGTTGAGTATCGGGAATCGAATATCTACTCTGATATTAATGTATCACATACTATATCGAAACAAAGTTACAATAAATCATATTGATATCAATTTGTATTGATGATGTTGCAAAGCGAGACGGATCTAAAATGATCGAAATCAGCTTACTGATATTTTCGTTGGTCTTTAGAACTGATATTGTAAGTCATAACTCCCGTAATCTTTGCAAATGCCAATGAATGTCTTTTGATTATTACCATATCTGTCCCTTCGTTGTTTACCAATAAAACTTGAGTCATCCCAGAAATATTGGTCATATGTAGTTTTATTCAAAAAAATAAAACGACTTAAATGAAAAAAATCAGTAATAGTGAACTTAATACTAGGGATGAATCCCAAAATCCCAATCGTTTTTTTCGCGATTACCTCTATGAGAGAACATTTTTCCCAGATGAATTAGTCGTTTTGTGATTTTCGTTGAATTTAAATTTGTACATTGAACCATATTTGCATTCTTTTCATATGAAGACGTGTGGAATCTTTTATGTTACGAAAAATAAAAATAACGATGAAATTAGGAAAAGAAAGATGCCTGAATAAGAATCTTCGATGGAAGCGTAGCGAAAGGTAAATTTGCAAAACATTACTAAGGATTAATTGAGGTGTAATTTAAATTAAATGTAAAATCAAATTTCTGGTGATTCGTGATCGGATTATAATCCTAAGTGCATGATGAATCATTCTCAAAGACAGTAACAATTTTATTTCGTGATCTAATACCATTTACAATCAAATCACGGCTTTTGTTTTCAATCGAAAGAAGGGAAATTTGCTGTGCGTGCTCCTCTTTGCTTCCTCAACATGTATTACTAAGTTGAGTATGTGCACTTATTTTAATTAAATTTCTTCTGTAAAGAAACGTTTCTGACCCAGTTCTGCATAATCCTTGTCCCGCACGTCGCATCACTTTGTCATGTAGTGTAATAGAATTCGAGAAAACATCTTTTCAATATCAGATCTTACTCTGAAAATTGATTTTCATTCAAAGGTGGACGTTCATGCATAGTTGTCAGATCTTAAAATTCACATAAAGTTATTTGCAGATATTAATAAAAATATAAATTTTCTGTTTATGTTGACATATTTTTTTGTATTTCTTATGTTAATAAATTTAATTTTTTTCAAGCTCGAAATAAAATAACCTCCAATTTAAACTGAAGATATCTACTATTACAAGAACTAATTTTATTCCTTTAGAAATTTATTTATCAAGTACAGTCCAAGGGTTCAGTACTAATGAATTTACAGATTCACTGTATTTAACAAGTAGTTACTGAAAATATATCAATCTGCAGGAATATAGGATATTATAGAAATTCTTTCGTATTGACTGTAATTTAGCTATCTCTTTATGTACCTACTTACCTGTAAATGTGCAACAGTGTTTTTTTATTCCTGTATGATACTATTGGTATGTCTTATTGTCTTTAAATTTCATTTAATCTGATTTCATTACAAAATATAGTTTTCCTATCCTTAGGTTTCGCTGCTTTTTCATACCCCCTTTGTGTGGGTGTATTCCTGCATTGGATTTTTTCCTAAGCTCTTTCCATTGTTTTTTTTTTAAACTACAAATTAATTTCTTCTTTATACTTTGTTTCAAGCTATTTATTTTTTACATATATATGACGAAGGGTTAGATGTAAGAAGAGGCTTTATAGTCTCAATCTCGCCCTAAATAAAGTCCTTTCATTATTATTATCATTAAAATCATCAATTATTTTGGAATGAAACTTCTATTTTTGCCGCACGAGCGTATTTTCTCGAAAGTTTTGATTGTTCTCCCGATATGGTCATCAAGGAATATTTCTGAACTCTCGACAGAGAAATGCAACCATTATGTCTTTCTTCTCTTTTAATTGCAGATTAAAATTAAGAATGTTTTCTCACGAAATACTTTGCAAAAGCCTTCTTCTCTAGAGCGAAATATTCATGCATAAAAGGCTTTTACGAGTCAAAAATGGCAGTTTCGCTAATGTGAGAATTGTCGGAAAAAACACCCCTTCGCCAGATGTGTTTCTACGAAACAATTCCATTCCTCATTACCGACCGTACGTTCTTATGGAGAATAAAACGGAATGCTTTCTTCCCGTCATTCCGGATTCTTAACATTTACAACAAAACATTCGTCTTTCGGTAGGAGCAAAAACACCGGAACCTTTCCGTCCTCGTTAACATTTTCCTTCAGCGAGATTACCCTTTCTGAGTAATATAATTTCGGTATTATCTCGGCTAAGTGCGATTTCCTCTCTGTTCCACTTGTAGCGTTTAAAGGAAAAACAGCCACTCCGAGGAAAATCGTATATTTTAGCGCCGAGCGTAAAATTTTTTTCACGCCGGATTTGAGGACTAATTTTTCCGGCTCCAAGTCCTACAAATGCGCTTATATTTTTTTAAACTTCCGAAGAGGATAATGGATCTACTCGGAGCTAAGTTTTTTGCCCTCTGTTGCATATTAGCATGGTGTCTTCGCGGAGGAAGTTCGGATAGTGCAATCGAATTCCCGGAACAAAAGGAGGATCCCTTCCGTTAAGCAGCCGTCAATTTATTGCGAACAAAGAGGGACGTTCTCTCTCGGATGGAGGAGTTGTATAAAACCTGGAAAAGGCAGTGCGAATAGAAATGTTCGGGCAGCGAGGATTAGAGCGGGCATAGCCGATTAAAATGGGAGACGAAAATAAGAAAGTCACCAGTAAAATGGGAAGAACAGTGGGTGAAAATGAAGGGGATAGAATAGGATATCGACTTTTGGGACCCAAGATTCTCCTATATCCTCAGCGCCGTGTCCGTTCCAAGCATTTTCTCTTTCCCCTCTTCCTTTCCCCTTCCTCTGCCTTCTTCCGTTTTACGTTACCTCAGTAGGATCTGTGTACAAGTCCTTTTAGCTTTTGAAAACCTCTTGTGCTGGTCTTTTCCGTGCTATTAGGACGAGCCGCCCCAGATTCTCTTTTAGATTTTCAGTGCGATAAATTTCTTTCGAATCAAGATGTGATCTTCCAGGGTTTTAAATAATGTCCTCAGAAATTTTCTTCATTTCATTATTACTTTTCCTTACATCCTAAATTCTCATTGATTGTTCCTTGTGCGAGTCTATATCGGCTTTCGGAAAGAAAAGGGATTTAGGAATATATTAGTCCGGAATGGTCTGGAGAAAATCCAAGGAATTGACGAGGGTTAAAAAGTCCAAGTTCATTTCTATTCGAATACAAGAGATAAATGTAGACTATCCATTAGTTTTGCTACTCAATAAATAATTTTAGTAGCATCAAGTATTTTAGCATGTCAAACTATGGCGTATTTATAAAATAAAAACTTTTCAGTAGTTATTAGAGCTATACTGAGATAGGCAAATGATTCACTCGTATTTTTTAGCTAGACCAATACATTGAGAACATCAGGCGTAATTATTACTGGAATCCATGATAATTACTAACATGTGTGAAATTGTTTTAGATGGTAATGATAGATACGCTAAACATACCCGTATCTTTTTTTTCATCCCCCCAAAATATCCGATAAAAATACCCTAAATGGCAGCGGTGGCTTATTTTATTTTACCTTCTATCCCGAACGATGAATTACGTAGCAATGAAGTCGAATTTACACCCCTTTTCATGAAAGTTTGAGGTAAAAATTGACCATATAAGTTCTCTGGGTATGTTTTCTTACGTCGTATATATTTTCTGTTCCTTATATGTTTTTGTATTTTATGGATTGCATATACTTTTAGTCGTTAAATATCCTCGTTTGGATTCATGACTTCTTTTCTTATCTATTAATTAAAATTCTTAGTAGGTACCAAGTATTTTCTTAATTCAATTATTTTTCCAATTTTTGTCAGCTCTTTTCTCTCTCACGTCTTTCTTTGGATTAATATTTATTAAATAATATGTTGACTATTACTTAATAAAATCAGTCTTCGATTGTTCATATAAGGCCTTTATTTATTTAAATAGATGTTGCGAACTTCTCTTGTAAAGTCAAGCAGAAATAGAGAATACATAGAAGAGAAATACAGAGGGAAAGGAGCAGGTGATCCCATTTTAAGCAAACATGGCGCCCATCTGTACCTTTCCAGCCACTCTACTTTTCCCTCCTTCTCGGAAATAATGAGGTGGCGCCGCATTTCTCGCCGGTGAAACGCTTCCGTGTATTTCCATCGGGAAGGTGTGAGTAGTCTCATTATGCGCATGGCCAGATCCGTCGATTCGCGAAATTGTCTCTTCCTTGGGTCGAAAAGGTGACTTCTCTCTCGGGTGATATTGGCGGAGGGAACAGACTCCTGGAAAAACGATTCCATGGAACTCGGAATATTCGAAAAATTCTTTTTCATGAGAAGGTTTAAGTCTTCCAACTTTTTTCTTTCTTACCCTTTCAGGAGTTATTTAGAACAGTTCACTACGAATATAAGTCATTGGCAATTATATTTTTAACGAATTCTACGATTGTTTCAATTAAATGAGAGCGACATATATTTCATGGAGAAGGGTTTGTGGGGAATATGAACTAAAAATTGAAACGATCAGCAAAATGAGATAACTTCGTGATATTGATTGGGATTTTCTCAATTTTCACTTGTTTCTTCAGCCTCAACTTCGACATTTGGAAATATTGCTTCCGTTTACGAAACGTAATTAATTAAAATCTTGACTCAATCAAGTGAGAAAAAGGAAGGAATTTAACTTTATTGTGCGGACCTTTACACCGGAAACGTTTTTTAAATGATAAACTAAATAAATTATAAGGGAAATAATTAGGGGATTTTCAAGTTAGCTTGTAATTAATATGGAGGTAAATTTGTTACATATATCGGTAGATCTAACAGACCTATTAGAATGCGATCGTAAATAAACACACAGAAGATCATAGGAACACTATTTATTGGTAATAAGCACAATAAACAATAGATCACTATATGAATCTACAGAAGCACAAAGGCCGTCGAGAGCACACGTGAACGTGAAGAGAAGTGATGCTTCTGCCAGAGGGCGTACAAGTCGTGCGGCCAGAAAAGGAACTACAAGCAATTAGCATAATATGCCCTGAGGATTGCCATGCATCCATACTTAATTTACTCAATACGACCTTCAATGCTTTTCGATATATTATGTAATTATACATATGCGGGCATTCAGAATATTTCAATATCAATGATACTACCTTTCTTAGCCAAAAAATGAGCGCATTCTGTACTTTCAACTGCACGCTCCTTACTTACCTACCATTCCTGCAATCGTGTTAGAGAGGGTTCGTTGCTATCGTGGAAACAGGGGTCGCGTCGAAAACACTGGCCGATACATCATCTCTCGCATGCATACGAAATCGAGATGTTATTTAAAGGGATGCGGCAGGTCTTTCAAGTGCCCTCTTTCGGCGAATGTTAACCTTTTCAATCTTCCAAGAGTCGTAACTCCGCCATTTGATGGCTCCTTCTCAATTCCGAGGAGAAATAGCTTTGTCGAAATCTCAGTCATTTGAGGAAAGGAGGTCACCCTTTCATTTTCGTCTCCCGAAGATACGGGGATCCTCGAAAATTAAAATGCTCTCCCCGTCATCTTTTTATTTCGCATATTACGTGCCGAAGGAAAAGAATGACTCACTTTTTGCTCGGCTCCGTTTTCAAATTCCATTTTCTGAGTATTAAATCAAGCCCCCAGGACTATTGTATAGTCTCTGACGCAATATTACTGCGCTTTTTCTAGATTTGCCCGCCTACGTGCCTACTTCTTCATATTAAAAACGTTCTCTTCATTATATTTCTCTTGTCTCGTCTCTTAGCTTGCATACACATAGATATAAATAAATATATACTTATGTATCTAAACAAAACGCTCATCCATTAATGTTCTTGTATAATGGTTAAGGTGGTGTTCCTTAATCAAGCCCCGCAGTGTGGTGATTTGATGGTTAAGAGGATATCACTGGAAAATGTCTTGAAAATCTACTTTTTTCTTACTATTATTTAATGATTGATTCCTTGAACCTGAGGCCTAATAACAAAAAGTCGTAGCACTGGGTTTGATCTGAGTTTAATTTAAATTGCCAAGTGTTGAATAACAGTAACCACTTTTCAAGAAGAAACTGGTCTTATTTATCCCAGTTCACTTTACACAATACTCTATTTTGTAGTATTGTGCAAAGTCAATTGGAGTAAAGGACAGCAGCTTCTTCTTGAAAAGTTGTTACTTTATTCAACTCCTGTCATGGACTACTACTATTCCGTCGAGTTTATCATTAGTTTCCATATTAAATTGGCAATGATAAAATTTATATCATATACTACATGGCATACAATATCGTTTTTTAAGCATCAATTATAACCTCAAAATTCAATCCCGTGATAAAATAATCTAAAAGAATTGAAGAAATGGATGATTTTTAATAAATAGCCCTAAAGACCATAATATGGCAAAGCCCTAGTATAAACACCTGATTAATAATTTGGTGGTTAAGTTTTTGTACGTTAGAAACAGATTTTTTCCTTGTAAATCCTATTTTAAAAAGTATGCTCCATTCCCGAAGCTTCTACGCTTAACTCTGTGTATTTATATAATCGCCCTTTCGTAACTAAACTGGGTAAGCATATCGTGCGGCATCTGAAGTACGGGGCTAAATTATAAAAAATGAAATTTTTTCTAGTATTATACTGTGCATTTTATGCAGCGCATTTTAACTTATTCTGTCTGCATTAATAATCAGCCTTTCGCCGAAACTGGTTTCATCGCCATGTATTTCTGGCTCGACTCCTTTTCCTGATTCAATCTCTCGAAAATGGAATATTACATCACTTTGTCTCCTCAGCTCCTTTTAATACTCCCATCCCCGTTTTTTCAATCTTGATTCTTTCTTGGGGGAAAAGAACTGCTCGACACGATGTCTCTCTTTCTCACGCCCATTCTATTTATTCGCCGCTGCAGGAGGTGAAAGGGTAGGAAACATTGCCTCTTTCCCGAGCTCTTTATCTCCTCCTTTGAAATTGGCTTCCTCATGCCCTCGAGTGGAACGCCATATCGGCCATCGTTTGGAACGCATCTCAATCTAGAGGCCTTCTCATGCACCTCGCACGAGGAGGTGCAGCCGCGTCGACATGTAGATTTTCATGAATTTGTGGTTACGTTAAAGAGTGTTGAACGTGCGTGGCAAAGCGAATGACATGTCCTAAGAATAGAACCTGTGTTCGTTTTTAACATAAGCTGTTGAATGTCATCGCGCAATTAAATTAATTATAATAATAATAAATCGTCTTTATCTGGGCAAGGTTGAGGCGATTCTCTTCTTCCATGGAACCCATCGTCATTAATTATAAAATTAGAAGTAGAAACAATTAGAAGAATTGTGGATGTAAAAATCCTAAGAGGTTCTAAGGAAAAAAAATTCCCTACAGGAAAACACCCACAAGGATGGGGGTTGTGAAAAACCTGCGCTAACTTAGCAATATTAATAGCTAAAAGATAAGAAAAAAATTAAAAAATAAAGAAATAAACTACCAATACATGCGATAAATAGATAAGATTCAGTTCACTTTTAAAAAAAGATGGCAATATAAAAAATAAAATTAAAAAACAAAAAAGAAAAATAAGGAAAAAGTACATCGGTAAAGTACAATATGAGGAAAAAAGCATATTGTAAAAAATCATTATAGAAATAATACGTACAGTATATAATACTCAAAATTGTATATAACATGGACATTTAGGTAACTCTTAATAAAGAGGGGGAAATAGAAACAGATGAGAATTATTAGGTAAAACGACAGAATAATTACGTACAAAGACAAAGAAAGCATCTTATGCGTTGAGAGAAAGAGCAAAAGCAAAATCATTTAAGTATTTATAGGATAAAGGGGTTTTCTTAAATTAAGTGGAAAGCCGTTATAAAACTTAAAGACAAAAAACAGGAAGAACTTATCCAGAGGAAACTAATTATTGCTTTATCAGCTTAGCAAAATAGGCACAAGTAATAGAATAGGAATTAGCTTCCTGAGGAAAGGTATTTCCTGTTTTTTTTGTATTTCAACATTATGGAATATTACGAAATTACTTGCAAATCCGTGGGTTTCATCCCATTTTAAAGTGTTTCTTGGTAGCTTCTCCAGGTTCAATACTAAATCTACGAATACATTCATTCCTTTTCCTCCTATCAACGTGGGACAAAGGGTCTGTAAAATTTCTATCATCCAATTTTTTCATAACGTGTTATCGCTTTATTAGTATCTAAGTATCTTAATTTATGCTTTCTATGGGAACAACTGTCATTGTAGTTTAGTCTCTCAATTCTTTCTGTCTCCTCAAAGATACTTTGAATCTGTTCAAAGATATCTCTGAATCTGTACCATATATCCTCTAATCTCCTTTGTTCCAAATATTCTCAACTTCCTTACGGATTTTTTTAGGAACCTTTTCCCTTTTATCTTAGATCTTTTTTCCATAAAGTAATTTTCCGTAATTTGCTGCATCCTCCTTAGTTTCAGAACCTTTAGGGTTTATTTGCGGGATCCCTTACACTCTCTTGCACCACTGGCTTTGAACCATAACTTTTGTTACTAGCAAATATATTTTCATTACTTAATTTCGCGAACTATCATGAATACATAAGGAATAACTTATTAATGTCTGTGAACTGATACAAAAATCCCATCGAAAGTACTCTGAAAGAATCTAAATGTATTGTATTGAAGAAGGAGTATAATGAAATTACGCACCAGGTAGTCGTAAACAAAGTGATACATATGTTAACCTTAATTTGTATCCTTGGTTTAGCATTTTTATTTATCCGTAGTACTTTTATCGATATGCTTCGTTCTGTATTTATGGCTGGTCCAAGGATAATTGTTATATCGAGCTATCCATTGTTTTCTTTTCCTCTCATATTCTGTGACCCTGTCATTATGATTAACGTCTTAAGATTTTATTGATACTAAGATTTTGCTGGTTGCATTTTACTCTCAATGAGACTCTCTGCAATTCAAAGAATTGGGACATTTATATTAAGTGATAAATGAAATATGAAATAATAAAAAGCTTTTTCTCTTTGAAGAGAGTCCTACATCTCGTTCTTTTTTGTCTGCTTGATTTTAAATTCATTGTTTTCAAATTGCCCTTTCGTTACATTTTAAGTCGCAGCGCATAGATATGGAAGCTTATCTAGAATATGCTATGTTTAGCCGTAGGTGGTATCCAAGAATGCATTTGATAAATTTTCGTGTATCTTAAGAATTTTATAGAAATAATTGCAATTGTATTTTCCAAATAAGTCTCTTTATAGTCATGATGATTTATTCTCAACGCAATATTTATCGCTTTTGCTTACTGATTGAAACAGTAGATAATTAATCTGGAATTTAATAAATTCAGTTAATAAATTTCATTTTTTAAGGAGAGTAAGGAATATTTTAATCAATTTAGGTCATCATTTATGTAAATTACAGTCGTCTCGATCCGTAGTGTAATATATCTAATAGGAAATTTAATACTTTATTCGTTCTAATTCCTTGGCCAGAATAAAGTATTTTGGCGTAATACGGGCATGCGGCTTGTTCTTAATTTACATAAGAGCAAGAATTACTATCGAGAGCTCCCCGAAATGCCGTTTTAAAACTTTGGGTTTTATTTATTTGGGGTCCGTCCGAATATTTAGTGATTCTTCGTCATGAGGAATATTGAAACTAGAAAACGTGCTGAGGTGTAATAATTCCTCTCGCATTTGTATCTCTGTTATTTCGCTCTGGAGGTGTCTGCTGGAATATTTTATCATAATGTTTTCCATCTCCGCTTTCTCTCATTCCGCTACGGCCTCGAGACACGCGATGCGATGCTGAAAAGGAATTTTTTCGCGGACGGAATAAATTCGGTCGGCTCTGGAACAAGGTCTGCCCAGAGTTTTGCGCGAGCATTTCGGCGAGGTCTCGGTCGCATTTAGGGTCTCCGTCATTCGTTTTCGACGAATGAATTCCGTTAAAAAATATTCTTCTTTCGCTGTGCCGAAATTTTTTGCGGGAGATAGGAAAACGAAATTCGGTGAAGATATTTTACCTTTGCTAGTCTAGGGAGCGATAGAACGGAAGGTTTCACTCAGTAACAGTATACCGGATTCTGGATATTGTGGGGTTATAGCGATAGTAGTTGATTGACATAAAAAATTAACAATTATATTCAGATAATACAATGAAAGTTAGTATACGTATCGTCAGATACAAAATGATTATGAAATTATACATACATAAATGAGTTTTCTACCTTTCGGAAGGTTGTGCGTCAAAATTTCCTAACAATGCCATCACCTTCAATTCTTAGTATTTACCCCACCCTTTAAATTATACATAGTGGTACATAATTCCATCTAGTGTATAAAATTGCACAATAAATTCTTACAATATGCTTAAATATTATATTAATATTTCATAGTATGTATTAAAAATCATGTAAATACTATAAATACATATTTTACTTTTCATTATTTTATTTATATTATCCAATTTTAATATAAAACATACATATGAAAATGCATCATCCTACTCACCAAACTATAAAACTGGGTATATTCTTCTTGGTGTCTTATAATTGTCTTAAATTTCATGGCGTTAATTTGTCCAATATGTGAAAAATTTCTATCTTATAGAAAAAAAGTGTGACTCTTTGGGGAAAGCTTTGGAGAAAATGAACCTTACCATGTCAAAACGTGGTGGAAGAATGATTTGCGTTAGTTAAATCCCATCCGAACATGATTAAAATAATCTCTTTCACGTTATATTTCCTCTTCTCTTTTAGTATCATTTCAATCTGGCTTTGATATGATGTTCTTGAATTTTTACCTTTGTAATAAAATAAATAATAAAATATTTCTGGTCGCATGTAAAAGATTTTCTGTAAAACTTGGATGCAGTTATTTCTGCCTTTACCTTAATGGGGTTCCCTTCAGTTACGGCTGCACTCATTAATAACTAACAATTTTAGTTATTTACTACATCACATTATGTTACATAAACTCCGCTCCAATCTCACAAAATGCCACATACTCCCTCCCTAAGTATGACATAATTTCAGGATGGACCCTAACCGTGCGTAAATTAAGCCAGGCATTATTTATCATCTATAAAACCTGTCTCAGTAAAGGCGAGCTGTACTAAATGTGCTCAGTGAAATCAATTTCTACGTTATAGATCAGATCATTGACCTTTAAATGGGACCGTAACCTCTATGCTTCGTAAAAATTGGAATGGCGAGTAAACGTTGCTTACGTTTTAATCAAACTCCGCGGCATTAAGTTCTTCGGTTTTATCGCGGAGCGTAGTTTGCTATGCAGGTTAAATGGAAATAAAAGCCGCTCGTTAGTCATTTTGATAAGAAATTTTTAATTCCCTCCGCTCTATAAATTCTTTTATCGCCCGAGAATCATGTAAGTTCCGAGTTCAATAAAGCCTTATTTACCGATGTGCGTTATGGACTCTGAGCACGGAAAAGGCTATCGGACATGAACTGCTCGTGGGCAGTCCTCCAGTGTTCATGAAATCACTCACTCACATGGGAAATTGCCCATGAAATGGTTTTTATTTAGTTCACCTTTCCCTTGGCAAATTCTATGATTAGGTGCGCTCACATCCTTTTCCCGGATTTAAGACCAAACCAGTTACCTTTATATCTCAAGCTTTAAAAATTGCGTACATTTTAACTGTTTCAGCTTAAATAGCAATTATTTTTAGTTGAAACTGTTAGTTTTTATCGATGCATTAAGCCAATATTAAACAATATTCATTCTTTAGCTGAAATTATTAATCATTGAGATTAAATGAAGTAGTAACAAAAAATTATTTATCAGTTAATGAACATTTTCCATAAAAAACTCTATTTAAGCAAATCTTTTACTAAACCACAAGACAGGAATTACAGTACACAACCATGGTTTCGCAGCATTCGCAGGTCGCCCGACTCCTTCACCTGAAGATGCAGCCATGCTGCTAAACCAAGGTCGTGAATTGTAATTCTTGTCTTGTGGTTTAGTAAAAGATTTGTTGAAATGGAGTTTTTAACGTAAATAAGTACCACAGAGTTACACCTGATTCTGTTTCGAATATTTTCCATAATTATACGATACCATATACAGTATGTACAGAGCAATCATATTTACAATGCCACCATGGTTTATCGATTCCTTTCGATTGGTCATCATTCAGGTTTTTAAATGACTACTTTAAGCATATCCGTGCAAGAATAAAGCGAAATAGCATGTATTATTTGCCCACCAGTAAGCGCGCGTTTGCGTCATAAGAGTTAGGCTTCGCTAGTTTCTTGCTTACGAAGAGTTACGGTTGGATTATTTAATTCCTTTGCCGTGGTAATTAATTTTGATTCTTCCTTTCAGTCTTTGGCGGGTAAGGTCCAAATAACTTCTAATTTCTTGGTGCTAATTATTATGCTGAGGTAATTAAGCTAGTGTCAAGTGTATTCTACTTTGCCTTTTAGAATATATTAGAAGTCTGATATTCCGTGGTAGATTAGGCTGTAATCGGTTATAATTTACTCAAATCGTACGCCTCCTCCGTGTTATGCAATCGATATTCTTTGGAGGGAAAGCCGAATTTGATATTCCATTCAATTGAATAAAATCAAGTAGTTTCTTTATCGATTTACTTTATCAGTAATTGAGGAATACCAATGTATACAGTCAATAAAATCCTTAATTGTATCAACTTAACAATGTCAAGCATGACTGAAAATCTACTTTCTGCTTATATTCCCTTGAGCTGAAGAGATATTTTATTATAAACTAATAATACAAAAACCGTGATTGATTTTAGTTCATTTAATCTAATTAACTAATAATTATAAGTGATCGTACCCTAAAGAAGCTCTTTTTGTCTTATACGAACTTGATTCCGTTCCTACCTACTCCCATTTTAATCGCCCAGTTATGAGGAAGTTTTGTTAGGAAAATGCACGGAACCCTTCCAATGAGGATTCAGCACGGAATCCAAGGTGCTCCTAGATAATGAAATGCCCACATCCTGTTAATTAAGACCATGACATGCCCTCTTTAGACAGGAATAGAGTAAGTCACGACATCTACTGAATAAAAATACTGCTCAATTCCAGTAAAATCCTTCCTCGGCAATTGACCTGATTTTCGGCTATTGATCCTTCCTCCTCGTTGAATATTAAAATTCGCCCAATCCAATCTCGGTAATGAGTCCTCAGAAAAAAAGGGGATTTAATTTTTAGCTGAATTTGGAGAAATTTAGAGCGACTTTAAATTTCATTAATCATCAGGAAAATGTTTAATTTTTTAATGACGATTTATCCTTCAATCCATACTAAATGCGTTTTCAGAGGTGACCAAAGCTGCATGCGGCTCTTCGTTCTCCTGAGCGGCTCCTTACAATCAACAGCTAGTAATTAGCAATTGACATGGTGATTTTGGTTTGAGAACATATTGTTTTAATGTTTTTTGAATTTATCTACTTTTAACCTCCAGGATCAATTAACGAATGAAAATCTTGTTGGATAGAGCGTAGAGCCCTTAAAAAACCAAAAATACTTCTACGACCTCTATACTTCAAACCATAATTCTATACATAAATGCATACCCTACTCTTTAAAATAACAACGAGAAAGCCCTACACAATTGTAAATGAGGTAATTTTAATGACCCCTAATACATAAGAATTATTTAATTAAGAAAGGAGGAATTGCTTACTTTATTTATTAGAATGAATCAGTTATACATTAATATATGCAGAATTTATAATAGTTATTTATAAGGTGATCATATTAACATAAACTTGATGTGGCCTTTAATACCTCGAGATTCCTGAATATATAATACTCGCTCTGGCATGAAGTTTGGTCACTCCTCATGTATTATACATCGATCCATGAACAAAATTACGAGAGTCGAAGTTAGTTTGAGTTGGATTAAGTATTAACTATCTCATTATTTTCAATTATCAATGAATTTACATTATTTATGTAATTTTCTCCGTAGTGATAAAACAAACAGAAGTTTTCCGTTGCAGAGTTAAATTTTTATCAGGTCGTAAATATGTATGAAAATTTAGTGTCATAGTATAGCATATGTTGATATTTTCAGGTTTTTTTATTAATTTTCCAAAATACATATGCCAATTAAATTTTCCAGCTAATTAATACAAAATCGTAGCAAATTTACCGTTTAAATTCATTATGATTTTCATTTAAAGACAATTCTGGTGAGCAGCTTTTTTATTCATAATATATACAATACTCCTGGCTATAGAAAGTAAATGAAAAATATTGTCGAGCTTTTTATACTGAAAATGAAGAGATCGCTGCTGCAATGAATAAACTGCTGGAAGAGAGAAAATGCTTGAATAATTCACGTATAGCTGAGAAAATAAAGCATTTGCATACTTATTTATTACTACGTAGAATTCAATTTCTCAAATATTTTTACGGAGTTACGTTTTTAGTTCATCCTTTCGATCGAAACAAATAATTTTGTGATTAAGTGTAAAAGATGCATTTCATATTTTCCCATAGAGAACATACACGAGTAAAATACTTAAGTAAAATACACGAGTTTTCCTAAAAATATGATGAAATGCCCCGCACCTTTTGCCATAGTCTTTATATGTGCTTTGATGCTAGAAAATATTTTTCAGTGTACAGCTCTAACCTCGTAATTGAAGGTAATGTGTTTAATCTCGAGAAGACTTCTTTGTTACATTTTGGAAACGTAATTTTGATTAACTCTTGGCTACATTGTGGATAGACTGAGTTCACTGCACCCTGGCTGTTGACGCAGCTGTTAGAAGAACCACGTTCAGCTATTATGAAGTCGACGCTTATTATTTGAAGCAGTTTTCTAAGCGTAGCTTTTCATAACTTCTTCCCCTTTAATTTGGCGTAACGGAGATTAAAGTTTGCTTGTCTGCTACTTTCTGCTTCGTTTTTGTGCAGAGGCCTCAGATAATGAAAAGTATCGAATGAGTATTGCTTGTCTT
The DNA here is from genome assembly GCA_947579665.1 of Sympetrum striolatum. Classification (NCBI taxonomy): domain Eukaryota; kingdom Metazoa; phylum Arthropoda; class Insecta; order Odonata; family Libellulidae; genus Sympetrum; species Sympetrum striolatum. Next base: position 84,253,680 of record OX388346.1, read on the forward strand.
GGCTGAATGCTAGATACAAACATTCTTTCATGGATAAAAAAACATTCACATCTTTAATTAAGTTTTATCTAGAAAGAAGAGTTTCTCTCCTACTGAATGACTAAAACAATTGGGAGGTAGATTCTAATTATATTCTAATTATATTCTAATTATATTCTAATTATAAGGACGTGCATTATTTTACGGAATGCATATTATACTTCTTTATGAAATATATTATATCTATTATACACATTCTACGTAATCTAAAACTGCCTTAACGAATAACTTATAAGTACCCTCTTAAACTTTCCTATTCAAATTTCTATTTCATGCTCATTTCGAATCCATTCTGAAACTAAACACTCCATCAGGTTTCAGATTTATGAGTTAGTAAAAATAGCTAATAGACAAGAATTTTGAGTTTATTGGAATCATAATGGTGATATGAGGTTATAAGTAATATAAAATGATATGGAGGGAGATAAAGTTTGCAAAAATTATGAATACATTTTTAATTTATCAGCAGCGTCTGTATTTTCTAGTTAAATTTTTGGAGTCATATCTGAAGGTATACATCTCAAAATTAGAATTTATATCGATGTAATATAAGTAAACACATATATTCAGATTAGACAGGGTTTAATTTCCCTTATAAGAGCTAAATATAAAAAACTGCCTGCACATTATGAAGTATTCATTCTCCAAGTATTTATTTTTTCAGGTACAAATGATTATGTGATTCCTGGAACCATATTCTGAAATTTTGTAATCGATTAGCGAATGCAGGTTTTTTGAAACCATGTATATTGTATCCTATTTTCATGCATAAATCGATTTGCTTTTGCAGAATGTGTAGAATCGTCGACCGGATCACTAGAAGAGTAATGCAGGGTACGCATGATCCCGCCACCTCTCTACCTATAGCTATTCGCGCATCCTTTTGCCCTTCTCTTCTGATATCAGCAGATCCAGAAGTACTCGAAAGATACTCTATGACTCAAGGCCCGATCTAAGCACTCAACTTACAATGCACCCCGAAGGTTAAATTTATGCCACCTGAACTGTAGAACCTTTTCATTGTTCCCTTCTTTCTTGCGCAGAGAGCAAGGATCAGGCTCAATGGCTTTCCGTTCCGGAAACTATTTCATTCTCCGTCGCTATCTATTTTCGCAGGTTCTATAGCTTTTCCTTTGGCCTACATCTCAATCTCTCCTTTCATTATACACGTTTCCTTTCCCTTTCCACCGTTTCTCGGTCCAAGAAATTCCTTCCTTCTCAATGGGGCGACGAGGGGACCTTCTCGTAAATACTTCGATTTTCTTTTATATTCCCCTTTCCTTCCCTCGTGCCCTGAATCTTTTAAGGAGTTCCCCCTCTTTAGTCTCTCCGCCAGTAATGCACCTGCCAACTTCTCACTTATTGTCTTTGGAAGTGGGGTGGGGGTATCGGATGAGGGATGTGTTTTTTGTGGTAAATGGGATATGAGGGGTCCAAGTGAGGAAAGTGATGGCTGCGAGGGACAAAGAGGCTTGGATGTGCTTTTAGGCTGGAGTCGATAGACGGGTTCCGAGACTCCCGAATATAGGGAATGTGCTCTTGTAGGCCTACTTAATGCATAATTAAATTGCTGTGAGAGAGGGTGTTACGCTGAATGATTTCCTTGGGATGTTTTATTCAATTTATGGGATTGCAATCATGCTGTCAGTCTATTGGAGCAATTCAAGAATTGATGAGGTTTTATAAGCTGTAACACAGTTTTTTATAGGATTTTGATTAATTATTAATTTAAAAAACGTAAACACTTGTACAATATTTAAAAAGATAAGTTAAATGTATCTCTAAGTGAATCTCTAAGTATGTATTAAATTCAAATTTTTACTCTGGATTTTATTGTTAGTTATTTTTTGTTGTTGTTTATTGTTATTATCTTCTTTTTTCATTGGATGTATATTATAACATATATTAAGCCATCATATATTTCGGGAAAGAGTGTATTATTATCTTATATTTGGTGTTTCCCAGTTTGAAGTGTACAAAATGGAATGGTACGAATAGAGCTAAGAGGAATTTAAATAGAAGTATCTCAGAAGAATCTCGTACATAGAGGTTTGGAGGAATTTTGTTGGGAGACCTAATTCATAAAATAATTTTCGAACATTTTGTAAATCAATTGAAATAAGGAATTACATGGAATTTTCTCACCCACTCTATTGATCCTATAGAATTATACGCGGAAGACCTTATACATTATAAAACTAAATATTTTGTTGAATGAGTTAACCGTCGTATATTTATCAAACAAGTCGAAAGTATGTCTGACTGTTCTTCTATCGTCATGTTAGATTGCTATGGAACTTGCTTTTTTAAGCGCAGTGAAATTTCACAAATATTTACGAATTACAGTTGTCATCTTTCGATGAGGTATAGCTTTGCTAATATTCTTTGGCATGTACCCGTAAGATTGTTCTTCTATCGTCATTTTGGATTGCTATAAAACCTTTTTTCTTAAAACGCTGTGACATTTCACAAATATTTACGAATTACAGTTGTCATCTTTCGGTGAGGTATAGTTTTGTTAATATTCTTGGCATGTACCCGTAAGATTCGTCGCATATATTTTATTTAATTAATTTAATAACGAATTCCATACGTGCGTTCCAAAATTAATACAATTCCGTTATTAATTATTGAAATTGAAATTTAGTACAAAAACATATGAATTTAATTTAAACAAAAGAAATAAAATAACTAAGTAGTTTTCACAGGAAAATTGGAGACTGAATTGGAGAAAGAAATAAATATAAGTAAACTTTAAACTAATTTATATTTAAATTAAATAGTTACATAGTTACATAGCTGCAATAGTATAATTTTTAGGCTTCGGTAGTTAATCGTGAGTAAAAAAATCGTTAGTAGCTTTCAAGATAACCAGACGTCTCATGGGAATTTTACCATAATTTTAACTTAACTACTTAAGCTTTCCGTACGTCAAAGTACATCACTAACTCTCAGTATGCTGCTATGTAGCGGCGCCTACTATAGCTGTTGAGACCTTATTCTCGGCAACGCATGTACCCTAGGGACCCATTGGCGTAAGTTAGGTTGAGCTGCGGCTAGGCGTATCTCCCAAGTACGAACGGGATTTCTAAGGATCTTGACTTCTACCCACTTGCTTACCTTTACGACCACATTACAGTATTATGAGCTGTTCATTCACCTCGTTACTTCAACGATACTTGTTAATATATGCAGGGCAGATGAAGAAGTTTCTCATTAAACCAAAGCTCCGTTCTGTTAATGAAAAATGGCTGTAACAACGTTTGAAACCTAGGAATTTGCAGCGTAACTAATGCATTATTTATTGAAATTAATGAGCAAATAGTGACCAAAGTATGAATTTAGCCCTGAACATGAGATTTTAACCTATTAAAATTGTTCTGTCTTTATATTTTGTTAGTTTTTAGTGTCATATTATAACTTTATTTGTTTCATTAGTTTCTATGTAATTATCTTTAATTTGCTGGTGAAATTTTTTCTCGCTTTTATGATTTGAGAGTTAGCATAAAATGCTTGGTTTCTGGATTCCCAGGGATAAATGTCTTCAATATTCGTTGTATAGTTATCCAGTACGATTGAGAAAACATAGCTGGTTGATGGGATATTAGCAAATTGATTGTTTTGATTAGTTGGGAAGAAGTTTATCTGGGTTTGGAAAGATTACCAATTTAGTCTTTTTCTCTGAACAGAATAGCTATGATGAATGTACTTTTTTCAACAAAAAGGTATGGTAGTAGCCGGTCCGGTCTAAACCGGAATAAGTAAAATATGTTAAACAAAAAGATGGAGTAATTATATAAAATCCTCCAGCATTATCGAAAGCAATACCAAAATTTTTGTAAGAACTTTCCGGGCGATTGCTCTAAAAATATTTGCTGCCACCTAAGTGGCTAGAGCCCGGAAAATGCAATATCTGGGTTCGAAACCAATTCATATATGATTTTTAACTTTTGTTCCGTAAGGTTTTTAAGGCAATCGATGTATCGTGCAAAATATATTGTCTAATTTGAAAGTTACGAAAAGTAATGATTTTACGGTAAAAAAATGCAGTTTTCTCTCATTAACAAATGCTAATAAATAACTCATTCCTCTTAGTTGTGATTTGAAAGTTGTTACGATTCAAGTCAAATCAATAAATTTTTGTAACTTGATATTTAAAAATCCTGTTTCTACTGGTTCCAAAAGCTACAGTTTTACTTTGTTATTTACCGTTGCCAGTATGCATATTTTATGAATCATCTTATATAAGTAATCACCATCTTCAGCTGGATACTTCCCGTCTCGAGCGTAACACTTTTTCCCGCATTAAAAATAAGCGTAACATTTACTCATTTAATGTCCGATTACTCTTCTCGGACGAGTGTCCCGACTGCTTTATACTGCATCATTAAAATCGAATTACGAGCAGCGTACGCAAGGACGAGCCCTCGCGGTTAATATATCGCATGATATTCACGTCGCGTGACGCCGACCCTTCTCGTTAATGAATCCTACGCGAGACTCTCCGAGCAGAAGACTCAGGAGGTCTCTTTTTTCCAAAGCAACAAAAAGGGAAACAGAGATACTCGTAAACGCTTTCAACTCCCGCAGAAATCGACTCTTACACGTCCCGCTTCGGAACTATCTTTTAAATCCGCTTTCAGCCTCCTTTGCTGAGAGTTCATAACAAAGAATCTCACGAGGAGGCGAAGTAATCGCAAGAATCCCGACACCCCCCTCCCCCTGTTCCAAACTCCATAACGGGCCAGAGATAAGAAACTTCAGCGGAGAAAACCCTCTGATTGATCCAGCTCTCGACGCCATAGTCTCCGAGATTCGTGGTCTGAATGATTTTAGAGTTGAGAGCATCTTTTTCTGTTCGTTTTTGTTGTGAGCAAAGGGGAGTAATGAAATAGGGGGAATCGGTTGCTGGAGAGGATAAGAGATGGGCGAGAATTCATAAGGATGATGTTAAAGATTTGCAGACCAAAAGGAGGTAAAAGTCATTATTATTCTAGGAGTTAAAAGTCATTATTATTAGGAGGTAAAAGTCATTATTATTCTAGGAGTTAAAAGTCATTATTATTAGGAGGTAAAAGTCATTATTAAGGAGGTAAAAGTCATTATTAAGGAGATAAAAGTCATTATTATTCGAAGACCCAAAACTGCTGTTAAACTCTATTGCTGATGTAAAAAAATAAAAATTAAAAAAACCGCCCTTAATGAATTTGTATTTATATGACTAGAGTAAACTCCCGTTTATCCGAATCGCGTTTATCCGAAATCCGCTTTATCCGAACAAAATTTTCCGAATGCACCAACCCCACCCCCACCAACCGAATACCATCGCGACCCATTACTTATTTGCTCGTGACACCTCTTCATATATGTACATACTCTAACTCTTGTTATTTCCCGCTGCCAAATAAGGTGGATTTTTTTCTGTAAGAACCCAAAATAAACGAGCTTTGTTACTCAGCATTTAAAAACTTTGAGTTTTCAATCATAATTTGGCGCCTTTTTAACACGTCAACACAAATTTTTCAGTCAAAAACATGCAGGCTTATTCACAATCTTATCAATAGTTTTCTACGTACGCATGTTTTAAGGCCATATTTCGCGGTATTGACGCAATTTGGGATGTTTCATGCGGGACTTCGGTTTATCCGAAATTTTCGTTATCCGAACCGGCCGCCGTCCCGATCATTTCGGATAAACGGGAGTTTACTGTATTAAAATTAGTACCAGATTGAGTTAGGTCCTAATCTTAAAATTATGCTTATTTATAACACACTCCATACCACAGTATTGCAGTTACGCTTCATCGGAAAGCAGATTTGACAAGAAATGGTGTTACCTAGCTTCAATCATCATATTGAATACCAGAGTTTTGAAGGTTTAACTAACAATTATAATATGGTTACTATAGGGTTTTGATTCATTTCAAAACCTGGCAGAGGAAAAACCGGTATATTTGAATTTTGATATATGGGAAGTACTGAGGGAGAGAAAATTAAGGGGCTAAAACAGAGAGATGAAAACAGGAAGATGGAAAATAGTCCAAGGATGAAGGGAAGGAGAAATCGGAACGGATAAAATCAAAGGAGGTGGAAATCGGTTAAGGACTGGGAAGTTTGTTGCGGTGGAGATGTGGGGGTGGCTTGCTTTCGCAAAAGCATGCCTTGTAGCAAGAGCAGAGATGTTGAAGAGCGTGAGAGGTCCAGGGGAAGACGCGGGATGGAAGAATCCGAAAGGAAATTGAATCCCGGGTGAGGAATGATTCATGGAACACTCCCCTTCACAGCCTTTTGTTTTCTTCCCTTCTCCCGCTAGAAAACTCAGAACAATCGGGGAAACCTTTTTAAGTGATATGGAGCTTTTTTATTCCCTCCTCCTGCCTTCCGGCAGCTTTCAGTCTATCTTCTATCTCTATCACTCTCCCCCAGTTAAGAGTCGGCGTGGGAATTAACTTTCCCAGCAGTTGGGGATGGAATGCGAGGGTGGTGCTATACTTCCAGACTCATAGGACTCCTAGGGATGGGATTCCACGAGAAAGAGATATGTAGAGAAAGGACGGGGGCTGCTCCCTTTTCCCTCCCACTTATTTTTTTCCTCTCGGTGAAATTTGACGGAGTCGTTAGCCGTTCTCCAGCGTTCTTTTGTTCACGTCATGGAGAGATATTTCTCCGGGTGTCGGAATGTGATATCTTCACGTGTCTTCAGATACGTGTCAAGAGTTCAAGGTCGGAGGTTGCGGAGTGTCGGTTTTTCGAGGGATGTTTATTAAGTGAGGCGGTGCACGGCGAGAGTGGCCAAATCAAGGAAAGACTCGCAGTTCCGTGACTCGGTCCCCGTGCCAACTTCGTGCCGTGTTTGAGGAAATGGGATTTCCTGTTTGTAACTGTCCCCCGGGTCGTTCGGTGGTGATTTAGATGGGAAATCGCTCAAAGGGTTTCCATTCTCGTATTATCAGGGGAGTGATGGAGCAATCCTGGGTTAATGAGAGCTGCCTGCCTTTTATTTTGCATATGCGCGTGATTTAGAGGATTGTGGCGGGCGAAGCTGAAAGGCACAAAGTGTGGGAGTGAGCCTTCATCACGGATTTTCTTAATGTTAGACCTTAGCGGTGCCGATTACAGGGTGTGTTTGACGGTGATAATATGAGAGCTGAGCTGAAATTTTGGAACGTTTATGATCTCAAAATGATATTTCAAATGCAAAGCAAGTAGAATCCGTGTTAGGGTATCGGTTTAAACTTCTTAGGTATCTAGTGGTTACAGATATTTCATTTTGTTTAAATTAATAGGTATTTTGTATCATTACGGATGCATTTGATTGTTTCTTTATTATTTCCAATGAGACCTTGATTATTCCTAGTAACTCATCGAAATTTATCACGAATTAACTACATTGTGATAACAAAATTGATTGTGATCGTCTATTACATTCATTTTGAGCATTTCTAAACACTCATACATTTCCTCTCATTTTTTCTCACACTGTCTCTTTAATTTGATCATTGCATAATCTATGATGATGGATTAATAGGAAGAGGAGACTTTTAGCCTCAATTTCATCCGAATAATGAGGTATTATTTTTTCTGTTTAACTCACCTATTATAAGAAACAATAGAAATAAATATATTTCGGCAATAGTATGGAATTATAGAATAAAAGTCGCTTTTTTACTTCCAAATGTACTTTAATTACACGACCCAGGTTTTGTTGCCGTGCAACATCATCAGGCATCAGGAAGTAACAAAGTGACTTTTATTCTATAATCATGAAAAACTTCCACAAGATAACGCCAGAAACTATTAATTGTAGATAGTATAGAAGTTATTTATTTTTTTAAGTATTTACTTATAAACCTATCACGTGAATGAATTTCATTTCATTACGAAGGTGACAAAAAGATGATAGTAAAGTACATGCTTACACATAAAGAATTACACACGGTGTATTTAACTTGTTAGCCACGTCGTAACTCTCGCTGTATAATGCTACTTAACGTCGAATTAAAAATTCCGAAGAGCTCTCAAAAGATAATTGCCCTTTTTGAAGTATTCTGAAAGCTTTTAGCCTAAGTCCCTTTTATTTTTCTCTTTTGCGTGGCAGCTCATTCTAGACCTCACAGAATTGTAAATGACATTTCCCATTCATCGAAGAGTAAATGGAGGTATCTTTTCATTATGGAAGCCGTCGATACCAGAGTTGATAACCTCTTTTGGTTTCGACAGCTTATAAAACGTAGTGGTGAGCTGACTTTGAGGTTCATTGTCTCTCCAATGTGCTTCAGCAGTGAGCGACAGTGTTAATAGATGATTCTGATGAACGTGGTTTTAGAGGACAATTACTCGCCTATGATGTTAGTTTAGCAGCTCAAATGGATATTAGACTCACAATTGAAGTTTTGCAGGCCTTTTTATTTACTTTAATTTTAATTTTTCTGGGTCATCTATAGACCATAACTTGGTACGAGTATCCATTTTTCTGTATTTTCCTATCATTAACGTCGGTCTTGGAAAATTCAAAACTCTATTGGTTAATAAAAATACGTATTAAATATTATTATTATTAATTTTAGATTTCACATGCCGCTACAAAGGAGTTTAATGAGGATGCCAATTGATCTATTAACTTAATTACCTACAATGGAAATTCTTTGAGGTATGCTGGGAATTGAATTTGTAGCAGCGTAAACGTAATGCAGTTAGTTCGAGGTGTTTTTTTATTCTTCTACCAAAGTACGACTTTACTGATTTTATTAATAAAATTGAGCCACTCGTACCAAAATTTTAAAAATTTTGATCTTTTTACAATTATCGATTTCTGTATTTTAAGCCAATTGTTATGATCATATCTTATACATTTATTTATATCTGTACATTATTTGTGAATATTATTTGTGAATATAATTAACGTTGGGGTAAACTTTAAATGTAATGCAATGAAATTATTAGGGGTTTTTGAATGAAATATAACTTCGCTGTAAGAAATTTTTTAACTTTTTCTTATTGATTAAAATGAATTTATTGAAAGCTTTCTAAGTTTTACAAAATACTTTATCAGTGAACGTGAAAATAATATAGGAAAACTCATCATGTATCAGCAAATTGGAGTTCATTCTACAATGTCACAAAAGCGTACAAAATCCATTCTTTGTATGTACATACCATTCATGCTGCTGAATCTATCGGTCTGACATGTGACAGCCAAGACGCTCAACTGGTTAGAACTCCTGAACCTTTTGGTTACTGTAACTTAATATGTTAAGAAATGCTCTCTATCTTTACGAAATATTGTGAAGATATACTTATTATCTCTATAGAGTTTTAGTAAATCATTCTAGTGCTTGAACATTAAACTATGGCAATAATGATCATGTAAATTCTTACTTCATTCAGTCTGTCTGTCTGTCTCTCAGACATTCTTGCTTTAACAGAGGGCTTAAGAAATATCTCGAGGAACTCTTTTTATAAAATTACTCCATACTAAGGTAAGGTGCAGTTGTATTTGTATTGAATATAGCTTATTCGTACTACTCAATTCTTCTCAGCTAACTTTTGCGCCTTCCTCCAGATAATCTCCGGTATAGAAGCTTCACGTTATTTGGATTTGGAAGTTCGCATTCCGTCTAAGAAACCGCGGAATACTTGGAAACTCCTTATTTAATCACAAAGTTAGCATCCCTCGGTGGATACACTGGAAGCATTATGGGAAGAAGCCCTTGGTCCTCTCTATCAAACTTTATGCCCCCGGAGCCATTGATTTTGCGGTCGCATCGTTTGAAGTTGCCACTCTTCATTTAAAAAGGCTTTGTGCCTTTGCTCATCGCCGCTAACAAGATTCCTTAGATGTCTTAACTGCGTTTAAAGAAAGGTGCCAAATTCTTTCCACCTCCTTCCCTTTTCCTTAGTTAATTGTCGACTTTCGAATGATGACGGATCAATCGTCTCTGAAGGAAGATGGTGAATTTTCGATTATTTATTTAATTCTTATCAATTCCCAAAACCAGAGCCATTTGAAACGAAATGTTATATCATCATATTAATAGTTACCCTAAATTGCAATCAGACTATAAGATGTTGGAAAATAGTATTTGGCCACATTATGTATGTGAATGTAATGAGGCTAGCAATTCGGTTATCATCGCTATTATGGACTTTACATCCTGCACTCTCGTATCAACGAAAAATCAGCAAACAGGTCAGGTGAGCAGCTGTGGCCGAGGATCGAATCCCAACCATCTGCGTAGCAAGGAAGTATCTTAACTACTTCGCTGCCGAGGCTACACAAATCCTACTAAACAATTAAAAAGTGCTAAAAATCATTAATTTAATACAAAAATCATGCAATTTGGGGTAGTAATTTGGGAATTCAAGTTATCTATCAAGCGAATATTAATAACTAGCTGCAAATAATAATTAAGAAAATTTAATTAGACCTTTAAGTTATTGTATCGTCATCGGGGTTTATTAATCCAAGTATTTATTGGTTGCAGCTCTCGAATTTATCTATCTCTTCGCTCTATGTACTGCATAAAGTAAAAATTAACTATCTACTATGCCTCGTCTGCCACTCTCGGTCTACCACTATAATTTTACTATCTCTAACATTGACAGGAACAACATATTCACCTCCTTGTATTACGATAGTTCTTTTGTTTTTTAATGTAACTGTGTTCTTTTTGCATAGTAAAATATGAAATTTCCCGAATGAAATAATCTAATTTCTTGGTAGCATTTGATCCTACATTGCTTTGGAAGGTTGCTGGATTGACATTTTTGTATGAATAGCTGCAATAATATTAAATAATTTAGATGGAGCTTTTCTCAAAATGTTAGTCTTACTATATCCCTGGTTAATTTTTAACTCAAGTTGTTAACAAAATAACGTTTATTATGGATGCCCAGAGAGAGATTTTTAGAGCAAGCTATGAAATACTTGGGTGAATGCCGGACAGATATCATCACTATTTTTCTTACTTCACCTTCACTGTTTCCTCCGTGGTATACGGACCCAATTGCAACGTTTTATTATTGAATAAATTATGTAAATAAATACAGCTATTAGATACGGGAAGCGTTGGAAGACTTTGGAAAATATGGTGACAGTAAAGTTGGAAACTTAAATCCTAATCTTGGAGGGAAGAAGATGGTCATTATACTGTGAATCTATGTATGATCATTATATTTCTGAAAATATATGGAAAATTATTGTGAATTGCTACTGTAAGAACACAGAAAGTGTATTGATCGCGTGTCGCATATGTTATTAATTGTACGCTCAATTTTATTTCCCGATAATCAAGACATTTATCTCATTATGAGCGGGTGTGTGGAAAACGCTATTCTCACGCTCTAATCCGTTCTATTTTCATCAATTACAAAATTGGCTCCGAAGTAAATCTCCGATTAGTGCTTGAGTTTAGAGTGGGCCCAAACGTCCGGGTAATTGGTTTAATAACTCTTTCCGGAGATGCAGCGAAGGGTCCCTGAATATGCATGAGATCTTTCTAATACCTTCTCACTTTCATCCGTCTCAGCTAAGGAATTGAGGGCTCCGTGTAGTAGCACGGAAGCGATAACAGGATAAGATTAAAGCAAAGGCGGTTCGTGTGGCCAAATGCAGTGTCGGAGGATTATTTTAAATGCCTAGGCTAAATGGGTCAAGTCTACCTTGTGACCATTGTGGTTCAAGGATGGAGGATTAGTTTGCAGGCGTTAATCCTATTCTCTTGATCGTGGGCAGAGGTAAAATTAGACCAAATGTCAGGCTATATATAATAACCCTTATCTCAAAGGTGAAGGAGTAAAGTGTGGATTTATACTGTACACTGTATTTATTACTGAATAGATATTTTCCTGCATTGTATATTATATTTATTTATATTGGTGTATACTGTAAGGTATAAGCACTTAATTTGTAAATTACTAATAAGCAAAGTAATAGGAATTTATAAAGTAAATGAATTTGGTAAGGTCGAATTTTTTAACGCACTATTTTCTCGCAATCCTTGCTTTTAGCTGATCGGATAGAATATTTAGCTGTAATTTAGAATTTATTCAAAATAATTTTTCTTTCCATGGAAATGGAATTTTTTCTTGATTTGTAATTCTTTAAGGCAATTTTCATTCTCTCTATGCAATTAAATATTGCTTAATAAATCATACTTCATATCTATCTCTATATAATCATTCCTCTTCTATGAGTATAGTGTATTTTTTGTGCACATGTCTTTGAGAATTGAGCTTATTTTTTTGTCTAACATATACATCAATATTTTCCCATTCACAATTTTACCAGTAGATAATCGTTATATTGCATGTTCAAAGTATTGGATGCAATTCCTTTGATAAAAATTAATATAAATATAAAAGAAGAGTTACAAAGTTAATTTCTGCTCAAACGTATATGTTATATTTGTATAAAAGCATTTTTAAATTTATGTATAAAATAAAATATTTATAGGTAGTTAAACTTATATGTGGGATGTTAAATTTAGGTTTATTTTTTGGCCTTCTTTGAAAATATGGTGTTAAAAAAACACAGTAAATTTTGCAGTTTTGTTTTTTTCGTGTTAAGTCTAGTGAGATACCCTTAATACGAAACAAGACTTTAGTTCTCATAACCTCTATATTTCAAAGAATAACTTAAGGAGTTATTGTATGCATAGAAGAAGTTTGCGCTTACTTTTCAGCGTGATGAATAACGTTTCCCATAAGAAAACATGCATAGCTGTAGATGGAAAATTTCCAAGTCCAAACAAAAATTCTTCGTTTAGATGAAATTCGCAGGGATTATATTAATCAAACCCCTTATCTCCGAAATGCCACGGATAGAAAGTGGTTAGGCATGGAATATTTTCCACCCCCATAGTTCCCGAGGTTTAATTATTTCCTTTGGTAACATGGTGTTCGGGCAATTGACGTAATATCTGGACGTAATAACCCTTCGTCTGGAGCGATTGAGGTCGATGGTTTTAATAAAACGGAGCAATTTCGAAGTTGGCCGGTGGTTGGAGGCTCTTGTGCCTCACTTATGATTCACTGCATTTTTTTCCGCTCGTAATCGCGCAAGAGAAGATTAATTCGCGGAGGAATCAATGTCGGCGTCTTTTGGGAATATTTGCTCTCGAATGAAAAAGCGAGCGTTCGGAAAAAGTAATGGGAGCTCAAGTTATCGGAATCGGCCAAGTTCCCCAATCACCATTCTCCGGGTAATTAAATTCTGCGGAGAATCGAGCGCAAATGCCGTGGATGGTGAGATCCGTCAAAGTAAGAGATTTTCCGTCGCCAAATCGAGAAGTTTCCAGAAAAAGGGCGTTGAGATAACTCTGCAAGTTGCGCTGTGCGATTCATTCCATTATTAGATGAAAGTTATCGCTATGTATGTATCGCATGGTATGTTTTGATGATTAATTCTTTAGTTACCACCAGATCCAATATATACTTCCAATTGCAGCAAATGTGGTAATGTAGGGAGGGAAGGATATTGAATTATGGAGAAATGAATGGGTTAGAATTAGAGAAAACGTCCAACTACATTGTATCTTTCAGCCAAATGTGGAATGAATTAGATGCTCCAGTAAAACCTGGAAAAACGTAAAAAATCGATCAATATAGCTGTATCCATGCTTACTAAAATATACCAATGAATTCCCATACGTACATTTTTAAATTAATTGTTATAGGTTAGCAAAATCACTCTTGGATGATTGTTTAAAATGTAGATACTAACTAGAGGTTTGATTGCATTCATAGTTAACGATGTCTGGCAAGGAATTTCTGGTATTTAAGTATCTGTAATGCAGTGTAATGCGCTTCTTGACTGTTTCATATCCATCACAAGAATATTTAATTACACAGGACTATTAAGGATCCCGAGGAATCTGCAACCTAAATAATTGGTAACCATTTCGTTATGGTTCACGGGAATAATTTTCATAGAAATTAGATTTCTATTCATATTCCTGATATATTTCCCCCGAGTCACTGTCCTTGTCTAAAATATCTTCGTTGGAAAAGAAGGCTTTGGCGCCGTTCCCTGACGAATTGCTAGTAGAAAGTTGGAAAATATCTCCTGGTCGTCATCCCTTTCAGGGACTGTAATATCAGCTAGAATTTTTCATTCCTCTAAGTCGTTTACCTCAGCTTCTTGGGCACATTGATCATTCTTTTTCTGCGACTTGGCAAAATGGAAAAACCTCGGTCTCGAACTGATCACGGTGGTCACAGTGGCGATGCATCCATCGTATATCAGAGGTGGAATGCTCGAGGGCTGCAGTCCTTTCTGATACAAATGATTGCATTTAAATAATTTTATACGCGTAATCGTTTATTGCTTCAAGTGAAGTGGGATATAGTTAATTTACTTAGAGATTAAATTTGTTTTTTTTTTTTCATTCAGTTTCAATGCGGAACTACTTGAATGTAAGTGATTTAATTGTGTATCTCCGTCAGAAACTTTCACTTCGAAGATTCTGTACTATGAATGATTATATGCATCCTTAGGTTCAGATAAGATTGCTGATACTCTTGCTCTTGAAGCTCTTTCCTTGCTTCATGATTATTTCTCGTCGTGGTGTACATTAGAATTTGGTGCGACCATATATAGATTCTGATTCGCTGAGTTCTCATTCTTTTATTAATAGCTATGTTTCGAGCTGAAGTTCTAAGATAAACACTCAAACAGAAATATTGATTCCTTTACCTACAGTTATGTTTACTTCAGTTAATTCATGCTGCATTATTATCTTCTTGAAGTGTAAATTTCAGGAAGAATATTACATTCACTGCTTAATTGTGGTTCAATTTTATAAATTTGTTGTACTATTGTGCTCCGTGGGCCTTTGCAAAATGAAGCATTAAGTCGATACAGGAATATGGTTGGTAAAAGGTTGGTTTAAAAGGTTTTGTTTGGATTCATTGTCTTTTTTATTCTTATAAATAACAAGTGATTCGACACATCAGGCAACGTTATGAGAAAGAGTCCTGAAGTTACAATCTGAGTAAGCTATCAACATTAAAAATCGGCGTTTTAAGTTCTGGTGTCTGACAAGGAGACCTGTCTAGATCTTTTTTGAATTCCTTTTCGCGTCTCTTGCAAAGTTTAGTGATATTTTATGAGTTTTTTAGAATCAGCGATATAAAAGTCGTATTTTAGTAACTTTCAAAGGCAGGATTCATGAGATGATTTTTGTTATGGTCATGAGGACATCATCATTTTTCATTTGCTCTTTTTCATAGTTTTTATTAATCAAATTAATCTACGCCTGGTATAAAATTTACTAATTATATTACGCTAAACTTAATTTAGTTTTAATTGGCATTTCAGCGTGTTGTAACTCCTCTATCTATTTTTGTGGCCTTTCATACTCAGACAAATGTGGGGTATTTCTGTTTTCTCGAATATCTATCACAGTCCTTATCCCCTCAGGAAGAATATTTTTCGCGGATGAAGCATCCTTTGGCGTAATTGCAGACGTTTATTAATTTCGGAGGATATCCCGTAGTTACAGTGACGCAGGATGAAATTCCTCGGAAACGGGTCATGCCCACTCCCCCAGACGTCTCCCGTTCTTTATAGCCTCCTCCCTCCATTTGCCCCCTCTTGCCCCCCTTGCCCCTCTCTTGCCCCCCTCCCTTGCCCCCGATCCACCGCCTTGCAATATGCACCGCACACATGAGGCCCTCTCAAACGCCGTTGTCACCTTTCTCAAAGCCTAACCTTCGCAGCTCTCATTTACAGACGCATTAGCATAAATGCCAACTTCGGGAATACTCTATTCGTCATCACAGAAATATCCATTTTCAATTATTGAGGACATTATAGGTGTATTACTTTTTGATCTTCTATTAGAATTACCATACAATTATGTATACATTTTAATCCGATTTCATTATCTTTCCTAAAAAATACAGGTAGACCTTTTTTCTTTTGTAAAACTGAATTATATATAATGATCGATGAAGAGATGATATTTATTGTAATCTACATTGTAAAATCTTGTTTACGGTGCAAAGTAGCGAAATATTTATCAAGTATTTTTAGATGTTCTGATATGTATTTTGATAAATTAGGAAGAAAATCTATAGTTGTAACAGTTTCTGCGGCTATCGATGTTAATTCTTGCTGCAACGAAAATGACTAGGACTCCTAAGCTTTCCGGTTTTAATTTGCATCAATCCCTGAAAAACATTAGCGATCACCTCAGAAATTACCACATAAATATGGGAATATTCAATAAATTAGGAAATAAATGACAAATCGGTGGTAATATTTGTGACCACGAAATACGAAAAATAACTAGAATAGATTTTAATTTTAGCTATCAAATAAATAAATATTAAACATTCTTTAAAGCACTTCCATTTATGATAATATAAAGCCTTAAACTTTACAAAATCGGTTATTCTATTGGTAATGTTACGGACATGTATTCCTCCACGTCCTTCAATATATTTCTACATTATAAAAATAAAAGAACTGAGCCTTTATTTGCCGACTTTAATTTAAATGCAGCAAAGCTAGGAAAATTAATTACTACGTTAAATAATGAAAAAAACAAGAACATGCTCATAACTATGCGGGAATTATAGAAAAAGGCAAAGTTTACGTACTTCGTTTTTTTCTGCTACGAAAGTAATGAGGTTTACGTTAAGTGAGGTACAAGATTGAAATTATTTATTCATTTAAATTACTGTATTTGTAAGGCTCTGAATGGTGTATTACGTGAAAGTTATTCAATTTAATAAACAGGAAAAAATTCGTTTTAATCCTTTATCTGTTAGCTATAATATTTTAGCTGACAAACTCATTATTGAAAACTACAAAATGAGCGTTTCAAAAGTGAATTATTTCCAAAATGAGGCTGTTATAATAGCGTTTGTGAGCGTTAATTTTTATCATGATTAATGGTATTTAACCGTCGTACAGGAAACGCTTGCAAATAGGCCATCCGGAAGCTTACAGATGACTGCGACATAAATTATCGACTAACGAAAAACAAAAGACCGAAGTAAATTCAAGACTATTAAGCATATATGAACAGGTGATTGTGATAAAAGTGATATTCTCACAGAACAACGAATGAGTTAGATAAAAGAAAAACACTAGTATTTATTTTTCCTTGCATTTTAATTGAATTTCAATCTCCATTATCGAAATACAATCTCCATCGATGATGTATAATTTTATATATGTTTTCACAAACTTGTATTTTGAAGAATAATTTTACAACATTATAATTCGCAGTACAATAATGAAATCATGTGATATCAAAGTATATTATTTCTATATGTTATAATAATCGTTGTCACCGTCTTTCGCGCTATTTTAATTTGCAATTTGAATTTAAGCCGAAAGATTGCATTTCCGAACTATTAAATTATTAAAATTATGATTTATTTAAATTTATTAAAAATTAAAATCATTGTATTTGTATTAGAATGTAACTGAAACTGTTTACTAGGAAATTACAATTTTTACGCTAATTCTCGTAGGCTTCTTCGGTGCACACAGCTAACCTCCTCATTGATCGCATGTAAAATTTTGTCGTCGCTTTGTTGGAAATTCGCAAATCAAGAAAGACAGAAATACGATCGAACTCACTTTACGAAGTCACAGAATGCTAGTCTTCCATAACTGTCCCGCTGACGTATTGCATTATCAAGTGCATGTACTTACATAAAACTGTATGTTGTTTTCCTTGTTGAAGCTACTGAATTACTATACAATTTACTCATATCTTTAATATTTCTATGATCTTGTGAAGCTATATTTTCTTGTAAATCAGTACCAAAAAATTGGTAAGGATGCAATTGTCAATCAAATTTTATGAAATTCAATTGCCTACATAGGTGATCTACCTTTCGATAGGTTTGTGTGAATTTAAAATATCTATTCAATGACGTTCTTTGTAGCTTACCCTACCCTTTTTGTCATCAAAATGCAATTAATAGTTTTATTAGAGATATTAAATCGATGCGTTCATTCGTACGATATTATTTACCAATTTTTCATTCGTAATTCTAAGTTAAACGTAAGTTATTTTGTCTATTACTAACATCACCATAAGAATATGGAATACAATGGAGTTAGAAGATGAACCCCATTCGTGAACCTAACCACTTCGTGCATTATTTGGCGTGATCGTTCCTTGTTTTCCTATCCCCAAGAAGAAAGACATTACTAGAGGCATTCAGGCATTGGGTAGGTTGGCTGCACTGTTAGGTATTTCCCCTTCCCATTATCCCACCCACTCGCCTCGAGTTCCCATTGCAAACCGTATACCTGTCTGCCACCTGCCACCATACCCACTTGCATTACTCCGCTTCCCTCACTCCATTTCAATTACTTTCTGCTTCCATAATTTCTTTCGGAGGCTGATGGGGAGACCGGGGAGTCGTTTCAGCTCTTTTCCCCTTCTTTTTGCCTTCCCGTGATCCTCCGCGAAGAAATGGAGGTCACGGAAAACTTTTTAAAAACATTCACTCCAATAAATGTCCGTCGAAACCGTTTTGGAGGTAATTTTCCGTATTTTCTCGTAGAGCGCCGTCTGTAGCTCTTTTGTTTCCTTTAGGGGCGAGTTGTAATTTCTGAGGGCGTCGCATTGTGTATCGTGTCGCTGTTTTTCTTCGCCCTTTGCATCATATCCTCCCGAAAAGCTCGGAATAAATGTTTGTAGATCGTTAAGAGATGCGAAGTGTGTTTTTCAAAGGCAGGAAGATCAAAAAGAGCCCGTGAAACTCGTGAGTCGGAATCGTTTAACGTTATTGCTGGATGTATGACGACCTTGTTCGTTTTACATGTTTCAGAAATATAAAAGTAGTGTCTGTTGTAATTTTCTCCTTCCCGATTTTGTTTTCGTTGATGTACAAGCTCTGCTGCAAAACTATCACGAGTTTTCCTGTCAAAATGGACAAATTTGGAGATGTTCCTCAATGATTTATACGGCGGTTATTTTAAATCTGATTTTTTTAAGTAAGTAAGATTAGGTTGTTTTGCTTTTTACGTAAGACTGCGTTTCTTTATATTTATATCGCAAATGCGGAGAACTTTCCACCGTATCAAATACACATTTATCGCCGGATGTGTATTTTCAATCCAAATTATTTTCATTAAGTGATTTACGTTTTCGTGTGGTTTTTAAATGATGAATGAATGGTTACAGACAAATTCAGCAAACGATATGCTTTAAATATCTATATTCCTATAGCATCGTTTCTTTGCAACGACGTCAAATATAGGTCACATCTCCATAGAATGATAATACCAAAAGTTCAGTAAGGAAACGTACGAAACATGCATGTATATAAAAGTCTTTATTAGGCGAATCGGGACTATGAGGTACCATCTTCAATTTAACCTTGTCTAATACAAATATATATTAGAGCAAAATAATAATCATTAATGTTACCAGATTATTAACAGGTAATGTGGAAACAGAGCGGAAATGTGGAAAGATAGAATGAAGGTAAACTTTAAATTTTGAGGATGCACTGACATGTACGGTTTATTTTTTTTAATTTGAGTACTACATTCAACTCCTCGTCTCATATTACAGATTATTCATTACATTAATGGCACCACCAATTCCTTCTAGAGGCTGGCTGACTTCATTATCATATCAGTACTCCGTTAAATAAACTTTTGGTAGAATCGTTGAATTCCATTACCAAGTTATACGACTTTTCCAGAGGAGACTAGAATTAATTAACTTGCTATATACACAGAAACTCACTGACGGCTAAATTTATGTTTCTTAATTTGCATTAAAAGACATATATGTCTTTTAATAACATATATATATATATATATATATATATATATATATATATATATATATATATATATATATATATATATATATATATATATATGTTTTGGTATGTAGTTTTGGTAAATGTTTATTGGTACCAAGCAAAGCACTTAAATGTAATTATATTTTTTATATTTTTATTCTTATTTTTATAAATCATATCACAAGCATATCAACAGTCCAGTTGCAATCTATGGACCTCATTATATAATGTATCGCATCCAACTCTGAATTGAAGCGACAAAAAACTTACTTATGAAGGAGAAGATTGTGGATCATATCGACTCTCTTTCATCGTATTTAATTGAATTTTGGTGATGTTTTTCATAAAATAGAATTTTAAGTAATCTTACGTGTTTACTCTTGATTCATGCAATTTCCGTGAGCAGCAATATCTTATATTTCATCCGATAGACACCAAGGTAAAATAATGGAAAGATCCGTCCTAAAATTAATCTTATTTGCGACAGTAGTTTCAAGGTAATGAATTTCTCGTCAAGTCTTTTCCTTCCTCGATAGTTTACTGGGTCATACTTTTTTCATTTCGCGCGAGGAACACTTCGTCTAAGACTTCACGATGTTTACATCGCTGCATCAGTAATTCTTCAGAACGCAGTCTTCGCGTTTTTGCGGCATTTATAAACGTCACGGAGCTGGAAGCACTATTTCCCCGCGCGTCTCCCTTAATGAATTGCATCTCTTTCCGGCTCATTTCCGTCTTCCCGGACCTAATTGCGAAAAACCCTTTTGCTTCATCATTCAAGATCAGTAAGACGTTGTTAAGCGGTTGTCTCGTTTACCAGCGGATGAGATCGTCTTGCGCTATTTTTTCCGGCCGAAATTAACCCGTTAGTATTGGGGACCCAAAAACGCATCCTCCAGTTCCCATTATCGCTGGGACGTAAAGCTGCAATGGCAACAAGAGGAAGCGATATTCCCCTGAGTGGAGAAGAGGACTTTGCATCCGTAAATCTTGCAAGGCTCCGAATAAGTCCTCAGACGCGCTCTCTTATCTCGCGAGGACTTGCTTTCATTAGCTCCGCGCAATTTTAAACTCGATTTCATTTGGAAGTTGTGTAGTCTTGAGGGCTGATCCCTTTCGTGGAATTCGTTCCCGTCTCATGAGCTTATTAGCGCGAATTTCCCCTAAGTGCTTCCACTAAGAGACAAACCCTTTGGATCACAAGGAAAAGATGCGGTGCGTTTTAGCTTGAATTAGAAGAGTACGATTTAAGATAATGCCAGGATACTGACTATTAAGCTATTAAAGCTCGGATGTATAATATAGGATTAAAATTTAGTTAAAATGTAATCTTCACTTTAATTATAATAAACCGTATTATAGTCGATGTTTTATTCTTAATTTAAGATTTAAAATTGTGGTTAACGAATTTTCCAGATTGAGTGAGCTTTAAATCTTAAAATTATATTTAATTATAATATATTCCTTGCCACTATTGTTAAATTATAGCTACGCATAGTCTGTACATTTTTTGCTTTGAATTCTAGTGGAAGGCATACTCGGTATCATAGACCATGAGATTAATTGTAAAAGCCTGAAACTGTCCGAAATGATTTCACATGTAATTAAAACTACTTTTAAACCGATGCTACTTTTAGTTTTTAAATTGAATGTGAACAGATTAAAAATTAGTGTAATAAATTATATGTAAGATTGATAAAAACGAAATGTCTTCTAAAACTCTTTTTCTTTTAATTTTCAGGTAAGCAATCTACTTCTTGGACGATTTATTCTTGTTATGGGTGATTACAGGTATTTAAACATCTTATACCAATATTCTTTGTTGTGAGAACGTTTTCCTTTGATCTTCTTGAAAATTTACCTTCGCATCAGTTTTTATTGGTTTTCGAATGAAGACATCGCTTTTTTTCGGGATGAATATGTGGGTTATTTAATATCTATTGTTAGAGGCACAGCAGAAAAACTAGTAAAGCAACTAAAGACGTTATGACAAGGAAGTTTTGATTCCAATTTCATTGGATTAACACTATGTATGGTGCAGTGACCACAAAAAATAACGAAGAAAACATTTTGCGAGGGTGGTTGCGGTTGGGAAAGGATTTATTACGGAACCAAGGTCAGATAGAAGGAGTATATCCATGCACGAAGTCTTTCCTAGACGAAGCCAAATCTATTTTTGAAATGCAATTTTAGTTTTACTCGTGACCTTGATTAATCACTTTCGGTTCTATGGTGGAATTTTAATGAAGTGAGACTTAAGTTAGAAGATGTATGAAACAGAAAAGTCTCATCTGTGCAGTTTCATTCTATGCGTCTTGAATATTCGTTGCGTGATTTCGTGTTCTTGAAATTGATTTAAGAAGAAAACCTAATACTATTGAATCATTTTTTAATAAACTGCTAATGTATTTGCTTTAAAGATATGAATTCTTTGAGTATCTCAATCTTATTCGTAGAAAAAACTCACTTCCGTCTTTTTCCTTTAACTTTTACATCCTCAAGATTCAATTATTTTCCAAAGCCATAATATTGTGATTGAGAAATAGGAAAGTTGGGTCGTGCTTCATAACATTAAAGTGACGTTTTGTTTTCTTAAGAATTACAAAAAGTTGTTTTATCCCCAATGGAAAATTATAAGTGAAAAAGGTTGGTGGAGAAATACTTAGTGATCTATCAAATGATATTTTGTATCTCGGGGATCTTTCGGGATTTTACGGAAAAACTTTTGCCGACCTTAAAGAAGAAAAAACGGGAAAAATAATCTTTTTCCCAAGGGTGGAGGAAATTAAGGTCGTAAACATATATAAAGGGTATGACGCATATACGCCCATTGAGGGTAAATGCTGGCAATTACTCGAGAGGGCTTTCAAAAGAATTCTCCATTTCTATTTTTACGATCCGTACAAATTCCATTATCGCGGCGAGAGGGAAGAGGAAATATTTTTCAGGTATCAATGGACGGGGAAAGAGACGCTAATGAATATTTTTGTTACTCCCTTAAAGTGCCGTGTTGGAATCGATAAGAAAAGCGATGTAGGGCTTAAAGAGTCGAGGGTCCGGTCGAGATTTAAATTTGCTTATAAAAGCGCGCAATCTGACTTTGCAGGGCATGTTTCCTTCCAGAGAGAAAATAGAGGAGGGTTCAGAACCGAATTGCGCGAGACGTATCTGTTTCCTATATCTGAAAGCGTCCCTCATTCGGATTTGCATAAAAACCCGATTTTCTGGATTCGTTGGGAAAGTCGCTCTTCCCGAAGTTCTAAACACAACCTCTCTCTCCAAACCTTATCTTCATGCAATCACCCCCAGCAAGGGAACCCAATTCATACCGATGCATCGGACTGTTTTCAATTAGCCGAGCAAGCGTAAGTAGCCCGCTCTCCCCCTGCATTCTTTAAGAGCGATATCAATTGAACCGTTTTAAGCTTCGAACGAATTCGATCCTTCGGATGCATTCTGAACACACCTGCCGTAAGCCGTATTCATTAAAATGTTCCCTCCCCGTCCATATCTCGGGCTCACCCATCCCAACCTCTATTTTCCTAATGGAATTCGTAATCAGGAACAAAACATCTCCGCGTGACAGCTTGATCTGACACGTTTGCAGAGAGCTTTAAGCTTCCGACTTTACGGCATCGCACGGAGCAGGTAAAAGGGATAGTCGAAGATGGTATTCTCTTTATGCGTTGGCCACTCCCAGGGAGTTTTTCACTGTCTGCAGCACCTCCGGGAGGCAATAAGACGGAGGCCGAGATGCATTTATTCTTCTCGGAAGTCCCTCATTACAAGGAGACGTTATTTGTTAACCGGTTGGAACCTTTGAGGCGTATTTTCGCTAGTCTAACTTCCGATGGTTATCTTCCTTCAGAGTGAGTTTTTCTGGGAGATAAAATTATTTATGCTGTACCATAATGACTGATGTCAGAATGACATCAGTCATTATGGTACAGCAATTTGGCAATTTGAATTTAATTTCCCGAAAATTAGATTGAGTGTTTTCAAAATTAATATTATAAAAGGATATGAAGATATATATGTAGGTAGTTATCGCACTACCAGAAACTTTTTCCACCTTGAAATACACATTTCATAGAGTGAAATAGTTTCTTTTTTCTTAATTTTCATTTTTATACGATCGTTGGGCTTTTATTTAAGTCTTTTACAACCCATTATTCCCCCTATTAGTTTTTTTATAAACATTATATTTCTCAAATATTATTTACTTTATTAAATGGCCTAAGCTGTCGAAGTACTTTTAATAATAATAATAATACTAGTTTATTTTGTTCGAAATAACATATCATACTTCAGTGTTACAATTTTTGATGTTACATCTTTTATATTTTACATGCAACTTTTGAAGCCAATAACTATAGTTTAGTTTACTTAATCATAATTTAAATATAAATTAATACCTTGCGAGTACCCATACGGTAGGGAATATGAAAACACCGAAGCCCCTAATCAGCCATTTGTTTACCTTATATCATCTGCTAAAATATGCCAATGCTAACCAACGTTTTCCCTTTTCGTTATATCATGCAAATGTATGGGTGTTTATTGAGAATCACATTAATAACGATTTAAAACTCCCTGATTAGCTTTGTTTTGTGAACCTCACACAGTCTGCGATAAGCACTAATAATAGTTATTCGTTCTCGCTACAATTATTAATAACATTTGTTGTAAATCGAGTTTGTTCCATAGTTTTCAATTGCATCAATAAAATTGTAGCTTTATTCCACCTCATCTGAAGGCTTCCGCTTGCTGCAAAATCGCAAACCCAATGATAAAGCTGAATGTTTACGCGACCGTTCCTTCGGCGTTGCTTTATCTCTGTTCGCGACAAGATCGAGGGCGACGTTTCCATTATAACCTCCTCCCGTTATTTTCTCCGCCGGAATTAATGTCTCCACTCCATCCCTCCTTCAATTAGGAGCTTCCATTTAACCCTCCCCTTTTTTACGCCCCTCTTCTTCTTCCTCCGTTTCCGCCCATGTATTTTCTTGGACTCCCCTTTTTTACCTTTTATTCTCCATTTCCTTCATTTAATCCCTCACCTGTTCTGTCTTCTTAACCTTTCCTCTCCTCTCTGGTTCTCTTTCAGTGCTCGTTTAATTTCGAGGATTAGATTTCTCTTCAGGATCACTGATGAATACTCAGTATTTTCTTGGAAATCAAGGCAAAATATTTTCGCTTCTGTCTGTAAAGTTTTCACCCTGAAGGCCGGTTGTTGCCCCATCACCTCTATCATTAGCTATTAAAAGGGAGTTGGGTGAAATGAGGCTTACTAGGCAGGCTGAGGAGTGAAAAAAAAGCAAGGGCTAACTACTTTGCCCTTGCTTTTTTTCAAGCAAGAATGCTATAAGCGGAAAAGGCTGTACGTGAAACACAAGACTCTACCAGTAGCACTATTCTTAGCATTCCATTGCATAAAATTAAGCTAATACCTTCATATTATCACAGCATCGCTTGTACCCACGAACTTAGAAAGATTACACTGGAAACTGCTGAAATTTGCCGCGGGATGGCAGCACTGAAATTCGCCCTTTGAAACCATAATCTTATATGGAGTAAACGGTGAAAAAGCACGATTATGATACATACGTAATAAAGAGTAATATTTACCAAACATGGCATTAAGAGTAATTGTTTTATCCATCAATAGGTACTTTTGAATTGAATACAAAACATTTGAATAAGACGGACTAATTAGCAAATCCGAAGAATAGGTGCTTGCCTTATGTGCAAAACACAGGTAACTTTGTCGCCGTAAAATAGTAAAAATAGCAAAAAGTATTTAAATCTTTATTCAAAGCAACGGAATTTGTTTAAAAAAAAAGAATAGCTGTCTTAGGAACCCCAACCGATGGGGTGACTTCGGCCACTAAATATGTTTCCTAAATATCGCCTATAAAATTAACTATATGACTAAAATTAAGACCATTAATATATTTTAAAATCTTTAAATTATTATTTTATTTAATAGGTACTGAGATAAGAAGTTATTGACTCGTAATAACGTTTTTCCACTTTATTTATACATTTTCAAAAGAAAAATACATTTTTTACATTCTTAAATTTTTTTCCTCCAAAAACAAAAAGAATAAAAAATTCTTGAAGAAAACTTCTACTTACTGTCATTCGAACCCTTTTAATTTTTTTTTCAAGCCTTAGAGTCAGTGTTTTGTTTCTACTAATGAATCTCCGAACCCTAACAATTTCTGGAATTTTTTTCAAAGCACTGAACATTTACTTTTTACTGTTCAAATACGTTTGTACTAAAATTTGGATATCACGAATACTCATAAAAAATTAACAGCACTTCCACTAATTTAATCTCTTTTTCACTTAGAAGCACTGTTTGGCCTCTAATTGTCTTCAAATGCTTCCCATCTTGCCGAGTATTACTGAGAGAAGTTAACAAACTGAGGTTTCGTAAACTTGTCTCGAGAATGCACGATTTTCAATTTAGTTCCCAATGACAATTGTACTGTCAATGATGCAAGGAGCAAGACGGATTTGCTGGCGATATGTCAAGACAATCTAATTCCTAAAGGGCAGGAAAAAATAGCTATTTTGTGAAATTTTAGATATTGTACTACAAATTTACAATTTGTGGAGCAGTGCACGCGTGGCCGAAGTCAACCCTTTCTACGGTAACGTCGATGTAATTCGGAAAGTTCGACCACGTTGCGTGAGTTGGAGATCTTCACTGTCGTTGCAGCGCTTGAAGACTTTTGATATATTTTAAGATATCCTTAAGGTATCCTTAATCTTAAAAATGCCTCGTCATCGTTGTATTGCACCAGATAAAGAAACACAGCAAGTTTGTTGTTTGCCAGGCAGCATTAACTCATCCGGGGGCATTCTCTTGCCATCCAGTAGCAAAGTTGACAAATATGAAAAGTATGGGGGGTTTGGTTCATCCCAATGTAAACCTTTATACTTTCATCCTCAAAGAAGAGGAACAATTCGTAAAGCACTGTGAGTCCAATGATGTGCTTGAGTGCATAATTACAGAGTTACTTGAAGTTGATGAAGAGATAACTTTCCCATGCACGGAAGTGAAATCATAGCATATATAATAAAATATTATGTAACTATGAGGATTAGACTGCATGCAAAGTTTATAAATTTGGAGGCTGTTAAAGAAAGTGCATCGAAAAGGAAAATTGCGAAACTGTCTAAAAGTTAATGTTTGGTCGATAAATTTACTTATACCACTCTATCCTTTATGTTTGTATATTGTATAACCTAACTTCACGTTTCAGCCTCCCCAAGATGAAATTCAGTCCACGCCAGTCATTAAAATTTGATACTTTTGGATTTATGTATGTTTCAACAATATTTGACCGTTTACTCATGTCCTGGAGACTATTTCTGGGAACTTCGATTTTTTTCAGGAAATGTATATACGAGGGTGGTCTGAAAAGTTTCCGACCCCACATTTTTCAGACATCTTCAGAAAATTTCAGAAAACATGTCAAGAAATGTTGAAATGCCGGAAACTTTTCAGACCACCCATGTGCATCCTGCGATTCTAGTTTTAAAAGGCCTAGTTGAAAGTAGATGTAACGCTGGTAATTTATTAAGGATCGATTGTTTTCTGTGTATCCAAGCAGAACACTTCGCTGATCTACGAATAATGTTTTCACAGCGACGAAGTTACTTGTGGTGTGCCCTGAAGGCAACCTGCACTTATTCTTCGGATTTACTAATTTGCCTATTTTATTCAATTGTTTTAAGTACTTATTAATGGATAAATCACTAACTCTGAATTCCATCTTTGGTATATACTACTCCCGCAAAAAAAGAGGGAAAAAGTATCATAATCGTGCTGTTTTTTCCATTTACTCCATATGAGAGTATGGTTTCAAAGGGCGAGCTTCAGTGCTGCCATCTCGCGGCTGCGGACATTAAGGGCGTCAGCCGATTGTACAGTCAGCGTAGGGGAGCTTCAGGGGCGTGGTGGTACCTCATAGCTTTCATATCATCATAATCATGATAAAGACAGTAAATGAAAAATAATTCTTTATCAATCCTGAACCAAATGACAAATGAAAAATTTCTTTTTTCAGAATCTAGTTGCAGAAACCTTTTCTGTCCTAACCCTAATGCATTTCATCACATATAAAATAGATGTATATTAAATTTTCCTCAGAAATTTATATTTAGCTTATACACCTGAAGGAAGTATCCCTCGGACATATATTACACTTATTTTCGTTAAATGGCATTAAATATTCTATGTAGTTTCATTCAGTCCGATTCAAGTGTAGCAATTATATATGGGCATTGAACTGTAAAGGATTTTCGAAAATTCTGATGTTCTGAGCTAGGTTGTCAATATCCTTTAATCAAGAAAAACAAAGCAAATAAACACAAATCGCGTGCGGAAGGTTATGTATGTACTTGTTCTAAAACATGGAGATGCTCATACTTTGACTTTTATAACAACTGAATTGTGAAGCACAACGACTTTACTAGTTAAAAATTTCTTAGCATTCCATAAAGACCTCAATTAGTACCTGAGTTTCCTATCATCACAGCCATGATCAAGACTGTCACATGAGTAAATTAAAGATACATTTTCTCTACCAAATGAAAAACAAAAAATATTTCTCTCGTCAGGATTTAGTAGCAGAGATATTTCTCGATTTAATACTAATAAAATAAATTAGAAACATGAGCTGTCATGCTTGAGTTAATATCATATATTGCTTAAATTAGTTTATTATCTGTCAGCGCAACTCAACAACTTTGGTATTCTTCCTGATTTTGTCTTTAGTAGCTCTTTGAGGAATCTAATCAAGTTCAGCTGATGAAATTATGTCGCACTCTTTGTGTCACAGAAAATAATAACGTGTCTAATTTTATCTTTCACTCGCTGACATTTTAAAACTTGGAAGTTGATGGAGTGGCTTTTTCGAGCAGTCTCCATTAGTGGTATTTTTTTTAATGCGTCCTTGGAGTTTTTGAACGTTCTGACTTCTCCATCGCCCGGGATTTACGCGATATAGTCTGCGTAGAGATTTAT
Source organism: Sympetrum striolatum (assembly GCA_947579665.1). Classification (NCBI taxonomy): domain Eukaryota; kingdom Metazoa; phylum Arthropoda; class Insecta; order Odonata; family Libellulidae; genus Sympetrum; species Sympetrum striolatum. The sequence goes on from OX388346.1 coordinate 84,282,546, forward strand.
TTTTCTAAATTAATTATTGCACGAAAACTCTTGCCAAAATTATGCGTAATCAAGATAAGATTTTCGTAGCTTTGCCTAGTCAATGATTTAGTTTTTGGAGCCATAAATGAATAATTATTTATTACTTTTGCAGGAATAAAAAGAGACAAATTCAATAAAGACGTTTTGTACCGTTTTTTTATAGATTATGAGTCTCAATGACATCTAATCTATCAACAAAATCTATGGACAAAATACTCCAAAATTTCATCAAAATGCATACCTTTCATGTTCTATCATCTCGTCCAGCATATGTTATCATTGAATTTTGGTTATGGAAATGTAATTTCGTTCTTTGTTACCAAGCTTAGTGTAAACTACCTAGCTTCTATGACCTCTTTTATCCCTAGATCTGTTAATTTAGATATTGCATTGAGGCATTCAAAATCCTTAGCAAGGGCAGGATAAATTCCCCTAAATAAAATTTGTCGTTCCTCTCAAAGGTGGATTGCAAGTGACGGCTTGTGATTGATTACACAGGTCGATAAGATTTTGATAACATTGACTCCGTTACTTGTTTCTCAATGTATGTTCAGTAGTATTTATGAAATTTGTCCACCACGCAGTGTTTTTAGAATTTTGCTAAAACATTAAATAAATAAAGTAATTTCTTCGTTTACTTTTTATCTTTAAATTTTTAGGTTGGAAACTCTCTAAATGTATATCTAAAATGTTTAGCAGTTCATTAATTCGCCATATTCACACTAAATTGATACTGCTAGGCCCAATTCGAAGAGTAAAAAATAGGCGAGTTGACAAGGTCTCCAGAAAAGTGTGGATTTCGGTGCCCGCAAGCTCACTAAAACGTTCATTTCCTAAAACTTTTTAAACTAACAGGACATTATATACACTGATCTTAAAGCTCTAAAAATAGCCTTCATTTTAGTGTACGATTTTGTTCCGTCGCATTTGTCTTTGTCGATTTTTAAGCTGATTACGGTTCTGTGCTGTTCGCTTCCGAGAGAAATGCTTTAACGTCGAATTCGTCAATGGATTCTGATTTCCAGCTGTAAACGTTTAGTTAATTAAACATTTCGTAAGGTAAGACTCAACACCACACAAACGAAAGAAATTAGGCAGAGAGGTATTCAGGATATGTTATAGCAGACTTCTTGGGTTTTTTAATGCTCATTTATTCCTCTTACAGAAACTGTCCGTAAAATTTCGATAATATTTTCCTTTTTTATATCAATAGTGTCTTCTTACTTCGTATAACAGTTTTGAAATGAGAAAAAATACTCTAACATGATAAAAAACGGTGTAGGCAAACACATGTGGAATTACGGTTGAGAAAAAAGGTAAAAAACATACGTTTTTGTAATTTTTCGAATTCATATTTGTAATCAGCAACCAAAAATTAGCTAAGAATAGCTATTGACATCCATGTTACCGAAAAAAATATATTTTTGAGATATAGACAAATAAGATTGCCGATATTGGACCGTTGTCTAAATTGAATCGAATTCCCCCTCATAATTAGGATTTCAATGAGGCATTCTTCCGTATTATTTATTGTGAAGATAAATTACTTAGATCACTGAGTATTGGAGTTAAAAGAATAAAAAATTATACGTTTCCCTTCAGTCGGCTTCTTTCTTCTTATTATATTTTTCATTTCCTTTGTTTTACGATTTTGTATGTTCATTATATTATACAGTGCCTTCAAACATTTTGTTGCGTTTTTTATTCTTGGATATACCTGGAGTCTTCATGTCCTAGAACAATATCCGTCCTAGAAGAAGAATCATTAAAATGGATTCAATTTTATGACAATATTTGCACAAACGTCGTCTTCACGATTCTCAGTTCTGCCTCTTGATACCATCGGATTCGCATTCCTCTCTTTAGTCTTGGGGAACAGCCTTCTTGGAAGAGCATCTGATTCGTTCTCAAACCACTGTGAACCAATAACTTTAACCACTGTGAGCCAATGACTTAATTTTGAGCCGATTTCTTCTTCAGGAGAACATTTTTAGTAAAACATTTCGTTGGAATCTCCAAGCGTCTTCACTACTTCCCTGTAAGACATTCAGTCTCCTTCCTAGATAGGCAATCAGTGATGCTCGTTTCGAGCCAAAGGAATAAATATAGAAATTGATCGCGCCATTTTAATTTAGTTGTAGTAGATGGATACAGAAATCGAATGTGGTGACTTTCGCTGCAATGGAATGAGAAGATTTATAGTCAGCCGCAGAATCTTAGTTCTGAGGTCAAAAATGTGACTGAAGTGAAGGAATGATGCATGTATGTGTTTCGAATGATCTCTAAGTTGTCTCAATCTTTATTTTCTCTGGCTTTTGGTACAGCAAGTGTTCTTTTCTGTTTTTCGGATTTTGATTATCTTTCAATCGTGGGTCTTGAATATCGATAAAATTTGCCGTTCGATGATAACGTTAATATTTTCTCCCGTGAAAGTTCATGCTCGCTGAAAAAATCTACCAAATTACTATTTCGATAATAAGCTGTTGCCTTTATGAAATACGTGGAAAATCAGCACAAATAGAGTTTAAAAAAGTTAAATATCCCGAAAGTGAAAAACAACTCTGTAAAAATTAATTTCTGCAGTTCTATAAATTTTAGTTCCGTTCCACGTCAAATAAATTTATGAAAATAGCACATCACCAGAAATTTTTAAAATAACTTTTTTCACAGTATCATTTCAGTGTTATCATTCTCAGGTTTGAACTTTTCTAAATTAAATAATCATAACGTTTAAATGTGATATTATTTTAAATTCATCCGAAACTTGGGTAAATTTTTGTAAAAAGAGGGTTGCGTAAGTATATAACTCGTTTAAAGTAATTGTTTACATTTATAAAATTCTAATACTTGGATTTGATGAAACTTCAACTGGCCTACATGAATTCTAAAATTAGTATTTATGAATATTTTGTTTGCGATGATTATTCGTAAATAGTTTAAAGCCAGTCCTAAATATTGATCCCCTTTGAAATTTCAAAAACTATTCAGTTAACAGAAACTCCCATATACTTTACTTAATGGAAGTCTGGGTATCATCTTGAAATTCACATTTTCCCCAACGAACTCTTGTTTTTGATTTCCTTAAACCCCCTCTTCTCTCCCGGAATTCCTCTCCTTTCATCTTCTCCTCGCCTGTTCCTCCATTCCTCCCAATATCTCTATCACTCCACAACTTTCCCATATCATCTCATTCGCTTTTCCGGGCACATCTCCGACCTCTATCGTCCTCTCTCCCCTAATGACAAACCTGTCCCTCTCCTCACGTTTCCTCTGTGTTTTGTTTGCTTCCATCCGAACTGATAATTTCCCCTTCCGAAATGGTCTCCAACTCGGATGGGTCTGATCATTGTACACATCCATTTGCATAATTTACGGTCCACAAATATATTTGTATGTGTATGTATGTATTTTAACTCAAAATGACTCACTAGTACACATGCACTACATGCATATTCGGCCTGTTAACAGCAACAACAACCAGTTTCTATTGAAAACAACAGTCTATATTCTGTGGTGGTCAATTTAGTCCCGGAAAGTTCCATATCATTGCCAACAATTGCTATAATATTACACAAAATACTCTATCTATGCACGGATGAAAAAAATTTTATTTATTAATATTGTATTTTATTTTTTAAAGTGCTTCGACAGCTGATGTATTTTTAAATTACGGACTCTCACCGGTAATTGATCCCGAGATCGCTCTTACGAAAGGGTGTCGCGTTACCAACTTGGCTATCTGAATGTCCTTCTTGTCGTTGTAGACATACAGATGAGAGATTTTAGATATGATATAACTATGTATCTCTAAATTGGACATTTTAACATGTAGTATTTATAAAATTCCTATATTCCGCTATTTGCTGAACTACTTAGTTAGAGAATTGGTTACATAGAAAAACAATAATATGAATGTTCAAGTTAATCCTTTAATTTTGCAAGTTTCCCTTATTGTTGTTTGCGCAATACGATGGATTAAGCTAGGTATATTTTTCCCTTATCTTTCCTTCTCCATGCTAAAATGATTTAAATTAATTAACAGTCTATCAGATTATATTACACTTTTTAATGCTAAACATTTTTAGCTCATCGAAAATTAGGTGATCTATTCCGTAATGATACTCATCTACTTTCATTTCGACCGATATTCATGGAATATTTTCTTAAAGATCAAAATATGTTAAGAAAAACTAACTTATTGGCTTGCTTTCTAAATGATATTCGGTCGAACCCGAATATTTTGAGATCAAAATCCAATCTATTAAGTAGAGGGTTTCAAAATATCTTAATTTGTTAAGTTTTAAATATTAAGTAAATGTTACTTTTAGGAGTGTGTTTCGGTCCTTCTTTAAAGACGCCTATTCTTAGGATCATATGATCCGAGAGCTTCGTTTCCTTTAACCGTCTCTGCAGCAACTCAAGGAGTGTTGTCGTCAGTTCCATTACTGCAAGTCCTCGGACCTCTCCTCCTGCAAATAGTCCTTCTCCGCGTTCGTTCTGAGTGATTTAAGCGTGCCTAGGGTTTGCCTAGCACTTCATAGATCCCGTGTACAGCGAACTTCGTTTCTCGAAATTGGGAACAACACTCTCCGGGTGCAGACCTAATTATTTAGACTTCCCTCGTCCTCTGATCACCCGAAATGGTGACTAAATGTATTATGGGATGTGAACGAGGTTATGGAGTGGAGAAAGGAGGTTAAATAAGCCTTGATATATCGGTTTATTCGAATATCGATTGCATTCGACCTAAGATAGCTCTACGTAATTTGACGAACACTTATTTGGCATACACGGTGTTAGGATGACGCGGAGGCTTGATTGTTGATCCTTTAAATCAACAATTATTTTATAACTTGTCACACATGGATTTGCATTGCCGTATTAACAATGTCGTTAAACCGGAATGTCGGTCAACTAAGTTGTCGTCCGAATGAGCTATAGTTGAGCATAGCGTTCTCTCATGGCAGAGTTCCTAAATTTATTTCATTCTCTAGCATGAAATATTTTAGTTGGTTATCACCCTCCCCTTACTACAACGTAATTAACGAGATAGTGTTGTGACGTAATGAAATGTTTATTTTACGCTATAGGTCACGTTTATCCATCTTCGTAGACCTAAAAATCAGTAGTTAATTAAAGTACCACTTTGACTATCTTATTTTTTCTAGAAACATTGGTTGCCTTTAACATTATTCTTTGTTTGACATTTTGCTTAGATATATGATCTATTTTAAAGGTTTCCCAACGGAAGACTGTTTTTGCTTTTTCTGTTGGTCTTCTTCCAGAACTCTACCGTTGGATTAAAATACCTTATGGACTTAAACCTTCGCGGGTTCCCTCTTGATGATCTGCGGTTATAATGGGACATGTTATACATTGTGTGAAAAAATCAATTATTTGCCTTTCAAATGACATGCATTACTATAATTTTAGGTGAAAAAATGAGATTATTGAGAATTAATAGGATTCTAGAAGAATGGGGTAGGAGAGGGCTGAGTTAGAGCAGCCACTAGCAATTCCATGGAATGCTTGATAAGCTACCCTTACCTTATTTACGGATATAGGTTTCCAAGATAGGTACTCATTCCTGTGATTAAAAGGCGTGTGACGGTCCGGTTGGAATCTCTCAACTTTCCAGCCCGCTGTCTGTAACTTGAATAGTCTTGAACGATAATTTTGATATATTTTTTAGAATGACCATCCAAAAAGAAAAAGCGTGAGCGTTGGTTCATGGAAATTCTTCCTACGGTGCATATCCTTTATTAACTCTTCTCTATAGTTATTTTATAAGACTGTTAATCTCCCGAGTTTAGGTGGAATAGAGGCCATTTTGGCCTAATCTATACATAATTATAATCATTCATATAATTAAACGTCTTTATTCGGATGAGATTGGGGCTAAAATTCTTCCGTCTAACCTATCGTCATAGGATATACAATAATCAATTTAAGGAGAAATATGAGAAAGAAGTATGAGAAAAAATGAAAAGAACTGTGGATCTAATAATAAGAAGAATAATAGTAAAATAATAAATCCATCGTAATGACATGAAACAAAAATGAAATATATATACATATAATCCTATCTTCAAACTAAACTTCTCGACTTCAATCTACTTGTGGCCTTAATCTAGTATTAAAGATAATATTTTTTCATTCTTACCGAGTAGTTGTTGTTCTTTTCTACCGAATCTTCTGAAACAACCGGTGATTTATCACTTAAGGTCGCGGTAATGAAATTTTCCCCTCTCGAGTTATGATTCGCATATCCTCAATCTCTATCTCTTCCCTTTAAAGCGTAATCCATAAAGTAAACCCAGGAAACCAAATATTGCGTGAGAGAGTTTGAGAGGGGAAATGCTGCGCCGTTGGGATCGCAATTACCTCAGAAGGCGGCGGTTGTAATTATCCACGTCGTACTCCTTTAGAATAATACGTAACTTACCCGACAGATTAATGGCTCAGAAAATTATAGTGGGTATGAATTATGGAAGCGTCCACCTCCCTTGTCCACCAACGCAAATCTTAACAAGGGACTACCAAAAACTTGGACCATAACTCGTTTTTCCTCCTGTCCTTCGCGGAGGAAAGCTAATTTTCCGCTCCATTCCCATGTCCTCTTAGTTTAATTTAAATTTCTTCGGTGGCTCCCTGTTAATGCTTCGGCGGTCCTTCTTCAGTCGCTTCCCCATGAACAAGTTCTCGAAATTTCGTGCGTGTAGCTTTGAGGGGTTCGAAATCGCTTTCTTCTTTAAGTTCATGTGCTGATATAAGATGCATTCGCTACGCTAAGTTCTGATCGGATCTCAATGGTAGACCTTTTGTTCTTTACGGTATTGATATTGAAGACTGGCCATCTCTTTGCTGGAAAACTATCGTCTGGCACTTAAGTTTTTTTAGGTGTGACTTATTATGATGACCTTGGTTTTCTCCCAACTGTCATTGTTTCTGCCTTTTCCGACAATAAGACACTACCGTCGTATCTTATATGGAGGTACGTAATAGTGAGACGAAGTGTATATCTGTTAAATCATTAAATATAAAAATAATTTTAATTACCGCAAGGGCTACTAAAGAAATACAAGGTGCGTCTATTTTAGTTTATTTTCCGGTATAACGCATGACTTAGTTATAGCTGCATATCTTACACTATTATTCATAGTAAGTATTATTATACCGTAAATATACTGGTAATCTATGGTATTATCATTTCCTTGTACATTTCAATGACGTTCATTGTGTTTGGTAGATATAGATTGTTAATGTCAGTTTATGGAATATTAATTATTCGTGTAGATATTTTTACTGAAAGTATAATACATATCTGCTGTAATGATAAGTTGAATATAATGGAAGATTGATGTAGCGAGTGTGGTGTTCAGGAGTGGTGCCAATCTGGACGGATTGTCTGGAGTTCTCATCTTAGCTCAGAAATTAAAGGTAGCTTAATCGGCGAGAGCAACCGCCCGGCAAGTGGGAGATCCGTTTTCTTCCACATGGCATCCTCAAAAAGTTTGATATGTTTCATGATAATTTTAGTATACATCTAGGAGCCTCATACTCAGTGCTACGTATTAAAAATACAGTTGAGTTGACGGCATAGGTTTGTCTATAAGATTGTGCCATTTGTCTAGACAAATAACAAATTTTGACGTCGATTTTGTTGAAATTCTGGTCGAATGAAAACAATTCAACAATGAAGAATGCGGCATTTTAGTCATAGAACTACCCTCGACCCTAAGTCAGTAGTATTCAGGCATATGTAGGTGAAAGAATGGCTAGACTTTATGAGTTAAATCTCGTAATATTTTTTATTTCATCGTTCAATCACGCCCCTACATTATCTTGAACCTTTGTCAGCTTTTATTGAATAGAGAGAGACTTTTGTACGGGCGCCATTTCAATTTCCTCCTCGGGAAAGTACAAAGCCTTTTTGTTTATATCGTTCTTCTTATTACTCCTTTAAAGGCCTCGATTTATGGGCCCTACAAGATGTAAGGAGACTGGCTTTTTGGAACCGTCTCTCTCTTAAACTCAGCCGCCGTAATTAATATCGCCATCTCGGAAACTCCGTGCTGTCCTCTTGCGTCAAACTTTGTAATTTACCTCCTATCCGCACGACTCTTTGTTCCACCGCATTGCTTCAACTCCTTGTTGATTTTCAGACCCGAAACAAGGAAATATATTCTCGCTTGCGTGAACGGGTAATCGATGGCCCGCGAGATTTATTTTATAGTTTTCGGAAAGCTTCGGGGCGCAGTTCTGCTTCCAAGAAGTGGTTTAATTCTACTCCCCCGACAGCTTTGTTTTTTATCCAGTTTTTTGTCTTCGTTCTTATTTGTAGATTTATGCAAGGTTAGACTTTGACAGTTGGAGACTGAGTTTAGAACATATATCCTTGGGATGACCATGCTAACTTTCTTTGGTCTTTGGGGAGTTATACAAAGATGAGATTGATGTTGTGTATGGATTTATTAGATGCATATGAAACCAGTTTTGTTTTTCTGGTTTTAGATTGTTTTATTTTTGGGTGATATCTTTGTTATCAGGAAGAATATGTAAAAGTGCTGTTTTGAGGTTTAACTTTGCGGGATTCAGCCATTTCCTAAGTAATGTATAATTTGTTTCCGTAAATGATGTCAGTTATAACTATCTTAAAATCAACTCTGTTATTGATTAGAATAAATCGTCTTTATTCGGGCGAGACTGAGACTAAAAGTCTCTTCTTTCATCTTAAATTAAAGAGATAGTATGAGAAAAATTTGAAGAATTGTGGATGTCAAAATCTTAAGAAATTCCTATCGAAAAAAATTTCAACTGCAGGAATACACCCACAAAGAAGGGGAGTGTGAAAAACCTGTGCAAATCTACCAATAGTAATAACTGAAAGATGAGACAGAAACGTGACAAAATATGTAATTGCACTATCAAAAAGTAGATGTATGAGATACGACAATAAGAATAATTAGTTAAAATTTTAATAAATGGTATCAATATACATAATGACAGCATGGATGTATGGATTTGTGTAAGTAAGTGGTCATCATTGATTATGGCAGAGCTAGATACTGTTTCCTTTATTAAATTACATCAAATCTTTGGCTAATTTAGATCTGCACGACGAGATCTCAAGGGAAGGATGTTTTACAGGGGATAAGGAAGTGACTTAGCACGTATTTCAGCGAGACTCAAAAACCCAAGGATAGACAAAAGCGAAGAGTTGCGACGTGAGTGGGATTCAAACCCAGCTCCTTTACGGGCAGGTATTCTTAGGACTTTGGCGTTATGGGCATGGTAATTTCGAAACCTGTCCGGAAAGTGGGACACCTGTGTTCGAGTCTTGTCAAGTCGATATTTTTCGCTTCGGCATTTCCTTGGGGGAATGATTCAGATACTGCTCTCTAGACCATATAATGCTTATATTATTTTATGTGATCGATCATTGAAATATTTTATTATTCAATTAATTAAAAATCAGCTATGTTCTCTTGCTCTTTTAATCTTTTTCCATATTCTGATTTACGCGATAAACCATATCGTAGCGCATCCAATGACTTAGGTTTCACAGTTACTTGTTTATAATATTTTCTTTAAATTCAAAAAAGTCGCGATACTCCAAAATTAGCATGGGTGACTACTAGGGTACAGCTTTTTGCCACTTTTTGTGATCCAAATGTAATACCTGGAAAAAGTGGCCCAACTACAAATGCATTACTAATATCATTTTTTTTCGAAATCAAAAAATATCTTCTGTGAGAATTTTTACCTCGAAGTTTCGAAATTTCGACAAAAAAATCAAAATTTTCATAATTTCTTTTTCGGTTAAAACGGCCATATTTCTACGTAAAATATGTCACTTGCAAAGAAAACTGAATAGAAAATGAGGCTTATTCAGTACAATTAAGCTGTTTTGTAGTATCTTCCGTCCTCATCAATTCCTTCACATGGTTGTTCGTAGCGGTAGCTAATCATTGCTGTTTTGCACCTATTTATTGCATTTAATATCTTATTTGTTGTATAAATATTGTTACTACAGTAGAACCCCGGTAATCCGGACACTCGCTAATCCGGAACCCTCGGTAATCCGGACGGTCCATTGGGAGTTATGCAAACCCGCAACTTCTTCTAGTGAACATATAAACACGCATATTAGTAGCAAGAAACGAGAGGTAGACAGACTACGCACTTGATTTAAAAATAAGAACGGTCGCGCAAAAGAAAATAACTGACTTTTTCGCTCGCTGATTATATTCATTCGCTTTCTATGTTGTAATACCTTATGCAATATATACATGCATTATCTATTAAAATAATTTTTGAGAAAAAATGTTTTTTACGTTATTTTTTTAAAACCTCGCTAATCCGGAAACCCCGCTAATCCGGAAACCCCGCTAATCCGGACGCCTATGTGCCTGAATTCGTCCGGATTACCGGGGTTCTACTGTATATATTTTAGTACACAATCACGAATTTAAAGGTGAAAAAATTGATTTTCATAGTGGGAAGGCAGGAATGGACACCAATACCAGTTGGTAGGATGATATCCTTCGAGTATTCGAGGAATTGACTAGAAAACCTATAAAATGGGCTATTTGAATTTAACTTTATAAAGTGACTACGTCGGAAGAAAGGTAGTGTCTACATGAATGCGTAGAGTATAGAAACAGGTAAAGTCTACCTGAATTCTCTCAACTAGTACTTGTGGAATGAATTATTCTTAAATGTAATGGTAGTAGAAGGTAGTCTTCGTACCATTAATTTTATAAATTATTAGAGCTGTGAATATGATTTTAGTATATTGATTTAAATAAAGGTATTTGCCGGTTCTTGTGGAAGCGGTAATTTTTTGTAATTTTTCCGCAATAGTTCCGCCAAATGAAATGTTTCACCAATGGAATAATGTTTTAAAGAGCGTCATCTGGCCAATTAAATACAGCTTTCAGATAAAACGGATTAATAATTATTTATAGAACTCTCACTTTTGAGCCTGGGAGTGACATAACAATAGATGTAGTTAAATTTTAAGTTACGACAAATCAATTTCGTAAATTTCCCATGTATTGCAAGCAATAATTCGCAAGCTTGCTCTTTAACATACTCTACTGCAAGAAGCTCAGTTTGAGTGTCATTTATGAAGCGTTCCTTCATCTAAGTATATATTTCCACCGCAACCAAGTGTGAAATCGATTCAGCGACCCTTATCAAACGAACCGCAGAGAGCATAACCGATTAATTTTGCAGTTTAATTAGATGAAGAGGCTTTTGGGTTCCCTGTTTGAATAACTCGATTGGGTGTCATTGGAGCGTTTCGTCAGCCCAACATAGAATAACCATGATGATGCAATTTCAGATGCCCTCACACTAATATGCTAAACAACATCGCTGAAGCACAATTGATTTAGCTTATGCGAGCAGGGTTGCTCCCGGTTGAATGCTATCTATCGGTTTCAGAGAGAGCCAACGTTGTACTTGATGCACTGTGGTACCTTTTAAACTCGTGCAACGTACCCTAGTTCTCAATTTACCTAAAATAATCTATTAATGTTTGATATTTCAAGTCTTTTACTTTTTCCAAACTGAATTTTTTTATAATTATACACATTTTCCGGGAAAATGTTTGTAGGTGTAATTATATTTATTGTAATAATTTTATTTTATTCTCAAGGTGAGGTCTGGCCAGGACGTAAGACGTAGTTTTACGAAGATTTTACTGGGTTAAATCTAAATTATATATGCTAAAATGTAATCGATACATCATAACTTTTAAACACAATATCGAGGAATGGGAAGGACATACTAAAAAATCAATAATGACCTGTTTTTTTCTTCTGTGCTATTTTAGAATTTAAAAATATTCATATTATTAATACGTCGAGGCTCTTCAGTTGCTATATATATATGAGCGCAAAAGTCCACTTGAAGCCTAAACTTAAAGTTTATGAATTTTGGTGAAATATTCGCTTCACTAGAGGTGGTTGGATATTGGTGGTTTTAAAGAACTTCATTCTCAATGTGCTTTCAAATACATGCTCCTAATGTTTGTGCTTATGACATGAATGAACGTAAAATAACTGTTGGTTCTTCATATCAAGACTACCTTCAAATTAGGCTTTCTCAGCTTAAAGTAGATGTCAACTTTACGACTCTCTTCCGCTTTTGGCCACAAATCGCTCGCTTTGAAATGTAGAATGAACTGAGTCATCTTTAATGTTAGTCGCTCTTACATATTCAAACCATTTGGCATAATCAGCTCACCTTCCATTAAAATCAATGATAAACACGCGCTCTTCTGGGAATCACTTAGAAATTAAAGTAGCTTAGAAGTGTCGATTTCCTGATCTCTTACCGCCATAGATGAATAGATAATGAATAATTTAAAAGAGTAAATAGATTAAAAGCATTACCTTTATTCGGTTCGCCTTACAGCTAATGGAAGTGTTTGTTAGTACTTTTTAAAGTAAAGTTTGATGGCGACGTTGCAATTCACCCATGTAGTACACACAATGTAAGGATAAGTTGCTAATTTTAGTGCTACCGGAATAAACCTTTTATTGGTGTTTTATACTAGGATATAAGAGATTTTTAAATAGTTTTGCTAAGGAAGACTCTTTCAGGTAACCGAAATAACTTTATCGTCCAGTATATGCATGATATTTTCTTTTGTGCTATACGGGAATATACCAATAAAGCGTCGTTGTAAAATTTATAAATAAACGTTATAAAAATGACAATTTATCCTAAAATTACTTAATAGTCCGAATGGCGATTATTGTAATTTTATTTCACCTATAATATTTAATATTTAGAATCCCACATAAGTCCGCTCAATATAGTTTCCTGAATGTCTCGTCTGTGATATGATCTTCTCTTTTATATTTACCCTTAATTGTAGTCATTTTACTCGAATTCGGTAAAACTTATAGGAGCAAATAGGGAGTGCTAAGCCTCTTATGAATGAAATTCACGACTTTTATACAGGTAACATCCAACATTTATAAATTGAATACTTAAATATCTATTACAGGTGGTGCCTGAGAATTAGCCTTATATTCGAGGGTGGATTTTTGTATCTATCGGATTTAAAATAAATATTAAAAATAAAACATCGCTTGTTTCTACATTGTTCTGCATGTTGAAATCTACTACTCAAATGTGTAAGAGTGTAGTAAACAGAGGAATAGTTTATCATCAACCCATACCGCGTCCTATTCTGAAAATGTGGAATTGACCTTGGTCGGAATCGCACTTAAGAATGAATAACAAATTGTCTATGTGCGTGAGACTTCGGGATAGCCAAGTAGCTTGTGAGTTCGCCTTTTTTTTAAGTGGTCCATGGTTCTATCCCTGGAGAGAGCTTTCGAAGAATATTCAATAATACTGCTACTACCTGCTATCTGTGTATTCTTGTCTTTAAACAAGTAAATCTAGATCGACATTTTTAAGATTACAATCATAATCATAAAAATGCGGATGATTATAATTCGTTGCGTTTGATTAGATTGTACATTTACTTTTAAACCCTGCAATCCGCCAGTGGCGCGTGGCAGAGGGTGTAAACCATCGAAATCCTTACCTAACCTGGAGAGCTATTAGCTTCTCTAATACGCGGGAAAAACCTCTAACAGTAACCTCTACTTGTCTTTGGCCCTAAAACCAACCGACATTTATGTCGTAAAAGTTCACAAAAAATAATGAAAACGATAATAAGATGTAAGGGAAAATTTACCAAACATAATGTTAACGAAAGAAAAGCCCGCGTTTTTTTTAAAAAAAAGCTATCAAAGAATATGGGGTAGATAAATACCAAAGAAAATACAGCGGTTAATAGAGAAACACTAGAAATCTTTATGCAGCTGAATATGGCTAGTAGTAACTAACACAATTGATAAATTGCGATGTTTAAATTTTTTGTCACATTTTGGTTTGAGGTTCAGAATACGTACACTAAGGTTTACTCGATGATGTTATTGAATAGGTAGTCATGAAAGAGCGGGCTTAATGAATCGCCCTTCATCGAAGCTGTCCTCTTAAATATCCTTTCTTTTCTCCCTAAGTCCCTCTCCGCCTGTCTGCCGCCCGTTTGCGTCTACGGACCCTTGCGGAACACTTTCGCCATTCCCTTAAGCCGCCTTTCAGACAACCCCATCCACCCGCTCTTTTTTTCTTAAAGACCACGTCCCTCAAATTCCTCCTGTTTCCTTTTAAACTTTCCCTGCCAATCTGCGGAGGCGATCAGTGGCTGTATTTCTAATATGTGGGCTCAGTCATTACGAGCGATGCCTCTGAGTGGAAAACGCCCTCTAGTGAACGCTCTCCTTTATTTCCGTTCTGTGTTCGTGTACGCCTCGATACCTAATCTCGCTTTCATGTGTATAGCCATATCGCCGGTCTCGGTGGCGCAGGGAGTAGATGCTTGCCTAGCAACGCCGAGGTTCCAGGATCGAGTCCTGCCTAGGATATGGTTATGGTGTTATTACTTGAAGGTTTAGTTGTAAGTTTGGTATCATTAAACGTTTATTCATCTAATGAAGACGTGAATATCAATATTATACATAAAGACCTCTTGCTTTTATCACTATATTTTGAAAAATAACAAATTTTAAAACACATTTTTGGTATCTACCGCTAAATCGGTAATTGTGTTAGCGAAAATTGATGTTACTGACTAATACTACTGACTAATGGAAATTACGTTCGGTTTTCTCATTTGATTTGTATATAATTCTATTAGCACTTATCGCTTATTTATACTGCTGTCTAGCGGAAGACTATTGAAATGTGCGAATGATTGAGATACGATGATTTACTTAAACTTTTTCAGAATTTTATGCGACTACTATTTCTGTAATTATAAATTGCAAATTTTGAAACGCCTTTAGTAAAGATTTTTTTAGTTTATTACTTTATTACTGTTGTCGGTGCTCTAAAAAATAGCTACCCTTTCCAGTCTACCATATCTTTCAGTTAAAAAACTCGGATACAAATATAATTCCATCTATGTAATGCTGCTGCCTTTTACTTAAAAATTTGCACCATCAGCTTTTAATTCAACTAACACATTCTGTTTAAATTCTACATACTAAAAGATAGTCATCATGCAAGAGCCCAGGGTGATAATATAAATTGGTTTTAGTATTTCTCCCTTTAAATTGCAGAATATCATCGTAGATGTGGAAAAAGTTTAATGTTTGAATTAAATTGGAATAAAATTCACATGTCTTAAAAGTTGCTTGCCGTTCATCGTTAATCAATTTCAATCAAAATTTAAAAGACTTTTAAAATTAAATTTAAATCGTTTAGAATCAAACGAAATCGTGAAGCTGAAAATTGAGACAAAATTAATTAAACACTCATACAACAATTTTTTCGCGAATAATTTATGCTGTTTAAATTGACCGTGTTTATTAGTTACTGAAAGTGTTGGATCAACTAGTTTTCCATTTTACTTTGGGCATGTCGTTTTTGTTTGTTCGACTAATATAAATTTTTAGGATAACAAATGTGATTTGGATGGGACAGTACGATACTCATGTCACATTATTAGCGCCGTTAAGTTAAAAGTGAAAACTTTCCGATGCTAAATCATAAGCGTTTCTAAACGTGTCACATTTCCAGATATCATTTCATAACGAGAGTACCCCATTATCCACAAAAAATTGGCGGGGTGGAACTTAAAAATAAAATCCACCGTCATCTGTTTAAGCGACAATGGAAGAGCCGTGATCGGCAGCAACAGGTTGCAAACCCCAAGCCCTCGAAACCAATATTCTGAAAAAGTATTCAGAAACAGACGGCAGTCGTGACTCGTCCATTAATTCTTGCAGCACTTCACCTGTATTTATCATAATCGTGCCTCGTAGCTCACGGCGCGAGCATTAGGGTTTTAAGCGATAAAAAGGAGCGCACCTTTTAGCGACTTTTTTCTCCGAGGCCTTATTTTTAGCCTCTCAAGAGGACGGATACGTATTTAGCGACGACTGAATCTTTCCCCTGCTATTTGGAAGGACTTTCGGCCCACGGACCGCCGGAGTAATTGCGCGTTTTTGTCGATGTGGGAAGATGGAGCTTCCTCGCTTTGGCTATCGGCAAGCAATCGCTGGGGCCAAAAGCGTTTCCCGCCAATTCGCTGCGCTTTTAACTCAACTTTTGTTTTCCTTTTTAATTCCTGGGACGCACACGGGGAGGAGCTGCGTTACATTTTTTTTCGTTTCCCCAAAGTCTTTTGCGCGTTTGGTCGGAGCGTGTCTTTCTCTGGCAAGACGCCTTATGTTTATTGCCGCTTGTTTTCTCTTTTTCCTAAGATTGATAGCCGCCTTTTCCGAGATATAATTGATATTTTAAACAAAGGTTCGCGAAATAGTGGGATTTGTAATTTGCTAGGGGAGGAAACTATGTTTTCATTGTTCTGCGGAGATTTAACAGCTGGAATTTCGGTTCCGGAGACATGAATGGAGTTGAGAGGATATAAATATCGGTGGAGGAGAGGAATAATTAATGACGGAGTCGTGATAGCCAAATTTTGCCTCTCCGCACAATGTTTTCTCAGTTTTCTCCTCGCTAATTTGCATCCAGCGTTGCCGCGATAAGGTTTTTTCGTCGGATTTGGATCTCTTTGTCGTTTTAGCGTGAGTGGGGAGCGTGGGGGCACAACTTTGATGTCTCAAAGGAAAGTGTTCTAGACCCTCTTCGGTATTCCACGCGATGTGACTCATTAACCATTGTGCCTCAGAATCCTTTGTGGCTCCTAATTTATGTTACCTTTTACTTTGGTGGAGTTTATTTAAGCCAAAAATATTGTATAGATAAGCAAATATTTATATGCTCTCATTCCGTCTAAGACAAACATGCCACTCAAGTTATTCAGCACTCACTACAATGAAGTTGTAATCGCAGGAGGAAAAATTTTAATTTACATCACATAAGGTGCTTCAGATTATACTATTTTCTTTATTTAATTTGGCAAGGTTATTTTGTAATTTTCCACGAAGGAATCAGTTCAGCTTTTATTTTCTTTATATCAATAATCAGTTACTCTTCAATTTATGTTACCTTCAATGCTTGTTTTTTTTTCATAAAAAAACTCTTCGGCACACCTATAAAGCGATATATTGAAAATCAGGTTTGACTGCATGTTTTAGTTCTATGATCATTTTACGCCTACTTTTTAACCAATTGAAACATACGACTCAAAAATAGCAAAGTTGTGGTCCTAAGAAGAAAGTTCAATTGGCTTCACAAAAATATTGTATCGGAAATACTATAATTAACAATAAGTAATATTGCAAATTGATGAAAGTCGAGTGAAGTTTCAGCCTCAGAGAAGGAGGTGCGAAGATAAAGAACCCTAGATTCCTATTCGAGTTCAATATTATCAGTCAGTTTTTTATATTTAGAAAATATATTCTCAACCAAAACAAACCAATCAAAATCCCAAATAGCAATTCTTGAATGCAGAATTGTGCAGTTAGTGTTATCCTCTTAGTTGAGTGAACTTTTGAACTATCAAAAGTTGAGCGAACTTTCGCAAACACAGACCAACGCGAAACATTCGCAGGAGCAGTAGTGCGTGGGTATTGTCTGTACCCTTTTGATTTATTAAACGCTTGCGGTTTAATTTTAGTAAATGGCGATGGACATATCATCAGACGAAGAGGATCTCTTCTTATTTGCACTGGCTGAAGACGATGACCGAGAAAGGTCATCGTAGCAGATTCGTTGTATAGAAACAAAGTAACTTCTTCAGAAACCTTGAAAATCTATTACATCAAATAAATACTTTGTCTCGAAACTTAGTCCTCGCTGAAAGACAAATCAGCAGACACGGAATCCCTTCTTCACAAAGCTTGTGAGAAATTCGTTAAAGGTTAAAATGTACTATTTTTTCTTCTACAAACGCCAGCCTTCATTCAAACTGATCGAAAACCATAAAAAAATTATATGTGATTGTGTCAGAGAATATTTTATTTTCCGTGTGACTCACAAAATTATCTAGGATATTATTATTAGGAATGATGTGAAATAATCACAAGATGATCCATATTCGGCTCCAATTTTATTCCATATCTTGACTTTTTTACTGCTTGTTTTTATAATAAGGATTCTCTAGGCTAAAGACCGTAAAGTACTACTTAAATACATATATGGGCTACCTCGTGTCGACATTTCTCAAAGTTTTCAGATTCCAGACCAGAGTCGCGGGATTTCGTGCATGCAGCGAACCGAGAAAAATTCGCTGCAGTCCCGCGTTCCGCCGTTCGCACCGGTGTGCGCGCTACGGTTTCCCGCCACGAAAACAAAATCCCGCGCGAATTTCGCTCCCGCGTCCCGCTTCGCGTTTCGCGCCGGTGTGAGCAGGCCTTAAAATACGAACAATGAACAATGAATTAAGAAAATATAGTAGAGGTTTTTAACGCATTCAATTTATCTTGTAACTGCGTGAATATAGCGCCATAGCTTAGCCGAGTAAGAACTTAACGCAAGACTTGAGTATAGGAAAGTAAGGGTAAATTTCAAGGTTAGACCTCTTTTTTTTGGGCGGCAAATCTGTGGTAAATTACTAATTAATAATAATTGTGTAACGTGAAATAATTGGCATCTCAAAATTACTCAATGCAAATGAGGAGTCATTTCAATTTCACAATTATTTGCGAGTTTATCGACCAAAATATGTAAGAGATTGCATGTCATATATTCTTCATTTGGGGCCGTGCACAAAGTAGGTAACGCAATTTGTGGGGGGGGGGTCCGGCCAGGTGTTACGTGGTGGGGTCGAAAATTGGAGAATTTTGCGGTACGTAATTTGTGTACAACCCCTTTTGAAGGCTTTTGACCAACATTACGTGGTTCATTGCGGTTCATAATGCAACATAATAACTGCAGCTTGGAGTATTATCGTTGATCCCTGCCAGGATTTATGACTCTCTAAATAAAATTTATACATTCGAAAATAGGGAGTTAAACCTGCTTTGCTGGCTTTTTGGATTGCTCATAACACTGGTGAGCAACATTGATGTCCTGACGGAAGCTCAAATAAATCGCAAATCCCGTTCCTGTTTTCACTTCAATTCAAAATAGACACACTCGACTCACGTATGAAATTATTTTCGGCTTATTTTTCCAAAACCCAACTTTTGTTTCCGTCTCTGGCTTTCATCATATTATCAATCCGAGAGCAGAGGGTAAAGTGGAAATTAATTTGGCCACGGAAATGCGTTTTCCATTCAATTGTTTTCATCGAAAAATGATGCAGCCGCCCGTAATCCGTCTCCAAATTCCAGCGGAATTTAATCACCATTCTGGCTAAAAAACGTCATGGCTTGGCTGGCCTACTTCCAAATTACGTATTATTCGGCGATTATAATAAAAATAGGAGCTCGTGGCCAGGAATATCGGAATAAATGGAGATTGGTTTTCTGTATGAAAACCTCAGACCAAAATGTGCTTCGGAATAAATTTATTGGGTAGATTCCCGGTTGGATTCCCCGGAATATTTATGAGGATATTCTTTCCCCTCGACGAATACTTATTATTTTTAAATGTCGCATTTTTTCGGGATTTCTTGAGCAGAACGTATTCGCGGCCACGCATCGGATTGATTCCCATTGGGTTCTCTTTCCATTTCTCGGAAGAATTCCAAATCTCCGGCTTTATCGGTTGTGATCAATACCGCTATTCGATCAAGGCAGAAATTGGTGGTGAGGATGGAAGAGACAGAATGGCTGTCTGGCGTGTTGATAGAGCATGCATTCGGATCTTCTCTCAGTTGCCCGTGTGCAGTGAAAGTACTGTGGGATAACTTTGTAACGTCCTATGAAGGAGATGGAAAATTCTGTGTGTAAATACCCTCATCATTGAGTAACTAATTTTAGCCTACCCTAATGCTCATCGGTAGTTAAAGAAATAGTTTATTTTTCTCTTATTCGACCTAATCTCGAATACTGCTGTGCGATTTCGGATTCACATGAAGTAGGTTTAATCTCAGATTTATAGATGGTCCAGCTCGTTCCGTCAGAGGAGATTTCAGGTTTGACAGCTGGCCTATGATAGAATCCTTCAGATGGAATTCGCTTCCGGTGAGAAAGTCTGATTACCAACGGAAGCTTTGCTGAAAATTCATCGGTTCAGAACTTTTAGACGAGGTAAATGAAATTTTAGTTCCAGTAAAGGACAAACGCGATCTCCAAAAAGTATCGGCAAAACCTCAGAAGAAATTATTTGCAAAAATTGACAATTACTTTTAGTCGATCTTTCCCCAGGCTTTTAGAGAGGCAAATAGGGTAGATTAGGTGATAATGATGGTGTTATTACATCCCCAGCCATACACCACTAGCGGCTCGCGAGATTTATATCTAAATCTAAAAGATTAAGGTTCGTAATGAATACTTAGGAATAAGGTTTCGATTTATATCCATAGAAATTTCATTGGCAAAGAGAAAGAAACTGCGATTTCATTCCAAATTTAGCCCAACATTTTCAGGACATGCTAATTAATCACCTATAAATTATATTTTCTGCATCTAGAGTAGGAATTCACTTTGCGATATCATAATACTATCATCACTCATATAGGCTTGTACTGTATTGTATGTACTCACGTGCGCATTTTGTTGCTGTATGGAGTAAATGTTTATAGTTTAAAAGTAAATATTTGTTGTCTAACTTATGTATTTATCCAATCAACACAAGCGTTAGTCAAGTGAATTTTGTTCCCTTCAAAGAAATGTGCAATAGAAATACTACACATATTAAAACATCTCCCAACATAGCTATCCTTCTCCATCAAAAAGCTTCTTTGCGTTCATTTTGTACACCCTCTGGCAGTAGGTATCTCGTTTTTAATTTGAAAAATTGTAATTCGTTTGATAAAGAAACCGTATGAAAAACTCGACTTTTATTGGCTGGGGACTCAAAATCAAATCGAAGAAATAAAAAATCTTTGGATCATTTCTAGTGTACCGTTCAGTGCCGACGGCTTACCTTTAATTAGAGGCAGTGAGTGAACAATTCTTTACCGAAAGGCCCTCAATTAAAATACAGCTGCGCAACGAGCATCGAATTGCTTTTGAGACGACTCTGGAGTAAAGGCACACCATAAACGAAATCGCCATCCGACTTTTGCAAAAATTTGCAGTTGATTAATGCTCGAGATCAATTGATGTCTATTTGATATTTCATCGTTTAGATCGGTCCTGTTCCTGAGTCTTCTCCCCGTGAAATTTTCTCTTTATTTTCAGCTTCTTTTTCTGCGCTCGATAAATTTGTCACGCACGTAGAAAACAGGGCTTTGCATTTCTCACCTCTTTCTGTTGTCTCTCCTAGAGCGTGACTGTCTGTGATCTTTTTAGTGCCGTGACTGCAAGCATCCGTTAGTTACTTCTTCTTGGTGTAACTCTGCATTAAACATGCTACAGTTGAGTAGAATTTGTTTTTTCTGAACCACTGCCTTTAATTTATCAGCTTGAAAATTTGTTGACGCTGTTGGTTGTTAATTTTTCCCTTTCACTATTCAGTTAATGCTTTCAATGGTATTGCGTCCAAATCAAATGAGTGATGCTTACAGTTTCGTTTAGTATTCGCAATCAAAGATTTTTCTTTGATTTTCAGCGAGTTCGCTGCGTTATTTCCTCGTGACGCGGGCTTTCCTCTATCAAGCAATTTTTTAGATTATTTTCTTGCATAATTTACCTTGTATTTTCTTTTATATATCTTTTGCTGCATTAACGTAAGAATCATCCGAGTGTGATCATCCCATTTTAACCTTTCCTTTATTGATGTTAGTATTAAACCAAAACCCATATCCTTCTTTGCTGCAAGCAGTATCTCATTCTTATGGTGTTATTTTAGCTCGTGGTGGTCCTTTGCAGAAATATTTAGAACATGAGGGAAAAAAGCAAAGTTTATAACAGTATTGCCTCTATAGCAATTTTTCCATCTCACTCAATTTCTCAAAAAACTATCAGTGATAGCCAACTTTAATGTTATTGCTACAAGTTTACAAAAATACAATAATACAAGTTAATAAAAATACTAATATATAATACTTATAAATAATACTTTGCATGCTTATCTTCAAGTGATAATCTTAGTTAACTTATTCTTTCTAATTAACTTTCGGTATTTTTTCGTGGACATTCTAATGAAATTATTTTAAATAATAATAGAGACATTCTGCTATTCTCTATGTTAAGCTTACAAGTTTGGTTGAGTTTAGTTTGCACGATACCATGATTGGAGATTAGATGCTACTTTTATAGAGATTTAGCGTTTTCTGTAGTTGGGAATAATCGCGTTCCGGAATATTTTCAATATAAAAATGTATTTCATTTCGAGAACAAATCGAATAGCTGAAGTATAACCAAATAAAAGGAAATTTATGAGGATAGCTTGTTGGAAAACACGCTATTCTCATGTCTTGCCTCAAAGTTTCCGTAAACCATTTATAAGACCGATCGAACCCGCATATGTAATGAATATCAATACACTCTCAAGGACTGGAACATGAACGTGCTGGAATTTCCCGAACTGAGTCGCTTTTCCCACGGTCACCTGTACGTGATTCGTTTCCTAGTTTCGTAATTTAACAATGCCGGCGTTTAGAACATTGAAGTACGTCGTAAAAGAATAGAAAAGGATATAATGATAATATCAAATAGAGTATTGAAACAGGCTCGGCAACCGGAAGAGAGGGAGAAAGTTGTGCAAAGATCACTGAAAAAGATGGTGTACCGAAACCCATTCAGACCAGGAAAAAATAATGGCTCACTTTCGTAATGATTGTAAGGATATGAGAAGTAGTGCCAGATGCTGCTGCTGAATAAATTGCGCTAATTTATTTACCTGGTAGTCTTAAGTGATAGTTCCTCACCATTTTCTTCGTAACTGTTGAGTTTTTAATCAAGTTCTAATATTGATATTTCTCTCTTCACCTTCAGCTTCTTTTAACACTCAATATATGCGTTCTTGAGAATTTTATGATTGTAGAAGTACGGAAGTCAATGATTTGCTCTAATGACGGTTACCATTTTTATATAACGTAGGGTACTTACTATTTTCTGCTGTATTAAGATATTGCGCGTTCAACGAGAATGTGATCGTAGAGCTGATTTACCCTTATGGAGTTCAGTAAGCGAGCTCAAGATAAAATCAACTTTGGAATAATACCTCAGTAAGTTTCACCCGACTAGTTTCGAAAAATCAGCGTCATCTTCGTGTGAGGAAGCCTCCAAAAACACAATTATGTAAACCAGTTTCAACCTTATATTTAACCAGATTCCCTCCTACTCTATCTTATGGTTTAAATAAGTGCGTTTCTGGAGACTTCTTCGAATGAAGATGACACTGATTTTTCGAAACTAGTCGGGTGAAACTTATTGCGGTATTATTCCAAAGTTACTACTAAATACTAGTCGTGTGAATTTTAATAATGATCTAGCGTGCTAGCGCGTTAACGCTCCAACCTCACGGCCCCGGGTTCGAATCCCGGCTAATCGGAATTTTCCTGTTAGGGGATGATTGTCTGTGTATATAGTGTGTATGTTGTGTTTACTAATAAAGGGAAATGCATAAAGAATATTACAATAAAAAAGGGGTTACTTGGAAAAATGGCCTTCAAATGCTAAAAATCGCTCATGAAAAAAGACGGAATTATTATTATTATTATTATTTGCAAATTTAAGATTTAAAAAGGACCTAGCTTTTTAGAAAAGTTGGTTCCCGATCAAAAACATAAGTCTTAAAGAAGTCTTAAAATAAGATCGATTATATATATTTTGATTGATTATTTTCTCGTTGTCATTGCACCATTCTGGTAATAATATTTCAATTAAGTGACCAGTGGAAGTGTTTTTAAGAGTGCTTTGACAGCTAAGGTCATTGCAACCCCTTCCTGATGGCCTCGCCGAAAATTTTACCAAGGACCCGCTGCTCATTTGACTGTCCAGGAGCCCAATTAGTAGCTAACCTTATAGGTTTTATAAATTAGTTTAAAGTGACCAAAATTTGACAGTGCTCAAAAAATAAATATTTTTGAAAAAATACGACCGATTTCGAGTAACTCATCTTCAGGCTGCCGGAAAATTTGCGGAGAAAATATATACACAGTCAGTTGTTGGAGGGGAAGCTCCTTCCTTCCCCTCATACACCCGGTCGTATTTTTCAAAAGTGTATATTATGTGGACGTTTTCAAATTTTGTTTTCTTTAAACTGATTATGGATAGGTCCCACCATATCTCGCCAGAAGTGATTGTTTGATAGGTTTTATAAAGGTTTAGATTCCATGCGATATCACGGATTCGCTTATAAGTATGTCGAGCTCGTAAATGTTGAGAGAACTGAGTGTAGATTTGTTGAATAAATAAGTAGGAATCCGAGTAGTTTTGGACACTTTACCGTTAAAAGCAGATGGATGAAACAATTTGGAGAGATTTTCATGGGCATTTACTTTTGAGCTACATAAGAAGGCACCTTAGGTAATTAAAATAGAAACTACGGTGGTGGTAATCGGTTCCCATTGCCACCACCTCTGTGGTGATCAGTTGGTGTCGCCAAATCGTTACATCCCCATAATCTTCCCGATAAAATGGGCTTCATCCTCTTTTCCGATGCAATCTTTCCCACGGCCCTCATTTACTCCGCTGGACACGCTGTTTCCCACGCCCAATCCCAGGCTATATTTGTTAATGCGCTTTTCGTTTCTTTTTTCACTTTCGGAAATAAAATGACCCTCTCCGATTAATGAAGTTAGATCAAAGGGAAAATATTGATGAAAATCCGTCCTCCGCCAAAGCGGCAAAAGTGATTGGCGGAATTTTAGTTTTAATCAATTACGGGCGATTAACTCGGAGAGTGCCTCCATAAATTGGCCCCAGGTTTTGTTTTCGGTAGCGAACCCGATTTGACCCGCGGGGTGCACCGCTGTTGTTTGTTTTGCGCCCCTCTTTATCGCCGCTGTTTTGCTTTCGTCTGCACTCGGCATAACTGCAGGATTTTCCCCATTTTGCTAAAAGGTTCGTCCGGTGGAAAGTAAATCCGCGGTCGGAAAAATGTCATCAAACAATGCGGTTTTATTTGTGTCTCCTCCCATTTTGTCTCTATAAAGGTGCGGTTTTTAACTTTCTCCCTCAAATCGCATCACACGGTGAAAGGAGGACGGATCGGCAGTCGGTGAACTGATTTTCGCACTAATCGAATCTCGTCTACGGAATTACGCGTTAACCTTTCGCTTAACTCACCCAAGTATTAAATTGATTTTCGATGCGTTTGCCGTCATTAAAATGTAAATATTCGCTTTATATGATATAGACTCTGCCTTAAATGCGAGTGATACTTTAACTTCATTCATGGAAGCGTGTTTGTGTTTTTGTCGACATTGCTATTAATTAGTGTATTTTGTTGTGTTTCTGATCTGCTGATGGATGAAAGTTTGGTTCGTGAGAATGCTAGGAATTCTCAATAATATCGAGAGAGTGCTTCGCTTTTACTCCATTATCTCTTGCTAAAATTCCAATTAACTATCAGATATTGCCACGTAGCTAAGAATCGGCGTCTATAAGATAGTAACAGGTTTCTAGGGAAGAGTTTTATTTAAAGCAAGATTTATGAGTGATAAACTGTAGGAAATTAATTCAATTTTACTTCAATGAAAATGCATCCAATTTACTTAACAAGAAAGTAAAATAGTGTTTCAAATATTACTAGAAAATTACAATACTTTAATTACTCTACTTTAAAGTAGTTTTGTAAGATCTGTGTCTGACTGCATTGCGTAGTTTTGCATTTAGGTTGTATCTACTACGTATATGGAATTATTAATTATTCTCTTGTTACCTACTGAATAATTTCGAAAATTTCCCAAGGAAATATGGACTTAAAAAAGGTCTGATGGGGCCGAGATTCGAAATTTTCCTCATTAAATGTCGAAAAATAAAACAATTTTCAGGTGTCATTCTGATATGGTCTTCAATTTGGCGGCAAAAAGTTTAGAGAAAAAGAGAATGGAACAAATTCCCCATTTTCCGAGCGACACTTCATCATACTTCCAAACAAATAACTACGGATAATGCTGAGGATCAGTCGAATCTACCACAGTAACGATGGACGATTTATCTTTCACGAAATTGTTCAATACGCCCAGAACGGGAAAGGCTACGTACCGATTTCGTGGTTTCTTCTCGGAACGATTTAAAATGGCATTACCGTTCACTTGCACATCTTAATTCAATGGAGTAGCTCTTTCGCAGGTGGCAGCAAACTGCAGTATTACCTCGATCCGATGCGAAGTTAGAACTTTTGAAAGTCCGAAATTCAAAGCCTAAAAACGGCAAGAACAAACAAATTACTCTTTTATTACTTCGTACTTGGTGGAAGAAATCCCAGAAAGCCAAATCCCTTGCAGATTTTTACGACCTGTTTCTTTCAAAAGCCCTTAAACCTTAAAGATAGCTTCAAGAGCTCTTTCGCTAACCTCATTTCGTCTTCGGGCTCTCTCAGATTTCGCGGAGAAAATTTCAGAGGAGTTCGCGAATTGGATTTTTTTCGGAATAATTTCATTTGGCGGATTTCGGTATCAGTGCTTGGACAGAACTTCTACAAATTGGATTGGTCCAAGTTAAAGTTTATCATTAATTGAGTTTTGAAATATTTTGCGGGAAAAAACGAAGGGAAAGGTCAGATATCCATATTTCTGTTAATCCATTTGTAAAAATCGTCTTCGTTAGATTCTGATTTTATTAGATATTTGCTGTTTTTATGGAATGAAAGAAATAAATTTAAACAGTCCGTACATTTACAGTTTACTTTATTTGGGCCAGATTCTTAAAATGTTTAGCTTGTATGCTATAAAAAACATTGTAACTATCTTTATTTCTGTGTCAATCAGTGCCACCAAGCTATGTCTCATCTAGCATCTTGCATGCTTTAATTTTAATTAAAATAAACATGCGCCTT
This sequence comes from Sympetrum striolatum, assembly GCA_947579665.1. Lineage (NCBI taxonomy): Eukaryota > Metazoa > Arthropoda > Insecta > Odonata > Libellulidae > Sympetrum > Sympetrum striolatum. The sequence goes on from OX388346.1 coordinate 84,309,510, forward strand.
TGATGCACGCTAGGTACATGATCTTTCATACAAAGCACAACAATTTAAGCAGCCGATTTTACTTTTCCAAATGATATTTTCATTCCTGTTCCAAACTTAATTGCCTTCCTGTCCATCTTTCGTTCTAAGTTACAAAAACTTACGAGGCATATTTTTCTCAATTTTATGTATTTTTAAATTAAAAAATATATTATATGATTTATTTCTTGAGGAATGTTTCTGGATGGATGGATGGATGGGATGGAATTCTTGAGGAGGCGAAATAATTGTTGATATGCTATTGATTATCCCCGTTAAAGTAATTCCTGTACAGCCACAGGCTGATGCTAAGTATCGCATAAATGTATTCATAAATATTAACGTAATTCCCCCGAGTTGTCATGAATGAATAACATGTCGTAAATGTAATCAGCGTAAAATATTAAAAAACGCTTTATATCCACAAGTATGTAAAAATTTCAAAATAACATTTCTTAATCTAGAACTACGTCCTGAAAAGTATACATGACATTTTAGAATTCCTGCAGCTGCCTTCTAGCTGTGAAAAAGCTCAGATAAGGTAATTTTATGTTCTAGCATTTATACTCTCTGGAATTTCATTTAAACTACTACCTGAGGGTTAGTATATATTTTAATACATTTTTTAGGCACAGTTATTTTGGTTTCGAGGGTAGCAGTCGAATCCCAGAAAAGTTTTTCCTTTTATGTTCAAACAGTTCGCATTCTCGGCACAAGTTCTGCGTAAGTTTCGCTTTGCGGAGAATTCTCTGTGAAGACGAAGAGTTTGGAACGTTTGAAAGAGTACTTGAGTTCCTTCCTTTGGACTGCTCTTAAACCAACGCACATAGTCAGTTGGTCACTTTGTGCAACTCTACCTTTGAGTACGAAAATGCTCTTTCATCATATTTACTGCGTAGAAAAATATTCATCATCATTTTTATATGTTATGCCTTACAGTAATCGAAATTCGGCGAGCTTGTTCGCGTTCGTAAATTTCATTTCACAAGTTGAACTCCAGATTGTATCTCGAAATTTCACTCAAATGTGTAAAGGAAACCGTGGCAAAATTCGGAGGTGTGTTAGGAGGCAGATAAAATCAAAGATAATGGATGACCAAATTTATTTATAACTCCAGCGGGGCACATCTGTTCCGAATTTCTCTGTATTTTCAAGTGTTGTTGAATATTCGAAAACAGTCTATTCCGTTGTTGATGCTGTGTAATTTGAAATTAATATATTGTTTCGTGATTATGGTTAATTGAATATTAGCTTTCAGGCAAGGAATGGTTGAGACTTCACCAGTTGGCATCACGTTGAACGCAACTAGTTTAGAAGAAATAGTTGTGTGTGATCCATATCTTCTAAAAAGCGAAATTGCGTTGATTTTGTTAACTGAGAAAGCCGATGAAAAATGTCGTCAAAATATGTTTTAATGTTCCAATTATAGAATCCCTAGGCAAATAGCATACATAAATATAATTCTTTTTCTATCTTTATCCGCTTGAATTTTTTACTGTATGTCAGTCGTGGTGCAATTTAGTACAGTCAACTCTATATTTTAAAGTCATATTTTATCTCTCCTTGTTTATAATTTTTAAAACCGTATTCAATATAGGTAGTGTGATCGCACTACCCCCTGGTGTGAGGGTTAGGTAGTAGATTAGGTCCCTCCGCCGAGGAAGGGTCAGTTTTTGACGGTTTGGCCTTCTATCTGTCTTACTATCTGAAAAATGCCCCTCTTAATTGACATTAACCGATTAAAGTTACACGCATTAGAAGTAGCTCATATATTCTTCCAGTGGGCGCCAAATCGTATGTATGAAATTTGAATTGATGTGGGCATTCAATTTGTTAGTGCGGTATATTTCCGTTTGTTCGCGGGAGGACTCGGCATAAGACTTTCATGAATTCTTTTCCTTTTCCAAGCGACTCCACTAAGGGCTATGTTGTGCTAATTGCCTTCGTATTCTTGAATGAGAAGTTACTGGGTAAAAACCGGTTTCAATCGGTTCGGTTGAGCAGGTCGGAGCGAAACTGGCATTGAATCTAAATTAGCGTTTTTATTGCACAGTAGCAAAATCCATGGTGCAAATAACATACAGTCACAGTTACATGACATATTTGATTTATTGTATGTAAATTCCAAGAAGTTTCAGTGATTTAACATTTTTTACCTCGAAGATAAGATACTTCATTGATAAATGGTGTTGACGCTATTTCCAAGAAATTTCATTTTCTTTTTATGTGAACGATAATTTATTGATAAAACTCCATACAACTATTAATGTTCAATTTCACAGAGACAGGGAAAAACATGACCGGTTTTACCGTTCTAGGCCTCATCAGGTACGCCAAAACTAGTGTTTTTCCGTCAATGTGGAATTGCACAAGTTTTATAATTGTGTTGTGTTTTAACAATGAATCATCGTGCATTATGTAATTCAATCAAATATCATTTACTCGGTTTGATTTCTTGTTATATACCGATAATCTAAATTTGAAGTTGTAAGGTTTCTGGGAAAGTTATTCAAGTTAAGTTAAACACTCATGGGGTTTGAAGGCTCCCAAATAGCCCCGTGTGCAACGCGTTCGTTTTTGGCGGAAGATGTCCTGGGTTCGATTTCCGGTGGGAGCCCAAATTTTCCCGATAAGGCTTGGCCGTAAAAATCTGTGCCGAATCAAACTTCATCTTCATTTCAAACCATTAATCCCATGAGTATTGGAATGAGGTTAAGAAAGTTAACATCATCATCACACATGGTGTTTTAAGTAGTTTTATATTATTTTGTGATTAATTGTTACAGTTTCTGTTTAAAATGTAAGTTAGCGTAGATTATAAACAATTTTAAATGGGTGAGGTTTTTAATTACGAATATTTGTTTACTTAGAACTTTTAGAAACATTTTTCATGAGAGAAAAAACTAATTTGCCCACTCTTACTTCATAAATTTTCTTTCTCTCTGTGATGTGGCCTTCCACTAAATAAAGCCTGAACAAATTTATTTTGTGTTACTTGTTTAATGCAGGTTAAGACGACTTCGCCCTGTGTCCGAGTGACTACCTGAGTGGTATTGTAAAATAAATAGATACAGCTTGAGTTAAAAGGATGGATACAGAGAAAAGGTCGAGGAGTATAGACCCACCGAAGGACTTTTAGGTTCCGATTCGCGAACGCGCATTCCTTCCAGTATGAAATTTACTCCTCAGACGGTCTTATTTCTTTTCGATTCCATCACTTCCGGCTTTGATCCAGAGTTTCACGTCCAAATCTCCAGATTAGGAGCAGTGGGGAACAAATTGGGCCGTTAAAGTTCCCTTTGGAGAACTAAGTGCCCGCATGTTTGCTGTTTAACAGTAAGAATCCGCTGCTACTAAAACGCACGCTGGGAAAATAAAAAATGGAGGTTTTTACGACTCGGCAACTGTATCCGTCAGTCTGTCCCAATACGTCCCTCGCGTCGTTTCCACGAGTCTCCGAGAGGAACAACTGTGAAAATTTCGAAGGACGTGAGTGGGTTCCTTCAAGGATATTTTATGGTTCTATAGTGACTTATCTTCCTTAGCGGGAAAGGAAATATGAAGAGTGTCAACTATCACGATTTTTCTGTTTTTTTTTTCCTATCCCCTGAGTGCGTTCTTAACGGTGGCGATCGTTAAATTTTAGGGTCCCCTCAAAGCCGCCGATATGTGTGGTCCTGCGTGGATTACTCAGGAAGCGAATGGTTGCCATCAGAAGAATCCATCCCCGGAATAGAGATATGTAAACCGCTCGAAAACATCATCGGAGTGCCGTATAATTTGATTTATACGCAGCCGAAACCTGAACTCCCTGTCTCTCCGGTGAGAGGAAGGGAAAGTCTTACATAAATAACCTCCACTCTTAGATGAAAATGGCAGAGAAATGGCAGCCTGAGTGTAGTACATTAAGGATAAGAGATCGCTGAGAGGCTCGGCAATAAAGTTATAAGTACCCCGGGAAAGATTATTCCAAACCTTCTGAGGAGACTGCGTGATGGTTAGCTAAAATATTTAGCGAATGTATTGGCTATAGAGCTAATGACTCCAGTAACTGCAGGAGCATTTTTTCTCGCTTTCAACAACAAAAGTACATTTGATTTCGGAATGAGGAGATGGATTCGTGGTGATTCTTTGACCACTCCCATTACCGATATGCAAATGAAGGACCTCAATAATCTTTTAATGGGTGTTACGAATCAAAATTCAAAATTATTCATAACTTTGTCAGATGGACCGAATGTTTGTTATCTTGAAATGTTTTGTCGTGATTTTTTATGGTATTATTATGCATCTGTTTTATAATCTCATTCTCATCAAATTATATGAATATTGCTCTTTAATGTTCGATTAAAAAGGTATACCATAAGAAATATTACTTTAATTCTGAATAAATATCGCATGAAATATGGAGGGTATATGTTTACATTAGCAAATTTTGCCTACAGTCCCTAATTCATTTCATCTTTTTAATTTCTTCAGTTTGGTAACGGGATTTATGTTTAAAGTAAATTTCAATGGGAACATAATGGACTGATTCTTCTCCGCTGCTTTCTAATTCATTGTAAATATTGTTCTCGAAACCATCCTTATGGAAAAAGTTTCATTGGAGATATATATCGGAGGATATCTTTTTAGAAATTTTTTTAGATGTATCGTATCTTTTATATTTTTATATTCCTCTGGTTATTCAACCACGTTTAGTTTCAGAATAATATAATTTTATATATTATCCATATTTCCAATCAAAAACCGTGGGAAAGTACTCATTACACCAAATCACAAGAAGTATAACACGAATCGAAATCGCAAAAGACATATCAGGAACCTGACCGTGGCGATTTTTTTGACTTTAAATTGTTTACCACGATACCATAAATTTGTATTATTGCAACATTTGAGGAATTCGAAAATCTTAAAGGCTTGGAAGTCAATCGTTCTCCATAGTTTAGCTTTTAAAACACTAGATTTTTCAACTATTATTGGATTTGTTTAGGCTGTGTGTCTGTATTTTCATTGCATTTTTCCGGCATGATTGCCAAAAACTTTTCGCCAGAAACCTCTCCAAAGTATTTCCTTGGCTCTGGTCGAGAACCTTTCTTCATCGGCATACCGCATGTATCACAATGGCTCATTTGTAAATGCGACATTGTATACAAAACTTTCAGAACATGTTAGAGAGACGTACTCCACAAAAAAATATATATATATATATGCCATGTAACATCGTAATTGAACATAACCGTTTGGAAAACGAATTTTGTCGCTTGGTAAAGTGGTTTATTCATAATTTGATTTTCATTTTACTTGATTTGCGAGAAGACCGAGCAACAAAATGAGTTAAATATTTGAGTGAGATAAGCAGCATATAATGCAGGAAGTTTGGGGCATAATAACAGTCGAGCGAAAGTTTCCTGTCTCTGTTCTAGGCTTCCAGAAGAAATACCAAAAAACACATTGTTGAAATACTAAGCCAATTATGTTAACCCTTAAAGGACTGACGTTCCCATATGGGAACGGACTGCAGCTGGGTTCTCTAGGTAGCTAAACAATATCTTGAGTGTCATAAAATGGTCAGTAAACGATATTTTGTGAGCTAAGAGGGTCCAAAGCTTAGTTTCATTTGAGTTTTGGTACATTTAAGTCAAGGGAAATATTTCTTGTGATTTTTCGAAAAACAGGGAAATTTTGAGATGGATCCTTCTGGCAACTAATTTTTATAAGTTTTACTGTTTTTAATTTAAAGTAGTATTTTGCTTGTATACCTTTAGTATGATGTTCTAATCATCGAAAGAAATTAAATAGAGCAGAGTTTGAGGTTATTTGTTGTTGTTATAACGTTGTTTATTGCTGCGTTCCCATATGGGCACGTCAGGCCTTCCCACTACTACGCGATTTCCTTGCCGATGGGTGTCAAGGAAAGCTATATATAGTATATAAAAGAATATTTTGCGACATAATAGATTATTTTTGGTGCAATTAAGTTAAGAATTATTTTAGTTTTAAGTTGTGACAAGAAGACTATGGCAATTATTATGCATATTTATGAACTAAATCTCGGAAAACCTAAATTTATATAGTAGAAGCGGCAACAACATATATTAGCAAATGATTATTGTACTAGATATTCAAATCCTTTCAAATTTTATTAGCTTCACATAAAAATGATATTATTAGAGGTGTTATAGTTTCTATTCAGGAAAACCGTAATTTTTCATGAGTCGACTTCACTGAAGGAGGCTCTCCGAATCCTTGACGAGGATGAAGAGAGTGAGGTAGATGTTACCGATTTCTTCATTTCTCCAACAGGAGAAAATGAGCGAACTGATGAAGTATTGGCTGATGAAGATGAGGAAAGATTGGTTGAGAATTTTACTGGCAAGCAAATGAGGGCACAAGCCGAAATTCGGTTGGCAACCAACGAAAGTATCGGTGCTGGAGAAGACGATGGGGTAAAAAAATCTGTGCGGAGAAAATGGATAAAGGGCAGCATTGAGTGTACGGGAAGTTTTTCTGAAGCAGATTACTTTTCATACTCTAAACTTAGCTGCATCGAATTGCTAGAGCTCTTCATCGATGACGATTTCGTCGCATTCATAGTGGAACAAAGTGAGAATTACGCCCGATTTTTTAATAGCCCCAGTCCACAAATTACAGCAGAGGAGATGCGAGCCGTCATTGGCATTTTGATTGTATCCGGGTACAACATTCTCCTGGAAAAATATTTTACTGGGACGCGAAAAAGGATGTACATATTGAATTGGTTAGTACAGCGATAAGGAGGGACTGATTCATCCAAATAATGAAATTTTTACACTTGGCGGATAATACTAAGTTAGTCAGTCAAGCGATGGGTTCTACAAAGTCTGGCCTACGATGAAAATAATTACACAGAGATGTTTGCGGCATTTGGTGCCTTCCCAGTTCTTAGATTGTGAGGAAGAGATGATAAGATACTACGAAAGACCCAGCTGCAAGCGATGTAGTAGAGGTAAATCGATAAGATTCGGTTATTATAATTTGAAGTGTAATATGAAATAATATAATAGCATTAATTTATTTAGCTCAATATATAATGTATACGAAAGACTTTATTGCCTCATTTGAAAGGATGTGGCTACAATGGAACTGAGCGAATCAGAAAGAACCGGATTCCGAAATATTGTCCGCTACCACCAAAAAATGATCTAAAAAAGGAGGAGAGTGGAAAGAGCATCACAGCTATTTCTACATGCGAAGGAATAGGAATCACTAAATGGCTGGACAATTTGGTAATTGTGGCAGCTTCAACAGCGTATGGAGTTACGCCGTTGATGAAAGCAAAAAGTTTTTATAGGAAACAAAAGAAAATTATTCAGCTTCCACAACCCTACTTCATATCCCAGTATAATAAGCATATGGTTGGAACTGACCAAATTCATGTAAATTCACTGCATATTGGTAAGATATGATTTATATAAATTATTTGCAACTCAGACAATCGAATAATAATAATAATAAAAGGAAATCCTCAGATCCAAGGACAAAATTAGAGTTTAGACGGAAGATTGCTCAGGTGTACTTTACTCGGTACAAGACGGAATAAAAACCACCCGGTGGACGACTCAGCAAGGCTTCCACGTCAAAAACTGGCTTCACGCAAGAGTTATGGTATGATCAATTAATCGGTGTAAATGGTGACATACCACAGAACAAGGGAAAACGCTGCGCTTATGAAGAGTGCGAGAGTCGTGGGAGAACAATGCGTAATAAGTGCGATGTTGGGCTCTGTGTTAAATGTTTTACAAAGTGCTTAACAAAATAATTATAAAATAAATACTTTTATCTTCCAAGAAAAACCATTTCATACAATATTTTTTTGAAATAAATAAGATTTTTTGCAATAAAATGCTTTTTTTAAATTTCATCATGGCGCGCGTATTAGTAGTAGTGGGAAGGACTGACGTGCCCATATGGGAACGGGCATTTGCAACGAACCTATTATTGTTAACTTTTTTTAAACAATTTTCTGTTGTTAATTTAGGTCATCTGAATACCAATATACTAAAATTAGGGTAATTTTTAAGAAAAAATAATTCTCGTCCTTGGAGGGTTAATCATTCAATTTCCGATAATCGTGCAAAGTGAAGTTTTCAAAAATAGTTTCCTCCTAGTTGGTGGCTTATGTAATATGTTTTCTCCGCTCATCTTACGTCGAAGGGTATAAGAGTGAATGCTGAATGCACGTTGTTTTTTTCTTGTTTGCCAGCGGCATATTATTTTTGTGAAGTGAACTATGCTTGAAGAGTCTTCCCCATTCTTCCAACGTCAATCTTTCTTATTTTCCGCGGAAGCGCTGTCCAAAAATTTTCCTCTCCCAGGTCAAAAAGAGCTTTTTAAGACAGCTTATTTTTTATCCCAAAAGAAGTCCGAAGTTAAATTAACGCTTTTTAATTTTTTAGACTTCGTCAACGTGTACAGACAGCACGTTTCCTTAGAGCGGAGGAGAAAAGAGCGAAGGAAGTTTTGAATTAATAAAAAAGGGGTTGTTTGTGCTCACGCATTCAGACCGTAAATCTTTGGTCCGCTTTGAATTTATGGAAAAATGCGTTGCGAATAAAGGTAAACGTTGAGTCCAAGGAGGTGACGCCCTTGGCTTTCAGCGCGTTGAGTCCCGGTCTTTATCAGCTCATACTTGAGGAAAATATTCCCTTTTGCGAGGCTAACACGGCCCCCGACTATGAAAAACTGCGTTGCCGGAGTTATTACGGAAATTCCTGCAGAAATTTACCAAGACATTCATTTACCATGTTATGTTTTATGCCATATCTTTCCACAAAGTCATGCCTTCTCAAATTAATTTCAGCAAAAATTGCTGTTGGTGATTTCCGTTTTGCCGCCGGCTTATTCTCACGTTTTAAACTTCAGAGAATACATCAATTGTTTCAGGCGTGACTTTGTGGTAGGACGCCATTAAGACGGTGGAGGTATGGTAAAAGTGTTTCGATAGCAGAGGTCATAACGAACGTAAAGGCTCCCACCGCTAATTGAACCCGGGACCGCTTGCACTAATGCGAATACACTAACATTTGACAATCCGTTAGCCCTAATTGTATGATAATGGTATAAAATTTTTCACTTTATATTACTTCAACAGCTAGAAAAAAACATCTTTACTTATGCTCAAAAGAATACTATTATGAAAGAATATACTGATAACAGAAGAAACATATTTAATTAATTAAAATAATTAGTTATTGTCGATTAAAAGGGTTCTTAGAAGGTCGAAGCTGCATGCTTTTTGTATTACTTTTTATTTTTTACCTAGTTTTGAGAGACAAATTCCTAACCCTATGAAAGTTACATCCCCTTAGATATTAACTTTAATTTTTGAAAAGTAAACCCAACAAGCTAAACAGATTACAAAAGTTTTTTCACCGAATTATTTTTGGTTCTTCGTGCCCAAAAATGTTATAAATACTTTTAACTACCCAATAGAAGGGAAATTAACTTTTATTTTTGTGGTTATTACGAATTATACTGTGAAAGCAAATTTGATAAGTTAGGAAAATATTGAAATAAAAACTTGAATCTTCTTTTCCCAGTATTCCACGAAATGAGATTCTCAGAGTAAAGATAGATTGTGAAAACAAAATTTCCTTTTCGCCAATAACTTTCCTTTATCTTACGTGTATACACTTTCTGTCATTAGCTCGCCTTGGATGTCCTTCTGTGCCCTTCATCTTTGGGCGTGTCCCTATGGATCATAAACATTCATTCGCAACTGTATTCCCGAAATTGGAAGAATCCATTTAGATAGAGGTGCTCTCATCAAGAGGTTAATCAAAAGTGAAAGTTTTTAAAGTCTGTCAGTCTGCGTTGAAGCCTAATTTTAACGCATGTCAAAGTTTTATTTTTAGAGAATGAAAGAATTCCAACAGGTTGCATTCGATGCTTTAAAGTTGAGTAAATCGATATTATATACATAATGGGAATGGACAAGAGAATAGCAAAATCAATATTGTTATTCTTTTCAAATCCCAGCAACCATTAAAGCTGACTTGACAGAAATGCGACGGTTTTCTTTATTGATAGAGATTTCAAAGATTTCCATCTAATTAAGGGAAACAATACGGTGATAATTCGGAAGGGTCAACATACAATAAGGGAAAGTATATCAGGAAACATTTTCCCCAATTAAGCCTTCATTAAGAGGGGATTTTCTCATTTAAAGAACTCTGGGTAAGCATGCCTAATTTGAAAACTTCATTATAATTTTTAATTAAAAGGTACTCAAGAGGGCAACGATGTTAATTATTCCTATCAGCGACTTTCTAGAGTTTGACACATTTAGTTTTTCTAGCTGAGCTTAGAAATTTCATTTGCGAAGAAAACGTTTCTAGGAAATATTCACGATCATTTAGTTGAAAATATCTGCTTACAATATCTTTATTTTCATATTTTTAGCGATCAGCATACTGAATTTATAGCCTTTACATGAAGAATTGAATTCCATCCATGATTAAACGTAACCGAAGGAATTTCCATAAGATGCTCCAGAGTTGTTATTAACCATATCCCATCCTTTATTTATTTTAAGTAAAGGAGAGGCTGTGTTAGTGAATGAAAAGTGAAAAGAATATCATTACAATTTCCTATGAAATTTTATTTCTTAATTATCAAATGTGGTAATTGTCTTTATTGAATTTGGTAATTGGCTTTAAATTTATATTTTTGTGTATTCAAATGGTTTTTGATATTCAAATGTCAAAAGTATCGATAGTTTAATATACATCCAGGCCCCTGATGAATGCTTGTTTTGATGTAGGAACATTTTATTTTCTCTTTTATAGGTTTTTTAAAATATAGAGACATTCCTTAGACTTATGTTTTTTAAATACTAATGTATAAATAGCTCTTGTTCTTGCTGTCATATTCTAATGAATTAATATTTTCATTTGTCATTTGGTACTGGGTAGATAAAAATATATCTTTCATTTATTGTTGTGATAGTATTGGTTATGGCTGCGATGAAATGAAAGCTACTGAGGTATGAGTGAATAATTGCACTAATCAAGGTCTCTCCTTACGAAATGCCAAGGAAAGTGTTACTCGTAGAATCATTATGCTTCACATGCGTGGACATGTTCCGCTTATAGCATTCTGGCTCAGTGAGGAAAGCAAGGGCAAACTACCTCACTCCTCATCCTGCCTAGGGAACCTCATTCCTCTCTGCAGGCTCTTAGTGTAGCTTATGCCGGAGGGGGTGAGGTACCAACCTGCCTTTGAGCTGAATACTTTACAAACATTATAACTCTTTATTAATAACATCAGAATAAAAGAAAATTCTTTATAAAGCTTTTAATTTTAAGTTTTTGGAGAAAGTGATTGATTATTAGTTAGAAAAAAATTAAATATAATATAATCCTGGCTATTCCCTCATAGATAAGTTTGAATTGCTGTATGATGAAAACTTATTAAAGTTCAGAACTGGCAAAAATTGTAAACTAGGTGTATTTATCGCCTTTCACTTTTCATCGCGTGAATAAAAGTGAATTAGCTCAACACTGAACGATATATCATCATTAACGCGAAACTTAGCGAATCAGGTAGCGAGAATTATGCCTACGTGATATTTGCTATGCACTTCCGTGATAAATCAATCTCGACCGTTGCTATTTCAAAGTTTTCGCCGTAAAACTTTGGAAATCTGTTCCGCTGGGGTCTTCGTTTGTAAGGAACGAAAAAAATCGAATGGGTACGCTTTCCAAATTTCCCCACCGTCATAGAGCATTATTTACGATCCCAAGGATCGTGCATCTTTATTATTTATGGAAGCTCCCGTGACGCTGGGATTACTCAATACGGGGTTCCGAATTTGAACCTCGGCGAGATCATGACTTTTTGTTATCATAGCGGTTTTAATTGAAATTTATTATTATGAAAGCTCTCGGGGATACTTTCATTTGACTGAATCGATACATTTTCGATGCTGAAGGTTTTTATCTAATGCAGTACTGTGATCATTTTGTATTCATTATAACTAATTGCAGCTTACAGATCAGTAATCGTAATCATAACACAGAGGGTAACATTTCGTATCAAGGTCCCCGACAACAAACTTATGATTAATCAGGAAGTGTTGAATTTATATTACTAGTCCATATCAAAATTTTTAATGAACGATTAGTGGTGTAAGTTTAAAGGAGAGCATATTTTGTTTTCATAAATTTAAAGTTAATATCGAGTTAGCCTGATATAACGAAAATGAAAATTTGGCACAAAATTGAAATAACGTGATTCCAGTCATAATTTCAATATTTTTCTCGCTTTCATATCAAATGATTATCCGGATAATGTTTCTACAGATTTATCATACCGTTATTAGACTCTCGTAAAAACGAGAGTCTAATAAAGTGTGGAAATGGCGGTCATCCAGCCACGCGATTTAGTTCCCCAATATTGCTAATGATGCCACATGAAAATGAAGTGAAAAATGTTTTCCCTTAGTTCACTCAGTGAATTAATTTGTTTTCTCGTATACTATTTCTATGTTAAAATAAATGGATGTTTGCAACACACCTCTCGAAATCCAGCCTGATGGTTTTACATGTGGTCGAAGGCGGAAAGTAAATGCGGCCTTTCAACGAAATAAAGTTCCCCACCCCTGGCCTAAACTTTCTCAACTCAATGCTGCCTATAGTATCTTTTAAATTTCTTTTTTACCTAGATATTGTATTAGCTCTATTTAGGTAGCGAGGAGCAATGAAAGAATACAATTAAAGAAAATAGGATCATAAAAGTGTTGTATAATGTTGATAGTGTTGAGAGATTACTTCCACTTCTATTCCCTTATTTCAAAAATTCTTTCCAGGGAAACAAATGACCATTCAGACAAACCGTGGCAGATTTGCGTGTCCTTTTCTCTTCCGCACCACCCGCAATTTTTTCAAAAACATACCCTACCAAAAAAATTTACTCCTTTTAGAGGTTTGAGAAGCAAGTTGTTGATGTAATTAGAGTAATGCGTATGCTCAAATTATATATGATTCAAATGATGGAAATGAAGTTTTACTTAGTACAGGAAAGCGTGCAACTGAACGCAAGGTTATAGAAAAAGTGAAAAACAGTGGCTTGGCTGGGACTCGAACCCATAGCTTGGGTCAATTAACGGAGATTAAAATACGATGATATGTGAACAGTAGGAGTAGTTGAATACCATTTAATGACCTTGCGGCATAGAACGTTGTCTTTCGTAAAATTTCTCGGATATGTGTTGAAAGATGTCCCGGTGTCGGCAGTGTCCCTGTCGGACGCAGTTCCGTATTTTCGCCTTTCAATCGCTTCGTCTTTTTTCGCAGCACCGCCCACAGTATCGAGCGCTGTCTGGTTTCGCTTTTTCTTGAGCCGAACATGTGGTGCGGTATGAGCGGGTGCCGCTGCACCCTCTCTCACATAAACTCTTGAACAGCCACGCCGCACCCGTCACGCACCCTCGTTGCTCAGCCGTGCGTCCCCGCGTTCACTTCCTTCTCTGCTTTGCTGAATACCGCCGCTTCAAAGCCTGGGGATTATTTATCGTCTAAAGGACATGTGAACTTTATAAGTCCTTTAATATTTACTATCTGACAACAAACGTTCTTACACTCAAAGCTACTTCGTAAATGACACCAGAAGAATGTATTAAGTTGCCAATTTTAAAATAGTTAGTTACGTTTCGAAAAATCAAATGTTTCCCTCGTAGGGTGTCTGTTACATCGTAAATGAGGGTTAAGATTTATTTACATTCCATTAAGGTTTGTATGGGAATGGTGAACTTTGAAAACAATGTAAGGGAGGGGCAAGAAATTTTACTGCATTGGCCAAATATTAAAGATTGATAGACGAGAGAGATAATTAAGCTGCGTGAAGTTGATTTATTCTAGCAGACATAAAATTTCAACATTTGGAACGATAGATCTTGTGCTGTTTCTTTATAAATCCCGTATGTCGTGACTCGAATCATAAATACATATCAGTAATTTCTTTAAAAGTAATGTGAAATTTAAGATTACTTTCAAGTCCATTCTAACCAAGCTAACATTCATTATTCGGCGAGATGAATTAATGCTTGAATATATCACCATTAAATCTTATGGGGAAATCTGTTTATTTTATATAATTGCTTCGTGCAATTACAAAATACAAATTAATATATTGTAGAATTGAAACTTTAATAAAACTTGATATTATTGAAGGATTTAGTAATTATATACATAAATTATTGTTTTAATGTATGAAGCAAGTGGTGTCAACCTTGACACTGTCAAGGTATTTAATAAAAAATGTTTTCTTTCAAAGATTCGAAGAAAAAGGTTGGAAGTTTTTTTACCTCAAAGGAGAGGTACTTATTTTAACTCGTAAACGTCCTAGCTTGCAGATTGCTATCTACGGCATTATTTCATTTATTCTTTGCGAAATAACACTCGGACCTTATTTTAGGAAAGAAATCTTCTGGACGTACTGATGGATCATCTAAATTTTCCGTGGAAAACAGTTTCAAAAGCGATCCTACAAAACTTAAAAAATAGGTCTTACAATTAGAAAATAACAGATATGGGGATCTTTTCTAATGGAAGGTCGTCTTCCACCTGTATACTTAAGAAATCATTGTATTGTACTTCATTTGATGTTTACCAACATCTACATACGTAGTTATCGAAATCCTATTTGAGGTAATGGAATCAATATCTGAATGAAACAATATTTTCCATTTTATTTTCACTTGGCATCATTAACAAGATGGGGAAATGTAATATTCGCGCTAAGGCATTTCTTTAGAAAGTGAAGGAAAGGGCATAAAGAGGCAGCACGTGACCTAAAGCCTCTCCTTTGGACGAGAAGTTTTTGGCTAATGCCTTCCACTCTTTCTGCACGAACTCCAAATATTTTTCCGAAGTATAAGAATTTTATACCTTCCGACAATCTGTCGATAAAGCTTTTCCTATGAAATTTCATCCATTTTCGTAGGCGATTAAGCGAATGTTCGGCCAGGAAGGATCATCTGCGAAAACACGAGAGCTGTCAAAGCCTCTTATTATTTTTGAAGCCCACTCTGCCGACAGCTTAGAGTGCCCCTTTCAGCCGAAAGGCAACTCGGAGAAAGTGGCCGCAGGAAATTAGGGTCGGAACGGTAACTGAAAAAACATTGGTTTCCATGACTCCCGCATCGGACTGAATAAACACAACGACCGGGCAAAATTCTAAGGAAATTCGTCCCTTTCTTTAATGGTTTTATTGCCGTCGATGGAGGGTTCGAGTGTTTTTTTGCCACCTTTCAATTCCTCAGATAAAGTGGAGATCTGAAATCGATTGATTTGGCCTTTTCATGGCTTTTTGGCACGCTAAACGCGATTCTCGGAAAGGGAAATGTTTACCAGAGGCTGCGAAGAGAAATCACGGCAACTGTTATTACTAACGGGAGGGTAAAGAAGAAAAGATAGAGATTTGAGCAGATTTATATTTCTTCGGATTGTACACAAGGTCGTTATATCTGTTTTAATATTGGAACAAAGTATACGCCTTTACCTCGGACGGTTTGAAAAATACTTGACCAGTTTTCGAAGCATTTCAATAATAATAAGTATCGTCTTTATTTGTGCGAGTTTGATACTAAAAGTCTTTCCTTTCATCCAATACATAAATCTAATATAGAATAATTAAATTAAAAAGAGTAGTAAGAGAAAATCTTATTCATTTATTTTGAGGATGTTCCGTAATAATGAAGGTATTGTTCTATTCTCTAATTTTCCCTAATTAATAGGATTGGCCGGAGTTCAAATAATTTTCAATCGACTTTTCCTCGCAGAAACTATTACTCTGTATACTCTGTCGTGACATTGAGTAAGTTTTAAGGGTATGAAGTGGAGTACAGAGATCTCTGGCTCTGGACGCCCTTTCATAGGGTAATACTGCTGAGAGCCAAAATTTTTGTGGGCCTCCTCACGTTACCTGGGTCCTTCTCTTACGTCCCTCATGAAACATACAGATGATAACTTGGAAGAAAGTGTATAATTGTTCATTCCCTCGGAGAAAGGACATTTGTTATTTTTTTTATTTTATAGATTGATAATCTTTTCCTCAGCGGAAATTCCTCGTCATGTACGCATTTTTCTTCCCATTATTATAATTCACTATATTGCCATTTCACATGTTTGATTTGTAGAATGTAAACTGTGCGGGTTATTTTCACTGGGAAATATGTATTCCCTTAATATTTTTTGATGTCGTTCGTCATCTGATTTGTGCTGATTACTCTTTCTTCGAGCAGAATTCCGTTCTACATCCGGTAATCGAATCAAAAATTGAAGATACTCGTATTCGCAGCAATTCATTGGATGTAGTTACATGGTATCTTGGTATCATGGCCCTATCGGATGTACAAAAACTATTCTTATAGTTAAAATCTGTATTGCGACTGTTATAGAACTAGTTATAAGTATAGAGATATAGAACTTGTAATGAGTATAGCGATATTACAGCGCAATGAAAAAACCTTCATACTTTCCAATTTAACTTCACAATTCGTTCAAGGAAATGGCTTCAAAACATTTGAATAAGTAAGAAAAACAGTGCTTTGTGAAAGCATCATATTTTTTGTTTCAGTTAGCCCAGGAGATGGTGTTTTGCTATTGATTCGATATGTGACCTTCTGAAGCACCAATTTCAAATGATCACTCGCTAATCTTTAATTGACGATGTGCTAGTAGCTATAATTTCTTGAGTATTAAAATTTATATCTCTGTGTTCTCAATTGATGAATTTGTCCTTAGGCTTATATATTTTTTTAATCGCTTGTAGATTTAAGCGATAGCCTACTTTTTCTCGAGACGCAGGTTTTACGCTGTAGACTTCATTACCTCTTCTCAAATTCTTACATAAAATAACGAAATAAAGACTTCGGTGGTACACAATGTATTGAAGCAAGATGAATAGTGGTAATACAGAAAGGGATTGTAAAACAAGATGTGCTAGTCAAGTTTCAAGGCTTTAAAAACAATAATTTTGTAACGCGTGCCTTTCCGAGCGCGTTTATATCGATTAGACATTCCTTGAATGAAGAACAGTTTCACGTAAGTAATCCTACCCCACAGTACCTTTCATTCGTATCTGTGCACCTTTGACCTGGAAGCAATGTCCATACGTGTTTTGTTTGAACGTAAATGTATTCGGCTGAAATAACTTGTCGTAAAATATCTGAGTGCGAGGCACGGCTTACATTGGTATTAGATAAACGTAAAACCGTCAGAGTTTCCTGCGTCTTTAATCCGTATTTCCGTTATGATATGAATTACTACGAAGAAAGCTCTCTTCTAATTAGGTTTTTAACAAAAATAGACTCGGTTCGGATCGAGAAGTTTCATTTGGGCCGCTTGAAGAAGAGGTCGGTTTCATTTGACTTTCAAACTTACTTAGAGCCGTAGAATGAAACTAGGGCGGGAGGCCTTAAAGAACCAAATGTCATTTTCCAGATTTGGAATATTAGCTTTTCTCATTCGACTGAGACTCCGCCTCTATGGAAGCTTCTGAATTCTTATCGAAATATTTGTGTGATCTTAGGTCGACTAACATTCAACTGACCTTGATTTGGATTATGAGACGTATTGATTTATGCAGGATCAAAGTAAATTATTAAATTGAAGATTATTGAAGGTAAATATTTAGGGCGAGAAACACTAAGCAAATTATTATACAAATCTTGTGTAAAATACCTAATTTTTCATATTTCAGCGTGACTTCGTGCTTGTATTCGTATTCCTTATCCCTAAGGGAATTAGGAAGTAAAGTTAGCTTAGGATTTTATTTACCGAACCGCTGTTCATTTGCTAGTTCATACTATTATGGTATTCATTGTAAATAATCTTCGGGCGGAAGAATTAAATTTATTAGCAGTATTTCTATTTTTTTAAAAGAATACAATAACATCATGTAATCAAGATTTTATACCATTAATTGAAGGATGGAGTTAGTCCGTATTTATGATGAAATTCCATACTTTATCTGTTTTGCTATCCTATGGCTGAATTGAAAATTGTTATTTATACGCTTTGCCAGGTTTCAAAATTTCTTAGGGTATTTTAACACTCGCGGTTCAGTCCTTAGGAATTTTTAAAAACGAACCGATTAAGACATGATTTTTACTACATGGAACATTAGGATTGGTAACTATTTTGACGAAGAAGAAACTATATGTACTGAATCTTCAACCTGTTTTTGTCACGCTTCCATATGATTTCAAATGCATTTTATTTTACTTTAAGCGGTTGCTTCTAAGGAAATGAGCATGTGTTTCTTGTATATGTGAAGCCTTCTTGAAAAAAATAGCAGCAGTTATTAAGTTTGCGCTATTTGTATTGCCTAATCAAAGCTGAGTGATATCCTAATTTTGCATTCATCTTGTGAAACATTTTTCTATCTGTAAACGAATCGGTTAATCTCAACAAGAATCTAGTGAAACTTAGCCGCCTGCCAGAGGAAACAGAGTACTGTTCTCTATAAATATATTCTGGCCAATTTCATTTTCTAGAGCTATAAAAATACTAAAGGCTACGTAAACTTTGACCTTAGTAATGAAAAGGAGTGGCCAAAACAACCCATCTCCCCACCATATCCCAATTCCTCAAACTTGACTTCCGGCAACTGCCCGTCTACCTACTATATCTCTACTTCTAAAGCCTGACTTAGGGCAACTGATTCTAGTCATAATAAAATATACCAATATATAACGGGTACCAGACAAACAAAAAGGTAATCAAATAACATGAGTCATTAAAAATTAAAATTAGGAAATCCAGCCTAAAATATGGCCCGTTTTTATTTCATCGGCAACGTTTTCCTGGCATATGTTATGGAGGGAAGTGAATTATTAGGGCAGCAGTGAAAAGAATACCACTTGCAAGCCATGTCTTGAGCCTCATCTTTGGCAGCGATATTTGGCGACACAGAGGGGTCGTTTGGAAAAAATAGGGACTCCGAGGAGATTGCTGTGATTTAAGAAAGCGTTGATATCACTGTTTTGGCTGGTTTCGTCGGACAATAAAGTTTCTCGGAGATAAGACGTCTGGGAAATGGCTTAAGGGTTGTCTACTAGTCGCAGACGATGTTCCTTTGCAGATAAATCATCGTATTATTGTTATTGATTATCATAAAGAATTATTGTATCTCCATTCAAGAAGTAAGAAAGAACTTAGAAATAAATATAAAGTTTACTTTAGTTTTTTTAAATATAAATACGGAAGCAAATTTTTAAATTAATAGTTCTCAGCTTTACAGATTAATTTTATAGTTTCTGCATACAGGTGTTTTTTTCTGGTAAAAACATTTAATTTTCAACTTTAACATTTTCCCTAAGAAGATAATGGAAATAAAATGCTCTATTTTTACACTATTCACAAGTGCCATTTTACCATGAAAATTCCTGG
Organism: Sympetrum striolatum; assembly: GCA_947579665.1. Lineage (NCBI taxonomy): Eukaryota > Metazoa > Arthropoda > Insecta > Odonata > Libellulidae > Sympetrum > Sympetrum striolatum. The sequence goes on from OX388346.1 coordinate 84,328,964, forward strand.
TGTTGCAATTTTTGGTTTTACACAAAATACATTACAGAAATTTACATTCATCATCGTAGATATATTCAGTATTAAACCTTTTCTGTATTTCCAGTATATTTACTATAGCATCCTCTTTCTTCTTTGTCCGTGTTAATAAACCTTTAGATTTTCATAATAACTGTGCACTTAGATTTTGTAAGAGATTACTTTTTTACTTTCTCCATATACGAAGTATAGAGAAAGTATTGTTTTCATGAAAAAAATCGACTTCGAGATTTCAACGGAAATACATGTTTTGGGGTCCCTAGAACACGTTTTGACCATTTTCGGAATGATGTCTGTGTGTATGTGTGTGTGTGTGTGTGTGTGTGTGTGTGTGTGTGTGTGTGTGTATGTGTGTGTGTGATAGTGGGCGCTCTAACGTAAAAACTAGAGGTCGTATCAATACCAAACTTCATATATAGTACTGTTTTGTGTGCTGTCAGAATTGATTAGTTTTTGAAGTAAATCGGTTCACCGGAAGTCGAGCATTATTCAACAAAGCTCATTTCCGGTTTTCAAAATATCTCCCTAAATATGATATATACGTGTATTATATTTCTTATAAAAGTTTTAGATAATATATTCTTCTATAACTTTTGTATTTAACATAGTTTTGTATCACCGGTTGATTAGGAGTTATTCGTGAAATACCGATAAACCGGAAGAAGATGATTATGTACTTTGTGGGCGCTCTAACATGAAAACCATTAGTTGGATCGACACCTTATTTCATATATAGTATTTTGTTTGGTGTTTTTAGAGTTGATTAGTTTTTGGAGTAAATCGGTATACCGGAAGTTGAGCTTCATTCTTCAAAGCTCATTTCCGGTTTTCAAAATATCTCCATAAATATGATATTTAGGTATATACTATTATTTATAAAAGTTTTAGAAAATGTTATATACTATGACTTTTGTGGGAAATATATTTTTGTATCACTGATTGTGTAGGAGTTATTTGTGAAATACTGATAAACCGGAACTTGCTGATTATGTACGTTGTGATCGCTCTTGGCGCTGGGGCGAAGGGCCACTTCATCGTTTTTCATCGAAAATGTCCCGAGAAACATTATTTATAATTTTTGTGACGTAAAAGATAATACAAAAGAAATTAAGCACTTATCTTCCAAGTTTAGATTGAATATAGAGTTCGAAATTAATGTCGTAGGTTAATATTTACATCTTATATATGGAGAAAGTCATGTGCTGGCCACATCAGATTTTTATTTACTGAGATATTCATATTGTCTCTTAGAACCAATGTCTTAAATGAGTTCTCAAATATTAGAGCTTGAACTAGTGTGGATACAATTGCTATGGATAAAGATCCAGCAGTACTCATGGTATTAAATAAGGGTTACTTTATTTTAGATAGGGAATATTTGACCGGTATATTTAAAGTGTTTTAAATGAATGTTTCAGAATGATTTATTTGGATATATATTCCTATTACTTTGAGATTATAGCTGTAACGTAAAAATCAGAATTGAAAAGTCGTTTAGCTCTAAGATTTTGAGAAATATCGGCCACATCACGAATTAAGCTATTGCAATTAATAGATAAAAAGGGTGTCGTCGTTGGTATATCACAGATGCAGTAGGTACTGAGTATTTAAATAGTCTCTTTAGGGAAAAATAATTACTGGATTAAGAGTTTATTAGCCTAAATTTTGATAATCCATCTCATTTCACTCCTTACTACTATATTATATACCTTATATACTCATTATATTATCATACCTTACATTTTATATAAAATTCTGACTAGTATATACTGTATGCATTATTTCGATAATGTTTTTTATGGATGAAAATCCATGTACTTTTTCTTTATTTTTCTTTTTTGGTTGTTTTTATGTTATTTAGTATATTGCTACTTTTTTAAATGTGAACTGATTCTTATTATGTATCGCATGCAAGTACTTATTGGTAGCGTATTTCCTTATTTTTTATTTTTTTCTCATCTTTTAGCTATTACTATCGGTAAGTTTGCACAGGTTTTTCATATCCCCCTTCCTTTTGTTTTCCTGCAGTGGATTTTTTCCTAAGAATCTCTTAGGTTTTTTATACCCACAATTCTTCTAATTGTTTCTACTTCTAATTTTATGATTAATAACGACGGGTTAGATGGAAGAAGAGATTTTTTACTCTCAATCTCAACCAAATAAAGATGATTTATTATTATTATTACTAAAATCATCATAGCTAAATTTTTTGCCTTTACTAATTCTTCATGCTTTTATCCCCACCAGGTTTTACAATGTATATCCTCCAATAACTGAAGCCAGATATCTCATATTCTCTCCATGTTCGTCTTTGACTGACATCCTTATTCCTTCTCGTCTTGGCATTTCTCCTTCCTGTTGTCAGTTCCCTTCAGTTACTTGAACCCCTTGATTATTTAGAGCGAAAAATTACATTTGCAAATGATAGAGAGTCATGTAAACTGTTTTAAAAAATACGATATTCTTGTACTTCCCTGCATTTATATTTATGAATTAAATATGTACATATAGAAAAGAATATATTTGAAAATAACGTAGCACCACATACATATAAAACCAGAAGAAACTATGAATTATTAGACCCAATATATCATCTTGGCTTGCTCGAAAGAACCCCACACTACATTGGTATAAAAATCTACAACAAAATTCTAAAGAATTTCTGAAAAAATATGGCAAGAATGAGCAAAGATTTCTGGACAAGTTCGAAGAAAATATTGACAATGAAATGTTATTATTTAGTTAATGAACACCTTCTGGACAATGACGTATCTTTTTGAATGTAAAAACGATTTAGGCTGGTATTGGTTTTTTAAATAATGTACTAATATATATTTGCATTCGTTCCAACAATTGTTAAACTTATTCTCATATTCCTTATATAAAATTCTGTAAATAGAAGGTCTGAATGTAAAAATGGCAATTTGTAAACATTACTTTGTGTAATGTACATTTATGTATACTAGATTTCCTGTATTAACTGACATGTCACCAATTCACGGCCGAATTTTCACTACGTATTCGAATGTTTTGTGACAAAATAAATTATAATTGTTGTTATTATTTAGACTTAATTCCCTTTGAGGACCCGCCCGATGACTCCCTTATGAATTCTCATGAGATTAATCCGTCATCTCCGAATATCTCTTCATTCCCCTCATCCATCGGACTTTTTTCCGTCATATTCTTCGCACCGTCCCAATGCTTACGCAATACTCGGCTCGTTTTTCCCCTTTTTTCCTCCCTCCGAATCGGGCACATTACTGGAACAGGTGTGCATTATTCATGCGGTAACTCATCTTCCGTCTCGCAGCCTCCAGGCATCTCATCTCTTCTTTTCATTCCGGACCGACTACTTTGGATTCAGCATCACTATCTCTCTCCCTCTTCCTCCATCTTTTCTTATCCCGCCTCTTCTCACACCCCTCCCATCCTCGATTTTTCCACTTTCCTCTTACATTCCCATTTTTCTCACATCCTATCCTTCCCTCCCGCCTAAAGCCGAGATTTTTCAATCTTTTTTCTCGGCTTCGGTAACCCTTTTTGGGAAAAAATAACCCGTCTCGAACGCCGCAGACTCGCGCGAAGCGTCTTTCATGGGAAATGTTGCGGATTTTAAGGTTTAAAGATTCAGATAAATTACCGCGTGACACCCGGCCATTGTTGTTTCTCTCTCCCGTGTGTGTGGAGGGCGGTGGGAATTTTCCGCGATCGGAGGAATGTTTTTTCTGGAAGAATGCGGAATATTAAGAGGGCATTGAATGCGTACGTCCCTACGTAGTTTCCGAATGAAGTGGTTTCTTTATGGTTTAATGAATTATTGGTTTTTGAGGGAGAAATATTGGGCGGACATTCCACACAATACTTATTTACGGTGTTCGTGGCTTAAACTTATACCGTCATTTTCGTACTGCGTATGCGATGAAACATACGTCGCTGTGATTAATGATGCATTGTGATACAAGTCTCTTTTCATATGTTCCTACGTGGGTTCTTAACGTAAAGGAAATTCACAAGCTATGGATTTAGTCCAGTTTTGCTTGATATGCTGTACATTTATTATTTTGGAGCATAAATAAGGAAACAATAAATCGATGGTATATTATTTATTTATTAAATCAATCTGCAGATAGGTATCCACCAGGTGGCAGAGTCAGAATTGAATTCAATCACTTTATCAAAAACTAAAAAATCTGTAATAAAATAAAGAGAAACATCATCAAAAACACATCACTTATTTAATCCTTTTACCTTCAACACCAACAAATGCTAACACTACAAATCAGTCAAGGTCAATCCAGCTGAAATACATGTATATGATACAAAACGCGCATGACACATACATAGGAAATACAACATCACACATAAGACAAAAAATAAATAAATATTTTTATATAGAATTATTTGTGTCAGAGCCGTCCCTCTATTCTTCGTCGAAACGTTACAGTGTTTGGGAATGGGTTAAGAGCACCAGAAATATTGATAAATTATATATAACGTGATAAATAATCAACAATACATGAAGGAATAAATAAAAATCAATTTAGCTCTATAAACCTGTAATTTCATTCTTTTGGTTATAATACAATATTTTGAGTGTGCAAACAGTGCTTAAAAACGTTAATTTGCTGTAACATTCTGAAACGATATTTTGGTTGAAGAAGCAATATTAATATAAATATTGATAAGATCAATAGTAACATTAGCATTCTTCCGTAGATTATATTAACATTTTTGATGAAATAACTGAATTCTTCCTCAGAGAAAATTATAATTTATAGAAATTAAAGGAGAGTAAACTTTCTCAAGTACTGAACTAGTTTTGTATAACTCAAAACGATTTTAATAAAATCGATTTTTGCAGGCTTTAAGGTATGAACTTGGATAGAATATGTAAAAATAAAATAGCATTTACGTTTGTATTTGTATTTATGTAAATCTATTTTAAATATCATACCTAGAATGTTTAATATTATATAATAAAGATTAATTTCATTTCATGATCTACTGCTTTAATTTGCTGTTATCAAGCCCCTCGTATGGTTAGGTTTTCCTTATTTTGTGTGTGTACTTAATATGTGCGTTACGACGAAGGGTTCCATTAATTAGACCTTTTTATTCTAAATTTCATTTCATAGGAGGCCTTATCTAACCGAATATGACATTAAATAACCTGATATGGAAGTCACGAAGCATGCGCCATTAAATGGAATTATATATTGGTTTGATTCAGAGGATATCTCACCCGATAGCGAGATCAGATTAGAAAGGATTCATATCAACGCAATATCCCTCTTTTTTATCGATGTAATTTCGAGTTACCGGGGCTGAAATATTTGAGTTGGGATTTAAGTCTTATTATTTACGTTTCTGCTTCGACCTGTCGGAATTCGCGCCATTTTTCCAAGGATATTCTTTTGGTGGATACCTCGGACCCTCTGCAGCCCCCGCAATTAAAGTTTTATAACACGGGAGTGAATTTATTCTCCGCTGCACTGTCGTTGCTTCTCTTATTTGCGAAGTTATGATGCGCGACGCGAAAAAGCTTCGTTAATGCTTTATTTATGCCGCGAACGTGCAGTCTGTGACCCGCGGTGCACTCTCTGGCCCCTGCGAAACTTGTCCAGATGTTCCGATGGCTCCATATTTACAGCTTTCGTGGGAAATCCCCAAGCGAAAGCAAAAGACTATGAGGGTTTATTTTAAAGTAAATTCTGACTTTCGTCCCTTGCGCCGTAGTTGATCAATGTTAATTTATTTTCGGCGCAGATGGTCCGTGCTTTGAGCATTAATATTGAAATGCCGCTGCGTTAATTTACCGTGATGTTTTAATTGCTTCCAATCGTATACACGGACGAAAGTTTGGCCTCTGAATGAAGGTAGTATTTGATTAGTTAATTAAAATGCACTTTTTATTTACAACATTTTTTTGTAAAATATTGCAACTACCTTAAATGGTATATCTCACTTTCCCTCTGCCCAACTTAAAGCAATGTAAATTAAATTTAACCTCTTACTATTTGGTTCTAAATTATGCAAAATATCACTTGTATTTATGTTATAATTTATCTGGATTAATACTCATGCAAAATTTTTGTTTAAAGTCCTGTATTACTTAATTTCATTTTGTTTTTATCCACATTGTAGACTTGACGTAATGCTAAAGATCCAAAACAAATTACTTTTTTTATTTTTGGCTTATTTACTTATTGAGTACCTAGTTGGTTATATCCAAGCTTTTCGTGTTCTGGGAAAGAAAATTCATCTCTTTATATTACCGTAAATGAATCTAAATAAATCTCCCTTTGGATTTTCCTTATTGCAGAAGCAAACAAAGTTCGCGTTCTTTTATAGAGTATATTTTGTTTATTTAATACGTTTTCACCTGATATTTATTTCAAAATTGGTTTTGAGGAAGGATTAAATGGACTTCCACAGAATATGTATTACGTACGTATTCTTTAGAAGATTGTTTTGACTTTTACGATCATCATTCGTTTAATACGTAATTCGTTATTAATTAATTCGTTTAATTCGTAATACGTAAGCTTTGTAAAACGGAAGCAATCTAAAAGTTATGATACAAGAAAAATAATACTGTAATAAAATTCTTCGGTGAGAAATTAAATATATTTGATAGAATAAAGTAAATGTAAATTGTTTTACCTTTTTACAAATAGAAGTAATCTTTTAATACTTTAGTGCACATTTTTATCCTTACTCCAAGGTTTTCAATTTGCATGATAGTCATTTGAGGCTTCTATTTATGGATTTCAATTTTGAAATCTTCTTTTAATTAATGAATTTTGTTGACATTTAATGATAGTTTTCTAAAGAAATCCATTTCGAAAAATAGTATTTAAAATAAAATTTGAATGATACATTTTGGCAGCAGAATCTTTCTTGAAACACTGTTAAATATCTTCTATAGATAGATACCTAATGATAATAATTCAGGGTTTCTTAATATACGTTCCCGGAGTTAAACCTCTTTAACTTAGCATCGGATGGATAAAACCGAGTAGGAGATATCTAGGTGTTTTGGAATAATTATGAAAGATTTTTAGTTTTTATTCCCCACCCCTTACATATCCTAAACAGGTATTCTCTCGTGATTAGAAGAGAAATTAACTTGTTTCGACCGAGCATACAAAGGTGAACCACCCTGAAAAGATCTTGGAGATAAGATATTACTGCCCTGTTTTTCTAAAAAAATACCCCATTTATGAAGTCGGGCCTTAGCTCTACCTGGGCTAAATCTGGGTAACTCTCTATCGTAAATAGAACGGCAGTAAATTAGAACAGCTTTAAAGGTAATTCTCAAGTAGTCAATTTACCTTATACAGTTAATTTGTGGCACTTAAGTTTTATCGAACTTAAATTGTATGCATTTATCATTGATTAGATAGTTTTATGTGGTTTTATCTGTAGTGCATATTGTTGTAATCGGTTAAAGGAGAGTTGATAAGTAAAATGGGAAGTAAAGAATTCATTCACTTCGTCCTTCACTCGGTGGAACTTCATCTTAACACACATATGATAAGAACAAAATATGACTTTCTTCCATAATTTTTTAAAATAGGACACAACCGTTCTGAACACACATAAGATAAAAACAAACCAAAGATGACGTTGTAACTTCGAAACCGGTATTGTCCTTTTTTAAAATTTGTAGAATAAAGTCAGTTTGTTTTTATCTCGTGTGTGTTAAAATGGGAAGTGTCGGGAAGCTTTAAATTATTGATTTTTCCAAATATCTATCAGGAATGGTCGTTATTGGTTGAATTATAGATCGAATTATTTTACCATTAGATCGTTTGTTGTGTAAATTTGTATTCTTGTACATGCTATGCAATCTAACATTTTTTAGAAAACAGTCTAAAAATGTTGTCGCTTGAATTTGTTCTGTTTGTGAATAATAACAATAATCTTACAATGGAGGGAAACTATACGCCATCACTAGGGTCAGATGTCGATTGCTCGGTACCTCCTTCAAGAAAGCGCTAGAAACTTTCTAGCACTCCACGCATTCCGTCCGCAATATATTCCGAGGATCGCGAGTCTCTGAAATTGGTTCGCCTGAGGGCAAATGCCTCCCCTTAATCCCTCTCATCCATTCGTATCTGCTTTTCTTCGGAGAGACAGGATCCGAATAGAGGGAGATAGGCTTCTTCTCCGACGATGACGTCACCCATACGTAACCCTCTCTCGTTCGACTTTTTTCATCCTCCAGCGCTGTTTCGCGTCCGCGACAAGAAAAAAGAGCGTCTATCTCCCGCGATCTGGACCTGTGGACACGGACACTCACCCATTGTGACTTATCTCCCATCTCGACCTTCGTCTTTTTTATGCACACACCCTTCGGAAAAAGCTTCCGTGACGGGTTTTGGTCGATCACAGGGAGGTCGCTCTTATCTCTTTGCCCCTTCGGGCTCCTTCTCGATTACGTTCCTTTTTCATAGGGGGCCCCGGGCCCGTGCTATCGAAGGGCGCGATTCTTTTGATGCCCGGGGCTCACTTATCCGCCCGAATCTTTCTCCGTGCGGTTGTAAACCCTTTCTGTAACCGTATGCCCTCTCTCTATGTCGCCTCACGTTCTTTCATATACGAAAGTTACCCTTGTGCCGTATGGTTCTGGTTTTACAGTGTTGTATGTCCTTCCATGTTTTATTCAGGTCGTTATCAAGTAATAAGGAATGTTTGCATACGGTTATATGTAACCTTCACCCTGTTGAAGTTATCCAGTCAAACAGAATATGTCATTAATAAACGACAGAAATAAATGAAATCAGTATTAGCAGGCGTGACTTCGTGGAAAGCCATAGTAAAATGAAAAACTTTGTAAATTCCACGCTGAGTTTATTTGCGACCGGTTTCGTAATTTACATTACATCTTCAGGCGAATGGAAACATTTTTACAAGGAATATATAGGATGGTTGAGAGGGCGGGAGGGTAAAGGGGAGGGGAGGGGAAGGGAAGGAGCGGGTTCATCATAAGAATATTTTGCTTGGTAAGGAGAAAAGGGGTGAAGGGTTTAAAAATAATTATAATTTATAAAATAATTAGTTTTTCATTTTACTATGACAGAAATAAAACGTAGCTTAATGTTGTGTTTTTAAGGCAAGTGAAATTAAGATTATTGAATTAGCTTTACGTGTAGAATTTTCTGAAGAATACACCTGTAGATTATTAATTTATAGTATTGCAGCTTGACTGTCGTCAGCTTTCACCAACAATTGTTGATCAACACTTGCTACACAAATACAGTCCACCATCTCTTACCCTAGAAAGTCTACCAGAGATTGGCACTCCAAAATAACATCACACCACTTGTAAGCAGAATTAAAACACACAAATACAACAGCAAGGCTTACTTCATACAGCATCCACCTGGTACCCTTTATAAAGCATTGATCCTATACATATCCTATAGTAAAAGTAACTAAATAGTCACAGTGTACACCATTGCCTTGCTAAGACACATCATTTAATCAGATTGACAATCATTGCCCTTACATATTTACATAAAAATTCCAAAATTTTCATGATTATTCCATTATTTTACGACAAACTCAGATATCTGTATCTATACTCCCTCGGTATGCGTTTGAACTCATATCAAGTAAAATAAGGGAAAATATGAATTGGATATTAGCATATTTTTTTGGTATATCAAGGGTTTCTTCTATTCCAAAATGTATTACTCAAAAGCTTGACCTTAGTTTATTTCGTTATGGTCTTTTATTTTTGTCCACTGATGGAAAAACAGAAAAAAATGGTTCGAACAAAAAATAGGACTGCTAAAAGCATATTTAAATTAAAATATCGAAGTTTCAGATAACCTTCCTCATTCCGATTCTAAGTTTTCTCTAAATCAGAAAACCAGATAAAGGATGGATGAGAAGGAAGAAAGATTTTTCAGTGACCTAAAATTTTACTTCTTATTGGAAAAGAATCGTCAAAATCTTTTGCTTGAGAGATAAACAGTGAATTCAATGCGAAAAGCTTTCCTCGAAGATAACTAACTGTGTAAATTGTCTTACTAGGAATATAACGAATTCGTTTTGTATAGGCTAAATGCCATATTCTTTTAGATATTCTTAAATAGATATAAAATCTGAAACTTCTTTGGGGATTACAGATGAAGCAAAGAACTTGCAAAATCTCGCTAATATGTTCGGGACTATTTTCAGCCTGCTATGTACTGGAGTAATTAAATTCGTTTAATTTCCAATAGGTAAAATGAATTTTCCTGGGTACATTTAAACGTATTTAATGTGATTCATTTTATTAGATGTATCTCGTTATTCTTAAAAGTTTTGAGTATATGGGTTTATTTTCATTGATAAAAAGTTGAAGGGTAGTTAAGGATTATGAGACACGTTTAGAAGTAGAAGCTGGGCACATGTTACACAGTAGGAGGTCGCTAAGATGGAAATTTCAGCCACAGAATCTTGATTATTTTAACTGGAGGAATGCCCCTTGATATTCAAAGGAAATGCATCGGAATATGATTTCATTATACACAGTTCTTTGTGGTGATAGTCAAGACCGTTGTTAGCAAATAAATATCTTTTCGTATAATTTAAGCCAGTGTTTCTCGTTTTAATGTTGCTTTGCAACTCGAGAGGAGTACGAAAGATATGTTGTGGACACCGAAATTGGTGTTTTCTCTAAAAGTTAAAAATTAAAGGCTTTGTGACATATGCAGTTCTATGTAACACTGTGACAGATTGGGTCTGTTATTCCAGAGAGTGACGTCGTTTAAGTCTGGTCCCATATCCAAAGTTGCACATTTTCATATTTCTCGTATTGGTTTGAAATTGCGTGTAATTATACACCCACGAAAGATACGTGACCCGACAACTGAGCGCTACGATAACTGAGCAAATCTGCAAACGAGACTCGCTCAGTAGTGAAGTGCTCAGTTGTCGTAGCGCTTAGTTGTCCACGCTCAGTTTTCATGGAACCGACCGCTGCGCTTTGCTGTTGTGGATCGCTCTAGAAAGTTCCCCCTCAAGTAAATCTGATTCTAATCAAATCATATTCATCGTACGCAGTTCGGGGGAAGAGATCCAATCTCGAAGGAATAAAGTTAATTGGCCCATTTATTCCTTTCTCCATTTCCCTTTCATCTCCAACGTCGTCCCCGTCCCTTCTTATATCTCCTCGTTATCCTTTTATCGCTCTTTTTTGTCCTCGTAATTGGGAGGAAAGAGTAAGTTTACGTCCCATTCCGTGCGGCACTTAATCCCGTCTTCGGATCGCAGTCGTAGAATGCCCCTAAGAGCTTTCCCAAGAGCCGTTCATTTGCGGCCCTATTTGACTCTCTTAAGGTGGAGCGAATTGCTCAATTGTAGGTTTTTCGTCGCCTCGTGCCGCCCAAAAAGAGATTCATCCCTCTAACAGGTTGATCCGTCGCTTTTTTCCGCTCGGCGGGAGTTTTTTTTTCTCTCGAGAATTACGCTTGCCGGTTCGCTTCTTTCGAATTTTAATCGGTGTTTCGAATCTTAAATTAGCCTCTCACCGAGTGGTGCGGTGCTCAGAAGCTATACTTTCATTATTTTTGACGGGCGCACACACAAGCAGCTGCTGTCTTCGAAGTGGGACGTATGTGAAAGGAAGCCGATGAATTATGTACATCGTCATTAGGAATTGAACGCACTGATCTTTATAATGTTTTATCCAATGTCGGTGATAGCTCTTTCGCAAGTTTCATCCGCTGCCTTGTGCATGATCTTCAATTAACATTGTGTCTGAAATTCAATTTTCCTCTTCTATATCAACAGCCTCCAAGCCACCTTTCGGCGTGTAGTAAGGAGTGTAAACAACAATTGTCTAAACCACTTTTTAGTTTTCTCATCTCGTACCATTCACAGAAAGAATGATTTAATCATGCTCGAGGCAGACATCCTAATGTTGCGAGAGTAATTAAACGAATAATATATGATTTGCAGACAATATCTCACTTTGAGGAATTAAATAATAATTTTATAAGTTAGGAGAGGAACATATTATTCATAAAAATAAAGGCTAAACAGTTTAATTTATGCCTTATCTTTCCGTGATCTGTATCCGATGTTAATTTTTAGTAATATAATCAATTGCAAAACTTTAATTAACATTTAGCGGGTGTTAAAAATAATAAGTGACTCATCTGATATTAATTTGGTGTTTCGCGTAATTAATGCCTTAGCTGCCATTAATTCCTCAGTTAATGGAATTACCCGAGTTTTATATGTACTTGAAAATATTCCAATGGCTCCTAATGATATTATAGATTCTAATCCAGAAAACTAGGTACGGATGTTTTATCAATATACTGGATGATAATGCCGAGGGCTTTTAGTAATATTGTAGAATCGTGGGTACATCCGGAAAACTAGACACGGAAATTATATATCAATTGTATTAGTATTACAATTAATTAATAAACATAAATACATATTTAGCGGGTGTTCCACTAGAATTAGTAATTCATCTGAGCTTCATTTTCAAAACTTATTATTAATGCTTCAGCTAGCATGAAGACCTCAATTAATTGAATTACCCGTGTTTATACATGGAAATATTAAGGGTTCCTAATAACTTTATAGACTCATGAGTGCACCCGGAAAACTAGTAATTATCATTAACATTTTGCGTTGTACTGACATCTGTCGATTTTTCGTTTTTAACCTATGTTTTTATTAAGGAGATTTTTTCTCTTTAAAAGAGTAGAATATTCATTCTCCGAACATTCGACGCGAGGACGAATGTCCGCTTCCTCGTCATTATTCTAATTGATTTTTTGACCCATCGAAACCTTAAATCATTTTTGCCACTGGTCGAATTTATTTCGCTCGGCTTCGATTATGAGCGGTTGAATCCTAAATCACTTGGAAGGGATAATGCTTTATGTATATTAACGACCGCGCGTCCGTGATCGAATGCTAATGCGAAGAAATAAATGAGGAGGTCTTGTATATGCACGCCCTGTTAGCGAAAATACTGGTGTTATTATGTCACGTTGATAATCGAGTTGAGGGGAAGATTTCGCATCAACGATAATTGGAAGAAACTTAATTATAATCCAAGTGAAAAGAATGGCTATGATCATACCGCACATTCAGATCTTCCTAATGAAATGATTTATATGGTTTTATAACCTTGATACTGCGCTCCGTCTTCAGTTCCATTTGCCAAAGGTAATTGCCGTACATAGAAATTGCTGAATGAAACCTAGTGACTTCTTTCGTTTTTCTTGATTTAGGTTAGTTTAGAAACTGCCATTGTATTACGTAGATAAAATATTGAAGTCCCGCCTATCATAGGAATGGCGTTAACTTCTTTATCTCCATACGAAACTATTGCTTTTGGAAAATATCTCTTCAACCGAAACGATTCAGTATGATTTTAAAACAGACTGTAAATCCATAGCTTTATAACTTCACGGTTGATTTATTTTAAAATTTAATCCGAGGTCATGAGACCTACAGCTGTTAGGATTCCAAATCCCCCCTTATTAGCTTATAAAACCTGTGGAGAACGAATGTTGTATATATATCTAGTATACTAGACTAGATGGGAATTGCGGTACTTTCTCGTTTCCTGTCCTCACTTAGCCCAGAGGCTTTGGAGTTTAAGAGACAAACTTTTCATTGAATTCAATAATAAATGGACTGGATGAATCATTTCATTTAGCAACATTTATCATATTATTTTCAAACTGATATGGTAGAAATTAGGAGGACTCTCATGTAGTGGTTGTCTAGGTTGTAATCTCGATTTGCATTTGATTTTGCGATAACTGAAGTTATTTAGCGATAAAATGAAAAAATGGCAAAACTCTCCCCTCAGCTTGAAAAGTATTTTCTATTCATAGCTCTCCTTAATATTTTCTCATTATAATACGGAAAGAACACTTCTATAGGATCCTTAGGTAACTTAGCTGCGCAATACTTGCCTAGGAAGAAAATAGTTTGCAAATTCATGAATTTTTACCTATCAAAGGACGAAATGTACCACTATATTCAGCTTCATTTTTAATATATGATAAGTAGTATCTTAAAGGTACTTTTGATGACTACAGACGATAGAAATCAATTCTCAGGAATGGACGGGTGCTCGTAAATTTGGTTGTGAAGGTAAGCATTTGGCTAAGAAGGCATTGCGCCGGCGCTCAGATTAGAGGGAACTATGACAACTACCCTCACTGGAATTTTCCTCATAAAGAGAACATCTCTAAGTGAAGTTAGAAAATTAAGATTTAATAGCAACCGACAGCCATCCGTTTCAGTAGTGCAAACACCTTGGTTACTAAATAACCTCTCTCTAAAAGTATACCTCTTCAATATTATAGCTGCAAGCTATGTGTGCGAACGAGTGATTTTTTTTTACTTCCATAAAAGCAACCCTCGTCAAATTTACTATTTCTTCTTGACAACCATCTTGTAATTAACCTTTCGTTTTATCGGAAAGCTATTTCTACCTTTCTCATTTCATTTCCTCTCTTGCTTTCTTAGGCCACCCCACCCTCATAAAATTCTTTCCACCCACTCTGCCTCTTAATTATTTCTTCTATAACTAAGCTGTCCTCTCCCAATGTTAGCTTCCTTATCCGCCTACGTCCGTATTCGCAGCCACACCCCAAACTGCCTTTTATCTCTCATGATCTTTAATTCTCACTTTCACGCCCAGAAATGAACCCCTGGAATAGAAATGTAGCAAATGTGCTAATGCCGAGCTCCTTGAGAATATCTTCCTTATAAAATAAAATAAGTTTGCGCTACAGAGCTGTTTGAAATGTCGTAACCCGACTAATCACCGTGCGACAACTGACCGAGCTCATTGCGCGAACAACAGATCACTAGGACAATTGAATTCATATCAAATTTTGAACGTTTAAACAATTGAACGATAGCCTTTTTACCGATTACTTTTTCATCTAGTTAACAAGTTATTAAGAATAAAAACTCATCACTAACAGCAATTTTAATTAATAGGAGTCACAAATATACCTTAAGCTGTCAAAAGTTGCTATTCATTAAGTTATTAAGAATATATTTATTAATAAATGAATCGTGCGATGAGCTGTCGCCTGGACAGTTGTCGCACTCCTAGTGGTCGTATTTTGCACTCTGGGTTGTCAACCTAGAAGTATATCTGTGAACTTTTAGATAGCTTCTTTACATATCCTGTCTAGGGTCATGATAAGGATTAGTTATTACGATGAAATACAAAAATTTCGAAGGTCGAAGCATGTAAGAAATTTGTTACAACTAAGGGTTAACTGTTCTAGGCTAACATTGTTTAATCTATCGGTGATTATTATTATGCATCTATCATTTTCCAAACACACTGACTGGAGTTTCCTATCTAGGAAAAAGGCGAGTATAGTAATCAAGAGCTCTCAGTCGTAGATGTACCTCATAATATATAGGTACGTCTTTTGACATTTTTAATCACGTTCTTAGTACTTATTGGATAAGTACTTTTTAGATTATATTGTGATAAATTATTCGCCAATATACGTGTAATTCACGGCTTGCGGATCGAATACAACTTTCACAAGTTTCGAATGGCCTAGGAAATTGTTCTATTCATTTATTTTTTTCTACTTTCTTTGCTATCTCTTGTTAAATAATGTGCAAAATATCTAGAGATCGATACAGAGTGCATTATTCACTGATCTATCATTATCGGACTCGTATTCTCCTGGAGTAAAAACTCTGGCACCCAAATTATATATTGCCGATGCGAATAAGACTTAGTATTCAATAAAAATATCTTTTGTCAAATAATGTTACTATTTTAAAAAGAGCTTTGATATTAGCGTATGAGCTCTCTCCAGGAATTTAATCCTATACCGATTTCGCCCTTTTATCAATTAAGGCATGTATTTGCTGTCATTTTTCCAATGTTAAGTGCAAATATCACATTTATTTACCCTAGACGGTTTTTAATTGAAGAAACTTAGGTTTTTACATGTTTTCTGTGGTCCAGTATAAATAAATGGTCTTAATTCTTTATTATTCTTAAAAATATCGGGGTCATATTGAATAAAAAATGCAAATTCCACAAAAATATTTTAATCGTACAACCGGTTTGAGATAACAGCTCATCGTCATGCACAAGATACAAATGCAACAAAAGATTTTAGCCGTTGGGCTTATAAGTTGTGGTTGGAGTAGGAAATTGAAGATTGAATTAATTGAAAGATTGAATTTATTTAAACTTATTTTATTTTATAATTTAATAATATTTTATAGATATCTTTTGGAAAAGATGGTCACGTAATACCTGAATAACATCTATACTCCATTAAATAATTTAGGATACCAAGAAAGGAATTTAAAAATAGTAGATAATTTACCCTCATAATACTTTAACCATTAACTAGTCGTAAAGTGCTGAAATTTGAGTGCCTCGAGTATGCTACTAATGAAATATTACAGTTAATCGTGCCTTTCAGCTCACTGCCATTAAACGCCTAATAGTTGCTTTTCTCATTCCGCTGTCCAATTCACTCTCATTGTTTCCATATTTCCGACGCCAATCGGCGATAAATTAAAATTTTTTCGCGCCATTTGCGTCACTTTGATCCGATTAAGTCGCTCTATCCGAGAAAATGGCGTCGATATTCCTTTTTCCCCTCACATCGGGGATTAGGACCTCCATCATTTATTTCTTTTTCATCCCTGAGTGTATCAATGTTTTCCGCTCGCCATCCAGCTTATGAGACGTCGATTCCGGCCGACTGCTTTTCAATGAGATAAAAAGGAGTTCAATTATTGGGCGCGATTATCCGCAGAAAAACGAACGGGATTTCGTCGATGGGGAAAAGCGATGGATTGAATTGAATTTTCGGTATGGGGTATCGCGTGTGCCCAGAGCTGCGCTGGAGCGGATTCCATTATTCGGACCAAGGGATGGGAAAAAAACGACTCAGTTAATTCTATTTCCTTTGCATCGAGATAACGAATTGCTGCAAATTCGCGTCTAGGTAGTCGTGGTTTTCTGCTGTTCTTTTCGTCCGATTTGTCCTATTGTCTGTAGTGAACGAGTGGAAGATATAATGAGTTTATTTATAACTACATAGTTATCATTGATAAGATATTTAATATCTTCAATAGCCGTCTTTGTCAGCGATCCTAACCACCTTCACCGGTATTATGGCTATGTGGTAGTATAAACCGGTATAAGAACGGCTATTGGAGATTTTAAAGTTCTAATTTCTTTTGACATACAATATATATTTTATTTTAGTAATAATACTACAACTGTCAAATACAAAATATATAGTAGACCCTGCTAAGCACAGGCTGCTTGTCACCAGGTTCCTAACAGTAAAAATATGTGGTACATATATGAGCTAATCAACAATACATTATGATAATAACGGTAACAATCAATGGTAATTTATAACAAATATTTAGACGTAATTACATTAGCATATGTGTAATATATGATTATAATATTATTATTGTTAACATTTATTATTATTAAAAGCCATGTTACAAATTTTCTTTCTTTACCACATTGTATTGCATTGCTTATTTATTCATTCGGCTATTCATCCTTCGCTTAATTTTCGGATGGTCCATATTCTATATTTTTCTCTTCAAAGATTTTGAATTGTTGGCACTCTGTATTAAATTTGTTAATGATGCAACGTTTTGAAACTTTTGCAGTTAACGGACTTGTTTAATTTGTCTTTGACTTTGTTAAATCAAGGGAACAGCAGAAAAATAAAGAAAGCAAACTGGGCTCCACCAATCTTCTGAATAATTTTGAAATTAATTGTGTGGTCATCGTCATCAGTAGTTGTGCTTGTCGTTTCCAGAACTTTTGTAATTCTCGATCCCAATGCCGGGATGACCAGCACTTATCATAGGCTGGTTCAAAAATATAAACAAGAAAATAATACTTATGAAGATTGACAGAGCTCAAAGAAAACATTATACGATTCCGCATATCTATTAATATTATAGATTCGCGAATTATCAATATACAGGCGATCAAATAGTCTGTTACCAACAAACTATCACACGATGTTAGAATAGCGATTAATATACGCTTATTTTAATGATGTGATATTTTGTGTGATGTTTATAGCTCGTCCAAGATCGATTTCATAAAATGTCAATTTTTCTGTTAGTGTAATAATAACTAAAATTGTAGTACTTAAAAGTGGGATGTAAATTAAAACTGCTGCGCTGATGTTTAATCTATAATTTTTGCATTCGTATATTTGAAATTGTATAATTTCGTATTTACTTAGCATGAAAAGAAGAATTTATTCCTATTATATTGGCCGTTCAGACACTGCTGGGAAATAGATGCTAGAAAGTAATCAATTACGGGATTGGAATCGTTGTACATGCATCCCCTGCCACTCGCCGAAAGGGGTCTTGCAGGATAAATGTGTAGATATGGATGTGTCTTCGAGAATGTGGTGATCATGAAGCTGTGAAGATCATGAAATCTTACTGGAAATTCCGAAAAAAGGACATCTGGAATCTCATGTTTCATTCGAGAAACGCTAGATTAGTAAATGTATTCAGATCAGCTGCTGTCGTTAAAAAAGGAGTTATCCGACGGTTTAACCGAGTTGAGGAAGCGCTGTCTAGGAAGTCGCTACAACCAGACAAGGAACAATTGCAGAGAGGAAAGGGAAATGATATGTGTTAGCGGATCATTTAAGCGGCGGAAGGAGACATTTTGAGCGTGGAAGATGTTGAAATGCACGTGGGAGTGGCGCATTCCATAATGGAAGAGAATGCAAGCGGAGAAATGGGTTTTTAAGGCGAAAGAGCGCTCCGAAGTTCAGCGAACCCGCGTGGGTGGGAATGGCGTGCATAAAAGCGATACCGCTAATGCGCTTCACCGAAGGCGAGCTTCCCGTCAGAATCCTCAACTCCCGACAAATCCTGATCATTCTCTCGGAGTTAAAGGGCGCGTGCAGCGGGAAATGTGTAGATCGCGTCAACTTATTTCAGTGTGTTAATTCCAAGTTGATTCTCTCTGTCGGAGGCAGCCGGGATAAGCTACCATCCATGCTAATACACCCCATTTACGAATATTCCCTAAATTGAGTAATCTTTCCGCGAAGTTGTCATCTCAGTACTGAAGCAGCGATACGGCCTCATTTCTGCTTTATTCCCCAGAATTGTCCTTGTTGCCAGGTGAATGAACCCAGCTCGTGCGGCTGTGCATTACGTTTTTGCCAAAAATATAATATCGGTTTCCGGAGATTTATGCTTTTAATTATCGAATCGATTACTTTTGGAGACCGCCGCGTAATTTACGAGCCTCGGATTCTTTTATTTGTTACTGAGCTTAATTCTTCGTATTCTGGCTTTTGAAATGTGGGTACGGCGTAGAATGGAAAAGGTAAGTTGGGTGGATCGGAAAACAAGAAATAGGTTGGTCGAATATTGAAAGGGAAGGGGAAGTTGAGTGTAGAATGCAAGGGAAAAACAGAGGGGAATACAAAGACGAAAGATGTTGAATGACATAAGAGGTGGGGTAAACCACATGGAAGTGAAGGAGATGGCGTTGAATTATTTTTGTATGGTTATAATTATTTTATTGCGTCACCTAACATTCAACAAAAACAGAAAAAATCTGTCGTGAGTTGGTCATACAGTAATTAAGTGATAACATATAAAAAATAAATAATTTTACATAGATTCTACCTATACAAGCATTCCTTGACAATGTTTCATTGTAATTCACAAATATACACCAGAATCACATTAAAATTATTCATAATAATAATTTTTACAAATTTACATACAACCTTAAAGTATATTTGCATATCCACTTACAACTATTATATTTTTTTTTAATTTCGGCTTACATGAATCTCTATATTTGGAAATTGAATGGAGAATTGGGTTTTTTGGATTTTTATTTTGATGTTCATGATGTAATTCTTCGTGTCCAGAAATAAGTCAGAAAGGCGATTTTCCATCGCCGACTTCATCTGATATCAATTGATCGGCCTCGGATGGGATTCGCTCTGCCTACAGCGCGAACGCCTCGGCAGTGAATTTCGCGGAATTTTGCGTGAATTATTAAATATAAACATAATTTTCGCTTTGTTTATTCAGGCCCGCCGTCGACCGCAGTCGTGAAATGGCAGCCACAGCTATAGAGCGGAACCCATGCGATGAAACCGCAGTCAGCGGTTTGCCTCAATAAATAAAGCGGGATAAAGCGCCGTTTTACGTTAATTCTGTCGACATAAACAATTTCATATAGAGCGTTCTCGGAAGAAAGAGTTCATCGCCAATTTATGATCGTAGTTTTCGTGAATAAATGTAGCAGTTAATATGTTTTTATCGAATTAATCGTTGACTCTCAAGTGGTTCCTGCATTATTTTACGCATATATATTAATATTATGAATTGCCGCAGGAGCAAGGAAATCCAAAGCTCTTATTAAAATATGTTTGATCAAATATCAATATCTTGATATGGAGTCGTTCATTTACTGATGAATGTTTACTCATTTATGATGACTGCGTTTGCATACCTTGCCGCCATTGCTCAACTTAAGCGTAATAACTACTACTTTTAAATGTTTTGATTTCATATGCTTATAAATTAATAGATGAAATATATAAAAAAGAAATAAAATGAATACAGCATTATAATCTGTTGTACCGATTGCTAGTACTTTAGATAACTTTGCTACTTTTCATTATAATCCTCAGCACAATTTTATTTTTTTTCAATAATACATTTTCATTTGATCATGCGCATTATACTTAGGATTTTTAATTTGCCCGCAGTATGAACATTTAATTACTTTTTGCATTTTCTTTATATATTGTAATAGCTAAAGGACATGTTTTATTTCAATAACCAACATTCCCATTAAAGCTTATGCGTCATAACTTAAAAATTTACCTATATTAAAGGTCAATTTATTTTATGATAATTTTTAACTTGTTATTAAACGCTATTGTCTATTAAAGAGCGTCCATAGAAATTGTAAATTGTATTTTTTCAATTTCCTATGTTCACGAGCCTCAATGTTCTCTTTTCTTTCTCTCGTTCGTTCAGTTGTCATTTGTTTCATTATTGTATTTGAATCGGTAAAATGGAAGTTGAGATTTTCTAATATCATTTTCACTGACTAAATTCCTCTGTCTATCTCTGAGTATATAGTCGAATGCAAGCTTAAAATCGCATATTCGTTCCTCCTGCTAAATGGAAGTTATCATTATGATTTTGCAGCACATAACCATCTTAATTTAATTTTCGTTGATGAATTATTGTTTCAGCATTTTGAAAATACTGTTTAGCGATGCCCTAACTATATTTGAGGAGGCCTCGCAGTTTTTTAAGTCCATGTGAGAATTTTAAAATTTTCATTCATCATCAATTTTCAAATCCATTACCAAATTTTAATATCGCAGAGAAGATAAAAATCCGAAAATTTACAAATTCAAATCCATTATATTGAGGAGGCACCGTTCTTTTAGTCTTACACTTCAATCTCGTCTACTCCGAGAAAATCGTTGTGACAAGAATTCGATCAAATATATTTTAAAGAGATCGTAAATGATGCTTCATTCCGAACGAAATTCTCTTCTAAGAATAGGTCGATTCAGTAATCGTTGACGGTTACCTGGTGAAAATCTATTCCCCTGAATAGCCCAAGAAAGGTAGGTGAAGAATTTTGGGGTTTTGTAACTTTGCAATGCAACTCAGAAATATCTTATTTCGCTCGCTTTAAGGATCTATTTAATTTCTTTCAAAATAAAAATAGCAAAACCTAACATGAAGTAACAAGATGTAGAAGATAAAAGCTCTGGGTTCAGAAGGAAATCTTTTCACTTTACATGGAACTTAATGATTGTAATAGGAGTAATCGTAGCGTAATTAATTATACTACTGCAATATTTGTCCGTAAACACATATGCGTTGAGCATTCATTGCATAGGGAAATATGCCTGTAAATGTATGCATATAAGTTTTCATTATCGTTTATATCTACATGTAATAATCATCATCAGCCATTTTCAATTGGTCGTCGAGTTTTTCTCTTTTATTTTTCAAATGTCTCTATTTTGAGCTTCCCGTTTCCATCTTACCCGGTAGTGCTTCACATGTATGTGTGTACATATGCATACATGTATTAGTTTTACATATAATTGTACATGTGGCTGATTTTAGTAAATTTCGTTAGCAACTATTTTTA
This sequence comes from Sympetrum striolatum, assembly GCA_947579665.1. Taxonomy (NCBI): domain Eukaryota; kingdom Metazoa; phylum Arthropoda; class Insecta; order Odonata; family Libellulidae; genus Sympetrum; species Sympetrum striolatum. The sequence goes on from OX388346.1 coordinate 84,351,186, forward strand.
AATCTAGTAATGATTCCATGAAGTCGCGAAATGGTCGTTTATAGGGGAGAGCGGGGCTAGTTGATACAGGGGCAAGTTGATACACTGTAAGTTTTTAAGTACTCTCTGGTCGCAGCACCTCTTAATACTTACAGACGCCTTCCTAGACTCTATAGGATGCACTCGTGTAATTTGAGTGCCATGCTGCTTCGAGGAACGTCGCTGTGTTCACTTCAGTTTTTTTTATGTGAAAAGTAATATTTTTCATTTCCGTTTGAATATCTCTTGTAACAACTGTTTTGAGATTCAAGGCAAGACGATTTGTTTGTTATGTAGAAACACTTTGCACTTTAAAATTAAGTATTTGTTTACGCTATTGGACCTTCTGTCAAATCAAAAAATCGATTTATTTGCAATAGCGGCTAAAGGGGCAAGTTGATAGAGAACGAAAGGGGCAAGTTGATACAATGTATCTTATATGTAGTATTTGTATCACTTTGCGTTTTGTTATTTAATAGCCCAGTCATGGTCCGTACGTACAAAAAAAACATTTGGCTTTAAATTGTGGCTTGGAAAGGAAAAATATCGTTTGCAAAAGTAAGGAAATTTTACGATTTTTCAAATAAATTTTTTTTATTGAATTTATCTTAATTTTCAACATTTTTATTTATATTAAATATGAACCAATTAAATATAAAACGTTTTATTGTTAAATGTTGTGTTTTATTTTGTTTTTACCAACTAATTTAATGATGTATCAACTTACCCCAGGCGGGGGTAAGTAGATACACTGTGGATATCATTGAAAAAAGACGATTGTGTAGTAGGCAGTTAAATGATAGCCCATAAAATAATCACCTATTTATTAAGGATGCTTAAATCTTATATTTAGTCTTAAGATTGGTGATGCAGATTGTTTCAAAAAATTTACAAAAATTAAAAACCTAAAACTGTATCAACCGCTCTGCCATATTTAAAATAGTCCTAATTTGCTGTTTCCTGTGTTGGAAATATCACATTGGTACTGATTTTTGTTTACTTATGCACCATATTTTACGTAAGACAGTGAATTTCAAATAATATACAATAATATGCTAAATCATATCAAAAAATATTATTAACGCAATAATGGTGTTGGAAGATCTCATCCTTAGGCATTCAAATCTTACAAGGATCAATAAGTGTCTCGATGCAACCGGAATTAAACCAAATTTCACAAAGCGTTCCATTAAATTCGCTCACAACTTTTCGCAAGAATTAATCCCGAGCCAAATCGATCGGTTCGCGGATTTTGCTAATTCGCTTTCAGGACGAATCCGACGAATTCCGCTTTTGACGGATTCATTTTCGATAAATTCGCATGCTTCTGTCGCCCAACACGTTCACAAATCATCTCTGAGGAACTAATCACTCCCGTATTCCGAAAGGGAAGTTTCCTTCTCTTAATTGGAAATCCGCTTCGGATGAATTCTAAAGGATAAAATGGTTTCCGTAGAGAACGGAGCCATTATCTAATATTCGGAAGTTCGCTACGGTTTGTCCGCGGGCGCTTTACCGATGATTCGCACTCAGATGCTCGAATGCGGGCATTCGAACGTTTTCATTTCGCACACCAGCATCATCACGCCCCCTGCAGATACCGCATCTGTTCCTATTCTTTTATTTTACTCTCCTCTCACCTAATCTTCATACAATTTCCATGCGTTTCCTTCCACCTTCTTTTATTGTCTATTCCTTGGCGATTTGATTTTATCTTTGAGCCCTAATTACCCACTTCCACCTCTTATTCTACCGCTCGATCATACATTTTTTAAAATTCATCTTAAATCGAAGGCTCTAAATTCTGGAACTCTTTACCTGACTCTATTAAATATTCCAGCGGGGTGAGAGTATTTAAGTGTATGTTATTAAACTATATCTTAGCTGCTGATGTTTAAAATGCGTTACTTTGCGTTAGACGAGTTGTATCTTGTTTTTTTTTCATTTGTTGTCTATATTTAAGTTCTAAATTCTCTATTTACATATGTTGTGTTTTTTTATTTTGTATTTTTTATTTCCATACATTTTTGTATTTCTCAGACAATTCTTTTGGCTATCCATATATTTTTGTATCTATGTAGATATTTACGTAGTTCCATGAATTTTTGTACTCTGACCATTTATTGTATTTTCTGTTGCTATATGAGAGCTACTCAGAGCAAAATAAAATTATTATTATTTTCTCGATTTTTCATTTCGTATCTTTACACCCGTCAAAACTCGTTTTCATGAATCTCTTCGATCAAAATTATAAGGATTTTAGCACTTTAATATTTTGGATTTTATACTTACAATTTCTTAAATATAATTCTCAGAGCTGATTTTTTTGTATGATAACTTCACAATAAGCTCTAAGGAAATAATTTTGAACTCGGTTCTGAATGAATAAGAGGTTCGAAAATTCTCTGAAAGCCGTTTTTTTCAGCGATCGGTACATACGTTGCTGCCGGATCAGAAAACAATGGATAGTACCGAATTACTGGTTTTCTTATGTCTCTCTGTTGTTTCCAGAGGAAACATAATATAAATACAAAAACGTACGCTGTTCATAGAACAATGATTGTTCTTTTTTGACATTTCTCTGAAATATACTATTATATCAACTCATTTATTTTGATTCTAGCCTATATATATGTCAATATACATAATTTTCCGTCGTATATATGTATATTGTTTAAGTAATTAGTCTAGTTAACTTTAAACTGATAGGTTTTTTAGGAAGGAGAAGAAATTACCTAGTTTCAAATCCTCAGGAGTTTCACAAAGTGACTTCTCAATTGATTTTATGATGTTTTTCTTCAAATTTTATTTTTCTGAAATAAATAGTCATATTAACTTGATTATGAGGTTATACATATTTATCTAAAACGTTGAACTAAATGAAATTAATTTCAAACATTTTATTCTGTATTGACAGTAGTTGCGCCTGATTTTAAAATTTTGGGCCTTTGTTGTCGTTTCCTTTTCGATATAGTTTACGCTTACCACGTTTTATGAAGCAATGATTGAATCAAATAGAGTGGAAGAGAAAACGAAGAGAATATTACATGCAAATTATTATAATGATGTTGGTGGAGATAGCACGGAAGGTATAGAGGACAATGAACTCTTTATCGTATTGCTATATTCAAGGCACAATCTCTGTTAAGTACAGTTATTTTTTTCTCGCAGGTATTTCCCTAGTCCCTTTGATGAATCTATATAAATATTTCTCAGTTTTTTTATATTCCTAATTGAAAATCATTCCCTTTGCTCCGATCCTTTCCTCTCCTAGTTCCTAATCTTCCCTCCCTGTTTTCCTCTCCCGCTCTTCCTCATTGGTTGCGTCTTTCCGGCAGACGTGCGCCAAATGTCTCAGCACTCCGACGTACCCATTTGTCGGCCTCGGGAGTCAATTTTGCTCCTGCGACAGCACCTATTCTCATCTTCCTTCTTCACTCCACCCCTCCTTCCTTTCTAATGCCATTCATTTCTCCCGTTTCCTCACTCTGCACTTGCATAATTCGCTTCTTCTTGCAACCTGCTCTGTGGCGCCACTAATGACAACGGAAACCTCTGGAACTCAGCCATCGCGCCAAATGAAATGTCCCTTTCGAAATTTTGCTCCTAATTTTTCTGCTCGTTTTCTTGTTGGTTAGAGAGGTCAAAGGTTTTACTTAAATTTATATACTGTCTATAATATATTCTCCTCGGAATATGTTTCGTGATTAATATATATTACGATTTAGAATTCTGATTTGATTGTAATTTTGTTAGTCCCGTTATATTCTTTATGTATGTACATCGAGGTTACTAGCACTTTTGCATCATAAAAATAGGTCATTATGTAAAAGTTAATTCAGAACCGAATTTCAATTATAAATTAAATATTTTCTGATAAGCATTGTTGGTTCGAAAGGATACTACTAATGTTCAATTACTTTTCTAACAATATGCATTTATAATAATATCTTTTAATGAATTTATTTATTTACAAATTTCGCCACAATTTGATGAAAGTCTAGAGGTAGCTAAACATGCAGTATAAAATACACATCGCAATACATCAATGAATTATATAATCATTTAATATCAAAAATAACCGCAAAAAGTACATAAATCTTCGTAATAATATCACTATCATAAATTTACAAAGGTGATTGAAGAGGGATACACACAGAGCCAATTGAAATAGGAAATGAGTTATAATGGATAGAGATAAAAATATTCTCTATGTCGTTTGTAGAAACTCTTAAGTCAGAAGAATTCAAGTCATCTCTGACTGCAACAAAAATATTTTAATAATTACAATTTATATTAAATAAAAACTTCATCAAAAATTATCAAAGATTTTCAGATTTCCTGGTTTTCCTATCTAATATGTATATTTAATAATATAATTTATACTTTGTAGCTTTACCATTATACTCAATCGGTGTTTTTATTTTTAACCAATTAGTGTATACCGCTACACAATATCGGGATAGTTCAGTTTTTTTACCCAGATCATTCTGTTTTAAGCATACGCTGGATTATTTAAAATCACCACCTTTTCTCGTCAACCATCCATTTTTTCTGGGAACACGTTTTACGAACATAACGTTTCTCATGGATAGTTCGAGTTTAAAAAAATAATTCCACCACGAGCTATTTCAGTGAAGAGCATGAAAAAGCCGCTAGTACTTTAGAGCATTTCGTGTCTATATGCAGTCTGGCTTCTGCCATTCATGAATATGGCCACTATTACTGTAATCGCGGTGGCTTACTCGCCTCCGGAAAATTGCAGTGCCGCAGAAGGCAGTGATGTAACAAGAACTAGAGGAAGGTGCGCAGAGCGGATAAGGAAGTCCTACCAAGTAATTTCCTCGAAATCTTCCGAGCTAATCATGGTAGAGACCATTCGTCCTCCTCTGATAACGAGTGATTACGGCTTCTCCAATAAGACTCGAAGGAAATCCCCTATTCGTAGAATTGAGGCGATCCTTATAAAGCTAGGTCCATGGAGGAAGTTCCGGTTTATTAATTCCGTAGTATTCGCAGTAGTTTCCGTAGAAATGTTTTCCCACCGAATGCTGTGTGATCACAAAATCGGTATTTGAAGGCATGAACTCCTTGAAAAACTGTATTCTTTTTATGTTACATCATAACTATGTAATTGTAAGCAAAACATGTCTATAGCAGCGATTACATGAATTTATACATTTTAATTAAACATTCTGAATTCGGGGATACCTTATATTTACGCTTTAGCCGTGTTCAACTAATTTCTGCTAAGAAGGATAATTGACACGCAAAGCAGAGCATCCGAACTTTTTCCTATTATGATAACCATAAGAATGAGCTGCAAATTCATGGTACACCGAACTATAGTGGATTTCATCAAGAATTCTAAAAAGATAGATTTTTTCGTAAGCTTCATTCTTATTATTACTATGTTACTTATTATATGTCATCGTTCTATGTTTTCATTACAACTTGTAGCATAAATTAAATTACATTGTATTTTTTCATGTGTATTCATATTTGCTACCAACAATTTATATCATATATGTTAAAATGTATTTGACATTCTGTTTTTATTATTTTTCATGTAAGCTTTTAATTATTATTCCCTTCACAAAAGCTATACTTCATGTATTTACTCATGTTTATTATTTGCAATATCCTTTATGTAAATATTATTATTTATAATAATGTTAGTGATATTTCTGCTGAAAGTTGGATTTAATTTGTGATATAAATTTCCATATTTGGTATATTTAATACTTATAAATCATTTTGTTTATAGCATTTTATACTTTTAAATCCTACTATGTGATATTATTGCTGTGACATTTTTTTAATAAAAGGGTACACCCCGTTGAAAAAATAAACATAGCATAGTAACATTGAAACCTATTACTATTATCATTCCTTAAGATATGTTTCCCAAAAGATATGTCTTGCAGGGCGCACTTGGAATTTATTGGACACAGCGCACCAGTGTGACGCACTATACCAGATGGGAATCATTGCTGAAGGTTATTCAAGAACTTTCAGAGTAAACATTTAACAGAAAGTGTTGCTTAAAAGAAAATTTTGCTAATGCCTTGGATTTTTTCTCTTTTCTTCGTATTTAAACTAACCCGTATTATATTAACTTATTACTCCAGAGCAGAATACAACACTTCTACCGGACTTTCGTGGCGATTGCTTTTAGTCGTTACCTCTGTTCCGGACTCGGAAACCGTCTTAATCTCACCGGAAAAAGGCCGATTATTTGGATCATCCTATTTCTTCTTCCCTCTCTTATCGCCTCATTTATTTCTAGAATGCCTTCCTTCGCCTTCACTTTCCGCTTCGTTTCTCTTTTCCCAGCTTCCTTCCCCTTTTACGCTCCTCTTGCCTTTTCTCTCTCAATTTTCTCTCCTTTACGATTGCGACTTTACTCATAAGCTTACAATAAATACCTCCTTTGGGTTTTTGCCTCGTTCGCTAAGTAGATTTTTTGCATTGTTTTCTCATCGTGGCCGTTGTCGTTCTTGTCCTTCCGGTGGCAGCACTGTAGCGCGTCTTTCCGGCGATGATGCTGATGAGTCCCTTTCAGGGAAAAGAGGGCGTTAGAATGCTTCCATGGTCGCTTTGCACGATGCTCGTTTGAGCTTCCTAGTTGAGGAATGTTAACAGACATGTTTCGATCGAGCAATTTTCGATAGTGCATTTCGCCGCTTCTCGTTTTGTTTCTACACAGACACGACTTTATCAGCAAGCTGCAGTCCTTATGCCGCGGTTTTCTGTTACCATAGCAATTCACCAATCCATGCGAAATCACCAAAACAAATCTTCTAAAACAGTGGATCTATTATATCTAAAGAGGAGAAAAGGAAGACGGCTGTGATACTACACAAGAGTTAAAAAAGCTCTAAAAATCCGTTGTTTGCAAGCAACCCGTCGTGCGGAAGTACCCAAACCGTGGTGGTCAGGGTTTGCGTACTTCTGTTCGATGGGTTGATTGGAAAAAACGGCTTTTTGGAGCATCTTTTAACTCTAGTGTAGTTGAGCTGATGTTTCGCAATGACATTTCATCGTGAACTCTTCTGCGATTCAGTTTAACTGTATCTATGAGGAATGGGTTGGAGTTTGGATTCATATGGATCAAAGGTGTCCTATCTAATATCATGTGCTGTTTACGGCTTTATATGGCTTTGCCATTAATTCCTTGCGGATCTAGAATCTTTTAATATATTTATATTGATAGATGATCTACTCCTCTCTGTGTTGTCTGTTTATATTATCCATTGCTATCATCACCTTCCTCGTTTCGATCACTCGATGGTTCCATAACCCTTTCCTCCCAGAAACTCATTCGCTTAACTATGTCTGTTTGGAGTTATTTTTTATAAGATTTTGGACATTATAGTTCGCTAAATTAAATTCTTCTTGTTATTATTTTTTTCAGCCAGGTGTGTTTTCCTTGACGTAACACACAACTGGCCGAATTGAGATTTTGTATACTCTTATTTAACCCTTTGGCTAAGACTCTTGATATTCTTTATAAGGTTCACATTGTCTATCTGTTCCCTGCTCATCTTACTGAGACCGACCATTGAGGCCTTCCCTCTGGTATTTTTACCCGGGTACATGTTTGTTAGTGTATGTACCTTTCTCTCTCAAAGAAATAACAGACATGGAAGAAGTCTAACAGAGCCAGGACTCGGATTCATTAAGTAATCCGTCCAGATCATTCAAACATGGCCGAATAGCGCAATGGACAGAACAACCAACCGATAATTGAGAGATTCCGGTTCGAGTTCTGGTCTTGTTAAACTTCTTTCCTACCTTAAGACTTCTTTTGTGCCCTTTTCTATTATTGAACTTCCCGAGGTGCACACCATTATGTGTAAGTTTATCTTTCATTGGTGTTGAGGGTCAGTAATCGAGAACTTAAGCTTGTTTCCATAACCGGTGGCGACGTGAGTATAGAACGCTGACAAAGGGAAAGTTTGGGAGAGTTTTTATACCTCTACTTCATCTGTCATCCTTTTGCCTAGGCCCCTTTCTCGTAGATGTCCGGATGCAATTACCATTTCACCTTTAGCTTTTCCGATCGGAGGAATTAAGAACTAAAGTGTGAGAAATCAAATTCTGATTTAAATCTACTCTCCAACAATTTGACAATTGGTCCTTTAAAATATTACTATTTATGCTAATATAGTGCTAGAATTGTGAAAGACAAAAAGAGATGCCCTGACCGCCTACTACATATCTGTAGTTTGGTCACCATTCCGCGGCATTTATAATGGACATTTGATGTGGCCTCGGTTACAGCCTAATAGCATCCCATGGCCGTAGCAACGGGAAAGTTTTTAATTTAACAACCACAAACTCAATGTACAGTGTCCTCGTGGTTTTTAGAGATGATGAAGCTCAACTTCTAAGCCGTTCTCGCCTAATATACTTTCTTTTCTGTTTTCCTGCTACTTAACTTAATTATTTTTCTAGACAATCCGGGCATTATTTGAGATTTCAACCTTTCTTTGAAATTCACCGACTACAGATACTCCCGCATGTGAGTCGTCCGACTTTTCGTATTCCCGCTAATTCTGCGCCAAGATTTATGCAATTTATATATATATCTAACAGTGAAACTTTTGGTGGAAAGGCGAATTTCAGACCCAGGTTTAATATGTCAAGTTCTTCAGCGGAAAAAGAAGTAGATGAAAGATTTCTAACAAAGCTATGAAAATTAGAAGTAACAGTAGTCAAATCAGAGGGAGCAATGTTGGAACTTTGAGGTGAACCATCCCTTTGAGAGTTTTTTTCAATTACCTCGCTTGATATTTCCTTGATTTATGCATTTTTTGCTTGAAATAGGTGTTTGATCGAGGGATTGTAACGTCTCGTTCAGTCTGCCCAAGCGACTTTCTTTTCCCTGAGTGTAATGACTCCCATTGGTTTCATCAGTCGGAAAGGGTGAAGGGAATTAAAGAGTCGGTTAATACTGGTTGAACTGTTAAAATTGGTGAAAAGCAGATGGAAGAATAAGCGTGCTGAGATATGAGACGCCACACTTCCGAACGTTCAGCGCGCGAGCCGGACGGCGCGGAGCCGCGGCGAGCGTCACGCCTATACTCAAAAATTTTTTTCTTTCTTAAATGAAATATTACCCTCGCCAAATTTTTTTAAATTGTAGAGGAGGGTTTTATGTACAACATATTAAAAAATGAGAAAAATCGAAGGGGTGGTTACATCGTCAAAAATCGATTTGAAAATTTTAAATTGTTATAAACATTATTAAATTGTTTAAATTTTATAAAAACTTCCTATCATTATCTTTAATAATACAAGACCTTTAAATTAAGCTATTTTGTGTATTTTTAACTTCTATATTACCGGAGATATGGCTTCGAATGCGAAGGCACTTTTGTAAAATTTCAATTTTTAAACATTGCAATATTTCGTAAACAATTGCGTTAATTACAAAACGGCTTGAGAGTTTTCATTTTGTTATCAAATCAAAGCGATCTGCCAAATTTGATCAAAATCGGTCACCTCAAGGGACATCACCTTGTCGAATTGGTGTGGAATGACCCATATAATCATTGACTTTATCTTAATTTTCAACATTTTTATTTATATTGATTTTGAACCAATTAAATATAACACGTTTTATTGTTAAATTTTGTTACTTTCTCCATATACGAAGTATAGAGAAAGTATTGTTTTCATGAAAAAATTCGACTTCGAGATTTCAACGGAAATACATGTTTTGGGGTCCCTAGAACACGTTTTGACTATTTTCGGAATGATGTCTGTGTGTATGTGTGTGTGTGTGTGTGTGTGTGTGTGTGTGTGTGTGTATGTGTGTGTGTGTTTGTGGGCGCTCTAACGTGAAAACTATTTGTCGTATCAATACCAAACTTCGTATACAGTACTGTAGTGTGTGCTGTCAGAGTTGATTAGTTTTTGGAGTAAATCGGTTGCTCGGAAGTCGAGCTTCATTCATTAAAGCTCATTTCCGGTTTTCAATATATCTCCATAAATATGATATATACGTGTGTTGTATTACTTATAAAAATTTTAGATAATATAATTTACTATAACTTTTGTATTTAACATATTTTTATATCACCGGTTGATTAGGAGTTATTCGTAAAATACCGATAAACCGGAAGTAGCTGTTATGTACTTTGTGGGCGCTCTAACTTAAAAACTATTCATTATATGAACACCAAATTTCAAATATAATACTTTGGTTAGTTTTTTTAGAGCTGATTAGTTTTTGGAGTAAATCGGTTAACCGGAAGTTGAGCTTAATTCTTCAAAGCTCATTTCCGGTTTTCAAAATATCTCCATAAATATGATATTTAGGTATATACTATTATTTGTAAAAGTTTTAGAAAATGTAATGTACTATAACTTTTGATTGAAACATATTTTTGTATCACTGATTGTGTAGGAGTTATTCATGAAATACTGATAAACCGGAAGTTGCTGATTATGTACTTTGTGGGCGCTCTGGGCTCTATGGGCGAAAGGCCAATTTCATCTTTTTTCATCGATCATGTCCCGTAAAAATTATTTATCATGTTTTTGGCATCAAAGATAATATATAATATTAATAACTCAAATTCCAAGTTTAGATGGAATATAGAGTTCGAAATTACTGCAGTAGATAAATATTTTCATCTTATATATATGGAGAAAGTCATGTGCTGGCCACATCAGATTTTTTTTAGTTTGTTTTTATCAACTAATTTATTGATGTATCAACTTGCCCTAGGAGGGGTTGATACACTGTAGGTTGATACACTGTAGGTTGATACACTGCGGATATCATTGAAAAAAGACGATTGTGTAGTAAGCAGTTAAATGATAGCCCAGAAAATAATCATCTATGTATTAAGGATGCTTCAATCTTATATTTAGTCATAAGATTGTTGAAGTAAATTGTTTCTAAAAATTTACAAAAATGAAAAACCTAAAACTGTATCAACTAGCTCCGCTCTCCCCTACATGTATTTCGATTTTTTGAGGGCCTTCACTTTGGAGAAAGAAAGAGATCGACTGATTTATATCGGTATGCGACCATAAATAGAGAGATATGATTAAAAGATGCCCTACCGTCTAACCTAAATAGGTCTTTGTAAATACAAAATTGAAATTTGAAAATCGGAATTAGAGAGCCTCGACGTACAGTTTAATATTATGTAGATAGTGAGATTTTCCATGCACGGAAATACTTTCTTCCAATTTTGGTCAATAAGATTTTCTACGCAATGAATTTCAACATCTTTCCTTTCAGATATTCCTTTCCTAAGTTTATATTCCCCTTCTCTGTTCTAAGACAAGAGAGGAAATGTATGCCTTATTGGTCACGAAGCAGGAATATACCTAGGACTATTCGTGTGACGCTTATATAGTGAAGATTGGTAAATGATCGATGGTAACTTTTATGTCCAAAAGCATTTTCACCGCTAATTCTCAGTAAATTAGAGATTTTCAGCCAAGGAAGGTGCACCATCCGCAATTATGTTGGTATAGACTTTTAATAAAAAGGTTATTAAATGGCCTCTAAGCTTTGCTTCGGTTAGATAATGTTTCATTCAATTCTCATCATTCTTAAGTTGAGCAAAATCACTTTAAAGCAATATCAGATATAATGAATTTTTACGTGTAACGTCAGTATGTGTCTAATGGATTTATTTGATAACTTCACTAAGTTTGTTTGCGAAAGAATAAAGGGTAGAATGAATTTCTACTAACCACACTGATCATTGGCAAATATCATTTATCCATTCATCATGCTTTTATTTCCATTAACGATATCAAATTTGTGAACGAAAATTATTTATTTCCTTGAACGAATTTTGCTCATCAAGGCTATGAGTAGCGATACTTTCTTCCATTTTCTTAATGCACACCGTTTGGTCGTAGATTTAAACATCAATTCATAGTTATCACGCAGATTTGATACATTAAGTATGAACTTAGAATTTCGGCAATCATTATAGTAATTGTGAATTTTTATCAAGAGTGCATCATGTCATGTGGTGAAATTCGTCGCGTTTGCCGTAAAAATACAGAGAAAAATTCATACAAAATCATGCTATTTTAAATTATCGCATTTTCGTGTTCTAAATATATAATCTTTTCTGATGGATTAAAGTCCGTATTTACGTTTTCATGCCTTCAAAATTTTTGTCATGCGAAAAGCATAGAAGATATCTAAGTAATGAAGTTAGGTAGCGTGGAGAACGGGCTGAATGTGAACGTAAAACCAATTTAGCAGATTGAAAATTCCAGCACGTTAGAAGTACACGTACCATAAATGGAAACTAGAGGATGAACATTAGGTTTAGAACAGATTGAAGTTGCTTTCTTTAAGAGCATGATTGCATTAACGGCTGAAGTAGATGCAAATCTAAGGAACCTTTAAAATATTCTGTACTGAGCAATCCTGAATGCATAAAAGACATTCAGTACTTAGAACAGGATTCGGCAAATGATTAGGAAACTTGAAATCATAGTGGCGAACTGTTCCCAAGAATTCAGAGGAGAAGCAAACTATTAAGATTGATGTTAAGGGGCTTATTTGAAAGACAGATTGGATGAGAACTACCGGTATTAAGTGCATTGGAAAAGCTGGACATGAAAAGAGAGAATAAGGGAGGATAGAAATGAAGGTAACCTGCTCTTCACATCGCGGTGTTAGTGAAAGAATACAATTATTTAATTGTATTAATATTGATTGTTATAAACAACTACATTTGCCGGCAGAATGTTAAAATCATTAAAAAGGCGAAATAAACAATGCTCACTCGTTTACGTGAAATTTGCATTAACTAATTAGCTAAGTAGAATGTATTCTTGTATAGTGTACATTACAGTTAAGAGCCATTCCCACGAAATAGGCGATTTGAGTTTAAAATGTCCATCCCAGAGCAACTTTCACATGCAAAATCATTTAAGTAGTTTGTATGCACTATAAAAACATGAGACTGAACGAGTGGCTTCATTTGTCCCATTTTAGCTGTAATTGAAGTAAATATAAACATTACTTTGAGTTTACGCTAAGCGAATTAAGTTTAGGAGTACCGTTTAATGTGTGGAGTCGGCATTCATATTATTTCTTTTTAATGGAATCCCTGCATCCGCGTCTGTGATTTAGGTACATACAAGATGCAACTTGGCTTCAAGTACACGAAGTAGCAAATTTAAGCAAACATAACTACCGGATCGTAACCTTTACTTAAAAGAGTGAAACAGATATATCAATTTTCTTACCAAAATTTGCTCTATAAACTGGCACAGTGGTCACCCGCGTTCTGCTCGGCAAAAAGGAAATATTTTAAACACACGAAAAAATAGTTTGACTTGCTGAAAATGAAAAGCAATTCCTACTGTCACACGAATCCACCTAAACCGCTTAAACTCAACACAGGTAAGGAAAATGATGTAATTGCCGAAGTAGTTTAATAACTGCGTGCTATGAAGTAGCACTTTCCAGTTATTAACAGTAATACAAGGTCAAGGTATGTACCAAACATGGTCAAGGTACAACACTTTCCTATACCTTTCAGATTAAAAATTTGGGTTAATGTAATAAGCAGCCGTTAATTTCTCCCACTAATAACCTTAACCCTTCGACTAACTCAGTTACCCCAGCGATAGTTTCTCTGTGTTATTTAAAGTAAAAGTTTTAAAATAATTTTCAATTCAATGTATTTGTTCTCCAAGATCTAATAATTTCATTCTTTGCATATCATTTCATTGATCACACATTGTTGGTGTAATTTTAGTAAAAAAAACTTGCTGAGAAACGATATGCACTCTATAATTGAGGTGAAGATAGAAAAATTAGCAACATGTTCATAAACAATGCCATTTTTTCTCTAAGTGCTCCTAATGTAGAATAATTCTGAAATGTCGATACAACTATTCAGAGTATGACTTTTTCATAACTTTTTATGTTGAATAAGCATTTAAAGGACTTGTGGTGAAGATTATTCTACCGCGGATATCGTTCTTGAATAAAAAATTAATTTTCCCATAAAATTTAAAAACCACGGAATGAGTAGAATATATCACATTCTCGAGAGTCGCTCTCTATTTCATAGAATTTAGGTAATCAATATGTTAAATGATATCTTCCAGAAAGTGTATCAATTTAATCAAAATTTTGGTATTTACAATAAAAACTTGATAAAATATTTCACAATGATAATACCCAAATTTTAACTCATAAATACAAAACTTTTTGTAAAATTAAAGAATGAAAAATTCTGTAAGTCCAGGAGGGGAGAAAGTACTTTGGAGCAGCTCAGTTGGAATGCCAGCAGCCTGTTTAGTGGATAATTCAAGCAAGTGACCAGATGATTTCGGACTCTCATCTCAGACAAATAGGTGCTTGCAGTACTAACAGTGTTTGATGAATGCGGTCCGAGGTAGATCGTGAGTACCTTTAATGTGCCACAATATATTGTTGCAGGATTTTTTAACTATTAATGTTGACACCAATACTCATTCCTTAGATATTTTCAGATTTTTCTAATTCAGTAATACTTTTTGTACATTCTTGCACAGGTCGACCCAAAGATTTCAGCAAAATTTGCGAGGCTCAATAAGGAAGTAGGATATTCCAATTCTTCTCTAAGAGTGTATGTGGATTTTCTTGGTTAATGGTACTATTTTGGGGCAATTGACGTGTAGTCAGTTAGGTACGATAGAAGGGACGGTCCTCGCCCGTCTTCATCCTGACCCTGTCTCAGCTTTAGACCTCATAAGCGATACGAAACTTGCAGCAGGAGGAGACACAGAGAAACTGATCATGTGGTGTACGATTTTAATCTTTATAAACTGTTCAATGGAAAGTTTTTATCTTCTTCGTATCACTCGCCGTGAAAGAAATGTACCAGCGGTTTTTGTACGACGTAATTCATGTTTTTCTTATTTTTGCAAATAATGTGTGTGTGACACATGGTAACGCTGCTGAGACAGGAGGCCCGTTGACAAGGTTAGGTTGGGTTATGGGGAGGGATTGAAGTTGATACGTTCACTGACGGTGTGACATCCCATTTTACTTTTAGTATTACTATTCTTCTATCACACCCAACCCCTGCCAAGTGGCCTCCTGGCTCAGCAGCGTTACCATGTGAAACCGGCTATTTTTTATGAAAGCATGATAAACCTTAATTTTGATTGACGGGGCAGGGTGAAGGTTGAGCTTGTTATAATATGAAAAGTAATGAATAGAAGTATGGTAATAATAATAGTAAAATACCACACCATCAGTGAACGTATTGAACCCAACTCAACCCATATCAAAAAAACGCTGGTATATTTCTTTCTCGACGAGGGATTTTATGAAGATGAACATTTTTTCCGATTGAACAGTTTAAAATAATTTAATCGTATACCACATGATCAGTTTCTCTGGGTTCCCTCCTGCTGTAAGTTTCGTGTCGCTAATGACGTCTAAAGCTGAGACAGGGTCAGGACAGGCGCGAGGACCGACAATTCTACTTGACTGACTACCCCAGAAGAGCTCCATCAACCAAGAAAATTCATATTCTCAGGCTCTCAGAGAGTTATATGAAAGTTATTTACCTTAATATAGCCATGCGAATCTTGTTGATACATTTGGGTCAACCTGTAAGAGATTGTACATACAAAAATATTACTGAGTTAAAAAATCCGAAAATATTTCAGATATGAAAATTGATATCTATATCTCATTCAATTTTAGTAATGCTTCCCAACAGCAACTGGAAATTTTTGCTTCCTTGCATAGTCTGGTTTATCTTGCAAACCCTTTATCTTAATCTATACTGGTTATGTTATAAATCTGGAAAGATGTCGGAAATGGGAATAAGTACCGAAATCGGAAATCGAAAATTTATGATTTCGAATGATGACAGATAAAGAATGTACTCACACACTGATAGCAAACTACTCTCTCCATACCAGCCACGTTGTTTCTCCAACAGCCAAAGTAATTCCTTGTTGACGTGACCGCGCTTGGGGGCCTATTAAATAGAAATTATATCGTTTCAGTTTATAGGAAGATGGGAACGTTCTCCCAAACACAATATAGGTGGACAAATTATCGGCATTATATCCGATATCTAGGTCGTCAAGATTCTTAACACTTCCATCTATGCGTAGTGTGGAATATTGTGGAATGCGTTTCTAAACAAATCATATCTTATTAAATATTCAGAGTTGGAAAATCCCACGAACTTACCGCATACACACCGTACACCGTTTGGCTGCGGGTTCTTCTCAACATAATAGGTGGACTTTGGATTTCGTTGACAGCATTAATAGAATGGTGTGGAAGCTGGTATCTGCGTAAAGTTTATTGACGGAAATTAAAATTACGGGAATACTGATAGTATAAATTCCTTTGTCCTATGATATACTATGCTAAGAACAGTTATCTTCAATTGAAGATAGAACATTATGTATGATCCCTATGTCTTAGGGGTAGCCGTGCGCCATAAAATATCCTGCCCGTTGATTAGGTGCAGTTTTGCTAAAAATGTCAATAGTTTGCTTAACTCTCCACTTGAAATCAATCTAGTGTACCTCAGGATGGTTTTTCTATTCTTCATGGTCCACAGGAACGCCATGAATATAGTAATAATCAGCTTAAGTATGCAAAAAACAGTTCTGAAATCCATTTTCAAGAATTGCCAAAAACAGCTGAAATGGTTGCTAAGGTTGTGCATTTCATGGTAGCTAAGGTCAAAGTATAAACAAAACTCTTAATTACCAACTTAATGTACTTGTATATAGGATTGTAATTGCCTTTTTCTGTACGCATTACGTTAATCAAAATTACATAAATATTTACATAGAGATAATATATATATGTATATATATATATTTGTTTATTTATTTATTTATTTTAAAAATCAATATGTTTTCCAAAACTTTGCAATCTCATATGCCATACCTTCTAATCTGATTTTCTTTTCTTCTAATCAAGTCAAGGACATTTTCACTCTACGTGGGTATAGCAATAGAAATTCTTTGACTATCGTCTTCAAGATATTTCCAATATTTACTTAATGATTTCAAAATGACAGGTGCAAACGTTCTCAAATGTTGTTCATTGGTAAGATATCCTTTGAAGGGTCCGTATTGCTCCGTAAACGTAGAGGATGGTAATATTTTCTAATCGGGAGATTTGCATTTTTTATCGAATATCTTATGAAAGCAGTCAGCTGGGAATAAAGATGAATAATTGGGAAGTTGGAAGAGTGATTCATTCTTCATTGCACCAAGATTATTTTCTTATTAATTCCGTGAGGTTTCCTAGTGAAAATATTATCTTTTTCCACTAGTGCAAAATCTATAGTGACCAAAGAAGAGGGAAACGTAGAAGTAAGAACAAGATCAGGAGGAGAAGAATTAGGGAATGTTTCGAATAATGTTATCTGTAGGAAGATAAGCACTAATGAGTGACCGGACAAAACAGAACTTGGCAAAATAGAACATAGACAAATCAGAACATAGAAAAAACAGAAACTTTAGTTTTAATAGTTATGCATATCGAGATACTGCATAAGTAAATGTAAAAATCATTTCCGAATGTAATTTATCTAAATAATAACTTTATATTGTTTATATTTTGTGTTGTATAGCAGCGTCGTAAATTAATCAAGACATACTACATCGAGATACTACAAAATTAAATGTAAAAAATTTTTTCCGGAGGTAATTTATTTAAATAATTACTATAAATTGTTGATATTTTTTATAGTTTATGTGTGAATTAATATCATTACAAAAAGGTACTGCAGACATTTTTTGTCAATAATAAATTACGTCATCCATATGTGGCAATATGCATAACTATTACAACTAAATGTTCTATCTTGTCTATGTTCTGCTTCGTCATGTTCTATTCTGTCATGTTCTATTTTGTCGTTTTCTGCTCTATCATATTTTGTTTCGTCATGGAATCGCACTAAATTATTATTAAGGTAATAAAAGACTGAAAAACTCCTTTTATGAAATAGGGATAACAGTCCTTGGAACATGTATGCTGTTTAGCATTGCATAAAATCCAAACACATTCGAAGAAAACAGAAAAAGTATAGGTATAAAGATCTAAGTTTATAGCGAGTTTGGTTGTTGGAGGAATGAATTTCGAGGTACTAAGTTGAGCAGGACATAGTTGAGAGTCAAGCAAACGTCTGGAGATTAGTACAGTGTATAATGCAGTATGAGATTTTCTTACAAAGAATTATTGAGGTCTTGGATAACTTAGATTTTCAGTTCGAAATGTTTTAAAAATAGCATTGAATTGGCTTTTCAGATACATGTCCTTTTTGAGAATCAAGAACAAATGCGTTGCTGCATAATAATTAAATGCGTAATTCTTGACGAGAGTACACATCGTGTAAGAGT